>CM060936.1:20023874-22523874 GCA_030765085.1 Allium cepa | reverse complement strand
TTTGCATTCATATATACCCGATTAGGTTGCGCATTCGATTAGCTTTTGCATTCGATGGTAAACTCCGTTAACCAATATGTCACTGTATAGTATCAATTTTGTATTTACCGAACTAAATAAAGAGAATATACCAACTATATCCTAATTTTATTGTATAATAGTTGGTCTTATCTTGTGGTGTTATTTTTGGTTAGATGATACGACTCGGTATCATCTTATAGTTGCAATATTATTTTCACATTATTTTTTCATATAATGATACTGTACAATATCATTTTTTATTATTGCTATTTTTGCATTAATTGATGACTGGTGAGCAAGATGAGGTGGCCAATTATGTTATTTGGAGCTGGAAGATATAGGCGGCATGGCATGAGGTGAGTAGAGGCCTGATTTTTTTTGGCTAGGTTATGAAGAGGCGACGACTAGAGAGGTGGCGATTGCAGAAGGCGATGTTATAAGCAATGGTGAAGAGGAGGTGTAAGGCAGCGTGGGATGCGGTGTTGTGGGGTACGGTTGCATAGGGTGCGGTGATGCGGGAAATTGCGATTTGGCCTTCATGTAAAAATGTATTCTTGTGGCTAAATTTTGTAGCTGCATCCAAAAAGCCAAAAATGTTTGAAAGTTTTTCCTTTAACAAAAGTACCCTTGCCCTTTTATTGACGAGCTAAAATTAATTACAATGGAAGCAAAAGGATTTCAAAAGGAAAGAGAAGAAGTTGATGAGGCCCTTTTGGAGTTCGTAGGCACAGAGATAAAATAACATTTATCTATGTAAAGAAACTGAACGCGATAAACTAAAACTAAAAAACATAAAAAAAAAGTGCCTCGGTTCAACCATAACTTTTCATAATTTCAACCCTTAGTTGTGTACAATTCTTAAGCACTATTTCAAGACTTCATATTCTACACCATGAAGAAGGATAACAATTCAATTCACATGACCAATTGCGAAATCCTCCAATTAAGCACATCAGCGTCGTAACGGTTGCTCTCTCGAAATAAGAAAAAGTGAGGAAAAAGAAACACTAGGTAGAAATATGAATCGTAGTCATGTTTTAATAATGGAGTAACCGCTCCTTCCTTTTAGTGAATGACCATATTAACTGGAAGTGGCTATTTCGTTTAATAAGAAATAGCAATAAATGCATAGGCATTTTAGGAAAAGTCATAAATGCTTCACTTTGACCTTTGACCGAAATTTTGTGTTTTATAATATGATATATATATATATAAACTTTATTTATAATTAAAATTAAAATAATTTTGAAATTTTTTCATGGCTGAAATTGACAATAAGGGGACAAGTAATTTTAACAGGAATATATATATATATAATTTGAATGTATATTTAAATTAAAATTAGTACCTTTCAGCATTAAAATCTTACCAACAATCGAACAAGTTGTTTGTTGTTTGTTTCCTCCTAGAACCATCATTCTCTACCTTGGCTGCAGGTTGCAAAGTTTCCATTTTAGCTTCACCAGTAATCGATGAGTGCTAAAGTTGTATGGAATTAGTGTAGAGAGAAAGGAACTAGAGATCATCTATTTATAGCCAAGGAGATACAAAAACATCTCCTTCTTTCTCTCAAATTATAGATGTCTAGGTCACCTTACATCTCCTTCATGTACGACCAACCTATACAATTAACTTTGCCAAGTCAAAATGTCATTGACTCCTATTTGAATCAATTAATTAATTATATTATTCAAGCTCCTATTTAATCGAACCGATATACAACTTTTATACATCGTAATGATCGATTTAAGCTTCAACCAAATAATTAAAAATGCCATAAAATATAAATACAACATTCACGTTATTTTTTATTAATTTATAACATATATAAATTAATTTTTACATTGGTCCTATTTGAAAATAACTAACAATATGTTGCGTTGACTCTCTGATGTGAACTAGGACCTTGATTAATATCTAAACAATTCGAATATTGAAGCCCATAAGGACTATGTTGAAGTACAATATCGGGCAATATTTTAATGCTTACAGATTATTTAGATGAAATCCAATTTCAAATCTTTGCTAAGTTCTAATAGTAATGACATTTTTTTGTACGTGCATTCTTATCATCATCACTGTATCACTTAGATATCTAAAGTTTGGTCTAAGGTCAAAAACTCTACTAATTTATATATTTGATCATGTAGATCAATTTAAAAGTCTTTGGTTCAATACGATAACATTTATCTATTAGCCGATACTTTGACCAGAGATTTTGACTTTAAGTTGACTACCAATTGCAGTGGTACTAACTTTCTATGACAAACAAGACGAATCCTCTCTTAGGTAATGTTTCACTCTACAACGTATACCTAACTATGGTCGTAACATGGTCCTCATACCAAATGTTTAACCATAACCAAAGTATAGCCTAGCAACTCACGATCGATAATACGCTCAAGTTAGAAGATTACTATACGTCGTTACCATGATATCTTCTATTTTGACTTAGTTGTATTAACTTATAGAAGACTCTAATCGAGTCGTTCTATGATTTTTCCAAACAACCTTAAGTATGTAACACCTTGGTTCCCGAATAGTCATGAGTAAATCATCATCTATCATATAAAGAGCATGACATATAATAGTATCAGCATATGTATCACTATCCATTTCTCAATATATCTTTGACTAGGAACATTTAAGTAGTTAGAGTTTTTTTAATCTATACTCATGGTTACAAACACATTCGTAATTGCAATCGATAAAATACTTCTCCTAAATATTTTATCTTATAATATTTGATGTATTTAATTCATTATATATATAAGAAATATAAACTAGATGCATACATCATTTCAAGCAAAATTCTTATATAAGAGTTATGTTACATAATAAATTACATAACTGTCTATATGGCACACCCTTAACTGCATTGGTAACTAGGGCAAGGTGGATCTAGACCCTATAATGATAGCCTTACATCTTGAGTTTGTTTGTTTATACATGTTGATCAATTGTTATACCATTCGATCGTCGTCCATCGGTTCGAGATTCATAGATTAATGCTTGACCATCTGACTTGGCTTGAAAACCAAAGTATCCAGATTCTTTCTAAAACATTACATATTGAAGATTGCACCATTCTGATAATGATTCAAAGTTTCATTGGAACTGGCCTTTGTACGAAGAATACACCAATTCGAAGATTAGTTAATACTACATAGTTTTACCTTGATCCTACTTTGGATTGCCACTGAATCCATGAGTTTCCTTGCGATTTTCTCCAACTCTGCCTTGAGCTCGCCTCATCGATCGATACCAAATTATATGATACCAAATTATATTGATTGATACCGATTGATAAACTTAGCTAAAATATTGTGTTGATGTTTTCCTCTATTTTCTTATATCTGAAACTCCTTTAGTGATATTATATGGCCCTTCATTCAATTGATCTCAATCCTGCAAACATCTTCATCGGTCGGTGCTAATCCATATGCATCGCTCTGTACCGATCGATACACTTAGCAAAATTTTGTCTAACTTTGTCCATATTAGGTTAGCGAATTATGACCAAGTTTATCAATTTCGACGACGATCTTTTACACGCCTTTGGCCTATGATTATAGAAGCTAATTCCATCCTTACTGCATATTCTAACACTTCGTGTGGTCAACTATATTGCTTTAGGCATTTCATTGAACACCTTCAATACGCTATCCAAAGTGCCTAATTTCCATAAGATGAAACCTCACAACAACAAACATAAAATCAATACAAATAAATAATCAAATACAAGAAAACATATATCTATATCCTATTCTAACATAAGTTAAACCTAGGTGTCAATATATGCATTCCCCAAACCCTAACATATCAATTTGCATTGCACTACACATTTATATGATCTAACCATATGCGTGTGTAGGTTTTACGTGATACCTAATCGTGGCCTAACATATTATCAACATATGTGGCATTCTTTTAGGTATAAATCTAGCAGTATCCCAGAGGCAAATTTGCATAAATAAGCACATACACAAATAATGATTATAATACAACTTGGATTAGTTTTCCACTCACTTGGATACTCCTTGCAAGCAATAAGAACACTCCAAACACATCCAGATCCAAGCTAGATCTGATATACTTGAAATGAGTATCTCCAACAACGCTATTTGCTTGTATATATGTTGTGTTCTTGACTTGATTCGAATTAGTATGGATTTACTTTTATTTTAGGAAATTTATCTTGGCCTAGAGATGGAATTCTTTGTAGAGAAGTTAGATTAATGGATGTGAAGAGTTTTAGAAATGTAATCAGTGGTTTGAAAAAGTGATGTCTCCAAGCTAGTAGTGGCTAGCCAAGATTAATTATGTGGATCGGGCTCTTGATTGTTGAAAAATCTGTAGCTAAGTCCTTATTTCGGCCATAACTCTCCTACCATAGCTCCAAACATCACAAGTTTATAGTCCTTTCCGGTCAAAAAAATCACTTCTACATGATGGTAATAGTTTCAAGCCTAAATTATTGAATTTACGAAAATTTTCTTTTTACCATTTGTTATTTAGTTAAAAGTTTAATTGTTACATTGGCTACTTTAATTGCTAGGTGTAAATTTACTAGTTGTTATAGTATCGAAGGAGACTGATTCTCTCTTGAGTACTTCTTCACTTCTTACACTTAAACGTACCTACTAATGGTCATAACTTGAACTAATAACGATTGATTTCATAATCAAAGTAAGTCATTCATGTAAAAGTTCTTTGGTACCTAAAATCGAATGACCACTATACACATCATGTGAGATACTCTATTTGACTTAGATACAATAACCTATAGAGGACTCCCGATGATTCTACCATGTAATTGTTTCAAACAATCACATTGGCATATCTTCTTGATGCCCATCAACGGTCATGAGTAATTCACAGTTCATCCAATGAAGAGTGTTATATATACTAGTCTCAACGGGTACATTAATATCTCTTTCTCAATATGGTTTGACTAGGAATATTTAAACATAAACGATTTGATTCAATACTCAAGGTTATGAACTCATTCGTAACTACAACCAATCAAACACTTTTTCTATGAATTTATATCTATATGTTGAATTTATATCTATATGTTTTAAATGTGCTCGATACGTTACCAATAAATTATAGTAATATATGATATAAATAAAACCAAACAACATAGTAAGACTGGTATTTTATTCAAGCAGAACTCATTTTGATGTCTCGATGGTTCGAACTCATGACCTTTAGAACCTATGTCTAAAGTGTCATACCAAACCGGTTGACCTAGTGGTTTTTGACTTGGTTCGCTCATTTTTTATTTCGAACAAGATTTATTTTAAGAGTTAAGTGTATGTAATCAAATTACATAATTGCCCTCATGACATGTCCCTTAACTCTATCACATTATGCTAGCCAACATGTTATACATTTGAAGGAGAACTTAGCATTTAGCTCTCGAATAAAACATACTATGGTGAGAGAGAGTCCTTCTTAGTTATCATGGATGCGTATAAACTTGTCTACCTTCAAAAAGTACACACAAAGGATGATGTGGTTAATATGTTTACTTATTTATTTGATGAAATGATTGATATGTTCATTAAATCGTTTAAAAGTGGAAAATTCGAACACTGGTCAAACTTGATTCTGTTAGGAAATCAATTCTATGGTTTCGATGATAACAACTATACAATGAAAATTGAATGTACATATATCTTTATTTACAGGTAGATGATAGAGTAACATCACCAAAGAGACAAAAACAAGACTCAAGAGAAGTATCAAAAGACTTCAAATCGGTAGAAGTTGAAAAGGAGTGGCACAGACACAAATAAAGCAACATGCACATTTTCAGAAGTCTGAGTGCACTAGCCAGACGTCTGAATGTTTCCTCTGGTTTGCGAATCAGACAGAATCAGACGTTTGGTTAATATGCTCAGACGTCTGGTTAAACTCTCTGGTTCACAACTCAGAAGGAAACAGACGTTTGATAATAAACCCAGACGTCTGAATAGCAACTAGACACAAAAAAAAATGAAGACCATACGTCTAAAACATTCCTCCAGACGTCTGATTTTGAACTCGACTGAGTAATTTCAAAGACCAACTGTCACATTCGAAAGGGTACATCCGCTTCTCTTTGCTGCAACTCTTCATCACCATCAGAAGCGACTTTAGAGAGATTACAACAGATGCAACTATACAAGAAAACTCTTCATCATTATAAATAGCATCAGGAATGCAAAGAGAATCTTGACCTTTACTTACTTATGCTCTTAATTCCTATACTCTGATTTATACCTGTTCTCTAGCAATCAACTACTTGTATTTAACTCTTCCATATATTCAGAACTCCTCATTCAATATTCTCTAGATAGATATATATATTGGAAGCACTTGTACTCAATAGTCAACATCCGTGTTATAAAACACATTCTTGACAAAGAAACTCTGATATTGTAAATCTGTTCCTCCGGGTCATGTGAGGGTTAGTTGAATGGAAATTCCGAAGAGGAGCTTCGGGATTAGACGTAGGACGGGAGGTCCGAACCAGTATAAAATCTTGGTGTGATTATTTTAATTTACTTTGCTATTATTATCTATCAAGTTATATTATATAGTTAGTTGTTCATACTTGCATATATATAAATATATCATATACGATCCACTCATATAGACTTTCAATTGGTATCAGAGCGAGGTTTTGATCAAATAACAGTAACACGTTTTTTGAATCGCTTTAATTTGGCAAGTATTTTTCAAGAAGGACAATCCACTGCACGACCCCCATTTTTTAATGGATCTAACTATGCATATTGGTCAACACGTATGAGAATTTTTATGGAAGCTAATGGCCTTGAAATTTGGTCAGCCACACAAGATAGATATGAAGCACCTACTACTGCCATGAACACTTGGATAGATGCACAAAAGACCTTAGCATCAAATAATGCTAAAGCTATGAACGTTTTATTTTGTTCTTTAGACAAAAATGAATTTTCACGTGCCATGTTATGCACCACTGCATTTGATATTTGGCGTACCTTACAAATTACACATGAAGGTACAACAAAGGTCAAACAAACTAAGATTTCGATTTTGCAAAACCAATTTTCTTCATTCAAAATGAAGCAAAATGAAACTATTGTTGACATGTATTCTAGATTTCAAACTATCCAACATGATCTTATGACATTAGGAGTTAAATTCACTGATTTTGATTTAATATCTCGAATACTCAACTCTTTGACGTCAGATTGGGAAAGGAAGGTTTTAGCTATAGAAGAAGCTAATGATCTTTCTACTCTCAAAGTTGAAGAGTTGATAGGAAATTTAATGTCCTATGAAGCTAACTTGCAGGCACGAAAAGAACTAAATTCGGAGAAAAATAATATAGCATTTCCAGCAACAAAAAATGATGACTCTGATCTAGATGAAGAAGAAATAGTCTTTATTGCCAAGAATTATAATAGATTCAAGAAATTTAGAAAAATGACCAAATTTCAAAAAGAAGGGAAGTCCAACACAACAAACCTATCTCAAATCAAGTGCTATGAATGTGATCAATACGGACATATGAAGAAGGATTGCCCTAAACTCAATAATGATAAAAAGAATAACAAAATTCAAAAATTCAAGAAGAAAAAGTCTTTCAAAGTAACTTGGGATGACACGAACTCTTCATCTTCTGAAAGTGATAGCGATAGTGACGGAGAACAAGCTAATGTGTGTTTTATGGCACAAACTGAAGAGGTATGCCCTGAACTTAGCTATATTGAACTATTAGAACTTAGCATGGAACTAGACGACAAATTTAGACAAATAAAAAAATTGAACAAAGAATATGTAGTCAAAATAAATAGATTAGAACTTGAGGTCGGAATGTTGAAAGATGAAAATTTTATTCTAGAAGAGGAACTTGAAATATCTCAAGAAAAAAACAAAAATAATATGATAGAAAGTGAGAATATTTCTATAGTAAAAGAAAATTTGTTAAAAGAAAATATTGATTATAAAAATAGTATTGAATTATTGAAAATTGAAAATATAGAGTTAAGAGAAAAATTAGATAAAATTACCAATAATGTGTCAAAATTTAATAAAGAAAAACAAGATTTGGTGAATCTTATCAAAACTTCAAAACCATCAAATAATAGAAATGGAATAGGATTCAAAAATTCTTTTAAACAAAAAGGAAATAATGCTAAATATAGTAGGCATATAAAAACTAGAAGTTTGTCTAAGACTAAATTGAATATCAATAATATGAAAATTTGGATTTCTAAAACAAATAATAATTTGATTAGACAAAAGCATATTAATAATTACTTAGAGAATGTAGTCTATAATAAAAATTATATTTATAAAGGTACCAAATCATCTTGGGTATGGCTACCTTCCTCTAACAATTAGGACCCTAATAAAATATATGGGTACCAATTGAAACATTTTTTAATTTGCAGGTACCCAAAATAAAAAATAAGATGAAATGGATACTGATAGCGGTTGCTCCAAGCATATGACCGGAAATTCAAAAATGTTATCAAATATAACATACATCGATGGTGGAACGGTAACCTTTGGAGACAATTCAAAAGGATATGTTATAGGCATTGGAGAAGTTATCAACTCTGGTATATCGAACTCTCCTATTATTACAAATGTTTTATTAGTAGAAAATTTAAAACACAACTTGCTAAGCATTAGTCAATTATGTGATAAAGGTTTTCAAATAAATTTTGAAAAAGATAGATGCAATATTTTAGATAATAACAAACAACTCGTTTTTGAAGGTTTTAGAAACAAAGATATTTATGTATTAAACATGAATATAAATAAAAATTCAAATTTATGTTTAACCGCCAAACATGATGATCCATGGTTATGGCATAAACGATTTTGTCATATCAATTTTAAGAATATTAATAAGTTAGCAAAATATGAGTTGGTAAGAGGATTACCTAAAATGAATTATAAAGTAGAAAACTTATGTGACAATTGTCAAATTGGAAAACTAAAGAAAAGCTCGTTTAAATCTAAAAATAATATTTCTACAAAGCAACCATTAGAATTATTACATTTAGATTTATTTGGTCCAACGCAAATAAGATCTATAAATCACAACAAATATGTGTTCGTAATAGTCGATGATTTTTCGAGATATACATGGACTTTATTTTTAAAACATAAAAGCGATACTTTTGGTATGTTTAAAATATTTGCTAAAAGAATTAAAACTCAAATGAATTTGAAAATTAAAAATATTAGAAGTGATCACGGAGGAGAGTTCGAAAATGATCTATTTACAAACTTTTGCAATAAGAAAGGAATAACTCATAATTTTACTTTTCCTTGTACACCTCAACAAAATGGTGTCACAAAAAGAAAAATCATACATTACAAGAATGTGCACGAACATTACTAAATAGTAGTGGATTACCAAAACACTTTTGGGCTGACGCTATTGCAACATCTTGTTATGTATTAAATCAAGTAACTATTCGACCCATGACTAAACAAACTTGTTTTGAAATATTTTTTGGTAAAAAACCTAAAGTATCATACTTTAAAACTTTTGGTTTAAAATTTTTTATATTAAATACAAAAAATAATTTAGGAAAATTTGATCCAAAAGCCGATGAAGGTGTTTTTGTTGGATGTTCAGATCGTAGCAAGGCATATAGAATTTTTGATAAAAAAAATACTATTGAAGAAAGCTTACATGTCTCGTTCGAGAAAATCCTTTCAATCACCATACTAATGATGAAGAAGAAACTATTCAACTACCAAATTCATCAAATTCTATAAATATTGGAACAAATTTGCAAAATAACACCTTGTTATCATCTCCTAGAATTCTTAAGAATCACCCAATAGATAATATTATTGGAGATCTTAACTCAAGAGTTACTAGAAATCAACTCAATCAAATAAGTCATATAGCGTATGTATCAAACTTTGAACCAAAGAATTATAACGAAGCCTCAAATGATAATTTTTGGATAATAGCTATGCAAGAAGAATTAAATCAATTTGAACGTAATAACGTATGGGAATTAGTACCATGACCTGAAGATCAATCGGTAATAGGAACAAAATGGGTATTTAAAAACAAAGCAGACGAGAATGGAAATATTATTAGAAATAAAGCATGTTTAGTTGCTCAAGGCTATAATCAAGAAGAAGGCATAGATTACGACGAAACGTTTGCTCCAGTAGCAATTAGAAGCCATTCGTACATTACTCGCCTTTGCAACTCATAACAATTTTAAACTATTTCAAATGGATGTCAAAAGTGCCTTTATGAATGGTTTTATTAAGGAAAATGTATACGTCGAACAACCACCACTATTTGTTCACGAAAAATATCCCGATCATGTTTTAAATTACATAAAGCACTATATGGATTAAAACAAGCACCTCGTGCATGGTACGAACGTCTTAAAAATCACTTAATAACATCTGGTTTTCATATAGGAAAAATAGATACAACTTTATTTATTAAAAGAGAAAATAACGATATTTTGGTTGTACAAATTTATGTTGATGATATCATCTTTGGTTCAACCAACGAAAAACTATGTAATCAATTTTCTAATATTATGAAAAATGAATTTGAAATGTCACGCATGGGAGAATTAAATTTCTTCTTAGGTTTACAAATAAAACAACTCGAAAATGGAATCTTTATTCACCAAAAAAAATATTGTAACGATTTATTACGACGATTTGAAATAGATAAAACATCAAGCAAACCAACACCAATGAGCACCACTGTTGACTTAGAAAAGGATGAAAATGAAAAAGATTTTGATGAAAAGTTATATCGAAGCATGATTGGTTCTTTACTTTATTTAACGGCCAGTCGACCCGATATTATGATGAGTGTATGTCTTTGTGCTCGATTTCAAGCACAACCAAAAGAATCGCATCTAAGAGCTGTTAAGCGTATTTTACGTTATCTATCTAGCACTAGAGATTATAGTTTATTTTACCCTAAAGGATCATCGTTTGAACTAGTTTCATATAGCGATGCGGATTTCGCTGGATGTAGAACAGATAGTAAGAGTACTAGTGGAACTTGTCATTTTATTGGACAATCTTTGGTTTCATGGTTTAGTAAAAAGCAAAATTGTGTTTCTCTATCTACTTGCGAAGCCGAATACATCTCCGTCGCTCTAGCATGTGCGCAAGTAATATACATGCAACAAACACTAACGGATTTTGGTAAAATTATCAACAAATCTTCAATATATTGTGATAACACAAGTGCCATAAATTTATCAAAAAACCCTGTTAATCACTCACGAACCAAACATATAGATATACGACATCATTTTCTACGAGATAATGTTGAAAAAGGAACTATTTCTTTAGAATACGTAAATACCGAAAATCAGGTAGCCGACATTTTCACAAAACCATTAAATGAACAAACTTTCACTAAACTCCGACGAAGTTTAGGTATTTTTTCACTCCATGATCTTCTCGCTTAGAAATAGTTAATTAATAATTTCATTTAAAGACTAAGTTTAGTTATCTTCTTTATTACCACAAATTCTATTTATTAATTTCTGAACCCATTAAATTTTAGGAAAAAGTTGTTCTATAAATAAGGTTTTCAGCATATATACACACACATACACACACACACACACATAGTTACATAACAACTATATACAAACAATCAATTTCTTAAAAATTTTAGTAAAAAAAAATGTCTTTTGAGGACTCCTATATATCTATCTCGATCTCCACACCATCGACGGACAGCTCGGTTGACACACCACAACGACTTCCGACACCTACACCAAAGCAAGAGCCAACAAATAAGTGGTCCTCGTATCATACGGGTTTTACTCCAAATAATAAGAAAACTAAAAGATCCGTGTTTATTTCTCCTAACACAAAGGAGAAAATCGATGAAATTCATCATTATAAAAAACTACAGATGGATCTTCAACGAGAACTTTATTTCAAACAAAAAATTATGGCATGAAGGTTAAAATTTCTAGAGCAAGTGGCGATGAATTTTGTTCGTCACGAAAGAAAGATGTTATGAACCGCTACCAAAACCTTGTAGTTCATTGGATCCATCTTCTTCGTATCGTATTCCTTCAGATCCCTAACCAAGACGATATTTTGACTCTCCACGAACCCACGAACGTGGAAATATATGGTCTCCACTTAAACCATGGAATAATAATGAGTCAGGAAATCCTAAAACTCCATCTCCATCTAAATAAATCGTATTAATTATTGTATATATCTATACTTACATATTTTTCACAACAATGAAGATATTTGTTATCAACATTCAAAAATAAGTGAAACCATCAATTTTTAGACTATTTATAGCAAAACTGCTTATTTCAGACGTCTGACTATGGTCTTCAGACGTCTGATACACTGATATATGTTTAAGAAATTTGCATATGTCAGACGTCTGATATATCCCCATACGTCTGAATTGTTGTTCTGTCTTCAACAAATAAAATTCAGAACATTTTAGACGTCTGAAATAAGATCCAGACGTCTGCCTTAGTTCTCTGTATTGAAATTTAACCAAAACAGACGTCTGTTTTTAATTCCAAACGTCTGAAAAATCTCTCTGCATCTACAATTTCATAACTGTGCTCAAAACCAGACGTCTCGATCAAAAAGCAGACGTCTAATTTTATATTGTGAACAAAAATTAGGGCAAACCAGACGTCTGATTTTTGATCCAGACTTCTGATTCCCAATCGACCATTTAAATTCAAGCCGATAACGTCATTTTTATTCTTTTATCCCAAAATTATTACATCCTACGATTTTCTCAACGTCAGTTTTCGTACCCAAACATTATCTTGCATCAAATATAATCAAGATGCCTCCTCGCACTAAGAATCCTAAAATGACGAAAAGAAAGCAAGATCAACCCACCACATCTTCAAATCCCCAGGTTTGCTCCGACGATCAAATCGAACGGTAGATGAATAAAGCTCCCCATTCTATAAAAAGGTATGAAGATATTCAAAAGAAGAAGCTTCATACAGAACCATTCTATAATCTTCTTAAATTCCCCATGTACGGTTTAGATGAACTT
This sequence comes from Allium cepa, assembly GCA_030765085.1. NCBI lineage: Eukaryota > Viridiplantae > Streptophyta > Magnoliopsida > Asparagales > Amaryllidaceae > Allium > Allium cepa. Next base: position 22,510,796 of record CM060936.1, on the reverse strand, counting down.
TGTGAAAATGCTGGTTTGGAAACTCTAATCTCGTTTACTCCTAATGATGTTCAAATAGATCAGTTAGCTATATTTTTATCCTACGCCAATCTAGATAGTACTTCAGTTTGGAATACCGAAGATGAGGACAACTGGCTATGGTCAAGCGTTTATGGGAATACTATTCGATTAACTCCGGGTTTAATAGCCAGAACCTTAGGATGCTCCGACACCGGGGAGGATTTGCACAACATTCCGGATATGCGTTTTAAGCCACGGAATAGTATTACTCATCAAATATGGAAGGACGAAATGCCGAAATTCGCTTCAAAATATTTACGTCCAAAAGCCCGACTCCTGACAAGAATGATAATAAATACAGTGGTTCCACGTATGGGGAGTCACGAGTAAATAACGGAATTGGAGCACAAAGCTCTGTATGCTCTCTTTAGTGGAACTCGGGTAAATTGGGCAAAATTCATCTTCGACGAGCTCAAACACTTTTGGACTCGCTCAAGGCCATCGATCATTTACCCTACCTATATTATGAGACTTCTTTGTGCACGTAATATTCTTTCCTATCTATCGATGTTCGAAGAAATTTCGCCAAAATATGCTTCCACAAAATTCTTTTCTTTGATACACCTACCAGAAATTCCTCCAGATATTATGTCCTTCGAAGATTGGACGCATAATTGTCAATCTCGAAGAGTTGAGCCTCCTCCTCAACCACACGTTGATCCGTCCCAAGAGGAAGAACAACATCGAGAAGTCACTCCTCCTCCTCCCGCACCATTTGATTATCCGGGACAGGACGAAATTATAGAGACTCGATTGGAAACAAATCTAAATGAAAGTATTCGAGATCTCACACTTCGAAACCAACATACATTATCCCAAAATCAAAAATATTTGGCTAGGCGAATTGACAATTTTGAAAGTTCATTTGCTACACGACTAGTCACAGTTGAAGAATCTCTTTCGACTGTTTTATCGGTTCTTAAAGAAGTTTTACAACGAATTCGTGGTCCAACACCACCCTCTGAGGATTGGGCAACCCCTATACCTTCTCCTCCTGCAAAACATTCCAAATTATTTGAGGATGAACCTCCAAAGGAAGCTTTGACATCTCCTTCAAAGGCTAGCACTTTTGAAAAAGAAGAACCAAAGGAAGATGATACAAATCAAGCTTCACCAAAGGAAGGTGATCCAAATCAAGCTTCTCCAAAGGAACTCTAAAATTTAGGAATTGTAGTTGTTTGTATTTTTGTACAAATCCTTAAATGTAACTCCTTCCTGCTATTAATGAAAATTTTCTTTTTTGACGATTGGCTTAATTATTACGAATTCTTTTTTATAATGTCAAAGGGGGAGAAATATAAGTATAATCATAAAACAATAAAAATAAGCACATATTTAGGGGGAGACTTCTAATCTATATATAAGTACATTGAATAGTTGTCATCATCAAAAAGTGGGAGATTGTTAGGAAATCAATTCTATGGTTTCGATGATAACAACTATACAATGAAAATCGAATGTACATATATATCTATATTTACAGGTAGATGATAGAGTAACATCACCAAAGAGACAAAAACAAGACTCAAGAGAAGTATCAAAAGACTTCAAATCGGTAGAAGTTGAAAAGGAGTGGCACGGACACAAATAAAGCAACATGCACATTTTCAGACGTCTGAGTGCACTAGCCAGACGTCTGAATGTTTCTTCTGGTTTGCAAATCAGACAGAATCAGACGTCTGGTTAATATGCTCAGACGTCTGGTTAAATTCTCTGGTTCACAACTCAAAAGGAAACAGACGTCTGATAATAAACTCGGACGTCTGAATAGCAACCAGACACAAAAAGAAATGAAGACCGGACGTCTGAAACATTCCTCCAAACGTCTGATTTTGAACTCGACTGAGTAATTTCAAAGACCAACTGTCACATTCGAAAGACACATCCGCTTCTCTTTGTTGCAACTCTTCATCACCATCAGAAGCAACTTTAGAGAGATTACAACAGATTCAACTATACAAGAAAACTCTTCATCATTATAAATAGCATCATGAATGCAAAGAGAATCTTGACCTTTACTTACTTATGCTCTTAATTCCTACTCTGGTTTATACATGTTCTCTAGCAATCAACTACTTGTATTTAACTCTTTCATATATTCAGAACTCCTCATTCAATATTCTCTAGATAGATATATATATATATTGGAAGCACTTGTACTCAATAGTCAACATCTGTGTTATAGAACACATTTTTGACAAAGAAACTCTGCTATTGTAAACATGTTCCTCCGGATCAAGTGAGGGTTGGTTGAAAGAAAATTCCGAAAAGAAGCTTCGACTGGACGTAGGACGGAAGGTCCGAACCAGTATAAAATCTTGGTGTGATTATTTTAATTTACTTTGCTATTATTATCTATAAGTTATATTATATAGTTAGTTGTTCATACTTGCATATATATATATCATATACGATCCACTCATATAGACTTTCAGATTCGCCTGAAGTGCCAAGTACCACAGGTGGCATGATCGCTTGTTGTCGACGATGGAGAATTCTTTTAGATTGCGGTTCATCTATCTTCTTGGTTAACTTTTGTTGATACCCCTGGCTATTCTGGTCTTTTGGTGAGGCGGTTATTGGTTGAAAGTGGAGGTCTGTATTTAGACTTGATTATCACTTGATGCATTCATGTGGAGATAGCGTGTTTGATACAGCATCGGTGTTCTTTACTTATCGCACTTGTTTTCCCTTGTTATTGTGATTGGTTTTTGAATTTATTAGCTTGCCGTTTCACTTCTGCAGAGATATTTGTTGATTAATTGTTTGGAAGCGTATTGTACTGATCTTATTGTTTTGGCTGTTAATTTTAACAATGGTAGAATTTAGATTTGCTCGGTTCAAATTAACACAACATATTTTACTGTATGTCAGACATCACAATGTACATGAAAAGCATGTTGTTCTTCAAAAGCCTCAAGAAATCAAATATAGGTGCTTTGTACGGTAAACATACTGCCAAATAGGAGCGCCAATGCACCATGGCTGAGTACATAAATGTGATCTATCATTCATCACAAAATTTCTTGAGAGCAGTTTGTGTAAAAATCAAACTTCCAAGCAAATTGCTTTGTTGCTTTTTGAAATTAAAAAAGAAATGGTAATGGTTTTCAAAATGCAAAAACGAGAATAAAAAAGAAAAAGGAAAAAAAAAAAAAGGCTTATTTAAATCCACTCAAACATACGGTTTGTTTTCTAATGACGGCTTAGATTGTCCTAGCTACGCACAAATAAGCACAAAAGAAAACGCAATATTACATACAGACACAACACATGCGTGCTCAGAACCATGTACGATTTGGGTTGAATTGGCCTACAGGCCACAAGCAATAAAGATGTACACCAACAAACCATGTAGATTGTTACTGATCACTACAGAATTAAGTACATGACCAACCGTGCACAAATCTCCAGAGTGGAGGAATGCGATATTTTATATGTTGCAGTTCAACTATACATACATATATTATAAACGTGTAAACATGTATACACAGTAAGAACAATAGCGGATGATAAAAGTTTAAATTTATAATGGAATCTTGCCTGGTGCAGATGATGTTCTGCTTATCTCGTGTCCTATCAGATCTATTTTATCTAGAAGCATGGCCTTTTCTCTCTCCAGTCGAAGCATGTACTCTTCCTGAGCATCCTCGATGCTTTCTATCTCACTTAAGGCTAACGACAATCCTTCAAGATCTCCGTCTTCGACTAATCCTTGAAACTTACTCAAGATTCCTCGAATCTGCATAATTATGTATCAGGGAAATATGAAATTATAAAAAGTAATCATAGTATATTTAGTATTTCACTTGTTTCTTACTTGTGGTTCATATGGAATCAACTATAATAGATATTTTTAGTTTTGGATTTTCATCCAAACAAAAAAGGCATGACTCGTGTATTTTTTAGAAAACAACCAATTTAAAAAATGAAGTTCACGTGCAAAAAAAAAGAACAAATTTATTCTGTTTTCCGTGTTTTGAAAAGTAATATAAACACGGAAACGATTCATTCCTCCGCCGTCCCTTCATCCCCTCCACGTTCCTCCATCATCGTCATTCATCCATCCGCCGTCCCTTCATCCCCTCCACGTTCCTCCATCATCGTCATGATGACTTTTTTTTTATTTTCCGTCTTTTGGAACATATCAAGAGTTATCTTCCTTCATACCAACTCCCCCTTGGTTGAAATGACTAGAATTCTCTAACTCATCCTCCTCTCATGTCATTTGACATCCATATTGAAAACGCAAAACACAAAATGCATTTTACATCCAAGCACTCTCTTAGTTTTTTTTAGATCATTTTTAATAATTTCTACTTGCATTAATTTAAATATATATATTTTTTCTTTTGTATAAAAATTACCCCCGTGTCTTTATAAGTGCAATCTATGTGTTCATACCATTTAAGTTTACATGTCTAATTTTTGGATTTGTAAGTGCTATTTCTAGTTTTTCTCTCATTTGAAACTCTATTTTTTTTCTACAATTCCAATCATCTGCTATTCATTCTCATTTACAACTTTTTGCGAATATGATCATAATTATTATATGAGCATATCCACAAAACTTTATGGCATTTTAGATAGCACGGTCCAAAATTTGATAGGAATGCTAAAGAAATGTCACAAAGTAGGGATGTTATGGATCCTTCTTGTATAAACACACCCACACTATGATGAAATATCGCTATACACATATCCATATAGTAACACGGTGATATTTCATACTGTTATACATAAAAATATATACTCTTTCATACAGAAAAGAGATGAAATATCACTACTGTGATGCTCATGCTCTACTCGATTAGCTCAAATACTAGTCAACAACCAACAAGCAGCAAATTGATACTGAATTGCAAAAAACATAAAACTTAAAAGGACCATTATATCATGGTGTAACATAACATCAACATAAATGCATCAAACTTCTATAACAGTATCATACCTTTCCAGAAATTTTAGATCCATTACTCAATGAAGATAAGCCAGTAGACACGCTAGATTTTTTCAGTAGCTCTGGAACTCTTTTTGTCAATTGTATGTGGATCTCTCCGCTTTTAACTCCCTGGAGAGGTATCCACTTATCTACTGTTAGATTTGGCGGCAATCGTTCATATTCCACCACACAATCTCCTATATTATATGTGGGCAGCAAAGCATTATGATCCCTCACATGTAGAAATAGACGATCACCTGTGTTGGGAAATTCTAGGGTTTGGTTCCATTGAGGGTTCAATGTTTTGTGGATAACCTGCAAGTTAAGTAGATGCAACTTTGCTTTTATTTGAAATACAATATGTAGTAGAAATGGATGCATATAAACAATGTAACAAAGCCTCGCAATAGTTGGAAAATGGAGCATCCAGGATGCAAGCATGTCAGTGTCCATTATTTTATAACCATGTCTACGTGTGAATTGTAAGACAAATATATATTAGAACACAAATCCTCTCTCCATCTCCCTCTCCTTCCCTCCCCTCCCCTCCTTCTCCCTCCCCCTCTCTCCCCTTCTCTCCCCTTGTGTGTGTCTCTGTGTGTGTGTGTGTGTTTTTTTTAAACATTGTATAAAAAAATCAAAATAATCCATCGTTCTCAAAAAATTCAGAGCATATGACGGAGATCGATATAAATGTTAGTTTTATCTACATTTTTACCAAGGGAAAAAGCATTGTTTCCCCCCTTACCAGTTCATATTTGCTTCGAAGCATTTTTTTTTTCAGTTAAGTACTTCATCTAAACCTATACATTTAAAGCTCCGCTAAAGCCCCGTAAAATCTCCACTGCGCATAGCGCTCTTCGACCGCTACGGTTTTTCAATTTAGCGCTAATGAAAAAAAGCCCAGCTATTTTCCGCTACATCATAGACCAAGGGTTTTTAGCACCCGTTTTGGCAACATTAATGGTAAAAATCTTGATTTGACCCGTTCTCTTTTAAACAAAATCAATGAAGTTAGGGTAAAAAAACCTAATTTTATAGCATAGGTGCTCAACGTACGTTAGAAATCTATTGTAGTCGCCAAATCCGGATTGTATTAATCATGATATTCTTTGGTTTCGTTGTATAAGATTAAACAGTATTTTGTTTTTATACAAATAATGTGAGAATGAGAATAAATTAACTTTAAATATTTGGTTCTATATCTGATGAAGCTTTTTGCACCTCAGCTATTTTCCGCTATATCTACGTTTTATCCTTGCTATAACTTTTTGCACCTATATCACTATAAACAAATTTCCATTTTAACTATTGCCTAAAATAGAATAGAAATAGTTTCAACTTTCGACAGCCAAGCATCTTTGAAATTGAAGGTTGAGTGTTGGTAGATAGTTGGTGGATCAAGTTAATAAGTAATAAATCAGATTGTCACTTGTATTGTGTTTTTTTCAATAATTTAATCAAGGATCCTTTTGAAAAATATGCTTTCGACACATTGAATGTGATTCAATGAAACCATATTTTACTTGCAACATTAAATAATGGTCCATAGCTTAATAGAGTATTTGACTATGGATCAAGATATCACATGTTCAGTTGTGGTTGGGCAATTATTATTGTAGTTTATTTCCATGTCAAAAGGGAAAACGTTCTTTATATTTATAAACCAAAGAGAATGTCCGGAATTTCACTAATTTACAATACACAGAAAACAACTTCCTACCACTGTAGATTATCTCTACTAATTATAACCAGATGTCAAAATTCAATCGTATGCCTACTATGCAAATATATTAATCTTCAATAATTAAGCAATATGGCATTTCAATGGTACAAGATAATAGACTGAAAGGTTGCTGACGACAAGAATGGTGAGGATTAAAACAAAGATAGCTACCGATAGAGTAGTGATATAGATGAAGATGAGAAATGATAGACATACGTGCACACATTGTGTATATTGTGTCCCATCACAGTGCGGTATTAACTACTAACAAAAGTGAAAAATTCCAAAGAAGTACGGCACATCTTGAAATTAAAAGCTTTTCCCAGATAATGAACAAAAAAGGAATTTCAGCAGGAGGATAATTTACCTTTGTTCTTTTCTTAGTATTTCCATATTGCACTCTTACATAAGGATCACTGGTTCCTCTAAGATCAGCAGCAATAAGATCCCTGCCTTCAATTAGGACCAATTCAATAATTCCATCTCGTGCAGGAGAATTCTGCACAAATGCAAATTTGTAATATAGAGGGCATGATTGCATAATGCCAAAACCCAACACAAGATGAGAAGTTTGATTACCTTGTAGCCGTCATAGTCATCACTCTTCACAGCTTCTATTTGAAGCCTTAGTTCTCCTGAATTGACCTTTTCTAATGGAACCCACACATCTCTACAATCTCCTTCATGAATTCCTTCCATATTTACATGAGCACTCCCAATATTATCATCACCAAATTTATCTGCACTGTAACATTTTATTTTAAGATATTCACCTTCTCCTATCTCATCTAAATCAAACATTTGGTTCCACACAGGATTCGATGTGTGAGGGATTGTTTTTGTCCTATGAACAGCCTGCCAAAAATATGAAACTAAATCAATGGTGGAATAAATTTAATAGAAACCGGGAATATGTTGCTTAAGCCGTAAGAACGTTACAGTTTATCATAATACTATTACATATTGTCAATGTTTTTGGATTATACAACTTGAAAGTTTCGGCGTAACCAAACTAACCTTTCCATACTGTAGTTTTACATAAGGATCGCATTTTCCAGATTTATTTAAAAGATTCTTTCCTTCAACAACGGTTACCATGAGTTTTCGACCTGTTCTTGATTGAATTGTTGAGGAATTATAAATAGAAGGTACAGATTGGTTGCTCGTAGAGTCAAGCGAGCTAGCAAAACCATCAGAATATTGCCATTCTTTTAAAACTACCTGTACTGTTAACTGCAAAAGGAAAAAAAAAATGACAAAGTTTAATTGTAGATCTGAGTTTCAAGAACTGAAGATATGATAAGACATTAAGCATGTAGCCTAAAAAACAAACATTAAAAAAATGATAAGACATCAAGCTTATACGCTAAAAAATAAAATAAAAAAGGAGTATAGAACATTGATTTGTAACCTAACATTATATAGTTGTATACCTCACCATAAATAGCATCCTCGAAAGGAACAACCATTTCGACTACTTTACCACAATATTCAGCTTGTTTAGCCAATGCTTTATTTCCTTTACCAATAGCCCAAAATGTTGTAGAGTCATCTGCAACATATTTCATCTGCTCAAACGATAATACTTTTTTAGTTAGTAATTTGTAAGTACTCTAAATTGCTTGGAAAGACTTCCAGTTTCGAATGTATAACAAAAACAATCATGTAAATCACACTGTTTTACTTTGCCTCCACTTCCAATTGTTTTGCTAATGTTACCCATAGATTAATTCAAATACAAAGTATTTTGCTCTTTATAATACATATTTGTAACCAAAATAAATATTAGCCCCATTCAATATGCACAACACGTTAAACTTAAAACTGCCCAAAATTTGAACGGTTTTTACTTATCCTTAACGAGTTGTTTACTACTTAAGAGTGCAAATCTGGAAGTAGATGATACTTTCTTATTGCACAGCAGAATTGATTAAGAAGGTTTCCTGAAATGTAGCTGTTCTAAATAGGCATGCCATTTAAAAATAGAAATAAATTACAGTAGTTCACTAAAAATCAAGTCACTGTAAGTACCTTGATCTCACAGCTCGTCAGGTAATTTAACTTCACACTACTTTGATCTTTTTCATAAAGATTAAATTTAATTATTCCGGTATTTCCATGCAATACCAAATTATGAGTAGTGTTCCGTTTAGGATTTTGTCCTTGACTGAAATTTATTTTTCGTGTCAAACTTCCAAGTTCAACTTCAATGACTGTTTGCGAGACTTGACTTCTGTTACTTCCAGATGAACAGCTGCTTGCGTTTGAGCTTTGACGTAGGTCTACAATACTTGGATTTGGATTGATGCCAAATTTTCCAGCTGAAATCACAGTTACAGAAAGTACACCACCGACAGCTGTTTTTCTTAAATCAACCGATGGTAAAGAGTAGCACATGCGACGAGGCTCGACCATTGTCCTAACAATGGTTTCTGTAAAAAGCTTTACCTAAGGATACAAAAAGTTTCATGTAATTCCAAAAAAAGCACTTCAGATAAAATTTGTGGACATTGATACTTCAAAACACAACGTTTTGGCATTCGAGAGAAGTCATGATTTTGACATGGATGGTTTTCTTTGAAGCCTATCCTGGAACTGAACATTTTTTATACTCACAATTTCAAACTTGTTGATAATATAACTGGAACTAGCACAGAAATAAAACGGTGTTAAATTTTTTACCCTGACATCGTCTACACGGTTAGATTAAGCATAGGAAAAAGAAATGGACATAAACCAAAAACAAGAAATACTACCGATTCCTTGTACTATTTCCTTATAACAAAATCCACTCCAAAGTCAATGTGCTTTATTCGCTCTTTCTTTTCCTCTCTAACGATTCTCCTCGAATTCATTCCCTATCTCTATTTGATTCTCACTATACGTTTATAGCCAGGAATACAAATATAGGCCAATCCTTTTCTAGTAAGACCAGCATAAAAATATGCCATAGATGTATTTATATCACTCGTGGTGGTGGCCAACCCTCCATGTGGTAACTGTATGATTTTTAAATGAGCTCTAGACCAATTAGAAACACAAATAAATGAGAGCATGGTTCCAATAAAGGTAACCCAACATCCATAGTCTTCTCCAATCTGAGTTTTAATCTAGTCTAGAATACATTCGAGAACATATTCAAGGAAATTCTATCCATCGATCAGAATGGTTTGTGAATTCCAAAGAGTTGTGATAACTGACATATATTTTATATTTTACCATAGAAGCTAAATAGAATTGCATATAGTAAGTGATGTAAATTTACACACATAGTGCATGTCGGTTTACTATAATTAATAATTAAAATCGGAGTGAAAATGAAATTATAGCAGTGCATATAGTAAGTGAAGAATACCAGCCATGTTGAAACACCAGGAAGTTCTGTGGCAGGAAGAGTCTGTGTCCCGTTTCCAAAAGCCACACCTAGTCGAACTTCAGGAGTGGATTCAAAAGAGTAAAGCACTGCTTGGCCATCAAGAATTGGAATTAAAAGAAGCTGAAGTATGTGAAGTTCATTCAGTGAAAACTTAGATAGATAGGAGATAACTGAAATTTTACAATAATCACATAAGAAAATTAGTTATCCCAGTACGATGCAATGTACAGTATGTTTTCATAAACTTCATAGACATGCAATGTTACAAAATAAATCATCTTATTTTATTTTCGACTGTGAAAATAATCCAAGGTCGCTGATATTATTGGGGGCTGCTATTTGGTCGCAAAATAAAACACAGAATGTCACAAGTTTGAAACTTGCTTTCGAACGTTTATTTGACATGCGATATGTTGTCCAAATGATTTGTTGTATATAAAGTACCAGTTCAAAAAAAAACACACAGAATGTGACACAGCAGATCTCGACCGTTGGACCTCATTGTGTTCACATTTGGGGTTGAAATCAGGCGGCCAACCAATGGTTGAGATCCATTATGTCACCAATTATGCCATTAACTTGTGTTCCAATAGAATTTCCTAATATTCTTATAGACATGCATATTTCATATATTAAAAAAAATCTTAAACTTTTATTTGATGTTTGGTTCAAGACCAATTGTGTGTATCGGTAGGTCTCCATTTTAGATGGAACTCTCTATGCAAAATGAGACATTCCTTTTATTATCATTTTCAATATTTCATATAGGACTTGTATATTTAAATATAATTGTGGTGTTTCCATCTACTTAGTATCAAAGTGATAATGACCCATGCTTGTACCGAAAGTTGTTGAGCAAACCCTACCGTAGAGTACTGTCAACTGGAACGGAAAAATCATAATCATAATATGACGAACAAAGAGTGGTTAGCAAAATTTACATCTCCTTTAATATGAATTTGGTTAATGACGATACGAGCAGTCCCCATCAAAGGCTTAGATAATTTTGCAAGCAACATTATACTCATTTCATTTGTGTCCCAATCAAACCCTAGCTGCAATACTTTCTGCAAATTCACATTACGAAGAGATGAGTTAGTTATTCTACAAAAAAAAATGACATACGTTATCGTAACAAGAAAAACATCAAATACAAATGAGGCAAGAAATCAGATACTAGTGCACAATTTTAGAGGCATTGCAAGTCAGAAACAGTTTTTATTTTTTTTTAAATTATCTAAGTGTAATTTATTTCATTAGATTAGGGAATTTATCACATGATGATGAGTCGAATGAGTTCCTTCGTAAAAATACATGAAACAGTATCCTTAAGCTAAAAAGTCGCATAGAATTTCTGTTACCATAGCAGCTTAGTAGCAAAAGACCTTTCTCATGCAAATACAAACTGATCAAAAAATCAGTTGATTTCAAATAATAATAATAATAACAATAACAATAATAATTAATATACATGCATGCATGCATATATATTTTGTATGTATATATGCAAGTAGATATGTGTGCATGTATATATGTATGTACACATATGTGTGTGTGCATGTGTCTAACAATGAAAAGGTGACATAAAGTATAATACTATCTGAAAATGATAACTAACCGAAGTGACAATCACCATACCAAGAACAACAGAAACAGATATTATAGGCAGGGAATGAACAGCATTAGAGGAATCATTCATGTCTGAACAAACGAACCTGGTCACCTGAAGTAACCCATCGCATCCCATTTCTTCCCAAGTTTGGCGGACATGAGCCTAGTGAGAATTCCTGCATCTCTAATTTTTCCTGCTAGCTCAGCACATGTGCTTTTGTTAATCATCATTATCAAAAGTAATAATCAAAACATTATCAAATTGCACTTACAATAAGTTTTGGTTTCTGATGCTTCATACGTTTCTGCAAAATAAAATAAAAATCAACATTATAATATACTTGTACAACACATTATTCGTGAGCTGATAGCTATTATGCATCTTTTTACATTATGCAATAGAAACGCAATCGTAAATATGATGTGTAAGATTTCATGGTGAAACCGGATCTTCATCTTAAGTTTTAGTAGACAATATGATCCGTCACATGGATTGTTACAATAAAATACAAATATTCGTGGAATGAGAATGTGAAAATACACAATTGCCTTTAGTTAAATCATATTATATGCAAACTTTTTTAAAGTGAATACATCTAAAAAAAATTGATCAAAAAGCTCGTCTATCATTTTTAAGTCTATTATCATTCACATTTGCAGTCTTAGTATAGAGTGGAGATTGGTTTTGGTGGTATATTACTATATTGAGTTAAAAAGTGAGCAACACTGCAGACTATAGTGTACCCTATACATGCAGCTCGCTGAAATATTTACATATGTAAGAAGACTAATCATGTGTTTTGCATACATAAAAGAACTATTTTAAATTTATTTTATTTTACATATATGTGCATTGTCCCTTAATAATTTTTACTTCCATAGAAGGTAGCAATAAAATTGTAAAAGCAACTTTAATGTTTATTTTGATGTAATTAACTGAACTAATAACAACTCAAAATTTGTTCACTGTTCATAATTCAGTATGACGTGCATGCATGGACTAAACTAGTTTAACAATTATTCAGAATATGTTGGGAAACAGCTGATAAAACTAAATATTTGAAATCAAGATAAAAACATTTAAAAACCGACGGTACCAGCCCATAAATTTTCTTTCAATAGAAGTGATTGCAATATAAAACCTTGCTTTTGATAATAAAATTCCACCTCATGTTCATCTTCAGGACATCAACATTTTGAACAAGGACAAACTTTTAGATTAGGCCCTCCAAAAAACTTTATTTCAACATTAGGCCTCATTTCAAACTTATTGCAAAAATAGGCCTCGTTTTATTTTCTTCAGTGTTTTATACTTGCGCAATCCAAATATGCGTAAGTGTAAAAAAAATTCAAAAATTATACTTGCGTATTCCATAAATGCTCAAGCACAAAAAAAATTCTTTAGTGTTAAAAAAAATTTCAAAAATTATACTTGCGCATTGCATAAATGCTCAAGCACAAATTATTTATTTTTTAAAAAATAACACTTGCGCAATCCAAATTTGCGCATGTATAATTTTTTTGAGTAAAAATACACTTGTCAATCTATATTTGCGCAAAATGAGACCTATTTTTATAATAAGTTTCAATTCAGGTATAAAATTTAAATATGTTTTTTGTTCGGGCTTGATTTGAAAAATTGTCCTTTGAATAATGGAAGAAGGCTTCGCAAGTTAAGGTTTATTTCAATTGTGTGATAAGTATGAGTTAGCAAACACCGATAACATCTGTTTTGTACGATGTTTATAAAATATTAGCTCGCTAAACCATCAAAACTGAGATGAGAAGAATAATTCTCAAGAAATTTATACAGATATTTATTCCTGAGTCGGTACTGCCATCTTTTGAGAAAAGGTGGGATCTAATGAGTAACTTCCTCATTTCTTCACAGTTTAGCTTGCTATAAACGAGATAATTTTAGTGTATAAAATGAAATATCAATACTTCCTACCTCTACGATTGAAGAAATCCTCTTTGAGATTTTTGGTTCCAAATAATTCGGCCAAACATCTAGCATCAATTTGTTCAACCATTCACAAGGTTCCAATGCCGTTATTGGCTGCCATATTTCAATGAACTAAGAGCAATTCCATATGCAATAATAGCATATATGCAAATAAAGTAGGCTATATAATTACTACTGAATTGAGCTTTCTAAATTTTACCAATAACTAACATGAACTAAATGACTGTGATTTAATTGCTGCGGACTGGATTTCTATATTTTCAGCAGAAATATGCTTTACTAGGTTCAGTAATACTGGTTAATAGTTATTTCACAAAGATACACTTTGAAACTATCTATCCTTGGGGTAGCTATTTAATAGAAAAAGTTCCTTCGCGTCATTTTAACATTTGATAGTACAATGCCACTAATTTGAAAACTATAATTCATGTTAGTTAAAAGATATCTAGCCAAGACAGATATATAGGTAATGAGCATACTGATGTATTTAATATAAGCTGCTTCCATCTTCCATTCAGGTTTTCTAAAAGAATTTGACGTTGGAAGTTCCCATACTGCAAGGAAAACAATATATGTTATATAATCCTCTTACATGCATTACATGTGGTATATTCATTTTGGGAAACAAACTAAAAGAGTCAATTTATTTATCAAAATTTAATATGCATATCTTCACTAAGAATGCTCCAGGATTTGATAGTCCAGAAGATTGGTGTAACACTTGATATAACAAATATATTCTTTGTCCACGATTAATGAATTTGGTTTAACATGTGATGTCATAAAATTGAAACACTTTTTTGCACAATTGAAATGTTAGTTATCACATTCTAGTTTTCCTTTTCTTTTATTGAAGTAGTTCTGTTTACTAATCATATCAAGATCCATTTTTTAAATATTCACCTAAATCTAAAACGAATCAGCTTTCATTTTCCTAATGACGGTTTGATAGAATACTTGGTTTCTTATTTTGACATCTCATCATGTGGCCATCCATTGAGATATAATGATACTTGACCTTTTGATTTGTTTGTTTGTTTCTTTTTAGTATTTCAATATCATAAATCTTATAATAATTATGCAGTTTTTTTTTATTTCTAAACCTGATGTCAAAGATTTTAAATTGGGGCTTTGCACAGCATGTCCATGTTTCTAATGTTGTTATAAGAAAAATTCATGTAGCAATGAATATGTAAATTAAGTTTCTATTTTTCTAAATCAGAAAGCTCAAACTAGCTTGTAAATTCCCTGATAAAAAATGCAAGCTAACTTGCGCTATTCAAAAAAATTTGCAAAAATTGAAAAATCAAATTTGTTTATTCGTAAATAATAATATTGTTATTTAAGTATAATTTTAGTAAATACCTACAGTTTTTCACCATGACTGAATTTTATAGAATTTTTCAAAACTGCAAATTCTCTTGCATTTTCGGTCAGAAAAGTACAAGTTATCTTACATTTTTTATTTTTCAAAAAATAAGGACCTAATTTACATATTCATTTCTATATGAACTATTTTTATAACAATATCAAAAACATGGACATGTGGTTTTTTTTCTTGTTTTAGTACAAACATGCCTTTTTCGGGTATGTGATTGTTTTAGTACAAACATGCCCTTTTATGCTCACTGCATCATGCCAAAGTATTATTTTTACTATGTTTTAAATTGCTACATTGCAGAGTACATGTACTTTAGGGTTGCACAAAATCATTTCAAACCCCATTCAATTCAACCAACCGATCAAACTCAACCCACATAAACCCAATCTAACTCAAGCCATTTCAGATCAGACATGAAATACAATTTACGATCCATACTATGGATCGGATGTAGTACTTTATTTAACCAAACCTTTCTCTCTTTACAAAATAAAAAGTAGAAATTAAGGATTCCTTTTTTCCAAACTTATTATTTTACACCCTTCTCTTATAGAAACTATTTTCCCCATTTTTTTTGAGTTTATTTATTTTTTATTTCTCTCATTTTCAAATTTAAAAAAGCCCCTCCAACGTGTATTGGGAAGTTTTAATTTATGGATGTATACCCTAATAGTGCATGTTAAGCTTGTTAAATTACTTAAATACCCCCGTGAATTTCACCTTTAAAAAAATTAAGGACGTAATTTATAAAGAAAATTGTAAAGGACCTAATGCTAACTTTTTATAATCATAAGGATGTATGCTAAATTTTTTTCAAATAAAAAACTATTATATCAAATTTATCTGCTTGTTTAAAATAGAAATTCACTAATCAGACAATTTTCAAACCATGTAATCACCATAACTTCGTGTTCATTTCATCATTCTAACATTCTATAACCATCTAAAACATCTATAGTGAAATATGTAATGTAAAAATATGAAAATGTTGTGAGCCGATTCCACATAGCTCGACTTAACTAACCCGAATCGGACTCGCCAACTCGGTGGATCTCACGTCTAGTTGGATCAGGATTCCTTAAGTCCAAACTGTGGATGCCAAAACCTAGCTTCACCCAAACCGAATAGGGTTGGATCAGGCAATAACGCCAATTCATGTGTACGCCAATTCATGTGTACAGTTTGATGCTTTTTGTTCAATTTTTTAAGATTGGATCGGGTCTTTCGAATTTGATTGGATCGTTATGGTATATTTTTGTACTCGTTCCTGATTTGATATCTTGATTCGGGTCAAGTTTGGGTTTTATCGGTTTGGTTTGGTTTGGATCTGTATATATTGGTTCTAATTGTCAAATATATTTTTGTATTCTATGATAATGTGCTATGCGAGACGAAATTTTGAATTTTTGCATGAAATATTTGTCAATTTATTATGAATTCTGAGCATATTTTTTTTTACTAGACTTTTATAGCTTGGTCCAATGTTATTTATTCGATCCAATCTAACCCAACCCAACCTCGTATAGGTAGGATATGGATAGAACTCTCCCTTCAACTAAAATTATGAGCCAAATGAAGTATTTGGTCCAGCCCGAATCGATCACCATCCAAACTAACCTCATATTAGGTTGGATATGGATTTCACTTCCTCCAACTCGTACTAATATGCAACATTGAAATATTTGGCCTAAACTGACTTAACTTGACCAGAGAACAAATGCACTAAGGAGAAATTTTCCTTGCATGTATATATACATTGTATGATGCATATTTCTTGTGTCTAAGGATCTCACCTCAAAGCTTTGCTTTGGGGACTGGGGTAGCAAAAAAAGGTTCTTTGCCACCTAGGGGAGAGGTAGATGCTAAGCTACTTCTTGTTGGGGATGCTCTAAAGGTCAGCTATATCAACTGATAAGCTAATACACAACTCCGCTTTCATCATGAAGAAAATCCAAATAAGTGTATTGCTAGTTTAAGAATAATCAATTATGGACATATCAATTGATCCACTCAATGTCACTACTGTAAACAGTAAACACCGTAGCATTAATAAAAAAGCTACAAACGTAACTCCAAAGGAGTGCGACCCAAAAGATACCTACTTGTCTTTGACACCACTAATTCAGGCAAATCCACAAATGATAACAAAATATCGCTCCATTACCAACTAATCAAACTAAATTACCCGCAAATCAAAACAACAAAAGTAAAATAAAAGAAGGCACCTGAATCGTAGCCCAAACAGCAAAAGCGAGGGGAATCCAATTTGAGAATGGAACAAGCCACCTCTCAATGATCCAAGCAAAGAATCCTAAAGGAATCAAAAAGGGAAGCAAAGGCTTGTCTTTGATTACATGATTCAAAAACTCTTTGGCTTCTTTCGCATAGAGACCCTTCAACTTTTTTGTCACCATTGTTTAAGTGTATATTCTTTTGATTTTTCTTACTTTTTGGAGGAAATGATGAAGAGTAGAATTGCAGAGTTGGCAGTCAACGTTAAATGTCATAATATATATATATATTATAACGGAAATACAAAAAGGTATCGAATTAGGAAGGTCGCTTCTAGACTGAAATTGATGGCAATACATTTCCTAGAAAGATGATTACGGCGTTCAAAATGTTGAATATAAACCACTTTTGCCTAAACAAAATATGATAAATATGATGACGAAATTTTAACTCCAAACATCACCTTTTCTTTTCCATTCTAGAAAATGTAAGCAAAAAATAAATAAATAAATAAATAAATAATCTAATTTGCGCTATTTAAATGCAACGATTAAATGGGATTGTATATTAGCTTTTGTAAAAGAAATATAATATCGGCAAACGACATCACCACATTGTCTTGTTCTATTTGTAGTAAGTTTAAAAATAGAAGGATATTTTCTTGTTAAATATACTTTAGTGCAAACGGTTATTTACTTCTCTAACCTTCTCTATTAGAGAGTAATGATTGAACACTTTTCTAATACGTTTTTCCATATCCAATTGACATTAAACAGATCCACATAATGAGTTTTGAACGTATAACAAAAACGTTAGATAAGACGATCATTTTTCTAAGTATAGGTGTAGGAGCAAGCTTCACCATGACCACCGTGGAACGACTTGTAAACTTAACACGTGGTAATTTAAATAATTGATTTGTTAATTAAAATGTTGATTTAAATAAGCACTTAAAAGTGAAAATTTTAAGACAAAAACTTTGAACTTGAAATTTCTATCTCGTAATGTACAATCTTTTAGGTTAAAATTTCATATAAATATTAATCACTTGGAGCAACATCTTGGGAGATTAGGAAAAAACAAGTTTTTCAACTTTTTGAGCTGCACAATATATTGGGCCAAAGTCCAATCCATGATAGGGCTTCTCATTTGCAAAAATGCATAATATTTTCTTCACGTCTCTCTGTAACTTTTAAACAACAAAATCCAATCTTTGAACCCTAAGAAAAATTCCTAAAATCAAAATAAAATCACCATAATTCAAATTGAAAGAGGAGCTACGAACCCATCTTCTTAAAAGTTGAATTACCAAAGCTTGACCTCGGCCCAAATCTAAAGCATAGCTTTAGGGGGTCAAATTAAGTACATTTTAGGCGCTATATTTTATGTCTACGTGAGTGTGAGAGATGCTTCATTATTATATTTGCTTATAAAATTTTATTTGCATATATCAAAATATACGACTTAGTAAATATGTCTGGGAGTTATCTGGAGTTATATATTGATTATATGAATACAACTACTTTACATACTAACTTAAGCCACTAAAAATGGTACATGAAAGAGTTAGTAGACATTTATAAAGAACTTGAATATGTTTGGTGTGTTTGCTCGATATAATTTGGATATATGATTGTTTCGTATGTTTGAATGTGTATAGCTTGCTGGAAATTGAATGACGATTTCTATGAGCCAATTGATGGTGTACAGTGTTTAGGTCTTAAAGGTGTTTATTTCAATGTTGTGGAAAATTAAGCATTCAAATTAAAGGAGAATAGCTTTAAGGTAAAACCGAAAAAATGGTGAGATGTCAAGAAGAAAGGCGTTGGAGTTTGGATCAAAAGAAAGAAGGAATCTACCCAGACATGGCATTTGTCGACATGTAGAGAAGCTTGTGTTGACACGAGCTCATGAGTTGACATGACAATTCCATTGTGTTGACATAAAAGAACTGGGTAGAATAACAAGTCGAAACCAGCTTATGTCAACTTAAGGGCTAGGATGTGTCAACATAAGATACAAGGCTCTATGTGCCAACGCATAGTTCCCTGTGTGTAAACATGTGTTAGGATTTTAAGTGAATGTCCCGGATTTGGTTTGGGATAGGGGAACATGATAGACTTAAGGGTATGTTCCAAGAGCAATTATGTATTTTGATTATATAGCTTATTTCTTATAATGAACCTCATTCGAAATAAAGTAGACTTTTGTTTTTATTTTTCTGTAATGCATTGGCATATAGTGATTAGTACTATATAGTAATAAAGTAGGATTTTCTAAATTGTGATTTAGAAGAGATAGTTTATACACTACAGGCTGAGGGATTCATAGTCGATGAGAGCAAAAAGAAGACATGTAGATTGTTAAGATTGATTTATCGTATTAAACAAGCATTAGTAAGTTGAAACAAGTGTTTTGATAAAGTAATCAATGATTTTAGTTTCTGTCAAAATACAAAGGAAACATGTGTTTATAAAAAGGAAGATAAAAGTGTTGTTACATTCCGTATTTTATATTTTGATGGTCTTTTACCGAGTGACAATGATGTACCCATGTATTAACAGGGAAAAGTGTGGTTGTCCTCAAAATTCCTAGTGAAGTATTTGGGCAAGGCATTAATATACTACATGTTGTAGAATATGCTAGTATATGATTTTTGTTTGATGGTAATAAACATATATATATATATATATATATATATATATACTCAGTTAAATGTATTTGCTGTTGTACTATTTTATTTTTCACATAATTAAATAAATATCTGCTGAATAAAATAAATAACTCGAAATTCATATTCAAACAAATATTTTATTCAAACGAATATTTTAATTTACAAATTCGAATAGTACAAATTTGAGCTCTCGCTACATTTGTAATTTTTCAAACATAATACAATTTCAATTACAACACGTTTTTTCAAATTACAATGTCACCTCACTACATATTCACTCAACACTCGTATTGATCTTCAATTTTATTCTAGTTTGTATCCCGCATCTGAGCTATCTGCAAAATAAACACTGACGAAGTAAAATTGAGAAAGAAATATTTTGCAATGTACAATGAAGTGTGTGTTTGAAAATATCATTTGCCTCAGTTATTTGGGTTTTTCGTCATCATTTTCATTTGAATTCATTATACACGTACAACTTGTGACATGCACAGTGTATCACCGTACATGCCACAAGGTCTTGCACATTGATATACATTTGCTTATTAAAATCGTAGGGACGGGCGAGCACAAGGTTAAACCCAAGCATAAGCTGGATTCAACTCAGGTGCAATACTAAAACAAAATTAGAATGATCAAGTACGAGTTTCAATAAACAAGTCATCTTCAACATATACACACATAAGAACAAACTTACATGTGAAGCCATGACTACACAAACCGGACTTGAAGAAAAGAATAAAGCAATGGTATACAAAGCAAAGCAATCATAGTGCAGACCCATGAAAGTGAACCAGCGCAACTACAAAGACTTCATCAACATATGTACAAAGTCTGGCTTCAAACATGCTCGAACAAGAATGGACTCAACCACAACACAGACATCATGGTGACACATAACAGTTATAACATAAACACAAGGAACAAAGCCACAGCAATACAAAAGCTTAACGGACCATCACAACCATAGAAATGAAATGGAGATTAATTCAACATGACAACAAGACTGCATGAACAACACACTTCAAATGAAAACACTCATCACAGAATGGTCAAGTACAAACACAAGTGAATGCAACCAAGTTTATTTCAACCAGACTACAATGGACAGAGCAATAGTAGTGCATAAGCAAAACCATAATGCAAAACAATAGTGATGCAACAGAGAGTTCAACTCCAAATATACAAAGTGCATTTGCAAAAAGCTTCAAATAACATGACTACAACTCAAAGCAACATGAATGCATATAATCATATGTCCGAGCAACATCAACAATGCAACCTGACATGTAACAAGACTAGTGTACAAGTGAAGAACTCAAGTCAACATGAATGCAACTACACCAGACTCACACACTAGTGAATAAGACTTCAAGACCACTAATGTACAATTTCAATTACTATACTAAAGCATAGAAGAGAAGCCTCAATCAAGATTTCAAGTTCAACATGAATGAACTCCCAGCAAATAAACAGTTCAGACCAGAACAATATCTAGTCCATATAAGACCAGATCATAAAAATGCATATCGATGACACATGGAACCAGACATGCTACAATTCAACTCGAAGCAAAACAACTCCAACCATAACAAAGACCCCATGTGATAACAGAATCAATGCAGACCAGAACAATAAACTCGAACCAGTCAAGAAGCAAATGCAACAGCACAGGTAACTCGAAGAAACTGCAACTACCACTTGAACACACACGAAAACATATTTGACCAGACTCAAGAGGAACCACACGGCAGCAAGTTCACATGGATAGGCACAGCAATTATACATATACTACATACATAAATACATACATACATATATATATATATATATATATATATATATATATATGTATGTATGTATATTATATACATGTTTACATGTGTAGAGTTATTAACAGTAGCAATGTGAATATAGTCGTAGAGAAAATCAAGTCACGGTTCAAAGAGAAATGATATGCAGCAGTTCAAACAAAATAATGTCATAGGGGATTTGAGATCAACGCGTCATAAAAGAATAGAACGAAGCCAGTAAACTGATAATTATCTCAAAAATTAAGAAGCCAAAGTCATAGCCGAAATAAACGAAGTAAATTTAAAGCCATGGAGCAACACGTATGGGATGAACTAGTCAAAATAAATCACAAGCGCTTAAGCAAAATCGAATGGACAAGCGAAAATCACTGAAGAATTCAAATCAAAAATATGAACGCATATTTAGTGGTTTCGTTTCCTATAAAATTCCAACATCATCATCGGCAAGAGATTCATTTGAGTTCAAGCAAATCAACAAGTAAAACAAAAGCATAAATCACATGCCAATTTCGTGTCATTCGAACTCGAATCAAATTGAAGCTACCGAGAGCAACTCAAGCAAATGGGTTGACAAAGCAACCAGAAGCAGAAGCATGCTTCAATCGATCACAACAAAAAGGCGATGACTTCAATTTTCCAGAAACCCTAAATTGTTAAAGAGTAATAAAAGGGAACGGTCGAACACTCTACTCAAAAAAAAAGGAGAAGATAGTATATTGGGCTTTAGCTAAAACTCTACTCAAAAGGGAATAGCCGATCATTCTTTCGTTTTTTAATTAGTATTTGGGCCGAGTTTATTTTTGGGCTTTAATCTTATAATTAGGGTTTTTGTCTTGTTTTAGTTTTATTTGTAATTTCCTTTTAAACTTTTATAAAATTCTAGTCCTGTGACTAGGTTATGAATTACGACGATGTAGTTCAAGAATTCGCAAACCTGTGCCTAAGTTATGGCAGGGTTTTGAGTGTAGAGTTAGGTTAGTCATTAGCAGGTGTCGTAAGTTTATGTGTGCAAGCGGTTGACTACTTAATTTCTAGTAGAAACCTTGGGGGTAGCACATAGGTAGAGTTTTGCTGAAGCTGGGTAAATTTGTGTTTGATCTCTTCTGCATTATTATCTATGATTGCTTTTATTTCCACATTTATTTTTATTATTATTAGTATCACCCTATTCACTTCCCCCTCTAGGGTGAAAACGATCATATAAATGGTATCAAAGCAGGTTAATAGCATAGATGTCTAACCCTAGTTGCAAATCCAGTGAGAGTTAGTCCAGTATTATTCCCCTATTTTTGATGGAACATATTTTTTAAATTGAAAATTAAAAATGGTATTTTATCTAAAGTCTGTTAATTTTAAATGTTGGTATATTATTGAAAATGGATGTGATATAGCAGATAAGAAAAATACTTCGGTTAATGCTCTTGCTATGCATATACTATATTCTCATATTAATCAAGATAATTTTAACCATATCTCTTATGTGAAAGTGCACGGGAAATCTAGAATACTTTTGATGCAATATATGGTGCAAAAATCAACAACTGTGAGAAATCCTCCACAATCGACTTAGTTCAAGAAACATGTTTGATAGGATTTGCAAAAGACAACAGTGATGAAGATTCAATAGCCGATAAGATAAGTGATCTTTCATTTCATGATTTAGTTCTTTTGTGCCAAAAATTAACTGAAAATACTGAAGTTCTTGAGATGAAAAATAATAAGTTGAAAAGGGAACAATCTAAACTATGTCAGAAAAATAATGATTTGAAAAATGAGCTTAAAAATATTTAGAAAAATAAAAATTCTAATTGCAAAAGGTGTTTGGACTATGTAAAAGAATTTGCATGTTTTCATGAAAACTTTCAAAAGTTAGAAAATGAAATTTTAATTCAGGAGAAAAACAAAACTGTGTTGGTTTGTAAAAATAATATTTTGCAAAAAGAGTTGGATAGTTTTAAGAGGTCAGAAAGTTTTACTGTGCGATTTTTGAAAAGAAATTAAAAGAAGTTAACGAAAATTTCAAAACCCTTGAAAAAGAAACATGATTTTCAGCAAATCTGAATTATTCGATTAAATCACAAGTTTGAAAAGGAGATTGAAAAAAATCAAGGATTTTGAAAAAACTGAATTTTAAAAACTCTAACTCTTTGGAACTGAGGGTGACGACCCGGAATTTTTGAGCATTTAAAATCGAAATATTTAATTGATTTTAAATATTTAAAAGTTAACTTTTAACTTGAACTTCAAGTATCACAATTTATTTGATAATTAAATTATTGATTTAAATAATTTGAAGTTGAGCTAAATGTTGAATCTGAAGTTTTAAGCCTATTAAAAATAATTTGAAGGCTTGTAAAATTTATATTGATAACACTGAAGATAATAGAAGTTGTAAAATTGAAGTTAATAGTGGTTTGTTTAGTTTCAAAATTTTATAGTTTAAATTGAATTTGAAAATAGCCTTCCGAGGCGCAGTCTCGGAATTCGACGAAACCAGTTCCATCGGATCCGTAATATTGAATTATTATCGGATTTTAAATTTCATATTGATCGGAATCGTGGTGTGAGCGTACGATATATAGACGCATAGAAATTGATATTGAGACAAATTGAATCTAAATAAAATATAATTGCCTTCCTTTTATCCGATAATAAGTACAACCCGCTACCAGTATATTCCCTTCGTACCCTTCTTTTCCTTTTCTCTTCCCCTCTTCCCAAAAACCGCCGTTCGAACAATTAAATAAATGGCGGAATAGGGGGAAACTCGCGTGCTCAAACACGTGAGGAAAATCGCGTCATCATCTTCGGATCTGGGTTGAACGCAAAATTGGCGTTTAATTAGAGGAGAGCCTCGCATCGTTCGCTGGTGCTTGGACTAGTGGCGATGTCGCACGTGGATTTAGGGTTTCGATAGTTTTGGGTTGGGTAGTGACAGCTAGTTGAGGGTCGGCGACTTCGTTCATTCAATGGCGTGCTGAGGGAGAAGGGTTAGGCTAGGGTTTCGATCACTTGTGGTCGATGAACTCGTGAGGAGTGATGCGAATCGATGGATGTGAGGACTGCTGATGTTTTGGCGTTCGATGATGGCTCATCTGGGGTAGCGCGACAATGGCAGTCGCGATAACGGCAGGCAACGATGTCGCATGGAGGTTGCGATAGCTAGGTTGGGAAGAAAGGATTGCGATTTCTGCCTGAGCACCGTGGAGGTATGTCAGTCCTGTTTAATTTAATTTAATTCAATTAAAATACATATTGATTAAAAAAAGAATATTTACAGACATGGTTTTAAAGTATATAAGGATTTTAAATGCCGAGGAATTTTGTAAAAGCTAGATTTTCGAATCTATAAATTTTATTAAAAATAGTGTATTTTGGAGGAATAAATTTATTTAATTGTTTGGTTGTTAGAATAATCTGTAAAAAGGAAAATTATTTGTTTCAATTAAAATCATTAGTTGAAAATAAAATTTATTAGCTTCAATTCAAATTCTTAAACGGAAATTAATTGGTCGATTAGTTCAAATGTTAATAAACTGCATGATGTCTATACAAGGTCAATAATTGTGGAATCAAATCGAGAATGAAGTGGATCTGCAAATTTAAGGGGAAAAGGTGAGTTAATCTCACTCAGTTAAATTTAAATTTAAATGATAAAATTTAAATAATTGTTTGAATGGTTGAATTGATTGATGTGCTATAGTATGATATATTCTAGAATTGGCATATTATATTGTGCTAACATCTGTGGATGCAGGGAAAACAGGTTAGAGGGATCCAACTGGACCCCTCAACATTTATTATTTAATATTCTCTATTGTGATTACTTGATATTCTATGATGAGTATATTGGAATATTGAATGTTATGATTTGATTGGATATATATTGGGTATAATGAATTACCAAAAATATATAAATTGGATTTTTGGAAGAAAATAAAGGAAGTAAAGTTGTAAACGAAATAATCTTAGAAAATTTAATGAATTAAGAATGAATTCAAAAAGAAATGGAAGTATGTTAAATACTAATAAATAACTTCGAGTATGAAAAGAAAAAGGTTGAATAAATAGTCATTAATGAATTGTAGAATTATGTGATATTAATTTAAATGGATAAAGAATTATTTTAAAACTTAAAGTTTTAAATTTATTTAAAGGAATTAAGAAGTAAATTAAGAAATCTAAATTGGTATTTCAATTAAAAGTATTTTAAATCATAATTAAGGAATAAAATATGAAATTAAAAGATTTTTAAATAAATGAAGTAAATTGGAAATCAATTTGGAAATTGATTTAAGTGTTTGAAATTGGATATTTGGAAGAATAAATTCAAGGTGGGAATTTATTAAAGGAATGAGAAAATTTTGTTTAAAAATAAATAGTGATTTATTTTTAAACGTTGTGAAGAGAAGTATATTTCCTGGATAACCAAGTACGTTTTCAAATTGAACTTTTAAATATAAATTAAAAGTTTTTAAGTTGATTTTAAAAAAAATGAGTTTTGGAAAAATTATTATTTCTAATATTTAATTTCTAAAGTAAGTATTTCCTTTTAACCTATTATAGCAATAATTATTTAAAGAGTGATTTAGTATTTGTTTAAAAAGCGAAAATTTAGTTTGTATTTTATTAAGAAACCTTATTTCCAAATATTCATATAGTATGTATTTTTTTTTATAAATTATTGAAGTCGTTTTTTTAACTTCAATATTTTAAATATATTTCAAAGTAAAGCGTTTTAAATTATTTTAAAAATCTAAGTTTTATGCTTGGTGGTTCCAGTGGAAATAGAAATACTTGGAATTTATTCTGAGAAAGGAAGATAGTTTTGAAAACTGTTTTCAAAAGGGTTTGAAAGTGAAAATATATCTTGTGAAGATATTTTTAGGATTAATAAATAATTTGGAAAATTATTTATTGTTTGATGGTTGTTTGTGAATATTAATTGATAGTTAAATCACCGACTATCAATATTGGCCAAATGCGTTGATCGTTTCGAAGAGACCGGGATCGAGATTTATTTCTCGAAAACCACTTCGATCCGGTTTGTACGTTTTGTGAAAACGAGTTTGGATTCGAAGATGGAGTAGTGAAGTGCAAGGGCTAGTCGCTACTAATCGTGAGGATATTTCCAAAATAGATGTAGTAGGAATAGTGTATTCGGTTTCGTTCGGACCCGGGACGGACTTGTATGGATGAATGCTTGCGAAACATCGTCAGGTGGGCGATGGGCGTTCTAAGGGATATGTTATAAAAAGGTAATGCTTAGCCTCAAGCCTCATCAAATGGGAATGACTGAAAATCAAGGGTTATGCAGCAAGGCTAGGTGGGTAGCACCCAAGCAGGGCGAGGTCATTCCTGTCTAGATGTCCCTTTTTATTTCGGCTTAGTGGGCGGTTGCTGATCCCAACCGCGGGGTGATCTCACTCGGGTTTATCCAGTAAGGGATAGTCCTGGTCTTGTGTTGCAGGGGGGCGGGCGTACTCCTCGGTACTGTGATCTAGGCCACGTACTGTGACAGGTGGTACCCCGGTGCCTAGTCATTAGTTGGAAATCCATTCTCCCTACGAGCCTTGTATGAGTTTTGTTTATACTACCCACTTTGTGGCTAGTAGCTGGAATTTAATAATGTAACAATTTCGGCTATTTTATAAGTATTTGTATATAGACCCTATTATAATATCAAAGGATTTCTATAAAAACTGTTTTAGCTATCGTAAGGTAAAAACCCGACATGTTTATTTGTGGCGTGGTCTTACGAGATGCTTTTGTTTTCAAACGATTTTTGAAACTTTAAAAATCAATTGGGTGTGATTTTCTCACGCTGGTATTCCAGACTGACTCGGGTTTTATTTAACTGTAATGCTTGGGTCAGACCGAGTATTATAGGGTACAGGATATGATGCTGTGGAGCTCAGGAGACGAGCATGATGACGATACGTACTTCCGTATTTGTTTATATATATATATATTCCGCTGTGTTGAGTTGTTGTGTATCCATTTGTATGATATTGATGTTGAGCTGTGATTGATGTACTCTGATGATGTAATATATAAACAGATATATTTGATTTTGAGTAAAGATCATTTATTATCTATTATATTTTATTCCGCTGCGATGGTTAGATTCTTATGTTGATTTCTATTTTCTTCTTCTACCTCTTCTTCTTTAACCAAATGGTTCGTATTTCTGTACAACTTGAGTTGATTGTTGTAGAATAGTGTTAACTCAAGGGGTATGAATTTACGGGTCGTCACAGTTGGTATCAGAGCTTAGGTTGGTGATAACCTTGGCTCTGGTGGGAATTACTCGTTGAAATAGAGTCAATAGTACTCTAGAATGAGTATGAGCGTATTAATAAATATGAGCGTGTATTTGTTAGTGAATATAAAATGATTTTATATTGTGTTGACTGGTTTATTGAGTAGTTTATGGATTCTGGTCAATACGAGTAATTAACGTTATTGATAGGGATCTCTAAACACTTGAATAGAATAATTCGACACAGTATTGTTTTAAAGTGGGGTAAATGAAATGATTTTACCCAAATTATTTATAT
Source organism: Allium cepa (assembly GCA_030765085.1). NCBI lineage: Eukaryota > Viridiplantae > Streptophyta > Magnoliopsida > Asparagales > Amaryllidaceae > Allium > Allium cepa. Next base: position 22,482,454 of record CM060936.1, on the reverse strand, counting down.
ATATAAAAAAAGGTATAATTTTTGTAAAGTATGATAGTATTTGGATGCTTTCTTGTTAAGGAATGCTAATATTAAATTATTAACATTATTGTGTAGAAATTGAATAAGAAATTGAAAACTTATAACCAAAATTGAAGAATAAATGTATATAACAAAATGGAATTTGAAATATAGATTAGAAATGTAATTTATAAATTGAAATAAACCTCTAGAGAAATTTGTAAATATAAACTATGAATGTTATTTAACATTGGAAATAAAATCCCAGAGTAATGTTGGAATATATAAATTGGATGGATTTCAAATTTGGAATTTTGGAAAAGGGTTTAAATTCCTTGGATTTGAAAGTGATTTTCAAAGGTTTGGGGAAATAATAGTGGTGTTATTTCGGGAATATTTTTGAATTGGAATTGAATATGGAGAGATTTGGAATTTAAAAATATTTAAAAGGGATTTTAAAGAGATGAAAGCATTAAACTCTTTCGGTCGCTGGAAAATAATTCCGACGATGATCGCGAAATCATCGGTGTTCATTTTCGAGTTTCCAAGAGACGAATTGCTACCTGAATATTTTTAAATTGGAATTGTTTGCGAACTGGGATTGGTTTTGAAATTCAAAGGGATAATTGAATGTGCAAAAGGATTTTGGATGTGGTTGATTTCAAAAGTGATTTTGAAATTTTGGAAAATTGTTTAAACTCTGGAATCTTATTTTAAATGTTTATGGAATAATAAAAATATATTGGCTAAATAAAATGTATAATCTCGGATTAAAAAGTAAAATGCGAATGGGATTGGTTATAAATAGATGAAGTATGGAGATAAATAAGTTTGTGACTTATAAAATTTAGAAGTGGAATAAATAAGCTAAAATAAAATTGATTTGAAATTTGAGAAGTGAATGAAAATTCAAAACTTAAATTATAAAATAAATCGACCTCCAGTAAAATAGTTAAAGTGGTTTTGAGATAAAAAAATAAAATATTGGGAATAAACCTTGAATAAATAAATTAATAATTAATTGGTAATGAAATATGGAGATGGAACTTGAATTGGTTAAATGAAAGTCAAATACCAATTTAATGTGGCCAATGTTTAGTTTGCAAATAAATTATGAAATGAGTATTTGATGTAACCAATATGAAATATTCCAAGATAAATAAATGGATTTAAATAAATTGAATGAGGATATGGAATGCGAAATAAATTGAACGGAATCAATTAAAATGAAATCGAATTAAGCATAGGTTAAATTGGTATCAATTCGAATTAGTTGTAAACTGGAATGAATATTCTTTTAAGTAAACATTTTTGAATTTGCACAAAAATAATAATTGTCGTTTGATGTAAACAAGATTATATAAATTCTATGGATTAACAGAAGCCAATAAAATTGGTTTTTGAATCAATTGTAATAAATATGGGCTTGTTTGGATGAGAAATAAATTGAATGTAAGCAATGAAGTGTAAATGAATTCAGCTTGGGTTGTCGGTAAATTGAATATAATTAGAAAATGTTTATAAAATATATATAACTTGAGTTTAAAAGTTGAAATAACTTCACGAAAATAAAATAACTGGAGTAATATTTGAATAAAAGTTTGACTTAAGCGAAATTGTGAAATGATTGTGTCGAGTTTAATGAAATGATCTTAAATAAAACTTGTTTGGTAAATGAAATTAGTAATTGAGTTAATTAACTTAAGTTGTATTAATGAGAACTTGACTTCGAATAAAATGGGAGTTAGATTGCTTTTGGAAATCAATTCGATTTAAATGAGTTTGCTTGGACTTAAAATGAATTTAAGTTAAGTAAGAGAGTTGTGAAATCATTTGAATTGAATAGGATGGTTTGAATATTGTTTGGAAGCATTCAAAATAAGTGTCGAAATATTTCATATGTGCTTATGGAAGTATATAATATGCACTGTTTATAGAATCCATGTTTTAGTTATTTAAAATAAAGTGAAATGTTAATAAACTTGTATATTTGACACTGACATGTTTAAATTGAGTAAGTACAGGTTTTTGGAAGCCGTTTGACTGGTTTTGACTGCGCTAATTGCTTAAATAAATAGCTGCTTGCTTTAAAATGCTAAATAAGGTACGCCTACGCAATACAAATAGGAAATATGAACTGTTTTTCTGTTTTCCGACCGTGTGGGTCGATGTATATATATTTATATCTCTTGTCAAATTGCAAAAGCTCCTCCGTACAAAGGAGACTCTGCTAAAAAATTTCGAAAATTTTGGGAGTTAGAATTTTTTTGAATCTTTTGAAAAATTCCACTAACGACTAATGGTTTAAAGTTGTTAAGCAAATAGAATTACAATTGAATGTTGAAACCTAATTTAATATGTATATGTAAAGTACGATAACTAAAGATATTGTTCAAAGAAATTGAAGATAGAAAAAGTTTGCAAACTGACCTTTATTTGAGATTTTAAATAAATTAGTAAGTAAAACTAATAAGGGAAATGGTTAATTAAATATGGATTGAGATAGGGAGAATCAAAATTCAATATTCAAAGTTTGGAAATGAATTGAATTCAAGTAAAACTGGGAAAAATTATTTATATTTGAAATTAATTAATAAAGTGAAGCAAATTGAAATTTTTATGGAATTGTAAAGGCAAATTGAATAAAATGGATATAAACTCCAATAGTGAAGTGAAAACAAATTCAAGAGGTATATAAAATATTTATATTGAACTTAAGAAATGAAGGTGAAATTCTTAAGTAAGTTGGCATTGGAAATATGCTAAGTGAATAATTGAATGAAGATTAAAACTGGAAGTTGTGACAAGGGAAGTGAGAATAAGTGAATAACAATTAAAATAAATGTGAATAAAAAGAAAATTGATATAATTGATAATCAATTGGGGCAAATACGTAGGATGTACGTATATTATTTTTTCTCATAGCTATTTGATCCAGATTCGGGCACAAAATTTTGAGATAGTTATGTCGATCCGAGTTAGGATTTTTCACTCGATGTTCGACGGCGAACCTGGATAAAGAATTTTAATTGATTTTGGAAATTCTCTATCATAGTTTACAGCTATGCAAGGAGAATGACGATTTCTAATCAAGAAACCAGATCTGAATCCGCACTAGGAAGTCGGGTGGACGATACTAGTTCGGAAGTGAAATTGTGTGATCGAGTAGACGATCAGATTTGGTATTGTGTATGGATGATATACGTGCATCGTACGGGCTTAAGTAAAACAAATATTGAAAATGTGTAAAAGAAGTCAATAAAATGTTTTTGAATGTTGTGATTGGATATTATGGCTAAACAGGATATGCAGGATTGAAAAAGGGAAAGGAAAATTGGTTTTGATTTCAGATAATAAATTAGAATTGCTCGACAAAAAGATATATGTTTAAATTTCTGTATGGAATTTGATTGGGTTTTGGATCTAGCCACTTGGCCTTTTGTTTTCTTTTTGGATTTGGGAGGCCGTAGAGCCATTTTGTAGTTGTACCGAGCTACCCGCACAAAGGAGACGCTGGCGAAATTTTTCGGAAATTTAGAGAGTTAGAAAAATTTTGAGAAAATTCTGATAATTTTAAATTTGATTTAAAATTGAAATTTGAATGATTGAGTAAGTAATATTGTTTGAAACTATGGGAAAGTTGGGAAAGATTAGTAAGAATGGCAGCGGGTCTTTTATAAAAGATAGTGGATAGGATGTTGAACAGTTTGGTTTTGGAAAATAGTAATGGGTATGAGATCATTCTTCCTAATTAGTAATTTCGGGGACGAAATTCTTTTAAGGGGGAGGAATTTGACGACCTGGAATTTTTGAGCATTTAAAATCGAAATATTTAATTGATTTTAAATATTTAAAAGTTAACTTTTAACTTGAGTTTCAAGTATCACCATTTATTTGATAATTAAATTATTGATTTAAATAATTTGAAGTTGAGCTAAATGTTGAATCTGAAGTTTTAAGCCTATTAAAAATAATTTGAAGGCTTGTAAAATTTATATTGATAACACTGAAGATAATAGAAGTTGTAAAATTAAAGTTAATAGTGGTTTGTTTAGTTTTAAAATTTTATAGTTTAAATTGAATTTGAAAATAGCCTTCCGAGGCGCAATCTCGGAATTCGACGAAACCAATTCCATTGGATCCGTAACATTGAATTATTATCGGATTTTAAATTCGTATTGATCGGAATTGTGGTGTGAGCGTATGATATATAAACGCATAGAAATTGATATTGAGACAAATTGGATCTAAATAAAATATAATCGCCTTCCTTTTATCCGACAATAAGTACAACCCGCTACCAGTATGTTCTCTTCGTACCCTTCTTTTCCTTTTCTCTTCCCCTCTTCCCAAAAATCGCCGTTCGAACAATTAAAAAAAATGGCGGAATAGGGGGAAACTCGCGGCTTGAACACGCAAGGAAAATCGCGTAATCATCTTCGGATCTGGGTTGAACGCGAAATTGGTGTTTAATTGGAGGAGAGCCTCGCATCGTTCGCCGGTGCTTGGACTAGTGGCGACGTCGCACGTGGATTTAGGTTTCGATAGTTTTGGGTTGGGTCGTGACAGCTAGTTGAGGGTCGGCGACTTCGTTCATTCGATGGCGTGCTGAGGGAGAAGGGTTAGGCTAGGGTTTCGATCACTTGTGGCCGACGAACTCATGAGGAGTGATGCGAATCGATGGATGTGAGGACTGCTGATGTTTTGACGTTCGATGATGGCTCATCTGGGGTAGCGCGACAATGGCAGTCGCGATAACGGCAGGCAACGATGTCGCATGGAGGTTGCGATAGCTAGGTTGGGAAGAAAGGATTGCGATCTCTGCCTGAGCACCGTGGAGTTATGTCAGTCCTGTTTAATTTAATTTAATTCAATTAAAATACATATTGATTAAAAAAAATAATATTCACAGACATGGTTTCAAAGTATATAAGGATTTTAAATGCCGAGGAATTTTGTAAAAGCTAGATTTTCGAATCTATAAATTTATTAAAAATAGTGTATTTTGGAGGAATAAATTTATTTAATTGTTTGGTCGTTAGAATAATCTGTAAAAAGGAAAATTATTTGTTTCGATTAAAATCATTAGTTGAAAATAAAATTCATTAGCTTGAATTAAAATTCTTAAACGGAAATTAATTGGTCGATTAGTTCAAACATTAATAAACTGCATGATGTCTATACAAGGTCAATAATTATGGAATCAAGTCGAGAATGAAGTGGATTTGCAAATTTAAGGGGCAAAGGTGAGTTAATCTCACTCAGTTAAATTTAAATTTAAATGATAAAATTTAAATAATTGTTTGAATGGTTGAATTGATTGATGTGCTATAGTATGATATATTCTGGAATTGGCATATTATATTGTGCTAACATATGCGGATGCAGGGAAAACAGGTTGGAGGGATCCAACTGGACCCCTCAACATTTATTATTTAATATTCTCTATTGTGATTACTTGATATTCTATGATGAATATATTGGAATATTGAATGTTATGATTTGATTGGATATATATTGGGTATAATGAATTACCAAAAATATATAAATTGGATTTTTGGAAGAAAATAAAGGAAGTAAAGTTGTAAACGAAATAATCTTAGAAAATTTAATGAATTAAGAATGAATTGAAAAAGAAATGGAAGTATGTTAAATACTAATAAATAACTTCGAGTATGAAAAGAAAAGGGTTGAATAAACAGTAATTAATGAATTGTAGAATTATGTGATATTAATTTAAATGGATAAAGAATTATTTTAAAACTTAAAGTCTTAAATTTATTTAAAGTAATTAAGAAGTAAATTAAGAAATCTAAATTGGTATTTCAATTAAAAGTATTTTAAATCATAATTAAGGAATAAAATATGAAATTAAAAGATTTTTGAATAAATGAAGTAAATTGGAAATCAATTTGGAAATTGATTTAAGTGTTTGAAATTGGATATTTGGAAGAATAAATTCAAGGTGGGATTTTATTAAAGGAATGAGAAAATTTTGTTTAAAAATAAATAGTGATTTATTTTTAAAGGTTGTGAAGAGAAGTATATTTCCCTGGATAACCAAGTACGTTTTCAAATTGAACTTTTAAATATAAATCAAAAGTTTTTAAGTTGTTTTAAAAAAAATGAGTTTTGGAAAAATTATTATTTCTAATATTTAATTTCTAAAGTAAGTATTTCCTTTTAACTATTATAGCAATAATTATTTAAAGAGTGATTTAGTATTTGTTTAAAACACGAAAATTTAGTTTATATTTTATTAAGAAACCTTATTTCCAAATATTCATATAATATGTATTTTTTTATAAATTATTGAAGTAGTTTTTTTAACTTAAATATTTTAAATATATTTCAAAGTAAAGCGCTTTAAATTATTTTAAAAATCTAAGTTTTATGCTTGGTGATTCAGTGGAAATAGAAATACTTGGAATTTATTCTAAGAAAGGAAGATAGTTTTGAAAACTGTTTTCAAAAGGGTTTGAAAGTCAAAATATATCTTGTGAAGATATTTTTGGGATTAATAAATAATTTTGGAAAATTATTTATTATTTGATGGTTGTTTGTGAATATTAATTGATATTTAAATCACTAACTATCAATATTGGCCAAATGCGTTGATCGTTTCAAAGAGACCGGGATCGAGATTTATTTCTCGAAAACCACTTCGATCCGGTTTGTACGTTTCGTGAAAACGAGTTTGGATTCGAAGATGGAGTAGTGAAGTGCAAGGGCTAGTCGCTACTAATCCTGAGGATATTTCCAAAATGGATGTAGTAGGAAGAGTGTCTTCGGTTCCGTTCGGACCCGGGACGGACTTGTATGGATGAATGCTTGCGAAACATCGTCAGGTGGACGATGGGCATTCTAAGGGATATGTTCTAAAAATGTAACGCTTTGCCTCATGCCTCATCAAATGGGAATGATTGAAAATCAGGGGTTATGCAGCAAGGCTAGGTGGGTAGCACCCAAGCAGGGTGAGGTCATTCCTGTCTAGATGTCCCTTTTTATTTCGGCTTAGTGGGCGGTTGCTGATCCCAACCGCGGGGTGATCTCACTTGGGATTATCCAGTAAGGGATAGTCCCGGTCTTGTGTTGCTGGGGAGCGGGCGTACTCCTCGGTACTGTGATCTAGGCCACGTACTGTGACATGTGGTACCCCAGTGCCTAGTCATTAGTTGGATATCCATTCTCCCTACGAGCCTTGTACGAGTTTTGTTTGTATTACCCACTTTGTGGCTAGTAGTTGGAATTTAATAATGTAATAATTTCGGCTATTTTATAAGTATTTGTATATAGACCCTATTATAATATCAAAGGATTTCTATAAAAACTGTTTTAGCTATCGTAAGGTAAAAACCCGACATGTTTATTTGTGGCGTGGTCTTACGAGATGCTTTTGTTTTCAAAGGATTTTTGAAACTTTAAAAATCAATTGGGTGTGATTTTCTCACGCTGGTATTCCAGACTGACTCGGGTTTTATTTAACAGTAATGCTCGGGTCAGACCGAGTATTATAGAGTACAGGATATGATGCTGTGGAGCTCAGGAGACGAGCATGATGACGATACGTACTTCCGTATTTGTTTATATATATATATATATATATATATTCCGCTGTGTTGAGTTGTTGTGTATCCATTTGTATGATATTGATGTTGAGCTGTGATTGATGTACTCTGATGATGTAGTATATAAACAGATATATTTGATTTTGAGTATAGACCATTTATTATCTATTATATTTTATTCCACTGCGATGGTTAGATTCTGATGTTGATTTCTATTTTCTTCTTCTATCTCTTCTTCTTTAACCAAATGGTTCGTATTTCTGTGCAACTTGAGTTGATTGTTGTAAAATAGTGTTTACTCAAGGGGTATGGATTTGCGGGTCGTCACACTGAGACTTTAGAAATTGAGACTAAAATTAGAGAGCTTGAAAATGAAAATATGGGCTTGAAAATGAATAATTTTGAAAAGGGAGATAGTACCATTAGTTGTTGTTCGAAGCTAATAAATAAAAATAATACTTTAAAATCCAAAGTTAATAAACTTGAGTTGATTACTTGTTAATTTTTCACTAAAGAAAAATCTTTTAATATGCTTTTAAAAAATCAACTCTTCGTGAATAAAAGGAAAGGATTTGGATTTGCAAAAGTGTCAAGATATGAAAAAACGACTAATAACACTGTCAAGGGGAAAAGTGTGATATCCAGATGCGTAAAGTGTGCAAATATTGGACATGGCAAGAATAATTGTCGAAATATATACAAATACAAAACCGTTAAATAAATATGGATTCCAAAGGTACGAAGATAAATGGTTTGAAATTTAAACAAATTTTGATTCTCCAGGGTACAATTGTAGATGCTAATGGTTTGTTATATAGGCAAATTTGGGTACCAAAGATTTCAATAGATAATAATAGTGGTTCTACATCCTTAGTTAGATCACTTGCCTTCTCCAAAATTTAGACACATAAGTGGGCTAATGAACAAATTCAATGGAGTTAGATTTCAAGATGTTCTAGATGATTGATAAGATAAAATTTAAATGTTCCTTAGCCTATAAAGATTATATGGAAATCATCACATTTCAGATATCATGACATCGAAGGAAAGTGTGGTATGATCTCTTAACTCAATTTTTGTTCACATATTGTTAATTATGTTTTCATCGACATTGTTGAAGTATTTTCGCCATATCTTGAACATCTCAACTTTGATTTTTGAAATTCTTGAAGTTCTGGAAAGCTAATCGATAATTCTACAACTTTTCTGGTTTTAGTTTTTATTGATCCACTTTGAAATGTTATGAAAAACTGCTTTGACAAAATTTTTGAATGTGTGTGTTTTTGCTCAATATAGATTACTTTACTTGTGCTTGATATAAATGGACGTGCTAAAATTTTCAAAAAACAATTCTCGTGTTGAGGAATACACGTTTTTCTTATATACCACTGTATACCACCATGAATACCTCAAATACAAGTGGTATCTGATATTATCTCATGCTAAAATCATTTTTGCAATTATTTAATTATTTATATTGGTTTTCAACTAGAAGTCATTTTCACAAAACTCCTTACAGAAAATTGATTTTCACTAATTTTAATTTTTGAAACTTGGGTTTTCATCATGTTAAAAATACATTAGTTTATTTCGGTAAGAGATGTACTCTAGAAAATATAATCATTGACTAATTGTTTCTTTTGGAACTCATCAAAATTATCATAGTGCTTGAAAAGTGATGGATAGGGATTAAATTATATTTCATAACAAGAGGAAGTATAATTTTATAATTTCATGAAAATTAAACAAATTTTATAATATTTTTAGATTAGTACTTATTCCATGATCATTTCTATCACTTTCACATTTCTGTCAATCCATACATCATAATATAGTGTGCAGAATTTGGTATTTCAAAATAATGATATATTAATTTTTTTTGTAAAATAATTATATCCTAAAGTATTCACTCTCATTTAAAAGTCCTTGCGGTTATGCAAGGGTGAATTACTTGAATTTCTATGTATGGGCTTCCATTCTCATTTAAAAGTCCTCATGGTTATGCATGGATGGGATGCATATAAGAAAATGATGAATATCAAGTATATTCTAATCTCAATTAAAAGTCCTCACGGTTATGCATGGTTAGAAAATACTTGACATGTTTTTAAAAAAGGGTAACTACTAACCTCATTTAAAAGTCCTAACGGTTATGCATGGTTAGTAAGTGCTTCACATTTTTTGGTATAATATTTGAAAAGAGAAAATGCACAAATTAATCCTTTATTGAAAATATCAAACTCTTGTCACTATATAAATTTTTCCACAATCCTACCATTTCTCTAAACTGGAGTTTATTTCTAATTAATAAAGTATTATGATTTTTGTTTGATTAATTGGAATTTGAAATTAATATTTCCCTCTTTATATGATTTTATATATTTAATCAAAATCGTAGCTACTTCAGTTACTATTTTTTTTTTTATGATAACAAAAAGGGGGAGAGAGGTTAAGATTTTGATTCTTGAGCAATATTCTTACTAATATTCGAATGTATTTTTATTCAAAATTATTTTTAATTAATTTTTCAATTTTAACTACACGCATCTATGTAGGGGAAGCTTTGTTGTAGGAGGAGCATTCAAATAGGGAAAACTAATAGAATCCGTCAAAACAAGTACATTTAATAGAGTCAAAATCTTAATATATATTTGTTATCATCAAATGAGAGAGATTGTAGAATATGCTAGTATATGATTTTTGTTTAATGATAATAAACATATATATATATATATATATATATATTCATATAAATGTATTTGTTGTTGTACTATTTTATTTTTCACATAATTAAATAAATATTAGATGAATAAAATAAATAACTCAGAATTCATATTCAAAAAAATATTTTATTACAAATTCGTATAGTACAAATTTGAGCTCTCACAACATTTATACATTTTTAGTCATAATACAATTTCAATTAAAACACATTTTTCAATTTACAAAGTCACCTCACTACATATTCACTTAACACTCGTATTCGATCTTCAACTTTATTCCAGTTTGTATCCCGCATCTGAGCTATCTACAAAATAAACACTGACGTAGTAAAATTGAAGAAAAAAATATATTTTTGCAATGTACAATGAAGTGTTTGTTTGAAAATATCATTTGCCTCAGTTATTTGAGTTGTTCGTCACCATTTTCGTTGAAATTCATCATACACAGACAATTTGTGACATGTACAGTGTATCACTATATATGCCACAAGGCCATGCACACCGATATACACTTGCTTGTTAAAATCACAGGGACAGATGAGCACAAGATCAAACCCAAGCATAAGTTGGATTCAACTCAGGTGCAATACTAAAACAAAAATAGAATGGTCAAGTACGAGTTTCAATGAACAAGTCATCTTCAACATGTACACACATGAGAACAGACTTACATGAAAGCCGTTAATACACAAACCAGACTAGAAGAAAAGAATAAAGCAATGGTATACAAAGCAAAGCAATCATATTGCAGACCCATGAAAATAAACCTGCACAACTACAAACACTCCATCAACATATGTACAAAGTCTGGCTTCAAACATGCTCGAACTAGAATGGACTCAACCACAACACATACATCATGGTGACACATAATAGTTACAATATAAACACAAGGAACAAAGCCATAATAATACAAAAGATCAATAGACCATCACAACCAGAGAAATGAAATGGAGGTTAATTCAACATGACAACAAGACTGCATGAACAACACACTTCAAATGAAAACACTCATCACAGAATGGTCAAGTACAAACACAAGTGAATGCAACCAAGTTTACTTCAACCAGACCACAATGGACAGAGCAATAGTAGTGCACAAGCAAAACTACAATGCAAAACAATAGCGATGCAACAGAGAGTTCAACTTCAAATATATAAAGTGCATATGCAAAAAGCTTCAGACCACATGACTACAACTCAATGCAACATGAATGCATATGCTCATATGGTCCGAGAAACATCAACAATGCAACCTAACATGTAACGAAACCAGTGCACAAGTGAAGAAATCAAGTCAACATGAATGCAACTACACCAGACTCACACACCAGTGAATAAGACTTCATGACCACTAATGTACAACTTCAATTACTAGATTAAAGCATGGAAGTGAAGCCTCAATTAAGATTTCAAGTTCAACATGAATGAACTCCCAGCAAATGAACAGTTCAGAGCAGAACAATGTCTAGTCCATATAAGACCAGGTCATAAAAATGCATATCGGTGACACATGGAACCAGACGTGCTACAATTCGACTCGAAGAAAAGCAACAACTCCAACCATAACAAAGACCACATGTGACAATAGAATCAATGTAGACCAGGACATTAAAATCGAACCAGTCAAGAAGCAAATGCAACAGCACAGGTGACTCGAAGAAACTGCAGCTACCACTTGAACACTCATGAAAACATATTAGACCAGACTCAAGAGGAACCACACAGCAACAAGTTCACGTGGATAGGCACAACAATTATACATGCATACATACATACATACATACATATATATATATATGTATATATATACATGTTTATATGTGCAAAGTTATTAATGGTAGCAATGTGAATATAGTCATAGAGAAAATCAAGTCACGGTTCAAAGAGAAATGATATGCACTAGTTCGAACAAAATAACGTCGCAGGGGATTTGAGATGAACACGTCATAAAAGAATAGAACGAAGCCAGTAAACTGATAGTTATCTCAAAAATTAAGAAGCCAAAGTCATAGCTGAAATAAATGAAGTAAATTCAAAGCCATGGAGCAACACGTATGGGATGAACCAGTCAAAATAAATCACAAGCGCTCAAGCAAAATCGAATGGACAAGTGAAAATCACTGAAGAATTCAAATAGAAAATACAAACACATATTTAGGGGTTTCGTCCCCTATAAAATCCCAACATAATCATCAGCAAGAGATTCATTCGTGTTCAAGAAAATCAATAAGTAAAACAAAAGCATAAATCAAATACCAATTTCGTGTCATTCAAACTCGAATCAAATTGAAGCTACCGGTAGAAACTTAAGCAAATCGATTGACGAAGCAACCAGAAGCAGAAGCATACTTTAGTTGATCACAACAAAAGGGCAGCGACTTCAATTTTCCAGAAACACCTAAATTTTTGAAGAGAAATAAAAGGAAAGACTGAAAATTCTACTCAAAAAAAGGAGAAGATAGTATATTGGGCTTCAGTTAAAACTCTACTCAAAAGGGAATGGTCGATCATTCTTCCCTTTTTTAATTAGTATTTGGGCCGAATTTATTTTTGGGCTTTAATCTTATAATTAGGGTTTTTGTCTTATTTTAGTTTTATTTGTAATTTCCTTTTAAACTTTTGTAAAATTCTAGTCGTGTGACTAGGTTACGAACTACAGTGGTGTAGTTCGAGAATTCACAACTTAGTGCCTGAGTTGTGATAGAGTTTTGAGCATAGAGTTAGGTTAGTCATTAGCGGGTGTCGCAAGTTTACATGTGTAAGCGTTTGACTGCTTAATTTCTAGTAGAAACCTTGAGGGAAGCACATAGACAGGGTTTTGCCGAACTTGGGTAAATTTGTGTGTGATCTCTTCTGCATTATTATCTGTGATTGCTTTTATTTCTGCATTAATTTTTATTATTATTAGTATCATCCTATTCACCCTCCCCCTCTCTAGGTTGAAAATGATCCTACACATGTAAAGATCTATAGAGATAAATCATAGAGGTTCATGGTGTTTTCTCAATCTTCATACATAAACACCACACTAAAATGGTTCTGTACGAAAATTTTCAAGCAATAAAATGTTCCTTATCGGTATGGAATTATCATTTATAAAAAGGACTTCACGTCTATAGATGAGGATAAATAGCGTATGAGGTCTTTTATTTGATTTGGAATAGTTAAGGTTAAGTGTAGTGATCACTTTACTTGAGAGTACTGTGAATATTACGTATATAGATCATACTTTGATCTTAGAGAATCACACAATGCTACTTTGTTTTACGTCTAATTTTGGGGATGGTTAAAATATGTAAAGTGAAGCATTACTCAATGGAGGATTTGTCTTCTTCAATTAAGAAATTTAATGTCATTGTAGTCCGAAGTTACATGAAGTTATAAGTTTTTGGTCAAAGCAATATCATTAATCGGTAGTTATTATCAATTAAACCAAGTCACTTTAGAGTCAATTTTACGATTAACTATGAACGTTATTAGAGGTTTGTGTGTTGACTGGCTCTAGACCTCTAAGTGACATAATGTTGACAAAGAAAATATGCACATTATATCATGTTTTAAGTGTGTTCAAATGATTATAAAATTGTATTTGAAACTAGAAGCTCCATAAGCAACAAAAACTAAGTCTACTACTATGCTTCAGCTAATCGACATAGATTTTTTTTACGATCGAATGTTTGAATATCACTTAGAACTAGTATTATAACAACTGCATTTTCAACACTTAGTAAATTAAGGTAATTACTTGGATTAGTTGAATTAAACATCGAACACATGGCTAAAAATACGAATTTTTTAAGGCGAGTGAATTTGGACTCTAGAACTATTTTTCTATGTCTGTTATGTCATTTACATATGAAAAACGTATAAAGTTTATTAAAACCGAATAATGAGATAAAAAGATAAGGAAAAAGGATATAAGGGTAAAATGATAAATAAATAAATAAGAAATGTGCTTTATAATTTCTAAAATGGGCTTTCTCTTCCTCATTCCCCTTATTTCTCATCTCTAGGTTTTCTAATTTATTTTTCTTCATAACTCCACATACCTCAACTACAAATTAAAAATAAACACTCTAAATTCAGGTTAGGAGATTTGCTATAAATCCATATACTCAAGTTGGCAACTTGGTCAGGATTGAGCTTGAATTTTCTAGAATAGAGAAGCTTCAAGAGTATGTTGGCTTGAGCTTAGGAGAACCTTTGTAATTGGTGAGTGGGATTTACTCTCTATGTATATGATTATTACACGAGCTATGTTCTTACTAAATGCTTACAAATGGGTTAGGGTATGATGAGTGCATTTAAGTTAGGATTTTTGAGATGGCAATCATAATTGATATGAGTATTTATAGACATTTAATCATAAAATGGGTGTGTTAAAAACACTTAAGGATGAATGAGTGTTGTGTCTTGATTGTTAGTTTGGATTGTATTGATTGTTGCTTGTTTGGAAACAGATTGTATGTGGAGAGAATGAGTTAGGACATTAGAGAATGACATGGTTGAATGTACACGAGAGTTAGTACAGAAGTTCATTATTATACTTGTATATCGGTTGAATGGTATTCACTGCTTCAAAGTTATTTGTCGAGTATAGATGGAAAATAATACTTGTCTAAATAGCGAATAACTTTTAATAAAGGCATGAATCTAGATGGAGAGATGTAGGTGCAAAGTGTCTTGGTGATATGGAGAATAAACAACAAAGAGCAGAGATGAATGATAGAAGGAGAAGAAGATGGAACGAATTTCCTCTAAGCAAAGTTCTTCCATCAAGACTCTCTCTCAGCCAAAAGACTTTTACGATTTAAATATGTCTGCAATCTTGGTATTCTCTCATTAATCGCCTTATTTTCATTTCCCAACACTTCAATCATAATAGTGGTAATGACAATCTTCTTGGCATTTGCATTGATATTACGGACGATCAATGAAAGCAATTTTGTTTGTTAAGCGATAACAAATATGAGGTGTACAATGACTTTGACCGCGGAAAAACTTGGCCCATTGTTAGTAGAACAAATTTGACATTTTCATCAAATGGTATAATATGTCTTGTAGATTATAACAGAAATATTTCTTTATGGAATCTTGCAATGAAACAATTAAGATCTCTAGCAAAATCACTAGTCCCTTGTCAAGATTATGTTTATACTTTTTTAGAATTTGGATTCAATGTCTGAACCAACGATCACAATTTTGTGAGAACCACGTTTTGTAAAGAAAATACTTCTAAAAATCTAGTTGAGCTTTATAGTTTAAGAACGGATGCTTGGAGAACTATGTATAATGAATTTTCCATGTTAATAATGGCCTTGTTTGTCTAAACTGAGCGCTATGGCCACAGTTTAAAACTTAGGCAATGTTGGCTTAATCAAAGTTAATGCATATATGACCAGTTCTGTTAATCAAAAAAAATAATTAAAAAACCATTTGACCAGTTCTGGATTTTACCACCTCAAAAATCCAAGCATGTCATTGCATGTATGAAGTACTTAATTTCAAATTATCTTACTTGCATATTCGCTTGTTTTATTTAATGTCGTTTTATTGTTAAATCGTGTGCTATCACCTTGATTACTATTTTTTCATTCTTTTTAGTATAAATTTCAATTTGATATGATATTGAATGCATGCAAGTACTTATAGAAGAAGCAGAAGAGAAGAGGAAATTAGGTGGTAGTTCTAGTGGTAATGGCGAAGTAGAAGATTTGTAAAAGGATCCAATTACGGAAGTTTTTGGTTCCGATATAAAAGAAATTTATAATCGAACAGTTAGTTCTACTTCTTCTATGAAACAAATAAAGATGAATTGGTATTAGTATAGAATTGATAAACTATGTATAGATAACTTAATTATGTATTGAACTTCTTTTTTGCTAATTGATGCTCTGTTTTATTAGTGATTATGAATGTTATTTATTGATATTGATTGGGTTATAATTTGCTAAATTAAGATAATATTTCATATTAGATAGAGTCTACATTATATCTTTTAACATTCTAACCATTATATCTTTCGACATTCACGTTATTGGTAAGTGTTTATTTGTTTGTATTTATTTGTAACAATTATAAGCGTTGGAAGATATAAAAAAAATCTTCCAACACTTATAAGCGTTGCAAATAATTGCCCAGACCCCTATATCGACACATATAAGTGTTATTGAACTTCTTGCCAATGCTTGTACTCATTGGGAATCCACTGTTTTGGTGTAGTGTTATATGAGGTTTATATCACGGTCAACTGAATTCAACTCAAATCAAAATCTCTAGCCAGAGTCTTTCGGTTAATAATTATTATTATTGATCTGAGGACTTTGTGTTTGGACTATAAAGTTGAATACAGATGATATTGGAATTTTAGCCATTACCAAATTCCATATGTCTAAAGTGATACAGTTTTGACAAAGAAAATTGATGTAAATAATTATAACTTGTAGGATCGATTTCACCCTAGAGGGGGGTGAATAGGGTGATGGTATAAATTATAAAAATTAAATGCGGAAGCTTATAAATAATTTCAACACAGATCACAGAACAATAGCAGCACAGATAATAGCAGAATAATAAAATGCAGATATAGAACGACACAGAATTTACCCAGCTTCGGCAAAACCCTGCCTACGTGCTGCCCCCAAGGTTTCTACTAGAAATTAGATAGTCAGAAGCTTATACACGTAAACTCGCGACACCCGCTATCGACTAAACCTAACTCTACGCTCAAAACCCTGCCATAACTCAGCCACTGAGTTGCGAATTCTCAAGCTACGCCACGTAGCTTGTCCCCTAGTCACACGACTAGCAAATACAACGGTTTGAAAAGAGTTTTAAAATTTAAAAACAAATTTAAAACAAAAATAAGATAAAGCCCTTATTTAAAAACTAAAACCCTTATTTTAAAACTAAAGACCCTAAAACTTAATGGCCGGCCCCTTTTATTATTTCGACCCGATCCTTTTTATTCGTTCCTTTGGGAAAATGGCGGCAGTTCTCTCGTTCGTTCCTCTTTGTGGAATTAGGGCTTTGTTCTCGATCCAGATTAGGGCTTCGATGTAGCAGCTTGTTTGATTCGATGCTATTTGACTTGGATTGCCGATTGTTTCTTCTAGCTCAGCTTCAAATGTGATCGAGACTGATTACGAATTTTGATATGTGTTTTTCTCCGTTTGTTTTCTGGTTTGATGCTTATTTGAACTCAATCGTTTTCTCATGCCGATGATGATACTTTGGGGTTTTAATCCTTTAACTCGATCGATGGTTATTGCCAATGATGTTGATTCCTATTTATAGGATTCGACCTTCTAAATTTACGTCGTATATTTACTTATTTGAATTCGTCAAAATATTTTCTCTGCCACTTGATACTGTTTGAACGTTTGGGATTTTACTGACGAATTCAACTCGAATATTTCCCTTACTTTACTGTTACGGCTTTAACTTGAGATCGTTCGATCCTTTCTTGATCTTTACGGCAGTTACTTTCCTATTATATTTTTGACTTTTTCAATTCTTTTCTTGCGTTGAATTCTGACATTGACTTCGGCCTAGCGATGTTGCTCTATCTTTGTGCATTACTAAAATTCCTTTGGGTCATGTTGCCTTCAGTTGCTTGTACTATCTGGTCTGACCTGCACACTTGTTTATGCTTCATTTGTAGCCTGGACTGGTGTATTGCCACACTGTAGTTGTATTGAGCTTCACCTCTCTTGTATCATTGGTGTTTACCATACCTGTTGTACATGCAGCTTCATTCTGTATTGATTGTCAGTGGTTTGCTTGATAAAGAGGTTGAACCTGTTAGTCGAGCTTGCATACTTGTAGTCCTACTGTCTTGGTTACATGCATTGCGGTGTCACTTTGGTTTTTTTTTTTTTCTGTTTGCGTGCTTGAAGTCATTTGATCTTGATTACTTGTTGGAGTCTGGTGGTTTCTGTACACTGTCATGTACACTTGTGTTCGAGCTTGCATTTGTTAGTGATGTTGTACTTCACTATTGCCTGGTCTTGTTTGTTCGATCACCTTGCTGTTCCATGGTTTGAAGTCTGGTTGTTCACTGGTCTTTGAGGCATGTTGCATTTTTCTTTGTGGTCTGCACTTTGATATTGTGTAGCCTGGTCTGGTTGTTATGCTTATGTATACTTCATGCTTGATTTGGGTTCACATGCACTTGATTCATATTATAGCCGTATCACCATATGTATTGTTCGGTCGTGTTCCTTCACTTTGACTTGAGCAGTTAGCATTGAAACTTTATGATTCATTTTGCATGTTGTACTGTAAAGCATCTTGATCATTATATATTGATACATGTGCATTTGCATTCTTGCTTTCATATGCATTGAGCTCTTATCCATAGCTGTTTCGAACCATGTTTGTTGTGGCACTAAACTTCTTTTGTTGGTTGCTGTGTCATTGTCTTCTTTGTACACTTGGGCTTGTAGTTGATGGTAGTTGCTGTGTCATTGTCATTGTTTTGGTTGATGCAACAATATTGCCATATTGATCCTTCTGTTTGCTTTGGCTTCATTTGATTATGTGATGTTTCATCACTTGATGTTGCCCTGTTCCCCGACCTTTGTTCTTTGTTTGTTATTTGCTGCCTTCTTGAATTTGTGTAGACTGTGCATTACACTTGAGTTGAATCCACTTTTACAACTCGGGTTTGACCTTGTGCTGAAGTCGAGATTTTATTTATGTTGCACCTGAGTTGAACCCGTCTTTTTATTTGGTTTTGACCTTGTGCTCATCTGTCCCTATAGCATTATCAAGTATATATCGGTGTGCACGGCCTTGTGGCATGTACATTGATTCACTGTGCATGTCACATTGTTCGTGTGTGATGAATTCAAATGTAAATGATGACGAACAACCCAAATAACCGAGGCAAATATTATTTTTGAAATTCACATTTTATTTTATATTGCAAAAATATTTCTTTTTCAATTTTACTGCGTTAGTGAATATGTTTGCAGATTTCTCAGATGTTGGATTCTAACTGGAATGAAGTTGAAGATAAAATACGAGCGTGAGTGATATGTAGTGAGGAATTTATATAGACTGAATTGTGATGTGAATCAAAATTATATATGTATAGTGAGAGCTTGAATTTGTACTATTCAAAAATGTAATAAATATTTGTTTGAATAAAATTTCTGTTTGATTTCAAATTCTGTGTAACTTATTCTGTTTGAATTCAAATTCTGTGTAATTTATTTTATTCAACAAATATTTATTTAATCTATGAAAAATAAAATACAAATACATTTAAATGAATATATATGTTTATTATCATCAAACAAAAACATATAAGCGCATATTCAACAATCTCCCCCTTTTGATGATAACAAACATATATTTAAGATTTTGACTGCGTTAAATGTGTTTGATCAGTGGTATACTCTAATTGCTCCCCCTATTTAAATGCTTCCTCTCTACATGATGCTCCCCCTACATATATGCATACAAATAGAAATGTATAAATGAGCCTAGATGCAAATGGAAAATTATTTGACCTTTGCTTGATTCTATTTAACAAAAACTTAACTTTTCTCTCCCCCTTTTGTTATCAGTAAAAGAATAACAGTGTTAGAGAAAATAGAGATAAAGTGATCAATATTAATCCAACATTAAACTCAAATTGAATATAAATATTAAACTTCAATAAAAATCAAACTAAAATCATAACTACCCTTGTTAGGCGCATATTCCACTTTTAGAAAGAATGGAAATGATGTTCTAATATAAAATCATACAATTGTATCAACTTGTGATACATTTATATCAGGAATTTGAATATCTACTAATCATGCATAACCGTTAGGACTTTTAAATGAGATTAGTAGTATTCCAATTTAATTTTTAAAAATGAAATCAAGTATCTTCTAACCACGCATGACCGTGAGGACTTTTAAATGGAATTAGAATCAACTTGTCTATTTAATCAATTAATTTTGATATGTGTTCCATACATGCATAACCGTAAGGACTTTTAAATGAGCATGGAAGCACATAATCAAAAATCCAAGTAATTCACCCATGCATAACCGTGAGGACTTTTAAATGAGAGCGAATACTTTGGATATTTATTTATTTAAAAAAAATATGAAATGAAAAACAAATGATCCCTGATTATAGTACCACATATCGACAAACTATATTTAAGATTTGATAAACAATGGTCGATATAAATATGATAGATATGTGTTGAATATGCGCTTATATGTTTTTGTTTGATGATAATAAACATATATATTCATTTAAATGTATTTGGTAATGTACTATTTTGTTTTTCATAGATTAAATAAATATTTGTTGGATAAAATAAATTACACAGAATTTGAATTTGAATTCAAACAGAATAAGTTACACAGATTTTGAATTCAAACAGAAATTTTATTCAAACAAATATTTATTACAATCTTGAATAGTACAAATTCATGCTCTCACTATACATATACATTTTTGATTACATCACAATTACATCACAAATATTTTTACATTGATAACCTCACTACATATCACTCACACTCGTATTTTGTCTTCAACTGCATTCCAGTTTGAATTCAGCATCTGAGAAATCTGCAAAAATATTCACTAACGCAGTAAAATTGAAAAAGAAATATTTTTGCAATATAAAATAAAATACGATTTTTGAAAATATGATTTGCCTCAGTTATTTGGGTTGTTCGTCATCATTCACACTTGATTTCATCACAAAGTCGTGCATATAGATATTACAGGGACATGTAACCATAAGTGGCTGCAATACACACGTGTACATTCATACACGTGTGCACTGCCTCGCCAACTCGTGTGTGCAGTCAAAAATAGCAAGTGTGCAAGCACAATCACAACAAACAAGGCAATGCACTATGCAATGTACAACAAGTCCAACAGCCCAAATGAACAACAAAGGGTCAAAACTCAATTCACATGAAACCAAAGGCCGAGCAATTGATATATGGTGATGCAGTCAGCAGCTACAAACTGCAACGTCAAGTTCAGACCAAACAGTCGAAGACATGAATGCAACAAAGTTCAAAAGTGCATCAAAGGCAGTTCAATGTAG
Source organism: Allium cepa (assembly GCA_030765085.1). NCBI lineage: Eukaryota > Viridiplantae > Streptophyta > Magnoliopsida > Asparagales > Amaryllidaceae > Allium > Allium cepa. The sequence continues at coordinate 22,461,086 of CM060936.1, read as the reverse complement.
ATAGCAACAGCAAAAAGGGACTGCAACAAACATGTATGCAACATCAAGTCAGTGGTAAAGTAAACAACAATGTCGATCTCACTGCAACTCAAGATTACAGGGCAGTGGACAGTACAAGACTGACCAGAATACAAATGAACAGCCATCATGAGTGCAGTTGCAACATGAATGAAAAGACCAGACACAAGGGCAGTAATACAAAGTAAAGTGGCAACAAACATGAAAGGAATCAAGTCAAAGTATGCAACTACGTGACATAAATGCAACTACAACGATGCAAGCGAAGAACCAAAGTCAGTGGCAAGCTTCAAACTGCATAAGTGACCATGCAAACTGACTCGAACCAATACAGTGACAATATGCAGCATACCAGAGGTCTCAACCAGAATACAAGTACAGTATGCAAGTTCAACCTCTTCATTAAACAACTCAAGACCAAGCTGCAAACATTCAAAAGTGCCAACAAAGAATGCAAGCTCGACCAACATAATGAATACTGCAGTGCAGTCCAAAGAAATGCCACCAAGAACATATGAAACAGTGAAATGAACCAGTGATACAAATGCAACACAGTGGGAACAACAATGAATACTGCAACATAACCAAATGTCAAAACTGCATCAATACAAAGTGTACATGAATGCATCAATAAACCAAACTGCAAGACCTCAAGTGACATGGTGAAGTAGCACAAAGTACAGTGCAACTTAAACCAATATAGCAGCAACTCCAAAACCAAAGTGAAATAGAATGCAGTGGACACAAACAATGAAGCAAAGCAATATGAACTGTCCAGTTACAACCACAAAGGCACAATGCATCAACATAACAGCAAAGACTACTTGCCACAATATCAAGTACATGAAACAGTTCAAATCCAAGAATATATACAATGCAAATGTATGCAACAGTGTGATAGATCAAGTGACTCAGGGAATCGAAAAAATGCAGACAGACAGCTACTCAATGATACAGTAGCAAGCTACAATGGATGCAGCAATACCAAGTTCAACAACATCAAAGACAACACAAGTTCAGCTGTGCAAAATGTATACAAAGACAGTGAGCATATATGTATGGATGAAATGCAAAGGTTCAGGCCGAGAATAAAGCAAGCAGCATGTGGATGTCATCATATGTACTTAATTCAAAGTCCAAGTCGAAATCATGGATCAGTGCCAAAGTCGAAGAATAACAATGCAGACGTACAAATGTAACGCAAAAGATTCACGTACGAATACAGTATTGATGAAGTTCAACATAGCAGAGATGATCGAAGTAAAATACAAGCCGAAGTCAGAATTCAATGAATATAAAATTCGTATCATTATTTTTTTGAAATGGTCAAAAATTAAAAAGGGAAAGTTTTTGTTTTCTTTATACAAAAAGAATCGAACGTGCAAAAGTTAAAGCCGTGTGACTCAAGGCAATCGAACGCTACAGAATAGAAGCCGTGCGTATCAAAGTTGCAACAAATCAGGAAAGTGATGAATTCGCGAGTGAATACGAACGAATCAATTGATTCGAATTCATATAAATAAAAACCCCATACTATCATCATCGGCATCGAGTTATAGAGTCAAGCAAATCATTAAAACCAGCAACGAAAAGAAATAACATACCGAATCATCAATAACTCGATCATCAGAGAACGAACTGTCAATGCAAATCGATCAACAGAGAACGAGCTAGCAACAAGAATCAATTATCAGAAAACAAGCGACGCAAGCCATCGGTCACAAATCAGAGAATCGATCTTCAGAACGAAGCCCTAATTCGAGAAAGAAGCCGAAGCCCTAATTCGACAAAGAAAGGCCGACATTTTTGCAAGCAAAAGTGGACCGGGTCAAAGAATAAGGGAAGATAGTGGATCGGTTGAAAAATAAAGGGGCCGGTCTTCTTTAGTATTAGAAGGGGGTTTAGTTTTAATTTTATAATAGGGTTTTTAGTTTTTTTAATTTGAGCAAAAATTAGGGATTCTAGTTTATATTTTAATTTTTGCTCCTGCATGTATTTTTGAATTTGTTTTTCTTTTCGAGTCGAAGAATTTGTAAATCACCACCTAGGGATTAGGTAGTGTCAGATTGTCTATTTAGAATTAGTTCAGTGAGCAGGGAGTGCGAGTTTGCAAAGCTCTATAGGCGGGAGCAGTGTTTGCGAGTGAGCGAAACTCTATAGGCGGGAACAGGGTGTGCGAGTCTAGTAGAGTGTTTGTGAGCGGGAGCAAAAGGGTCTGCGAGTCTAGTAGAGTGTTTGTAAGCGTGATACTGTTTAATTCTAATAGAAATCTGGGAATGCAGCAGTAGGCAGGGGTTGCCGAAGCTGGGTAAATTTTGTGTGTGATTTACTTTTCAGCATATTTATTTCTGCAATTATATTTCTGTGTTTAATTTGAGAAAATTTGCTATAACCCTATTCACCCCCCCTCTAGGGTTAATCTAGATCCTACAAGTGGTATCAGAGCCCGGTATATATTTTTATTTAACTCTAGAGTCATGAATCCGTCAAATAATGCTTTTACTGAGGGGCAATCTATTGTTAGGCCACCCATGTTTAACGGAAATGATTATGCTTACTGGAAAGTTAGGATGAGTATTTATCTTAGTTCCGTTGATTATGATGTTTGGGATATTATTGAAACTGGCTATAAACCTCCCACTATAATCGTTGGTGGTACTGAGATTCCTAAACCTAAGGATAGGTGGGATGCTAACGATAAGAGATTGAAAACGACAAATGCTAAAGCCATGAATGCTTTGATATGTGCTCTTGATAAAAATGAATTTAATAGAATTTCTCATTGTACAACAGCACAGGAAATTTGGCACACTTTGGAGGTGACACACGAAGGAACTTCTCAAGTCAAGGAGTCTCGTCTAGCCCTATTCAGCAATGAATACGAGAACTTTGTGATGGACAAAGGCGAGAGCATAAAGGACATGTTTGGACGCTTTTCAACTTTGGTGTACAACGCTAGAGCACTTGGGAAGGTATTCACTGAGGTAGAGCTTGTGCGGAAGATACTACGAGTTTTACCAATGAACTTTGAGGCAAAAGTCACAACAATCCAAGAATCGAAAGATCTGAGCAAACTAAGCATGGAGGAGTTGATTGGCAACTTGAAGACATATGAGCTTGAGTTAAAAGCAAAGGAAGAACGCAACAACTCCGAACCAAAGAAAAAGACGATTGCCTTAAAGAGCAAAGAAGAAAGCGATGAAGAAGATCCAATTGAAGAGCTTGCAATGGCTGTCAATAATCTTAGAAGATGGTCTAGATTCAAGCCACTCAAGAAGAAAACAAAGGGCAATAGGTCAAAAGATTCCGAAAATTCCGATAGTGAACTGACATGTTATAACTGCAACAAGCCTGGCCACATCAAACCAAAATGTCCACTTCTCAAAAACAACAAAGGAAAGAAAAAGACGAAGAAGGTATTTGCAGCGACTTGGGATGATGAAGAAGGAGAAGAAGCTTCGGATAGCAGCTCAGAGGAGGCTAACTTGTGTCTTATGGCGAAATCAAATTCAGATTCAAGCTCAGAGGAATCTAGTGAGGAAGGTGAGTATTCCTATAGAGATCTTGTTTTTATGTGTTCTGATCTCACTAAAGTAGTTGATGCTCTTGAATCTAAAATTGAAAAACTGAAAACTAATAGGAAAGAACTTGCTCGTAAAAATTTTAGGTTAGAAACTGAACTTGAAAATATTCGAAACCTAGAATGTAAAAGATGTAAAGTTTTAGATTCAGAATTGACAAAACTTAAGAATAACTCTGAGAATCTTGAAAAAGAAAACTTGAATCTTAAGGAAACCATCGACACTAGGAAAAAGGATTTTATAAATCGATGCACCTCACTTGTCACTGAAAATACAACACTAAAAACCAAAGTCCAAAATCTTGAGAAATCTTTGAATAACTTTTCAAGAGGCGAAAAATCTTTTAACATGCTATTGGGAAATCAAATTTTTGCTAACAACAGAAAAGGACTTGGTTTTGGGAAAACACAAGCTGAGGATAATGCAAAAGGGAAAAGTATCTTTGATAAATGTGAAATAATTGGACATCATGTTGAAAATTGTAGTCATAGGAACAAGAACACAAAATTTATACAAGTTTGGGTTCCTAAGAATTCTACAAACAAATTTCATGTCTATTGGAACAAGAATAAAAGGACTAAACAAGTTTGGGTTCCAAAGGGTTTGTTTATTCATAATGTTTCTGCCACTAACAATCATGGACCTAGAAATAGGTCACAAAAATCTTTCATCGTGTAGGTGTGGTAGCAGGCTAAGGAACAACAACGGTGTTCTCTGGATTTTGGCTGTTCCAGAAACACAACGGGCAACAAAGCAAAGTTCCTTAGCCTAATATAAAGGTGACAGAATCACAATGGGCAATCACGAGAAATTATCGTAAAGGTAAAACAGGTGAAGGTATATTAAATGTGATAATCTGCACCATATTCTGAATTAAATCAGCCAAAATTGCGAGAATGATGTGATGTCTTTAATTCTGACTTATTGATATGTTTTTTCCTTTGACTTGTTCTTACTTTGATTTGTGCTTAAAAGTAGACCAACCATCCTTTCATCATTGAACTTAATATGTTTGGTCAAATGATGGTATTTTATTGATCCTTGATTACTCGTGCTACACTTAGATATATTTTGACATTTTGATCACTGCTTGTAAATTTGCACGATTTCAAATTCATGTGAAAAAGGATTTTAAGAAATTGTTGAAACTTCAAGAAATTGTTCTTGAAATAATTATGATGTTGTGATGTTGACTGACTGTTGACTACTCATGAATATAATTGTTTATCCTATGCTTTCTGAAATTAACACCATGATATTTGGTTGAGTGTGAACATGGCTTCAATTTAAAATCCAAAGAATGTCATTTAAATTGTTGCTAAAATTGAGTTTGAAATTTTTGATGGACACTTCATGTCTGGTTTACCAAATCCAGTTAGTGATATTTTCGATTGAAAAAGAAATTCAGATGCAGTTCATACTGGTAATCTAGTTGATAGAAAACATACGAGTTGAACGTGATTAACTTTTGAAACATTCATTTGCTGCATCGTTTTTCCAAAGAGAATATCTGCATATTTTTCACTTGAAATAATTTTTCATTTAGCAGAATTTTTTTTCTCTCGTATAACCCCTTCGAGAAAATAATTGTTTGACCATATTTTCAGATCAGTCATTCTTATTTGATTTTAAATGACAAATTTTGACTGATCCGACTCCCTACTAATTATCAAAGAGATAAATAGTGATTGAAAAAGTGATGAGTGTTGATATTTAACATACATTACTCAAGAGAGTATATTTGGAAAATTTCTTTAGGAATTAAAACAAGAATTATAAAACTTTTTGTTGGGTAAAGATTCCATGACCATTTCTATATCTATCATTATTTCTATCGACCATGTTTTATCAAATATTCAATATAGTTTGTCGATATGTGGTACTATAATCAGGAATCATTTGTTTTTCATGTCATATTTTTTAAAAAAAAAATAAATAAATATCCAAAGTATTCACTCTCATTTAAAAGTCCTCACGGTTATGCATGGGTGAATTACTTGGATTTTTGATCATGTGCTTCCATGCTCATTTAAAAGTCCTTACGGTTATGCATGTATGGAACGCATATCAAAATTAAATTGCTTAAATAGACAAGTTGATTCTAATCCCATTTAAAAGTCCTCACGGTCATGCGTGGTTAGAAGATACTTGATTTCATTTTTAAAATTAAATTCGAATACTACTAATCTCATTTAAAAGTCCTAACGGTTATGCATGATTAGTAGATATTCAAATTCCTGATAGAAATGTACCACAAGAAGATTCAACTGTATGATTTTATATGATCATCATATCCATCATTTCTAGAAGTGGAATATGCGCCTAACAAGGGTAGTTATGGTTTTTGTTTGATTCTTGTTGAAGTTTAATATTTATATTCAATTTGAGATTAATGTTGGATTAATATCGATCACTTTATCTCTATTTTTCTCTCACATTATTATTCTTTTGCTGATAACAAAAGGGGGAGAGAAAAGTTAAGATTTTGTCAAATAGAATCAAGCAAAGGTCAAATAATTTTCCATTTGCATGTAGGCTTATTTGAATATTTCTATTCGTATGCATATATGTAGGGGGAGCATCATGTAGAGAGGATGCATTTAAATAGGGGGAGCAAATTAGAGTATATAATTGGTCAAATACATTTAACACGGTCAAAATCTTAAATATATGTTTGTTATCATCAAAAGGGGGAGATTGTTGAATATGCGCTTATATGTTTTTGTTTGATGATAATAAACATATATATTCATTTAAATGTATTTGGTAATGTACTATTTTGTTTTTCATAGATTAAATAAATATTTGTTGGATAAAATAAATTACACAGAATTTGAATTTGAATTCAAACAGAATAAGTTACACAGATTTTGAATTCAAACAGAAATTTTATTCAAACAAATATTTATTACAATCTTGAATAGTACAAATTCATGCTCTCACTATACATATACATTTTTGATTACATCACGATTACATCACAAATATTTTTACATTGATAACCTCACTATATATCACTCACACTCGTATTTTGTCTTCAACTGCATTCCAGTTTGAATTCAGCATCTGAGAAATCTGCAAAAATATTCACTAACGCAGTAAAATTGAAAAAGAAATATTTTTGCAATATAAAATAAAATATGATTTTTGAAAATATGATTTGCCTCAGTTATTTGGGTTGTTCGTCATCATTCACACTTGATTTCATCACAAAGTCGTGCATATAGATATTACAGGGACATGTAACCATAAGTGGCTGCAATACACACGTGTACATTCATACATGTGTGCACTGCCTCGCCAACTCGTGTGCGCAGTCAAAAATAGCAAGTGTGCAAGCACAATCACAACAAACAAGGCAATGCACTATGCAATGTACAACAAGTCCAACAGCCCAAATGAACAACAAAGGGTCAAAACTCAATTCACATGAAACCAAAGGCCGAGCAATTGATATATGGTGATGCAGTCAACAGCTACAAACTGCAACGTCAAGTTCAGACCAAACAGTCGAAGACATGAATGCTACAAAGTTCAAAAGTGCATCAAAGGCAGTTCAATGTAGATAGCAACAGCAAAAAGGGACTGCAACAAACATGTATGCAGCATCAAGTCAGTGGTAAAGTAAACAACAATGTCGAGCTCACTGCAACTCAAGATTACAGGGCAGTGGACAGTACAAGACTGACCAGAATACAAATGAACAGCCATCATGAGTGCAGTTGCAACATGAATGAAAAGACCAGACACAAGGGCAGTAATACAAAGTAAAGTGGCAACAAACATGAAAGGAATCAAGTCAAAGTATGCAACTACGTGACATAAATGCAACTACAACGATGCAAGCGAAGAACCAAAGTCAATGGCAAGCTTCAAACTGCATAAGTGACCATGCAAACTGACTCGAACCAATACAGTGACAATATGCAGCATACCAGAGGTCTCAACCAGAATACAAGTACAGTATGCAAGTTCAACCTCTTCATTAAACAACTCAAGACCAAGCTGCAAACATTCAAAAGTGCCAACAAAGAATGCAAGCTCGACCAACATAATGAATACTGCAGTGCAGTCCAAAGAAATGCCACCAAGAACATATGAAACAGTGAAATGAACCAGTGATACAAATGCAACACAGTGGGAACAACAATGAATACTGCAACATAACCAAATTTCAAAACTGCATCAATACAAAGTGTACATGAATGCATCAATAAACCAAACTGCAAGACCTCAAGTGACATGGTGAAGTAGCACAAAGTACAGTGCAACTTAAACCAATATAGCAGCAACTCCAAAACCAAAGTGAAATAGAATGCAGTGGACACAAACAATGAAGCAAAGCAATATGAACTGTCCAGTTACAACCACAAAGGCACAATGCATCAACATAACAGCAAAGACTACTTGCCACAATATCAAGTACATGAAACAGTTCAAATCCAAGAATATATACAATGCAAATGTATGCAACAGTGTGATAGATCAAGTGACTCAGGGAATCGAAAAAATGCAGACCGACAGCTACTCAATGATATAGTAGCAAGCTACAATGGATGCAGCAATACCAAGTTCAACAACATCAAAGACAACACAAGTTCAGCTGTGCAAAATGTATATAAAGACAGTGAGCATATATGTATGGATGAAATGCAAAGGTTCAGGCCGAGAATAAAGCAAGCAGCATGTGGATGTCATCATATGTACTTAATTCAAAGTCCAAGTCGAAATCATGGATCAGTGCCAAAGTCGAAGAATAACAATGCAGACGTACAAATGTAACGCAAAAGATTCACGTACGAATACAGTATTGATGAAGTTCAACATAGCAGAGATGATCGAAGTAAAATTCAAGCCGAAGTCAGAATTCAATGAATATAAAATTCGTATCATTATTTTTTTGAAATGGTCAAAAATTAAAAAGGGAAAGTTTCTGTTTTCATTATACAAAAAGAATCGAACGTGCAAAAGTTAAAGCCGTGTGACTCAAGGCAATCGAACGCTACAGAATAGAAGCCGTGCGTATCAAAGTTGCAACAAATCAGGAAAGTGATGAATTCGCGAGTGAATACGAACGAATCAATTGATTCGAATTCATATAAATAAAAACCCCATACTATCATCATCGGCATCGAGTTATAGAGTCAAGCAAATCATTAAAACCATCAACGAAAAGAAATAACATACCGAATCATCAACAACTCGATCATCAGAGAACGAACTGTCAATGCAAATCGATCAATAGAGAACGAGCTAGAAACAAGAATCAATTATCAGAAAACAAGCGACGCAAGCCATCGGTCACAAATCAGAGAATCGATCTTCAGAACGAAGCCCTAATTCGAGAAAGAAGCCGAAGCCCTAATTCGACAAAGAAAGGCCGACATTTTTGCAAGCAAAAGTGGACCGGGTCAAAGAATAAGGGAAGATAGTGGATCGGTTGAAAAATAAAGGGGCCGGTCTTCTTTAGTATTAAAAGGGGGTTTAGTTTTAATTTTATAATAGGGTTTTTAGTTTTTTTAATTTGAGCAAAAATTAGGGATTCTAGTTTATATTTTAATTTTTGCTCCTGCATGTATTTTTGAATTTGTTTTTCTTTTCGAGTCGAAGAATTTGTAAATCACCACCTAGGGATTCGGTAGTGTCAGATTGTCTATTTAGAATTAGTTCAGTGAGCAGGGAGTGCGAGTTTGCAAAGCTCTATAGGCGGGAGCAGTGTTTGCGAGTGAGCGAAACTCTATAGGCGGGAGCAGGGTGTGCGAGTCTAGTAGAGTGTTTGTGAGCGGGAGCAAAAGGGTCTGCGAGTCTAGTAGAGTGTTTGTAAGCGTGATACTGTTTAATTCTAATAGAAATCTGGGAATGCAGCAGTAGGCAGGGGTTGCCGAAGCTGGGTAAATTTTGTGTGTGATTTACTTTTCAGCATATTTATTTCTGCAATTATATTTCTGTGTTTAATTTGAGAAAATTTGCTATAACCCTATTCACCCCCCCTCTAGGGTTAATCTAGATCCTACAATATGGAATCTTTACCCAACAAAAATTTTTATAACTCTTGTTTGAATTCCTAAAGAAATTTTCCAAATATACTCTCTTGGGTAATGTATGTTAAATATCAACACTTATCACCTTTTCAATCACTACTTATCTTTTTTTGATAATTAGTAGGGAGTCGGATTAGTCAAAATTTGTTATTTAAAATCAAATAAAAATGACTAATCTGAAAATATGGTCAAACAATTATTTTCTCTAAGGGGTTATATGAGAAAAAAATTCTGCTAATTGAAAATTATTTGTAATGAAAAATATGCAGATATTTTCTTTGAAGAATGATGCAGTAACTAAATATTTCAAAAATCACGTTCAACTAGTAATTTTTCTATCAACTAGATTACTAGTGTAATCTGCATCTGAATTTCTTTTTCACCCAAAATAATCATTAATTGAATTTGATTGACCAGACCATGAAGTATGCAACAGAATATCTCAAAATCAAATTTAACAGCTTTTCAAATGACATTCTCTTGAATTTGAAGTGAAGCCGAGTAAATAATCAAAAAACCATGAATATAGAGTTAGCCAAATTATAACCAAATGTATTAATATCCAACAAAACACTATTTTTGATCCAACCTAATATAATCAAAAAATTTAGAGAATTTTATAGTGTTTTTGGCATAAATATAATCGGCCAACTATGTTGAACAAGTCAGAATCAAAATCATCATCTCTTCACCATCTCAATGTTGGTTGATTTTAATTCAGACTATGGTGCGGATCATCACATTTAATATATCGTTCAAATAAATATACCATTACCTGTTTTACCTTTACGATATTTTTCGTTGTTTATCCATTGTGATTCTGTCACCTTTATAATAGGCTAAGGAACTTTGCTTTGTCGCCTGTTGTTTTTCTGGAACAGCCAAAAATCCAGAAAACACTGTTGTTGTTCCTTAGTCCGCCACTACACCTACACGGGAAAAGATTTATATGACCTATTTGTTTTTATAGGTCCATGGTTATTAGTGGCAGAATATTTAGAAAAATAATTTTGTGGAGACCCAAAACTTTTTATATATGTTCCTTTTGGCACCCAAATTTGTTTAACTTTGAGAGATTTTATATTTGTGCCTTTTGGAACCCAAATTGGTATGGTTTTCACATGTTTGGGTCTATACCAACAATTATTGTGATCGTGTCCATATTTTCTATAAATTGTGCATATGGAATTTTCTTGATTAATATCGCTTTCAACATTTTCAGATTGACTATATCCAAGTCCTTGTCTAATTGTATTACCAGTTTGCTTTCCTAATAGCATATTCAACGATTTTTCACCTTTTGAAAATTTATCTAAGGTCGTCGACAATTGTTGGACTTGTGTTTTGAGAGATTCATTTTCGTTTAACAATTGTGTGCACCTTTTAATAGAGTTCTCTCTCCTTGTTTTTTCATTTTCTTTCAAAATCAGAATTTCATTTTCAAGTGATTTTATATTAGTTTCTGATTTTTTGATTTCTTCTCCGAATGTTAGACACTTATCACACTTAGGGATCCTACTTTGATAGGTTTTAACTAATTGGTCAAGTTGTTTATTTAAATCTATCAAAGTATCTTTTTCTGATTCAAGTTTGGCATACTTCTCCTTAAGTCGTTCAAAATAACCATTCACTTCGTGGAAATATATAAGTAAGTCCGAATGAGAAAGTTTTGATACCTCACTTGGCTCGTCATCATCACCGTCAGTTATTTCACCATGAAGACACAAGTCTGATTTTTCATCCTCACTGTTAGCACTTTGATTATCTTCATCACTTGTATTCCACGTGGCAGCAAAACTTCTCCTTTTTGATTTCTATTCAAAGTCGCGTCGAGTTTGAGGACAATTGGGCTTTATGTGTCCGGGTTGGTTGCACTTATGACAGATGATCTTTGGTTCTTCTAGATTGTCTAATATTTTATTTATTCTGTTTTTCAATTTTCGATTTAGAGCTGAATTTCCGTATTTGTAATTCCATCTTTTGACTTTCTTTATTATCAGCTCCAGTTCTACTGCTCCATCATCATTATCATCACTATCACTTTCTGTTGTTCCTTTAAGAGCTATTGATTTCTTTCGAGTATCACCTCCTTCTTGTTCTTCCTTGAATTTCATTTCTAGCTCATAAGCGGTGATATTTCCGATGAGTTCTTCGACTTTCATTTGTTTCAAATCTTTTGATTCTTGAATGGCAGTCACTTTGGCTTCAAAACTTCGTGGAAGGACTCTGATGATGTTTTGGACTATCTCCAACTCTATATATGGTTTTCCAAGAGCTTTTGATTTGTATACGATATTGGAAAGTCGTCCATGCATCTCTTTGACATTTTTTTCTTTTGCCATTGTGAAATTCTCGTATTCGCTGCTTAGCATGGCAAGGTGAGATTCCTTGACTTGAGATGTTCCTTCGTGAGTCACTTCTAGTGTGTGCCATATTTCCTATGCAGTTAGACAATGTAAGACACGATTAAATTCAAATTGATCCAATGAACAGATAATAGAATTCATAGCTCTAGCATTAGCATTTTGTAATTTATTTTCTAGTTCTGTCCATTGATCCATCGGTTTATCTATTTCCTGATTATCTACAATTATAGTTGGTGCTCTATAACCTGACTCAACAATGTTCCAAGCGTCAATGGTTTTCAGAAAAAATTTCATTCTATTTTTCCAATAAGCATATTCACCATTGAACATTGGTGGTCTAACTATGGACTTACCCTCAGCAAAAGCAATATTAAAAGAAGCCATTTTAAAAATTCAAACTTTTAGAACAAAAATTGATTTTTGAAAAAAGAATTTTTAAAACAAAAAATTGACTTCTATTCCTAGCTCTGATACCACTTGTAGGATCGATTTCACCCTAGGAGGGGGGTGAATAGGGTGATGGTATAAATTATAAAAATTAAATGCGGAAGCTTATAAATAATTTCAACACAGATCACAGAAAAATAGTAGCATAGATAATAGCAGAATAATAAAATGCAGATATAGAACGACACAGAATTTACCCAGCTTCGGCAAAACCCTGCCTACGTGCTGCCTCCAAGGTTTCTACTAGAAATTAGATAGTCAGACGCTTACACACGTAAACTCGCGACACCCGCTAAACCTAACTCTACGCTCAAAACCCTGCCACAACTCAGCCACCGAGTTGCGAATTCTCAAGCTACGCCACGTAGCTTGTCCCCTAGTCACACGACTAGCAAATACAACGGTTTGAAAAGAGTTTTAAAATTTAAAAACAAATTTAAAACAAAAATAAGATAAAGCCCTTGTTTAAAAACTAAAACCCTTATTTTAAAACTAAAGACCCTAAAACTTAATGGCCGGCCCCTTTTATTATTTCGACCCGATCCTTTTTATTCGTTCCTTTGGGAAAATGGCGGCAGTTCTCTCGTTCGTTCCTCTTTGTGGAATTAGGGCTTTGTTCTCGATCCAGATTAGGGCTTCGATGTAGCAGCTTGTTTGATTCGATGCTATTTGACTTGGATTGCCGATTGTTTCTTCTAGCTCAGCTTCAAATGTGATCGAGACTGATTACGAATTTTGATATGTGTTTTTCTCCTTTTGTTTTCTGGTTTGATGCTTATTTGAACTCAATCGTTTTCTCATGCCGATGATGATACTTTGGGGTTTTAATCCTTTAACTCGATCGATGGTTATTGCCAATGATGTTGATTCCTATTTATAGGATTCGACCTTCTAAATTTACGTCGTATATTTACTTATTTGAATTCGTCAAAATATTTTCTCTGCCACTTGATACTGTTTGAACGTTTGGGATTTTACTGACGAATTCAACTCGAATATTTCCCTTACTTTACTGTTACGGCTTTAACGTGAGATCGTTCGATCCTTTCTTGATCTTTACGGCAGTTACTTTCCTATTATATTTTTGACTTTTTCAATTCTTTTCTTGCGTTGAATTCTGACATTGACTTCGGCCTAGTGATGTTGCTCTATCTTTGTGCATTACTGAAATTCCTTTGGGTCATGTTGCCTTTAGTTTCTTGTACTATCTGGTCTGACCTGCACACTTGTTTATGCTTCATTTGTAGCCTGGACTGGTGTATTGCCACACTGTAGTTGTATTGAGCTTCACTTCTCTTGTATCATTGGTGTTTACCATACCTGTTGTACATGAAGCTTCGTTTTGTATTGATTGTCAGTGGTTTGCTTGATGAAGAGGTTGAACGTGTTAGTCGAGCTTGCATACTTGTAGTCCTACTGTCTTGGTTACATGCATTGCTGTGTCACTTTGGTTTTTTTTTCTGTTTGCATGCTTGAAGTCATTTGATCTTGATTACTTGTTGGAGTCTGGTGGTTGCTGTACACTGTCATGTACACTTGTGTTCGAGATTTCATTTGTTAGTGATGTTGTACTTCACTATTGCCTGGTCTTGTTTGTTCGATCACCTTGCTGTTCCATGGTTTGAAGTCTGGTTGTTCACTGGTCTTTGAGGCATGTTGCATTTTTCTTTGTGGTCTGCACTTTGATATTGTGTAGCCTGGTCTGGTTGTTATGCTTATGTATACTTCATGCTTGATTTGGGTTCATATACACTTGATTCATATTATAGTCGTATCACCATATGTACTGTTCGGTCTTGTTCCTTCACTTTGACTTGAGCAGTTAGCATTGAAAATGTATGATTCATTTTACATGTTGTACCATGAAGCATCTTGATCATTATATATTGATACTTGTGCATTTGCATTCTTGCTTTCATATGCATTGAGCTCTTATCCTTAGCTGTTTCGAACCATGTTCGTTGTGGCACTAAACTTCTTTTGTTGGTTGCTGTGTCATTGTCTTCTTTGTACACTTGGGCTTGTAGTTGATGGTAGTTGCTGTGTCATTGTCATTGTTTTGGTTGATGCAACAATATTGCCATATTGATCCTTTTGTTTGCTTTGGCTTCATTTGATTATGTGATGTTTCATCACTTGATGTTGCCCTGTTCCCTGCCCTTTGTTCTTTGTTTGTTATTTGGTGCCTTCTTGAATTTGTGTAGACTGTGCATTACACTTGAGTTGAATCCAGTTTTACAACTCGGGTTTGCCTTGTGCTGAAGTCGAGATTTTATTTATGTTGCACCTGAGTTGAACCCATCTTTTTATTTGGGTTTGACCTTGTGCTCACCTGTCCCTGTAGCATTATCAAGTGTATATCGGTGTGCACGGCCTTGTGGCATGTACAGTGATTCACTGTGCATGTCACATTGTTCGTGTGTGATGAATTCAAATGTAAATGATGACGAGCAACCCAAATAACTGAGGCAAATATTATTTTTGAAATTCACATTTTATTTTATGTTGCAAAAATATTTCTTTTTCAATTTTACTGTGTTAGTGAATATGTTTGCAGATTTCTCAAATGCTGGATTCTAACTGCAATGAAGTTGAAGATAAAATACGAGTGTGAGTGATATGTAGTGAGAAATTTATGTAGACTGAATTGTGATGTAATTAGAATCAAAATTGTATATGTATAGTGAGAGCTTGAATTTGTACTATTCAAAAATGTAATAAATATTTGTTTGAATAAAATTTCTATTTGAATTCAAATTCTGTGTAACTTATTCTGTTTGAATTCAAATTCTGTGTAATTTATTTTATTCAACAAATATTTATTTAATCTATGAAAAATAAAATACAAATACATTTAAATGAATATATATGTTTATTATCATCAAACAAAAACATATAAGCGCATATTCAACATAACTATCAGCTACCACTTATAATAAGTAAAATTAGATTGTTACCAAAAGATGTATGAGCGATAAATTTAGCCAAAATGTCACACCACTAACTAAGGTAGTGAGAGAACGTTGTTATTCGAATTGTTCGGTATTAACCGCTGATTGAATTTACCATAACGATGAATTCTCCAAAAAAAACCACATGATTTAATTAATTTATATAATGCTCTAATAATTAAATCAATTAATATTTAAGAAATATTAATTATTTCTTAAATTAGTTGATGTTTGCGAGCTGTTTATAATTAATTGAACGTGTTTGTAAGAGTTATATTTGTATGCATTGAAATATGATATAGATGTAATTTTAGACGGATTTAAACATACGATGATTGTATGAAGTGATTTATGAAAATTTTATGTCAACTAATGGCATGTAATTTCAGCCATACCATGTGAAGAGAGAGGAGTGGAGAGAAAGATAATCAAGGGAATTAATTAGAGAAGTTTTAATTAATGAATGGAAAATGTTTCATTATTTCAATTAAAACAAATCCACCAATTCATTTTCTACAAACAATTCATTCTTTCTTATTCATTTTACTCCTCTCTCCTCCTAATCTTCCATGGTAGAAAACTAAAAATTTTCCAAAATCTTTCAACTCCAAATCATATAAAAACATCAAATAAAATAAAAAGTTGTTTATCCATCACTTGCAAGGATTAGGTGTGGATATTAGAGTTCTAAGGAGATTTCTTCGTTCAAGGTGCATTCTCTTAGCGACACTCAAGGTGATAATTCTAATTTCATTTATTCATCATTCACCTTGTTCATACGATTTGGATCCATCACATATTTCATCTCATCTGAATATTTGTTTATTTAGTTACATAGATTAGATTCTCTTTTGATGCATCTTAATTATTGATATATGTTCACAATGTTATTTTGATTTGGATCCATTTTAAGATCTACTTTGATTGCTTACCTAGTTATTTTGTCATCATTAGATACATCATGTGTTTTCACATTTAATCAATTATTCATATTGTATATATGGTCAAGATCTAGATCCTTTGCAACATATTGAGTGTATATGTATATATATGTGTGTATGTGCGTGCACGCGCGCATGTGCTCGTACATGCTTGATTTGTCTTATCTGTTTTTTTTTGTTTTTTTAAATTTGTTGCTTAAATGATAAAAACTTTTGATTGAAATCTAAGTTTCGATCAATAATATAATTCTATTGTTAATTCAAATAGGAAATATATGTAGTTTAATAATGTTTGTGTGTATATATATATGTGTGTGTTATGTGTTTGTTATTTTGAATATAATCTTTTGGTTGTTGCATGATTCTATTTGCAAGTTTAAAAAAACTTTATAAACATAACTGGACTTTTGTGCGAAATATCATAAAACTTTGGATTTCCTTTTAAATTAAAGTTAGACTTCAATTTATTACTTTATTCTAAAGTATAAACAAAATTATAAATTTTATCATAAAGATGTTGTTTTAAGTTTAAAACTTTTTTACAATGATTATTGTGTGTGTATTAATCTAACTTAAGATTTATAAAATGGTCTTTTATGTAAAATCATAATCTTAATTATAAACATTTCCTAATTTTGAAACTAGATTCAAAATTGTTATTTTTAATTCAAACTTATATAAAATGGTGAAATTTAATTTTAACATATTTATATGTATGTTTGAATATATATGTATAAGCTCTATTAATTTATTTATTTTTTGAAAATGGGTTAATTTATTAAAAATTGCAACTAGGCATTGCGGCCTAAAGCAGTACAAATATACGCATCAAAACTATAACTGATAGTAATAAACAAAGCAACACTTTACTCAGCTGTGACCAGCAAAAACCTAAAACATTCCATCTTTAGGGTTCGACTGTGGCGGCTCCCAACTCACTGATTGAGCTAGTTTGTTCGACGCCTTCAACTTTAACGTCTCCAATAGTTTTTCTTCTTGTGCCATTACAGTGGCAAGTAACTTCTTCGAGATTCTACCAATTAGTTGGCTAATGTCTCTGTTTATGTGTCTCGTGAGGACCAACTCATCCTGTTGTCTATTGTTAAAAGCCCGGTTGTTCCTTTCCTTTCAGATGTGCCATAAGTAGGTTGTGAGTCCAATTTTTCCAGTCTCTTGCATCAGCTTCGTAAGGTTGCTCCTCCATTCAGGTATTCAACTTCTTCTGCTAAATTCCAAATATTATTAGTCAGTAGGCATCTTAGCTTTTGTATACTCCACACTCTTCTACTGTATGCGCAATCAAAAAATATGTGTTCATGAGTTTCTTCAACAAGAATTACAAAGATATCGTAGTGTATCCTCCAAAATCCCCCGTTTATGAAGTCTGTCTTAAGTTGGCAATCTTTTGAGTGTGGCTTTATATAGGGTATGAGCCATTTTTAGGCTGTTAGACCTACTCCAGACCACATTAGTCCAGTTAGCCAAAGGGAATTTAGATCTCGATTCTTCCCATACATCCCTGAAACTGAACTGACCATTAGAGTTGTCCTTCCATATTTAGTTATCCTCCGCTATATCTATTTTAATCATTCTGCATTGTATTTCCTCTTTGTAATTCATGCTGAGAAAGTTCCTATCCCAATGCCATTCACTGTTAGCTAGAATTTCAGCCACTTTGCAGGTAGGAGCCCCATATGCTGAAAAATCTTCCCAGCTTAGCCTTTTAATAAAACTTTTTGAGTTTAACCAGGGGTCTTTCCATAAGTCTGTATTAATTCCATTAGCAATCTCTCTCTCTAGATAATTCTACAGCTCATATATGGTTTTAAGAATATTCTTCCATGTAACAGAGGTATTATTATCTATTTTAAAGGTCCAAAAATTATCTTTTAGGTACCTCAACCTCATCCAAGTAGCCCATAGATTGTTAGAAGTCGGAACATTCCAAGCTAGTTTCAATCCATAAACTTTCTTAAGCTCGTATAGATTTTTCAGCCCAACTCCTCCTTCCTCTTTCTTTCTACACAGATCTGAGTACTTTATGCATTCCTCCATTCCATATAAAGTCTGCATAGACTGAATTAATTTTGGCAATCGAGCAGTCTGTTATTTGAAAATATTATAGCCAGAATCTTACTTTGGATGTGATAATCGTATGAACCAATTCAACTCTTCCCGCAAATGACAGCAATTTGGATCTCCATCCTTGAAGTTTGTCTCTAATGTCATCGATTAGCTTACCTTATTCTAAATCTGTAATAGTGTTATTTGAAAGTGGTACCCCTAGATATTTAAGTAGAAGGTGGCCCTTCGAGAACCCCAATCTCTCCTGCATCGCCTGCTTATTTGAACAAAACTTATTGAAGTAGCACTTGGTTTTTAATTCAAGTCCACCTAACATCTCAAAGTATGTAAATATAAACTTGACTTTGTCAATAGCCTTTGTATTACCCTTTATCACCACTAATAAATCATCAACATATATTAAATGGGTTACACTTGAGAGGGTGTTGTACATAGGTTGAATGAATTTGTGATAGCATGTCAATTCCATTTGAAGAGTAAACCATTCCATAGCTACAGCAAATAGATATGGAGAAAGGGGGTCACCTTTTCTTATCCTACGTTTACTCTATATATAACCTTTAGGTACTCCATTTATCATGATAGAGAGAGTAGGAGTATCAAGAGAGTACTTAATCAGTTTTAGTAACTTCAGTGGAACCCCCATAGAGTCAAGCATGTGGATAATGAATCCTCTATTAACCCTATCATAGGATTTTTATAGATCAACCTTGATGCACATTTTATCAGCCCCATGCTTGTTAAAGTCTTAAATTAATTCATGTGCCATCGAAGAGTTTTCAGAAACGAGCCTACCTTTAATAAAATCACTTTACATTGTGAGAGTAAATCAGGAAGAACTCTATTTAGTCTCATGCATATAATTTTGCTGAGGATCTTATAGGTGACATTACAGCAGGCAATAATTATGTAGTCTTCCATTCTCTCCAGTTTCTTAGTTTTGGAATGAGGGATATGAAAGTATGATAATTTCTTGTACAAATTATCCAGTCTCTATGGCTTCATTATAAGCTTTTAGCATATAATCTTTCAGGTGTACCCAATTCATTTTGAAGAAGGCTGCCTCCATACCATCCGAGCCAGTGGAGGAGTCACTGTGGATCGAGCAGACAGCTCTCTTCAATTCCTCTTCCAAAATCCAAGTTGTCAACATGTCGGCACCAACAGTGGATATTTTCTTTCTGCAGTTGATGTGAGGTAAGTGATTTTGATTTTCCCCATTATACAGGTTTGTAAAATATGCGATAGCTTGGTCTTCAATGTCTTTAATATGTCTAGATGCATTGCCCTGTTCATTTAGTTAGTTGTTAAGATTGTTATGATGTTGTCTTAAAGACATTTTAGTGTAAAAAAATTATTGCATCCGTCTCCCTGTTATAACCATTTATCTTTGGCTTTTTGCTTCAGCTCCACTGCCTGTTTATTTAGTTATTTTTTGAGTTGTTTTTGAAGTGCATAGAAGTTAGCATTTAGGCCCTCATGTAGTGGATCATTATCCAGTTGATTCTGAATATTGTCTAATTGTTGTTGGATTATTGTGATGGTGTCAGTGGTCTTTGGTATGCACTTGGTCCAATCTTTAAGTCTATTTTTCATGATTTTGATGAGCATAACAAGTCGGTACATGTGATTGCATTGATGGATTCTCACTGTGTTAAAGTTCACCACTTCATCAAAGCCTTCAATCAGAGACCAATGATTTGCATATCGAAAAGGTTTTCCTTTATGTATGTCTTCATCGTCATTGAATTGTATCAGGAGAGGACAATGATCACTTGTAGAGCAAGGTAGAACAGTTACTTTAAAATTTGGGATTTTGTTGAATAGTTTAGTATTGCCAAGTGCTTTGTCTAGTCTTGATGTGATTTTCTTAGCCTTACCACTTTTCCATGTGAATTTCAGGCCTGAGTGTTGTGCTTCTACAAGTCCACTGGCAAGTACACACTTATTGAATTCAGCAACCTGTGCTACTCTCAGAGTAAGACCTCCTTTTTTCTCACTCGTGCTTAAAACTACATTAAAGTCACCAGTGACTACCCAAGGAATGTTGATGTTTTTTGGGTTATCATATATTTGTTCCCAGGGCTCAGTTCTTTCAGAAGCCAAGTTTTTAGCATAAACAAAAGTGGTTACTTTCTCTAGACCGCCAATATTATGAAACTTAATGCTTATCTGCTGGTCATCCATATTCATTATATTACCATTCCAGTAGTTGATATCCCAACCAACAAGAATTCCACCCTTTACTTGAGAAGTCGAGTGATGAGTAAATGTCCATTGGTTCTCTATTTGATATCTAAATATCTCTATATTATTGTTATTTAGTTATTTTATAAAAGAGCTAAAATAGTAGGACTAAATTTGGCATTAATGTTGTGGAGGTCTAATTGTCTTATGTCATTATTTAGACCTTGCACATTCCAGCATAATATGGACATTTACGATTTTTTGGTGGTTTTGCTCCATGTAACTTGAGCAGAACCTACCACAACTGATCTATCAGTCCTTTTCTTATCACCAGCGGTGAACTGATTCTCATATTCTAAATTGCATTCAGTGTACTTACTGATATCCACCGACACGTCTTCATCTTCCTCATTCTCAGACGAATCCAGTTCAATGTCCATCTTGTGGATTTTAGATAGGGAACCTAGCATCTCCTCCTCCCTCTTATTATGACCTGTATTTAGAGGATCCAAGACAAGTGGAGCTACATGGACAATAATTGGGTGAGAGCTACGTTTAGAATGTTCCAAGACAGGTGGAACCATTGGATCGTCATATGGGTGACGGCTACATTCAGAATGAGTCACTGAGCAAGGTGTCTTCCCTGACTGAACAAAAGATAGATGAAATGCTTGCTCTGATCCACATCCCAACTCCATAGGATTCTAACATGGATATTTTGGTGATTTGTGGGGAGTAGGGGAGAGTTATATATATTATTTTTTGTGTACTCCTCATCAATTTTGCACTACTGGTCTCAGGTAAAACTATTTGAGTTTCTGACTTGTTTTTTGATTTTTCTACCCATACTTGCTTTGTCTTGTCTGCCATGATATGTTGGCACTACTGGTTTATGTGACCAAAGCACATACATTCCCCACAACAAGGTGGAACGAACTCATATTCCACCTCTTGTCTATATTCATTGCCTTTTTTGTTTGTAGCTTTGACTATTTTTGGCAACACAGTTTTGGCTGAGATCTCCACCAAAACTCTAGCATATTTAATACGTTTAACCTTCCTTGTGTTTACATCAATATCTATAGGCATGCATATCAGTCTTGCTAGTTTACTTATACACATCATATTCCATAGTGATAGATCCAAGTTGTTGAATTTGACCCATATAGGGTAAGTTGTTAGCATTGCACGTTCAAAATTGAAATTTGCCTCCCATTTACGCATGAAAATTAGCTTACTGTCCATAAACCACGGACCACCCTTAATGATTCGTTGATAATCCTCTTCTAGTTCAAACTTAATAAGGTAAAAACCATTATCTCTAGGAAAAACATCCCATGACCCTTTAGGGCTCCATGTTCTCTTGATATAGGCATTAAAGTGTGTATAATAGGGACGTTTACCTGCCATATAGGCGTAGATTGAGTGTTTCCATAGTCTCTTGGATTCGGCATAGTCCTCCTCATCAATTAACCAATATATTTCCCCTCCGTTCGATTGAGGTTCAAAATAATTTGTGTTACCTTTGAGTTCGATTTTCCTACTAGCAGCCTCTATCCATGATTTCGCCTTTGGGATACCTATTCTAAGACTCTGTTTGAGAACATCTATGAATGATTTCCTTGCCTTTCCCCTATTGTTAACCTCCTTCCGTTCTCCTCTTCGTCATCATCTTCCTCTCCAGTGCCTAGGGTTTCGGGAATTCCTGATGCAGTCGCCATGATTTGAGTTCTATCATATATATATATATATATATATATATCTGTGTGTGTGCGTGTGATGTATACACATATGTACTTGTATATGTATGTATATGTATATATGTATGTATATGTATATGTATGTATGTATTTTAAACAATACTATGGACAATAAAGGCATTATAAAGAAAACTTATTTATGCATATTTTTCATATGTTGCAATTATACAATATATACATTGGAATATATTTGGATACACTCACATTTCATATCATATTTAAATCAACTATTAATGATATTTAACAAATCATCAATCTAATCAAAGAGAAAGAAATGAAATGTTTCTCCCCAGCTAATCCCTTAATTGATTGTATAAGTATTAGAGAAGAAAGCAAAAGGTTTCCTTCTTAAATTAATTTTAATAAGCAACTGTTACACACATGAGTGTATTTGATATACTCATTCATTTTAATTTATATCAAATTCGAACTCTTTCAAACTAATCAAATAAAATAAATGATTCTATTTAAAACACCTTTTAGATTTGGTCTAAAATCTATTTATACTTTGTAGGCCCAACAAATCCGAAGATGATTTTTTTGAAATTTACCCTATAACTCTACTACAGGCTGGTCTACTTCCAAAAATGGTATCGGAGCAAGGTTGGTTGAGGCGTTTACCTAGTACATTAGATCTCCAAAGTTCGATTCTTGTAATTAGCATGATAGGGGTTCTCACATTGTGATCTGTGATGAAGCATTGTCTCTTGTCCTTACATTTCTTATGATAGTTGTGCTAGTCATGTAACGACCTAGATTTTTGGTCGTTGATTTTGAACATTTAATTTATTTTAAATGTTTCAATTATGGAATGTGAATGTAATTTTAATATGAAGTTTATCGATCAAAAGTAGTGTAATAAAAACTTAAGCTCCAAATATAACGAATTAATTAATAAATTTAATGGTTGAGTTAATAATTAAAAATCGTTTAAATAATTGAATTGGGGTTGAATATGAAATCAAAATGATTTCCAATGTTAATATAAATTCTATTTGAATTAGAATTGAGTTAGTAAGCTTTTAAAACTGAAAAATTTGAGCGATTTCGTAAATTTTGGAATCGTCGATTTAATCGACGTGTTAAAATAGCGACCTGGGGCACAATCTTGGAATTTGATGAAATGCGTTAAAATAACATGCGGACAAGTTTTTTCGGGTGCGGCTTAGGGATTTTCGAACTGAAGTTTTAGCAGTGGGGTTGGAGATTTGAAGTCTAAAGGGAGATCATCAGTGAAGGTGTGTTCTCCACTACCTATTGTTGTTCCCACCCGCCGATTGAGAAGGTGGAAGGAAGAAGGGCGGTCTGGTTTTCCCGATCGCGAACAAGATGGTAGAGGTAATTATGTAAATAAATTTAATTATACTAGTAGCATATTTGATCAAGAATTTGAATTTGAGATAGCTAATAAATTTTATCAAAATTTGCATACGAGGTCCAAAAATCATGAAACAAATCGAGTTGGTTCGAAATGGGATATCTATGAAATAGAATAAATTGGGATGGATTGCCAATAAATCACGGTGAGTAAATCTCACTCTTTTTGGATCACTGGATATTAATTTTAAATAATTAACATTAATTATTGGACACTTGGTTGATTTAATAATTATCATACAATGAATGTTACATTATATATAGTAGTATATATACTAGTATTTGGAATGATATTCCCACACATTATAGCGAATGAGACCCTATGCACCCCCATAATAGCGGATGACCCTATATACCGCGATTCCCCTTCGAAGTGGGATTGGTATTTTTATGTTATATTATTCTTTGGAATTCGAAGGAATAAAAAGGGAATTTTGGATATAAAAATATTTATATTGGAAATTGGGTTATTTTAAACAAAAATGAATTTAAAAATAAAAATAATAATTTTTTTTAAGTTTGTACTTAAATATTCGTAAGTTGTTTTAAGACAGAGATTTTTAAAAATGAATTATATATAAAAGAATTTATAAATGATATTCGAGAAATATAAAAAGAAGTTGAAGTCGATATTAAAAATAGATTGGAAACTATAAATAAGATTTATAAAGAAATGGATTTATAAAATGGAATTTTGTAAATAAGATTTTTTTATAAACAACTAAAACTCAAAGGAGTTATAAAAATTTATAAACGATGTTTTTAAATAAAGGAAATCGATATCAGGATGATAAATTGGGAATATAAATTTATGGGGTGAATTTATAGTAGAGTACGGAAAATATGATGAGAAAATAGTGGATACTATTTTTGAAAAGTGAAAATGGTTAAGGAAACCGAAATGGAAGTGATGTGATGGAAATCGAGAGGAATTTGTAAGTTGAATTGGTTATTGAGGTTTTAAAATATATTTTTGACCCTAAGAAGTTAAGTTTGTTTTTAAAAGGAAAATTTTATTATTTAAAACTATGAAATTTTAAACTAGTTAGGATTGAAATACTTCGGCGAGTAGGTTTTCAAATATTAAGTATTTATTTTAGTAAATTCTAACTTTTAAAATTAGCTTTGAAAATTTATTTGTTTAACTAAAAATGAGTTATTGATGTTTACAAAAGTGTTTTCGATATTTTAAATAATTATTTGAATATGTTTTTAAAAAAATTATTATTCTTTTAAATACTTATTTTACACACACACACACGCACACATACACACACACACACACATATAGATAAAGTTTTTGAAGTGATGGAAAATTATATTATAAATTCTCTCGAGATTCGTAAATGAGGGCTCATAAATGGATTTGATTTTGAGGAGAGGAAATTTAGTATTGATTCCGAAGATTTATGAAATAAGTTATGAAATATTTTCTTAAGTGTTGATATTTGAAAGATTCAGGAAAATACGACTTATAATATTTTCCTGAGTATAAAAGTGGAAATTTGGAAATGTTTCTATGTGTCGAGATGGTTTGGAAATATCCGGTTATAGATTTAAGTATTTGAAATGGTTTTTCAAATGTTGGAAGGGATTGATATATATCTTATAAAGATATTTTCAAATAAATATTTTGGAAAAAAGTACATTAAGGCCTAATTACTGCTTATGGATGTTTTACTGATAGTTAAATAACCGACTATCAATTTTGACCAATTTCGTTAATTCTTCGAAGAAACTGGGATCAGATTTAATTATTCAAAAACCACTTCGATCCGGTTTGAATGTTATGAATGCATACCGTGAAGATGATGAAGACGGTGATTCGATTTGTCTAGATCCAGGACAACTTGTATGGACGAATGCTATCAGAACATCATCATTGAAGGATGTTGAGCATTCTAAGTAGAATTGTTTCTTGAAAGGTAACGCTTGGCCTCAAGTACATGGAAGATGCAGTAAGGCTAAGTGGGTCGCAACCAATTAGGGTATGTTGTCACTTTTTTAGATATCCTCGAAAACCTATACATTATGGATATGGTTGTGCATGAAAGAAGGAGCGCTCGATTGTAAGGGTGGGAACACCAGAGATGATAACATATTCGGTCTACCCAAGTTAGGGGTAGGACGGTTTTGTGTAGCAGGGGATCCCGGCGAGGTCCTCGGTACATTGTTCTAGAGGTGTACTATGATGGGCGGTACCCCAATGACCCATTCATTCGTATAGGATCCATTTTCCCATATGCGCCTTTGCGGTTTTGGTTGTAGAGCGTAGTATGCTGGAATTTAATTAATATAACAATTTCCGCTATTTAAATAAGTATTTGTATTTAGATACTATTATAATATCACTGGATTTTCTATAAAATGTTTTGGTCATCGTAAGGGAAAAAAACCGTCATGTTTATGTGTGATGCAGTCTTACAAGATACCTTTGTTTTTCGAAGGATTTTGATAACTCTAATAATTTAAATTGAGTGTTTTTCTCACGTTGGATTTCCAGAATGACTCGGGTGTTATTTTATTATAATGCTCGGGTCAGACTGAATATTATAGATTTAGGATAGGGTGCTATGGAGCTCAGGAGACGAGCTGGATGATAGAGACGTATCACCGTACTTGACTTATATTTCCGCTGTATGGGGATAGGTTATTATAACTATCTAGATTGACGTATTGATTATGTTTCTCTGATGATTGTAAGTATAGAATAGTTACAGATTCCTTTGTATAAAAATCTTTTATTATATATTATATTTTGTTCCGCTGCGTTTGTGAGATTCTGTGTTTGTTGTTCTATTTTTCTTCTATCTCTTTCTTCTTCTTTACCCTAGTTATTCGCTCTTTCATACAATCTGGGTTGAATAGGGGTGAATTATTATCAACTCAAAGGTTACGGAACTGCAGGTCGCTACATTTGGTATCAGAGCTGAAGGTCAAGCGAGAACCTTGACTCTGGTGGGTTTACTCATTAGAGATAGGGTCATTAGTGCCTTAGAATTAGTTGAGTGTAATAATAGATATAAACGTGCATTTGTTAGTGAATATAAAATGTTTTATATTGGGTTGATTATCTGTTGAGTGGCATATAAATTCTGGTCGAATAGTGGGAGGCCACTAAAATAATATGAGTTTCTAAACACTTGAACCAAGTAAACTAACACCATATTGTTTTGAAGCGGGTAAATGAAATAATTTTACCCAAATTATATTTTGATATAAAAGAATAATTTTTTGAAAATTATTATAGTAAGTTGGCATGTTTGGTTGTTATTATATAATCAAAATAAGATTATAAAATTGGAAATGGTTTATATAACCAAATGAAATTTTGTATAAGTATGAATTATACACATGGATTATAAAATGTATTCAAACCATAATTTGGAGATTTAAACTCCCGGAAGCTTTAGAAATGTTATAAAAGGTTTAAACTAAGTATTGGAAAATTTGAAATAGCGAAAGTTTAAAAATGTTTTCCAAAGTGGTTGAAAGGAAAATCGAGTTAAATTTGAGATTTTTGAAGAGAAAATTGTTTTAAATGGATTTTGAAAGTAATATAGCACTGAACTCACTTCAGTCGCTGGAAAATAATTTTGATGGTGACGGCCGCCTCATCAGTGTTCATTTTCGAGTTTCTAAGTGACGGATTGGTACCGAAATAATTAATTTGGAGATTTTGTTGGAAAATAAATGTTGTTTGGAAATTCTAAGAGAATTTATCTGGATAGAACCAAGTTTGAGTTTAAAATTCTAAGGAATGGTTTGTTGAAACAAAGAGCTATATATATATATATATATATATATATATATATATATATATATATATATATATATGATTTCAAAAATGATTTGAAAAAGACTGTTTGAATTCTTGAAATCCTTATTTAAAAGTTCTAAAGAATATCAGAAAAATAAGTTTTTAAAACTTATAAGTGGAAGATGATATTTAAATGGAGGGTAGTGTGAAAAATTGAACTTTAAATAAGTGAGAAAGTTGAAATGGAATTCAACTTAAGTTCAGTTGGATAAATTAAATTTTAGAAATTTAGCTGACTGGATTTGATTTGAATTAATGTAGTGTATTAATGAAATGGGAGTTAACTTAAGCGAAGTAATTGGAATGTATAATGAAAATGAAAGGATTAAAAATAAGATTGTCTGGAGTGAAACTAGTTTAAATATGAATAACACGAATTTGATTTTGAAATGTTGGTTAAAAGGAATTGAAATTTAAATAAAAAGGTGAATTGGATTTGAATCATATGGAGTTTAATTAAATATGTAAATGTGAATTATAAAGTGACCTATAACTATAAGTTATAAAATTTGAATTGGATTAGTAATAATATCGAATTGAAGTAAATATAAATTTTGAATTGTGAAATATTATAAAACCATATGGTATAAATCTTGAATGAAATAAAATTTGAGTGGAAATATGAAATTGTGAATAAATAAATTAGAACAAACTTATAAAAAAATTGAAATTAATTGAATAAAAATATACATAGGCTTTAAACAAATGTATAATCTCGAGTTAAAAATAAAATGTGAATATATCCGAGTATAGAATTAGTGGAAATGTGAAAAATAAGCTGTGTGATTTAAAATTTAAAAGTCAAATAGAAAACCCAAGATAAGATTGTTTGGTATTTTGGTAAGGGAAATAAATCCAAATTTGAATTATAAAAATAATTTTAACTTAAAAAAATTAAATGAAGTGATTTTTGAAGTAAAATCAGATATGGAATTATAAAATGGCAGTAAACTAATTGGATAATTAATTAGTTAATTGAATTCAAAAATGGAACTTAGCTTGGTTGAATAAAATTGAATTGTGGGTTAAAGTGAATATTGAATATGGAACTTGAGTAAAAAATAATAAAATTTGAATGGTAAGCGAATAAATGGAATTGGAAATGTGTCGAGTAAAATGAAAATAGTGTGAAATGGTGATAACTCGAGTTATAAATAAATTTAGTGTGATTGTAAATAAATTGAATATGGCCTGGATATTACGAATCCGAGAATAAATTGGAGTAGGAATTAAAATTTGAGGTGGACTGAATAAATGGACTAATTAAATTGATTAGTAAATGGAATGGAATTTGATTGAATAAAAATCAAATAGAAAAAATTAAAATGGAAATTTTGTTCGAATAAATTGTGAAACGGTTATTTAATAAATTAGCATGGAATGATTCTGAGCTAAATAAAATGGATTTGAATACAATTAATGTGGATATAAATGAAATGCAAATGAATTGATTTAGAATCAATTGGAAATGGAATGGAATTGAATATAAATTGATTTGGAATCAATTTAAAATAGTTATAAACTGAAGTGGTTATCTTATTAAATGAATAGCGCCAAATTTGCATATAAAAAATTATTGTTCGACGCGAACGAAGTAAATAAAATCCTATGAATAGAAGGAATGTGAATAAATTGATTTTAAATCAATTTGGAATGGATATGAGTTTGTTTGGTATGAATATGAATTGAGTGCAATAAATTTGGTTGTAAATCATTTTGAATTGAATAGAATCGATTGGAAGTAATCAAATAAATGTCAAAACCTTATAATTGCTTATAATACATGTTTATCGTGATTGGTTTATGAAATCTATGTGTTTTAACTATTTAAATAAGTGGAATGTTATTGAATTTGATGTTTTTGGAACTTGTTTAAATTGAGTAAGTATAGGTACCTGGAGCTGTTTTGCTTGACTTTGATTGCACGAATTGCAAAATAAAATAAGCCGCTTGCTTAAAAATGTTAAAATAAGGTATGTTTTCGATTAAATACCGCAATATATATATATATATATATATATATATATATATATATTTCTTTTCCGACCGTGTGGTCGATGTATATATATTAATCTCTCTTGTCATATTGCAAAAGGTTCTCCGTACAAAGGAGACTCTGTCAAAAAAATTCGGAAATTTACGGTGTTAAATTTTTTTTTGAAAACTTTTGGAAATTTTTTGTTAACGACAATTTTTTTCGAATTGTAACTGGAATAAAGGATTTTGGAAATAGAATTTAGAACTAACTGTTTTGATCGAAACTAAAGTTTTAGAAAAGTGAAATATCGAATTTTACTGATAAGTATGGCAAAAGTTAATGGGATTGGAGCATCTTCCTGCCTTAGCAATTTCAGGGACGAAATTCTTTTAATGCGGGAGGAATGTAACGACTCGAATTTTTGGTCGTTGATTTTGAACATTTAATTTGTTTTAAATGTTGAGTTTTGGAATGTGAATGGAACTTTAATATGAAGTTTATCGATCAAAAATAGTGTAATAAAAACTTAAGCTCCAAACATAACGAATTAATTAATAAATTTAAAAATTAATAATTAAAAATCGTTTAAATAATTGAATTGGATTGAATATGAAACCAAAAACGATTTCCAATGTTAATACAAAATCTGTTTGAATCAGAATTTAGTTAGTAAGATTTTAAAACTGAAAATTTGAGCGATTTCATAAATTTTAGAATCGTCGATTTAATCGACGCGTTAAAATAGCGATCCGGGGCACAGTCTCGGAATTCGACGAAACCAGTTATATTATACCTATAATATTGTATTATTATCGGATTTTCAATTTCGTAATGGTTGGAGTTATCGTTTGATCGTACGAGATAGAAACGTGTTGGAATTAATATCGAAGTTTAATATAATAATTGGGTCCAAAAAGCTATCTTCTCCATACGATCGAATTAGGATTCGAAACCCTGTCCATTGCATTTGGAATAGGGGTATAACATTATAAACGCCTAACGACACGCCTCAATAGGGTATCAAAATTGTAAGTTACATTTAAATGAGATATTTATAATTAAATAGAATTATAATCTGTCAAAGACAAGACACTGCCTTCTACAACATGCCGCCTCCCTCAATCTTAAATCATGTCTTTCTCCCCTCAGTTCGAAATCAAATCCAGCCATGCCCTTCATTTCAATTCAAAACCCATGCAGATGAAATCGAAAAAAAAGATCGCGCGTTCTTTCTCTTTTATTCCTAAAGTCAGAATCGATTCAGGATTTGCAAAAAAAAGAAAGCATGACATTATCACGATCTAGAAATCAAGCACGAATCAAATCGCGGTGGAGGCGAATGGCGCAGCAATTTGTGGGCGAGGTCGCGACTTTGGGCCGTGGAAGGCAGGCGCTGCGTTAGGGCAGAGGGGACATGCCGTGTCATCATCGGAGGCATTGGAGTCGCACAGCACGCGCGCTTGTGTTCAGCCGAGGATGGAGACCCGGGTTGCAGGGTGGCCACGATAGTGGGTTCCCTGTCATTGGTTGTAGTCCGGCAAGTTGAACAGCATCCCCGGTCAAGTTTTGTCAGGTGCGGCTTTGGGGTTTTCAAACTCGAATTTTAGCAGCGAGGTTGGAGATTTGAAGTCAGAAGAGAGATCACCGGTGAAGGTGTGTTCTGCACTGCCTATTATTGTTCTGCAGCTGCCGATCGAGAAAGTGGAAGGGAGAAGGGCGGTCTGGTTTTTCGATCATGAACAAGATGGTAAAGGTAATCATGTAAAAAAATTTAATTATACAATTAGCATATTTTATTAAGAATTTAAATTTGAGATATCTAATAAATTTTATCAAAATTTTCCTACGAGGTCCAAAAATCATGAAACAAATCAAATTGGTTCGAAATAGGAAAATCTATGAAATAGAATAAATTAGAATGGATTGCCAATAAATCAAGGTGAGTAAATTTCATTCTTTTTGGATTGCTAGATATTAATTTTAAATAGTTAAAAATAATTATTGGATGCCTGGTTGATTTAATAACTATTATCTGATGAGTGATATATATTATATATAGTAGTATATGCACTAATATTTGGAGTGATATTTCTGCACATTATAGCGAGACCCTACGCGCCTTGCATAACAACGGATGACTATGTACCGTGATATCCTTCTCGAGGTGGGATTGGTATTTTTATGTTGTATTAACATCTGTAGATGTAGAAAAACAAGTTGGAGGGATCCAACTGGATTCCTCAAATATATTGTTTATTTTTCATATATAGATATATGATGTGTGTACATAATTTGTTATCAATTGTTGTTGAAATTAGAATTATTGGATGTTATATAACACTGGCCTTTAATTTTTGTATTTTTAAATACCATTAATATTATTCTTTGGAATTCGAAGGAATAAAAAGGGAATTTCGGATATAAAAATATTTATATTGAAAATTGGGTTATTTTAAAAAAAACTGAATTGAAAAATAAAAATAATAAATTTTTGTTTAAGTTGTACTTAACTATTCGTAAGTTGTTTGAAGATAGAGATTTTTAAAAATGAATTATATATAAAAGAATTTATAAATGATATTCGGGAAATATAAAAAGAAGTTGAAGTCGATATTAAAAATAGATTGGAAATTGTAAATAAGATTTATAAAGAAATGATTTATAAAATGGAATTTTATAAATAAGATTGTTTTTATAAACAAGTAAAACTCAAAGGAGTAATAAAAATTTATAAACGATATTTATAAATAAAGGAAATTGATATCAGGATGATAAATTGGGAATATAAATTTATGGGGTGAATTTATACTAGAGTATGGAAAATAAAATGAGAAAAATAGTGGATACTATTTTTGAAAAGTGAAAATGGTTAAGGAAATCGGAATGGAAGTGATGTGATGAAAATCGAGAGGAATTTATAAGTTGAATTTGTTATTGAGGTTTTAAAATATATTTTTAACCCTAAGAAGTTAAGTTTGCTTTTAAAAGGAAAATTTTATTATTTAAAACTACGAAATTTTAAGCTAGTTAGGATTGAAATACTTTGGTAAGTTGATTTTCAAATATTAAGTATTTATTTTAGTAAATTCTAACTTTTAAAAGAAGCTTTGAAAATTTATTTGTTTAACTAAAAATGAGTTATTTATGTTTATAAATGTGTTTTCGATATTTTAAATAATTATTTGAATATGTTTTAAAAAAATAAATTATTATTCTTTTAAATACTTATCATATATATATATATAGTTTTTTTGAAGTGATGGAAAATTTTATTATAAATTCTCTCGAGATTCGTAAATGAGGGCTTATACATGGATATGATTTTGAGGAGAGGAAATTTAGTAATGATTCCAAAGATTTATGAAATAAGTTATGAAATATTTTCTGAAGATTTGATATTTGAAAGATTTTGGAAAATAAGACTTATAATATATTCCTGAGTATAAAAATGGAAATTTGAAAATGTTTTTAAGTGTCGAGATGGTTTGGAAATATCCAGTTATAGATTTAAATATTTGAAATGGCTTTTCAAATGTTGGAAGGGATTAATATATCTTAAAAAGATATTTTGAAATAAATATTTTGGAAAAAAAGTATAGTAAGGCCTAGTGACTACTTATGGATGTTTTATTGATAGTTAAATAATTGACTCTCAATGTTGGCCAATTTCGTTAATCATTTCGAAGAGACCGGAATCAGATTTAATTAATTGAAAACTACTTCAATCCAGTTTGAACATTACAAATGAATACCGTAAAGATGATGAAGATGGTGATTTGGTTTGTCCAGACTCAGGACAACTTATATGGACGAATGCTATCAGAACTTCGTCATTGGAGGACAAAGAGCATTCTGAGTAGAATTGTTTCTTGAAAGGTAACGCTTAGCCTCATGACTCATCAATTTGGAATGACTAAAACATGGAAGATGTAGCAAGGCTAAGTGGGTCGCACCTAATTAGGGTTTGTTATTACTTTTCTAGATATCCTCGGAAACCTATATATTATGGATATGGTTGTGCATGAAAGAAGGAGCGCTCGATTGTAAGGGTGAGAACACTCGAGGTGACAACATATTCGGTCTACCCAGGTTAGTGGTAGGCCGGCCTTGTGTACCAGGGGATCCCGACGAGCTCATCGGTACATTGTTCTAGAGGTGTACTGTGATGGGCGGTACCCCAGTGGCCCAATCATTCATATGGGATCCATTTTCCAATACGTGCCTTTGCAGTTTTGTTTGTAGAGCCTAGTATGCTGGAATTTAATTAATATAATAATTTCGGTTATTTAAATAAGTATTTGTATTTATACACTATTATAATATCACTCGATTTTCTATAAAATGTTTTGGTCATCGTAAGGGAAAAACCCATCGTGTTTATGTGTAACGCGGTCTTACGAGACGCCTTTGTTTTTCAAAGGATTTTAATAACTCTAATAATTCAAACTGAGTGTGTTTTCTCACGCTGGTTTTCCAGACTGACTCGTTGGTACTTTATTATAATGCTTGGGTCAGACCGAGTATTACAGATTCAGGATAGGGTGCTCTGGTGCTCAGGAGACGAGTTGGATGATAGAGTCGTATCACCGTACTTGACCTATATTTCCGCTATATAGGGACAGGTTATTATAATTGTCCAGATTGATGTATTGATTATTGTTCTCTGACGATTGTAAGTATAAAATAGTTACAGATTCCTTTGTATAAAAGTCTGTTATCATATATTATAATTTGTTCCGCTATCTTTGTGAGATTCTGTGTTTGTTGTTCTATTTTTCTTCTATCTCTTTCTTCTTCTTTACCCTAGTTATTCTCTCTTTCGCACAATTTGGATTGAACAATGGATGAATTATTGTCAACTCAAAGAGTACGGAACTACGGGTTGCTACAAGTCAAGTGGTTGCATATAAAAATTGCATGTGAGGTACCAATTGGGTATCATCCGAAAGGAGTTTGGGCTAGAATAATAATAGTATTAATGCCCGGTAACCTATGCAGTCTAAATTAGCCATGTTAGAGCTAATTGAGTAAGCTTTCCTGATTAGTATGATATCTAGAAAAGTAGTGTCTAGACTTTGGGTTTGGTAATCAAGTACGCTGCCCACTTTAGATACCAGCTTGGCCCGAAAGGTGAAGTGGCCTTGAAGGTTGCGCCTAATAGAAAAAGGCTCAATTTGAATTAGGCTTAAGGTTAATTTTCAAAATTGTTTTGAAAATTAAGACAAGATTTAAAATTTATATGTTAAATTTAAAATAAAAACATGTTTATTATAAAAGGTTATAATATAACATAAATTCTCAAAATGTTTAAAAATGAAATTTTCAAAATGTTTGAAAATATTTAACTATTAATTTCAAAATTTAAAATTTACTAATAAGATTAGTAAAATAAATAAATTAAATTAATTGATTAATACTTATATGCACGCATTATATATACTGATATATGTTATGTTATTTTAAAGTGCTTAAGATAGCATAAGTATACATTTATGTACATAAAATAAAATTTTGAAATTAATATAATATAATTAAAAATTTTAATTAAATAAAACAATCAAAGGTTAATTAGTTAAATAATTAACTAATTAAAGGTCAACTAATTAAATAAAAATACATAAATATAAAGATATACATAAATATAAAGATATATGTGTTACTCTATAAAGGTCATAGTATTATATATATATCAATATAATGTTATATTAGAATAATATAAAATTAATTAAAGAGTTAATTAATTAATTATGATTAAATAAATATAATGTGGTACATGAGATTATTATATGAGCTAATTAAAATATAATAGTTATATAATAGTGAAACTTATATAATACGAATGTATAAGTTAAAGAGGGAACTTTATAGGAACCTTAAATAGACTTAAGGAATAAATACATACATAAATATACGTATATCGTAATTCCCGATGTATTCGATGCTTGAATCACGAGGATATTTCGTAATAAATACATTATTCCATAAGTCAATATCACTTGGTATAATATATTTAAAATACTACGAATCTTTAGTATAAAGTTGTCCTCTATTGTTTATGTATTAATAAATTACTTGCATACTCCTTAGTTATTGAGCTTTTCTCAAGCTAGTGATGTTATATGTAGTATTATTAATATATCATGGACGAGGTTAGTTAGCTCCACATATTTGTTGAATTTCCTTAAGGTATATGCACTATATTTACGCCTTGTGGGTATGAGTGAATAATCTCTCTTTATTTGTTCAGCTTTCCTCAAGATAAAGATGAGATTAGGACAAGAGATCATGTGTTAGGAGTTGTATATGATACAACCGATAAGGAATCAACTATCGTATGTGTGCCTATGATTTATTGAGCTTTCCTCAAGATCAAAATCTCAAGGAATATGAGTCCTAACACCGATCAGAGAAACCAAATGATTTCTATGTTTTCTCTTAGGTTTTGACAAATATAAAATTTTAATGGAAGCCTTATTAGAAAAATAAAATAGAAACGTTTAACATTTCTAATACTGCAAGAACATTTGCTATATAATGTTATAATAATCTATATTGATAAATTTGTGCATTTAATACGAGTGATAAAAGTCATTAATTAAAATATATAAA
This sequence comes from Allium cepa, assembly GCA_030765085.1. Classification (NCBI taxonomy): domain Eukaryota; kingdom Viridiplantae; phylum Streptophyta; class Magnoliopsida; order Asparagales; family Amaryllidaceae; genus Allium; species Allium cepa. The sequence continues at coordinate 22,424,925 of CM060936.1, read as the reverse complement.
TGAACTGGACCGAAGAGTGACAAATAGAAATATAACTATACTTAGCAATAAATTCTTCTTACATGTTGACGTTTCAATACCTGTGCAAGCGTCTGATTTTATAACTACTAAATATGTTCGTGATTTGTTTGCTTACATGTTTATTTGGCCGAGACAGCATATTGCATAATATGAGTTTTGAACTCTAAAACAATATAGGACTATGGATATTTGATCCATATACAATCACATAAAAGTGTTATATGGTGAACGGTCATAGTTCGTAATATACGATACTTCGATGAAATTAGTTCACTGTAAATAAGTGAATAAACAATATTATAAGATCGAGTAATAAATTTGATTAATTATAATGAAGATCATATGGTATTAAATGTAAGGATAAACCAAAACTACAAAAAGGATATGAAAACTCGATCTCTTAAATGTCATTTTGATCAGTTTTCATAAAGTGCTACATAATTGATGTCCATAAATATTAAGGAAGATCGAATGCACTTCTGTAAAAAGTTAATTATGATATTATAGTAAGGTTTTTCTTTTAAACAGTTTGACCATTTGAAAAGGAAAACGAATGTACAAAAGTAGACATGATTTAAGGTACCGTTGGTGTAAATAAAGTGAATTGTCACTTCTACTTCATAAAGAAACAACGAAAATGAAAATTATATCATAATATTAAGATTAGAATAAGAAATAGCTTAGTTGGTCAAGGATGCCTAGTGATTGTGGAATGAAGTTCCTTGAGGTCGTGAGTTCAAGTCCTAATAAGCTACGCTATATAACCCTTAAGACATGGAGTAGTTATCCCTCTAAAAAGCAAAAATTCTTAGGGGATTGATGCTCTATGTTGAGCTGGCTAAAAAGAGGGGCGGTTGTGGCGGGTCATCTAAATCCCCTAGCTCTACTCTCCGGAGTAGGGTTTTTTTTAAAAAGAATTATGATCTCTGTTTCAAAATGTATTTTAATATAGAAAATCAAATTCAACGAGATTTATTTTTTTGAGTTCAAGATAATTGATCAAAGAACTCCTCACTATAAACTAGTTACATTAAATGAAGTAAATATTTTGTATTAAGTAGATGATGGACCTTCGTATTCAGTTTGTTATTATAGCAATGGCGAAAATAGTAGGAGCATGTCACATAGCACTTATTGATTGCATCTCATGATTGTTTTCATAAAACGAACCATACATTATTTATTAAATAATGTATATTCTTTAATGATGATTGAAGAACAGGCATATGTAATGACTTGTGTTTTATGTATCGTGGAATTGTAAAATATTTTTGTTTTATTCATATGAGGTCTTATGAACTAAAATTCTAGAAAATGACTCTTATGAACATTTTCCACATATGTGATTTTTTTAAAAATATCTGTGACTATCTTGATCCAGAAAATCTTAAATGGACTATAGCTTTTGATAGGAGCCGAATTAGGGTCTCAACCCACTTCTATTTCTTCAGGGTGATGGTTTCCCATCTATTGAATAGTCATAATAGAAAAATAGAATGACTATTTGGAAGTTATGTTTGAAGTTTTGGCTACTACCGACATGCATTAATCGGTATTTAACTAAGCCCATACTTAGGCTTATTAACCCATTTCAAATATTGTGCTATGGGAAGTCTGTTGAGACCAATCTAAGTCATTTCCATCTTCTTTAAAACAACTCCAAACCTCACTAACACTAATTTCATAAAAATCATACGTTTTTATTACTAAACTTAGCTTAAATCATCATTAGAAGTGTGATTAGCATAAAGGGATTGGAGATTATCATTTCTAGCTGATTGGCATTCATCTCATTTTCTGTCTACTTTAGATCTAAGGGGAGAAATCAGTATTTTGGGTATTTAGTGAGTGGTTCTTGACTTCTTACCATCATATGCATGTTTATATTATTAAAAAGTATATAGGCACATCTAGGTGGGTTTACATTTAATCACAACGTGCATGCATTTTTAGTCGTACACGTGGAAGTAGATTTGATAGTAGCATCCCCATATTTGAACTCCGCCTGGGCAGAAGCCGCTATTTTTCTTTGTTCTGACTGCAATAACTTTTTCATACTAACACAAAATAAGGCGAGACTTCAACGATGAACTCCCATCGAAATTACAGACAATAAGGAACAATCAGATACTTCATCTCGTGAACGTATACCATAGTTCTTCATGGCGACTGACAGTTGTACTTAGAAAATAACAGGCTACATCCCCATATTTAAACTCCGCCTCCGCGGAAGCCGCTATTTTTTTGTTCATACTGCAATAACTTCTTCATACTTACTCGAAATCATGTGAATCTACGATCGATGAACTCCTTTCTAAATTATGGACAATATAAAACACTCTAATGTTTCAGCTTATGAACGTATACTGTAGTTCTCCATGGTGATTAACAGTTGTACTTTGAAAATAACAGGCTATATCCCCTCTTAACCGCTCACTGTAGTTCTCCATGGTGATTAATAGTTGTACTTAGAAAGTAACAGACTACATCCTCATATTTGAGCTCCGCATAGGCAGAAGCCACTATTTTTTTTGTTTAGACTACGGTAACTTCTTCATACTACCTCAGAACCAGGCAAAATTTTTGCTGATGAACTTTCACCTAAATTACGAAAAATATGGCATACTCGGATACTTCGTCTTGTGAACGGACACTGTAGTTCTCCATAGGGACGGACAGTTTACTTAGAAAATAACGTGCTACCAAATCCCCATATTTGACCTTCGCCTAGTGTAGAAGCTACTATTTTTTTAGTTCAGACAGCAATAACTTCTTAATACTAATTCAGAATCTGGCGAGACTTCAACTAATTAAATCACACCTAACTCATGGATAATATAGAACACTCGGATACTTCATCTTGTGGACGCACACTATAGTTCTCCATGAGGACTGGTAGTTGTACTTAGAAAATAACAGGCCAAATTCTCATATTTGAACTCCGCCTAGTACATAAGCCGCTATTTTTTGTTCAAACCACAATAACTTCTTCATACTGACTCGGAATTAGGCGATACTTCGACCATCGATATCCTACCTAAATTATGAATAATATGGTACGCTCGGATACTTTAACTTGTGAATGCACATTGTAGTTCTTCATGGTGACTAACAGTTGTACTTAGAAAATAACAGATTATTTCCCCACTTCAACATTCACGGTAGTTCTCCATGGTGACGAATAGTTGTACTTAGAGAATAACAAGCTACTCCTCGTATTTGAACTCTAGCTAGGTAGACGTTGCTATTTTTTTGTTCAAACTGCAATAACTTCTTCATACTAACTCGGAATCAGGCAAAACTTCGACCAATGAACTCCCACCTAACTTACGGACAATATGGTACACTCAGATGCTTCATCTTGCAAATGCACACAATAGTTCTCCACGGTGACTAAAATTATACTTAGAAAATGACAGGTTATATCCCTATATTCGAATACTATTTCTCTTGGAGATGTAAAAGGGTATATTTGGAATTTCAAAAAGATACCGAGTAAATCTATTCAATGAATTCTCTTTGTTAGTAGTAAAGATTGGTGTTTTCAACATGATTTTGATCCTAAAATATTTTATAATTTCAATAACATCTTTATATATACTCTATGGCTAAAAATCTAAAGGTTTTATAAGGTTTTGCAATCCCTTTTGATCACATTGAAATGCTAGTGTAAAAGTTAGTTCTACGCTAGGATTTGTATGGTTGTTAAGTTTGAAAGAATTGAATTTTTGTATGGATGTATGTGGATGTTATTCCACGTTTGTATGTTGTGCTTTGATATGGTTTGCTAGTGCTTTAGGTAGTTAAGAGAAAGGTAGTTGAGTTGGGAAATCGAAGGCAAAAGTGGTCGAAATTGGATAAAACTTGGAAGATAGCACTGGAGCATTAGTGAAGCTCACAGTTCAAGTCACACCAAGTTTGAAGCAAATGGGAGGAGTCGGTGCCGAGAGGTTTTGGTCGGTGGAAAACCACTTGGTGGGAGATAGTGCTTTAGTTTAGGCTAGGAGTGATAAGAAAAAGCCAAATACCAAAATTTGGCTAAGTGCTAGACTTGGTACCAAGAGCTTTGAATTAGGTATCAGGAGCTTTTCTGTAGAGTGGTTGAGATCTAAGCACTTGGAAAGTGGAGTACTGGAAGAGAAAGGCTTTAGGAAAGAAGTAAGGAAAAAAAACTTAAACCAAAATTGGCTAAGTATACCACTCGATACCGAGAGGATCTGATCAGTTCCAAGAGGTTTATTTTATTAGAATTAGGGTGAAACCTCCAGGACGATAAACAGAGGCTCTGTGGGTTGTGTTGTAGGTGTGTGTTTGTTCGCTTAAGGTTTGATGGCGATGTAGCAACACAATGATAACTTCAAGACTTTGATGATGATAACTCGACGGTCAATGAAGATAGGTTCTGATGTTGGCGACTCGATGATGAAGGGAGTTGTAATGGTTATGCGGGTTTTAGGAAGGGTGATTCATGGATAGAATGTTGAATGATTCTATCATGGAATAAAGGAAACTAGAATGGTTCCTTGAGGATAATGGAAACTAGATGAAGCAAGAAAAGGGCTTGGATATGCATGTTAAGGGATCATTGATACTTCAAGTGTTTTTTGATATACTCGAAAGCAAGGTTTTTGAGGATGCTCATGGGTACTTTATTTGGCTAGCCCGGATCGATTGTTTGGATTCTTATACCCTGGACTAATGGATTTGGTCTAATATCGACTTTAGGCTAAAGGTGAGTACACTGAAAACCAGGATTTCCATTAGTCCCTGGTAGGGGAAAGGTTATACGAGTAATCATATATCTTGAGCACATCAGACGATGGTTAGGATTGTTTAATGGATGCCATGTTTGCTTTGATTTCTTTCTCTCATAATCTGTCACTCTATGGATGTTAATTGATGCAGGTATTGGGATAGGAATATTTGGACACCCGTCATTGTACTTAATTTGTAGTACCATTATGATATTCATAGAGTAGCATATTATAGTTTGTTACGTGCTAACTCTTTGGTTGCAGGGACATGTCATGTATGATTCATTTACCCTTGTTCCTTACCATATTGACTTGCATACTATTTTGATATTCATTTATAACTCACACTAGGCTATTGTCTGACTTAAGGTGTTATGCTTTGCTTCTTATTATCTTAGTTACTTTTAAATGAGTAGACTAGATAGCAGGTCTAGATGTATGCAGTGTAGTGTAGAGGATGAGAAGGATGGATCTTGTTGTGCTATATATGGATATTATGCTTATTTCACTATGCAATAATGTGTAGTATAAACATTGTTAGCTTTACAATCATGAGATAGTTCATTTAAGCTTATTTCTATTTTGTACAAACTCTACTACTATATTATATAACTCTATGGATTTGTCCTTTAATATCCCGTTTGCTTACCAATCTCTCTTATTTTATATCTGCTATGTATATTGTATTTTATTCCATAAGCTATGAGATATACGATAAGTTCTGTGATGTTTTATTTTATTTAAAACCCTTGATGATCGTCCTACATCCATTGGGAATGTCAGTAGTGTACTATATAGTTAAATTAGGTGCTAGTGGTGTAGGGCGGTCGTCCCATTTAGTATCGTAGCTTAGGTTACAAGATTAACCTAAGTTTATACCGTGGTCTAGTAGAGATAGGGAAGGAGTTATCACCTCAGACTGGATCGAGAGTGTATGTATGTATGTATATATTTACACACACACACGAAAGAGTGCGTACTTGTTATATGTTTTGGTTCTCAAAATTATATTGTAGTATATATTATATAAGTCGCGCGCATACACGAGTAACATTGACGTAATTTTCTTAAATGAGAGACCGATCATTCTTATTATAGTTCAATAATGAGCCGAGACACAAGAAACATCATGAGTAACTCCATATTCGAAGTTGAGGAAGAAGCGGGTTCGAGGGCTGCTAAACCTGACTTACAGGCAATGTTCATTGCAAATAATGGCGTACATGCTGTAAAATGTCCAAGCGCCGGTCTAAATGTTGCTGTTGGTGGTGGTGCTCAAGTACAGGCGCCAAGGGCTGACTTTGTCAAGCTAGTATGGATTACTCCGCCATGGCAAGCAAACCATTTCTTGGAATGGAGTTGACCATCGAAGTGCAGGATTGGCTGGATGCCTGCAAGCGTATCTTTAGTGACATGGAAGTAGATGATTCCATAAAAAGGAAGCAAGCCTCTAAACAACTTTTAAGGCGAGCCATGAACTGTTGGGATGCCATTACTATTGCTACACCCAAGGACCGGTCCAATTGGGAGTTGGGACCAGTTCAAAGTTAGGTTCGAGGAGAAGTTCGTTTCTGCTACCCAAAAGTTGGTGTTATTCAGAAGATTTTCGATTTAAAGTAAGGAGATATCTGTCTTCGAGTGTGTTGTCGAGTTCGATGCTTTCTAGAAGTACGAAATGTCTTTCATTAATACTCCGTTGAGGAAAAATGAGGAATTTCTTATAGTTTTGGACGACTATTTGAAACTTGTTGAGGAAGTTCTTTGCCATGAAGTTTATACCCATATCAAAATCAGCTATTGTCATTAAGGAAGAGCCAACATTACAAGGTGGTGGAGGTACGAAGAAATGGAATGGAAAAAAGGCAGTTTTGGGTAAAGAATGCTGAGAAGAAGGCTAAATGGGAACCCATATGTTATGGTTGTGGAGACAAGGGTCACTTGATCAGAGACTGCAAAGCGTATAGAAGGAAGAAGTGTTACATCTGTGGCAAGTTCGAACACATATAGAAAAGTTGTCCAAAATCAGCATGGCAGAAATAGATTATGAAGGTGTATGTTGTCCCGACTTCTTCGAGTGCTTCCTCGGCAGAAGAAAAGGGAAAGGGTATAGTTATTGAAGGTATGCTTTCCATTTATGATGTTTCCATATGTGTTATATTCGATACTGGGGATTTACATTCCTTCATATCTAGTAGATATATTGTGACTGAAACCCAAAATAGTCAACTAACATTTGATTGTGACGAATCTTGTTGAAGACTCCGTTGGCTTGTGTATGGTTTGCCGTGGTTTAGTCTTATCGAGTCAAGGATTCTCTTTTGTTTGTGATTACTTTATTTCAATTCCATTATGTTCGAGGTTATCTTGGGGATGGACTGGCTAAGGAAGAATGCGGTAGTAGTGGATTGCTAGAAGTTGTTGGTAACGATTGGGACTGCGGAGGAGCAGATGGTTGTGATCGGCTACCTACTGGAGAATAGGGTTATGGTTAGCTTTCTATATTTTCTAAAGGTTACATAAGATAGGTTATCATATGTGTCTATCGTTGGAAAGTGTCCTCATGTAATTAAGGAGGAGGTTGGATTATCACCACACCAAAAGATTGAGTTTGACATAGACTTGATAAAGGATAATAGGCCGATAGTTATGCCTTTAAGGCATATGGAACCCATGAAGCAAAATGAGTTGGAGTGCAAGTAAATTACCTGTTGAAGAGAGGGTTCATTCGTAAGAGCATATCTGAGTGGAGCGCACCTGTATTATTTGCCACTAAGGTAGATGACTCTTTAAGGCTGTTTGTAATCCCCGTGAGCTGAATAAGGTAACAAAGAAAACAAGCATCCACTCCTACGTATTAAATACTTGTTTGATTAGCTTCATTGTGTGAAGATGTTCTCCTAATTGGATTTGGCAATGGGATTTTACCAGTTAAGAGTACCAAAGGAGAGTGTGCCACTTGCCATGTTTCGTACGTCGTTTGGTTTCTATGCGTGGTTAGTTATGTCATTCGAGCTAGCATACTTCATTGATCTCATGAACCGCATCTTCAAGGATCGGCTAAACAAATTTGCATATATGTTTTTGGATGATATTTTGATATATTCTGGGACATAATAGGAACACAAGACGCACTTAAGGACTATGCTTGAAGTGTTGAGGAAGCACATGTTAGGAGTGATGTTTTTGAAATGTCACTTCTGGAGGAGGAAAATGAGATTCTTAGGGCATGTCATGTCGGGGCAAGGTATTGTGATTAATCCTGCGAAGGTGGCAGCGGTTCAAGATTATAACCAGCCTAAGAATGCTACTGACTTGAGGAGTTTCCTGGGATTCATGGGATATTATAGACGCTTTATCAAGGACTTCGCAGAGTTAGTCGCGCCGTTGACCAATTTGATGAAAAAGAGTTAGATTTTTATTTTGGGAAGCAAAGTGCGAGAATGCATCTGTGATATGAAAGAGAGGTTGATGAGTGCACTAGTATTTACCATTCCGAGTGGAAATGAGGAGTTGACAATATACCTAGACGCCTATGGTACTGGATTAGGTGCGGTATTAATGTAGAAGGGACAAGTTGTTGTCTACGCTAGTTTACAACTGAAGCTGCACGGGAGGAAGTATTTGATTCATGATTTGGAGTTAGTGGTGATAGTTTTCAGTTTGAAGATTTAGAGGCACTACTTGTTAGGAGATAGGTTCAACCTATTCACATACCATAAATCCTTGAGGTACTTTTCTCCTAAAAGGATCTTAACCTTCTACGGCAATGATGGTTGGAATTCTTAGCCTTCTATGACTTCAACATTTCCTATATGCTTGGTAAGAAAAATGCAATCGTCAATGCATTAAGTAGAAGACATGCCAGTTTAGGAGGGATGTTCTTGGAGTGGAAGCTGTTGGAATATAATGTTGGTTATGACTTCAAAGCTTATTGTGAGTTAGAGATAGAGATATTGGCTAGTTTGATGACAAGCCCTACTTTGATTGAGCAAATCGGTACTAGTCAGAGGTAAGATGCTAAATTAGTAGAGATCATGGCAAAAATAGAAGGAGGGGTAGAGTATGAAGATACGAAGCAATATAGACTCGACCGAGAAGGTTGGCTCCGTAAGGATGGGAGATTTTTTTATCCTCGAAGTTGATGGATTATGAGATGAGGTGCTACGAGAGTGCCGTCATTGGAGATTAATAATACATCTCAATGATAATAAGATGTACCATGATATGAAACAAACTTATTATTGGGAAGGGATGAAGAAGGATGTCAGGGAATTCATTTCAAAGTGTATGAACTGCTAGTTGGTGAAGGCAGAACAGAAGAAGCAAAGTGGATTGTTGCAATCTCTTGAAGTTTTTGAATGAAAGTGAAAGCAAGTAGTGATGGACTTCACTGATGGACTGACACAGACTTGAGTAGGGTATGATGGCATTTGGGTCATAGTTGATCGATTGACCAAGAGAGCTAGACTTATACCCGTCAAGTCAAGTAGAACGGAAAGTAAACTGGCCGAGTTGTAAGTGAAATGGGTTATATAATTCCGTGATGTACCTAAGAGCATTGTGAGTGACCAAGACCCTTTGTTCACTGTAGGTTTTGGAGTAGCTTACAAGAGGCATTGGGGATCGAGCTGCATCTCAATCTAGCTTATCACTCGTAAATAGTTGGGCAAATTAAGAGAGTGAATCGTGTATTGGAGGATCTCTTGCGAGCTTGCATTCTCGATTTTGGAGGCTATTGGGATGATCACTTGCATTTGGTAGAATTCGTACACAACAATAGTTATTTTTGTAGTATCGGTATGTCACCATATGAAGTAGGTAAAAAACCTCTTCTTAGGCCAGAAAAGATTAGAGAAATTTCAGAGAAGATAGAAATCATTCGACGACGAATGAAAATGGTTAGGATAAACAAAAAAAATACACTGATAGAAGATGTAGAGATTTGGAATTTTCTATCAGGATATGGTTTTTGTAAAGATTACGTCCATACGTCCTTTTACGATAAGAGAGAGGATTGGAAACCTAACATATATAAGACGACCTGAAAATCCGTACCCCTTGAGTCAACACTATTCTCCATCAATCAACATAAGATGTACGGAAATACGAACCATTTGGGTTAAAGAAGAAGAGGTAGAAGAAGGAAATAGAAAATAACATCAGAATCTAATCATCGCAGCTGAATAAAATATAATAGATAATCACAGATCTTTACACTAAAAAAAAATACTATATCTGTTTATACATACATCATCAGAGTACATCATCAGAGTTCCACATCAATAACACACAACTGGATACACAGTGGAATAATAATCAAATACGGAAGTACGTATCTCCATCCAACTCGTCTCCTGAACTCCACAGCATTCTTTCCTGTATTCTATAATACTCGGTCCGACCCGAGCATTATAGTTAAATAACACCCGAGTCAGTCTGGAATACCAGCATGAGGAAACCACACCCAAATTGATTATTAAAGTTTCAAAATCCTTTTGAAAACAAAAGCATTTCGTAAGACCACGTCACAAATAAACATATCGGGTTTTTACCTTACGATAGCTAAAACACTTTTTATTAAAATCCTCTGATATTATAATAGGGTCTATATACAAATACTTATTAAAATAGCCGAAATTGTTACATTATTAAATTCCAGCTACTAGCCACAGAGTGGGTAATATGAACAAAACTCGTAAAAGGCGCGTAGGGAGAATGGATTTCCAACTAATGACTAGGCACTGAGGTACCACCTGTCACGGTACCTGGTCTAGATCAGCATACCGAGGATCACCCCCGACCCCACTGCAACACAAGACCGGGACTACCACTTACTGGATAATCCCGAGTAAGATCACCCCACAGTTGTGATCAGCAACCGCACCACTAAGCCAAAATAAAAGAGACATCTAGACAGGGATGACCTTACCCTGAAATGGGTGCTACCCACCTAGCGTTGCTGCATAACCCCTGATTTTCAGTCATTCCCCGTTAATGAGGCTTGAGGCAATGCGTTACCTTTTAGAACGTGTCACTTAGAATGCCCATCGTCCACCTGACGATGTTCTGAAAGCATTCATCCATACAAGTCCGTCCCGGGCTCGAACGGAACCGAAGGCACTACTCCTACATCTATTTTGAAAATATCCTCAAGATTAGTAGCGACTAGCCCTTGCACGTCACTGCTCCATCTTCGACTCCGAACTCGTTTTTCCCACGAAAACGTACAAATCGGATCGAAGTGGTTCTCGAGAAATAAATCATGATCCCGGTCTATTCGAAACGATTAGCGCATTGGCCAATATTGATAGTCGGTTATTTAACTTTCAATTAATATTCACAAACATCCATCAACGATAAATAATTTCTCTAAATTATTATTATTCTCAAAATATCTTCGCAAGATATATTTCCACCTTTCAATTCCTTTTGAAAACAGTTTCAAACCATTTTCTTTCTCGGAGTAAATTTCCAAATATTTTCTATTCCCACTGAAATTACCAAGTACAAACATCTTAGATTTTAAAATAATTTAAAACACTTAATTATAAAACATACTTTAACATTTAAATTTAGAGAAAACTTTTTAATACTTAATTAAAAATATATATATATATATATATATATATATATATATATTAAGAATATTTAAAATAAAGCTACTTTATAAAATATAAACTAAATTTTCCTCTTTTAAAACATAATACCAAATCACTTTTAAATAATTACTACTATAATAGATTTGAAAAATACTTGCTTTAGAATTTAAACATTCAGAAATAATAAATTTTTAAAACATACTTTTTAAAACAACTTAAAAATTTTAACTTATGCCTTTAAGTCTGTTTGAAAACGTACTTGGCAATTCAAGGAAATAAGCTTTTCTTCCACGTACTTTAAAAATAAATCACTATTTATTTTTAAACAAATTTTCCCATTCCTTTAATAAATTCCCACCTTGAATTTATTCTTCCTAAATATCCATTGATATATTTTACTTTACCTTTATAAACCCAGTTTATACATTTCATAGTCACAAACTCCTTTTAAAATCCCAATTCCAACACTTGAATCAATTTTCAGATGGATTTCCAATTTACCTAATTCGAAATAAGTTCCTTTACTTACTGTAACATCCTACCTTTTCGCACACTTTAAATCGACACACGTGCCAATTCAAACCATACGGAAGGGCGGATTGTTATGGGGTAAATATGAAAAACAAGAAGGAAATAAAAACAAAACAGAATCTCACAGCGGAAGGATAAAATATGATAATCAAATATACAGTTTATAAAGCTGTTTACAAAAACATTTGATTATATTTATATAATACACATCAGAGTTACACATACCAATAATAATGTAGCGGAAAAATACGAGTGTAGTGGATTATAATAAATAATAATAATAGAAATCTTTGTCTTCGTCCTCCAGGGCTAAAGTCTTCGAAATCCTGAAATATTCGGACTGACCCGAGCGAATTTGAAAGGACAAAAACACTCGAGTCAGAACTAAAAGATCTTATGTAAGTTAAATCAACTGAAATAAATATGAGTGCAGTAACTTAAAAGATGCTCGGGATTCACATCCCTTAAGGATCCGTTAAACTATTTACTATGTAGTATATTTCGCTATTATAATAGTGTCTAATTGTAAAATAAACTTACTTTTAAATAGCGTTAAGGAGTGACCTAATATTCCCCTTAACACATAATAATCCTAGTAGTCCATCCAATATCATAGTCCCTCCTGATCGGGAAGCCACCAGAGGATACCACACGGGCTATGGGAGAAATCCAAACTCGTACAAGGTACGATAAGGTATGTGACACGGCACAACAAGGCAATGACAGGGTAGATATACCAATTATGCTTCCGGACTGATGGTAACGCGTAGCCGCAGCTACCGCCCACCTCGGACAAACTCCCCCCTAAAATCAAAGGTAAAAGTGGCCAGCAAATCAATCCAAAGTCAAAGTATAGTATCGAAGAGGAGTATCCGATAAAGGGCGCTAACCCTCTTGGCCCGTCGATCGCTCCTATTTTAGCCACCTTATGCGAACTCACGGGAGTTGGGTCCACGTATTTACCTTTTAGGAAACGCCGCCACCATCCTACTTCATTATGGAATCTCCACCGCGTACACGGTTGTTAAAGTGGTTTTCGGAGTTGGCAGAGAGTATGACAACTTCCGATCCCGATCTCTTTAACAACCAAACGTTATTATAACACCGCGGTCTTTTCAAAATAATTTATACTTTAAAACCAGAATATAATATCCCTTTTTAAAACCATATAAATACGATATCATTTATATTTTAAAACCCAAATCAATATGATATCATTTATATTTTATAAATATCCCTTTCTTTTCCAAAATCATACGGCTTTAAAATTTATAATATTTGAAAACCAAACATTTGAATTATAACTTTCAAAACATAATACTTTGAAATTCACGGCTCTCAAACCATAACTTCTAAAACTTAAATGGTTTGGATATTCAACAATACATAATAAAATAGTTGAATTTAAAATTTCTTTATAAAGTAAAAAAATTTCCACGGCTTTTACAAATTTTATTCACTTTAAATTCAGTCTAAACCCATAACTTTTAAATTCACTTTCAGTTTAAATAAACACTTCGATTTCAATATTTTCAAACTTTGAGTATTTAATAAATTTCAAAACTAAGGTTGGGAATTTCTATTCAACAATTCATTGTCCTATTATTTAGCTTTGAAATGTTTACATAATACTTCCATAACCATTTAAAATAAAGCTCAATTTATTAACACTAAATATTTCCTTCCATTTATTTATACTAGAATTATTCATTTAATTTATCTTGAATAAAAATCCAGATATAAATATCATACCTTTTAAAATTTCAAGTTTAATAAATTTTACATCAACTTATGGAGTTTAATTTTTAAATAAGCTCAATTCCAAATAAATTTTCAATTTATCTTCCAATCTTAATTGGTTTAAAACATTAAAACTCTATATATACACCATATCTTAAACCTGTACTTGACCATATAATATAAAGTATCAAACTCCATTATTCAACTTATTTATTTTATTTAACAGATTTATATATATAGCTTAAATTCAAAGATTTAACTATATATGTATATATATAAAATAATATTTATATAATATCAAAATTTAATATTTATTAAACCGTATCCTATCCCAAACCATAGAAATCATTTCAAAAATAATTTTATATATATACCGCGGTGCCTGTATAAAATTTTGTATCCTATGGTCAAGTGATACGGATATTTATCATTTCAATCCGCAATTTAAAAATAAAAATGCGGTTGTATATCATTTCAAACCGCAATCCCGAATGAGATGAAAATGCATAATAACTTACAGTTAATATAAATAAACATCCATTCATCCATCAAAATCATACATCCATTTATTCCATCACCATCCAAATTCAAACAATCACATCAATAAATAATAATTCATTACTGACAGTTAATTTTTCAATAATGAGTTAAATAACTGTTTAATTGTAGTTTATATGCACTAATAAATAAATTTAACTAGCAGTTTATATGCAAAAAAGTAAATTTAATTAAAATTTTAACTGTCAGTTTTAAATGCAATGAATAAATAAATTAACAATTAACTGACAATTTTTAATGCAATGATGAATTAAATAACGCGTAAATTAATTGAATGCAATTTAACTGAGAAAACGATGAAATATATGCCAAACAGCTATAGATAAAATTTTAAACACATCATAAATCAATTTAACAAACATAAGAAATTTTAGAAATTGTGAGTGGGTTAAAACACTCACCTTTTGAATCTAAATTGAATCTAAATTCAATTTAAACCCAAAAATTTCACAGTCTCAGAATCCGTCTAAACTAGCGCCAAAATGTCCGGAATTTTATTACGATCCTAACAAAAAAAATCGCGCGTAAATTCGAGATCGTATGAGAAAGTTATTCGATTTTGAACATTGATAAATTCGAATACGGAAAAAAAAAACAAAAGAAAAACAAACCACGTCAGCACCTTACATGCGCCCCTCCCCCATCTTCTTCTTCACGCGTTTCCCAGGTCAAAGCCGAACCCATCTTCCTCTCAAAACCCTAATAGCCGTTGCTTCGTTGCTCGTCGAGGCCACGATCCAATACTCCATCTCGAAGCTCTACGTCGCCTCATCCTTCGCACCAAACATCACTAAGCTCGGTCATCACCATAGCGTGAAAAACGAGGATGAACGGCCACGGTTTCACCTTCGATTTCCCCTTCCACGACGCTCAACACACGATCTCTACCGTTGGATTTGAAGTTCGTAGCGAGCTCTTCAACTTTGCTGTTGGAAGAGTTCACGATTACTTGATGGATTGATCGCAAATTGGAGGTGAAGTTGGATGATTTTTGGCCATTGGAGTATAAAGGTGGCGGCCGGCAAAGAATACTAGGGTTTTGGGAATGTTTTATTATTTTTCTTGTGATGCGTGTCGTAGTTATATAGCTAGGTCCCAAATAGCTCGAACTCCGATTTAAGCATGCTGACAGGCTATGCTAACATAAAAAGGCCTTCTGAACGCAATGGTACTGGTTTCGCAACCCAATTTGATCATTTTCGCAGGTTACTGTTAAAGTCAAATTGGTTTGAAATGACAATAATGCCCCGAAAAGCCCGTTTCGGCTCCGAAACGAAAATGGATCATCATATATATCAAAATAGATGTTTTTAAATATTTTAAACGCGATGGAACAAGTTTCAAGTCCAAATTACATCGTATGAAGAAGTTATGCTAAAATAAAAAATTTCAAATTGTTTGCAATTGATTTTAATTAAATCGATTTCAAGGCGTTTCGCGTTCATACGATCAAACGACAAGTCTGATCGTTACGAAACTTGAAACCCTACAATAATTCACCGATACGGATCCGATGAAACTGGATTCGCCAAAATCCAATTCAGTGGCCAAAATGGCTATTTTTATATTAATTAAACAAATTAAGAATTAGTAAATAAATCCAATTTTTATATTTCAGTTTTTGAATTGGAAATTTTATCACTTAATAATTCTTAGTCATTTATCCAAATTTAAACAAATTTAGATATTTCTTAAATGCTGATTTAATTATTAATCGCAGCGTAAACTTTATTTTCTTTCATTCAGAAATTAAAAATTTAAATTCCAAAATTTCTATTAAATTTTCTTTTCATTCTACTATTGAATCCATTATTAAAAAAAATGGATGAAATAATTATTGAAATCAAAATCCATTCCAATAATTATTCCAGCTAAATTTGCATTAATTACTGTATTTGAATTATATTAGAAATTTTGTCAATTTTACTCACTAATTAAAATTTAAAAATCTCAATTAATTATTTCATCTTGGTTTCATTCAAATAAAGTAAGTAACGTACAATAATTATTGTCATTAACTCTTAATCACACTTTTATAGGTTCATTGTTTACAAACCAATATTATAATTACTTACATAACACTGGTTTTCTCAATTACCATTTATTTCAAGCTATTTTAAAATTTTATTCAATATATATATATATATATATATATATATATATATATATATTAGTTCTCTTATATTCAATTTATAACCAAGCGTAACATTTAACTTAAATTGGTTGGAATACCTTCCATGTTATTAATAATTAACTCATATTAACATATTTCCTTAATTTATTACAATTTATCGTTAAATTTATACTAATTCATCAATTTGTACAATATATCTTTTGTTTCCTTAAAATAAATTTATGTTTTTTTTAGTTTTTATTTACACTTCCGTTACTTTATTAATAATCATTAAAGTAACGTTTATATCAATAACATATTATAATTACTTACTATTTATATGAGTTTGATTTCTAATAAATTAATTGACCAATTAATTAGGTAATTTATACAAATTTGTTATCATACCCATAAATTAATTAATATTTACATCCACTTCCATTTATACAGTTGCAATTTATTTCCGTTATTATTTTATTAATACTATTTCCAACTTTATTTCTTTCATTATTAATTACACAATCATATTTAATTAACATATTATAAAGTTTTCCCCTATTTCTATTTACACTCCATTATAACCTAAATAGTCATTTCAATCACATTAGAATTGCATTTTACTTCTTACGACCTTTTCCTTTTTTCATTGGTTAAATGTTTATTTTAATTATTCCTTTATTACTTACAAATCTTATTTCATCCATTAATGCCATCATTTAACAATTATTGCATAATTTCATTCATTAATATTCATGCTATTCAATGTTTAATTCGATTCCTTTGCATATTAATTCATTATTTAATTTAATATTCCCGTTTGTTTCTTATATTAAACCTATAACCAAGTATGACAAATTTTCACAATTTCAATTGATTGCAATTACAAATTTGTATTTGTAAATCTTAATTTCAATTGCTACATTTAGATTTCTAACATCTGCTTCATTATAACTTTTAGAATTTTTATTTCTTCCTAAATTAAATTGCAAACTTTAAATTAAACTAACAAATCTATAAATCAAAATTTACGGGTCGTTACACTCTCCCCCACTCAAAACTTTTCGTTCCCGAAAAGGAAAAAGAAGGGAAAAGAAGAGTTAAGAAATCAATATATCTTATTTAAATATTAAATTTATAAACAAATAAATTTACAAAATTAATTAATTTAGATAAAATATACCAATTTATAATCATTAATCTTTTTATACTCACATTAATAAAGTTTGGAAAACATTTTCAGAATATTTTCTAAGTCCAAAAAATTTCGAAAATTTTTGACAGAGTCTCCTTTGTATGGAGAGGCTCGGGAGAAAATATAATATCAATAATAACAAAATATCACATATAATATCCAAAATATTATATCCCAACAAGGGAAACTATATAAAATAGCGCTATAAAACCCTAATCCGAGAACGTACCTATTTGTCGGGCAATAACGCTTATTTTACGGAACCAAAAGCAGTAGTAATTGCTTCCATAACCTGCATTTCACTTATAAAATCTAATAGGGTTAACAATTATATAAAATGAAATATATAAGGTTGTTTCAATCATTAACAAACAAAACAATACAACAATCATCAATTGCAGCCAACAACATACACAACAAAAACAAATCAACCATTCAAGCAAAACAAACAAACAGTTGTTCGGGTTCAAAACTTTAAATTGCATGGAATGAAGAATAACTGCTAGCGCATCATTTACTCAACATCCTAATATAAAACTAAATAGATTATTCATTCATCCAATCCAAATTTAAAGTATCTTACCCAAACAACCAAAACCCAAAACAACAACAAATCCAAATAACAATCAACTTTACTTATTATTAATTTCATTTCATACCTTTGTTGTTTGATTTTTTTTTTACAATGATTTATCTTTCTAATTTACATTTATTTTTAACAAACTTTAACTTCATTTACTCATTCAGTGTTTGTTTCGTTTATTTTTACTTATTACTTACAATTATTCTTTTCCATTTATTCAGGTCGTGTAAGTTCATTTTTATTGCATTACATTTATGCATTTCTCAATTTCATTCATTTATTTAATGCTTACATTTATATTATATTTAATTATAGTAACATTTTAATTACACTTAAATTTATAACTTTACAACATCAATTCTTATAAACAAAGAATTTCATTAATTTTTCATTACCTCAAATTAATTACTTGTATAATATCTATTACATTTTCTTATTAACATTTTCAACTTTTATATCTTTTGGTAAGTTATATATATGCCTTTAAGAATGTAATTGAAAGTTATACAAGTTTTTCTCAATTCTTTTAATTAATTAATGGTTCAATAATTATATCCATTGTTTTGTAGATTACAGTTTCAACTTTCTGGTTATTTTATTTATAACCTATCATTTAATATTTCATTCCATTTTTTTAGGTTTCAATTTATTAGTTAAATTCTTTTTCACTAAAGTAATTAAGACCATTTATTAATGGAAACTTAAGAATTTAATACCGGGTTTAATTTCAAATCATTATAAAGACAATAGATAAATATACTCTTACGAATTTATATATATCAAATTATATTTAAAACAATTTAAAATTTATATTTGTTATTGAAACAACTCTGCAGTAAACTACTACATCGGCCTTCCCACTTCGAAACTCGAAAATGAATGTCGATGATGTGTGCACTCATCACCGAAATTATTTTCCAGCGAAAGAGAGGGGAGTACATAACTGATTTCTTTCAAAATTTCATTAAAACAACTTGTTCAAATTATTTTGAAATATTTATATCAGAAAATACTTCTGATAATAATATTATTATATTCCAAAAATCATTGAAAGAATTTCCAAAACCCCGGGACTTAAGTTCTAAATTTACAATTTTTATTTATTTTATTTTCAATCTTATTTCACTATTATTTGTAAATTTTCATTACCTAACAACCAATATGTTGCAAACAAATATTTATATATAATTTAAAATTTATTTTATATATATAGAAAATATAATAGGAAAATTATTTCATTCGCCTATAATAAAAACAAATATTGTGTCGGTCTGTCCTTTTAAGTGTTTAGAAATCCCTATTGATGTCATAGCGTCACATGCATCAACCAGAATTTATAAATACGAAACGGAACAAATTAACACAATATCAAAACCTTTTTATAACACTAACAAATACGCTCTCTCATATATATACACTCAGCGACTCCCATAGGGTATTACTACCCTATTAATAAAGAGTCAAACCCCACAAAGCTAAGGTTTATCGCTAAACCAAAGCTCTGATACCAGATTGTAACATCCCTCCTTTTCGCATACTTTAAATCGACACACGTGCCAATTCAAACCATACGGAAGGGCAGATTGTTATGGGGTAAATATGAAAAACAAGAAGGAAATAAAAACAAAACAGAATCTCACAGCGGAAGGATAAAAATTAATAATTAAATATACAGTTTATAAAGCTGTTTACAAAAACATTTGATTATATTTATATAATACACATCAGAGTTACACATACCACTAATAATGTAGCGGAAAAATATGAGTGTAGTGGACTATAATAAATAATAATAATAGAAATCTTCGTCTTCGTCCTCCAGGGCTAAAGTCTTCGAAATCCTGAAATACTCAAACTGACCCGAGCGAATTTGAAAGGACAAAAACACTCGAGTCAGAACTAAAAGATCTTATGTAAGTTAAATCAACTGAAATAAATATGAGTGCAGTAACTTAAAAGATGCACGGGATTCACATCTCTTAAGGATCCGTTAAACTATTTACTATGTAGTATATTTCGCTATTATAATAGTGTCTAATTGTAAAATAAACTTACTTTTAAATAGCGTTAAGGAGTGACCCAATATTCCCCTTAACACGTAATAGTCCCAGTAGTCCATCCAATATCATAGTCCCCCCTGATCGGGAAGCCACCAGAGGATACCACACGGACTACGGGAGAAATCCAAACTCGTACAAGGCACGATAGGGTAGGTGACACGACACAACTAGGCAATGCCAGGGTAGATATACCAATTATGCTTCCGGGCTGATGGTAACGCGTAGCCGCAGCTACCGCCCACCTCGAACAAACTCCCCCTAAAATGAAAGGTAAAAGTGGCCAACGAATCAATCCAAAGTCAGAGTATAGTATCGAAGAGGAGTATCCGATAAAGGGCGCTAACCCCCTTGACCCGTCGATCGCTCCTGTTTTAGCCACCTTATGCCAACTCACAGGAGTTGGGTCCACGTATTTACCTTACAGGAAACACCGCCACCATCCTACTTCATTCTGGTATCTCCACCGCGTACACGGTTGTTAAAGTGGTTTTCGAAGTTAGCAGAGAGTATGACAAATTCCGATCCCGGTCTCTTTAACAACCAAACGTTATTTTAACACCGCGGTCTTTTCAAAATAATTTATACTTTAAAACCAAAATATAATATCCCTTTTTAAAACCATATAAATACGATATCATTTATATTTTTAAAACCCAAATCAATATGATATCATTTATATTTTATAAATATCCCTTTCTTTTCCAAAATCATACGGCTTTAAAATTTATAATATTTGAAAACCAAACATTTGAACTATAACTTTCAAAACATAATACTTCAAAATTCACGGCTCTCAAACCATAACTTCTAAAACTTAAATGGTTTGGATATTCAACAATACATAATAAAATAGTTGAATTTAAAATTTCTTTATAAAGTAAAACAATTTCCACGGCTTTTACAAATTTTATTCACTTTAAATTCAGTCTAAACCCATAACTTTTAAATTCACTTTCAGTTTAAATAAACACTTCGATTTCAATATTTTCAAACTTTGAGTATTTAATAAATTTCAAAACTAAGGTTGGGAATTTCTATTCAACAATTCATTGTCCTATTATTTAGCTTTGAAATGTTTACATAATAGTTCCATAACCATTTAAAATAAAGCTCAATTTATTAACACTAAATATTTCCTTCCATTTATTTATACTAGAATTATTCATTTAATTTATCTTGAATAAAAATCCAGATATAAATATCATACCTTTTAAAATTTCAAGTTTAATAAGTTTTACATCAACTTATGGAGTTTAATTTTTAAATAAGCTCAATTCCAAATAAATTTCCAATTTATCTTCCAATCTTAATTGGTTTAAAACATTAAAACTCTATATATACACCATATCTTAAACCTGTACTTGACCATATAATATAAAGTATCAAACTCCATTATTCAACTTATTTATTTTATTTAACAGATTTATATATATAGCTTAAATTCAAAGATTTAACTATATATGTATATATATAAAATAATATTTATATAATATCAAATTTTAATATTTATTAAACCGTATCCTATCCCAAACCATAGAAATCATTTCAAAAATAATTTTATATATATACCGCGGTGCCTATATAAGATTTTGTATCCTATGGTCAAGTGATACGGATATTTATCATTTCAATCCGCAATTTAAAAATAAAAATGCGGTTGTATATCATTTCAAACCGCAATCCCGAATGAGATGAAAATGCATAATAACTTACAGTTAATATAAATAAACATCCATTCATCCATCAAAATCATACATCCATTTATCCCATCACCATCCAAATTCAAACAATCACATCAATAAATAATAATTCATTACTGATAGTTAATTTTTCAATAATGAGTTAAATAACTGTTTAACTGTAGTTTATATGCACTAATAAATAAATTTAACTAGCCGTTTATATGCAAAAAAATAAATTTAACTAAAATTTTAACTGTCAGTTTTAAATGCAATGAATAAATAAATTAACAATTAACTGACAGTTTTAAATGCAATAATGAATTAAATAACGCATAAATTAATTGAATGCAATTTAACTGAGAAAACGATGAAATATATGCCAAACAGCTATAAATAAAATTTTTAACACATCATAAATCAATTTAACAAACATAAGAAGTTTTAGAAATTGTGAGTGGGTTAAAACACTCACCTTTTGAATCTAAATTGAATCTAAATTCAATTTAAACCCAAAAATTTCACTGTCCCAGAATCCGTCCAAACCAGCGCCAAAATGTCCGAAATTTTATTACGATCCTAACAAAAAATCGCGCGTAAATTCGAGATCGTATGAGAAAGTTACTCGATTTTGAACATTGATAAATTCGAATATGGAAAAAAAACAAAAGAAAAACAAACCACGTCAGCACCTTACACGCGCCCCTCCCTCATCTTCTTCTTCACGCGTTTCCCAGGTCAAAGCTGAACCATCTTCCTCTCAAAACCCTAATAGCCGTTGCTTCGTTGCTCGCCGAGACCACGATCCAATACCTCCATCTCGAAGCTCTACGTCGCCTCATCCTTTGCACCAAACATCACTAAGCTCGGCCATCACCATAGCGTGAAAAAAGAGGATGAACGGCCACAGTTTCACCTTCGATTTCCCCTTCCACGACGCTCGACACACGATCTCTACCGTTGCATTTGAAGTTCGTAGCGAGCTCTTCAACTTTGCAGTTGGAAGAATTCGCGATTACTTGATGGATTGATCGCAAATTGGAGGTGAAGTTGGATGATTTTCGGCCATTGGAGTATAGAGGTGGCGGCCGGTAAAGAATACTAGGGTTTTGGGAATATTTTATTATTTTTCTCGTGATGCGTGTCGTAGTTATATAGCTAGGTCCCTAAACTGGTCAAACTCCGATTTAAGCATGCTGACAGGCTATCCTAACATAAAAAGGCCTTCTGAACGCAATGGTACTGGTTTCACAGCCCAATTCCATCATTTTCTCAGGTTACTGTTAAAGTCAAATTGGTTTGAAATGACAATAATGCCCCGAAAAGCGCGTTTCGGCTCCGAAACGAGAACAAGTTTCAAGTCCAAATTCAATCGTATGAAGAAGTTATGCTAAAATCAAAAATTACAAATTGTTTGCAATTGATTTTAATTAAATCGATTTCAAGGCGTTTCGCGTTCATACGATCAAACAACAAGTCCGATCGCTACGAAACTTGAAACCCTACAAAAGTTCATCGATACGGATCCAATGAAACTGGATTCGTCGAAATCCGAGTCAGTAGCCAAAATGGCTATTTTTATATTAATTAAACAAATTAAGAATTAGCAAATAAATCCAATTTTTATATTTCGCAAGTTACTGTTAAAGTCAAATTGGTTTGAAATGACAATAATTCCCCGAAAAACGCATTTCGGCTCCGAAACAAAAATGGATCATCCCATATATCAAAACAGATGTTTTTAAATATTTTAAATGCGATGGAACAAGTTTCAAGTCCAAATTCTATCGTATGAAGAAGTTATGATAAAATCAAAAATTTCAAATTGTTTGCAATTGATTTTAATTAAATCGATTTCAAGGCTTTTCGCGTTCATACGATCAAACGATAAGTCCGATCGCTACGAAACTTGAAACCCTACAATAATTCACCGATACAAATCCGATGAAACTGGATTCGTCCAAATCCCAGTCAGTGGCCAAAATGGCTATTTTTATATTAATTAAACAAAAGAATTAGTAAATAAATTCAATTTTTATATATCAGTTTTTGAATTAGAAATTTTTATCACTTAATAATTCTTAGTCATTTATCCAAATTTAAAAAAATAGATGTTTCTTAAATGCTGATTTAATTATTAATTTCAGCGTAAAACTTCATTTTCTTTCATTCAGAAATTAAAATTTTTAATTCCAAATTCCTATTAAATTTTCTTTTCATTCTACTATTGAATCCACTATTAACAAAACGGATGAAATAATTATTGAAATCAAAATCCATTCCAATAATTATTCCATCTAAATTTGCATTAATCACTGTATTTGAATTATATTGGAAATTTTGTCAATTTTACTCATTAATTAAAATTTAAAAATCTCAATTAATTATTTCATCTTGGTTTCATTCAAATAAAGTAAGTAACATACAATAATTATTGTCATTAACTCTTAATCACACTTTTATAGGTTCATTATTTACAAACCAATATTATAGTTACTTACATAACACTGGTTTTCTCAATTACCATTTATTTCAAACTATTTCAAAAATTTATTCAAAACATATATATATATATATATATATATATATATATATATATTAGTTCTCTTATATTCAATTTATAACCAAGCGTAAAATTTAACTTAAATTGGTTGGAATACCTTCCAAGTTATTAATAATTAACTCATATTAACATATTTCCTTAATTTATTACAATTTACCGTTAAATTTATACTAATTCATCAATTTGTACAATATATCTTTTGTTTCCTTAAAATAAATTTATGTTTTTTTTAGTTTTTATTTACACTTCCGTTACTTTATTAATAATCATTAAAGTAACGTTTATATCAATAACATATTATAATTACTTACCATTTAAATGAGTTTGATTTCTAATAAATTAATTGACCAATTAATTAGGTAATTTATACAAATTTGTTATCATACCCATGAATTATTTAATATTTACATCCACTTCCATTTATACACTTGCAATTTATTTCCGTTATTATTTTATTAATACTATTTCCAACTTTATTTCTTTCAGTATTAATTACACAATCATATCTAATTAACAAATTATAAAGTTTTCTCCTATTTCTATTTACACTCCATTATAACCTAAACAGTCATTTCAATCACATTTGAATTGCATTTTACTTCTTACGACCTTTTCCTTTTTTCATTGGTTAAATGTTTATTTTAATTATTCCTTTATTACTTACAAATCTTATTTCATTCATTAATGCCATCATTTAACAATTATTGCATAATTTCATTTATTAATATTCGTGCTATTCAATGTTTAATTCAATTCCTTTGCATATTAATTCATTATTTAATTTAATATTCCCGTTTGTTTCTTATACTAAACTTATAACCAAGTATGACATATTTTCACAATTTCAATTGATTGCAATTACAAATTTGTATTTGTAAATCTTAATTTCAATTGCTACATTTAGATTTCTAACATCTGCGTCATTATCACTTCTAAATTTTTATTTCTTCCTAAATTAAATTGCAAACTTTAAATTAAACTAACAAATCTATAAATCAAAATTTACGGGTCGTTACACTTACTCAATTATTCAAAATCCATTAACCTCATATTTCATTTCTTAATTATAATTAAAAATCCTTTTAACTGAAAATATCAATTTCAGATTTCCCAAATTCCTTTTCTATTCCTTTGAATAAATTTAAAGCTTAAAGCTTTAAAATAAATTCTTTTGCTTTTTGAAATGCTCAACTTAAGTTTTAAAAATTCATTATTTCCTTGTTTATTTACATCTTCTTTCCCTGCTCGGAATTTATTTATTAACATTTAAAATCCACTTTTATTTTTTTCCAATTCATTCTTAAATTTAGTCAACTTCTCTATAATTATTTTTACTTACAAATTCTCTTCTTTATTTTCTTTCCAAAAATCCGATTCTATATATTTTGATAACTTAGTACCGAAATATATTAAATCAACCCATAACATCCAACATTTCCAATTATCAATATAATTCAACCCAGAATAGGAAATAATCATAACATAAGGTTATTAGAATAATCTAGATAATTTTGAGGAATCCAGTTGGATCCCTCCAACCTGTTTCCCTGCATCCATAGACGTTAGCACAATATAAAATACCAATTCCACTTCGAGGTGGAATATCGCGGTATATGGGATTAATATAATATCATCCGCTGTTATGTGGCGCAGAGGGTCTCATCTGCTATATAATGCGGGAAATAAATCATTCCAAGATATATTATATACTATAATATAGCACATCAAATCAATTCAACCAATTATTTAAATTTAATCATTAAATTTAAATTATTACCAGATGAGTGAGATTAACTCACCTTTGATTTTGCAATCCAAATCCAATCTCGACTTGTTTCCTTTATATTTTAACCTTATATAAACATTATGGGTTTTATTAATACTTGAAATAATTAAGTTACTAACTAGCATCTAATAAAATTTGATTTACCAATTATTTATTCAAACCAATTTTCCGATAATAAATAATTCTTTCTTTTCTTTTGAAACCCATATACTAAATTTTTTTTTCTTTCAAAAATCTAATTTTATATAAATATTCAACATTTTAAAATTTCATTCTTCCTAAGCTCTTATCTAAATAAACTTTCGTTTACCTGAATATATTATAGCATGCCAGTTATATTTATTCATTCTTGTATATAAATTAAATAAAGATAAATACCTCAGCTAAAATCCTACTGCAATTAGCCCCAAAATGATCCGACTGCCACTCATCACCATTCACCCACTCGAGTTCTCCCCACGAAGCGCCACCTTGCACAACTCAAAGTAGAACATATCGATCGACCCGGACGCGATCACCAACAAGGCCGACTCCATTGCACAAACACCAGTAGACTCAAATCTCGAATCAAACATTGCAATTTGAAATTCCTCAATCTAAATCTCGAGGCTCAACCCAACGAGCCATCGCCTTCCAAAAGAAACATTCAAGTTCGATCCAGGCATCGCAAATGCTATCATGCGATCAGAACCCTAGCATGCGAGACCCGATGTCGTGATGCTCGACCCTCAGGACTTCGAATGACCCCACTGCCTCTCTACGCGTCTTCGCCTCGAGCTTCCAGATAAAACCCCCCTTCGGTTGCCCTAGGCCACATGTGCTAGAAGACGACTCAAAGCCGAGCTCGATCTCCCAATGTCCCTTCTTCCGAACGACCTGATTTCGTTCTTCGTTGTGTCATTTGTAAATTTATTTCTTTAAAAATTTGCTTTGCTATGCCATTTCGATTTAAGTTTTGGGGAAAGAAGAAGTGAGGGCTCGGCAGTATATTCCTATCAATTTCCTTCTTTTCTTTTATGGCTGCTGTAAATTTGATAGGAAAGATGGGAAAGAAGAAAAAAGAAAAGGTAAGTTGTGTGTCGGCTAAGGCTTGTATACAGTGATTTGAAATGTTGAAAAAGTTCTGATGTGATATGTTTTGTCGAGTCAACAGATATATATTTTATTTAAATTCAAATCGTCTCGAATACGCAACTTAAAATTTTGACCTCCTATCGAGGCCGTCGCTAGGCGTTTATAATGTTAAACCACTATTCTGAACGCAATGGAAAAGGTTTTGAGTCCTAATTCGATCGTATGGAGAAGATAGCTTTTTTTGGACCTAGTTATTATATTAAATTTTCGATATAAATTCGACGCGTTTACTTACCGTGTGCTCACACAACTACTCTAATCACTACGAAATTTGAAACCCGATAATAATACAATATTATGGATCCAATAGAACTGGTTTCATCAAATTCTGAGACTGTGCCTTGGATGGTTATTGTTAAATTCAATTTAAACTATAAAATTTTAAAACTTCACAAAGCACTTCCAAATTCAATTTTTTAACACTTTTACTATCTTCAGTATTATCAATATAAAATTTACAAGCCTTCAAATTATTTTAATAGGCTTAAAACTCCAGATTCAACATTTTACCCAACTTCAAATTATTTAATTTAATAATTAAATATCCAAATAAATGGTGATACTTGAATTCAAGTTAAAAATTAACTTTAAATATTTAAAATCAATTAAATATTTCGATTTCCAATGCCTAAAAATTCATGGTCGTCACATTCCTCCCTCCTTAAAAGAATTTCGTCCTCGAAATTACTAGTTAGGAAGAACGGTCAAATACCCGTTTACTTTTCCCAAAACCAACAATTCAACATCCTACCAACTATCTTTTTGTAAAAGACCCATTACCATTCTTACTAACTTCCCAAACTCTTCCATAGTTTTTAAATGATACTATTTGCTCAATCATTCAAATTTCAATTTAAAACCAAATTTTGGATTATTAAAATTTTCTCAAAATTTTTCTAACTCCCTAAGTTTCCAAAAAATTTCGCCAGCGTCTCCTTTGCGCGGCTAGCTCAGTACAACTACAAAATGCCTCTACGGCTTCTAAATTCCAAAAGTAAACAAAAAGCCAAGTGGCTAGATCAAAAACCCAATCAAATTTCATACAAAAATTTAAACACATACTTTTTTGTCGAGCAATTCGAATTTATCTTCTAAAATCAAAACCAATTTTCCATTCCCTTTATAATACCTGCATATCCTACTTAGCAATAATTTCCAATCACAAATTTCAAAACATTTTATTGACTTCCTTACAACATGTCAATATCTATTCATTCAAGCCATATGATGTACATATTTATTTATTAAATCTTCACTCAAATGCTTATTCAATATATTTTCCCAACACCCATATTACTTAAGAATTTCATAATTTCTTCTTAATTTCAATATAAGTATTTTATATGCTTCTTATATTTATTTTCACTTCACCATTTAGTTTACATCTATTTTTATTCAAATTGGTTCTCCCATTTCCATATAAATTCAATTTATCTTCAACTCTGAATATTGAATTTTATCTTCCATTTACTGATTCATATCATTACTTTAAATTAGTTTCATTCCCTTCTTTATTTCAATTTCCAATTTGAAATTGTTTTATCGCTAACAAAAAAAAATTCTAACTCCCAAAATTTTCGAAAAATTTTGGCAGAGTCTCCTTTATACGGAGGAGCTTTTGCAATTTGACAAGAGATATAAATATATATACATCGACCCACACGGTCGGAAAAACAAAAACAGTTCATATTTCCTATTTTTATTACGTAGGCGTACCTTTATTTAGCATTTTTAAGCAAATGACTTATTATTTAGCAATTAGCGCGTCCAAATCCAGCCAAACGGCTTCCCGGTACCTGTACTTACTCAATTCAAACATATAAGTACTAAATATATGCAATTTATTAACATTTCACTTACTTTCAATAGCTAACACATGAAATTCACATATAATGCATGTTATATAATTTCCATAAGCACATATAAGGTTCCGACATTTATTACAATTGCTTACAACCAATTCTTAAACCATTCCATTCAGTTTAAGTGATTTACAACTTACTCGCTTATATTTAATTTATTCTAAGAAAAACAAACTCATATTCATTCCAATTGATTTCAAAATCATCCTATTTCACTTCTAATAACTCATAGGATTTTATCTAATCTCCTTTACATCAAACGATCCATTTTCTTATGCAACTCGACAATATTAATGTGAATAAATAATTACTTAAGCTTTATAACCATTTAAATTGATTCCAACTCAAATTACACTCGATTCCATCCCATTTTAATTTATTCACCAACCATATATTTTACAATCATTTCATTGAGCTTGACGACATTCGGTTCTTATATTAATAACCACTTCCCAAATTAATTTAATCCAAACTTTTATTTAATGAACTTTTATCCTTACTCGAAGTTGAGCTTCTAATTATTTTTTTAACCTAAGTTAATTTACTTCAGTTTATTTCAACTTCAAAACTTAAGCTCCTTTCATTTGCGAATAAATTTTCTTTTTCACTTTAACTTATCAAATCTCATTCCAATCTACAAATCTATTTGATTAGTTCCTTTGTTTTGTCCGTTTCAAATTTTAATTTCCAAATTCAATTCATTCACGACTCATTTAATTCAATTAGCCATTCTCAATTCGTTAAAATAATATCCAAGGCCATATTTAATTCATGTTTAATTCGAGTTTAGATTTCTGTTTCACTTTTCAAAATACCAAATACAATTTTATTTTGGCTTACTCCTTCCAATATACAATTTTAGTTCATTTACTTACAATTATAAATTCATTTGTTCATTCACAAATTTATTTTCAACCAATAAATTTAATTTCCAAACATTAATTATTTTTAGTCCATTTGAATAAATTCTACACCTTATTTTATACAATTTCAAATCAAACATTATCCAATATTCAAATTTCATTTCTAACTAATAAATTTTATTTCATTTACTTATTTCCTTTAGCCTACTTAGATTTATTTCCTCACATTCACTTTTTATTTAACTTGGTTTAGTTACATTCTAATTTAATTCAAATTTTAAGTCTCTATAAGTTCTCCAATTTACTTACCTTTTGTTGTTAACTTCCCTTAATTCACTTAAATTAATTGGCTTACATTCTAACTTACTTTCGTTTTCTTACTTACTCAAAAAATTTAACCTTTTCCAAGTTAAAATTTTCTACTCTAAACAAATCTTCAAATTTTATAAGTTTCTAAACTCATTCATTATTCCAGAACATTTTTAATAAGATTCCAGAGTTTTTGCTTAAACATACCAAAATATTTCAAACCAACTCAAGTGTTTAAACCATTACTAAAATGTCCAAAATTAAATTTTGAAAACATGTATATCTGAACCAAACTATTCCTTTTCACTTTCAGAATCAAACTCAATTTCTCAAACAAACATTAATCCAAAAGTCCAGGTAGCAATTCCCTTGTTGGAAACTCGAAAATGAACACCGATGATGTCGTGATCATCATCGGAATTATTTTCCTGCGACTGAAAAGAGTTCAATGCTTTTATCACTTTAAAATCCCTTCAAATATTTTTAAATTCCAAATCTCTCTAGATTTCAAATCCGATTCAAAAATATTTCTCAAATATATATATCATTTTTCCCAACTTTTTGAGAATCATTTTCGAATTCAAAGGAATTTAAATTTCCAAATTTTCAAATCCCAAATTCTTTCAGAAACATTTTCAATATTTCTTTGGAATTCTATTTCAAAATTATAAATCACAATTGTAATTCACATTTACAAATCCCATTTATTTTATTAATTTATTCCTTCTCCTTTGGTTATTGTTTTAATTTGTTATTCAATTTTACACATGAATGATAATAATTTAATATTATCATTCCTAACAACCAAGCATTTATATATAATTATAATAATTTACGAAAAATTATTTCCTTTATATACAAAAATAATTTGGGTAAAATTATTTCATTTACCCTATTTAAAACAATACCGTGTCAGTATATCTTGTTTAAGAGTTTAGAAATTCCTATCGATAACATGGCGTCCCACACATCGACCAGAATCCATAAACAACCAACAGATAAGTCAACACAATATAAAAACAATTTTATTTTCACTAACAAATACGCGCTCATATTTATTATTACACTCAAACTCATTCTAGAGTACTACAGACTCTATTCTATGAGTAATTCCCACCAGAGCCAAGGTTATCACCAGCCTAAGCTCTGATACCAACTGAGACGACCCACAAATCCGTACCCCTTGAGTCAACACTATTCTCCATCAATCAACTCAAGATGTATGGAAATACGAACCATTTAGGTTAAAGAAGAATTGGTATAAGTAGAAAATAGAAAACAACGTCAGAATCTAACCATCGTAGCAGAATAAAATATAATAGATAATCACAGATCTTTACACCAAAAAAAAATACTATATCTGTTTATACATACATCATCAAAGTACATCATCAGAGTTCCACATCAATAACATACAACTGGATACACAGCGGAATAATAATCAAATACGGAAGTACGTATCGCCATCCAGCTCTCTCCTGAGCTCCACAGCATTCTTTCCTGTATTTTATAATACTCGGTCTGACCCGAGCATTATAGTTAAATAACATCCGAGCCAGTTTGGAATATCAGCGTGAGAAAACCAAACCCAAATTGATTATTAAAGTTTCAAAATCCTTTTGAAAACAAAAGCATCTCGTAAGACCATGCCACAAATAAACATGTCGGGTTTTTACCTTACAATAGCCCAAACACTTTTTATTAAAATCCTCTGATATTATAATAGGGTCTGTATACAAATACTTATTAAAATAGCCGAAATTGTTACATTATTAAATTCCAGCTACTAGCCACAGAGTGGTAATACAAACAAAACTCGTAAAAGGCGCGTAGGGAGAATGGATTTCCAACTAATGACTAGGCACTGTGGTACCACCTATCACGGTACCTGGTCTAGATCAGGATACCGAGGATCACTCCCGACCCTCTGTAACACAAGACCAGGACTACCCCTTACTGGATAATCCCGAGTAAGATCACCCCACGGCTGTGATCTGCTACCGCACCACTAAGCCGAAATAAAAGGGACATCTAGACAGGGATGACCTCACCCTGAAATGGGTGCTACCCACCTAGCCTTGCTGCATAACCTCCGATTTTCAGTCATTCCCGGTTGATGAGGCTTGAAGCTAAGCGTTACCTTTTAGAACGTTTCACTTAGAATGCCCATCGTTCACCTAACGATGTTCTGAAAGCACTTATCCATACAAGTCCGTCCCGGGTTCGAACGGAACCGAAGGCACTACTCCTACTACATCCATTTTGGAAATATCCTCAAGATTAGTAGCGACTAGCTCTTGCATTTCACTGCTCCATCTTCGACTCCGAACTCGTTTTTCCCACGAAAACGTACAAACCGGATCGAAGTGGTTTTCGAGAAATAAATCCCGATCCCGGTCTCTTCGAAACGATCAGCGCATTGGCTAATATTTATAGTCGGTTATTTAACTATCAATTAATATTCACAAACATGCATTAACCATAAATAATTTCTCCAAATTATTTATTATTCTCAAAATATCTTCGCAAGATATATTTCCACCTTTTAATTCCTTTTGAAAACAGTTTCAAACCATTTTCTTTCTCGGAGTAAATTTCCAAATATTTTCGATTCCCATTGAAATTACCAAGTACAAACATCTTAGATTTAAAATAATTTAAAACACTTAATTATAAAACATACTTTAACATTTAAATTTAGAGAAATTTTTTTAATACTTAATTAAAGATATATATTTTAAGAATATTTAAAATAAAGCTACTTTATAAAATATAAACTAAATTTTCCTCTTTTAAAACATAACACCAAGTAATCTATAAATAATTACTACTATAATAGTTTTGAAAATTACTTACTTTAGAATTTAAACATTCAGAAATAATAAATTTCTAAAACATACTTTTTAAAACAACTTAAAACTTTTAAGTTATGCCTTTAAATTTGTTTGAAAACGTACTTGGTAATTCAGGGAAATAAGCTTTTCTTCTGCTATCCCACTTTTTGGTCAAAACTGGAATATCAACAAATTGGCAAGGAATGATGGTATTGGGATTGGAGATCAATTGGAAACAAGGCCACAATCGATGACGTCAAAATTTGGTTGAGCTTCGATCGGGACGGAATCGATACGATACGGCTCGTATCTATCGGCATGGGTTCGGCTCAGTGAAGTTTGCATCGGTCAGTGTTCGTATCGATCAAAGGAAAAGCAGGATGGACTTCGAATCAATACCCTCGTATCGATAGCAGATGGACTTTGGCATTTTTGTATCCATCAGGTAAAACCTCGCTCGTATCCATCAGGTATGGCTTCGTTCGTATCCATCATCGTACGTGGTTTCGTACCCATCTGTTTGCCTTCCATTCGTATCGATAGCATTCAATATTTTCGTATCGACCGGATCGATACGAAATACTCCCCTTGCGATCGATACGAGAGCGAACCATTGAGTACGAGAAGGAGTGATGGACACGTGCAAGCGTGAAGCGTGGATATGTGCGCGTCTCTAGGAAGGAAGCGTTCAACTCGGCGCACCAAGTGGAGTCAACACGCCGCATAATTCGAATCGACCCGGAAGGATAGCGCCACGTCATTGCGCGCGCGTGCTTCAGATGGAGTCGAAGGTGATGGATTCGAATAGATGGATTCGAAGACGACAGCCAGTGGAGAACCCAATTTCGAATCGATCATAACTCAAGATCCACTGATCCAAATGCAACGAAATTTTCACAGCTGCTTGCATACAAGGTAAGGAATGTTCCTGCCAAGTTTCAGCTCGATTGGACCATTTTTTGATGGATACGAAATCACTTTGTATCGATCACAGATCGAGTCGAAACTTGGTGGGGTCGGTCGCGTGGGCCCACTCACGTGCCAGAAGGAGTCTCTCGAAGTTTGAGCGAGATCTGAGCCTCCTACGCCTATAAATAGCACCCTGAAGCCTACAGAGAAGGGATCTTTTGGCTATTGGACGTCCAGACTCTGCCGGATTCATTTCTATACTTCAATACAACTATTGTACTCGAAATTCTTCATTATTACTGCTGTAATCATCTGTAACCAGCAAGGACAATCAATAAAAGGATAAAACTTTGGAGTGGACGTAGGCCGGAGATAGCCGAACCACTATAAATCTTGTGTCTTTGTCCATTATTTCTGTTTTGCTATGTATTGCTTACTTAGATCTGATATTTGTGCTTGAATATCGTTGGTTTGTGTTCATACATTGGTGATTTCACGGTATTTGGGGTTTGTGACCAATTTTGGCGCAAACATCTTCCACGTCCTTTAAAAATAAATCACTATTTATTTTTAAACAAATTTTCCCATTCCTTTAATAAATTTCCACCTTGAATTTATTCTTCCCAAATATCTACTGATATATTTTACTTTACCTTTATAAACCCAGTTTAGACATTTCATAGTCGCAACCTCCTTTTAAAATCCCGATTCCAACACTTGAATCAATTTTCAGATGGATTTTCAATTTACCTAATTTGAAATAAGTTCCTTTACTTACTCAAATTATTCAAAATCCATTAACCTCATATTTCATTTCTTAATTATAATTAAAAATCCTTTTAACTAAAAATATCAATTCCAGATTTCCCAAATTCCTTTTCTATTCCTTTAAATAAATTTAAAGCTTAAAGCTTTAAAATAAATCCTTTTGCTTTTTGAAATGCTCCACTTAAGTTTTAAAAATTCATTATTTCCCTGTTTATTTAATTCTTCTTTCCCTACTCGGAATTTATTATTAACATTTAAAATCCACTTTTATTCTTTTCCAATTCATTCTTAAATTTAGTCAACTTCTCTATAATTATTTTTACTCACAAATTTTCTTCTTTATTTTCTTTCCAAAAATCCGATTCTATATTTTTTGATAACTTAGTACTGAAATATATTAAATCAACTCATAGCATCCAACATTTCCAATTATCAATATAATTCAACCCAGAATGGCAAATAATCATAACGTAAGATTATTAGAATAATCTAGATAATTTTGAGGAACCCAGTTGGATCCCACCAACCTGTTTCCTTGCATCCACAGATGTTGGCACAATATAAAATACCAATTCCACTTTGGGACAGAATATCACGGTATATGGGATTAATATAATATCATCCGCTATTATGCGACGCATAGGGTCTCGTCCACTATATAGTGCAGGAAATAAATCATTCCAAGATATATTATATACTATAATATAGCACATCAAATCAATTCAACCAATTATTTAAATTTAATCATTAAATTTAAATTATTACCAGATGAGTGAGATTAACTCACCATTGATTTTACAATCCAAATCCAATCTCGACTTGTTTCCTTTTAGATTTTAACCTTATATAAACTTTATGAGTTTTATTAATACTTGAAATTATTAAATTACCAATTACCATCTAATAAAATTTGATTTACCAATTATTTATTCAAACCAATTTCCCAATAATAAATAATTCTTTCTTTTCTTTTGAAACCCATGTACTAATGATCTGACTGCCGCTCATCACCATTCACCCACTCGAGTTCCCCCATGAAATGCTGCCTTGCACAACTCGAACTAGAACAGATCGATCGACCCGGACGCGATCACCAACAAAGCCGACTCATCGCACGAACACCAGTAGACTCAAATCTCGAATCAAACATTGCAATTTGAAATTCCTCAATCTAAATCTCGAGGCTCAACCCAACAAGCCATCGCCTTCCAAAAGAAAAACTCAAGTTCAAACCGGGCATCGCAAATGCTATCATGCGATCGGAACCCTAGCACGTGAGACCTGGAGTCGCGATGCTCGACCCTCAGGACTTCGAACAACCCCACTGCCTCTCTACACGTCTTCGCCTCGAGCTTCCAGATAAAACCCCCTTTCAGTTGCCCTAGGCCTCATGTGCTAGAAGACGACTCGAAGTCGAGCTTGATCGCCCAATCTCTCTTCTTTCGAATGACCTGATTTAGTTCTTCGTTGTGTCATTTATAAATTTATTTCTTTAAAAAATTTCTTAGCTCTGCCATTTCGATTTAATTTTTGGGGAAAGAAGAAGTGAGGGATCAACATTATATTCCTATCAATTTCCTTTTTTACGGTTGCTGTAAGTTTGATAGGAAAGATGGGAAAGAAGAAAAAAGAAAAGATAAGTTGCGTGTCGGCTAAGGCTTGTATACAGTGATTTGTAATGTTGAAAAAGTTCTGATGTGATATGTTTTGTCGAGTCAAAAGGTATATATTATATTTAAATTCTAATCGTCTCAAATACGCAACTTAAAATTTTGACCTCCTATCGAGGCGTGCCGCTAGGCGTTTATAATGTTAAACCTCTATTCTGAACGCAATGGAAAAGGTTTCGAGTTTTAATTCGATCATATGGAGAAGATAGCTTTTTTTGGACCTAGTTATTATATTAAATTTTAGATATAAATTCAGCGCGTTTACTTACCGTATGCTCGCACAACTACTCCATCACTACGAAATTTGAAACTCGATAATAATACAATATTATGGATCCAATGGAACTGGTTTCATCGAATTCCGAGATTGTGCCTTGGAGGCTATTGTTAAATTCAATTTAAACTATAAAAGTTTAAAACTTTACAATTCACTTCCAAATTCATTTTTTAACACTTTTACTATCTTCAGTATTATTAATATAAAATTTACAAGCCTTTAAATTATTTTTAATAGGCTTAAAACTCCAGATTCAACATTTTACCCAACTTCAAATTATTTAATTTAATAATTAAATTATCCAAATAAATGGTGATACTTGAATTCAAGTTAAAAATTAACTTTAAATATTTAAAATCAATTAAATATTCTGATTTCAAATGCCTAAAAAGTCCGAGTCGTCATAATATATGGTCGACTTACCTTAAAAGATGGTGGGCATGCGCAACATCTTCCACATTTTCCATTAGCAGAATTTTGTGCATGACTTAGGAGTGATGATCGCACCGGACCGGATGTTATAGAGATGGGACCATAAGCTTCGAGACCTTGTAGGCCAATTCGTGAGGGAGATGGTATAGTTAGTGAAGGTTCGATAGGGCAAGAGTGAAGGCGATTGAACATAGGAGACCGAGGAAATTATGCAGGTTGTATATCCGGAGCTCTTTGCATTGTAAGACCTACTATTTATCGTGTTTACTTTTACCTTTGACAACATATAGGATACTTTAGTATCTCGCATGCTAGGTTAGGTTTATCTATATGATTGATTGCATGATTGCCTGGTTGATGGTTGCATGTGGTCTTTAGGCATGCAGGTAACCGTGGTTGACAATTTTTTGACTTATTTGGGGAATTCAGGGACGAAATTCCTAAAGAAGGAAACTGTGATGGCCTATATTTTCAATATCACAGGATCACGAATTATTTTATTTTATTTATATGAGGTCATATGACTTTAAAATTCAGGGAAATGACTCTTATAGACATTTTCCACATTTATGATTTTTCTCAAATTTTTATATGACCATTCGACCCTGAAAAATCTTGTATGAACTATAACATTTTATAGGGGTTGAATTAGGTTTCCATTGCCTAGGAATGATGGTTTTCATTCTGTGTCATTATAGAAAAACAGACTTAACAGTTGGAAGTTATGCCTATTATAAGTTCTGGCTACTACTATCCCACATTAGTACCTTCAACAGGACTAAACCTATGTTAACCATAATTTCATCAAAAAGTTTGCATTTTTCTCATTAATCTTAGCCTAAATCAACATTAGGAGGATGATTAGCATAGAGGGCATAGAGATTACCATTTAGCTGATTTGCATTCATCTCCTTTGCTGTCTACTTCAGATCTAACAGGAGAAATAAGTATTTTGGGTATTTGGTGAGTTGTTCTTCATTTCTCACTATTTTATGCATGTTTATATAGTTAAAATTGGTGTTTTCAACATAATTTTGGTCGTAAACGTTTTCTAGTTTTAATCAAATTTTCATATATACTTATGGCCAAAATCTAAAGGTTTTATAATGGCGTTAAAAGGTTTTGCAACCCTTTTGATCATATTGAAATGTTAGTGTAAAATTAGGCCTAGGCTAGGATTTGTATGGTTGTCATGTTTGAATGAATTGCATGTATACATGGATGTGTATAGATGATATTCCATGTTTATATGTTGCTCTTTGATATGGTTTGCCAGTGCTTTTAGGTGTAACGCCTCGAAAATTTCCGACTTCCGAAAATTCAACATCGATACTCACTTTATCGACTGCCGAGAAATCGAAGGTCAAAAACCGGAAAGTTATGGGTTTTTTTTAAAAGAATTTAAGAAAAGAAAAGAGAAGAAGAGAGAAGATAGAAAATAGAGAGAAAAGAAAATAGAAAAGAGAACAGAAAATTTAGAAGAGAGAGAGGAAAGATAATAGAAAACTTTTAAAATAGAAGAAAATAGGACGGAATAGAAAACAACAGAACAACATCAGAATCTCACAATTCGCAGCGGAACAACATATAATAATAAATGAATAATCTTTAAACAAAGAACTATATCAGTTATTACATTTTATACATTACATTACAACATATCATCAGAGTGTACAACAACATCATACAACAACAAACAATGCAGCGGAAAAAGAAATATTATATAAACTAGTAATACGCCATGCCATCCAGCTTGCCTCCAGCAACTCCAGAATATCCAGAATATCCTGATAAACCTTAACTCTTAACTGCCCGTGTGGAAATTGGTGGGCACCCAGAGTTTAGGAAGGAAAACAATAAACTCCAAGTCAGTCATGTGACTGGTGTGAGAACTCAAAACAGTTTATTTATCTTTAAAATCAAAATAGAGGGATATTTTTAAATTCGATTCGCAATGCTTTTAAAAATGAGACTACCATAAGACCTCCTGCCACACACACAATGCAAACGCAGACTTGGAGAAGATTTCTCCTTATGATAGTCAAAGATGCTTGATACGCATTAAAATCAAATCAATTTTGATATTATTATTAGCGCATAGTGTATAAAACGATTTCGAAAGTAGAATATAAATCTTAGCCAGCATAGGTACCATTATATTATGCCTACTAATAGCTACCATATTAGATGGCAGGTTCTACAACTAAAACCGTACAAGTCACGTATTGTTTCTTTGGATTTCCAACGAATGATCAGGCCAAGGAACTTCCCATTGCCACATGAGAATGCCTCTGGATGGACATCCCCGAGAACCAAACCGAATCTCTACCAACACAAGGCCGGATTACCCCTAACTGAGTAACAACTGACCGAATATGCCATTCCCCGGTCCTTTGGGACCTTTATCACCGAGCGCTCGTAATCAATTCACACAATCATAACAAAGTGTTTTCAACATGAGTAAGTATCTGGGCTCCATACCATGATACCACCCTTTTCCAGAAGGAAATGGACACATCCTAAAGGGTGCTACCCCTCATAACCTTGCTGCTTCTTTCCTGTTTTGACCATTCACGGGGTGTGAGGCTCGACGAATTCACGTCCACAAAAACATACTTTATACAAAAGCCATGCTTTGGGTCAACAAATGATCAACACAATGATCACAAGATAGACGATCAAATAAACGATCCTATCACAATAATCAACACGATGATCATTTCAGCATCACTCAGCATGTCACATTACCAAATTGGGAATATATCGCTGATAACATTCAACTACATAACCTCTGAGCTCGTACGTCTCAGAGAAGGGTGTTAAGCTAAAAGAATAAATTCTCCGCCACCAACAGAAATATATTTGAAAGAAATCGGCTTTATATCTCAACTTGTAACGTCAGACATACAATCCATACAAGTCTGTTCCGGGCTCGAACAAAACCAAAGGCACTTCTTACGAATCCCTTGCAAATCCGGGTATTCACAATCCCGATCGAATTTCCCATCACTTAAGGAATCTCTATACCAGGAGCTACCCAGTGCAGAGACAATCGATAGGTCATCCTATCGTTTTCACAAATACTCGGTCTTCAACACCGATCTTCAATGCAATTCACAACGACGTATCACATATTCGGAATGGGTTATACGACCCCATGGTCCTTTCCCGGTTAACCCGAATAGTGAGCGCTTATTCAAAAATAAGTGTAGCATTCACATTCAAACAAATCACATCAATTACCCATTCAAAGGGAAATATTGATAGTCGGTTATTGAACTATCAATTGATATGCACAAATCACCAGGTTCCAAATAATTTTCCAAATTATTTATTTTCCAAAATATCTTTACAAGATATAAAATTTTCACCCTTCAAAAATAAATCAATATTTATTTTCAAACAAATTCTACTTTCTTTTATAAATTCCTTAGTGAAATTATATTCCAAAATATTCATGCATATACGATTTCAATTATTCATTTCAATTTATCTTCAAAAAGATAAATTCTAAATATTCACTTCATATTGGAAAAACAATTATTTTCAATTTATCTTCAAAAAGATAAATTCTAAATATTCACTTCATATTGGAAAAACAATTCCATACTTACTTATTCATAAGTAATTCACAAATTTTATTTATTTTCAACACTTAGAAAATATTCAATATACTTAAATCGAATTAAGTATATATTTCATTCTTTAAGGAAATCATTTACTTAAACATATTTATTTGGGCCAAAAACGAATGTTGCGTAAAACATCGTTACAACGTCCCAAAATCACTAGTATAGGGATTCGAAATTAAAATAGATATATAAATCCCAATACTATACAAAACATTTCCTTTCGGAAATCATTTACTATAACAACAGTGTTATAGTCCACCATTTCCTTTTATTTCTCGAAAACGTCTATTTCAACAATAAATGTTGAAATCTATGGTTTCGAATCTCAACACATTTTAAAACATCGTTAGATCGTTTTAATTCTGTTTAAAACATCCACATTCAAACCATTTTCTTTAACGTGTTATTCACTATTCAAAAATGTGAATAAACTTCATTAAGAAATCTCATCCTTTTATTCGTTTTAATTCAAAGGATTATTCACTATTCAAAAATGTGAATATAACTCCTTTAATAGGTTCCAACAATTTTCTTATCAAAATAAGTCATTTGCGAATTTATAAAACATCGTTTATAAATTCCATTTCTATTTATTTATAAAAACTTCCTTTTTATAAATTCTTTTATTAACCTATTCCAGTTTATAACTCAATTATAACTCAAAGTTCATATTATAAGTTAAGTGCTTATAATCTATTTGTTTGCAAAAATCGTTCCTTTGAACTTCATGATTATAAATCTTATAACCTATAAGATTCAATTATTCACCCAAATCTATTCCTCAATTAACTTCACCAATTTATAAATCTTACTATTTATAAATTTTATTTATAACTTCACAGTTTATAATTCTATAAATTTCATTCATTCATGAAATTCATTTTCACTTCATTCAAACACTTATAAAACTCGTTTTATAATGTCAATATTTCAATTTATAAATGTCCATTTATAAATCTCTTAATATAAATCAATTTATATTATTCTTTAAAAACATCTTTAAATTCCTTTATAATTTCACCATTCTGATTTATAAAATAATCAAATTTTATAAATCTTATATTCAAACTTTTAATAATAAACTCAAAAATACAGTTTAAACTATTTTATAAAATCATTGGTTCATATTTCTCAAAAATCAGCTTTTAACTATATTTCTTAGAAATCATAATTTTTATAACATTAAAAATTATAACGTTTATTTATTTAAAATGGATCAATTCCAAAAATTATTTTATAACTTATACTTTCAAAAATCACTTTGAAATCATTTTAAAATTCCAAATTTGGTCCAATGATGCTACACACCAAATAGTCAATCACGACAACAGCGATCCATCATATATCGATATGATAATCCATCAAATATCAAAATATCTGAAATCAAATAAATACTGTTGAGGAATCCAGTTGGATCCCTCCAACCTGTTTTCCTGCATCGAAAAACATTAGCACAATACCAATTTCGCTCCAGTACGAAATTATCGCGGTATATGTTCTTATTAAATATTATCCGCTTAATAACGGCGTAATAGGGTCTCATCCGCTAAACAAAAAATGCAGGAAATCAACAACTGCAATATATACATATGCCAATATATATATATTGATATTATATATAATACCAATTTCACTGTTTATGAAATATTCGCGGTATATGTTTTTATTAAATAACATTCGCTTAATAACGGCGCATAATGTCTATTTTAACAATCAATAGATATCAATCAACATTCAAACATGCATTCAAATATTTTAAATCTAACTATTTAAAATAAAATCGAAACTGATTCGATTGAGTCAGAAGTTCTCACCTTGGTTTTAAATTCCGTTTTAGCTTTTATTTCGAATAAAATTAAACGGACGTTTAATTTTACCCAAAATTCTCACTAACTCCAAACGATTCCAAACCAACTCCATCGCGTAGTGCTCGTCCATACGATTCCAACGCAACTGAGTTTGAATTTTTTCGACCTCGTATGAAAAAGTTATAAATTATTGAAGTTTGTACACGATTTTAATAACAATTACAACATAACTTTAACTATTTTTAACCTCTCTTTAAATCATGGCCCTCCATCTCAACCCCTAACTACATCAGGCCGTCCCCTTCTATCA
Organism: Allium cepa; assembly: GCA_030765085.1. Lineage (NCBI taxonomy): Eukaryota > Viridiplantae > Streptophyta > Magnoliopsida > Asparagales > Amaryllidaceae > Allium > Allium cepa. Next base: position 22,381,938 of record CM060936.1, on the reverse strand, counting down.
TCTTCCTCACGTTATCATCCCAAGACCCAAACACGCACACACAAACCCATCATTATAGATTAGGGTTTAATTTTGCACCAAAATCACTCGACTTGAATTCGATCAGGGAGTTGCAAATTGAAGGCCTTCACCAACATCATCATCGGCCTGAAGCACATGGAGCTCGGCCTGCTCCTCCTCCTAGGAATGCGTGCGTGACCTGTAGGGAACGGCCCCCCTAGCTCCCTCTCCGTTGCACCATTTCCGATCATCACCGTATGGAATCGAAGCTCTCGTCGTGCTCTACGACTTCCGTGTTGAACACTTCGCGTAATTCCTTACGGATTGAGAGAGATTGATGAAGAAGTGAGAGACAATTCTGGCCTTTGGTTGAATAAGTGGCGGCTAGGTTAAAAAATTAGGGTTAGGGTTATTTTTTTTATCAAATTATGAAGAGGTGGGTCTATTTATAGAGTTTCGTTCGACACTATTCACCCGGAAATTCCGAACTCCGATTTAGGCGCCGTAACCAGCGTTTCTAGGGTTTACCCCGCGTTCCGGACACAATGGAACAGGTTTCGGAAGCTAATTCGGAAGTATGTGCGAGTTATGGCTAAAAACGCTCAATTTGAATTAAACCGATTTAAGTCGATTTCTAGGCGTTTTAATTCGTACAGGACAAACGGTAAATCCAATTGACTTGAAATTTGAAACCTTACAATAATATCACATTACGGATCCGATGAAACTGGTTTCGTCGAAATCCGAGACTTTTTGAAAAATGGCTATTTTGACTCGCCAAATTTAAATTAAAAACGATTCGATGCGTTTCGAGCTGCCACGCTCAAACGATAACTCCGATTGACACGAAATTTGAAATCCGGTAATAACTAACTATTACGGATCCAATGGAACTGGTTTCGTCCAATTCTGAGACTGTTCAAAAATTGACTATTTTTCAGTCGATTATTAAATATTAAAATATTCAATTTTCACAAATTAACTTCTAAATCGATTTTAAAAGTTCCAAAATATCGTTCTAACTCCCATATGATAAAATAAAATTTTACAAATCATTTTCAATCATATTTAACTCAATTTTCAATTATTTCCATAATTTAACGTATTAAATTATTCAATTAAATCCAATAATTCAAATAAAAATTTATTTGACTTATAAATTCACTTATTAATACTTAAAATTAATTAAATATTAAAATTTTAATTAATAAAAATTCTGGGTCGTTACATTAGGTAGTTAGGAAAGATGTGGTCTGATTGGGAAATCGAAGGCAAAAGTGGCCGGAATTGGATGAAACTTGAAGAAGAGACTCTGGAGCATGGAAAGAGCTCAAGTTTAAGATCGCACCAAGTTTGGAGCAAAAGGGAGGAGTCAGTACAGAGAGGTTTTGGTCAGTAGAAAACCACTTGGTAGGAGTTGGTGCTTCAGGTTGGCGTAGGAGAGATGAGCAAAAGCCAAATACCAAAATTTGTTTAAGTGTTGAACTTCATACCAAGAGCATTGGGCTTAGTACCGAGAGCTTCTCTAAAAGATGGTCAGGGTCCAAGCACTTGGAAGGTAGAGTACTACAAGAGAAAGGCTCCAAGAAAGAAGAAATGGAGAAAACTTTGCCAAATTTGGCTAAGTATATCACTTGGTACCGAGAGGATCTGATCGGTATTGAGAGGTTTATTTTAATGGAATCAGGGTGAAACCTCCAGGAGGAGAAATAGAGGCTCTACGGGTTGTATCGATGGTGTTCATTTGTTCGCATAAGGTTTGATGGAGATGTAGTAGCATGATGATTGCTTCGGGACTTCGTTGATGGCAATTCAACGATGAATGAAGTTAGATTTCGATGATGGTGACTCGATGTTGAAGTGAGTCATGAGAATGGTTATTCACAATGGGCGGGTTCTAGAAATAGTGACCTATGGATATAATGTTGAATGATTCTACCATGGAATGAAGGAACGAGGGATAGTTCATTGAGGATACTGGAAACTAGTTGGAGCAAGGAAATGGCTTGGATACACGTGCTAAAGGCTCGTTGATACTTAAAGTGTTTTCTGACCTACTCAAAAGCAGGAGTATTGTGAGGATACTCAAGGGTACTTTATTTGGTTATCCCGGATATGTTGTTTGGATCCATATAACCTAGACTGGTGGAATAGGTCTAATATCGGTTTCCGGCTAAAGGCAAGCATACTAAAAGCTGGGATTTCAATTAGTCCCTAGCAGGGGAAATGCCATACGTGTTATCGTATATCTAAAGCACATTGAGTGATGGTGAGGATTTTTTGATGGATGCCATGTTTTCTTTGATTACTTCTCCTATAATCCATCACTCTAGGGACTTCACTTGAGGTAGGTATTCGGGATAGGGATATTCGAACACCCGCCGTTATATTTACTTTGTGTATACCTTTATGATATTCATAGAGTAGCATATTATATTCATTATATGCTAACTCTTTGGTTGTAAGGACACGTCAAGTATGATTTATATACCCTTGTTCTTTTTTATATTGACTTGTACAGTATTTTGAGATTCATTTATCGCTCATACAAAACTATTATCTGACTCAAGGTTTTATGCTTTGCTTCTTATTATCTTTGACACTCTTAAATGAGTAGGCTAGATAGTAGGTCTAGTTATACGCAAAGTAATGCAAAGGATGATCATGGTGGAGCTTATTGTATTATATATGAATATTATGCTTATTCCACTGTACAACACTGTGGAGCCTAGACAGTGTTTGCTTTACTATTATGAGACTGTTTATTTGAGCTTGTGTCTGTTTGCATAAACTCTTCTACTATATTGTGCAACTCTGTGGATCTGTCCTCTGATATCTGGTCACTTAGTTATTAACGTCTTTCATGTTTTATATATGTGATGTATATTATATTTTATTTCATGTGTTACGAGATATATGATTGGGTTTTGTGATGTTTTATTTCATTTACAGCCCTCGATGACCATCCTACATCAGTCGAGTACTTCAACGGTGCGTTATATAGTCATATTGGGTATCGGTGATATAGGGCGGTCCTTATAGCATAATTTTATTTCAATAAGAATATTATGAATATTCGTTATGAAATAAAACTATAATGTGATATTTGTTTCATAACAAAAGTGGTGCATTGGATAATACTGAAGTACCAAACATTATTAAATTATTTTGGCAGTATAAACTAAGCCGCAGTTTTGAGAAATAATTTTTATCGTGTAGTTATGAATCATATGATGCTGGTTAATTATAAACAGGTAAGGGAAAGATGCCCATTTAATGAGAGCATCAAAAGAGTTGACGAACTCTTCAGATTATATATATAGATGTATATAATCACAAGTATGATAATACCAAATCGATTTCATGCACTTTATTATATTCATCGATAAATTATCACAAGCATGACTATGTGTATTTGATACATATGGAGCATGTTTGTGATGAGTCCATAGAACATAAAATGGGAGTAAATAAAAAAACATGCAACAAAATGATTTTATCGAATGGGTAAGTATATTACAAAGTGTTCTAAATATACCTAAAATGAATATAGGTTCAGCCACAATAGTTACTCCTCCTTATAATACATAATAATGTATTGATAAGCAGTAAACTTTATGGGATAAATCATGATTAATATTGAGTGAAGTTGAGTTAAACTCTTTTTATAATGTTTGTAGTTAAGAGTGGTACGCAAGGTTAAAATTAATATCATCCAAAGAATAATATACAAAATCATACGAGATTTGTTTATAATAAACCGCATCATGTCCTAGGCCAAGGAGTTAGCGGGTTATATGAGTCGAAAGACCGAACATAATAATCGTATGTAAGGGATCCTGTGTAAACCATACCAAAATAAGTTTGGGAACGATAGCTTTTGGATGACTAATTTATATTGTGAACTAATACTAAATTAGTTTTATATTAGGCGATTCATAAAATATTTATGAATGTCTATTCTGTTGCATTGAGAAACAACTTTTACTTCAAGAAATACCAACTTCGTAGCAAGGGAATTTCTTTATATTGTAAAATGGATATGGATATGATCCAAGCTTAAAACTGATTATAAGGGATGAAATGAAATCGATGAAACCTAAATGAACAAAACACATTAGAATGTCTAATGAGTATTTTTAGGATCGATTTCACCCTAGAGGGGGAGTGGATAGGGTGATACTAATAATTATAAAAAATTAATGCAGAAATATATAAAATAATTGCAGCATTAATAATAGCAAAATAATAGCAGCATAGATAATAGCAGAATATTAAAAGTAGAAATAGAACAACACAGATTTACCCAGCTTCAGCAAAACCCTGCCTATGTGCTGCCCCCAAGGTTTCTACTAGAAATCAAGTAGTCAGATGCTTACACACGTAAACTCATGACACCTGCTATAGACTAACCTAATTCTACGCTCGAAACCCTGCCATAACTTAGCCATTGAGTTGTGAATTCTCGAACTACACCACCGTAGTTCGTCCCCTAATCACACGACTAGAACTTAAGTTTAAAAAGAGAAATAAAAAAACACTAAACCAAAAACCCTAATTTAAAAAATAAAGCCCAGTAGAAATTATAAAGTCGGCCAAATTTAAAATAACAGAGAATTCCTTTTTCTTTTTATCTTCATGTAAAAACTTCGGTTATCCCTTTTATTATTTTATTTCTTCAGCCCATTTTCTTTGCGTGATGAAAATGGCAGCATCCGTTCCTCTTTAAGAATTTAGGGCTTTTGGAAATTGAGCATGCCGATTCAATTGATCGTTCGAATAGATAATCTCGCGTTGCTTTGTTGGCCGGTCATCTTACTTTTACTATACTCGGCTGCTTCAATTTTGGCGAGTTCGACTTGGATAAATCTGGTATGTGATTTTCTATGTTACCCTCATTGATATGCTTTGAACTAGATTGCTTTAAAGCGGATGATGTTAATAGTATTTAAAGGGTTTAGTTCCCTAAATTACCGTTCTAATAAATTATTTGAACTCATATGCTAATTTTAGCTCGGCCTTTCGATTTTGATTGGTTTCTTGTGATTGATCTTGACCGGTTCTATTTCACATAATTATTTGCTTGATTATCACAGCTTCATGAATTTGAACTTGCTCCGTGAATTTCTTTTCTCCTGTGACTTTGTTATTTAAATTTTCCGACTTTGTGATATTTGACTGGTTCACGATTTGTTGGCAATCGATTGTGGTATTTTGGACTTTGAGATGAAAATTACTTGAGAAAATCTGATTGAATTCGGCCTTGACTCTGTTCTAATATTTTTCTAGCTGTATTTGAATTTGAGATAATATTTTGACTTGATTTGGTTATTTCGAAATCCCCTGCGACATTTGAACTACGGCACGCTTCAATATGCATTGTTCTGTAGATATGAGCCTTATTGTTTTCACTGTTGCATAAATGTATGGTGCATCAGTATTATTCTATCCATATTACCATATATGTTGCAATATTTACTAACCATATGTATACGTTTTGTTATACTGGTGCACTTGATATCTTCACTTGTATACTTGATTGCCTCCATGCCTGGTGATTCTCTTGTCACTTTTCAAACTGCTAGTTTTTGCTCTGGCTGTTGTGTTGATGTTCATGCAGTTGAATTAATTCATTCACTGCCTTGTATATGTACATGAGTGATTTGCACATCCATGCTAGTCTGGTTTATGCTTCATTGTGATTTTGTAATTTGTCTATGTTCATTAACATTGTATTTGACTTGCACTCCTTTGTACTTGAGATGTTGATCCACTTAGTTGAACATGTGATGTTGCTTTTGAACTCATACATGTGTGTGTGTGTGTATATATATATATGCATATATTTATATATGTTTATGTGGTCTTTGTGTGCCTTTTTTTCCTGGCCTCATTGCTTTGTTGCACATGTATATACATGTTGTCCGGATTTTCTTGTACTGTTTTTAGACTTTGAGTTTCATATCCATTTCCTTATATCTGAACCATTTGTACTTGAATGTTGGTCATCTTGTCCATTCATTTGGACTGTTGTTGTCTTGGCAGTCTTAAACTTGCATACACTTGTATCTAGTTGAAGTTGTTTTGTCTAGTTGAGTCTGTATGCATATTTTGGTCCATGATTTTCTTTGAGTTTGGATCTTGTGACATGTCAGATTTCATTTAAATTCTATAGATACTATACCTGAGCATATCATGCTCATGTACTACCATTTACTTGTTGCTACATTGCTTTGCACATGACCATTTGTATCTTGTACATTTGGATTGCACCTGTGTTGAATCAAGCTTATAACTCGGGTTTGACCTTGTGCTCATTTCCTGACTTTATTTTTGATGCACTTGAGTTGGACCTAGCTTTTGGTTGGGTTCGACCTTGTGCTCACCTGTCCCTGCAGTTTTATCAAGTGTATATCGGTGTGTCCGGCATAGTGGCATGTACAGTGATACATTGTGCATGTCACGAGCTGTTCGTGTATAATAAATTCACAATAAATATGATGACGAACAACTCACATAACTAAGGAAAATAATATTTTCAAAATACATTTTATTTTACACTGCAAAAATATTTCTTTTCCAATTTTGCTACTTCAGTGTTTATTTACAAATCGCTTAGATGCTGGTTTCAGGCTGGAATAGAGTTGAAGATAAATACGAGTGAATGAGTGATATATGGTGTGGTGAACATTGTAAATTGAAAATTGTGATGTAATCGAAATTGTATTGTAATTGAAATTGTGTATATATAGTGTGAGCTCAAATTTGTACTATTCAAAATTGTAATAAAATATTTGTTTGAATAAAATATTGGTTTGAATTTAAATTTTTCTCATTTATTTTATTCGGAAAATATTTATTTAATTATGTGAAAATCAAATACTATAATAAAAAATACATTTGAATGAATATATATATATATATATGTTTATTATCATCAAACAAAAATCATATACTAGCATATTCAACAATCTCCCCCTTTTGATGATAACAAACATATATTTAAGATTTTGAATTTATTAAATGTATTTGATCATTCAATTTGCTCCCCCTATTTGAATTCTCCCTTTCTACAACAAAACTCCCCCTTTATATATGCATAAAAATATACAAGTGAACCTAGATGCAAATGTAAATTACAAAATAAAGTATTTGACATTTATTTGCCAAAATCTTAACTTTTCTCTCCTCTTTCATTATTAGCAAAAGAGTAATAGTGTTAGAAAAATATAGATAAGTGATGGACATTAATACAACATTAATACCCAATCGAGTATAAATATTAGATTTCAAAAAAAAAATCAAACAAAAATCATAAATACTCTACCGCATTTCCACTTTAGAATGATAGGGATGATGTCATCATATAAAACCATATAGTTGTGTCTATTTGTGGTATATTTATATCAAAAATTTGAATACATACTAACCATGCATAACCGTTTGGACTTTTAAATGAGATTAGTTGTATTCCCAAATTTAAAAAAATGAATTCAAGTATCTTCTAACCATGCATAGCCGTGAGGACTTTTAAATGGGATTAGAATCAACTTGTCTATTTAATAATCAATTTTGATATGTGTTCCATACATGCATAACCGTGAGGACTTTTAAATGAACATGAAAGCACATAAATCCAAGATTCCAAGTAATTCACCCATGCATAACCGTGAGGACTTTTAAATGAAAGTGAATACTTTCGATCTTTTTATTACTAAACATAAAGTGAAAACAAATAATTTCCCGTTTAAAATACCACATTTTGACATACTATAATGGATTTTAATGAGTGATGGTCCTTAGAAATATGATAGAAATAGAGATGGTGATGGAATTTTTACCAAGCAAGAGTTATTATAAATCTTGTTTAAATTTTTTAGGAAAATTTACTAAATATACTTTCTTAAGTTATAATATATGATCAATATCAACACTCATCACTTTTTCAATCAGTATTTACCTTTTTTGATTATCAGTAGGGAGTCAGATTAGTTAATGTAGTCATTTAGAATCAAATCCAAAAATAATTATAAAGTCAAATTTTTCAAAATGACTAATCTGAAACAAGGTCAACAAAAACTATTTTCTTGAAGGGGTTTATAAGAAAAATGTCTGCTAATTTGAAAATCGGTTGAAATGAAAAATATGTAGATATTTTGTTTAAGATCGATCGATGCAACTGATGAATGTCTCAACACGTTTCACTAGTAATTTTTCTATCAAGTAGACTACCAATGTAATCTGCATTTGAATTTCTCTTAGACTCAAGATTATCATTAGTTGGATATCATAGACCAAAAGTGTGAAGTTGCAAGAAATCATTTTACATCTTTTTGAAAATGTGATTCATTAAGGACTTAATTGAAAATGTGCGCATAAACAAGTAGTGAACATAGTGTTAGATCTACAAGCAGTAAGATAAGCAAATATATCCACGTTTATCTAGAATAGTCATCAATAAATAAAACAACATCATTAGTCCAAACACATCTATATGAACTACTTCAAAGATTCTTGAGGTACTTATAATGTTCTCGCCATAAAAATATGATTGGCTAACAATTTTGAATAAGTCAGAATCAAAATCAACATTTATTTCTTTATCACATAACAGGCCGATTTAATTCAGATTAATGCAGATTTTCACATTTAATATATCGTTCAAGATAATGTACAGTTACCTATTTTACCTTTACGATAATTTCCCATTGTTGCCCATTGGATTATGCCACCTTTGTACTAGGTAAGAAACTTTGATTTGTCATCCGTCGTGTGCCTGGAACTGCCAGAATTCAAATAACACTGTTATTGTTCTTAGCCTACCACCACACCTACATGAGAAAAGATTTTTGTGTCCTATTTGTTTTTATAGGTTCATGGTTGTTAGTGGAAAATAATTTTGAGTAGACCCAAACAATTTATTTTTGTTCCTTTTGGCACCCAGATTTATTTCACTTTAAGGGATTTTATATTCGTGCCTTTTGGAACCCAAATTGGAATGGTTTTCACGTGTTTGGATCTATACCAGCAAATGTTGTGATTGTGTCTAGTTTTTCCACATATCGTGCACTTTGAATTGACTCGATTAATTTCATTTCTAACATGTCTAATTATACCCAAGTCCTTGTCTAACAGTATTAATAGTTTGTTTCCGTAATAGCATATTTAACGATCTTTCACCTTTATAAAAATTTTCTAAAGTCGAAGACAATTGTTGGACTTGTGTTTTGGGAGATTCATTTTCATTTAATAATTGTGTGCACTTTTGAATAGAATTTTCTCTCCTCGTGTTTTCACTTTCTTTTAGAATCATAATTTCATTTTCAAGCGATTTAATTTTAATTTGTGATTTTTTAATCTCCTCTTCAAATGATGGACACTTATCACACTTAAAGCTCTTTATTTGATAGTTTTTGATCAATTGATCAAGTTGTTTATTCGATTCTATCAAACTATCTCTTTGTGATTCAATTTTAGTGTACTTGTCCCTAGTCGTTCAAAACAACCATTTACCTCATGAAAATATATAAGCAATTCCGAGTGAGTAATTTTTGATACCTCGCTTGGTTCGTCATCGTCACTATCAGTTATATCACCTTAAAGGCACGGATCTGCTTTTTCTCTCTTACTGCTAGTGCTTTTATCATCATCACTTTTATTCCATGTGGCTGCAAAACTTCTTCTTTTCGATTTCTTTTCTTGGTCGAGTCGATTCTGAGGACAATTGGTCTTGATATGATTGGGTTTGTTACACTTATGACAAATGATCTCCTGCCCTTCTGAGTTGTCTAGTGCTTTGACTATTCTTCTTTTCAATTGTAGAATTAGAGCTAGATTTTCGTATTTGCGATTCCACTTTTTGAATCTCTTTATTAATAGCGCCAGCTCAACTGCTCCATCATCCTCATCGCTTTCCATTGTTCCTTTAAGAGCTATTGATTTCTTTCGAGTATCACCTCCTTCTCGTTCTTTCTTGAATTTCATTTCTAGCTCATAAGCGGTGAGATTTCCGACGAGTTCTTCAACCTTGATTTGTTTCAGATCTTTTGATTCTTGGATGGCAGTAACTTTTTCTTTAAAATTTCATGGAAGGACTCTGAGGATTTTTCGTTCTATTTCCAGTTCTGTATATAATTTTCCAAGAGCTTTTGATTTGTATACGAGATTTGAAAGTCGTCCATACATCTCTTTTACATTTTCATCCTTGGCCATTGTGAAGTTCTCGTATTCGCCACTACGCATGGGAAGGCGAGATTCTTTGACTTGAGATGTTCCTTCGTGAGTCACTTTGAGTGTGTGCCATATTTCAAGCGTAGTTATATAATGGGAGACACGACTAAATTCAATTTGATCTAATGAACAGATAATTGAATTTATAGCTTTAGCATTAGCATTCTAAAGTTTATTTTCAAGATCTATAATCCATCGGTTTTTCAATTTCCTGATTATCTACCACTATAGTTAGTGTCCTATATCCGGTCTCAATAATATTCCAAGAATCAATGGTTTTTAGAAAAAAATTCATTCTATTTTTCCAGTAAGCATATTCACCATTGAACATTGGTGGTCTAACTATGGACTGACCCTCAGCAAAAGCATTATTAAAAGAAGCCATTTTAAAAAATCAAAAATTTTAAAGCAGTAATTTGTTTTTGAAAAATCAAAATTTTAAAACAAAAATTGACTTCTGTTCCTAGCTCCGATACCACTTGTAGGATCGATTTCATCGTAGAGGGGGAGGGTGAATAGGGTGATACTAATAATTATAAAAAATTAATGCAGAAATATATAAAGTAATTGCAGCATTGAAAATAGCAGAATAATAGAAGCACAGATAATAGCAGAATATTAAAAGCAGAAATAGAAAACATAGATTTTTCCAGCTTCAGCAAAACCCTGCCTACGTGCTGCATCCAAGATTTCTACTAGAAATCAAGTAGTTAGACGCTTACACACGTAAACTCGCTACACCCGCTGTCTACTAACCTAACTCTACGCTCAAAACCCTGCCACAACTCAGTCATTGAGTTGCGAATTCTCGAACTACACCACCGTAGTTCGTCCCCTAGTCACACGACTAGAATTTACAAAAGTCTAAAAAGAGAAATACAAAATACAAAACAAACACTAAACCAAGAACCCTAATTTAAAAAATAAAGCCCAGTAGAAATTATAAAATCGACCCAATTTAAAATAAAAGAGAATTCCCTTTTCTTTTTATCTTCGTGTAAAAACTTCGGTTATCCCTTTTCTTATTTTATTTCTTCGGCCCACTTTCTTTGCTTAATGAAAATGGCAGCGTTTGTTCCTCTTTAAGAATTTAAGGCTTCTAGAAATTTAGCATGCTGATTCAATTAATCATTCGAATAGATAATCTCGCGTTGCTTTATTGACCGATCGTCTTACTTTTACTATACTCGCACACTTTAATTTTGGCTAGTTTGATTTGGATAAATCTAGTATATGATTTTCTTTGTTACTCTCGTTGATATGCTTTGAAGTCGATTGCTTTAAAGCCAATGATGTTAATAGTATTTATAGGGTTTAATTCCCTAAATTATCGTTCAAATAAATCGTTTGAATTCATCTGCTAATTTTAGCTCGGCCGTTCGATTTTGATTGGTTGCTTGTGATTGATCCTGACCGGTTTTATTTCACATAATTTTTTGCTTGATTATCACAGCTTCATGAATTTGAACTTGCTCTATGAATTTCTTTTCTCCTGTGACTTTGTTATTTGAATTTTATGACTTTGTGATATTTGATTGGTTCACGATTTGCTGGCAATCGATTGTGGTATTCTGGACTTTGAGATGAAAATTGAATTGATAAAACCTGATTGAATTTGACCTTGACTTTGTTCCAATTTTTTTTGGATGCATTTGAATTTGAGATAAATTTTTGACTTGATTTGGTTATTTTGAAATCCCCTGCAACATTTGAACTGCTGCATGCTTCAATATGCATTGTTCTGTAGATTTGAGCCTTATTGTTTTCACTGTTGCATATATGTATGGTGCATCAATATTACTCTGTCCATATGACCATATACGTTGCCATATTTACTGACCATATATATGTGTTTTGTTATACTGGTGCACTTGATATCTTCACTTGTATACTTGATTGCCTCCATGCTTGGTGATTCTCTTGTCATTTTTCAAACTGCCACCTTTTGCTCTGACTGCTATGTTGATGTTCAGGCAGTTGAGTTAATTCATTCACTGCCTTGTATATGTACATGAATGATTTGCACATCCATGATAATATGGTTTATGCTTCATTGTTATTTTGTAATTTGTCTGTGTTCATTAACATTGTATTTGACTTGCACTGCTTTGTACTTTAGATGTTGATCCACTTGGTTGAACATGTGATATTGCTTTTGAACTCATATATGTGTATACATATATGTGTGCATATATGTATATATGTTTATGTGGTCTTTGTGTACCTCCTTTTGCCTGACCTATTTCCTTGTTTACTGGTTTTTTGATGAAAACAATTGTTTGAATCTTTACTTTGTTGCACATGTATATACATGGTTTTTAGATTTTCTTATACTATTTTCAGACTTCGAGTTTCATATCCATTTCCTTATATCTAAACCATTTGTACCTGAATGCTAGTCATCTTGTCCATTCATTTGGACTGTTGTTGTCTTGGCAGTCTGAAACTTGCATACTCTTGTATCTAGTTGAAGTTGTTTTGTCTAGTTGAGTCTATATGCACATTTTGGTCTATGGTTTACTTAGAATTGTAGCTTGTGAAATGTCAAATTTATTTAACTTCTATAGATACTATACTTGATCATATCATGCTCATGTACTGCCATTTACTTGTTGCTCCATTTCTTTGCACATGACCATTTGTATCTTGTACATGTGGATTGCACTTGTGTTGAATCCAGCTTATAGCTCGGGTTTGACCTTGTGCTCATGTGTGAATTTATTTTTCTTGCACTTGAGTTGAACCTAGCTTTTGGTTGGATTTGACCTTGTGCTCACTTGTCCCTGTAGTTTTATCAAGTGTATATTGGTGTGCACGACTTATTGGCATGCACAGTGATACACTGTGCATGTCACAAGCTTTTTGTGTAAGTTGAATTCAGAAGAAATATGATGATGAACAACCCACATAACTGAGGCAAATAATATTTTCAAAATACATTTTATTTTACACTGCAAAAATATTTCTTTTTCAATTTTACTACTTTAGTGTTTATTTTACAGATCGCTCAGATGCTGGTTTCAAGATGGAATAGAGTTGAAGATAAATATGAGTGAATGAGTGTTATGTAGTGAGGTGAACATTGAAAACTGAAAATTGTAATGTAATCGAAATTGTATTATAATTGAAATTGTGTATATATAGTGAGAGCTCAAATTTGTACTATTCAGAATTGCAATAAAATATTTGTTTGAATAAAATATTTGTTTGAATTTAAATTCTGTGTTATTTATTTTATTCAGCAAATATTTATGTAATTATGAGAAAATCAAATAGTACAATAACAAATACATTTAAATGAATACATATATATATTTTTATTATCATCAAACAAAAATCATATACTAGCATATTCAATAGTAATGATGCATGTCAGAGAGAAAGTATGAGTTTCTTGCCAATGTCAAGAATAAATACTCCTCGGTTGTTTAATTAAACCATTAAAAGTATTGACTCTATGACATGGTACGATGCGTAAATCTGAAACAGATTCCAAGTACATCACCAAAATATGATTTTGATAGTTTTACATGAAGTGATATGATCTATCGGTCACAAATGTGTCTTTAAGAGAAAGGTAGATGAAGTTCGAATATAGTGAGCCACATTTATAAGAATAACATCATGAATTTCAATTAGCATAATAGATTCGTCATCGATGTGTTGAAGTTGATTCAGATTTACACATAAAATTATCGCCTGGTATGACTTTGTCCTTTAGCATATATGTATTGAAGTAAAAAATTCTAAATAAAGATTTAGACTAGACTATTTGCATATAGAACCAAAGTATCTCGAAGTTAGTGTGAAGGATATCGAGTTTATGGATTTTGGATATAATCCAAGAACTGATGCGAAAGTATTGTTCGACAAGTATCTAAATTGAACAGGTATTTTGATAGAAATATAAAATAGTTTGATTTCAATCAAAATGCAGAGGAAGCGTGTATCTAAAGAATGTTGAAGGTACATTAATATTTCTAAACATAAGAAAACAACATGCTGCTGATTATTAATGATGTACTTGGATCAATAATTAGCTTTTAGTTGTTTTAATACTCGACGTTGGATTTTCAAATGATGTCTTTTATAGTGAGTATAAAGGACATTGGGAATGTCCCAAACAATATGCAGAAACACCTTATTAAAATGTTTGATAAGAAGCATGTAAGATGAATTCCTTATGTACGGGTAATAGGAATTATCATAACGTTATGTTGTCTACAATATCGTGATTTGTTTATGTATTTAATGTGAGAAATGCAGAATACAGATCTTAAGGCTAGGATTAACACTAGAGAGGGGGTGAATAGTGTTTTAAGGAATTACTGAATCTTTTTGAGTTTTTGTTAATTTGAACACAAAAGTATGCAATATTCAGACACAGATATGATCACAGAAACAAACACAGATACAGAAATAAAGTAAAAGCAATAAAGGAAATAACACACCAGATTTTATACTGTTCAGAGTTACCCTATATCCAGTCCTGCACACAAGTATGGATTTCCTTTCAAAAGCAATCTTTACAATTACACCCTCGATTTCAAGGCTACGAGGTACACCCTCCAGATTCACAATCCTCTGGGTAGAGATACTTGATTTCACGGGAAACAAGTTTACCCAATTGATTTCCAGGGCTACAATCACACCTTTTCTCACTTGATTGATTTTCAAGGCTACAATCACACCTTTTCCCACAGAAATGATTACAAAGAAGTCTATAGCTCTGAATAGCACCGAGGATCTTGTTGAGATAGTGATAGAGAATCAAACCAAAAATGATCTAGTTACATTCAATGTTGATATCGGCAGAGTAATGGTAAGAATATGTATAAAGAAATGTGAAAGAAGAAGAGGAGTGAAAAACCAGAAAAATATAATTAGAAATTCGTTGAAAACAGCCTCTATTTATAGAAGAACAACAGCCATATCTATTCGTGAAGGGATATGACGAATAGACACTTCTTTTAAAATTCAAATTTTTGAAATCAACTGACGCTATGTCGACATGGGTATCTTGAGTATGTCGACATCCTAAAGGAAATTTTGGTGGTTTGTTTTTCCTTGAAAATAACTTTTATCTTATATTAAAACTATTTTAAACTTTTATAAATATACTTAGATATAGTTAAAATACATAAACAAATATAGAGAATAATATTTTGGTATATATAAAATTTTATATTTGAATCTAAGTATAAATATTAAAAGTTAAATATATTATTATTATTAAAAGAGAGTTCAAAACTAAGGATATTTGATTTTGAAGATAAAGCTTATTTTGAGGCTAAAAATATTTAAAATCAAGATAGATGTTTTTGATTCTTTTAAAAGGAAGGTTTTGAAATCATTTTGAAAACAAGATATAATTTTGTAAAAACATTTTGAGTAAAAGTTAATGGATACAAAACAATGTTTCACTAGATTTTTCGTAGGTTCCATCCTCCTTAGGGTTCCATCCCTTTAACGGGCTCAAAGTGGATTTCATTCCATGAATAAATTGGATTTTAAGATGCTAGTGCTTTTCTAGGAGTTTTAATAAAATTCCTAATTAAATTATTTATTCTTGAAATCTTGAGCTCTTAATAATCTTGATATTCTTGATACTCATGAGTCTTCAATCTTTATATCTTGAATCTCTATACTATACAGTCTTCATTCTTGGTACCTGCATGGTTAAATCCTACATATACTATAATGTTAGTATTTACATTTTATAATCCTATTCTAAGGTTTTTGTCATCAAAACCATCATCTCAAGGATTGACAATCTCCCCCTTTTTGATGATGACAACATTTGTTTATAAAATATTACTTCTATCCTAATAACTCCCCCTAAAACTAATATCCTCCCTTAATCTATGCCTTACTAACTTATTTTATATTTCTTCCCCTTTGCCATCAACAAAAACTAACTCCAAACTATATAATATCTAAACTATATAACTCCCCCTTAATCTAATACTCTATGACATGTGATTATAATGATAGTGTTATCATAAATAATCAACACTTAACTCTAAAACTTAAAACTTAGTCCTAAACTACTAACTATCCAACTAAGTATCCATATAATAATACTTTTAATAGAACACATATAAGAACATGAACTATTTATTAATTATATAGTTATATTAACATTTTCGTAGAGAACGTAAGAAAAGACGTACAACAATAGAAAAAAAAAAAGAAACTAATGAGTGTCTTTGAAAATGGAAGATCTATGAATCGAACAATCTGGATAGTGGAAATAAAAATTTCCACGTTGTTCGACAAGATTTCCATCTTTGTCAAAGCACACTTCGCCAACACAAATGACTTTGTCATCTTCTTCAATGTGCTCTTCTTCCATGAAGGCTTCTTCCTCTTCTTCCTCGCTGCCCTCTTGCACTTGATCTCCTGAAGAATCTTCGTCAAACAAGATTGGATTAGCATGATTTTCCATTAGAAATTTTTGCAAATTCCTAAATATTTTTCCTTGCCTCTCTTGTTCTTTGGCCATTCTAAGTTGTACCACTTGAATTTCAGTCAATAATTGCAGTGTATCATTTAGAGAATCCCCCATTTTTGTCACTCGAGCGAGCGTAGTTCATTGAAACGGTCCAGAAGTAGGAGAAGGGAATGAAAAGGTTGAATTTTTGTTTGATTTGGAAGAGGAGGCCATGGTTTAATTTATTTTAGAAGTTAGAACAGAAAGAGAACAGAGAGAATGATCAAAATTTCGAAAATAAGAAGAATATATAACCAATTATTTGAATTTTGGTGGGAAGATTTTCAAAAATAAAAATCGTTGTATGTCGACATGGGTTGAGAGGGTATGTCGACATGGTCCTTGAAATTTTTACTATTTGATTTATTTTGATTTATTTTTAATTATACTTTTTTATTTATATTTTTACATTTCAGTTATTGAACAAATTCCTAACTCTCTTCTTAATTTAGTAAATATACATTCATTTAAGGGTTTTGTTAATATATCAGCAATTTGATTCTCGGAATTAATATAACCTAGATTAATTACTTCCTTATTTATATTATCTCTGAGAAAATGATGTCTTATATCAATATGTTTAGTTCGAGCATGTTGAGCAGTATTTTTGAATAAATTTATCGCACTAGTATTATCACAATGAATTGGTATTTTGAGATATTTAAACCATAATCTTTTAAAATTTGTTGCATATATATTACTTGAGAACAAGCCAAAGCAGTAGAAATATATTCTGCTTCAGTTATTGATAAAGAAATTGTGTTTTACTTTTTACTAAACCAGGAAATCGGAGAATGCCGCAAAAAGTGACAAGTTCCACTTGTACTTTTTCGGTCTGATTTACTACCAGCATAATCAACATCACAGTAAGATATTAAGTCAAAAGAATCATTTTGAGGGTAAAATAAGCCATAATCAGAGGCGTGTTTAACATATCTTATGATATGTTTTATGGCTTTTAAGTGGGTCTCTTTAGGTTGGGATTGATATCTTGCACAGAGACAAACACTATGCATGATATTAGGTCTACTAGCAGTGATATAGAGTAGTGATCTAATCATTCCTCTATATAATTTTTGATCTACATCTTTTGAAACATCTTCTTTACTAAGGTACTCATTGGTTGCCATGGGAATGGGTTTTCCACTCGTAGTAGTCAAACCAAATTTACTAATTAGGTCTTTAGCATATTTTTCTTGACTAATAAAAATACCATTATCTAATTGTTTTATTTGTAATCCTAAAAAGAAATTTAATTCACCCATATGACTCATCTCAAACTCTTTTGTCATTATTTTAGGAAATTCTTTATTCATTACAAAATTAGTTGATCCAAAAATGATATCATCTACGTAAACTTTTACTTGTTGAATATCATTTCATTTCTTTTAATAAAAAGAGTATTATCTACTTTACCAATTTCAAAATTTGATTGTAATAAGTAAGATCTTAGTCTATCATACGAGGCTCTAGGAGCTTGTTTTAGACCATATAGAGCTTTCTTAAGTTTGTAAACATGATTTCGTAATTTTTCATTTTCAAAAGTGGTGGTCGTTCAACATATACTTCCTCTTTTACAAATCCATTTAAAAAGGCACTTTTAACATCCATTTGAAATAATTTGAAATTATGATGATTTGCGGAAGCAAGTAGAATCCTAATAGCTTCTAATCTTGCTACGGGAGCAAAGGTTTCATCAAAATCTATTCCTTCTTCTTGACAATAACCTTGAGCGACTAACCGAGCTTTCTTTCTAACAACTCTCCTTGTTCATTAATTTTATTTTTTTTAAACCAATTTAGTTCCAATTATAGTTTTATTTTCAGGTCTAGAAACAAGTTCCCAAACATCGTTTCTAGTGAATTGATTTAATTCTTCTTGCATAGCCAAAATCCATGAATCATCAGTTGATGCTTCTTTTGGATTTTTGGATTCAATAGTCAATATAAAAGCTACATTGCTCATTTGACTTAGTTGATTTCTAGTTTTAACAACAGATTGCATATCTCTAAGTACATTTTCAATAGGGTGATCTTTTAAAGTTTAATCCTTTTATTAGGATAATTAATTTCATTATTAGTTTCAGTTGGCTCTTGATTTTGAGTGATTAAATTCTCTTCATCATTCGAATCTTCAAAAATTTTGAGATTTTCATCGAATGAACATGCATTGTTTCTTCGATGGTATTAGTTTATAAATTAAACACTCTGTATCTATTAGAATATCCGATAAAGATACCTTTGTCGGATTTAGGATCAAATTTATCTAAGTTATCTTTTGTCTTTAAAATAAAACATTTACTTTCAAAAATTCTAAAATAAGACACCTTAGGTTTCTTTGAGTGAAGAAGTTCATAAGATGCCTTATCAGTTAAAGGTCTAATTAAAATACTATTTAAAATATAACAGGAGGTAGCAACTGCTTCTCCCCAAAAATACTTTGGTAATTTACTATCTGAAAGCATAGTTCTCGCACACTCTTGAATCATCCTATTTTTACGTTCCACTACTCCGTTTTGTTGTGCAGTTCTTGGAAACGAAAAATTGTGAGTTATTCCTTTTTTATTGTAGAATTCCTCAAACTTTTCATTTTTAAATTCACCATCGTGATCACTACGGATGGTTATAATCTTTAGAGAAAGTTGATTTTGAATCTTTTTGTAATGTTCTTAAAACATTCAAAAGTATCACTTTTATGTTTCAAAAATATTGTCCATGTAAATCTAGATAATCATCTACAATTACAAAAACATATTTACTATGATTTATTTATAGAATTTGAGATGGACCAAATAAATCAAGGTGAAGTAATTTAAGAGGTTTTGAGGTTGAAATCATATCTTTTAATTTAGTAGAACTTTTTCTAAGTTTTTCCAATTGACATGCATCACATAGACTATCTACTTTAAAATTCATTTTAGGGAGACCTCTTACTAGATCATGTTTAGAGAGTCTAGATAAGAGTTTGAAATTCAAATGTCCAAATCTCTTATGCCAAATCCAAGGGTCACTTGTATTTGCCAATAGACGCAGGTTATCATTTGAAACTTTCATACTAAGAATATAAATATTCTTTTTCCTAATTCCCTCAAATATTATGGTTAAATTATTAGCTTCAATGTGACACTTATCTTTTTCAAATTTAATTTTATATCCTTTACCGCAGGGTTGACTTATACTAAGCAGATTATGTTTTAATTTCTTAACTAGCAAAACTTTAGTAATAATAGGAGTTTTAGGGTTACCGACTTTGCCGATGCCAATCACATATCCTTTTGAATTGTCTCCAAAGTTAACCAGCCTCCGTCTTTGTATATTATATCATCCAGCTTATCTGGATTTCCAGTCATGTGTCTAGAGCATCCACTTTCGAGTATCCATTTGTTCTTTTTGATCTGCACAATTTGTACGTTGTGGATTTATTCCTTAACCCCCATAAAGCATATTTCCTGCACATCAAGCAATTTTGGTAAGACTCAAGAGATGATGATGATCTAAATATTTCTAAACTAGTATTAACAAATATAGCCATTTTTAAAACTTTTTCAAAAATCAGATTATGAAACTTTGAAAAACATGCTCTGATATCAAATGTGAGAAATGCGGAATACAGATCTTAAGGCTAGGATTAACATTAGACGGGGAGGTGAATAGTGTTTTAAGGAATTACTGAATCTTTTTAAGTTTTTGTTAATTTGAACAAAAAAGTATGCAATATTCAGACACAGATATGATCACAGAAACAAACACAAACGCAGAAATAAAGGAAAGAACACACCCGATCTTATACTGGTTCGGAGTTACCCTACATCCAGTCCCACACATGTAGGGATTTCCTTTCAAAAGCAATCTTTACAATTGCACCCTCGATTTCAAGGCTACGAGGTACACCCTCCAGATTCAGAATCCTCTGGGTAGAGATACTTGATTTCACGGGAAACAAGTTTACCCAATTGATTTCCAAGGCTACAATCACACCTTTTCTCACTTGATTGATTTCCAAGGCTACAATCACACCTTTTCTCACAGAAATGATTACAAAGAAGTCTGTAACTCTGAATAGCACTGAGGATCCTGTTAAGATAGTGATAGAGAATCAAAGCAGAAATGATCTAGTTAGATTCAATGTTGATTTCGGTAGAGTAATGGTAAGAATATGTATAAAGAAATGCGGAAGAAGAAGAGGAGTGAAAAACCAGAAAAATATAACTAGAAATTCGTTGAAAACAGCCCCTATTTATAGAAGAACAACAGCCATGTCTATTCGTGAAGGGATATGACAAATAGACACTTCTTTTGAAATCAAAATTTTGAAATCAATTGACACTATGTCGACATGGGTATCTTGAGTATGTCGACATCCCAAAGGAAATTTTGGTAGTTTGGTTTTCCTTGAAAATAACTTTTATCTTATATTAGAACTATTTTAAATTTTTATAAATATACTTAAATATAGTTAAAATACATAAATAAATATAGAGAATAATATTTTGGTATATATAAAATTTTATATTTAAATATAAGTATAAATATTAAAAGTTAAATATATTATTATTAAAAGATAGTTTAAAACTAAGGATAATTTGATTTTGAAGATAAAGATTATTATGAGGCTAAAAATACTTAAAATCAGGATAGATATTTTTGATTCATTTAAAAGGAAGGTTTTGAAATCATTTGGAAAATAAGATATAATTTTGTAAAAACATTTTGAATAAAAGTTAATGGATACAAAACAATGTTCCATTAGA
Organism: Allium cepa; assembly: GCA_030765085.1. Lineage (NCBI taxonomy): Eukaryota > Viridiplantae > Streptophyta > Magnoliopsida > Asparagales > Amaryllidaceae > Allium > Allium cepa. The sequence goes on along the minus strand of CM060936.1, from coordinate 22,360,465 downwards.
TTTTTCGTAGGTTCCATCCTACTTAGGGTTCCAACCCTTTAACGGGCTCGAAGTGGATTCCATTCCACGAATAAATTGGATTTTAAGATGCCAGTGCTTTTCTAGGAGTTTTAACAAAATTCCTAATTAAATTACTTATTCTTGAAATCTTGAACTCTTGATAATCTTGATATTCTTGATAGTCATGGGTCTTCAATCTTGATATCTTGAATCTCTATACTGTACAGTCTTCATTCTTGGTATCTACATGGTTAAATCCTGCATATACTGTAATGTTAGTATTTATATTTTATAATCCTATTCTAAGGTTGTTGTCATCAAAACCATCATCTCAAGGACTAATAACTAATACATGAAGAAAATATCAAATCCAAGTTAATGTCACTAAATGGTATTTTTCTTATGTATTTATGAAATACAGGAGAACTTTTTATTGTAACAAACTCCATATGAAGGAGTATTCAGACTCATACTTCATATGTGATATTAAGTATGGTATGTTTTAATCCATCTTTTGGTAAGGCAGTACACAGGCGGATTCAAACCAATGGACTTCATGATCATCAAGGTAGAAAACCTGGAGAGATGGTTACATGGATTGGAGATCGATTATATTTGAAACCATGGACTATAGTTAAATGGATTGAGATGGACAACACTCAAAAATGGAAAAGTATGGAACTAGCACCCCCCAGGAGAGGGATCAGAACGGAATATTCACTCTACAAAAAGGGATCGTAATAGAGGGATTCGAGTAGAGGGATCAGATTGAATATGATGCAGACAACACAACTCAATGATGATCGCTCCATAACCCAACAACCATAAGGCGGATTGGAGTGAAACTTTGAAAACAAGAAGAGGGGACTCTAGGGAGTCCACCTAGGGATTGCACCCTAAGAAGAGGAGTTTGGAGGGATCGACCCTCATTCATCTAGAGGGATCGGCTCTCACCCATACTCAGGGACCAGTTTAGTTGAATTTGTAGCAATGATCGGTCAATAACTCAAAATCTACATATGATATCAACATAAAACTTGGATTATAAGCATATTACAACATGACAAGCACCCTATGTGGATCGCAACCCCTAACTCCAGCAAAATAGGGATTATCCCTGATCCCAATTAAGAAGAGGGATCAGTCCAAGTATTCTTGGGCCGGGTCATCTGGGCCTAGAGATTCTTCTGGCGAAATTTCAGTCTGATCTATACATGGCTTCCCTTATAAATATAGCTGGCATGGCATCAGCAAAGATATCTTCTTTCTACTTTATTCTATGTTCTACCTAGGCTACACTCAGCCATTTTTATTTTGGGATTTCATGGATTTGTAACTATAACCCCATCATAAACCAATAAAAGGATAATCTTTGGAGTGGACATAGGCTAGAGTTAGCTGAACCACTATAAATCTATGTGTCTCTTTAATAACTTTCTGTTTTAATTTTATTATTCTTTAATTTATACTCTACATTATATTATCTTAGATGTGTAATTGGATATGGGTGCTTTCACATAATTGGTTGTTGGTGACCATTTTTGACGCCAACAGTTCGTTATTATAAAATTCATATTTAAAGCTTGGTTAAGAAGCTTTAAGTTAGAAATGTCCCAAATGGGATACTGTAGATGACTCAATAAAAGGCCAAGTGCTTGAATAGCGCCGCAATAAAAGCAATGTATATACATAATAAATGCATAGATTTATAACTGAGCTAAAGGGTGATTACAAATATTGAGAATCTCATAACATTGTTATATGATATTAATGTCGTGATATGTTTGTAAAAGAACTTAAAGCTTATTAGAGGTCGAGAGACATACCCTAAATTGTCCGACATGATAAAGGCAGTTTAGAGGCATCGAAGAGAGTTGATTGACATAGTTGTTAATTGAAACATAATAGCATACCCATTCAATGAGGGACTGACCTAATTGGTTTTGAAGAATTGATTGAAGAAGTGGGAATAAGATTTCATAATTGACCCTAAGAGCAAGTGGAAAATTGATTAAAATAAGGGTATGTTCTAGGGGCAATTATGTTATTTGTCACATAAATCTAACTCGATAACCAATCTTGTTCAAAATAAAAGTTGTTTCCTTTTTGTTACATAATTCTTATAAATTTTTATAAATAATTAATTATTTAAGTTTATATGCCAGAAAGTGAATAATGATGTGTTTGTGATAGTTGTTACAAATAATTATAACCATGAGTATTATATCACAATTTGATAAGCATATCGTTTTTAATATTCCTTGTCAAGATGTATCAAGACTAGACATCGATGTATCCGTTGATACTAGAGTGCGCAACACTCTCCAAATATTGGGTAGTATATCACTCATGGTTGTTGGGGGAACCAAGGGATATGCATACTGATAGTTATTGGATTACCATGGAATAACTCACTAAGTAGTTTTCTGTTGGTTAATATAACCAAGGTCAAATAGAAAATATCAAAGCGACTAGTTTATATAGTTTTCTTGACTTGAAAATGCTATTTATCTTTAATATGAAAGATCAACTTTGATCATTGTTAAATTGTGGCACATCATCCATCGAACGACTATAGTTGGGTCGAGTGGAAGTATTGAAAGTGAAACACTATTCAAAAGAGGATTCGTCACTTTAGTTATATAAGGTTAGTATCATAGTCAATTGAAGTCAACTAAAAGTCAAAATATCTTACCAGAGTAGTTCTGTTAATAATAATCGAAATTATTGAACTAAGGACTTTGTGTTTGGACGTTAAAGTTGAATATGGATGATATTGCAATTTTGATCATTACCAAATTCCATAAGTCAAAAGCGATACAGTTTTGACGAAGAAAATTGGTGTAGATAATCGTCACTGTCTAGTATGGCTTATAAAATGTAAAATTGGAATTACAAAAAGATGTGTAAGCGATAAATTCAGCCAAAATGTCACACCACTAGCTAAGGTGATGTAAGAACGTTAATATTTGAATTGTTTGATATTAACCGTTGACTGAATTTACACATTTGAGTCGCACTACCGTAGTGATGAATTCTGTGAAAAACCACATGATTTGATTAATTTATAAAATTTTGAAAATTAATTAATATTTAAGAAATATTAATTATTATTTAATTTAGTTGATGTTCGGGTGTTGTTTGTAATTATTCTAATGCGTTTATAAAAGTTATATTGGGGCGCATTAATATACGATATCGATGTAATTTTAAATAGGTTTAAATAAAGTATAACTGCATCAAGTGATTTATGGAAATTTTACATCATTTGATTGTAACAACCCGCACCTTAATGGGCCCGAAATTTGACTAAATGGAAACCCAAGTCCATTAGGGCAGGATCGTTGGTTTTGGTAACGTATAATAAACATAAGTATATCAAAGAGTGATTCATATAAACTCACAATAGAATTGAGAAATATAATAGAACATATGTATTGACTAAGGATGCTACCTCAAAAAATCATTCCTTGGATATTTAATTGCCTAATTAGCCCCATAATGAATAAGAAGACTTCACCATATGTAATTCCCATCTTACTCTAGTATCCAACACTTTCTATTCCTAACATGTGGGTTGTTATGAGGTGGGAGGTCTGAACAACGTTTTGGTAATTAGAAAATTACATAATTTACCCATTTCATTAATTAATGTCGAATGGTTTCCATTTAAGTATCATGTCTATTATTTACAGCTAATATATTAATTATTATGTGCATGTAAGATATGCCTACTCTAACCTTCTCCAAGGTATCACCGTATATACATAAACATTTCACTACCCAAAAACCCTAGTCACTTAATACTTCAAGTCCCCAAAGTGGACCCTTGCAACATAACCGCTAGTCAACCGGTCCTAGCTACAAAGACCGATGGCACCTAGATAAGGGTTTATAATATAGTTGCCATATTACTAACACATCTCAACTCTACAACTTACCTTCAACTATAGGCCAACGACCATTTTCAGTCCCACGCAACCACCATCAACTATATTCTGTCAATGTAAGAGATAATACCCAAGCCAGTTAATACCTTTTCAATGGGAATTAGGCAGACACTGACCATTTAATACCTACGTTTTAGGCAAGTCCCCGTCATTTACTACCTATCCCAAGGCGGACTCGTCATCGATACTATCTAGCTAACATCACATGAATCTCATTAGGCCATTTAAAACTTCTTGATGGAAGAGACAGGCCATATAATATCTACTTAATACCTTAAACCCAAAGCCGACTTTTCCCGAGATATCCACTACCATACCTAACTGCTAACCATAACCATTTAGTACTTCCTAAATAGGGAGGATGCAGACCCTATAATAGCTACTTAATGCCTCCATCCCAGAAGCAAGTCCTACATCATACGCATATCCCTTTCTCGTAGGCCTTATGGTTGGGGATGTCCCACATCAGTAGTAAGTGTACACAACTGTTGGTAGCCTCTGAGTGAAGGGCGGACTTCTATTGTGTAACTCTATAGACTCACATCTCTGCCTAATAAACCAAACCTACCACCTAAAGCCTAAGTGTTGGTCTAAGCCCACTAATTCATGATTGTTCTAAATGTATAATTGAAGTTATATAATTTCCTACTATTAAAATTATATTGGTTTCTACTTATAACTAATATTATTAATACCTACTTATTCGCCATGTTAGTATTCCTAATTTATATGCTTAGGCTTTGGTTTCCTTTTAATGTGTAAATAAATGCCTATTACTCCTATTAGTTGGTCATTAATTGCCAAAGTTGGACAATCTCTAATTAATCCTTATGTAATTCCTTTAGTCTATTTACCCATTTTCAAATCTAATTATTATGGCTATTTATTTTTCCATAATTACCATATTAAATTTTCTAATGACATTTATTTATTGGTTTCAAAATCAACCTATTATGCCTATTTATTTTTCCAAAAATGCCATATTAATTTCCAAATCTATCCCCTTTTAATTCCCTTTAACTTCCTATTAATTACAAACTTATTACTCATTAAATTTGCAATTAATGTCCATACATCATAGTCTATTAATTATTACGCTATTAATAACTAATACTTATATAGTCGTGCATCACAGTATTTATACATACATATGTATACATACATACATACATACATACATACATACATACATACATACATACATACATACATACATACATATATTTCTATTTTTGAACGTTAAGCATGGCTATACATACATACATACATACATACATATATATAATTATTAATTTCTGAACTAGAGCATTTCTTTCCACATTTTAATTTATCGAAGGTATCCTTCTAAAATGATTACCTTATAATTTTCCGTAAATTAACAAAATGTGAGGTCTTTGCTTCATTTGAAATTACAAGGAATTATATCTTTTCTTTTATTCAAATAGATAGTGTAAACTATAGAAACAAATATCCATATCTTACACATTTTTTCCCTTTTTGATATATTCCATGTAATTCAAACGATGCGCTTTTATACATATTTTTGAAATTGGATAATTTATGGAGACACGGAAACCGCTCCAAATAAAACATGTAAATTTACATTCCAAGGGCAACCTAATTTACACTCCAATTATAGATCTGGAACAATTTTAAAAATTTATTAAATTTCTACAAATGAATATTTAGGACCGATTTCAAATTTCCAGACCGGGTTGTACATACTATTGCTGTTTCAGTTACCTATTTTGTTGAATGTATAGGCGCTAATCCTAAACGTCTAAATTTAAGCCACAATTCATTAGATCTTATTTCTGCATAATAATTAAATAAGAATTCAGCAAGATAAATTAATAACAAGATTTCTAACTAGAATGGGAGATATTTATCTAGAGCAGGAAGGCTTGTTCTAATTAATTCGGTTTAGACTGCCCTTCCGATTTATTGGATGTCCATGCATTTGTTTCCAGATTGGGTTATTGACAAAATTGACAAAATTAGAAGAGACTTCCTATGGAGTGGGGAAAATTCTAATAATAATATTAAATGTCTAGTTAATTGGAAGACTGTCTATAAAGCCAAGAAGGAAGGTGGTTTAGGGGTTATTATTTTGCGTAATATGAACTTGTCATTGCTAGGTAAATGGTTATGGAAGTTTAAAGATATTAATGATAATGCTATTTGGAAAGAGATTATTTCTAAATATTACTATAATGGAAATAGTAATTTATAACAAATCGTTTCTCTAGCCACTCATAATATTTCTAATTTTTGGAAAAATATTTTAAAATGTCTTGAGATTTTTTAACTTAGGAATAATACTATAGTTCATTCCAGTAACCGTACTTCCTTTTGGCATGACCATTGGATTTCGGTCTTACCTCTTAAACTGGAATTTAAAGAGTTTTACGATATCTGTAATTTTAAATTTGCTCTAATTAATGAAGTTTATTCTCCCGATAATGATCCTCCTTGGAATTTCAGTTTTAACAGAATTTTAGTAGGTTCAACTCTTAGGCTTCTTCATTTGCTTTATGCAAGATTAAATCTTTATAATATTGATAATTATAATGATATTTTTTGTTGGGAATGCGATAGAAGTAAGAAATATACTTCAAACTCTTTTTATAGATTTATTAATTTTTTGGGTACTATAAACAATTCGTTCAAATTTATTTGGAAATCAAATGCTCCTCCTAAATCTAAAATACACATGTGGTTAATTTTGCATGGAAAACTTAATACAATTGAATACATAAAAAGAAAGAACATTCACAATGATAATAAATATTATTTTTGTAATCTGCATCTTGAAGACATTAAGCATATATACTATGATTGCATGGATTCTTATTACATACTTAATAATATTCTCAAAATTTTCAATCTTAATATTATAACTAAAATTTTGGATTGTGACTTTTATTGGAATAATTTTAGATTTAGGTTTAAAAATAATATTAGATTTCTACTTGACTCTTTATTCATTATTATTAGTTGGTATATAAGGTTTGAAAGAAATCAAAGAATTTTTAATAATAATAATAGTCATATTAATAAATTGATTTATACAATTTCTTCATTCTGTTTTAATTGGATTTCTAATCCCAAATATAAATTAGCTAAGAATAATTTTTTTAAAAGGTGTCTTAATAAGGTTAGCTACAATATTAATTTTTTTAAACACAACAATTTTTTTTTTGATGACATCAGTTTTCATATGAATATTTTTTCAAATTCATATGATGATTTATCTGTTAATCATAACTTACTTATGATTAAAGATTCATAGTTTTCTTTTAAATTTGGTTTTTAGTTTTTGTTCTTTTTTGGTGTATTAGTTTAGAAATATCTTAATTCTATTGTTACTAGTTTTGTCTCCTTTTTATTTTACTTCTTTCTTTATATATACATATATATGTATATTAATTATATTAATATACATATATATGTACAATTCTTACTTTTTCCTTAGTCACCCCTAAGATACAGGTATGGGTGAAAGGATACCAGGTTCTTCTTGCAGGTTTCCATACCTTTAGATCGGATGATACGAGTATTATCTTCAGGAGGATCCATGCTACATCTTGACATTTCTTCCCTTGTTCAGAGTTTCTAGTGCAGATTATCCCATCCAGCATCACATTTATTTTCACTTCAGAATCGAGGCTTCTTCATTCCTTTTGATCCAGATGCATGGAGTTTTTCTGCTTTGTTTTATGTGTTGCTTAGAGCTACCGAGATGTATGGAGCATCATTTCGATCCAGATGCTTAAAGTTTTTCTTCTTTGTTTTATGCATGGAGCTATTGAGATATATAGAGCATCATTCTCTCTTGTTTCTAGGTACTCCTAGCACTTAATATCGGGTGGTGGCTATGTCGGAACTCGATATCGGGGTGTGATGGGTGGTGGCCTTGTCGGAACTCATCTTAGGGGTACCTGTTTTTTTCTTTGTTACTCGTATTTAGTTTTTGTTACCTGCTATACATGTTGGTAGCACCTTACGATTGTGTTATATATATTTTTGCATGTGTGCCCTCCTCTATTTTATAGAGGATCACACATTTTTCTCAAAAAAAGATTTTCAAATTTCCAAATCTTAATCCAATCCTTTACTCGACTCCTTTTCCCATTCTAATAAAAAAGAATATGTATAAAAAGGTTTATATATATGATTAGAATTACATATTGGAGAAGAGATTAGAGGTTAAGGGGAATGTAAATTGAAATTTACCTTTTTCCGAAGTATTAATTCACTTCTTTTCTTTTATTTTCCACCCTTCTTCAATTTTTGTGTGTGTATACATATATGTATGTGTGTGTGTGTGTGTGTGTGTGTGTGTGTGTATGTATATTACATAGGGAATTAGTCTGAAGGAAAAAGCTGAGAGTAATTTTAATCTAAAAGACGCAAGTTTTAAAATTTACTATGAAGGACAACGGAATAATATATCCATATAACATTACACATATATAATGCTATATGCGCATGTCACTGTATATGTGAATATATAATTTAAGCTTATTAATTACTAGTACGTGTAAAAATACTTATATGGTGTAACAGCAGAAAGAACCCTATGAATTAAATGAAATAATGTTATACGAGCCAAAAATTTAAGAAATTTACCACATACTTAGGAAATCATAAAATATTTCCTGGATATGAAATTGGTTTAGGAGCATAAATACAATTTCGAATAAGTGACTGGTTTTGAAGCTTAAAAAAAACGTTCATTTGCCCGCATGAAATGAATAAAGAAAGGTATTTGAGCAACAAATTCCACTTCATTTTACATGTATAAATACATAATGTAAAAATAATTCTTATGCCAATTTGAGTTTAAGGGACACCAATTGCTGTTTGTAAAATTTAAGTCGTTGCAAATGGAAGTGTTACATATAAAAACCAATTCGGTAAACATATTACATACACCAACTTTTGTTGTATTCAAGTGGTTTAATTGTTGTAACTAACTTTGGTAAAAATGATACTGTTTGTTCAAATATTACAATGGAGTGGCTACCAATATTGGATCTGTTTCATTACTCTTATCCATATAAGTTCTCTTGTATAATGTACGCTTATTAATTACTAAAAATTATTAGGACAATAGAATATTATATTCACAGCAGAATGATATGTGAATATATAACATATATATGTGTAATGTTATTTGAATATACATTCCGTTGTCCTTCAGAGTAAATTTTAAAACTTGTGTCCTTTAGAATAAAATTGTTCACATGTTTTTCCTCTAGACTAATTCCCTCTATATTATATTTTATAATTTTTTGAAATAGAAGGGAGGGGAAAATGACAGAGCTTCGTTGCCTAAATTGGAAAATATGAAAAGACAAGTGAGGGTTAGCTCTTTATTCATAGCCGTGCGAATCAATTGTAACCATTATACTAAAATAATTAAATCTGAGATGTTGGCCAAGATTCAAACCCTTGCCGCCACTATGCGACCAGTCGACTGCTCCCTATAGGTGGTAACCACTAGTGGTCCCCAACCTAATAAAGGGGTCAACCAATGGGGTCTCGTATTTGATGTTTATTTATTTCTTTTTTTCGTATTTAATTATTTTCGCTCTAGAAACTTCAAATTCTAACCACCTTTCATTTGAGCTTTGGTCATGAAACTCCAAGTACGAAAGTTGCTCAAAAAATTATCATGGATGTAATGGTGCAAATTTCATGACTAAATTCCAAAATTAGCTTAGATTCAATTTTTGGAGCCTTGTTAATTATTGATTAATTATCATTAATTTTACGGTGTATTGCATTCTCCTTATTAAAAGAGTTTAGTCCCCAAAATTCCGAAGTGTTGAATCATGTAACATAGCATGTAACTAATCAAAGCTAACCAACCAATTAGTGTATGTCCAATTTTGCAGCCAAACATATACAAGTGCAAAGCATATCACAACATATAAAACATGTATGCAGAATGATTCTAAATCAACGCCACCTATATGAATGCATTCCTTAAAAAAATTGAAAGTATGATACAAGCAACCAAGATATACTAGTAGTTCTATATATAAACAAATTTTCAAAAATCAATTTTCAAGCATAAATTCCACACTCCCACGAGCAAGAGTATGGTTCAACCAATTTTCCATTCTATCCTTGCCATCCAAAACCTAGCACACAATTTTTAACCTCCAAATTTCTTAAAATTTAGTTTCAAAATATATATTCCTATGTCGAAAAAGGAATTTGGAAGTAAACATTTATAATTGCACCCTTCTTTTTAATACCTATTTCTTTACAATTAGGAACATTCTTTTATGCCTCTAAATATATTTTTAGCTCTTTCAGTTATAATTTGTATGAGGAGGTTTGCTTTTGGTTGTTAAAGCATAAATATCCTAAGCACAAGTTTCATTTTTACTATTAACAAGGTATGGAAATAGAAAGTTCAAGCAAAAACAACCTTTTCCCTTGGTATTATCTATGTTTTGTCTACTATCACCCTTGTCAAACAGTAACACTCACATTTACTAACACATCGATGCTCCTTACACTATTAAGTGGATTTGAAAATCAAAATTTTTATCATTTTAAAAGAAAACTATTAAATAAAATTTCCAAAAGAATTTCGAACTCTAAAAATAGTTTAAATAATTGAATTCCAAAAAGCATCGAGCACCATATTTTATTTTGTTACTTATATTTTATATTTATACTTATATTACTTTTTCTAAGCACTTGAATAAAATCTTCCAAAAACATTTGAATTCAACTTCTCAAAAGCATTTAAACAAAAAAATTCAAAGCTTTCGAACACAAAAAAGAAATCAAAACATTTCCGCTTTATCATTAAAAACAAATCAAGTCACAACTTAACGAAACAGGGACTCAGTCAATGAGCAAATGCATATGACTGACCCTAGTATTGTGTAGTTAATCCTAGATTTAGGGAACCTTTTCTTTTATTTTACTCTAAAATATAAACTACCTATAAGCGTATTTATAAATTTTATCTTTTAAGGCATATTGATGGTGACTAATGATTCCGCAACAACCTTCCCTTCTTTCACTTGCTAAATTTTTTCCCCCGAACTTCTAAAGTTTTGGGATCTAAGCATTTTTTTAATTTCTAGTTGCTAACTTAGTTTTCTAATTATTTTATAAACTTTCGATTTTACCTGCGTTTGATCGCTAGTTAAGTGTTCTTATTAGATTTCCTTATCTACACCATTTCTCAATATATATGTGTGTGTGTGTGTGTGTGTGTGTGTGTGTGTGTGTGTGTGTGTGTATTTGTCTCATCCCATCCATTAAATCATTATAATGATAAAATAGGAATATATCTTATATCATAGCTTTTCCTAAATTTGAAGGAAGACAATTAGCAATTAAAATATAGAAATCCTAAAAGATAATTGCTGGAAGTTGCACTTCAACATCGACTGGGGTTAATGATGTTGTGGCCTAACACTCTTTACTAAATTAAGATGGACATTTCTAGTACACCATTTGTTAAAAGAAATCTGGTCAACACCGCAAGGTTGTGCTAAAAATGAAGATTATCTTTTAAGCAAGTAGAGTAGGAAGTAAAATATATATCCTTCTTGAATTCCCTTTTGAATAGGTCTTAGTAGACAGAAATTGCTCGGAATGACCTTTCGACTCGATGAAAGGGTTGGTATTCGTGCTTATTGACCTTTCATTATAGTTGAGTCAGTGTGGTTTCACATTCGAAACCTTTCCTTTTTATTCATTTGAGTTATCTTGGATAAGATTTTCCTTTATTTGTTTCGACCTCGTCCGTGGCCTTAAACAGTTGAATGGTTTGCACTTAGTTAAAGATTATAAGTGTGGGTTTCGACTTTGTCGAAAGTCAGGCCCTTTGATTCCTTGTGTTAGTTGAAGGTTTAGGTAAGTCGTGACTTGGTTTCGACATTGTCGAAAGTGGTGGCTCAAGGGGAGGATAACTTGAAGTTAGTAATCGGAGTTATTTGAATCTAAAGGGTTTCGACTGTGTTGACAGTGACCATTTGACGTAGACGAAACCTGGAAAACAAGGTTAAACCCAACAAAAGCTTATAAGTAGTGAAGTATCTAATATATTTAAGACTTCCCTTTGATAGGCTCAAAAAGAATTTATTTCTCCAAATCCACAATTCAATTTTGTAATTAGGGTTACAACACTTCGCATTAAGAAAAATACAACTTTAGGATGGAAGGAAACAGATCCCCTAAACGTGACCCATTGGGCCTTATTTATAGATGCGGGTCAGCACCTTTTGACCTTGATGCTTCCAACTTGGTCAAAAGGTGGCTGCCGAATGACTTAAGTATGCCTCGTTTTTGTCGAAAGGAAAGTCTACGCCATTCTTCTTTGTATTGCCTTGTAAGTGCTTCCGACGCTGTTGACAGGTATTACTCAATTGTTTTGATGATGTTTGTTACGCCTGAGCACTTGTTTCTGATCTGATGTGGAACCCTCCTGAATCACACTAGTTTCGATCGGCTTGAAAGGCTTACCATAGCTTTTGAAGGGGTTGTCTTAGACAATACTTTCTTTCGCATTGTTTAAACAAAGGCAAAGCCTTTGGTGTCAAAAGGTTTGGCGCATATGCAAATAGCTGTTCCCATTGTCTTCGAATGGTGCTGCTTTGACTCGATCGAAAGGTCATCATGCATATGAAATAACCCAGTCGAAAGTTGGCTATTCATGGCAAAAGGGTGCTTTCGACCCCTTTGTCTCATTTTGAAAGGTATGAACTCATTGGTCCTTTGTTGTAGAGACTTTCCGACGCCTTCGAAAGGTTTTGAAGCTTCTAGATTTTGATGGTAGCACCCCTTCGACTGCTTCAAAAAGTTTGGCTGGAACCTTCTTCACTTGTCTTTCTTTGACTTCTGCTTAAAATGGTGCCGACCAAGTCGAAAGGTTTATTTTTAGAGTAACATTTGCCTCTTCCTGTGAAGTGATGCTCTTGACTTTCCAAGTCATCTATGTTGAAACCCTAAAGTTTCCTGCCCCCTGGTCTTCCCGCGTGAATCTAAGCCGCTTATTTAAATCTGATCTAATGGTTAGCAACTCTTGGGAGACTTTTCTTATAAGTACACTCTTTCTTTTTCTTCCTCATTTAACAATTCCCAAAAAATTCTCGAATTTCCCTTCAGCTTCCAAAAATCAAAGCAGAAATTAAATCTAATTGTAAGCACAAATTCATCTCAGTTTTATGAATTTCTCTTATCTTTATTATTTTTGGAACTTCATAGCAAATTTTAAATTTTGAGATCTCATAATCAAGATTTTGATTTCAAATTGTATGATTTTTAAACTTCTATAAACATATTCGATTCAATTTTCTGAGGCTGTTCAATTTGATTTTTAAGAAAAATTTTCGATTCAATTTCCTGAACCGATTAGGTTTGTTCCTCATTTCGAATTTTCTTCAGTGTTTTAGGATTTCTGCTATTTTCGAAAGAATTTGAATTCTCATTTATAATATTGAAATATTAAATGGATAATGTTAAAATCCATCTCCTTATCGGGTTTGGTTTATTTATTTATTTAACAAATTTTTGAAACCCCGGATCTGCAATCGGGTTTAGGGAAGATAGAAGTATTTGTTTTCTTTGCTTGGAAGTTTTAAGGGTACGAACGAAAAATTTATGCCACAAAACGACCTTTCTACCCCTTTGAAACGGATTAAGGCGGTAATGCTAATTTTGTTTCTTTAGCTCCTTTCGAAAGGGTCGAAAGGTGTTGTAGCATCAATTTTATCAACCTTATCGAAAGGCTTTGCAATTTAGTAGAGTGAATAGTTACCCCTTCCGAAAGCAATATGTTTCAACTTAGTCGAAACCTTTTGTGCTGATTGCAATCCATTTTCCTTAGTTAACTTTTGGAATCATAATGCTCCTTCAACCCTTTTGAATCCCTTTGTATGTAATGGGTCGAAACCCCTTAGAATCATTTTTTTCCGGCTTTGTCGAAACGTTCTAAGTGCATATGATTTTAACTTAGGACCTTTTGGCTCAAAGAGTATACAAGGTTTCGAAGACATTCGTATTTCCCTTAGGAAACTTAAGTCAAAGGTTTCTACAGTGTTAAAGAGTCTTGTTATTTTATTTATGAAGTGTTCATAGTGTAATTTTTTGTTCGAGATTTTATGTTAATTTTAACTACTCCTTCTTAACTATTTGGTTCCTATGAAGCTTTTGATATTGTTGGAAAGTACTACTTTATATTCCCCTCTCTCCTTTCAACCTTGTCGAAAGCTCAATGATGGCTCGTATTTATGGTTCCGACACTGTCGAAAGGTGGTGGCCAAAGGTTTAACTTTCTTTCCCTATCGACCTCGTCGAAAGCTCTATGAATACTTTGACTTGGGATTTCGATGCTGTTGTTAGGTATTTGCTAAATGTTGATGTCTCTTTTACTTTCGACTGTATCAAAATCCCAATATCTCTAACTTTAACTTAACCATTTTTCAAGAATTTGAAGTTACTTGTTTGGTTTCATGCTTAAGTAAGTTTTATATTAACTTTTGACAGTATCTTTAATTCATAAACTGAAATATTTTCACCTGGCAGAACCATGAGTTCTCTGAAGAAGGCTGAAGCCACTTCTAAGCGTTCTCTCATATCAACTCAAGATGAAGTTGATGCTATTCTTAATGATTTTGGAATTACTGGTGTTGAAGCCATTCCTCCCAAGGAGATAGACAATATCAACAACCCTCTCGAAGAGTTCTTTGCTTACACCACCATCCATATCTGGCATACAGGATTCTTGCCTTTTCCAGAGTTTTATCCATGCTCCTTTCTCATCTCGGGATTGCTCCAATACAATTGTCACCAAATGTTTATACCTACCTCTTATCTTTGGAGATGATGGCATTGGAATCTGGACTTCCTTCCCTTAACGCTAAAGTGTTGAACTACTTGACCCGGCTGGTTAAGCTTAGCAACCTTAATAGCCAGATATACAGAGCCAATCCCCAGAAGAAGCTAATATTAGATGGAGTTAATAAATTCAGAGACTGGGAAAATCAGTTCTTCTTTGTTAAGTGTTTTCAAACATCAGCGGGACTTTCGCTTCCCCTCGTAAGTCTAGATTTTTTTATCTTCCTTCACACGATGTTTTCTCTTGCTTAATCTCTGCTTTGGTCAAGTGCCCCTGCTAAAGACTTAATGATGATGATAAGAGAATGCGTGAATCTCTGATTGCAGCCTCAAGCCAAGTTGGGAGTAGAATGATGCTGTTGACTCTAACAAATTTACGAAAGCACTCTCTTTTACAGACAGGTCAAAGGATCGTAGGTAATCCTTCCTCTATTCAACATACCTCCCATGGCAAATGTTTCCTCTCTCTAGGAGACCCATCAGCTTTCTCTCCCATGTCACCCATTTGTGTTGACCACTATAGTATTTGAAGAACATTGCACTTGTCATGAATTGATGTATCGCCTTTTCAATTTATTTTGTTAATATACAATCCACTTGGATTCTTTTTAGTTGCTCCTCAAGTTACAATGCCGGTTAGTGGCGTCGCTCCTCTTTCTACAACTTCTGGAACATCATCTATTATTGAATCTATTTCTAAGACTAAGAGGGCCTTAAAAAGGAAATTGGTGTCATCATCTGAAATAGTGCCTCCCAAGAAGGTTGCTAAAGTTGTTGATGTAGAGAAGGAGAAGGATTCATCTATTAATTAAGCTCCGAAAATCCCAATCGTATAAGCTCCTAAAGAAAAATCGGAGCAGACTCTAACTGTACTCAACCCTCTTTCTCACATTTCCATTTTCGATTCTCCAGTTGCACTTGAGTAAATACTGTTTCAACTCTGGTAAAAGTTATGCGGAAAGTTCGAGGACAGTCATCTTCACGCTCTTCATCATCACCATCTCCTACACCTCCTCCAACACCTCATTCACATCCTTCTAGATCTCAAACGGTAGGAGAGCCTTCATAGACCCATGCTCTTGGAAAGGCTCCAATCACTTTGGATACCGAGGAAAGTGAAGATATTTCCTAGATTCCAACAGAAACCCAAAATCATGAACATTTTCAATCTTTTTAAGGACTTTCTATTCAAGAGAATGAAGAGTACCATGATCAGTCAAACTAGCAACATTACAACTACGATGAAACTGCATCTAATCTTTAGGGTTATTTTTCTTCTCAATGATCTATTCACTAATTTTTCATTCCCGCTTGTTTACTTAAGATAATTTTTTTTGTTTTGAACATTGAATTTATTATGCTGCTGTAGTATTACAATCTTATTATATCGTCCGCTCTTTTTTATGCTCATGCAGTATTATAATATCATCCATTCTTTTTCGATAATTACAAAGGGGGAGCATCTTAAATAAATCGTATAGTTGTCATCATCAAAAAGGGGGAGAATGTTACCACCTTGATTTCGATGACAACAACAATACAAGCTTTTAGAGTCAATATATATATATATATATATATATATATATATATCATTTATATGCAGGTAGACTTGTGCATCCAAGACTTGAAGACTGACATAAGAGTGATTACACTAGTAATCTATTAAGTTTGTAAATATGCGATATGTACAATCTCCTTGAGTAATCTTATCAAACACTTGCTTATATACACTAATAAAACTAAGAAAACAGAGTGTACATGTGTCAGACGTCTGATATCCAATATTAGATGTTTGGCATTAATTTTTGGTTATAAGTTCTATAACAAACCAGACGTCTGTCATATAAACTCAAACGTCTGGTAGCACAATCTGTTTTGAAAATCATAATCGACCAAACGTCTGGTACAAATGGCCAGACGTCTGAGCTGAGCAACAACCATTTTCTTCAAATAGACGCCTTCTTCAAAACAAAGGATTGCATCTCCTTATTTTGATCATGATTATTTCTTCTCATGCTTTGTGACTCTTCATTTCTGACTCTTCATTTCTCAATCAAAAGTCACTACTCTTTAAACAAAACTCTTCACCATCTATAAATAAAACTTGGAATTGAAAGTTAGAACTTAACTTTCATTTCTGAACTTTATTTATTTTCTAATTCTCTATGATTTACAAAAGCATTTAAAGATACATTATCATCTCTTCCTTAAATAAAAGTTTAAACTACATATTACTCAAGGAGATTATAGGAAGAAGTTTTACTTATAGTCAAGATCAATGTTACATAGAACACACATTTGTCAAAGAACTATTCTTGTAAAAGCCTGTTCCTCTAGGCGAAGCGAGGGCAATTGGTTAGTGAAATTCCGAAGAGGAGCTTCGAGACTAGACGTAGGATGGGAGGTCCGAACCAGTATAAAATTCCTGGTGTGATTACTTTTAATTTTTACCTGCATTATTATTCTGTGCAATTCATACTATCATACATCCATTTGTCATATATTATATACATATACGATCCACATAGACTTTTAAATACAACTAGCTTTGGAGACAACTTCCCCGTTAAATAAAATTCCTTCAAAGTCGTCGTCTTCTTCCTCGCCTTTCATTAATTTTGAAGAGACAGTCGAGTCTATTTTGCATTCTAAATCTTTCACCTCTATCCATCCACCTTCAACTGTCTCTGATTTAGCAGAATATTAGCGCTCATCGATAGAGCAACATTTTTTGGTGAGTTTTACCTTAATTAACCTTTTTACTGGTTTTATCTAAATGTCGAACTTATATTATGTTTTCTTCTTTCAGATTTCTACGAGTTGGTTAGTTTTGAATGAGCAAGCATCAAAGTCTTCTGTTGAGTCCTCTGAATTTCGAGAGGAAATTTCTGCTCTTAAGAACCAAATGTCCTATTTTTCTACGGACAGAGATAAAGCTACTACAGAACTGGAACAATAAAGGACTTCTCTTGCCCAAGCAAAAACTGATCTCCTAAAAGAGATAAGGGCTTGTCAACTTCTTGCCGATGAAAAATTTGCTATGGAGGTAGCTCTAAAAGATTCTGATGAGGAGAACGCCCGTATAGTAGCAAAAAACACTTCTCTGAAGGCGAAGTTCAAGAAAAATAGAACCTCCCCGAAGCTCACTGTTGATACGATTTCTGATGCTAAGCAGCGAGTATCTCAATTTATCAGTAACACTCTCGGACAAATAATTTTGAAGTCCTATGAAGAAGCCCTCATGTTTGCGTATGCTGATAATTTTAAGAAGTGCCATGACTTGAGTTTCCCATCACTTGACTCTTCCCTGGTTGATAGAGTAATGGGTAAGATTAATCAAATAAAGCAGAGGATTGAGCCTGTAGAAGAGGAGGAAATTGATGCCTCCAAGATTCATTCATTCGACGTCCCCTCCTTTGAAATTGAATCTGACTCTGAGGATGAGGGTGATAAGAATGATGCCGTCGAAGAAGAAGGCGATGATAGAAATGATGATGATGAGCATAACAATGATAATGATGATGACAACGTTGATGGTGGTCATGGCCTAGGTGGAGATGGCGAAGATCACAACGAAGCCTTTGATAAGCATGGGGATGACAACACCAAAGCTTCAAAGAAAGAGCCAATTCCTCCTGCAGCTACCCCTCCTGAATCTGCCGGGCCTTCTGCTCCCCAAGAGGATGAGCCTGCTTCTGTTAATGTTTAAGATCCTAAAGGGAAAGAGCAGGCTTTCCAAACCACTATCCTGATATCACAGGTTTGGGATTCTGTTTAAATACCTTTCACTTCGAAGGTTATAATAATGTAAAGCATTCATTTTAGATAAGAAAGAAGTCTTCCCCCCTATAAAACAAAACTTGAGAGAAAACAAGATGAAATAAACATGTTATATAGGAAGTTAGACAAGAAAATATGGGAGCATAATATACTTTCTGATAAGTATTATAGACTCGATAAAAGTGTCTCGGTGCTGGCATCTTTTAAACATCAAAAGGCTGCCCCTTATTGAAGAGAGTGCGCCTCCGATACGATGCTCTCTTAAAAAAAACCGAGCGTTAGTCACACTATTTTGGATGCTGATTAAAGAAAGGGACATTCTAATCCACTTTTTATATAAGGCTTATTGTAGACATTTGATTGTTGATTTCTTATAATTAGGCGAATTTAGTGGGGGACTACTTAAGCGTTTTCATAAGAGATACTTGGATGAATTCGTACCTGACCCGCACCTAGGAGCTTGTTGGAACTTACCACGGGTCAAGCCAATTCCCCAAGATCTCCCCTTTGAAAAGCTTAAGTATTATAAGGACAAATTTGTATCTGAGTTATTTTCTAAGTCTATTTTGTATGAACCAGATGAGTAGTTTTAAATATGTAACAGTGCACTGATCTATAAATATTTGTTTTAGTTTCACTCTTTATGCTTAGCTTTATTTTATTATGTTATCATAAAGTGATTGTCCACTAGTTCGACTTGTCTCTAGAGACCACTTAACCCAATATGTTAAAAGAGGAGGTTTTATCTTGAAAAATCACATTTAAAATCTTTGAAATTGGCGCGATATTGTTCACTCAGAGATTTACAAAAACTCAATTTGAAATATCCTCGTCTCCACTTTGACTTGCTTGGTGATAAGAAGGAAACACTTCTTAAGGAGATCAGAACATTTCACTCTAAGTTAATTTGTGGTCGTGATAGTCCTCCCACCAGAAAATGGGACTATAACAAATATCCACCAGTTGTCACTCGAAAAGAAGTCAATATCTCTTTTAATTCAACAGCTACCCTTTCATCTAACTCATTAGGTAAAGTTAGAAAATTAGTTTCTCGGCTTTAGATGTAAACCAATCGTTTATTGTATCTTTCAATTTTGCTATTATTTGAGTTATAATCGACTATTATAATGATAAAGTGGTTTTTCATCTCGATTTCAACTTTGTTTTATTTCCTTTTTCTTAAATAGGAGCTTTTATCGACATTTTCTCTCCCTCTTGATTTATCGTCACACATTGCTAACCTTAAGGAGAAACTGCTAAAGTCAAGCGGAATAAGTGAATCTGGCGATGACATTTTACTGGAACGCTTTGGTGGTAATGTTGAAGCCTTGAAATGGACAAAAGATACTTTGTTCAAAAAACCATTGCTATCAATTTGAAAGATCAAGTCACCTATCTTGAGGCTGACATTAAAAGCAAAGATGAAGTGATCTTGTCACTGAAGCGACAAATAAAGTTTAGCCCTTCAATTGATTTCGATCATAAGATGTCAGAGCTTATTCAACGGATCAGCGATTTGGAATTGAAATTGAAGGACAGTCTAGCTTAGTGCAAATCATTAGAATTCATCATGGGAGGCAAGATTTCAAGTATTACTTTGCCAGTTCCTCGCGCTTCTCCCTCAGTCACCACACCCACGAGGTCGAATTCTCTTGCCGCTCAAAAATTTCCCTTAATTGTTAACCCTCCTCTAGGTTTGGATGAAAATGTTATGGGTAACTAATGTAGGAGAGTTAAGATGGAAATATCTAAGTATTTTGATGAGCAACAAAGAGTGAAGTATTCTCAGACTATCAAAGAATATGCTGCCAAGGTTCAAATGTTCGAACGTGATAAATACTTCCTTCAAAAGCGCATTGTAGAGTTAGAAAGGGATAACAAGACCCTTAGGGGCGCAAACAGAGCATTCAACCATGTTCTGAAGACAAATATTGGTGCGATCGATGATGCAAACAACACTAGAAAGGAGGAAAAGAAACTGAAAGAAGTTATTTGCGTCGCAATTCGTCACATAGTTGATCCTTAATCAGAAAGAATCTTAACAAAGCTTCTCAAAACTTATAACGTATTTGCATCTTTAAAATATAAAATTGTTTTGTTTATATGTGAATAACTTTACAGTTTTGTAAATAACTTCACGACTAATGTAAATCATATTTTTGTAAATATCACCTGATTTGTAATCTTTTTCTGTAATGTCACTTCTATAATACTTTTTGATAGCTTACTCCTTATTTCTATATCCGCTGAATCTTTCATTTCTCTACGCTGTGCTGATTTCCCTTAAAGTATGAAGCAAACAATATTTCTAATTGTTAGCTTGAAATTGACATACCAATATATGTATATCATTTGCTTAGATTAACAAATTATCTTGTTAATTGTATGAAAAGGTAGTTTATATTAAACATCTAAATCCCACCTTCATCTATGATGAGTGGTAATCAAGAATTTAACTTCAACCATTTGGCTGGAATATTTGAAATTTGTTGATTGGAGATCTTGCCCCATCGCAAGAGCATAAATATTAGATAGAGATTTTCAAGAGAGATTTAATATAGGAGTAAATCCAGAAATCATTATATGAATATCCGTAGTGGAATTCCACTGACCCATTTGTGGGTATTAATGAAATTTGAAAACTTAGAAATTCGAGACCCGGATTTAGGGCATTAGCGATAGCTTGTAGGAATGATCTTCTCGAGAAATAATACTTTGACCCAGATTCAGGCATTTATGATAGAAATCCACTATAGAGATTCATAATAGAAATTCCTAGCCCAAATTAGGGCATTTATAAGTAATAGCCTCGCAACCCAGATTTGGGTATGATAAAGATGTTTTAGTGATTTATAGAGACCCAAACCCAGATTCAAAAATGAAGTTTCGAAATGAATATCTAGAAACCCAGATTTGAGTTTTAATTGACCAAATTCGGATATGAGAGATCCAAAACCGAGATTCAGGTATTAATAGATGATTAGAAATAAAAGTCCCGAAACCCAAATTTGGTTATTTATAAGTGGAGCTCTGTTCTACTTCTTTGATTTATGAACCCTTTAGGTCTTGCAGGAAGTAATTTGATTAGTTTCCTCTTGGGTTCGGAAGACTTAGTCCACAATTGGATATGTAGTTCCTCAGGCTTGGACATCTTAGTCTAGTACCGAATGAGCGTCGTCTTAGGCTTGGACATCTTAATCCATAATTTGATGGGCCTTTTCTTAGGCCTGTAAATCTTAGCCCATTGTTTGATGAGCCTCTTCTTGGGCCTGGACATTTTAGTCCAATGTTTGATGGGCCTCTTCTTGGGCCTAGACGTCTTAGTTCGTTGTTGTTCGGTGCTCTTGGTTAGCTCATCTTAGAGGCTGGAACCGAGGACTTACCCGACCTCCCTGAAGGATGCGCCCTTCCTTAGCCCTTTTGCGGCATCGACAAGGGCATGTTCGGTGCTGTACCCTGTCCATCTTATGGCTCGGGTAAAGGCTTACTCCGTCCTCCCTCCAGGAGGTGCCTTACCCTAGCCATAGCGTGGCGCAGATAAGGGCTTCCTCGGTGCTTTGACCTGGCCCACTTATCACAAGGCTTACGCCGTCCTCCCTCTAGGAGGTGCCCTGACCTAACCAGAGGCGTGGCCAAGGGCTTGTTCGGTGCTTTAACCTGGCCATCTTATGACACAGCTAAAGGCTTACCCTCCCTCCCTCAAGGAGACGCTCTGCCCTAGCCAACTTGGCGTGGATAGAGGCTTTTCTACCATCTTAGGTTGACCACCATCTTAGGTAGTATCCAAATATAAGGATAATTTCACTTCCAACCATGTAGGTTTTCTTTTTATGAAAAGTAGCTCTTTATTGACTTTGTCTCAAATTCTTTTTACAAATTCATGAATCTTTCCGTGTCGTAAGAAACTTATGATCATCCCCTCTAGCGCTTTGTAATGGTTGGTTTCATGGCCATTCATCATATGGTAGTAGCAATAGGGTCCTCCCATATTCCTTTCATGTTTTGGCATTTTCTTTTGTGATGGCCAATAGTTAAGCTCATCCTTAGCTAGCAAGTAGACGTTCTCTATTGATGTTGTCAAGTTACATTCTTTTGGAAGTCTAGACTTGAAGCTCGATTCTTGGAGATGGCTTTCTGATTTTTGTTTCTTGGCCTTATGTTTTAATGTTCTTCGGTTACTTTTGTTTTTGCCACCCATTGCTATTCTTGAGTCAAAAGAGCTCTTGTTGTAATTAGTTTCCACTTATGTGCAAAGACGTTGTAATCAGCCATTATTTCTTCCTCAAATATTGTGCCTTCGAAATAGAGTTGGATGGTTCTTCTCATTTGATTGAATATGTTTTCGTTTCCATTTGTTCTTTTTCCTAATACAAAGATAGGGGTGGGGCCAACATGAAAGGGGTTTATGCTCCATTTTTTAGGATCATAAGATTCTGCTTTTTCTGGTTTACAATCCTTAGGGATTCTAGCCTTAGTCTTTGCTCTTCATTCTGATTGGAATTCTTAATGATTATTGGGGAGAATCCGGCAAAGTGTGGTTCAGATAACCCTTGATCGGATCTCTTGATTCTTCTAGCCATGATTAAACCAAAGTAGTTAACTTGAGATAGGATTGAGTGGGGTTAGAGAACAACAGTATTGGGTGTTTAACCAAGTCGGTGGTTCAAGCCCTCCTTCTAGCACCGAAAATGTTAACAAGAAATCTTGTCAACATCCCAGGTTGTGCTAAAGAATGAATATTATCTTTTAGAGTAAAGTAGGAAGGAAAATATATATCCTTCTTGAATTTCCTTTCGAATAGGTCTTAGTATACAGAAATTACTCAAACGACCTTTCGACTCAGTCGAAAGGGTTGGTATTCGTGCTTAATGACCTTTTGACCTAGTTAAGTCAGTGTGGATTCTCCTTCGAAAGCTCTCCTTTTTATTTTGTTGAGATATCCCAAATATGGATTTCCTCTATTGGTTTCGACCTTGTCGGGGGTCTTAAACAGTTGAATGGTTTGCATTTAGTTAAAGATTAAAAGTGTGGATTTTGACCCTGTCGAAAGCCGGGCCCTTGGTTTCCTTGTGTTAGTTGAAGATTTAGGTAAGTCATGACTTAGTTTCGACCTTGTCGAAAGTGGTGGCTCAAGGGAAAGATAGCTTGAAGTTAATAGTCGGAGTTATTCGAATCTGTAGGGTTTCGACTGTGTCGACAGTGATCTTTTGACGTTGAGGAAACCTGGAAAATAAGGTAAAACCTAAAAAAAGCTTATATGCAGTAAAGTACCTAATATATTGAATACTTCCCTTTAATAGGCTCAAAAAGATTTTATTTCTCCAAATCCCCAAATCAATTTTGTAATTAGGGTTATAACACTTTGCATTAAGAAAAATACAAGTTTAGGATGGAAGTAATCGGATCCCCAAAACATGACCCCTTGGGTCTTATTTATAGATGCAGGTCAGGACCTTTCGACCTTGATGCTTTCGACTTGGTTTAAAGGTGGCTGCCGAATGACTTAAGTATGCTTCGTCTTTGACCAAAGGAAGGGTTGCTCCACTTTTTTATATTGCCTTGTAAGTGCTTCCGACGTCGTCAATAGGTATTGCTCAATGGTTTCGATGATGTTGGTTATGCCTGAGCACTTGTTTCTGATCTACTGCGGAACCGTCCTGAATCACACCGGTTTCGACCGGTTCGAAAGCCTTACCATAGCTTTCGAAGGGGATGTCTTGGACAATACTTGCTTTCACATGATTTAAACAAAGGCAAAACCTTTGGTGTCGAAAGGTTTGGCGCATATGCAAATAGCTGTCCTCATAGTCCTTAAAAGGTGCTACTTTGACTCAATCAAAAGGTCATCTTGCATATGAAATGACCTAGTCGAAAGGTGGCTATTGAAGGAGAAAGTGTGCTTTCAACCCCTTTGTCTCCTTCGAACGGTATGAACTCATTAGACCTTTGTTGTAAAGACCTTTTGAGGCCTTTGAAAAGTTTTGAAGCTTCTGGACTTCGATGGTAGCATCCCTTCGACTCATTTGAAAGGTTTAGCTGAAACCATCTTCACTTGTCTTTCATTAACTTCTGCTTAAAATGGTGCCAAACAAGTCGAAAGGTAGATATTTGGAGTAACATCACTATCATCCAAATGTATCCACCTTTCTAAACTCCCATTCTTGGCTTCCAATAAATGCGGTCCTCCACTACTCTAATCATTATCCCCGATTATAGTATAAATTATGCATTCCTACAACAAAGCGGGTAAGAAATATGACTATACATAACTTATTGGAAAATTGGTTTGGTGGAGTAACCTCGACCACCTATCTTGCCTTCTTCAACCTTAATTCAATCAACAACCTTTATGTGTGTGCGCTATATTAAAACTCTCTTCACTAACCACACCGCTATCTTCTCCCATTCAAAATCTCTTGATAATATCCTCAAAATTTGGTATTCAATTCCTCTATATCCTTGATTCTTCAAGCGAATATACCATGGGACTCGTAAAATTATACTTTGGTACCCTTCACTATTCCCTTGAAGTTTCTTCTCATGGCTTCCACACATCTTTAATAAAATATTCTTAGTTTCATACCAATATTCCTTATATTCAACGATAATTCCTTGTTGCTACGCTATGAGCATTCATAGCAATTTTATCCATAGCGTAAAACTGTTTCCTCGTCTTACCTATGTAGTGATCCCTATCTACTAATGTGCACGTAAATGTGCATATTTTTACTTCCACATTTAACCTAATTTAATTAAATGAATGATCATATAGGATATTTTAAAATGTTTGAATAAAAATTCAAATCGTTTCCAAAACATCATTTATTCATCTTCATATAGGGGAAAATGGTCATTTTGTGCACATATTAATCTTGAGAATATTAATTTGTGCATTTTATTTTTATTTATAGGAATTTGAGTGGAAATATGATGAAGGCTTCATGAAAAATATGCAAGCACACGGGAGGACAAGCAAATAAAGACGGAAATAAATCAATTCATGCAACATGGAGGACTCCACCTACCCGCTTACCTTGATCTTAGAAGCGAATGCAAATGTTACTAAAGATTAAAGTTACATGCACATCTAATGGTTGATTATGCTCATGTTAATGACAACTTGAAGGCCACACTTCCTAGAGGGTATTTTGGGTAGTCTCCAAAAAATATACATTAGGGTTTTAGGCATGTATAAATACCCCTTATGTTTCATGTAGTAAGCTCTTAGCCTCCCCTTTAGTTAGTTTAATTTTAGGCTCAAAAATAAATATAAACTCTCTTCTTCTAATTCATGGCTACTTAGCCATTTTCTTCTTTTAGGTAATTTATTTTTATACAATGTTAATTCATGCTCTTTTTATTTATATGCTCTTTTCCTTTCATGTCAGTAGTTAGTTTTTTTATGCAAGTAGATTAGCTCTCGTTTTATTTTAATTTGCTCTCATTTTCCTCTTATTTTTGTTTCATATTGAACTCTAAATTTGTTGAAATGTTAATAACTATGAGAAGTTAAACCCCTTCAATTTAGGGTTAATGAAGCCTTCTTAAACATGTAGATTCAACATTTTGATAACTTCTGATTCCTTTTTGTGTTTAAATTAAATATTTGATGTGGTTAAACTTGTTGTTTTACCTTTGAATTTGATAGCCAATGTTGATGATATCAAGTATGCTATGCTTAAACAAACAAAAACATAATTTACCTCTTCATCTACATATGAATATGGTAATGAAGTGGATTTTAAAGTCAAAATTTGACGGTCTATATTACTAATTAATAGTGAATAGATCATGCTTAGAACAGATTTTATTTTCAAGTCATTAACATTTTCATGAGACTTAACAAATGGTTTAGAGTGTGTATTATACTTTGATGGTTTATGTTGCGCTAATTAATAGCACAAATATTTCATACTTATGATAGACACATCAACTAAATTCACTGATGACCCAAAGAGAGATCATAGTTTCATGTTGAGTTGATTTATATGATCGTGAAAGTGGATTTATCTCTAAATTGTCTTTTAATCTCATAGTTTTCACTCACTTTTGTAGTATTGCAATTTTTTTTATAGCTAATCGCAATTTCAATTCTTGGTTAATTTGATTGAATAAAAATTTCAAAATCAATACAATTCCATACGAATCGACCGTACTCGTTACGTACTAACATTGCACGCTGCACTTGTGATTATTTTTAATTAAAAGTTGATTAGGTATTTTCTAATCCAATGAAACGTTACCCGGTCGAACAAGTTTTTGCCGCCGTTGCCGGGAAACTAATTTGATTTTTATATCTATTCTTTGAATTATTTTTGTTTGATTCTTACATGTTAATTTGCATTTGTTAAAAAAAACTCTGTGTGTGTTTGTTGTTTGATTTTTGTTTTCAATTTGTTGTGTGCTTGTTGTTCTCTATTCATTTTGCATTTGCATCCCCTCATTTAAAAAAAAAGGACAAACACAATTTCAAAACGGTTTTTTACTATTGTCCATTTTCATTTACATTTTCTTTCTTTTACAAACTGTTACATTTTACAAAATCAAAACTGTGCATTTTCAAGTTCATCACCCATATGCAACAGTTTCTATGCATACTACAGTCTCCCCACTTATATTTCACCCACTGTTGCAACTCATCACTCATACAACTGCTGCACGTATCTTCACACTATAAACAACTCCAAACTGCCTGCACTACAAATTCCTTGCTGCTCCTCACAGTACCAAACTTCCTCCACCGTTCCTCAACCATATCCGTTCACTGCTGTTGCCAATACAATTCATTCACCTGCCACATTCAACCATCCACAAGCCATACATCTCACTACAACTCCTTCTGCTCTGCATACAGCACTTCTGTGCACATTCACTTCACTGTGCACATCAATTCAACTGCCTCCACCTGTGCACTATCACAACACTGCCATCAAAAACAACATCCATTATACTATCACAACATCCACTACAACATCAAACCATCAAATACATATCATCTACAACAACCATTCACTTGCTTCACACTCAACAACCAACCTAATACATATCATCTACAACTGGCCACCCCCTGTCATACTTCACTTCTGTCAAATACCCCCCTCTTTCAAATCAGCAACTTCACATTCCAACAAACCACAACAGCATAACCTCTGCACTGCAGACAGTACAATTCCAAGTCAACCCCATACTTCATACAATTCTGACTTCCACATTACAGCAACACGGATTCTTCACTACCTATAACCTTGCAATACCATCTGCTTCGTAACCACCACTAAACAAATTCCATCTCCATCACCTCATTCCCATAGCCTACTTCATCTCTGTCACTAGCAAAAACCATGCACTCATCTCTGTCCATCCACCCATTTCTGTCTATCCACTACCTCTCATACAGACACAACCACCGTTGTCAGTAACCATCAGAGAACTTCCTCCCGATCACCACAATCACTAAACCAAACTGTCAACAACTTCCTCAATTACACATCACCTCAATCGCCAATCCATCTACTCCGAAACCAATCACATCAACCTCCTCCATATACACAAATCCACAATCCACTTTCAAAAAATCCGAAACCGCAACAACTCAACCCGCATACAACTGTGACCCAACTGCTACAGTCAAACAAACCAACCCTAATTCGCCAAACCGACCATCACAACAGTCGAACCACGTACAGGAACCCAAGCGGTTGCAAATTTGATAATTTACGAAATGATTTGCAAAATTGGAAAGTGATTTATGGGAAAGTGACCGAGGAATTTGGTTGCGATGTTTTAATGTTATTTCGTGAATTTGATTTGGTTATGATGTTATCTTGGCTTATGTGGATCGGGCATCAGCGTGGTTACTAAAAAAACATCTACTCCATATTAAAAATTTGTTTTGGTTTTCGCCGTTTATTATAAAACTAAAATTTCACAATCTTGAGGTATCTTATCCAAAATTTTATCTTTAAAATTATAAACTTAGAAACATTTTTTATCAAATTCAAAAATTACTTGGTTCCAAAAAAGAACCATGAAAAATTTTCCTTTCCTAACTGATTCTACATTTTAAGTACTTTCTACGAAAGAAATATACTTCTTTTTAAGAGTATGATTTTTCACTTAAAACATTCAAAAACTCAATTATTGTACTAAACCATTTTTTCTCAAAATTATTTTTTATAACTTTAAATAATGAAAATTAGAGTAGACAAAGGTAACTTTAATCCTATTATTTTTCTATACTCATGCCATCTTCGCTCCTACCTATAACGGAGATTTTCATAACACTGGAGGGGGGCTTCCAAAAGATATGTTTAATTGCAACATCTATCTAAGCATCTATCTAAAGTATATGCGCAATTACAACATATCCATGGAAATTTTTCATTCTTCCTATGCTATTCCTATTATTTTTCTGCTATATTATTTCTAACTAGATTACAAATCCTATACACACACCCCCCTAATGTTATTTCTATCTAAATTGTCGGGCATTCTTACCCTTCTACTTTCTATACCCCATTCAAATCAAGTACCATTTCCATTTACCCACCCCTTACAAAGAAATTTAAAAATGGGAATTCCAAATTTACATAATAGGAAAAATCATCGACCCTAACCTACCCTCTATTTTATCTTTATTTTAAAAACGAAATATCCCCTTTTATCAAAAATCTTTAAACCCAAACTTTTTGGCTCAACCAATTCTCAAGTTATAAATTTCAAAATTTCATTAATTTTTAAAACAACCAACTTCCTAATAAATCTTTTGAAAAACCCATTCAAAATATTTTAATGTATTTTCAAAAATCTTTTTAGCAAATTCTTTCCCTTGAGGTTGGA
The DNA here is from genome assembly GCA_030765085.1 of Allium cepa. NCBI lineage: Eukaryota > Viridiplantae > Streptophyta > Magnoliopsida > Asparagales > Amaryllidaceae > Allium > Allium cepa. Next base: position 22,331,021 of record CM060936.1, on the reverse strand, counting down.
CTTAGAAATGGACTTTAATTGTCCTTTCTTTTGAATTTTCATTTTGTTCCATTCATCCTTAAATCATCTCCATCCATGAATCCGACTTATTTTCTTATGGTAATTAATGCACACCTCCTTGCGGGAACTTATTCCACTTCTTCTTCACATCTTGTTTCCAAAAGCTTACAACATATAGTTTCTTATTTCTCATTTATCTAGATGAAATGTGCATCTTCAGGTGGCAATGCATCAAAATCCACAATCATAAGGTAATCTAGGCCCAACAAAGGGTCAAGTATCATCCAGCTTCTGGGATGCTTCTATATGTTGCAGTCATGCTTAGTCCACTCCTTACGATACAACCTCTGCCCCATAGGGTAATTGGGGGCAGGAGTATAAATTTAGGTCTATTTATTTTTCCAACTCATAGTCACCTCGCCCATCCATTCAGAATATGATCCCAACTACTTTTATAATCAGAATTTAATGAGTTGGGCATATAACTAATATACAATTATAGATAAAAATACAAATACATTCTCTCAGCGTATCTTTAAGTCCTAGTTCGACTAACTTAAGCTCTGATACCAAATATAACAACATGTACCTTAATGGGCCAAAATTCGATTAAACCAAAACCCTAGTCCATTAGGGCACAGATCGTTGGTTTTAATAACCTAGAATAAACACAAGTATATTAGAAAGAAATTAATATAAACTCATAGCGGAATTGAGAAATATAATTGAACATATGTATTGATTATGGTTGCTACCTCGAAATATTATTCCTTGGATATTTAATTGCCATGTCAGCACTAAACATAAATAAGAAGACTTCGCCATCTGTAGTTCCCATCTTGCCCCAATATCCGGTCCTTCTATATCTAATATGTGGGTTGTTTATTTATCTAAATATTTCACTACCCAAAAACCTGTGCCACTTAATACTTCAAGTCCCCGAAGTGTCCCTCGTAACATAACTGCTGGTCAATCGGTCCTAATTACAAAGACCGGTGACTCTTAGATAAGACTTTATAACACAATTTCCATATTACTAATGCATCTTAACTCTATAACTTACCTTCAACGGTATGCTATATGTCGTTCCCAATCCCATGCAACTACCATTAATCATGTCTTAACAATGTAAGAGATTGTACCTAAGCCACTCAATACCTTTTCAATGGGAACTGGACAGACTCTGACCATTTAATACCTACATTTTAGGTAGTTCACGTCATTTACTACCTATCCCAAGGTGGACTCATCTTTGATACTATCTAGCTAACATCGCATGGAATCTCTTCAGACCATTTAATACTTTATAGGAGAGACAGAACCTATAATAACTACTTAATACTTCAAACCCAAAGCGGATCCTTCCCGAGATATCCACTACCATGCCTAACCACTAACCCAACCATTTATTACTTCCTAAATAGGGAGATGCGGACCATATAATAGCTACTTAATACCTCCATCCCAGAAGCAGGTCCTGCACCCTACGCATATCCCGTTCCCACGGGCCTTATCGTTAGAGATGTCCTACATCAATAGTAAGTGTAAATAACTGTTGATAGCCTTTCAGTAAAGGGTAGACTTGTTATGTAATTCCACTGACCTCGCATCCCGACCTACTAAACCAAACCTACCACCTAAAGCTTAAGTGTTTAGCTAAGCCTACTAATTCACATTTATACTAAATGTATAGTTGAAGCCATATAATTTTCTACTATGAAAATTATATTGGTTTCTACGTATAACTAATAGTATTAATACTTACTTATTCGCTACGTTATTATTCCAAATTTATATGCTTAGGCTTTGGTTTCCTTTTAATGTCTTATAAATGTTTATTATCTATATTAATTGGTCATTAATTGCCCAAATTGGACAATATCTAATTAATCATCATTTAATTCCTTTAATCTATTTACCCATTTCAAAATCTACCTATTATGGCTGTCTATTGTCCCATAATTGCCATATTGAAATTTCAAATGACATTTACGTACTAGTTTTAAAGTCAACCTGTTATGCCTATTCATTTTTTCATAAATGCCATATTAATTTCTCTAATCAGTCCTCGTTTAATTCCATTTTAACTCTTTATTAATTACAACTTTATTACCAGTTAAATTTGCAGTTAATATCCATATATCATAGTCGTTAATTATTAAATGTTGATAACTAATACGTATATCATCGTAAATTATACTATTTTTGTATATTTCTATTTTTGAACATTAAGCTTGGTTACACATTTATACATACATACATATATACATATATATGTATTCCTAATTATTAATTTCTAAACTAGAACATTCATTTCTATATTTTAATTTATCAGAGTTATCCTTCTAAAAATGGTTACCATTATAATTTTCCATAACTTAACCAAAATGAGATCTTTGCTCTGTTTAAAATTATAAGTTTTTTTTGAAATGGAAAACGTAAGCTATGGAAAAGAATATCCATATCTTATACATTTCTTTCCCTTTATGGTATATATTCCTTGTTAATTCAAATGACGTGCTTTTATACATATTTTTGAAATTTGATAATTTATGGAAATTACATGAAAAATGCTCCAAATAAATTAAAAATGGAAACGTTCCAAGGGCAACCTAATTTACAACCCAATTATAGATTTGGAATAATTTTCAACTTTACTAACATTCTATAAACGAATATTTGATATCAATTTCAAATTTCTGGATCAGGTTGTACGTGCTATTCCTATTCCAATTACTTACTTCTTTGCTATTAATAAAGAGAATTCATTAAATATGATTCAACGGTGTCTTTCTGAACTACCCAAATGCCCTTTGCTTCTTTGGCTTCTTATGCAACACTTACCAAGTTCTGTTTCATCACAGCACAACTCCATTGCTTAGGCCACTAACAACCATGTGTGAGGTGACTTCTTTTATAGGTTAAGTGCGTGTAAATATGTGTTGTGTCTATGTGCATGGTTGTTGGTTTACATGGTAGCGGAGTGTTTGTAAGAATGTGTGAGTATGTGTCCATATGTTTGTGGGAGTTTAATATGCAGCATGTGTGTTTATATAGGTGAGAATGTTGGAGGTGCTGAACTATGTGAATGTTTATTTATGTGTGTAAGTGTTTGTTGTGTTTGTTGTGATGGCTATGGGGTAAATGTATAAGGCTATGTTGAATGTGTATATGACTAGCAAAGTTAGAAATGCAGATAAATATGAAACAGCATCATAAGCAAAGCAAGTTCAAAGATTACAAGTGGTCTTTTTGAGTATTGGGCTCAATTCAGCCATATACATATTATTTGTACATTATAAAAGCTTCAGCATGTAATACATGTATCGTCATCAAATGTTTTGATCTGTTGTAAAAAAAACATTTTCCCTTTTTCAAAATCAAGTGTATTATTTGTAGACTGGTAAATTCATCAAATCCTTTAAGCAATATATTAATATATATTTGGTAATGAAGAACCATGCACTCCACGTGATACTATTATTAAATCTTAGTGTAGCTACAAAATCACTTTTATATATATTTTGGTTCCTTGAATGTTCTTCAAATGTGTAGGTACAACTATAAATGATTGCTCATTGTAATTAAATGCATGTTACCCTGGTCATGCATATACACTCGTTATTGATTGTGTAAGGGCTAATCCCATAAGTTTATTTTAAGCTTACAACTCATCAAAACTTATTAGCCATAATAATTAAATAAGAATTCACGAGATAAATTTCTACATTATGAATAAATTATATAATTTCCCACTCACCTTTTTTAGGTTTTCCAAATCTCCAGATCTGAATCCAATCCTTTACCTAACTCTTTTTCCATTATAATCCAAAAGAATATACACAACAAGGTATATACATATTATTAGAATTACAGATCAGAGAAGAGATTAATGGGAATATAGATTGAAATTTACCTTTTTTCCATAGTATTGATTCGCTTCTTCTCTTCTTCTCTTTTATTTTTCGTCCTTCTCCGATTTCTATGTGTGTGTATATAATATTTTTAATTTTTAGCAATAGTGGAGACGAGAAAATTGTAGAGCTTTGTGCTTGAATCAAAAAAATAAGAGAAGATAAGAGAGGGTTAGGTCTTTATTTATAGGCACATGAATCAATCGTAAGCGTAGATCAAAATAATTAAATCCGATCTGTTGGCAAAGTTTAAACCCTAACCGTCACCATGTGACCGGTCAACCGCTACCCTATACTTGGTCAACTGCTGGCGGTTGATGGCCCAGTGAGGGGGTCGACTGGTGGAGTCCCATAATTAATTTTATTTATTTCCTTTTTTGGTATTTAATTATTTTAGTTCTCGAAATTTCAAACGCTAATAACATTTTCATTTCAGCCTCGATCTTGAAATTTCTAATATGAAAGTTGATCAAAAAATTGTCACGAATGCAATGGTGCAAGTTTCGTGACCAAATTCTATATTTGGAGATAGTTATTTATTAATTGTCATTAATTTTTCAGAGTATTACATTCTCCCCCTTAAAAGAATTTCATCCTCGAAATTCTCCAAGGGTTGAATCATTTAACATAGGCGCAATCAGTCTAAATTAACTAAATACTTATTGTACATCCAATTTTGCAGCCCAACGTGTACAAGTGTAAAGTGAATCATAACATGTTATCCTGCTTTTTGGCAAGGACGTGACACCAAAAGATTGACCGGAAACCAAAGACTGTTCTTCTTGATTGCCAGTTATGTACAGGTCGTTTATGAATGTCGGTAAATTGTATCCGAGTCTGGATCAAGCTACAATTGATATGACGAGATAAGCAAAGCTATAAAAGCCAACGTTCCAAATTTCAAGTCAATCGGGGTTCGTATGCTCGAGATATGGTCGATACAAAGAGATCAAGCTGTTCGTGTCCATCAAAAGACCATGTTCAAATCGATTTGTTCAAACCCATCTAGAACTACACTATTCGTATCCATCTAGAAGAATCTTGCTCGTATCGATCAAGCGTCGACCATTCGCATCGATCCACTAGTGCGCTTCACTTCGTATCCATCATGAATCCACTGTTCATATCCATCAAGGCCAAGCAAAGCTGCTACTTCATATCGATCGATACGAACAGAGCAATTACAGTGGATACGAACAGAGCAGAATGGTCGAAACGAATAGAGCGAGTTCTGATCGATATAAACAATATATTACTGATCGATTCGAACAACATGTTATTGATTGATTCGAACAAGGCATGTGAATAGTGGAGACTCGGTCGATTCGGCGTGAACTTCAGATCGATCTTAAAATCAAGCGCCATGTCAACTTGTAGGCACATGCTCAACATCGATTCGGACTGGTCGATACGAATGTATCGATTCAAACCAAACAGCCTGCCGAAGACTGGAAGTTGCATCGATCATAACTCACAACCTACAAGTCCAAATGCCATCAAATTTTCATAGAAGCTTACATACGACCTAAGGAATGTTCATGCCAAATTTTGACTCGATTGGATCAAATCTTGATTGATACGAAATTCGTTTGTATCGATCGCGTGGACCAACTCACGTGCCAAAAGAGACCTCCCGAGATCTGAGTGAGATATTTGCATCCTACGCCTATAAATAGCATCCCAAAGCCTATAAAAAGAGGATCTTTTGATTCTTCTATGTCCAGACTCTACCAGAATCAACATTGTACTCGAAATTTACTGTTGTAATCAGTTGTAACTCGTTGTAGTCAGAAAGCAAACAACAATAAAATCATCAACTTCAAAGTGGATGTAGGCCGGATTGCCGAAACACTATAAACTCTGTGTTCTTTACCAATTTCCTATTAATTTTCTGAACGATCTTCATTCTTTATTCTCTACATATTTGTTATCTATGATATGTGATTGTGAACTGGTGTTTTCATCAACAATTAGGTGTTGTGATCAATTTTGGCATAAACATTTTGGTGCTTTCATTGAGAAGGCTAGCATTCAGGGATTCTACAACTTGGACTTTGAATTTGAAGACTTGAAGACTTGGATCCAAAAAGTAATGACAAGGAAATCAGCAAGAAGACAGAGGACTAAAAGAAGTCAACTTGAAGGGAGTCAGGAGGCTTCCTCAGGAGCGAATCAGGCTTCAGTCTTCATCACCCAGGACGAGATGGAGATGATGATGGGAGCTATGCATGAAGAGCTTCTAAAAAGACAAGAGGAGATGATGCGGAATTTGCTTCGACAAACTGGAGGGCAGAATCTAGCTAACGCAGCTGCATGAGATGCTAGAGATAGGAGTCAGGAGCATGGAGCAATCAGGACCTAGAACAGAGCGTGACCATCAGGAGCGGCACCAAAGCTGGGGGCACTCACCAGAAGCGTGTTGATCCACCCTCAGGCAAGATACCAGGTGGAGCTGTTCAACATGGCATTGATAGAGGAATGGATGCCCATCCAGGAGACCGGATTCCAGGATCTCCTTGTGAACTCGAGGGGCAAGTCAGAGGCAACGGACAAGGAACACTGCTTGGAAACAGTGCAGACTGGCGGAGATAGTCAGACGAGCCATGAGAGGTGGACTAGTGAATAGAGATCTGGAAGACGTGAACAGGAGCCCTTAGCTCCCGCAATTAGACATGCTAGGAATCCATAATAATTCAAGCTACCAACACTGAAGATGTACGATGGGAGGATGGATCCTATAGTTTATCTAACAAGATACATGAGGCATATGGAGGTGTTGGGAGAATCGGAGGAGGTCATGGCCCGGTGCTTCCCATTGTATTTGACAGATATTGCAGCGCTATGGTTCAGAGAACTGGAGAGCGGCTCCATTGGAACATGGAATGATTTGACTGAGAAGTTTATGAGGCAATTCAAAGTTCACATTTCGAGACCCAAGAATGTGATGAATTTGGAAACATTAAAGCAAAGAACCGGGAAATCTTTGAGGAGCTTTCTGACGCTATTCAATGCAGCGGCAGCATCGGTGGATTGACCATATCCATCCATGGTTTTGATGGCAGTTGTATCCGGCATAACTGATGGCATGGAATTCAAGAATTCATTACAAGAGATCCCCCTATGGATCTAGGAGAATTTTATCACGAGGCTGAAGGATTTTTACGATTAGAGGATGCAAATGCTGAAAGAGAGGAAGGAGAAGGAGTCAATGTTTATGCAGTCAAGGGCAGAATCCTCCTAAAAAAATTCAAGAACTGATAAAGGGAAATGGAAGGACGAGGAAAATGATGATAGACCAAAACGACCACAAAAGAAACCAAGATTCACCTCCTATTCGGAATTGAATGAAATTTGGAACGGATTTATCAGGATATAAGGGGGCAGATTCCTTATTGAAAGCCAATGAGGAGGGATCCGACCAGCAATGAAAGAAGATCAGACAAGTATTGCTTATTCCACAAGCTGAATGGTCATAGCACGAATGATTGCAGGCACCTGAAGGATGAGATTGAGGGACATGTTAGAAATGGTCTGCTATCGCAATATGTGAGAAGGCGAGCAACAGCCGGGGAGCGAAAGCAACCACCCCCTGCATCAAATGAAGGTGGCCCCGGATCGAGGCATCAGCTTGTCATCAATTGATTAGAATAACTATGAATAAGTGACAAAATGCAAACCAATGCGGTTAAGTCATTTACACATGTACAGGATTACGAGTGATCCTCAGGCATGCTCTGATAGATTATCAATCGCATTAGTGTGAGTGTTTGCACTTTGACATCTCTGTTTTGCTTTTGTTTTCCATTTCTTTTGTTTGGACTTGATTTTGTTGGACATTTCTGTTGAAAGAACCATCTGAATGTAAAGTCGGTTTTAATAATTCTATATTGGCCAAGTCACTAACACATGTTTGGGATCGCGAACGGTCCTTAGGCATGCTCTGAGATGGCGATAAACCGCCATAACAAAAAGTTCATAAATTCACTCGAACGTGAAAATTTGACAATAATGACACTAAGCCCCCCTCCCCCCCCCCCCCCCCCCCCCGGGCACACACAACTCGCCTCGAATGGCACCCGACCGCGAAAGGTCACAACTCGCCTCGAACGGCACCCGAAAGCGAACGGTCACAATTCGCCGCGAACGACACCCGATCACGAACGATCACAAATCGCCTCGAATGGCACCCCGACCGCGAATGGTCACCATTCCTCACGAACGGCAACTGACCTCGAACAGTCACATACCACCTCAAATGACGTACGATCTCGAATGATCATCATTCAAAGTCAGGTAAAACTATCAATCTCTTTAATAGGTCATCAACAATATATGAACGTCCAGCTTATGGCATTACATAACACACCTTCCTACCACAAGGCATGTTTTGGGAGGCAAGTGTTATCCCGCCTTTTGGCATGGACGTGACACCAGAAGATTGACTGGATACCAAAGATAGTTCTTCTCGATTGCCAATTAAGTACAGGTCGGGTGTGGATGATGGTAAATTTTATCCGAGTTCAGATCAAGCTACAATTGATATGATGAGACAAGCAAAGCTATAAAAGCCAACGTTCCAAATTTCAAGTCAATCGGGGTTCGTATGCTCGAGATATGATCGATACAACTCAAGTGATCAAGCTGTTCATGTCCATCAAAAGACCATGTTCGAATCGATTTGTTCGAACCCATCTGGAACTACACTATTCGTATCCATCTAGAAGAACCTTGCTCGTATCGATCAAGCATCAACCATTGGCATCGATTAATCAGTGCGCTTCACATCGTATCCATCATGAAGCCGTTGTTCCTATCCATCAAGGCCAAGTAAAGCCGCTACTTCGTATCGATCGATACGAATAGAGAAATTATGGTCGATACAAATAGAGCAGAATGATCGACACGAATAGAGCGAGGTCCGATCGATACGAACAACATATTTGTAACGCTTACGATTTTTCGTTGCCGAAAAACCGAATAGTTAGGGTTTTTAAAAAGAATTTAAGAAAAGAAAAAGAGAGAAGAAGAGATAAGAAGATAGAAAATAGAAGAATAGAAAACAGAGAATTTTAAAATAGAACGGGAAGAAAGAAACAACTACAGAACAATATCAGAATCTCACAATTCGCAGCGGAACAACATATAATAGATAAATGAATAATCTTTAAATAAAGAACTATATCAGTTATTACATCACATTATATTACATTACATCAAATCATCAGAGTGTACAACAACAAACAATTTTAAACAGCGGAAAAAGAAGTACTATATACTAGTAATACGCTACGCCATCCAGCTTGCCTCCAGCAACTCCAGAATATCCAGAATATCCTGATAAACCTAACTCTTAACTGCCCGTGTGGAAATTGGTGGGCACCCAGAGTTTAGGAAGGAAAACAATAAACTCCGAGTCAGTCATGTGACTGGTGTGAGAACTCAAAACAGTTTATTTATCTTAGAAATCAAAATAGAGGAATATTTTTAAACTCAATTCGCAATGCTTTTAAAAATGAGACTACCATAAGGCCTCCCGCACACACACACAATGCAAACGCAGAATCGGAGGAGATTTCTCCTTATGATAGTCAAAGATGCTTGATACGCATTTAAAATAACATTTGATATTATTATTAGTGTATAGTGTAGGAAAAATTTATTTCGAAAGTAGAATATAAATCTTAGCCAACATACGACCATTATCGTATGCCTACTATAGCTAACTATGTTCAATAGCAGGTTACCGCCACATTCCATAGCAGGTTATACAACTAAAACCGTACAAGTTTCGTATTGTTTCTTTGGATTTCCAACGAATGATCAGGCCAAGGAACTTCCCATTGCCACATGAGAATGCCTCTGGATGGACATCCCCGAGAACCAAACCGGATCTCTACCAACACAAGGCCGGGTTATTCCTAACTGAGTAACAACTGACCGAATATGCCATCCCCCGGTCCTTTGGGACCTTTATCAACCGAGCGCTCGTAATCAATTCACACAATCATAAAGTGTTTTCAACATGAGTAAGTATCTGGGCTCCATACCATGATACCACCCTTTTCCAGAAGGAAATGTACATATCCTAAAGGGCGCTACCCCTCATAACCTTGCTGCATCTTTCCTGTTTTGACCATTTCCGGGATGTGAGGCTCGACGAATTCACGTCCACAAAAACATACTTTATACAAAAGCCATGCTTTGGGTCAACAAATGATCAACACAATGATCACTAAGATAGACGATCAAATAAATGATCCTATCACAAATAATCAACACAATGATCATTTCAGCATCACTCAGCATGTCACATTACCAAATTGGGAATATATCGCTGATAACTTCAACTATATAACCTCTGAGCACATACGTCTCAGAGAAGGGTGTTAAGCAAAAAGAATAAATTCTCCGCCACCAACAGAAATATATTTGAAAGAAATCGGCTTTATATCTCAACTTGTAATGTCAAACATACAATCCATACAAGTCTGTTCCGGGCTCGAACAGAACCGAAGGCACTTACAAAGAAGTCCTTGCAATCCGAATAATTTCTAATTACGTTCGGATTTCCCATCACTTATGGAGATCTCTATACCGGGGATCAGCCAGTGCAGAGACAATCAACAAGAAACCCTCTCGTTTTCGAAAATATCCGGTCTTCAACACCGGTCTTCGAATGCAATTCATAACGACGTATCACATATTCGGAATGGGTTATACGACCCCATGGTCCTTTTCCCGGTTAACCCGAATAGTGAGCGCTTATTTAAAAAAAATAAGTGTGGCATTCAATTTCAAACAAATTCACAACAAATACCGTTCAAGGTAAATATCGATAGTCGGTTATTGAACTATCAATGGATATGCCAACATCACCAGAATCCAAATAATTTTCCAAATTATTAAATTCCAAAAATATCTTTAGAAGATATAACTTTCCATATTTCAAAAATAAATCAATATTTATTTTTAAACCTATTTTCCCAATTCCATTTATAAATTCCATATTGAATTTATATTTCCAAAATATTTATGAATATACGATTTCAAATATTCATTTTCAATTTATCTTCAAAAAGATAAATTCTCTAAACTTTCCATTTCTCATTGGAAAAACAATTTCCATACTTATTTATTTTATAAGTAATCCACAAATTTTATTTATTTTCAACCTTGGAAAATATTCCATATACTCTAATCGAAATTAAGTATATATTTCATTCTTTAAGGAAATCATTCACTTAACCATATTTATTTGGGCCAAAACGAATGTTGCGTAAAACATCGTTACAACAACCCAAAATCACTAGTATAGGGATTCGAAATTAAAATAGATATGTAAATCCCAATACTATACAAAAACATTTCCTTTCGGAAATCATCTATTATAACAACAGTGTTATAACCTACTATTTTCTTCTATTTCTCGAAAACATCTATTTCAACAATGAATGTTGAAATCTATGATTTCGAATCTCAATATATTTTAAAACATCTTTAGATCGTTTTAATTTTATTTAAAACATCAAATTCAAAATAATTTCTTTAACATAATATTCACTATTCAAAAACGTGAATATATTACGTTAACAAATTTCATCTTTCTATTCATTTTATTTTAAGGAATTATTCACTGTCTAAAACATGAATATAACTCTATAAATAAACTACAACAATTTTACTTATCAAAATAAGTCATTTCGAATTTATAAAACAACGTTTATAAATTCTATTTCTATTTATTTTATAACAACTTCCTTTTATAAATTTCCTTTATTAACCTATCTCAGTTCATATCACAGTGATATATTAAAAATTCATATTATAAGTCAAATACTTATAATTTATTTATTTACAAAATTGTTTCTTTGAACTTCTCAAATTTATAAATTTTATAACTTATAAGATTCATTTATTTATCCAACTCATTCCTTTAATAACTTTATAAATTTTATAAACTTACTGCTTATAAAATTCTATTTATAACTTCACCGTTATAATTCTATAATTCCAATTTATGAAATTCATTTACAATTCTTTCTAACACTTAGAAAAGTTCGTTTTACACTTCTAATATTTTTAATTTACAAATATCAATTTATAAATCTTTTAATACAAATGAATTTGTATTATTATTTTAAAACATCTTTTAAACTCTTTTAGAATTCCATCATTTTGATTTATAAAATAATCCAATTTCATAAATCCTATATTTAAACTTTTTTTTACAATAGATTCAAAAATCTCAGTTTAAACTATTTTATAAAATCATAAATCCCATATTTTCAAAAAATCAATTTTTTTTAACTATATTTCTCAAAAATATAATTTTTATAACATTAAAAATTATAACGTTTATTTAATTATAATGGATCAATTCCAAAAATATTTAATAAACGTATATTTCCAAAAATCCTTTTTGAAATTAAAATCGTTATTTTTAAATTTCAAAAATTGGATCCGATGATGCAACACATCAAATAGTCAATCACGATTTTCCAATATCATATATCGATATGATAAACAATCAAACATCACAATATTTAAAATCAATAAATATTTGTGAGGAATCCAGTTGAATCCCTCCAACCTGTTTCCCTGCATCCACAGACATTAGCACAATACCATTCCGTTTCAAGACGGAATATCGCGGTATATGGGATTTTATAAAATATATATTCGCTTACTAACGGCGCATAGGGTCTCATCCGCTAAAAGAAAATGCGGGAAATCAATCAACTGCAATATATACATATGCCAATATATATATATATTGCTATATATATAGATATATACTAAAATATCTAATATCACAATCAAGCAATCAATCAATCAATCAACAAATTTTAAATATAACTATTTAAAATTTTAAATAACCCTTTTGAGTGAGAAGTTCTCACCTTAGCTTTTATTTGCAGTCCATTTTCCATCTTGACTTGATTCTCTTGTTTTATACCTATTTTAAATTATTTACACAATTCATTAATATTTAATATAAATCGAATAATTAATTTTCCATTTGATAGTTTTATTTAATTTGGCTAAGGATTTGGGTTTACTAAAAATTTATTCTTAACATAATAATTCGAACAATCGAATAATTTATTTCTTTGAAATAGGTTTGACTAATTAATTATTTAATTTTATACTATTCTTCCTACAATAGATTCAATTTACCTACCCTTAAATTAAATTTACCAAACTAGGTATTAAATTTCTTTTTCTTACCGAAAATTATATTTTAACTAATTTCTTTTTTTTAAAAATAAATTTGGCAACTAAACGATTTAAATAAACTTATTAACCCACATAAGTTATCTTAATAAATTATTTTTTAGTAAATGAAATAATTGAACAAGTTAACTTTTATTTTATAAATTTTATCAAATTAACTCAAAAATTTATTTTAAATTAATTTATAAGTTTCAAAAATCAACATTTTTTTTTTCTATAATAATTCATTTAACTAAAAATCTAAATTTAAAACTAATTTCCACTTTAATAAATACTTATACATATTTTTTCTTTATATTTTTACTGTCATTACTATTATTTTCTCTGCAACATACATATATGCATATAAAAAAAAACTTTCCATATAAATAAGTAAAAAAAAAACTTACTGGAACCCCCCTACCACAATCGCGACCGCCACCGCTTGTCGCGCGCCACCGCGACACGCACCAGGCCCCACGAACCACCTCGACTTCAACGCGCGCCACCACTTCGAGTCGCGCCGCCGCAACTCCAAATCCCCACGCGCACGCCTCCCCATCGAACGCAGATCCACACGAAGGCCCCCAAACCCTACGCGCCACATCCATTGACGCCGCGAGCTCGCGCGACCTCCCCATCAACGCGACAGCCCCTATGCACCGAAGCCCTAATTTCTCAGATCGAAGAGCACGCGATTCAATATTGAAGCCGAAGCCCTAGCTGATGAAGGCGAAGAGATGACGATTACGCGGCCGCCATTTTTGTTTCCTTTTTCTTTTTCTTTTTCTTTCGTATGAATGAATAATGGGAAGAGGGGTAGGGTTATAAAATAGAAGAGAAGAACGTGATTTTGGCGTGATAAAAGGCATGGAACACGGCATGTATTATGGGTATGGAGGAATGCTCAAAGTAAGGTAATGTTTACTTCTTTTTTTTTTATTTTTTTTTATTTTTATTTTTTTAATTTTATTTTCTCTTTTAAATTTAATTAGTTTTTATTAAAATTATGTTGTAAAAAATCTTAACTAGTATATATTCTTTATTTATTTTATTATATATATATATTATATATTTTTTTATTTATTTTCATATTTTAAATCCAAATTATTTTTCTAAATCATTAATCCAAATTTAAAATATAAGTTCAATATTAAATTTCAACTTCAAAGTCAAAATTTAAATTTCTATTCAACTTTTAAATAGATTAAATTCTAAATTTTAATCACCAATTCATTCTGAAAATTTGAAATTTAAGTCAAATTATCATTTAAATATTTAAAATAAATTAAATATTTACAAATTAAATTGTTCAAAATTTAAGATCGTTACAGTCTCCCCTACTTAAAAGAATTTCGTCCCGAAATTGCAAGTTAAGGAAGAATGATCCTAAACCGTTTATTATTTTTCACAATTCAAATAGTTTTATCGACTTACTAACCTAAATCTTTTATTAAAGATTCAATATCATTCCAATTAGTTTCTAATTTCACTTATATGTTCAAAACAACTTTGTTCTACTTAACAATTCAAATTTAAATTCAAATTCAAATTTCAAACATTCAAATTTTCTCAAAATTTTCTAACACCCTAAATTTTCGAAAAATTTCGCCAGCGTTTCCTTTGCGCGGCTCGATCGGTACGACTACAGAATGGCACCACGGCCCCTCAGAATCAAAAAGAAAAGAGAAAAGCCAAGTGGCTAGAGAAGAAAGTCATCAAATCTCATACTGAAATTGAAATACGTACCTTTTTGTCGAGCAATTCAATTTTATCTTTGAAATCAAAATTTCAATTCCTTTATACACCTGTATAACCTGTATAATCTGCTAGTAGTAGCATCCAAATCCAACATTCAAACCATTTTGCAAATTCTATTACAAAATTTTCAACATATACTTCTTATACGTTTTTACTTCACTATTGAAGTTACATATTCAATTTTATTCAATTTCACCTTTCAATTCAATTCACGACTTCAAATTCATTCGAATTCAATTCTCAATTTAAATTCTATTTGAATTAAATTCTAAATTCTAAATATTGAATTCTATTGATTAACTAATTTAATTCAATTTGTACATTCACATTACTACACTGAATTAGTTTCATTTACTAATTCATTTCAATATTTCAATTCATTCAATTTCATTTAATTCCATATACTAATGATAATAATTCTATATTATCACTTCTAACAATCATGCAACCATATACTAAAATAATTCATAGAAAATCATTTCTTTTCATACAAAATAGTTTTGGGCAAAATTATCTTGTTTACCCGATTCAAAAAAAAAACAATTTTATATTCACTAACAAATACGCGCTCATATCTATTATTACACTCAAACTCATTCTAGAGTACTACTGACTCCATCTCTAACGAGTAACACCCTACAGAACCATGGTTGTCGCTTAACCAACAGCTCTGATACCAAATGTAACGCTTACGATTTTTCGTTGCCGAAAAACCGAATAGTTAGGGTTTTTAAAAAGAATTTAAGAAAAGAAAAAGAGAGAAGAAGAGATAAGAAGATAGAAAATAGAAGAATAGAAAACAGAGAATTTTAAAATAGAACGGGAAGAAAGAAACAACTACAGAACAATATCAGAATCTCACAATTCGCAGCGGAACAACATATAATAGATAAATGAATAATCTTTAAATAAAGAACTATATCAGTTATTACATCACATTATATTACATTACATCAAATCATCAGAGTGTACAACAACAAACAATTTTAAACAGCGGAAAAAGAAGTACTATATACTAGTAATACGCTACGCCATCCAGCTTGCCTCCAGCAACTCCAGAATATCCAGAATATCCTGATAAACCTAACTCTTAACTGCCCGTGTGGAAATTGGTGGGCACCCAGAGTTTAGGAAGGAAAACAATAAACTCCGAGTCAGTCATGTGACTGGTGTGAGAACTCAAAACAGTTTATTTATCTTAGAAATCAAAATAGAGGAATATTTTTAAACTCAATTCGCAATGCTTTTAAAAATGAGACTACCATAAGGCCTCCCGCACACACACACAATGCAAACGCAGAATCGGAGGAGATTTCTCCTTATGATAGTCAAAGATGCTTGATACGCATTTAAAATAACATTTGATATTATTATTAGTGTATAGTGTAGGAAAAATTTATTTCGAAAGTAGAATATAAATCTTAGCCAACATACGACCATTATCGTATGCCTACTATAGCTAACTATGTTCAATAGCAGGTTACCGCCACATTCCATAGCAGGTTATACAACTAAAACCGTACAAGTTTCGTATTGTTTCTTTGGATTTCCAACGAATGATCAGGCCAAGGAACTTCCCATTGCCACATGAGAATGCCTCTGGATGGACATCCCCGAGAACCAAACCGGATCTCTACCAACACAAGGCCGGGTTACTCCTAACTGAGTAACAACTGACCGAATATGCCATCCCCCGGTCCTTTGGGACCTTTATCAACCGAGCGCTCGTAATCAATTCACACAATCATAAAGTGTTTTCAACATGAGTAAGTATCTGGGCTCCATACCATGATACCACCCTTTTCCAGAAGGAAATGTACATATCCTAAAGGGCGCTACCCCTCATAACCTTGCTGCATCTTTCCTGTTTTGACCATTTCCGGGATGTGAGGCTCGACGAATTCACGTCCACAAAAACATACTTTATACAAAAGCCATGCTTTGGGTCAACAAATGATCAACACAATGATCACTAAGATAGACGATCAAATAAATGATCCTATCACAAATAATCAACACAATGATCATTTCAGCATCACTCAGCATGTCACATTACCAAATTGGGAATATATCGCTGATAACTTCAACTATATAACCTCTGAGCACATACGTCTCAGAGAAGGGTGTTAAGCAAAAAGAATAAATTCTCCGCCACCAACAGAAATATATTTGAAAGAAATCGGCTTTATATCTCAACTTGTAATGTCAAACATACAATCCATACAAGTCTGTTCCGGGCTCGAACAGAACCGAAGGCACTTACAAAGAAGTCCTTGCAATCCGAATAATTTCTAATTACGTTCGGATTTCCCATCACTTATGGAGATCTCTATACCGGGGATCAGCCAGTGCAGAGACAATCAACAAGAAACCCTCTCGTTTTCGAAAATATCCGGTCTTCAACACCGGTCTTCGAATGCAATTCATAACGACGTATCACATATTCGGAATGGGTTATACGACCCCATGGTCCTTTCCCGGTTAACCCGAATAGTGAGCGCTTATTTTAAAAAAATAAGTGTGGCATTCAATTTCAAACAAATTCACAACAAATACCGTTCAAGGTAAATATCGATAGTCGGTTATTGAACTATCAATGGATATGCCAACATTACCAGAATCCAAATAATTTTCCAAATTATTTAATTCCAAAAATATCTTTAGAAGATATAACTTTCCATATTTCAAAAATAAATCAATATTTATTTTTAAACCTATTTTCCCAATTCCATTTATAAATTCCATATTGAATTTATATTTCCAAAATATTTATGAATATACGATTTCAAATATTCATTTTCAATTTATCTTCAAAAAGATAAATTCTCTAAACTTTCCATTTCTCATTGGAAAAACAATTTCCATACTTATTTATTTTATAAGTAATCCACAAATTTTATTTATTTTCAACCTTGGAAAATATTCCATATACTCTAATCGAAATTAAGTATATATTTCATTCTTTAAGGAAATCATTCACTTAACCATATTTATTTGGGCCAAAACGAATGTTGCGTAAAACATCGTTACAACAACCCAAAATCACTAGTATAGAGATTCGAAATTAAAATAGATATGTAAATCCCAATACTATACAAAAACATTTCCTTTCGGAAATCATCTATTATAACAACAGTGTTATAACCTACTATTTTCTTCTATTTCTCGAAAACATCTATTTCAACAATGAATGTTGAAATCTATGATTTCGAATCTCAATATATTTTAAAACATCTTTAGATCGTTTTAATTTTATTTAAAACATCAAATTCAAAATAATTTCTTTAACATAATATTCACTATTCAAAAACGTGAATATATTACGTTAACAAATTTCATCTTTCTATTCATTTTATTTTAAGGAATTATTCACTGTCTAAAACATGAATATAACTCTATAAATAAACTACAACAATTTTACTTATCAAAATAAGTCATTTCGAATTTATAAAACAACGTTTATAAATTCTATTTCTATTTATTTTATAACAACTTCCTTTTATAAATTTCCTTTATTAACCTATCTCAGTTCATATCACAGTGATATATTAAAAATTCATATTATAAGTCAAATACTTATAATTTATTTATTTACAAAATTGTTTCTTTGAACTTCTCAAATTTATAAATTTTATAACTTATAAGATTCATTTATTTATCCAACTCATTCCTTTAATAACTTTATAAATTTTATAAACTTACTGCTTATAAAATTCTATTTATAACTTCACCGTTATAATTCTATAATTCCAATTTATGAAATTCATTTACAATTCTTTCTAACACTTAGAAAAGTTCGTTTTACACTTCTAATATTTTTAATTTACAAATATCAATTTATAAATCTTTTAATACAAATGAATTTGTATTATTATTTTAAAACATCTTTTAAACTCTTTTAGAATTCCATCATTTTGATTTATAAAATAATCTAATTTCATAAATCCTATATTTAAACTTTTTTTTACAATAGATTCAAAAATCTCAGTTTAAACTATTTTATAAAATCATAAATCCCATATTTTCAAAAAATCAATTTTTTTTAACTATATTTCTCAAAAATATAATTTTTATAACATTAAAAATTATAACGTTTATTTAATTATAATGGATCAATTCCAAAAATATTTAATAAACGTATATTTCCAAAAATCCTTTTTGAAATTAAAATCGTTATTTTTAAATTTCAAAAATTGGATCCGATGATGCAACACATCAAATAGTCAATCACGATTTTCCAATATCATATATCGATATGATAAACAATCAAACATCACAATATTTAAAATCAATAAATATTTGTGAGGAATCCAGTTGGATCCCTCCAACCTGTTTCCCTGCATCCACAGACATTAGCACAATACCATTCCGTTTCAAGACGGAATATCGCGGTATATGGGATTTTATAAAATATATATTCGCTTACTAACGGCGCATAGGGTCTCATCCGCTAAAAGAAAATGCGGGAAATCAATCAACTGCAATATATACATATGCCAATATATATATATTGCTATATATATAGATATATCCTAAAATATCTAATATCACAATCAAGCAATCAATCAATCAATCAACAAATTTTAAATATAACTATTTAAAATTTTAAATAACCCTTTTGAGTGAGAAGTTCTCACCTTAGCTTTTATTTGCAGTCCATTTTCCATCTTGACTTGATTCTCTTGTTTTATACCTATTTTAAATTATTTACACAATTCATTAATATTTAATATAAATCGAATAATTAATTTTCCATTTGATAGTTTTATTTAATTTGGCTAAGGATTTGGGTTTACTAAAAATTTATTCTTAACATAATAATTCGAACAATCGAATAATTTATTTCTTTGAAATAGGTTTAACTAATTAATTATTTAATTTTATACTATTCTTCCTACAATAGATTCAATTTACCTACCCTTAAATTAAATTTACCAAACTAGGTATTAAATTTCTTTTTCTTACCGAAAATTATATTTTAACTAATTTCTTTTTTTTTAAAATAAATTTGGCAACTAAACGATTTAAATAAACTTATTAACCCACATAAGTTATCTTAATAAATTATTTTTTAGTAAATGAAATAATTGAACAAGTTAACTTTTATTTTATAAATTTTATCAAATTAACTCAAAAATTTATTTTAAATTAATTTATAAGTTTCAAAAATCAACATTTTTTTTTCTATAATAATTCATTTAACTAAAAATCTAAATTTAAAACTAATTTCCACTTTAATAAATACTTATACATATTTTTTCTTTATATTTTTACTGTCATTACTATTATTTTCTCTGCAACATACATATATGCATATAAAAAAAAACTTTCCATATAAATAAGTAAAAAAAAAACTTACTGGAACCCCCCTACCACAATCGCGACCGCCACCGCTTGTCGCGCGCCACCGCGACACGCACCAGGCCCCACGAACCACCTCGACTTCAACGCGCGCCACCACTTCGAGTCGCGCCGCCGCAACTCCAAATCCCCACGCGCACGCCTCCCCATCGAACGCAGATCCACACGAAGGCCCCCAAACCCTACGCGCCACATCCATTGACGCCGCGAGCTCGCGCGACCTCCCCATCAACGCGACAGCCCCTATGCACCGAAGCCCTAATTTCTCAGATCGAAGAGCACGCGATTCAATATTGAAGCCGAAGCCCTAGCTGATGAAGGCGAAGAGATGACGATTACGCGGCCGCCATTTTTGTTTCCTTTTTCTTTTTCTTTTTCTTTCGTATGAATGAATAATGGGAAGAGGGGTAGGGTTATAAAATAGAAGAGAAGAACGTGATTTTGGCGTGATAAAAGGCATGGAACACGGCATGTATTATGGGTATGGAGGAATGCTCAAAGTAAGGTAATGTTTACTTCTTTTTTTTATTATTTTTTTATTATTTTTTTATTTTATTTTATTTTCTCTTTTAAATTTAATTAGTTTTTGTTAAAATTATGTTGTAAAAAATCTTAACTAGTATATATTCTTTATTTATTTTATTATATATATATATTATATATTTTTTTATTTATTTTCATATTTTAAATCCAAATTATTTTTCTAAATCATTAATCCAAATTTAAAATATAAGTTCAATATTAAATTTCAACTTCAAAGTCAAAATTTAAATTTCTATTCAACTTTTAAATAGATTAAATTCTAAATTTTAATCACCAATTCATTCTGAAAATTTGAAATTTAAGTCAAATTATCATTTAAATATTTAAAATAAATTAAATATTTACAAATTAAATTGTTCAAAATTTAAGATCGTTACAATATTACTGATCGATTTAAACAACATGTTACCGATCGATTCGAACAAAGCACGTGCATAGGGGACACTCGGTTGATTCGGCATGAACTTTAGATCGATCCTAAAATCAAGTGCATGTCAACTTGCAGGCGCGTGCTCAGCATCGATTCAGACTGGTCAATACGAACGTATCAATTCGAACCAAACAGCCTACCGAAGACTCGAAGTTGCATTGATCATAAGTCACAACCTACAAGTCCAATGCCACCAAATTTTCACAGGAGCTTACATACGAACTAAGGAATGTTTATGCCAAATTTCGACTCGATTGGATCAAATCTTGATTGATATGAAATTCGTTCGTATCGATCATGGATCGAGTCGAAATCACGTGTTATCGATCGTGTGGGCCCACTCACGTGCCAGAAGAGGTCTTCTGAGATCTGAGTGAGATATTTGCATCCTACGCCTATAAATAGCACCCCAAAGCCTATAGAAAGAGGATCTTTTGATTCTCCTACATCCAGACTCTGCCAGAATCAACATTGTACTTGAAATTTTCTGTTGTAATCAGTTGTAACTCGTTGTAGTCAGCAAGCAAACATCAATAAAATCATCAACTTCAAAGTGGATGTAGGCCGAATTGCCGAACCACTATAAACTCTGTGTTCTTTACTGCTTTCCTATTAATCTTCTGAGTGATCTTCATTCTTTATTCTCTACATACTTGTTATTTGTGATATGTGATTGTGAACTGGTGCTTTCATCGACAATTGGATGCTTGTGACCAATTTTGGCGCAAACAAAACATGTATGCAGAATGATTCTAAATCGAAACCTTTTATACGAATGTATTCTTTTTAAAAACATCTTGAAAATATAATGCAAGCAATGTAGATAAACTGGCAGTTCTATATGTATGCATGTTTTCAAAAATCAATTTTCATACAACAATTTCCACACACTCCTACGAGTAGGAGTATGGTTCAACCAAAACCTAGCACATAATTTTTAAAATCTAAATATTTTGAAAATTGGTTTCTAAATCTATTTGAATGGAAAATTTTATGACTCAACCCTTCTTTTGGTACCTACTCCATTGAAACTTAGAATCTTCTCTTCTGCCCTCAAATATTTTTTTACTTTTCCAAGAATAATTGCAAAAGAAAGTTTATCTTTGGATGTTAAAGCGTAATTATCCTAAGCGTAAGTTTCATCTTACTATTAGTATAGTATGAAAATAGAAATTCCAAAGTTAAAATAGCATTTCCCTTGTTATTGTCTATGTTTTGTTGTCACCCATGTCGGATAGTAAAACTCATACTTAATAATACATCAATGCTCCTTACGCTAGTATGTGGTATTTGAAAATCAAAAAATTTATTAATTCAAAAGAAAAATTTTAAACAAAATTTCTAAAAGAATTTCCAACTTGCAAAACAGTTTAAAGAATTGAATTCCCAAAAGCATTTAAACAGCATATTTTATATTGTTACTTAAATTTTATATTTATTGCTTTTTTTAAACACTTCAACAAAATCTTTCAATAACATTTAAATTCAACTTCTCAAAAGCATTTAAACAAAAAAATTCAAGGCTTTCTAACACATAATAAAAGATTTTAAAACATTTCCCCTTCATCCTTAAAAATAAATCAAGCTACATCTTAATGGAAATGTGACCCAGTCAATGAGTTAACCCATATGATTGACCATAGTATTGCACAGTTAACAATAGATTTAGGGGACCTTTCTTTTCCTTTACTCTAAAACACCAAACTACCTTCAACATATTTATAAACTTTAGCTTTTAAGGCATATGAATAATGATCCATGATTTCGCAACAACCTCCCCTTTCCTCCCCTTGCTAAAATTTATTTTTCCCAAACTTCTAAAGTTTTGGGATGTAAGCAATTTTTTAATTTTTAGTTGCTAACTTAATTTTCTAATTATTTTATAAACCTTTATATTTGAATTTATAAACTTAGAAACATTTTTATCAGATTAAAAAATTACTTGGTTCAAAAAAGGAACCATGAACAATTTCCCTTTCTAACTGATTTTACCTTTTTAAGGACTTTCTACAATAGAGATTTACTTCTTTTAAGAGTAGGATTTTTAACTCAAAACATTCAAAAACTTAATTATCATATCAAACCATTATTTTCCAAAAACATCTTCTGTAACTTTAAATAATGAAAAGTAGAGTAGACAAGGGTAACTTTCATCCTATTATTTTCTTATACACATTTTATCTCTACTTCTACCTATGAAGAAGATTTTAGTAGCATAAGAGGGAGATTTCTAAAAGATATGCATAATTGCAACTTCTATCTAAGATTTTATCTAAAGTATAAGTGCAATTACTATATATTTTAGGAATTCTCCATTCTTCCTATCATATTCCTATTATATTTCTACTATATTATTTCTAACCAGATTGCTAATCATATATGTGTGTGCGTGTGTGTATGTGTATTCCTAATACCATTTATATTTAAATTGTCGGGAGTTCTTTCCCTTTTATTTTCTATACTTCATTTGAATCAAGTACATTTTCATTTGTCTACCCTTTAAAATGAAGTTTAAAAATTGAAAGTCCAAATTTACAAAATATAAGAACACATCGACCGCAACCTATGCTCTATTTTACCTTAATTTTTAAAACAAAATAACCCTTTATAAAAAATCTTCAAATCCAAACTTTTTGACCCAACCAATTCTCGAAATTTGAATTTCCTAATTTCCTTGCTTTTTCAAAACAATCAACTTCACGGTAAATCTTTTGAAAAACTCGTTCAAAACATTTTAAGGTGTTGGTAACATTTTTGGTTTTATAACACTCCAATTGAAGATGAAATAATTACCGTACTAATTACCTTAACGATTTTAAATTAGCAAAGTTAAGTAATATTAAATTTTCCATTAGGTAGTAATTGTGCTGCTGGATGCTTACACACTTAGGTAGTTACATTTTAACTGTTAAATAAATGTCAAATCGAGTTAGTATTTAATTCTAATATAGATAAAGTAAAATATGGTACTGAAAACTAGGTATGCGAACGTTAAGATATCCTACGTCTACAATGGAAATCTTTCTTCATTGCTCTGTTTTGGTGCCTTTTCATGGCAGAGAGTATGCTAAAATCTTAAAAATATTCAAAAGCAAAAAAGGTAAGGTCCCTTTCTTCCTACAGTGTTTTTCTATTTATAGTATGATGGTGCATGTGGATGGCCATAATCTGCTTCTTGCCATTGTGTTCCATCCTTGGATCTTGCCAAGTGTCATCAATTTGTGTTATCTGACTGATATACTTAGATTGCTGACGTGTTCTTGGTCGGAAGTATGAAAGGAAATCATGAATTCTTGAAATGATGGCAGGAAACCTCAAATTTGAATTGACTCTGCACTCATGTCCTTGGGTGGATTATAAAAGTTGCTTCGTCGGTTTTGGGGCATGTATGGCACTTTTAGAGTAAGACTGTACTAATTGGTGTGTGATTGTCCTGAGCTGCCTATGATCTAAGTTGCTCTTGTTATGTGGGTTATTAGTATAGGTTTACTCAAATCTTTGCTACTTTCCTATAAGTGTGGATCTATGGTGGATCATCGCTTGAGTGGCCCTGTGTGTAGCTCTTTGGGATGCTTCTAACTTCATATGGTTGCCCTCAATATGCACAGTACAAATCCGAATCGAGGGTGTTAACGAAGTATGAGCTCTAGGAATGTTGGCAGCATAGTTCTATTATTCTTTTGTTATAGCTTGTGGGTGTAGTACTTCATCGTCTGTTTATGGTATTCCTGTGGCTTATATTATGAGCACAGTATTTTTTTTCTATTATAGCTTCCTGCCTTTTGGCTGTAGCTCCTTTGGTTGGATCGAGTATCGTGGTTGTAGACCAGCTTTTGTGCAGTACTAGTTGGATCACTCCAATCTCTTCTCCTTTTGTCTTAACTTTTATTTATTTAATTCCCCGTTAATTTAGTTTGTAAAACATGGGTGTAACATCTTGCCACCAAGTCTTAAGTGACTGCAGATCGATATGGACTTGTCTCTGCTTGTTCTTCGCACCTTATGATCTGCTTTTTCGATGTTATCCTCCATTAAAGCTTTGTTGTGCGTTTGGCATGGTTTTCCCTGCTATTTGGGGATAGACCGTTTGTTGTTTATATGTATGTTGTTAGCCTGATCATTGAACAACGGTGGTGATCTGCATGAAATTGTTTATTATCTTTTATTTAACATTCCCGTTCTCATCTCTAAGAATGCTATTATCATTCATATGTTGTGTTGTTAATACAACAGTTGAACAATGGTAGTAATCCATGAATGTTTGCTCTTAGTTTAGCGTCACCGTTCTCATTTTTGTGGTTGCCATTGTTATTCATATACTACATTGTTGAACGACGGTGATGAGCTATGAAAAGTTATTTGTTTGTGCATTTGGCATGTCTTCCCTGTGACCTAGCGGAGGACCGAGTTTCAACTATGAAGTCAAGTTGTGTATTTACAACTTTCTCATGCGCATGGTTTTTTATACAGTTCTGTCTAGCATCCATACGTCTAGTGTTCTATGTTAACATCATTAACATATAAGAGTTTTTATACTGATGAAAGCATCTAGTATCCCTACGATCATTTCGGCTGAGAGAGCTGAGTAGCATTTTTGCAGCTCCATTTTGGTAATTGGTTTGGGCATTCTAATATCCCCATGTCCAGTTCGGCTAAGATGTCGATCTGCATTGAGCAGTTTTTCGATGGTTGGTCAAGGCCCTGCAATATCCCTACGTATAGTTCAGCTAAGCAGCTGATCTGTGTTGAGCAGTATTTTTTATGGATGGTTTGAGATGTCTATTACCCCTACGTCCAGCGTAAGTATTTAACTATGTCAAGAGAATTAAGACTGTAATGATCCCCATTTTTGAGTTAATTTTGAATTGATAATTAAACTAAATTTTTGGATAAAATTGTAAATTAATTTGAATTTTCCAAATGAAACAAGATATATGTTATTTTATTTATATAAATGAATTTTAACTTGAAATTTGATTTGGAATTCAACAATAAATATTTTATAAGTAAATTGGATTTGAAATCTCTATATATTTGAAACTGGTAAAATTTGTTTTCTAATCTTAGCAAATATACATATCTTTTGAAAATTGATGTATAAACTGGTTTGTATTCATATATATACATTTATAAGTACATGGCATTTGTACATGTACTCAAAGACAAATGTAAAAGATATAAACATGTATAATTAAGTATAAACTAATATATGTATTATATAAAACTCTTATTTATATATATGTAATTTACAAATATAAACACTTTATGATATATAATAAACATGTGTAAGCATTTTAATAGGAAGATCAACAAGTGCAATAATTTTGATATGCAAATTAAACAAGTGGCAAGATAAAAAAAATCTTTTAACCTAAAATATATAAAATTTTCAAAGAGTAAGAAATCAGGCTGTTCATTTTCTCTGTACAAAATTTCTTCCTTCATTTCTACAAAATCAAAGCCTGGTAACTCAAATCCATTAAAAAGAAAATCAAAACTGTCTTCAATCTGAAACAAAACAGATCAAACCCATAGCAAGATCATTTCCAATTTTCAAACTAAAGGAATCAAGCAAAATTCAGTCTGAAGCAAATCAATTCAACAACATCAAACAACAAACTTTAACCTGTAATGAGCATTCAAAGCTTTAATTCAAATAACATAGTCCAGATCATTTCTACTCAACCATTCAACAACAAGTTTGATCACTTCCAGTTTCCTTTGTTTCAAAAACACTTCCAGTTTTCAGATTAAAGACAAAAAGCACTGTCTCTGTTCAACAATTCCAGGCTTGAGTTCTCTGTTTCAAACAAGGACAGGTGAGCAAACCATTTGAACTTGATATATCCCTTAATGGTTGATTTATACTTGAAGTTGTGATATAATTGTGCTGGTGTGAATATATCTGCATATATGTATGTACGTGAAAATGGTTGTGCATGTTGAAATGGATGAAGGTTCTTATCTCTGTTGATACAATAGACTAACCCATTCAAATAAAAAATCAAGATCACTTGCTCTAATTCCTATTAAGCTATGATTATTTAAAAGAAAATGTTAGTAAGAATGTAATCTTACCTTTAAAAATTATTTCGAGTGAAATCATTTAGCAAAAAAAAATTCAAAAATAAAGTTTTACTGAGAAATCTTTTAAGATCAAATAAAACTACCACTTTAATTTTATGATTTGAGAATATAAGTGGAATCGTGAGGCAAATTGATGAATTTTAAGAGTAAAATTACAATTTTTAGGATGGTATTGAATGTGAAATTCGTAGTTGAATGGGAAATAAGTTTCGATCAAATTCTGGCAACCTAGGCGTTAATGGTGGTTGGGGTTTGGGCCAGTGGTAGCTTGGAAGTCAGGCGTTCGGGGAAAAATGGATGGTGAATTTTTTGGTGATCGAGCCGTCAGGGCCATAGCGAACTAGGGTTTTAGCCTGGTTCGAAAACAATGTTGAAAATTTAGTTCATGCGGCGTCGTCGAGAATATTTGGTCAATCGCGCCAATAGCAATCGGGCCGTGGGAGGTAGGCGGTGCTTTGACCAAAATTTCGAGGTCGCTAGCGGTCGTGATCATCTTGACGAAGCAACAATTGGTCAGAGCATTTTGTTCCGATGGGATCGATGGTATCGAAATTCGGTTTCGTGATAGATTGAGGGAGCTGGGTGGTCATGAAGTATGTATGGGTTATCGGCGATGGGATGGTGATCACGGTGATGGCCAGAGCATCGCCGTGCGATTGTGCACGTGCACAGCGTCGTTCGTATATCTGGGAGGTTTTAGGATCGAAGAAGAAGATGTGATGATCTCGAAGTTAGCCTCGGGAAATATAAGGGTTGGCTCGGGGTTGCTGTCGCGATGTTCGCGAGTATATAAAATGGGTAACAGGTTTTAAAGTTTAAAAGAAAAACAGGTTCAGGTTTTTAATTTTAAAAGATTATATGGAATAAGTTTGCAAAAGCAAAAGAAGCCAAATTTTAAAGCAAAAGCAATACAAATTTAAAAGTAAATTTTTAATAAGTTTTCTAAAACAAGTTTCAAACTTGAATTTTAAATTCAAATATGATTTGACAATAATTTGATGTGGTTTTAAAATAGATTTTAAATTAGAGTTCTGATAGTTTTTCAAATGTAATTAATTGATGTGGTTAAATGGACGGTCAAGTAATGATTTAGTTTTAAATCTTGCATGATTAAAGATTGTTTGATTACTTAATAATAAAAGGTTAATTGATTGATTAAAGGTGATTGATTGTTTAAATGTGATTACTTAATTAAAAGTAATTAATTAATGATTAACATTGATTAATCAGGTGATTAAGGATAATTACTCGATGTAATTAATTTGTGATTTATAAATATAAGTGACTAGCGATAACACTTATTGTAATTAATTAAAGATAAATTAATTAAGAGTTAATTAATTAGTGAGATTAATTAATTAGTGAGATTAATTAAGATTAATTTATTAATTAAGAATAGTTAATTAAATGGTAAGTAATTAAGGGTTAGCAAATTAATGTGATTAATTAAGAATAATTGAATAATTAAAGGTTAATTATTTAATGATTATGGGTTGATTAATTTAGAAATTAAAGGTTATTTGACTTATTAATTAAGGATGATTAATTAATAATTAAAGGTTGATTAATGATAAATTAATGGTTGATTAAAGGTTAATTAAGGATTAATAAAAGATAATTAATCAAGGTGATTAATTTAATTATATGATTAAATAAAGTGATAATTGTTTAATTGAAGTAATTAAATGATAATTACTTAGTGTAATTAAGGAATGATTATTTTGTGGAATTAAATTAAACGATAATGAATTGATTAAGATTAATTAATTTATTACTAAAGGATAATTCTTGATTAAGGATAATTAATCAATTAACGTGATTAATTAATTTCAGTAATTAATTTGAGGATAATTAATTAATTTATTAATTAAGGATAATGTATTTGTAATTAATTAAGGATAATTAATCAAATGGTAATTAATTAAGGGATAATTAATTTATTAATTAATCAATTAAGGGTAATTAATCAAAGGATAATTAAATAATTAAAGGTAAATTATTTAATGATTAAAGGTTAATTAATTTATTAATTTTTTTTAGCAAAGCTAAGTGGGGTTGGCTGGCCCCTATCGGATTATTGCAAACACAATAAAAGTAATTTGCACCATAACAAACCTACGGAACAAAAAAGAGGAAACAAAGAAGAAAAGACCAAAAATAAACAAAGGAAGCAAAACAAAGGCGACAAAGACACAATTAGTTCCACATTCCAGTAGTAATATTCCCATAGCTATACGAGCTATTTCTCATACCATCTCTGATTGAGATAATCAGCTGGTTCCATATTTCAACTTCACTTTTGTTCTTTCCGTTGAAGACTCTTTCGTTCCTTTCTCTCCAAATAACCCGAATGAACTTTTTTAAGACAAGCAGCAACATCAAGCTTGTGTCATTTTTCCATCTGGTGGCTCTATATATGTTGCACCATTCAATATTGCTATTTCTGGTCCTGCTTCCGTGACCAAGTAATAACAAGATTTTTTCCCATAAACTATGCACGAACTTGCAGTTGAAGAATAAATGAATGTTAGTCTCATTTTCATCAGCACAGAAACAACAAGTCGCATCGATGGCCATACCAATGCTATGCAGTTTTTCTTTGAAATTCATGGCATTCCTTAGCACTTTCCAGAGAAGAAAGTTTTCATTTTCTTTACAGTGATGATTCCAAACTCTCTTTTCCCAAGCAAACCAAGGCTTCGCTGCGCCATGGTTAATGCACTCATAAATTTTGGAAATGGAATGTTCAACAAGATCACTAGACCACAAAACCCCGTCATAGAATCTACAGGGTACTGTTGCCTGCTGATCTCCTGCCATAACTGTCAAATGGTCTGATTGCTGGAGAAAGGCATAGTGATAATACCATCGCAAATGAAATCTTTAGCTTTGGCATTAGTAGGAATACCAGTTTGGACTCTTTGATTGTATGTCATTATATTGTTTAGAATGAGCCCAGACCTGGCCAATGGGTCGTTCCAAAAACTGACGGTTCCATTAGGAGAAGCTACGTGTTTAATGTGAGGAAGCAACATGGGTCTAAGATTCAGGATGGATCTCCATGTCCAACTACAACCATGCGGGATGTCCATGCACCAGAAAGATTTGTTGTGAAGGTTGTACTTCTTAGACCAAGTCACCCATATATTGTTTTTTGAATTAAGAAGATTGTCCAGATGTGTACTGAAGGCAGCAGTATTCCAATTTCGTATATTTATGATGCCAAGGCCTTCCATGCTCATTTTAGTTTCAACCTTGCAAAAACTAATAGGTTTGAGACTGTTAGAATGAATGCACCCATTCCACAGGAAATTACACATAGCCTTCCTGATCATGTGGATTAGCTTCTTGGGAAGGATGAAGGTTTTACTCCAATAAGTTGTATATGAGAATATGACAGATTTAATTAGCGTCAGTCTTCCTGTCTGAGAAAGGAATCTATTTGCCCAAGCATTCATGGTGAGAGTGACCTTATCATAAAGTTTCATACACTGGGTTGTGGAAATTTTGGAGGAGGTCAAGGGAATCCCGAGGTAAGTGAGAGTTTCAGGAGCTTGGGGAAGGTGGCATATATTGATAAGAGATTGGGTAGTAGGGGCATAGACTCCTACAATTTATTAATTAATCAAAGGATAATTAATCAAATAATTTGTAATAAATTAATGTTAATTAACCATGATTGGTGTTTATTCATAAGTAATTAATCTGATTTAAATTAATCAGATAATTAATTGATTTCGCTTACGGATGTATGAATTGTATGAATTCCTTGAGTTGATTTATAATGATTCTATGATGTGGATTGTTTTGATTGAGCTTGATGTGTATATTATTTATCTGTAATGTATTTACATATTTATCTGTGATGCATTTACATATCTATCTATGAATCTATGAATGATGATAAGTGTTATAGGATTATACCGCTTATCAAATATCATTGTGCTTGAATCTGTGATGATTGATGATGTTGAACTATTGTGTAAAACCCCTGGACTACACCTTACACACACAAATATGGATTGCACGAGGAAATTGGTTAAGTCATGGATTTTTTGAAATGGTTTTAAAACTGAATCTTGAATTCAAATGTTTTGGAATTGGGTTAAATATGAAAGTTCTTGAAAGGGAGTTTTGAAGATAAAAGTTATTTTGAGATAACTTAATAAAGTTTTGAAATTTAAAATAGTTTGACTTGAATTTGAATTCAAAGGTTTGAAATTGAACTCTATATTTGGAAATTATGGTATTAAAAGGGTTTTTCAAGTTATAAAGGTGTTTATATGTGTTTTAAACCATTTTAAAAGTATTTTTTGGGAATTTGAATTTAACCCAAGTTTTATATTTGAAAGGCTTTAACTCGTGCAATTGTAATCGGATTTTTTCCGAAACGAAAACTATTTGTTTTTAAATAATAATAGCTTTCATATAAAGAAAGGATTTCCAATTTGTGTTGAAAGATTTCAAATTTGAAATGCAATTGAAATAGTTTTGAAAGGCTATGAATTAATCTTTGTGAAAGATTGTTGAACTTTTTTTCAAAATTGAAGAGGATTTAAATGGTGTATCTTTTACATAAAATATTTGAAATGGGAATTATTTTGAAAGTTATGAATGGATTTTGGAAATAGTTTTGAAAGTTATAAATTGAGTCTATGATTTAATAATTGGATGAGTTAATCCGATTTGAAAAGGAGAATTGTTTTGAAAGCTGTAAATGAATCTTTGTGAAATCTGGGTGAACTTTATGAAGTAAATATTTTTATTTAAAAGATTTGAAATGGTAATTTGGTTTAAACCATTTGAAAAGAAAGTTTGGGTTTTAAGTTGTGACTTAACTGAGATCCCATTATCCATATGTTTTTAAATATTGCGCTCATTATTCGGTTTAGCCGAGAGGGGATCTTGTGTCATATAACCCATTCCGAATAATGATACGACGATATGAATATCATTTGAAGACCGGTGGTCTAGACCGGATGCTTTCGAAAGCGAAAGGATAACTCGTCGAATGTCTCTGCACTGGCTGATCCCCAGTATAGAGATTTGATCATCCTTTGTGATGGGGAGTCCGGACGTGATTAGTGAATATCCGGATTTGCAAGAGCTTCTTTGGAAGTGCCTTCGGTTCTGTTCGAACCCAGAAGAGACTTGTATGGATGTGTGTCTGACATTACGCTTTGAGATGTAAAACCAGTTTCTATCAAATACATTTCTATTTGGTGGCGGAGAATTTATTCTCTTAGCTTAACACCCTTCTCCGAGACGTCCAAGCTCAGAGGTTATGTAGTTGATATTTACTAGTGATACATTCCCAATTTCGTAATGTGGCATACGAAGTGCTGCTGATCATTTGTTGATCAAAGCATGGCTTTGTGAAAAAGTGCAGCATTGTGGACGAGAATGCATCAGGACCTCACACCCCGGAAATGGTCGAAACAGGAAAGATGCGGCAAAGTTATGAGGGTCGCGCCCTTTAGGGTGTGTCATTCCCTTCTGGAAAAAGGTAGTATCATGGTATGGAGCCCAGATACTTAACTCATGTGGTCACTGCAAATCTATTACTTTGTGATTGCTTTGTGGTGGTTGGTGTAGAGTACCTCGGATAAAGGTCGCAAATGACCGGGGGATGGCATGCTTGAGTAGTAGCTACCTAATTACAGAGATAACCCGGCCTTGTGTTGGTAGAGAGCCGGGTAGGTGCTCGGGACGTCCATCCAGAGGCCTACCCATGTGGCAGTAGGAAGTTCCTTAGCCTGACCATTTGTTCGAAATCCAATCATCCAATACGCACCTTGTACGGTTTTAGTTGTATAACCTGCCATTTACTTATGGTGGCGCCCCACTGTTTAGATGGTAGCTATAGTAGGCATACAATAATGGTTGTATGCTGGCTAAGATTAATATTATACTTTCGAAATTATTTCTTCACTGTGCACTAATAATAATATCAAATTTTTTTTACGTAGTAAGCATATTTGACTATCATAAGGAGAAATCTCCTCCAATTCTGCGTTTGCATTATGTGTGCGGCGGGAGGCCTTATGATAGTTTCATTTTCCAAAAAAAAATTGCGAATTTCATTTTAAATTGTTTTGCTTTTGATAAAGATAAAAAAACTGTTTTTGTTTGCTCATACCAGTCCCATGACTGACCTGGAGTTTATTGTTCCCTTCCTAAACTCTAGGTGCCCACAATTTTCCACACGGGGTGTCTAGAGTTGGGTTTTCAGATAATCAAGTAATAGGTGTAGATTCGATAGCCTTCGAAGTCTTTGGTTTGGTAGCTTTCAGTCTTTGGAATCTTCTTCAGTCTTGGCTGATGACCTTGCTTAGTACAACTTGATGGGGGTTCGAGCTAGCTTTGGATTGGAGATGGAGTTTTGGAGTTGGCATTGAAGACATTGTCTTTCCGCTGCTGTTGTCTCTGTTATTGTCTTGTATCTATCTTGGATATATTGATAGTCATTTGTATTTCATATTCAGTTGTATCAGATATTGTATCAATGTTGTATATTGATATATTCTTTTCTTCCGTTGTGTTATTATACTTAATGTGTTATAAGCTCCGACGAACCAGATTCGACGTTTGAATCTACGGCATTTGAATATAGGTGATGTATTCGATGTCGATTTTCGTAGGTCGAGTCAGGGTCGTTATAATTGGTATCGGAGCTGAAGGTTGAAACTTTAGCTCAGGAGTATAACACATTAGGTAACTCATTAAAGATAGGGTGAAGTATACCCTAGAATGAGTATATCCCTAGATATCCGTTTGTGTGCCTCGGTAAATTCTCTTACTATCCACTGATAGTAAGTATGAGTGTAAGAAGAGGACGAGATAGGGGACAGAGGAGTACCACTATAAATGGTCAATACTTTGCAATAGCGGAAACAATTTTCTCTATCAATCTCCTTTGATCCAATTTCAAATTCTTTGATTGCTTCATAGCAGCTCAAAGAAGAAGCTTCCGTGCGGCGATGGCCTGCGAATCGTATAAATAAGTTCATATCTCGTATTCTCGTTATCATCTTTTCGTTTTAAACTCTATTGAATTTGAAAAAATTCATTTGAAATAAATTGGTTAATAAAATAGGAAGCTAAAAGCTGAATTTGAATTGTATCAATAAAACGATATCTGTTAAAACCAAATTTGAAATTCTATTGTAATTTCTTGTGTAGATCGAAGTCCGAAGAGGGACAAGTTAATATATACTTTGGGATATTCCGACTTGAGTTTGGAATCGAGACCTAGTGTTTGAGAAATTGTAGAAGGTTGAATCTATCTATCTATTCTCTGGGATCCAATATATGCTACGAATGATTAGTTATCTCTTTGAACTAACCAATGTTCTTGCATATTTCGTAGACCAGATGACCCGAGTATCTTGTGAAATATTGTATGAGTTTGTTCTCATATTTATTGATGATATTCTGATTTGGTAAGCCAAATGCAGAATAGATATTCAGTTTGATCTGAAAAGATATTTCTCTATCTTTCATCTTTTCTTTGTTGTTTTCCGTCTTGCAAATTTCGAGGACGAAATTTTCTTAGGGGGGAATTTGTAACGATCCCGATTTTTGAGTTAAATTTGAATTGATAATTAAACTAAATTTTTGGATAAAATTGTAAATTAATTTGAATTTTCCAAATGAAATAAGATATATGTTATTTTATTTATGTAAATGAATTTTAACTTGAAATTTGATTTGGAATTCAACAATAAATATTTTATAAGTAAATTGGATTTGAAATCTCTATATATTTGAAACTGATAAAATTTATTTTCTAATCTTAGCAAATATACATATCTTTTGAAAATTGATGTATAAAATGGTTTGTATTCATATATATACATTTATAAGTACATGACATTTGTACATGTACTCAAAGACAAATGTAAAAGATATAAACGTATATAATTAAGTGTAAACTAATATATGTATTATATAAACTCTTATTTATATATATATGTAATTTACAAATATAAACACTTTATGATATATAATAAACATGTGTAAGCATTTTAATAGGAAGATCAACAAGTGTAATAATTTTGATATGCAAATTAAACAAGCGGCAAGATAACAAATTTTCTTTTAACCTAAAATATATAAAATTTTCAAAGAGTAAGAAATCAGGCTGTTCATTTTCTCTGTACAAAATTTCTTCCTTCATTTCTACAAAATCAAAGCCTGGTAACTCAAAGCCAATAAAAAGAAAATCAAAACTGTCTTCAATCTGAAACAAAACAGATCAAACCCATAGCAAGACCATTTCCAGTTTTCAAACTAAAGCAATCAAGCAAAATTCAGTCTGAAGCAAATCAATTCAACAACATCAAGCAACAAACTTTAACCTGTAACGAGCATTCAAAGCTTCAATTCATATAACATAGTCCAGATCATTTCTACTCAACCATTCAACGGCAAGTTTGATCACTTCCAGTTTCCTCTGTTTCAAAAACACTTCCAGTTTTCAGATCAAAGACAAAAAGCATTGTCTCTGTTCAATAATTCCAGGCTTAAGTTCTCTGTTTCAAACAAAGACAGGTGAGCAAACCATTTGAATTTGATGTATCCCTTGATGGTTGATTTATACTTGAAGTTGTGATATAATTATGCTGGTGTGAATCTATCTGCATGTATGTATGTACATGAAAATGGTTGTGCATGTTGAAATGCATGAAGGTTCTTATTTCTGTTGATACAACAGACTAACCCATTCAAGTAAAAAAATCAAGATCGCTTGCTCCAATTCCTGTTAAGCTATGATTATTTAAAAGAAAATGTTAGTAAGAATGTAATCTTACCTTTAAAAATTATTTCAAGTGAAATCATTTAGCAAAAAAAAATTCGAAAATAAATTTTTACTGAGAAATCTTTTAAGATCAAATAAAACTACCGTTTTAATTTTATGATTTGAGTATATAGGTGGAATTATGAGGCAAATTGATGGATTTTTAGAGTAAAATTACAATTTTTAGGATGGTATTGAATGTGAAAATCGTTGTTGGAACATGAAATACGTTTCAAATTCTGGCAACCCAGGTGTTGATGGTGGTTGGGGTTCGGGCTGGTGGTAGCTTGGAAGTCAGGCATTCGGGGAGAAATGGATGGTGAATTTTTTGGTGATCGTGTCGTCGGGGCCATGGCGAACTAGGGTTTTAGCCTGATTCGAAAACAATGTTGAAAATTTAGTTTGTGAGGGCGTCATCGAGAAAATTTGGTCAATCGTGCCAATGGCAATCGGACCGTGGGAGGTAGGCGGAGCTTTGACCAAAATTTCGAGGTCATTGGTGGTCGTGATCGTCTCGACGAAGCAACAATTGGTCAGAGTATTTTGTTCCGATGGGATCAATTGTATCGAAATTCGATTTCGTGATAGATTGAGGGAGCAGGGTGGTCACGAAGTTTGTATGGGTTATCGGCAATGGGATGGTGATCGTGGTGATGGTCGGAGCATCGCCGTGCGATTGTGCACGTGCACGGCTTCGTTCATGTATCTGGGAGGTTTTGGGATCGGAGAAGAAGACGTGATGGTCTCGAAGTTAGCCTTAGGAAATATAAGGGTTGGCTCGGGGCTGCTGTCGAAATGTTCACGAGTATTTAAAATGGGTAACAGGTTTTAAAGTTTAAAAGGAAAACAGGTTCAGGTTTTAAAATTTAAAAGATTATATGGAATAAGTTTTTCAAAAGCAAAAGAAGCCAAGTTTTAAAGCAAAAGCAATACAAATTTAAAAGTAAATTTTTAATAAGTTTTCTAAAACAAGTTTCAAACTTGAATTTTAAATTCAAATATGATTTGAAAATAATTTAATGTGGTTTTAAAATAAATTTTAATTAGATTTCTAATATTTTTTCAAATGTAATTAATTGATGTGGTTAAATGGACAATCAAGTAATGATTTAGTTTTAAATCTTGCGTAATTAAAGATTGTTTGATTACTTAATAATAAAAGGTTAATTGATTGATTAAAGGTAATTGATTGATTAAAGGTAATTGATTGATTAAAGGTAATTGATCGTTTAAATGTGATTACTTAATTAAAAGTAATTAATTAATGATTAACATTGATTAATCAGGTGATTAAGGATAATTACTCGATGTAATTAATTTGTGATTTATAAATATAAGTGATTAGGGATAATCACTTATTGTAATTAATTAAAGATAAATTAATTAAGAGTTAATTAATTAGTGAGATTAGTTAAGATTAATTTGTTAATTAAGAATAGTTAATTAAATGGTAAGTAATTAAGGGTTAGTTAAAGTTTAATTATTTAATGATTATGGGTTGATTACTTTAGAAATTAAAGGTTATTTGACTTATTAAATAAGGATGATTAATTAATAATTAAAGGTTGATTAATGATAAATTAATGGTTGATTAAAGGTTAATTAAGGATTAATAAAGGATAATTAATCAAGGTGATTAATTTAATTATATGATTAAATAAAGTGATAATTGTTTAATTGAAGTAATTAAATGATAATTACTTAGTGTAATTAAGGAATGATTATTTTGTGTAATTACGTTAAATGATAATTAATTGATTAAGATTAATTAATTTATTATTGAAGGATAATTCTTGATTAAGGATAATTAATTAATTAACGTGATTAATTAATTTCAGTAATTAATTTGAGGATAATTAATTAATTTATTAATTAAGGATAATGTATTTGTAATTAATTAAGGATAATTAATTAAATGATAATTAATTAAGGGATAATTAATTAAGGGATAATTAATTAATTAATTAAGGGTAATTAATCAAAGGATAATTAAATAATTAAAGGTAAATTATTTAATGATTAAAGGTTAATTAATTTATTAATTAATAAATGATTAATGGATTATTAATCAAGTAATTTGTAAACAATTAATGTTAATTAACCATGATTAGTGTTTATTCATAAGTAATTAATCTGATTTAAATTAATCAGATAATTAATTAATTTTGCTTATGGATGTATGAATTGTATGAATGGCTTGAATTGATTTATAATGATTCTATGATGTGGATTGTTTTGATTGAGCTGTGTGTGAATTATTTATCTGTAATGTATTTACATATTTATCTGTGATGCATTTACATATCTATCTATGAATCTGTGAATGACGAGAAGAGTTATAGGATTATACCGCTTATCAAATATCATTGTGCTTGAATCTGTGATGATTGATGATGTTGCACTATTATGTAAAACCCCTGGACTACACCTTACACACAAATATGGATTGCACAAGAAAATCGGTTAAGTTATGGATTTTTGAAATGGTTTTAAAACTGAATCTTGAATTCAAATGCTTTGGAATTGGGTTAAATATGAAAGCTCTTGAAAGGGAGTTTTGAAGATAAAAGTTATTTTGAGATAACTTAATAAAGTTTTGAAATTTAAAATAGTTTGATTTGAATTTGAATTCAAAGGTTTGAAATTGAACTCTATATTTGGAAATTATGGTGTAAAAAGGGTTTTGCAAGTTATAAAGGTGTTTATATGTGTTTTAAACCATTTTAAAAGTATTGTTTTGGGAATTTGAATTTAACCCAAGTTTTATATTTGAAAGGCTTTAACTCGTGCAAATGTAATCGGAATTTTTTCGAAATGAAAACTATTTATTTTCAAATAATAGTAGCTTTCATATAAAGAAAGGATTTCCAATTTGTGTTGAAAGATTCAAATTTGAAATGGAATTGAAATAGTTTTGAAAGGCTATGAATTAATCTTTGTGAAAGATTGTTGAACTTTGTTTTGAAATTGAAGAGGATTTAAATGATGTATCTTTTACATAAAAGATTTGAAATGGGAATTATTTTGAAAGTTATGAATGGATCTTTGGAAATAGTTTTGAAAGCTATAAATTGAGTCTGTGATTTAATAATTGGACGAGTTAATCCGATTTGAAAAGTAGAATTATTTTGAAAGCTGTAAATGAATCTTTGTGAAATCTGGGTGAACTTTGTGAAGTAAATCTTTTTAATTAAAAGATTTGAAATGGTAATTTGGTTTAAACCATTTGAAAAGAAAGTTTGGGTTTTACATTGTGACTTAACTGAGATCCCATTATCCATATGTTTATAAATATTGCGCTCATTATTCGATTTAGCCGGGAGAGGACCTTATGTCATATAACCCATTCCGAATAATGATACGACGATATGAATATCATTTGAAGACAGGTGGTGCAGACCGGATGCTTTCGAAAGCGAATAACTCGTCGAATGTCTCTGCATCGGCTGATCCCCGGTATAGAGATTTGATCATCCTTTGTGATGGGCAGTCCGGACGTGATTAGTGAATATCCGGATTTGCAAGGGCTTCTTTGGAAGTGCCTTTGGTTCTGTTCGAACCCGGAACAGACTTGTATGGATGTGTCTCTGACATTACACTTTGAGATGTAAAACCAGTTTCTATCAAATACATTTCTCTTTGGTGGCGGAGAATTTATTCTCTTAGCTTAACACCCTTCTCTGAGACGTACGACCTCAGAGGTTATATAGTTGATATTTACCAGTGATACATTTCCAATTTGGTAATGTGGCATACGAAGTGCCGATGATCATTTGTTGATCAAAGCATGGCTTTGTGAAAAATTGTAGCTTTGTGGACGAGACTGTATCAGGACCTCACACCCCGGAAATGGTCGAAACAGGAAAGATGCGGCAAGGTTATGGGGGTCGCGCCCTTTAGGGTGTGTCATTCCCTTCTGGAAAAGGGTGGTATCATGGTATGGAGCCCAAATACTTAACTCATATGGTCACTACAAATCTATTACTTTGTGATTGCTTTGTGGTTGTTGGTGTAGAGGTACCTCGGATAAAGGTCGCGAACGACCGAGGGATGGCATGCTCGAGTAGTAGTTACCTAGTTACAGAGGTAACCCGACCTTGTGTTGGTAGAGAGCCGGGTAGGTTCTCGGGACGTCCCTCTAGAGGCGTACCCATGTGGCAGTAGGAAGTTTCTTAGCCTGACCATTTGTTGGAAATCCAATCATCCAATACGCACCTTGTACGGTTTTAGTTGTATAACCTGCCATTTACTTATGGTGGCGCCCCACTGTTTAGATGGTAGCTATAGTACGCCTACAATAATGGTTGTATGCCGGCTAAGATTAATATTATACTTTCAAAATTATTTCTGCACTATGTACTAATAATAATATCAAAAAAAAAATTGCGTAGTAAGTATATTTGACTATCATAAGGAGAAATCTCCTCCAATTCTGCGTTTGCACTGTGTGTGCGGCGGGAGGTCTTATGGTAGTTTCATTTTTCAAAAAAACGTTGCGAATTTCAATTTTAAATTGTTTTGCTTTTGATAAAGATAATAAAACTATTTTTGTTTGCTCATACCAGTCTCATGACTGACCTGGAGTTTATTGTTCATTTCCTAAACTCTAGGTGTCCATAATTTTCCACACGGGCAGTCTAGAGTTGGGTTTTCAGATAATCAAGTAATAGGTTTAGATTCGATAGCCTTCGAAGTCTTTGATTTGGTAGCTTTCAGTCTTTGGAATCTTCTTCAGTCTTGGATGACTGACCTTGCTTAGTACAACTTGATGGGGGTTCGAGCTAGCTTTGGATTGGAGATGGAGTTGGCATTGAAGACATTGTCTTTCCGCTGCTGTTGTCTCTGTTACTGTCTTGTATCTATCTTGGATATGTTGATAGTCATTTGTATTTCATATTCATTTGTATCAGATATTGTATCAATGTTGTATATTGATATATTCTTTTCTTCCGTTGTGTTGTTATACTTAATGTGTTATAAGCTCCAGCGAACCAGATTCGACGTTTGAATCTGTGGCATTTGAATATAGGTGATATATTCGGTGTCGATTTTCGAAGGTCGAGTTAGGGTCGTTATAAAGACCGAGTCATTTTAATACTGTTTCGGGCTAGGGGTTCTGCCTTTACATACTTAGTAAAGTAGTCTATTGTCACAATAGTGTGCTTAGCTCCTTTCTTTGACATCGAAAGTGGTCCTATCAACGCTACGTGATGTGCACGTAAATGTACATAATTTTTTACTTTCATATTTAATTTAATTTAATTTAATAAATGATCATATATGGTATTTTAACATGTTTACACCAAAATTTCAATTGTTTTCAAATCATTATCTATTCATCTTCGTATGGGGGAAAATGGTCATTTTTCTGTGTGAATTAATTTGAGAACATTTTTTTGACATTTTTTTTTTTTGTAGGAATTTGGATGGAAAAATATGAAGAGACTTTATGAAAACGAGCATTACGGCACGCGCTTCGCACATGATAAAGGTACTTGAATTGTTTTTATACAAATTGCATTTGTTTAATACGTTTAAAAAAATGTTTTCCACAAATATGTAGCCATATGTTCGCGTTAAATCATTCATAGTTAATTTGAATTTTTATTTCTAATTTGCAATATTTAATTTTTTGTTGGTTTGAAATTTTATTTATATTATTAATTTATAATAACAAATTTGTAAAGTAGTTTATTCGTTAGATCCTATTTTTAAGTAATATGAAGACTTGGTAAATATTTATTGAGGAAAATTTGAATTTAAAGGAAGCTTAATTGTCAGTTTCTATTTTTGAGCTATACTAAATCTTGATAATATCCGTATAGAGAAATTTTTGGTATTTTATACTAATATCAGAAGAGCGTGACATCAAATATATTATAACTTTTAATAAAGAAATACATATAGGGGCAATTTTGGAAGTTCACGGTCGGACCAAAAGTTTACGCCTCCAAACCAACTATTAATAAAGATATGCATGCACAAGAGAAAAGGCAAATGAAGATGGAAATAAATCAATTCATGCAACATGGAAGACCCCAACTTCTCACTTACATGATCCTCAGTTAGGAGCTAATGCGCATGTTAGTGGGGATTAAAGCTACATGCACATTTAAATGAAGGTTTATGCTCATGCTAATGACTTGGAGGTTACAACTCCTAGAGGGGTATTTTAGGCAATCCCCTAAAACATGCATTAGTTAGGGTTATATACCCCTTATGTTTTATGTAATGTAGCTCTTAGCACCACCTTGTAGTTAGTTTAGTGGTAGCCACAAAAAATAAATAAGAACTCCCCTTTCTTTTCAATGGCTTCTAGTCTTTTCTTTATGTAATTTTCTTATATGCAATTTTGATTCATGTCTTTTCTGGTTTCTTTCCTCTTACGTTAGTAGTTTAGATCTCTTTCTTTTATACAAGTAGATTCGCTTTTAGTTTATTTTAATTAGCTTGCATTTTCCTCTTATTTTTGTTTCATGTTGAACTTTACATTTATTGAAATGATAATAAATATGAGAAGCTAAAACTCTTAAATTTAGGGGTAATGAAGCTCTCTTAATCATGTAAATTCAACATTTTGCTAATTTTTGATTTCTTTTTATGCTTAATGACAATATTTGATGTGGTTAAATTTTGTTGTTTAGCTTTGAATTTGATAGTATATATCGTTGACACCAAATAGGCTATGCTTAAACAAACATGCATACAAATTACATCTTCATCTACATATGGTATTGGTAATGAAGTAGATTTGAGAATCAAAATTTGATTGTCTATATCACTAATCAATAGTAAATAGATCATGCTTAGAATAGGTTTTATTTTCATTTTCATTATCGTTTTCATGAGAGTTAATTAGTTATTTAGTGGGTGTGTTAAAGTTTGATGGTTTATGTTGGGCTAACTAATAGCACAAATAGATCATACTTATAATAAACACATCAACTCAAAAACTAATGACCAAAAAAAGAAAGATCATAATTTCATTATGTCGATTTATGTGATCATGAGAAGAAAATTGCCTCCAAATTGCCTTATACTCTCATATTTTTATTCACTTTTGCTTGTAGTTACTTTTTTTTACATTTTTTAGCTTAACACAACTATAAATCTTGGTTTATTTTGATTGAGTGGAATTTTAAAATCATTCAATTCCCTGCGGATCATCCCGTACTTGCCATTTACTAAAATTATACGCCGTGCTCTTGCGGCTATTTTTATTAAAAAAATTCGGTTATTTTCTAATTCGATAGAAAGTTACTCGATTCAACAAGTTTTTGGCACCGTTGCCGAGTATTTGATTTGATTTTATTTCTATTCTTCAAATTATTTTTGTTTGATTTTAGTGTATTTTCATTTTTTGCGTTGGGTTGCATTTAATTTTTTTTATTGTCGTGTGTTTGTGTGACTTTTGTTTGTATGTTTGTTGCTTTTCTAGTTACCTTTGCATTTGCACTCTATATATATATATCCATAATTTCATTTCAAAAACAAGAAAAATATTATTATTTCATTTAATTACATATATAATTCACAATTTACATATATATTTCATTTACCGTTGCATATACAATTTACTGTGCACTGTCACCATATACAACTCTCGACTTCACCATGCATAAACCAAAACTGCCATAACCACGCTACATTTCTATTACCTCACACTGCACCATCCATCTCTAACTTCACAACCATATACGCTGTCAACCAGCCCCTCTATCATTCAACTTGCCAGTGCAATTACCACCTCCTCTTGCACATATCCTCTCGACCTTGCACAATGCACAACAATACCACATTCTTTAACTTCTGTGCATCTACACCTCTGCCTGCATGCTTCTACGCATCTACACTCCTGACCACCACTTTATCCTCCCTTTAACGTTCACCTTCCATTTC
Source organism: Allium cepa (assembly GCA_030765085.1). Taxonomy (NCBI): domain Eukaryota; kingdom Viridiplantae; phylum Streptophyta; class Magnoliopsida; order Asparagales; family Amaryllidaceae; genus Allium; species Allium cepa. The sequence goes on along the minus strand of CM060936.1, from coordinate 22,287,013 downwards.
ATACAACTTCTAAAAACATTTCACCTTCATCATTATACACTTAACAGTGTTAAAAAAGACCAATAACACTTCTGTCACCCTCCTATCCATCTACTACCTATCCTTCTATCCTTCTACTGCATATCCACATACTTACGATCACCTCTGTTGTATTCAACCATCCCCTGCCTCAACATTTCAACCATTTCGGCCACTACATCATCTCCTTCAGCAAACACACCATCCACATACAAGCACGTCCATCCTCTACATGACCACATCCATCAACATCACCACCCACTTCAAAACACACAGTGTCAACTGCCTGTCACCTTACTCCCTGTCACCTTAAATATTACATCACTACAACATAAACACACAGTGCCAACTTCATCAACACACAGTAATTCATCATCCCCCTTACAAACCACTCATCAACTATAACTTCATCACACAGTACTTCATTAACAATCTTCCTATAACTTTCCATCCACCACTACAATCATTTGGACGCTCCAAAACTTCCTTGTCACAACACTCAAACATCACCTGATCACTACTGCTATAAAGTTCACCTTCCTGTCACAATACTTCCATCCACAATTATCTGCTATCCACATTTCACCAGCAACCACATGACAAACAATACAAAACTGTCAACCACGGTAACCATGTACACTTCCCTTGTCACATATTTATCCAATTCAACTCTGCTGCCACACTACTGCCTTCCTCCACCCCTGCCATCAAAAACAACATCCACTCACAGTCACTCCCCTTACAAGCTTGCGCTGCATAGCCATAAATTTCACTTAATCAAATTTCAACTTACCGCACAGCCTCATCAATCACCTCCAACTGCCACTCACTACTGCTCTACCAAACATTAACTACCAACTCACCATCCCCACTGTCAAACCACAGCTGCGGACCATCATATACCAACATTGCAAAACTCCCACTGCAATAGCGCATCTACAATATCACAGACCATACCACCTTACTGTCAACTCTACTTCAAATAACTTATTCATCATACACTCCCACGTCATCCATCATCCATTTCCACCTTATTGCTCATCCTCTGTCAACAAACCCAAACGACATTCACCAACATTTCCACTTTATTTCTCATCCCAATGTCATCCATATCACCACGCCACTATTCACTTCAAAGCTCCTGCCACAACTAAACTGCTGCAACCTTGCAATCAACTGCTCCACCTTGTGCCACCTCTACCATACAAGCATACTAGCAACCAATCACAACTCTATAGTATCACAAACCACCCTTAAAAGCTTCTGTGTGCACAACTCTTCACTGCAGTCAACACACCCTCCTTACCTGCCTTGCTCCAATCTGCCATCATATCAAAACCCACCACTGCACTTCATCCCAGATCAGTTCATCAAAACTGCAGCGCTACGATCCCACCCCTATCACAGCGCTGCCACTTTCCCTTACACTTCAATAGCCTACTGTCAACAACCAAAACAGCAGTCCTCCTCCACAATTCAACATCAATTGCCCCAATTCTACAACCATGACTTGTTTGCAACTCCACCTCCTCCTCCGAACCATCGCTTCCAATCGCAGCAACCCAGTCACCTCTTTCTGTTCTGTGCGTTATGATTTTGATTTCGTTTTTCTTGTAGAGAAAGTAGATTGTGACTTGCGTTTTTTTACGGAGAAGTAAAGTTTGATTTTGTTTTAATGGGTCGGGTTGGTTTAGTTGTTTGATCGTTTGATTAGTGATCTGGGGTTGTTTAGTTTAGTTTTTCTTTTTTTAAGTTTGTTTTAGTGTTTTATTTAAATCATTTTTTTGAGTTGAATCTTGTGTTTTAATTTTGGTTGAGTGTTAAGTATTTTGATTTGCGCTCTTAAAAAATTGTGTATATCTTGTTTTAAATTTCAGGTTGCGAAAGCAGAAAATCAAAAGGAGAAGGATTAGCTTGCTAAAAAAATCCACCCCGCTTTGCTTGCTTATATAAAAAAAAATTGGCGCTTTAAAATAAATTGCTAATAATTCTGACCGATCTAGTATCATGCCCTCATATCTTATTTTTATCTACTTTGCATTGCTGGTTGCTTGCATTTTATATAAAAAATTCGAAAACAGAAGCAACTTTCATTCGTAGTTGCATCGTTAATTCAAGTTTACTTTCAGTTTGCATTCATATCATCTTATTTTATTTTCTAAGCGCAACAGCCCAACCCACTTAAGGTGGGGAATTTCATCACCCCTTCCTTGGCTCGCAAATTGTATTTCGTCTTTCAATTTGTTAATAATAACGGTTAGACTTTGGACTTAAGGGAGTCACGAGCCCACCTATGGCTTAATTGTATATTGACAAGTTGTCTTGTTTGAACAATTTATCTTCTTGGTGTTTAGGCTGCGGCAGAGCAATAATGAGTTATAATACTATGGTGGTTCGTAAATATTATATTGATTGCTTCTCTAAAGGTACTTAAACTTTTGGTTGCATTGCTATGGTGATTCGTGGTGCACCGATAACTTCTGTCGGTTACCTGACTGAGAACTATCTTGTTGAATTAAGATAAAGTATGATTATATAATTTTAGGTTAGGAGCTACTTAAGAAAATTTGTAATTAAGTCTTTGCATTCTTCTAGTTGCATCAGTTCATGCATATTTAAAAAAACAAAAAAATTCAAAATCCAAAATATTTTTTTAATTTTCCTTACCTTAGTTTTTAAATCCTTTTCTTCGAAATATTTTAATCAAAATAAAAAAATACAAAAAACAAAATTGTTTGTTGAGCGGTTTTTTTGGAAAAAACAAAAATTCAATTCAAAAACAAAAAACAAAAACATATAAAAGGAAAAAAATTGAAAATCCAAAAAAAATTCAATCTTCCCTTTTAAAAATAAATCCTTCTTGGTAAATATTTTTTTTCTTTATAATTTTTTTTGAAAATGTCTGAATTTCCCTGCTCGCAAGAATTTTACAATAGTTGTGAAAATTAATATAATCCATATAATTTCACATCAAATTTTTATGCGTATTTTAATGACAACTATTGTACAAATAATTCGAATTTTGAACCACCAAATTTTCAAAATGATCACCAACCCTCAAATCTTGAAAAGAGTATTGAAACGATTTGGGCTTTACTTGAATAACAAATCAAATGATAAATAACTTGAGTAATTCATATCAGTGCAATAACTCAGATTATGGATTTCAAAATGATCAATATTTTAATTCACTTCAAAATTCAAATGCTTTCAACTATAACTCGTGTCGATACAACTTCGAATCCCAGAATGAATTTCAAAGTCAAAATGGAAATGTGAACCACTTTTTAAATGATTTTGGCAATGAAAACAATCTCAATTATGCGTTCTCGACAATTTCAAATTGAAAATATTTAAATTAATAATTATACATTTGTGTATGTCGAGAAAATGGAAGAAATTCACAAAGATCACACGGACCTGTTGTTTGAAACATATATGAAACAACGTGAGAAACAAAATCAAATCCCAACATGTGATGAGGCAATCCATCTCTTACCAAAATTGACGATTTTCAAATAACAACTTTTGAAAGTGAAAGTGACAATCTTAATGAAGTTGTTGAAAATGCGGTAATTGTGTTGGATTTCAATTCTTTTGAGAGCGTGGAACCAAATTTAAAATTCGTTCTTCCATTTTACGATTTTGAAAAATTGAATACAACAACTTTGGATTTTGAAAGTGATACATGCACTGAAGTTGGGAATAATCGAACAAAGGAAGACGAATTTAGTGAACACAAATTTTTGGACTTCTCGAAGATGAGTTGTTGAATTCTAAAGGAGTAGAGTTAATCATTGTTTTGATTTTAAAATCAATAATTTTGATGAATTTGTCAATGATGAGTTTGATTTTAAATTTGGTGAAAATAAACTTGAACTTTGACCAATTGTTCCATCTACAAAAATCATCGAAAATAAAACAACTCAAATGATCTTAAATAAAACGACATTCGTTTTTCCAAACCAACATTCAACTTTGAAATCTTTTATGGTTTGGTTTTCTGCTCTTAAGATTTGTCTCTTGTACTTGACGAGACAAATGAATTGATCTTTGGAAGACCGTTTTATTTACTCTTTAACGGTATATTTTTGATGTCGTGTAAATAATAATTTTTTCATTTTCATGTAAATATAGGTCACATTTTTATTTTATTTTTCTCCTTTCACTTGGGTTGACTGTGGGAACATTATCAAAATCAAGTGTGGAAGGGGGAGTCTTATGTTCTTTTTTTATTTTTCATGGTTTTTTCAATATTTTCTTTCCAAAACCAAAAAACAATTTTTATTTTTTATTTTTTGCATTTTGATTTATTTTTGAAGAAACACTATAGGATAAGTATAGGATTTTGGTTATCAAATTGAATTTTTTAAAATTTATTTGTCTCAAATAAAATAAAAATAAAGTATGATTTCAAGTAACGATGGTTTAACTAGTATATAGGAAGGTTCATGGGTGATAATTATGAGGTATATCCAAATTGTAATGTTTGTTTAAAGAGTGGTTAACTTAAAGTTAAGGTTATAACATTTTTAATCTTCTAGGTTAAATAGCGATAAGATGATTTTTCAAAACTCTCTCTTAAAAAAGAATAAAAATATATTTATATAATATATATATAACATTAAAAAATGTTTTGTATAAAAATAGTTAACACCTAGAGCATGGTTCACACGCAAGTATGTACACTCGCCATGCTCTGTACCCTTCTCACATAAGCCGAAAAGGCAGTGCATGATTGGTATATCTGGCCTCAGTTTATCCGAGTTATGTATATGTGTATAAAAATTCTTTCATTAATAACACCTATAGTCGATCAGTGTACATACTTTTGTGTGCACTCACTATGCTCTGTATTCCCCTCATGTAAGCCTGCAAGACAGTGCATGAGTGATATATCTGGTCTCAGTTTTCTGAGTTAGGCATATGTAAATATTGTTAATATCAATAAAATTTTCAAATAAAGAGAGAGTTGCAATTGAAATTCAAGCACTATTTTCACTTATTTGATTTGACTTGTTATTCAAAAAGAAATAAAAACATCACTCTGAAAAACTTTGATAATCAACTAAGGATCCATTTCATAGTTGCATTATGTTATTAACCGAAACAACTAGTCAAACTAGAGTCTAATTATGATGATAACTTAATTTTTTTTGGAAATTTTGGCAAGTAAAAAGACTTAAATTTCTTGATAATAACCAAAACCTATATTTGGCTTATTCGTGTCAATTTAAAAGTGAATTCTTCATTTGTAAATGTTTTCGAAAACTTGCATTCATATCTTTGTAAATAAATCTTGACTTTAGGATTTTTAATGTTGCATTTGGATTTTGTGGGTAGTATCCGTTGAAAACCCTCACAAGACAACACTCATCCTACTAAAGACACCTAAAGGTTTAACGGCTTGTTACATGCGCTCAATGCAACCATGCTCCCTACGAAAGTGGATTTATCTTAGCTTTAGTTTATTCAAGGACGAATAAAAAGATAAGTGTGGGGATATTTGATGTGCATGTAAGTGTGCATATTTTTACTTACATATTTAATCTTATTTAATTAAATAAATGAGCATATGGGATATTTTAACATGTTTAAACCAAAATTTCAGTTGTTTTCAAATCATCATTTATTCATCTTCATATGGGGAAAAAATGGTATTTTTGTGTGTGAATTAATTTGAGAATATTTATTTTCACATTTTATTTTTATTTGTAGGAATTTGGATGGAAAAATATGAAGAGGCTTCATGGAAATATGTATGCACAAGGAAAGAAGACAAATGAAGATGGAAATAAATTAATTTATGCAATATGGAGGACCCCACCTACCTACTTACCATGATCTTCAATTAGGAGCTAATGCACATGCTAATGGGGATTAAAGCTACATGCATATTTAAATAGAGGTTTATGTTCGTGCTAATGATTACTTGGAGGTTACATTTCCTAGAGGGGTATTTTGGGTAATCCCTTAAAATATGCATTAGGGTTTTAGGCTTGTATGAATACTCCTTATGTTTCATGTAATGAAGCTCTTAGTACCACCTTGTAGTTAGTTTAGTAGTAGCTACAAAAACTAAATAAAAACTCTCTTTTGTTTTTAATGGCTTCTTACCTTTTCTTCATGTGATTTTCTTATACAAAATTTTAATTCATGCTACTTTAATTCATGTCTTTTCTTGTTTATTTCTTCTTATGTTAGTAGTTTAGATCTCTTTGTTTTATGCAAGTAGATTAGCTTTAAGTTTATTTTAACTAGCTTGCATTTTTCTCTTGTTTTTGTTTCATGTTGAACTCTACATTTGTTGAATTGATAACAAATATGAGAAGCTAAACCCCTTCAATTTAGGGATTATGAAGCTCTTTTATTCGTGTAGATTCAATATTTTGCTGATTTTTGATCTTTTTGTGCTTAATGAAATATTTGATGTGGTTAAATTTTGTTGTTTAGCTTTGAATTTGATAGTCTATATTGTTGATACCAAATAGGCTATGCTCAAATAAAGATAAACACAAATTATCTCTACATCTACATATGATGTTGATAGTGAAGTGGATTTGAGAATTAAAATTTGATGGTCTATATTACTAATCAATAATAAATAGGTTATGCTTAGAATAAATTTTATTTTCAATTTCGTTATCATTTTCATGAGAGTTAACAAGTAGTTTAGTGGGCATGTTAAAGTTCAATGGTTTATGTTGGACTAATTAATAGCACAAATATGTCATACTTATGATAAATACATCAACTAAATTCATTAATGACCAAAAAAAGAGCGATCATAATTTCATTTTGTTGATTTATATGATCATGAAAAGAAAATTGCCTCTAAATTTCTTTCTACTCTCATATTTTTATTCACTTTTGCTTGCAGTTAGTTTTTTAATTTTTTTAAGCTTAACACAACTTCAAATCTTGCTTTAATTTGATTGAGTAGAATTTTAAAATCATTGAATTCCTATGGATCAACTCATACTCGCCATATACTAAAATTGTACGTCGTGCGCATGCGGTTATTTTTATCAAAAATTTCGGCTATTTTCTAATTTGATAAATAGTTAGTCGATTCAACACTCTTCCCTATACATCAAATGGCCATGGACTTGCAAGTGGCATGAGCTCATGGTATCGCTGTCTGGGGATCCTTGTAATTGTTGACATCAGTCACATCTCCTTACAATGGTAAGTGGGCCATTGGATCCCTTCGTCCTTTTGTATTACTACTGCACTAATAGCTTTATCAGTTACTGCTAAATAAATGTATAATTCCTCACCTGTCATCAATTTTGATAATATTGGAGTATTGATCAGATGATCCTCTAGATTCTAAGATGTGGCTTCGCATTCCTAAGTCCCTTCCAAGTTTCACTCTTTCTTCACCTGTTCAAAGAATGGGATGCACTTTTCTATTGCTTTGGATATAAATCTGCTTAATGCCGCTACCCTCTCATTTAGACTCATCAGATCCTTTGGCTTCTTTGGGATTCCCATTCCTCTTATTGCCTCAATCTTTTTGGGATTTGCTTCCATTTCACATGCGCTTACAATGTATCTAAGAACTTTCCTCACTTGATAGTGAAGGAGCATTTCAGTTGGTTCAACTTCATATTGTATAGCCTTAGGACTCCGTATTCTGCTCTAAATCTCGAACGTGGCTTGATGCTACCTTGGACTTGACCAACATATCATCTATATATACTTCAACGCTCTTTCCATTTTTTTTTGCAAACATTGTATTGACCAACCTTTGGTAGGTTGCCCCCGCCTTCTTGAGCCCGAATGGCATAATTTTGTAGTAGTACAACCCTTTGCCTATTATGAAGCTACTAATATTCCTGATCTAACTCAAACATGGCTATCTAATTGTACCCTGAATACACGTCCATGAATGAGAGAAATTCATGCCTGCTGGTCGTATCTACTAATTGATCAATTCTAGGTGGGGGAAAGTATCCTTCGGGCAAACCTTGTTGAGGATGATGAAGTCTACGAAAGTTCTCCATTTTTCATTGGGCTTCCTTACAAGCACCAGGCTGGCAATCCATTTGGGTAGTATAATTCCCTAATGAATCCATTCTCCTTTGACTTCTTCACTTCTTCACGTAAAGTTATGTACCTTTTCTGGTCTAGATTTTTGCGCTTTTTATCTGACCTGACGGGCATCGGGGTCAATGTTGAGTGCATGACAAATTATGGCTGGATTATTTCTTACCATGTCTAAATGTTCCTAGGCGAATACATCTGCTGATTTTTTTTAGAAAATCTATCAGCTCGGTACCGACGTTTTCATTGAGGTTCTTTCTGATTTTGAGAATCTTCGTAGGGTCTTCTAGATCAATTTGTGCATCTTTGAGGTCATTTACTAGGTTTAGCTCTTTCTTTTATGCCTCTAATCCAGGTTTATTTCACTTTCCATTTCCTCTTTGGTGGTGAGTTACCGAGGATGCCAGTTTATAGGCGTCTTCGGAAAAGTACTGTGCATGAATTGAATTAAACTCATCAGTACCAATCAAGTGCATATATGTTATTCTTCCTTTTTTTTCTAATTCGATTGTGCAGGATTATCCATTTATATGCTAATTTGGGTACTTAGTACTGGTGCAGTTTTACAAACTGGTTCGCCTTCTTTATTGTTATTGTCATTATAAATATTTAAAGAGACACTAAAATAATTTAAAACAATTTTATTGCCAAAATTAAGGATTATATTGTATAATTATCTAGCTCAAACTTGCTCACTCTAGCTGACCCTATTCCTATGGGAGTGCTGAACTTCATAAGCAGATCTTTTTGAGATATAATGGCTCCCATATATACCAAAGCCGGTCTTTCGAGGAAGGCATTGTACATTGAGTATTTTCAATAACTAAGAAGCTGGCATAGAATGACTTGTGCGGTAGGGGAAGTCCCAATCGTAACAAGCAAGCATGTAAATCCCACTAGGATAGTAGCAATATTGTTGAAGCCAAAAATCGACTAAGGACTTGGTTTTAGGACCACTATGGAAGTTTCATCGGATCATACGTAGATTTGAAGATGACATTGAACGAGCACCTAGGATCAGTGAAAACTTATTTATAGTGTATTTTAATTTCTACACCATAATAATTAGTAGGTCTTAGTGACGGAAAACTACCCTTGCCGCATCACCCGCTGCGAACGTTTTCTTTGGCATAGGCTTTTACTTGTTATGGAAGATTGACCTCTGCTGGACCTTCGCCTCCTACACATACCTTTCTTGTGCCCTATTACTCATACCTACGGGTATGGCCCACCATAGATTGATTCTATCAGGTTAGATTGATTTCGAGCTTGATTTCCTTTAGATCAGGAGTTCGACCTTCTGCTCCGCCTTCACTATTATTCTTCTGAAATTGGCACAGATGTGCTTTCTTGATCAGCCTTTCTATCTCATTCTTCAGATGCCAATAGTTTTCGGTATGATGACAATTAGCTTAATGGAAGAGATATTATGCCTTACCTCGATTCTGCTTTGGTTTCTTCCCTTTGCTAGGTAAGTTATAAGAAAGTTCTGCCTTAGTCATCTCATATATCTGATAGGAGTACGAGTAAGCAGGACTTCTATTACAAAGTTGACTTTCTTTTGTCTCTTTGCTGATAGGTGAGATCCTTATGCCCCCATACCCTATCATAGTTGGGGGCAGAAGACTTCTAATCCTGTGCAGTGGAACCAGCTTCTTCCATCCTGATATGGCCACTGGCTCTCTCATAAAAGGCCTTCATGTTATGACATGACTTTCCACTATTGTTCTCCCATATTAGGGGTTCCCTTCTGTGTGGTCGCCATTAGTAAGGCTCCTTCATCACCCACCCCAATTTCGAAGGCCTAGGATTTTAAATTCTTGATGAAGTTGCGCAAAATTTCATTCTCGTCCTGCTTAATGTAGGACACTGTGTTTACACAAGGTGAAGTTTCTCTTCTTGAATTGAACTATCTCAAAAAATCCCTAGAGAGTTGTTGCCATGAACATGAGCTCCCTAAGTCCAAATCTTTTAAACCACATGGATGCAGCTCTAGCTAAGTAGACTGGGAAAAGCTTGCATCTAGCCATCGTTCCCACTTTCAAAACATCCATGTGATATTCAAACGTACAAAGGTGATCGGCTGGGTTCGCAGTCACATCGAATTTTTCAATTAAAGGGGCCTTGAAGTTGTCAAGGAAATCCATTTCAATGATTATTTGGTTGAATGGAGAAGATCTTTCCTTCATCTTCTTCCTAGTTCCCAGTTGGCAAATTTTGGCCAACTGCTCTATACGGACTTTTAACAAACAAATTTCATTTTCTATGGGCTCTGGCTAAGATGATTCCTCCTTAAATAGTGAAGTGACTTCATCCTCCTTCTAGGCAGATCGAGTTTGCTTCTTAAACAACTAATGGTTATTATTAACTGGTTTTGTCTTAATTTGGGGATTTTCTTGTATCTTGTCTTTCAACTTAATATTGATGTTTAAGCTACAATCGTCGTTCTCATCATTGGAGTGTCGTTATCATTCCCTTGTTGAATAATCAATGTAATAAGTAAATGAGGGCAATGAGATGTGGACCAAGGTGGAGAGAATGATCTCTTAGCAGTATGTTGGACAATAATTTTTTCTAGCCCTTTCATTGGTTAATTTGGTTTATGAAGGATTGGAATGCGACCAGGAGGGGATTTGTAGGGATTTCAGACGAATCTTCTGCTTTATTTTGGGCTTTCAAATTTATGAGTGATTTGTTGGCAGTCTATGAGGCCAAGTGCAAGTGTTCTTGAACAGGCAGGACAAGTGAATCGGTAGGATTCATGATGCGTGGAATGAATGTAGGTAAAGTTTAACTGGATGTAGAGAACAAAATGAGGTTCAGCTCTCCTTCTAGCACCAAAAATATTTGTAAGACTTTTAGTCTTACAACACTTCAACTGAAGATGAAATAATTACCATACTATCACCTCAATGTTTTTGAATTAGTAAAGTTAAGTAATATTAAATTTTCCATTAGGTAGTAATTGCATCACTGGATGCTTACATAATTAGGTAGTTGCACTTTAGCTGTTTGTTAAAATATCAAATTGAGCTAGTATTTAATTCCAATATAGAAAAGGTAAGATCTGGTACTAAAAATTAGGTATGTAAGTAACAAAATGCAGAAATAGTAAAGGACAATAAGAATTTACATTATTTAGATATTAAGGAATCCTACATCCATGGGAAAAATCTTTCTTCCTTTTTCTATTTCGATATTGGTTTTCATGGTATAGAGTATAGTAAAATTTTAAAATTATTAAAAAAGCGGAAAAGGTAAAAGCCCCCTTCTTTCTGTAGTGTTTTTTCTATTTATGGTATGATGATGCATGCGGATTGCCATAATTTACTTTAATCCATTGTATTTCAATCTTATATCTTGCTAGGTGTCATCTACCCGGTATCTGATATACCTGGATTGGTGCTTAGTAGGAAGTTTGAGAGGAAAGCGGGAAATCTCGAAATTATGATGGGATAATTTGAAATGATGATGGTAAATCTCAAATTTGAATTGAGTCTATGCTTTGGTTCCTGGGTGAATAATAAAAGTTGCTTTATCAGTTTAGGGGCATGGCTGGTATGTTTAGAGTGAGACTGTACTAATTGGTGTGTGATTGTTCGGAGCTGCCTGTGATCTGAGTTGCTCTTGTTGCATAAGTTATCGGTAAAAGTGATCTCATGTCTTTGCTACTTTCCTTTAAGTGTGGACCTATGGTGGAGCATCGCTCGAGTGGCCCTATGTAGCCTTTTAGGTTGCTTTTTACTTTGCATGGTAGCCCTCAGTATGCGCATTGTAGATCCCACTTAAGGGTGTTAACAAAGTATGAGTTGTGAGAATGCTGATAGTGCAGTCCAGTCATTCTTTTATTATGGCTTGCGGGTCCGTACTTCATCATCTGTTTCTGCTACCCTTGTAGTTTATATTATGAGCATGTTATTTTATTCTATTGTGGCTTCTTGCCTTTTTGGCTGTAGCACTTTTGGTTGGATCGAGTATCGTGACGCAGACCAGCTTTTGTGTAGTACTAGTTGGATCACTCCAATATCTTATCCTTTTTTCTTAACTTTTATTATAAGGTAGGTATTTCGGCTTTGTGCCTTATTTAATTCTCCTTTAACTTAGCTTATGAAACATGTGTGTAACACTAGGTATTTTCAAAAATCTTTTTATCAAATTCTTTCACATGAGGTTGAACTTAGAAATGCACTTTAATTGCCCTTCCTTTTGGACTTTCCTTATGTACCATTCATCCTTAACTGATCTCCATCCAAGAATCCGGTTTATCTTCTTATGATAATTAGTGCACATCTTCTTATGGGAACTTGCTCCACTCCTTCTTCACATCTTATTTTTGAATTCTTGCAACATATAGTTTCGTATTTCCCATGATTGGATGAAATGTGCATCTTCAATCGGCAATCCATCAAAGTCCATAATCATAAGGTAGTCTAAGCCCAACAAAGAAGTCAAGTATCATCCAACTATTGGGATGCCTCTATATGTCATGATTATGCTCTTCTTGATCCACTCCTTATGATATGACCTCTGCCCATGGCGTAAACGGGGCAAGAGTACTATTTATTTTTTCCAACTTATAGTCGCCTCGCCGATCCTTTCTAAATATGGTTACAACTTCTTCTATAGTTGGAATTTATAGAGTTAGGCATATAATTTATGTATAACTATGGGTTAAACTACAAATACGTCCTCTCAGCGTATCATAATTCCTATGATTGACTAATCCAAGATTTGTACCAAATGTAACAACCCGCACTTTAATGTGGCCGAATTTCAACTAAATCGAAACCCAAGTCCATTAGGGTACAGATCGTTGATTTTTAACCTATAATAAATACAAGTATATCAAAAAGCGATTAATATAAACTCACAGCTAGGGGTAGGCATGGTCGGTTAACCGAACTGATTATTTAATTAACCAGTTTAACCACCCCAAAAACACGGTTGGGTTAATTGAACCGACCGTACATTTAGGTGTTTCATACGGACCAAACCGCCCAAATTTAACCATGATTAACTATGTTAATGTATTGTTTAACTGCTAAGCTAAACCGATTAATTGAAAACTGGTTAACTATGGTTAATCGAAAATTAATACTTTTTAACAACAGCACAACACATTCAAATGATTCAATAATTAATATTCCACAATCCATGTTGTAATGCATAATGTCATAGCCCGTTTTTTCGTACCCTTTGAATCGACAATAAACCACACATGTCCAACTCAAATTACACTAAAAGATGGAACGTGAAGGGTAATAAAGAAAATAAGACAGAACAGAATCTCACAGGAATGGAATAATATATATTATTTCAATAATAATCTTTAAGGCGGAAAATTTTAAAATACAATATCAGAGCCTAACCTAAATTTAGCTTGGACAGTCATAAACACATGTCCTTACAATTGATGATAAACATCAAAAACAAACAAGCCACAACGGATAATGGAATATGTTCGTAATTAGATGAATATCTCCAGTTCTCCTTTGGAAACTCCAACAGTCTTCGACTACGCCTGAAACTACTCGAATATGACCCGAGTATTGAAAATACCCGGATCAGGCTTGATAAACCAGCGTGAGAAAACTTAATAATAAATGACAGTGTCATATATCGGCCTTTGAATAAAATTCTTTGAAAATAAAGAGTATTTCATAAGACCACGTCCACACATAAACACGGACAGGTTTTTTTTACCTTATGATAACTAAAACACTTTTATATAACAAAACATTTGATATTATTTTTAATGACATTCCTTTGAAAACATTTGCAAATAAACTTACTAATCTTAGCCGAAATGGTTATCCGTATAGCATTTCGACGCTATTCATTACACCAATACAAATAAAACTGCAAGTTCTTATTGGAGAATGGATTTCTATACAAACGACCAGGTGAAGGGACTACCTTCCGACAGTACATCTCTAGAGGAATGTACCGTGGACGATCACAATTGATCTCTACCAACACAAGACCGGCCTATCTCTACAACTAGATTGTACCGAATATATCATCCCCTAGTTGTTACCGACCTTTAACCGAGCGCATTTTAGCATACAAACCACATTAATTTACATCCCGAACGTCATAGCGGGAAGAAATATATCTAGAAGGGAATGATCATACCTTACCTATTTCGGTCATTTCCGGTTGATGAGGCTCGAGGCAAAGATTATCTTTTCACATAACATATCTTCTTTCACTCTGAATGCCACACTGCCATTTCTTTGATCACAATTTGACTCCCACAAGCATACAACTTCTGAGCTTGTATGTCTCAGATAAGGGTGTTAAACTAAGAGAAGTTGCCTTCTCCACCACCAAGCAGATGTACATTTGTAAAAGTCAAATGTTGAGTTTTATAAATGCAATGTCAGATATTCGTCCATACAAGTTCATTCAGGGACTGAACGAAACCGAAGGCACACTCCTACTACCATTAGCAGCGAGTAGTCCTTGCAATCCAAAAAATCTCCACAACGAGGAGACCACTATAAAAAATAACTCTATAATGGGTGTATCCAGAGCATGTCAATAAGCAGTCCTCACGCTATGAAGATCCACGGTCTTCAATAATCATCATATCCAACATGTCTTCACTTTCGAACGTATATATTAGTTCGAAGTGGTTTTCGGATAGGGATCACCCAAATCTGACCTAGGTTCCTTCGAAGGCAATTATCGATTTAAAAGATGTTTATTTTATATATGGATATCAATCATCAATCAATTAATTCATCTTTTATAAAATATCTTTCTTAGATATATTCTTTTCAATTTATTACATTTTCTTTTCAAATGTATATGGAATCGTTAAGCCTCATTTATTAAATCATTGGCTTATTAAAACCTTTCTTAAATCCTGGAATAATTCCAAATCATTTTCTTTTTTAATTAGGAAAACCTTTCCAAATCATTTATTAAATCTTAATCAAAAATTTATTATATTCAAGTTATAATTTTAAACTTAGGGAAAGTATTCTCAAATCATTCATTAAATCTTAATCAAACATTTCTTTCTTAACTTCAAATCACATTCTTGCAAATCGAAGATTTTCATAATAGAGTACTACAACCACCTTCAATATGGTAAATTTCACCTCCAGGGATTAATGGCAAGTAATCCTACATCATGAATATCTTTATCTTCAATGATCTTTGTCTTTAGTATGTTTTATTTCGAAAATTAGTTTGAAGTGATTTTCGAATAGGAATCACCCAAATCCGATCCCGGTTCCTTCGTATTAATCATCGATAAAAAGATGTTAAGTGGTTTATTAACATTCAAAATCTTTTTTTTCTCTTATCTTGGAAAAAATTAAATATGATTTTTAAAGCATCGGGCTTTCCTTTCGATCTATTCCACCCCTCGCCTGAGAAGAGAAAATATAGGCCAAGTAAGTTCAGTGCACTGGTTGCTCCATTCCTAACCTTAGTTAAATACCTTGTTTTATCTTTCCAGATCTCACAAGTGGAACAAATGTACTAGTCGTTTTCGCATACTCAATTTGTTATTATTTTCAATATTCTTCACTTTTTGTTTAAATGGTATAAACAATTCCTCTTAACCATGTATTCAAAGTCTTATTAAAACATACAAATCATCTTTAAATTATTCCTTTAAAATCATTCACTAAAGATTTCGGAAAGAATCGTTAAGTTTAAACTCATATTCAAAAGGTTATAGAATTCGCAGCATAAAAGTGCTGCGGAAAGTGCTATATAAGATTATTTGATTTAAACAACTTTTTAATATTTGAAAATTCATATTTTCCATTCCAAATCTCTTTTATACTGTTTTAATAGATTTATCAAAATTTTTATATTTTTACTCATTTAAAAATATCATTTATAAAGAAATCTCTTTTTGTATTTCGAACTGCAAAAACCATGATGTGTTTAGAAAATTGTTTTGGACATATTTCAAACTCTACTTGATGAAATTTTGATTTTCTTTCTTCATTGGAAAACTATGGATATAATAAACTGGAAAATTCTTATTTTGAAGAATTCTGAGCTATATTCTACTTTGTACACTTTTTTAACTTTTATAGCGCGAAATCGCGAACTACAGTTTCGCGACGCGCCTAGTTTTGACTTGTTTTTCAATTTCTTTTCAAACTTCTTGGAAACACTTTTAAATGTTTATAAAACATTTAAAAATAATTTTAAACTCATTTTAAACAACATTTTCATCATTTTAAACTCATTTTTTATTTCATTTCATACTATAATATTATAATGTCATTTCTAAACTTTTTAGATTATTTAAAATCATTAAGAGGCTAAATAATTTCCATACACGTATTTGTATGTATTTATCTCATTTATCTAACTATGGTTAATTACTAATCATATCTCTTATCATTATCAAACCAAGTTATCATCTATATCACAAACATATAGTCAACCATAATATCAACAAAATTATCATCCAATGTCAACTAATATTCAACATATTAATTTATAATTTAACATGTGTATTATCAACTTGAGTTTTATTTAAATAAAACTAAGATTTGGGTACTTACTTTAACTAAAAGATTAATTTCCTACCAACATTATTTTTAATCCAACACTTCACTAACTCATTCTATCTTCACCAAACCATCACTTAAACAACTCTACATCACTTTCTTATGCTCGGCCATCACTTTACTTCCACTTGCTCTCGACTACAAGTCTTTTCTTCTTCTTTGCTCTTGGCTAAACATTCCAACAACATCGATAAGCTTGGACTCCCCTTGATCCTCCCCTTCCTCCATCATTTCTTCACTTCTTAGATGCTAAACCATGTTTTGGTGATAGTCTAAGGTCTTTGGCAAAGTTTAGTGGAGTTTTGACTTTGTTTGATATGGTTTTAAAAAATTTAGTAAGGAAAAGAGAGAAGAAGAAGCCATTAGAGAGTGGAAGAAAAGCTTGAAAAGAAGGAAGAAGAAATGAAAAAAAAGTGAGAAAGATGATGCTTATTTATAGAAAAAGTTTTGGATTAAAATAATATATTGTAAAAAGATCAAAATACCCTTTACTTACTTTTTAAGCAACCTTATTTTCAACATTTAACATCACATTTCAAACATTACTTTATGTCATTTTCACTTAAGTATTAAGTAAAGAATATAATAATTATGTTTAGTTTGATTTGATATTTACTTTTTTGCTTTGAAATGACATGTTTGTCTTTTGTGCTTACTTTTTGTTAATTATATTTCTAGAATTTTCTAAGTATGTTTAGTAAAAGTAAACTTGATTAGTGAGTTAATAATACTTATACTATTTGAATATATGTTTCTATATAAGAAAATAAAGGTGCAATGACGTTGTGACAACTTTTAATCTACAAAACGTTGATTTCCGACAAAATGTTTTACGGCTACATTTTGACGTTTTAGTTAAACTATTTATTTATGTAGATCAATTTATAAATGAACTTTTTACTTCTTTAAATAAATTAAAACATGTTTCTTAACATTTTAAAATCGTATTTAAATAATATCAAAATCTTTAATTTTACAGTGTATGTAAAACTGACAAAATGCGATAAAATTTAGTTATTTTTGTAAAACGATTATTAAAACACTTTTAAATATTTTAGTATACTTTTATTATCTTTATTAAATGTTTTCAATAAGATTTATCTTTTTAAATAAATATTTGAACCTATTTATTTAAACATTTATTTATTTTTAACAAAACTTAACTTTTGTTAATTTATTCTAAAATCCAAAATTATACTTTTTAAATTATCAACTATAAGAATAAATAATTTCTCTATTATTATCTATTATATGTAGCATATTTATTTAAATTTTAAACCTTTTTAAATTTAAAACAAACGAAATCTCTCATTTACGAAGTAGCGAAATTGCGGGTCGTTACATTCTCCTCTACTTGAAAGAATTTCGTCCTCGAAATTACCCAAACGAAAGTTTGCCTAAAACATTTATCTTTAAACGTAATTCCATATAATATACACAGATCATCCGTACGAAATATCTCATTCGATCTCCTATTCGAATATACTAATTTATTTCCGAGCTAGTAACGAACCCCCGATCGTCTAGTGCGGACTTTAATCAGGCTCTTTGCTCAGAAACCATTGCTTTCCTTGCATAGCTCTCAACTATGATAGAAAACTAAAGTGGCTAACCACAAATCCTCATCAATGTTCGTCGTCAAGAATCGAGTGATAAATCCCTTTTTGGATTGGGGTAAACACCTCAAAGTTTCTTACTCGCATATTAGATCAAAATTTATGTGATGAAATGATCTACATATAATATATGTATTTATTAACTTTCAAAAACTTTCATAAAAATTTTATCTTAATTTTAAACATTTTAAAGATGCTTCTTTATATAATCCCTTCAATTATTTATTTCCAAATATTTTTATTAAAGAAAATATTCCAAAGAAACTATTTTTCACTCAAAAGATAATTTATTTTTTAAAAAAGTTTTCCCATAATCTTTTAACTCAGTAATTTTCTTTAGATAATATTTATGAATCATTTTGCAAAACTATTACTTAAGTTTGTTGCACCTTATAACTTATGTAAATCCATCATATTTTAAATACTTAAGTCCAAATTCTTAATTAATTCTACAATTTATTAATATAACGTTTTCTAGATTATAATTACCTTTTTGTGGAGTCATTATTTTACTTAATAGTTCATGCCTTAAATCTATATATGATATATCTTTACATCCTAAGAGTATATATAAATCCCAAATTTCAAATTGGTTTTACTTAAATCTGTCTATCTAAAAAATTTAGACTTTGTTGTAATTGACTATTATCTCAAATTCATAAGTTATAAAACTTATTTCTTATTTAATACTATTATTAATTTTCTAGATTTGAAAAAAAAACAAATTTTAAAAGTGCCCATAGTTAAATCCACACTCTTAAATCTTTTTTTCTTTTTTATAAATCAGATTTATAAATTATCCTTAACTAATTTCATTTACTCAAAGTATTTCACAATCTTTTATCAAAAGTTTTCACAAATTCCTTAGCACTGAGTTAGGTATGATTCAGAAATTTTTGACTGTCCAAAATCGTCGAGAATCTCGTTTTAACTTATCAATTAGCGATTCTAAATTTATCTTTAGTTTAAACACTTTTGTAAAGATTACTAATCAATGACTCACATTATTGTTTTTTACTTAAAAAAATTATATAGATCGAGTAACTCTAAAATAATCCAAGGAACTGGGTACTACCAATACTCTTAACAAGAAGAGTAATACTTAAAAGAAGTGTTTACCATCCGAACACATCACTTGCCCATTTTTAGTTTATTTTGGAGCCAATCGAATTAGTTATTATAAAATACCTCTTATTATTTGAAATAATACCCTTTACAAAATCCTTTAGAGATTACTTTTGTTTATAAAATCTATCTTATAAGTTCTTTTTATAAATTTACCTTATATTAATTAACTTCATTTATATTTCCATAATTCTTCTACTCGAATTTAAATTCTCATTCCTTTTATATTATTTTTCCTTTTACATAATCATTTTCTATTATTTATCTTATATTATTTTTATCTTATATGTTCATTCCTTAAACAAATCTTATTATCAAACACCTTATAGTCAAATTGTGAAACTGAATTCACAAGGTATTATACTTAAACTTTTAAATCAAACAATTGAATAATTTACGATAGTAACTTAACATTATCATTTCTTAATTAATTATTTTGGAATAAGTATTAAAGATCTGACTTACCTTATAAATTTTCTTACTTATCGATTATCTTTATGAAACATCTTATAGTCAAACTGTGAAATTCTAATCACAAGTTGTTCATATTTAAATTTCACAAACACTGATTTCTAACTATACAACTTTTCAAAATATATACTTTACATTCAAAATATAATCCTAGGTAAAATTATTTCATTTACCAATTTTTTCAAAATCAGTGTGATGGTTCGTCTTGTTTAAATGTTTAGGAACCCTTATCGATAACGGTGATCAGGCGAATCAATCAGAATACATATATCACTCAACAAGTAAATCTACACAAACATTTTTATTAGTCACTAACAAATAAACACTCATATATAATGCACTCAAACTCATTCTATGGTGTTACTAACCCTATCTCTAATGAGTTACTCATCCTAGGGTATTACTACCCCTATCTTTGATGAGTCTTTACCCTACAAAGCCAAGGTTCTCGCTTAAACTTCAGCTCTGATACCAAATGTCACGACCCGTTTTTTAGTACCATTTGAATCGACAATAAACCACACATGTCCAACTCAAATTGCACGAAAAGATGGAATATGAAGGGTAATAAAGGAAATAAGATAGTACAGAATCTTACACGAATGGAATAATATATATTACTTCAATAATAATCTTTACAATGGAAAATTTTAAAATACAACATCCGAGTCTAACCTAATCAGCTTGGACAGTTATAAACACCTATCCTTACAATTGCATACAAACATAAAAAAGGAAACCACAGTGGATAATGGAATATGTCCTTACTTAGACGAATATCTCCAGCTCTCCTCCGGAAACTCCAACCGTTTCGACTTATCCTGAAACTACTCGGATCTGACCCAAGTATTGAAAATACCCGGATCAGGCTTGATAAACCAGCGTGAGAAAACTCAATAGTAAATGACAGTGTCATATATCAGCCTTTGAATAAAATCCTTTGAAAAGAAAGAGTATTCATAAGACCACGCCAACACATAAGCACGGATGGGTTTTTTTACCTTATGATAACTAAACCACTTTTATATATCAAAATGTTTGATATTATTTTTAATGACATTCCTTTGAAAATATTTGCGAATAAACTTATTAATCTTAGCCAAAATGGTTACACATATAGCATTTTGAGGCTATTCATTACGCCAATACAAACAAAACCACGGGATCTTATTAGAGAATGGATTTCCATACAAATGACCAGGTGAAGGGACTACCTTCCGACAGTACATCTCTAGGGGAATGTACCGAGGACCATCACAAAGGATCCTCTACCAACACAAGACCAGCATATCTCTGTAACTAGATAGCACCGAATATATCATCCCTCGTTCGTTACCAACCTTTAACCGAATGCGCTCTAGCATACATTAATAATTTAAAACATAATTTGCTTAATATAAGTCAACTATGCGATAAAGGTTTAATATATCTTTCTCTGAAAATAAATTTAACATATTTGATCAAGACAGGAACCTTATCTTTTAAGGAACGAGAGAATATAATATATATGTATATATATTAAATATGAAATTTAATCATAACACTGATATATGTCTAGTAGCCAAAGAAAATTGTGACAGCCCGCAAATCCGTACCCCTTGAATCGACACTATTTTACCTCTGTTGACTCAAGTGGCACAGAAATACGAACCATTAAGGTTAAAGAAGAAGAGATAGGAGAAGAAGAAGCTAAACAATATCAGAATCTCACAGTCGCAGCGGAATAAAGTATAATAGTGAATATAGATCTTTACTCAAAATGAAAACTATATCTGTTTTATACATCATATCATCAGAGTATCTCATACCAACAATATCCATCAGTCTGACAATCATGCAATCACGGCAACAGAATATATATATATATATATATATATATATATATAGGTACATATAATACGTCTCGAACTCCAGCTCCTCTCCTGCTCCATAGCAACCTATCCTGAACATATAATACTCGGTCTGACCCGAGCATTATAATGAAATAACACCCGAGTCAGTCTGGAATACCAGCTAATAATAATGCATCCAAATTGATTATTAAAGTTTAAAAATCCTTTTTGAAAACAAAAGCATCTCGTAAGACCACGTCAAAAATAAACATGTCGGGTTTTTACCTTACGATAGCTAAAACACTTTTTATAGAAATCCTCTGATATTATAATATGGTCTATTTACAAATACTTACAAAATAGCCGAAATTGTTACATGATTAAATTCCAGCTACTAGCCACAAAGTGGGTAGTACAAACAAAACTCGTAAAAGGCTCGTAGGGAGAATGGATTTCCAACAATGACTAGGCACTGGGGTACCACCTATCACAGTAAGGGGCCTAGATCACTATACCGAGGACCACTCCCGATCCCCTGCAACACAAGGCCGGACCCATCCCTTACTGGACAGTTCCGAATAAGATCACCCCGCGGTTGGGATCAACAACCGCCCACTAAGCCGAAATAAAAAGGGACATCAAGACAGGGATGACCTTACTCTCCAGTGGGGGCTACCCACGAAGCCTTGCTGCATATCCCTTGATTTTCAATCATTCCCATTTGATGAGGCTTGAGGCTAAGCGTTACCTTTAGAATGTTTCACTTAGAATGCCCATCGCCCACCTGACGATGTTTCGAAAGCATTCGTCCATACAAGTCCGTCCCGGGTTCGAACGGAACCGAAGGCACTACTCCTACTACATCCATTTTGGAAATATCCTCAGGATTAGTAGCGACTAGCCCTTGCACTTCACTGCTCCATCTTCGACTCCGAACACGTTTTTCTATGAAACGTACAAACCGGATCGAAGTGGTTTTCGAGAAATAAATCTCGATCCCGGTCTATTCGAAACGATCGACGCATTTGTCCAATATTGATAGTCGGTGATTTAACTATCAATTCATATTCATAAACATCCATAAGCATCCATCACACAATAAATAATTCCCACATTATTTATTTGCCTCAAATATCTTTCAAGATACATTTCCAAATTTTCAATACTCGTTTGAAAACAATTTCCTAAAGTTCTACCTTTATAAAGTAAATCTTTTACCATTAATTCCCATTGGAAATAACCAAGTTTACAACAATTTGGAATTAAAACAATTAAACACTTTATTCTGAAATATACTTTAAAATATATAAATTTACTACTAGTTATTTACTCAAAACATAATTTCAAAATATTTAAAGTAAAACTATTTTATAAGATATAACTTGATTTAAAATAAGGTGTTAGTTAAGCTAAATTTAAAAAGTAGAGTTTAAAAGAGATTAATACTAATTCCATAACTTAGGTCAAAACTAGGTTTTTAAACAAATCCATTTGTAAAAATAATTACTAAGATATTTATAAATATTTACTATCGCTAATTTATTAATAATTACCTTAAAACAATAAGTTCCAAAACACTCATTTAAACAAGTTTGGATTTTAGACTTCCCTTTAATAAAATCTGTTTAAAATTCGAACTTGGTTTTCCCAGGGAGCTCATTTCCACTTAAACATCTCAGAAAATCCTTCTTAGAAATTCCGTCGATTTTATTTCAATTCAGATTTATGTTTAATAACATAAATTGCCTTCCCAGGTTTAAAATAACTTCTTACGAAGCTTAACCACATTTCCATTCCCGGAAATTCACTTCCAAAGTATAAGTTTAAAGGTCTTTTTAAATAAACTATTATAAATTTATTTCATGAAATCATACTCAAGGAATTGCTTAACTAAATACCTACTTAAATTTTCAATGGTTTTAAATAATATTTCTGCAACATTCTAATTTGCAATTTATTGCTAATTTAATTTGAAGGGTTTCTTTTGAAATCATATTTAATTTCCAAGGAACATTATTATCAAAATAACCCATTGTTATTTTAAACAATTTATAATTTCTTATTGAAATTATCACCAGAAATCCATACTTTCACATTTATCAACTAATAAATGTTCCACTTTTTTTTTTTTTTTTATTTCCAACTTTATAAATTTTCATTCTTCACTCAACCCAGATTCCAAATTTTATTCCCTTATGTACTTTATTTATCAATTCCTTTTATTTCTTAAAAAAATCTAATTTATTTTATTTTATTTTATTCTTAAAATTCTGTGTATATACTTATCAGCAATGTCACAGTACAATTTAATTCGGAGTTATTCATCACAATATATAAACAGATCATAACCTCAATTATAAAGATAATTACTATAGTGTGAGGAATCCAGTTGGATCCCTCCAACCTGTTTACCCTGCATCCACAAATATTAGCACATCACACACATATATATATATAAATATCAATTCAAACTGATAACAACAATAATATGCAACCAATCACACAGATATTTAAATGTTAATTATTTAAATCAGCCAATATCCAGACGTGAGTGAGAATAACTCACCTTGAGTTTCGGCGAGCGTTCGAAATTTAAATTAAACCGAACGACGTCGATTTAACTCAAATTTCTACTTGCCCGGAATGGCTCCGGATCTGCACCATCTCGTAGTATTCCTTTCTGCGATCCCGACGCCGCGAATTTCGTTCGAATCTGATATCGTATGATAAAGTTATTCAAATTTAAAGATTGTATTGTATTTAAAACTTTTTTTTTATATACCAAAGCAAAATCGGGTCGTTCACTCACGAAAGAAAATCAAAGCCACACGTCGCCTTCCTTCTTCATCTACATCACGCGACATCTCCAGGCAAACAAACCCACCAACGTACAACTAGGGTTAGGAATCGCCACCGCCTCGAGCACCTTGGCCACGATCGGCCTACCCCACGTCATAGCCCTTCGCGCCACCTTCCACCGGCCCTAAGCTCGCCCAGCTCGGCCCTCCCCTACGCGCACAAATCGCATGTGAACTCTCACGAACGCGGCTGCCTATCTCCCCATCTAGTCGACGAAACCCCATCTCTACCGCTCGAAACGTAGAGCTCGAACTGCTCTCTGACTTCCCAGTTGAGAGTTTTAGAAATCGTCGCAAGGATTGATTGCAAAACGAAGGTGAAAGTGGTTTATTTACGGCCATTGGAGATTAAAAGTGGCGGCTACTGAGAATTGATCAGGGTTTAGAGATTTTTAATATATATATAATAGTTTTAATATTATATAATTAATAAAATTCTCAATTTAACAGTTTATGCAAACGACCTCCAAACTACGCATTCCGACAGGCGTTCCTAGGGTTTTTCCGCGTTCCGGACACAATGGAATAGGCTTCGTAAGCTAATTTGATCGTATGCGCGAGTTACGGAATTAAACGATCAATTTAAAATTAAATCGGTTAAAACGATTTCTATGCGTTTCGAGCTGCCACGGTCAAACGACAACTCCGATTGCTACGAAAATTGAAATCCGATAATAACTAACTATTACGGATCCAATGGAACTGGTTTCGTCGAATTCCGAGGCCTTGCCCCGGAAGGCTATTTTAACTCGTCGATTAAATTGGACGATTTTCGAAATTGTCGAAAGCACTCAAAATTTTACTTTTAAAACTTTATTAACTTAATTATAAATCATATAAAATATATAATCACATTACAATTCATTCAGGCTCATTCCGGACCCAAAATCTGATTAATTGCATTTTAATAATATTAAATTCATCTTTAAATTAATATAAAATTCCAAATTCAATCTATCAGCCGTTAATGCCATCCAACCGTCCAAAATTATAACTCAAACCCAAATGGACTTTAAAAATAGATTTTACAATCTATTTTATCTCTATTTACTCTCAGAATTACCCATTTATTCCAATTCATGATATTAAGCTATTTTTTTTATTCAAATTCCAATTTAATTCCCATATATAAAATTTTCTAACTTTATTAACTTAACCAAAGTCTTTTAATTTCAAGATTCAAATTATAATTCATATTCAACATTTAAAATGAATTAAATGTTCAAATTTGGCGACCCAAAATTCTGGGTTGTTACATTCCTCCCCCTTATAAAAATTTCGTCCCCGAAATTTGCTAAGGTATAAGAATGTTCCTACACTCATTAACTTAACCAAACTTCTTTAGTTAAAACTTATATACACTTCCCAAAACCCTTTAGCTCAAATCCAAACTCATTTGTTTTATTTATACTCAAAAGCTTTTTGTTTCAACATTTTCTTAAAACAACTTCCCAAGTTGATTATAGTTTTCAAATTCCCAAAAAAAAATTCTAACTCCCAAAATTTTCACATTTTTTTGGCAGAGTCTCCTTTGTACGGAGGAGCTTTCGCGATATCGCGATACAGATAAATATATATACATCGACCCATACGGTCGGAAACCAAAATATATCACAATATATATATATATCATTTTCCCAATTATATTAGCGTAGGCGTACCTTTTTAGCAAATTTTAATAGCGAGCGGCTAATATAACGCATATACGCGCTCCAACTCTCTCGAATGTCTTCCGTACCTGTACTAAACTTAAACAAACTCATCAGTTTCAAGATATGAGCATTTTAACAGCATTTCCAATGTAAATGCAAGCCAAGTCATATCTATTTCATAACCAAACCAAGCAACTTCACAATTATGCATGCTAACCTCCTTTATAAACAATTTCACAATTCCGACATCATTTAAAATCCTCTTTACAAACCCAAACTTCATAGTTTAACAATGTTAACCATATTTATTTCAACAATCCAAAGATTTCAATCACTTTTTAATTTCTTATTCAAATCCAAACTTCATTTTTATTTTAATATGATTAACATGTGCTTTACTAACATCAATCTATGCCATGTCAATTCCAAGTTGATTCACAATTCAATTCTTATTCTGAATTTGAAGTATTTGCATTTCTTTTATAATCCATTTTCATTCATATGTAAACATTACTTATTAAAATTTCAATCCATTCCAATTGATTCAAAACCAATTTCATTTGCTTCCTTTAATTCATTCACTTAAGATTAATGACTAATTTCTATGCAGGTTGTGGTTATTCACCCAAGTAACCAATTCTTAAGCTTATAACCATTAACATTAATTTCAATTTAGATTCATGTTAATTTTATTCAATTTTGCATAGTTCACAATCCAAGCATTCTTATCACATTGCAATTATTAAAATTAAATTCTTCCATTTGCATTTAAATTTCATTATCTAAACAAATTTCTTTCAAATCTACTAAATAAAGCTCACCCAAGTTAAGTTTAAATTAATATCATCACATTCCATATTATTTACAACTCATACCTCCTTAATTTATCACAAGAAAATTAATTAATGCCATTTCACTTGTAATTCAATTTCATCATCTAACCAAAATGTATCCAAGACAACATTATAAGCTCAATCACAAATATTTTCATTTTCTTCTCATAAATCAAATTTTATTTTCATTTGATTCTCATCCAAATGAAATTCCAATCCATTTACAAATTTTAATGCACTTTGCTTATTTATTCAATCCATTTTTAGATTTATTTTATTAGCAAAGAAACCACTTTAAATTATTTCCTTCCGTTGAATTTATTTACAATTCAAACTATCACCATTATAATTTAATTCCATTTTTCATCTACACTTCAATATTAGTTACCACAAATTTAAATCCCATGCCAAAATTGGATTTTTATTTACCTTCCAAATTTTGACCAAACTATCAAAATTCTATTCATGCCAATACAGATTCCATTTAATTTAGTTTACACTAAATTCATCTTCAAGCTTCTTTTTATTTAATTTAGCTTACGCTAAATTCATTTTCAAACAATTCCTTTAAAATTTAGCTGAGTGAGGATTTATTTATCCAATATCTTTTCAATTTAATTTTACCTTCCCTCAACTCATTTCTTTTCCCATTTAAACTCAAATTCAACCAAATTTATTTAGCCATCTTGAATTCATACCATTTCCTTTATTATCTTAAATAAGAATTAAATTCCATTCATTTCTATTCTTAACACAATTGAATCTTGTTTTTAATTAAATCCAAGTCCATCCCAATTCCACTCGAACGAAGTTAAATCCAATTCAATTCAATTTAATTCTCCATATACAAGTTTAAAACTTATTTACTAACTTAAGTTCGTTCACTTCTTTTATATCTCACTTTACCTTATCTCAATTCACATTTCTTTCAGATTAAGTTTAAATTCACCATACCATCCAACTATTTTCCAATTGTGATTATAATTTCATTTTCTATTTATAAGTTCACCAACTTATTTATTTAAAAGCTCATATTGCTCATTTTAATCCATCTACATCTTATAATCACAAATTTCAAATTCTATATATATATATATATATATATATCACTGAATTCTTAAGGATACAAATTTTCTTTCAATCTAATCTTTGTAAAATTTTAAATCCACAATTCCAGATTATAGGTATAACACATAATAACTATGGGTACAATTTATTGTACAATAACCCACGATTACTAAGTTATTTACATTTCAATTTAATCCAAACCAATTTAATTCTAAGTTCAATTTATTTAACTTATCCAAGTTAAATTCAAATTTCCTATTCACTTCAATATATATTTTATTCACTTCCATTTACTCAGGTTAAATTTTAATTCTAGGATTAAAATTTCATTCCCTTTCTTACTTAATATCAACTCCAATTTTTTTTTCTTTTTTTTAAATCAACTTTATTTACAAGTTATATAGTTGATTCATTTTAACCTTCACATTTTTATTCTAAACAGAATCTCCAGAATTCAATTTACCCGGATTTATTTCAAACCAATTTGAAATGATAAATAACTCATACACTCCTGGTATCAAATTAAATCTCCCAATTCCAAAGCACTTGGTTTTATTAAAACAAATTTCCCTATGAAATTCATAAAACCACTTGTATACCCAACAAGTCAAACAAATATCATAACCAATCACTTTGGTAGCAATCCATCACTTTAGAAACTTGAAAATGAATTCTAATGATGTGGCCAGCATCATCGGGATTATTTTCCAGCGACTAAAGTGAGTTCAATGCTTTCTTACTTCCCAAATTCATTTCAAAACAGTTTCCATTCAAAAATACTTCCCAAAATAATATTCCAATATTGCCTTCAAAGACCTTAGCAAACATTTCAAACTTTCGTAGGATTTTAAGTTTCCAAACTTTGTTTTCATTACATTTAAAATCCTTTCCAAAACTTCCGGGATTTAAATTCTGGTTCAATTTAAATTTAGTTATTCTTCCTTTATATAATTTATACCTATAGAATTTATTTGATTACAACCATTTCTAATTTAAGATTAAATTTTGGATTCTTATTTAATTATTGTATTAACAACCAATCGACCAAATATATATAATAATTTCAGAAAATTATTTCTTTTATACCAAAATATAATTTTGGGTAAAATTATTTCATTTACCCACTTTAAAACAATACTATGTCGATTTATCTTGTTTAAGAGTTCAGAAACTCCTATCGATACGGTTGTACTTCTCGCACCGACCAGAATTCATAAACACTCAACCGATAAGGCAACACAGTATAAAAACAATTTATATCCACTAACAAGTACGCTCTCATATCTATTAATACGCTCAACTCATTATAGAGTACTATTGACTCTGTTTAATGAGTAATTTCCCCACCAAAGCCTAGGTTGTCGCCAACCTAAGCTCTGATACCAAGTGTGACAGCCCGCAAATCCGTACCCCTTGAATCGACACTATTTTACCTCTGTTGACTCAAGTGGCATAGAAATACGAACCATTAAGGTTAAAGAAGAAGAGATAGGAGAAGAAGAAGCTAAACAATATCAGAATCTCACAGTCGCAGCGGAATAAAATATAATAGTGAATATAGATCTTTACTCAAAATGAAAACTATATCTGTTTTATACATCATATCATCAGAGTATCTCATACCAACAATATCCATCAGTCAGACAATCATGCAATCACAACAGCAGAATATATATATATAGGTACATATAATACGTCTCGAACTCCAGCTCCTCTCCTGCTCCATAGCAACCTATCCTGAACATATAATACTCGGTCTGACCCGAGCATTATAATGAAATAACACCCGAGTCAGTCTGGAATACCAGCTGATAATAATGCATCCAAATTTATTATTAAAGTTTAAAAATCCTTTTTGAAAACAAAAGCATCTCGTAAGACCACATCACAAATAAACATGTCGGGTTTTTACCTTACGATAGCTAAAACACTTTTTATAGAAATCCTCTGATATTATAGTATGGTCTATTTACAAATACTTACAAAATAGCGAAATTGTTACATGATTAAATTCCAGCTACTAGCCACAAAGTGGGTAGTACAAACAAAACTCGTAAAAGGCTCGTAGGGAGAATGGATTTCCAACAATGACTAGGCACTGGGGTACCACCTATCACAGTACGGGGCCTAGATCACTATACCGAGGACCACTCCCGATCCCCTGCAACACAAGGCCGGACCCATCCCTTACTGGACAGTTTCGAATAAGATCACCCCGCGGTTGGGATCAGCAACCGCCCACTAAGCCGAAATAAAAAGGGACATCTAGACAGGGATGACCTTACTCTCCAGTGGGGGCTACCCACGAAGCCTTGCTGCATATCCCCTGATTTTCAATCATTCCCATTTGATGAGGCTTGAGGCTAAGCGTTACCTTTAGAACGCTTCACTTAGAATGCCCATCGCCCACATGACGATGTTCCGAAAGCATTCGTCCATACAAGTCCGTCCCGGGTTCGAACGGAACCGAAGGCACTACTCCTACTACATCCATTTTGGAAATATCCTCAGGATTAGTAGCGACTAGCCCTTGCACTTCACTGCTCCATCTTCGACTCCGAACACGTTTTTCTATGAAATGTACAAACCGGATCGAAGTGGTTTTTGAGAAATAAATCTCGATCCCGGTCTCTTCGAAACGATCAACGCATTTGTCCAATATTGATAGTCGGTGATTTAACTCTCAATTCATATTCATAAACATCCATAAGCATCCATCACACAATAAATAATTTCCACATTATTTATTTGCCTCAAATATCTTTCAAGATACATTTCCAAATTTTCAATACTCGTTTGAAAACAATTCCCTAAAGTTCTTCCTTTATAAAGTAAATCTTTTACCATTAATTCCCATTGGAAATAACCAAGTTTAAAACAATTTAGTATTAAAACAATTAAACACTTTATTCTGAAATATACTTTAAAATATATAAATTTACTACTATTTATTTACTCAAAACATAATTTCAAAATATTTAAAGTAAAACTATTTTATAAGATATAACTTGATTTAAAATAAGGTGTTATTTAAGCTAAATTTAAAAAGTAGAGTTTAAAAGAGATTAATACTAATTCCATAACTTAGGTCAAAACTAGGTTTTTAAATAAATCCATTAGTAAAAATAATTACTAAGATATTTATAAATATTTACTATTGCTAATTTATTAATAATTACCTTAAAACAATAAGTTCCAAAACACTCATTTAAACAAGTTTGGATTTTAGACTTCCCTTTAATAAAATCTGTTTAAAATTCGAACTTGGTTTTCCCAGGGAGCTCATTTCCACTTAAACATCTCAGAAAATCCTTCTTAGAAATTCCGTCGATTTTATTTCAATTCAGATTTATGTTTAATAACATAAATTGCCTTCCCAGGTTTAAAATAACTTCTTACGAAGCTTAACCACGTTTCCATTCCCGGAAATTCACTTCCAAAGTATAAGTTTAAAGGTCTTTTTAAATAAACTATTATAAATTTATTTCATGAAATCATACTCAAGGAATTGCTTAACTAAATACCTACTTAAATTTTCAATGGTTTTAAATAATATTTCTGCAACATTCTAATTTGCAATTTATTGCTAATTTAATTTGAAGGGTTTCTTTTGAAATCATATTTAATTTCCAACGAACATTATTATCACAATAACCCATTGTTATTTTAAACAATTTATAATTTCTTATTGAAATTATCACCAGAAATCCATACTTTCACATTTATCAACTAATAAATGTTCCACTTATTTTTTTTATTTCCAACTTTATAAATTTTCATTCTTCACTCAACCCAGATTCCAAATTTTATTCCCTTAAGTTCTTTATTTATCAATTCCTTTTATTTCTTAAAAAATCCAATTTATTTTATTTTATTTTATTCTTAAAATTCTGTGTATATACTTATCAGCAATGTCACAGTACAATTTAATTCAGAGTTATTCATCACAATATATAAACAGATCACAACCTCAATTATAAAGATAATTACTATAGTGTGAGGAATCCAGTTGGATCCCTCCAACCTGTTTTCCCTGCATCCACAAATATTAGCACATCACATATATATATATAAATATCAATTCAAACTGATAACAACAATAATATGCAACCAATCACACAGATATTTAAATGTTAACTATTTAAATCAGCCAATATCCAGATGTGAGTGAGAATAACTCACCTTGAGTTTCGGCGAGCGTTCGAAATTTAAATTAAACCGAACGACGTTCGATTTAAATCAGATTTCTACTTGCCCAGAATGGCTCCGGATCTGCACCATCTCGTAGTATTCCTTTCTGCGATCCCGGCGCCGCGAATTTCGTTCGAATCTGATATCGTATGATAAAGTTATTCAAATTTAAAGATTGCATTGTATTTAAAACTTTTTTTTTATATACCAAAGCAAAATCGGGCCTTCACTCACGAAAGAAAATCAAAGCCGCATGTCGCCTTCCTTCTTCATCTACATCACGCGACATCTCCAGGCAAACAAACCCACCAACGTACAACTAGGGTTAGGAATCGCCACCGCCTCAAGCACCTTGGCCACGATCGGCCTACCCCACGTCATAGCCCTTCGCGCCACCTTCCACCGGCCCTAAGCTCGCCCAGCTCGGCCTTCCCCTACATGCACAAATCGCGTGTGAACTCTCACGAACGCGGTTGCCTATCTCCCCATCTAGTCGACGAAACCCCATCTCTACCGCTCGAAACGTAGAGCCCGAGCTGCTCTCCGACTTCCCAGTTGAGAGTTTTAGAAATCGTCGCAAGGATTAATTGCAAAACAAAGGTGAAAGTGGTTTATTTACGGCCATTGGAGATTAAAAGTGGCGGCTACTGAGAAGTGATTAGGGTTTAGAGATTTTTAATATATATATAATAGTTTTAATATTATTTAATTAATAAAATTCTCAATTTAACAGTTTATGCAAACGACCTCCAAACTACGCATTCCGACAGGCGTTCCTAGGGTTTTTCTACGTTCCGGACACAATGGAACAGGCTTTGTAAGCTAATTTGATCGTATGCGCGAGTTACGGAATTAAACGATCAATTTAAAATTAAATCGGTTAAAAGGATTTCTATGCGTTTCGAGCTGCCATGGTCAAACGACAACTCTGATTGCTACGAAAATTGAAATCCGATAATAACTAACTATTACGGATCCAATGGAACTGGTTTCGTCGAATTCCGAGACCGTGCCCCGGAAGGCTATTTTAACTCGTCGATTAAATTGGACGATTTTCGAAATTGTCGAAACCACTCAAAATTTTACTTTTAAAACTTTATTAACTTAATTATAAATCATATAAAATATATAATCACATTACAATTCATTCAGGCTCATTTCGGACCCAAAATCTGATTAATTGCATTTTAATAATATTAAATTCATCTTTAAATTAATATAAAATTCCAAATTCAATCTATCAGCCGTTAATGCCATCCAACCGTCCAAAATTATAACTCAAACCCAAATGGACTTTAAAAATAGATTTTACAATCTATTTTATCTCTATTTACTCTCAGAATTACCCATTTATTCCAATTCATGATATTAAGCTATTTTTTTATTCAAATTCCAATTTAATTCCCATATATAAAATTTTCTAACTTTATTAACTTAACCAAAGTCTTTTAATTTCAAGATTCAAATTATAATTCATATTCAACATTTAAAATGGATTAAATGTTCAAATTTGGCGACCCAAAATTCTGGGTTGTTACAAAAATGGTGCTCGGTTATGGCACAAAAGATTTTGTCATATAAACTTTAAAGCAATAAGCAAATTATCTAAAATTAATTTAGTAAAATGTTTACTAAAAATGAATTTTAAAGTAAATAGTATTTGTGATTCCTGTCGGTTAGGTAAATTAACCAAATCTACTTTTAAATCAAAGAAAATTATTTCTACATCATAAACACTTGAGTTATTACATTTAGATCTATTTGGACCAACATAATTTAAATATATAAATCCTAACATAGATGTTTTTGTAATTGTGGATGATTTTTCAAGATACATCTGGACAATTTTTATGAAAAATAAAAGTGGCACTTTTGAAAATTTTAAAATCTTTGCTAACAGAATTCAAAATATTAAGAATATAAAAATTAAAAACATTCATAGCGATCACAGTGGTGAATTCGACAATGATATTTTTGAGAAATATTGTAATAAGAAAGGAATTGTTCACAATTTTTCATTTCCTAGAACTCTACAATAAAATAGAGTTGTTGAAAGGAAAAATAGGGCACTTCAAAAATGTGTTAGAAACTTATTAAATGGAGGCACTCTGCCTAAACATTTTTGGACAGAAGCTGTAGCAACTACTTGTTATGTTTTAAATTGAGTCTCCATTAGACCATTAAAAAACATACACCATATGAACTTTTTAATGGAAGAAATCCTAACATATCATATTTTTAGGTTTTCGGTTCAAAACGTTTTTTATTGAATACAAAAGATCAACTTGGTAAATTCGATCCAAAATTCGATAAAGGAATATTCATTGGATACTCGGAACGAAGCAAGGCATATAGAATTTATAATATAAAAACTGAAATAATCAAAGAAACAGTTCATGTGTCAGTCGATGAAAATTTCAAATTTAATATAAAAAATGAAGATGAAGAAATAATTTAAAAATTAAATATCACTGAAGATGATATTGAAAATAATGTTGAAATTAAAAACAACAATTTACCAAATGAAATTGAAATTCGATCTCCATCAAGACTTCTACGAAATCACACAATTGAAAATATTATTGGAGAAATAAATTCTAATGTAAGTACATGAAATCAATTAAATCAAATAGGTCATGTAGCTTTCCCATCGAAGAACCCAAAAATGCTAAAGAAGCCTCAATTGATGATTACTGGATTATATATATGCAAGAAGAGTTAAATTAATCTGAACGAAAATAAAGTATGAGACTTAGTTCCTAGACCTAGTAACCAAATAGTTATCAGTACTAAGTGATTTTAAAAAAATAAAGCAGATGGGCAAGGAAATATTATTCGAAAAAAGCTAGATTAGTCGCTCAAGGCTACAATCTGGAAGAAGGAATAGACTACGAAGAAACATTTGCTCCTATAGCTCGACTAGAAGCAATACATATTTTATCAGTTTATGCATGTTTTCATAACTTTAACTATATCAAATGGATGTAAGAAGAGCTTTTCTGAATGGTTTTATAAAAGAAAATGTGTATGTAGAACAATCACTTCTATTTGCATATGAAAAATTTCCAGACCATATTTACAAACTAAAGAAAGCTTTATACGGTTTAAAACAAGCACCACATGCTTAGTATGATCGTCTTAAAAGTTATCTTATTAATTCTGGTTTTAAAATTGAAAAACTAGATCAAACTTTGTTTATAAAACAAGATAAAAAATATTTTAATTATATAATTATATGTAGATGACATCATTTTTGGTTTCATGAACAAAAAATTATGTCAAGTATTTTCGAATATTATGACAAGAGAATTTGAAATGTCTCATATGGGAGAACTTTCATATTTTTTGGATTACAAATTAAACAATTAAGTAAAGGAACTTTCATTAATCAAGAAAAATATTTTGATACTCTAATAAAACATTTTGGTGTGGTAAATACTTCTGCCAAACCAACACCTATGAGCACTACGGTACATCTCGATCGAGATGAAAATGGCAAAAGTGTTGACCAAAAAAATATATCGAAGTATGATCGGATCATTACTTTACTTAACTGCTAGTCTTCTAGATATAATGATGAGTGTATGCGTATGTGTACGATTTCAAGAAAACCCCAAAGAATCATATTTGCAGACAGTGAAATGAATTTTGAGCTACTTAAGCAACACTAAAGACTACGATCTCTTTTACCCAAAAGAATGTCCTTTTGAGTTAGTATCATAGTGATGTTGACTTCGGAGGATGTCGAAGGGATCGAAAGAGTTTAAGTGGTACATGTCGTTTCATTGGACAATCTTTAGTATCTTGGTTTAGTAAGAAACAAAATTGTGTTCACTATCGACGTGTGAAGCAGAATATATTTCTGCTGCTTTGGCCTGTGCTCAAGTAATCTATATGCAACAAAAAATTCAAGATTGTGGTACAAATTTTTCTAAATCAACAATTTATTATGATAATACAACCACTATAAATTCATCGAAAAATCCTATAAACCACTCTAGAACTAAACATATTGACATTCGACATCATTTTCTTCGTGATAACATAGAAAAAGGTAAAATTTTGCTTGATTTTGTATCATCAGAAAATCAAGTTGCAGATATATTTACCGAACATTTAAATGAAAATGTTTTTCTTAAATTAAGATGTGAAATTGGAATTATGTCATTACATGATTTATAATTTGATATTAAAGTGTAAAAAATTATAAAATATATAAAAATTTAATAGAACACAAATTGGAGATGATGGCACTCGAACTCTGCACTCATGGAAGGAAGTCACATGTTTTTCCAATGTTCTATTGTGTTAATTGATTTAAGACCTTGCATTCATTTTATTTTATATACGACTAAAATCCTTTCATATTTTCTGATCTTACATTATTTCTACTGGCTGAAGTTAACTAATGAATGATAACCATAAAATATAAAATTTTAAATAGAAAACAAAACCATTATATATAGATGAACATATTTGTTTTAATTCATGTAAAAACTTTAAGTATACACACAAATTATCTGTACAAATGTCGTCTCAAGAAAGTTTCGGTCTCTCATCAATTATTTTCAGCATTCCAACTTCAGATTCGTCAAATAAATCTACGCCTGTGTATATTCCTATGAAGATTACTCCATCTCCTAATCATCATACATGATATACACCGAACTGCAAATGAGCTAAGAAAAACTTAGACTTTGGCTCACCTTCTACTAAAGAAATAATCGATGAAATTCATCACTATCAACGTGAAACTTTAAGTTTACAACGTGAGATGTATTATAAACAAAAACATCATGGTAGACATTTAAATTTCCTTAAACAATTCGCTCTCAAATTCTGTGGAACGACTCTTAAGCAAGGTGTGCACAATCCATCACCTCAATGACTACACATGTCTCCAAATTCTTAGGAACAAGTTGCTCGACGTAATGTTTGGTCTCTTATAAATCCATTACTTGATATCACCAAAATTGAACCAAGCTCAGACCAATCCAAGACTTCGAAAAATTAAAATCTATATTTCATTTTATAAATTTATGTTCATATATTTAATATTGTAATTTGATATGTAACATGTTTGTTGAAATATAAATTATATGTATATTAACATGAGAATAAAGCTAAAAAAACATATATGTGTGTGTGTGTGTGTGTGTGTATGTATAGCTTGTTTGTTAACTAATTTAAGAATGAACTAAAAATAAAATTGACCTCGGAAAAACAATAGTTTCACCGGCTGATCATAGGGATTCAACCAACTGAACATTCATATATACTTAAAATCTTTTAGAATTCAGGCGACTGAAGTCCCCATCCAACCGACTGAATAGTGCCCAATTTGAGCTATATACTTGTGGGTTACATTTTTGACCACTTCAGCCGGCTGCCTCCACCATTTCATTCAGCTGGTCCATCTGAAATCTGTTTTTTTTAAATGGCCTTGAACGAATATCAATGCAAAAACCCAATCTAACCTACTTCATATTCCCATCCACCCCTTCATTTTCAACCTACTACCCCTTTATTTTCAACCTACCAAAACATTCACTTTCAGCAAAACCCAAAAACAAAACCCTGACCTCTTCAAAAATTTCAATTTTATAAAACAAAATGGCTCCAAGGTCAAAGAGAGCATGAGAATCAACAACTAGACCTTCCGAACGCCAAATTCGAGCATGGTTATATGATGATTCAACGGTTAATAGCTTCATATCATGAGAAACTCAAAGCTATTCAAAAGAGCATTCATGATATTCCCCAACTTCAACGGCTACGCGATTAGAGAGATAGCTGAAGCTCACGGTTTCGATTCGCTTATTGGGTATGATTCCAATAATATTAAGATCTATCCTCTTTTAATTAAGCTTTTCTATGCCAATATGACCCCCGATCATCAAAATCCCTAAAACAAAGATGATTGTATATGGACATTGGTTTGCAGAGTAAAAATTTACCTACCTCTTCAACAACTAAGCATATTCTAAGATGTCCATCCGCAGGATTGGATATTGACGATGTTGATGTTGATGTGTATAATCGTGATGAAGTATCCCATTTCTTCTTATCAGACGATCTAACCATTTTAAAATCTAGTGCCTTACGTCCGAAAGCAAGAACCATCCATTGTGCACTTATTCCATCTTTAGAACCCCGTACCGGAAGTTACGAAAAAGTCTACAAATGAATTTTAAAGCCTTATATGCTATTTACTCGTCCCAACGAGTAAACCGGGGAAAAATAACATTGGATGAATTTCTCATCGTCAATCATAAAAGAAGCTACAAGACCATTCACTATAGAGCTTACATTATGTGAATTCTACAGATTTTTGAAATTCCGTTGCCCGATTCCGATTTCATGACCATAGGAGAGCTTAACTCCAAGATTCTAAGTTTAATGGTTCTTCCTAAGCGTCCCGAAAACCAATAAATCATTACCATTCAAGAATGGATCGCTAATCGTAATCAAGGCATTCCGCAACCAAGAGACCCAAATATTGCTTCTTCATCCTCTCAAGTTCCTCAACCAGAAGAAGAGGATGACGAAATTAACTTCATATTGACGTACCTCCTAAGCAAGCTCTTGTGACGTTATTGCAAATCAAATCAAAGCAAGCTCTTGTGATGTTTCTAAAACTAACAAAAAGCTAAACTCGATAAAGGGTTTATTATATAAAATTTAGGAAAAGGTCTCTTATTCCGGATCCACTTCAACCGGTGTTCTTGAAAACCAGGCACCATTCTCTTGGACGACATCGAATGAAGGAGATGAAGAGGAAGGTAGTAGAGAATTTTAAGATGTTTTAGTGTTACTATGCTATTTTAACTCATGAAAATTTGTAGTATTATTATTTCTATGATGCTTCTATGTTTTAAGATGGTTATTTGCTTCTCATATCTATATGCTCATATATCTATGTAAATTGCTTATACTTCTTATATCAATTATTTTTTTTCATTTTTGTCAATGATAAAGGGGGAAAATATGATTGATATAGGGAGTATTCAATCAGGGGGTCTAAATTAATATATATATATATATATATATATATATATATATATATTAAAAATTACATAGTTATCATCATAAAAAAGGGGGAGAATGTTAGAGAATTTTGATGTTTTGATTATGAAAACTATATAAGTAAATATTATATGAACTAACCATACTTGCAGGAGAAGATATTGTTTTTACTCGAGAAATAGTCTCACAATTTGCAGACCAGATTCCGGATTGAAGCTTCAGCAAAATATTTAGTCCAAAGTCTGAGTTTAGAAGTAAATTCATGTTAAAATCACTCCGAAGTGGTATACACACACACAAGCAATTTAAAATTTTTCAAAAAAATGTTCATATGCTAAAGTTTTTCAAAAAAAAGTTCATATACTAAAAATTTTCAAAACATTCTTTGATATGCCAGAAAACTCATAATTCGACTGGCTGAATGGTTATGGTCAGCCGTCTATGCATGTGCACAATTTACTTTGAATATTCAAACGACTGATCTTGCATCAGCCGGTTGAATTAAGTCATTTATGAAATAATTCCTTGCTGCATCAATTTTTAATCCATTCAATTGACTGATTGTGCTATTCATACGGTTGAATCTTCATAATGACTACATTTTGAAAAGACACTTCAATTCAGCGAATAGAAACAACTCTTGATTCAAGAGTTGCTTCCATATTGTTTTATGGTTGCCTTTCACAAACGACTGCAACTCTTAATCACTATAAATAGCCATGAAATCTATTGTTTTAATCACTAATATTCATTCTACTTCTCATTCTTATATTCTGAACTATCTGGCTTTCTAAACATTCAATACTTTGTTCTAATCACTTGTTCATTCAAGAAAACTTCATTAGTGATTTAATAAAATTCCTATCTTCATGAATTACATGATATACCACAAAGGAGAAGATTATAGGAAGGGTGTATGTTATTGACTTATCAGTGCTATTCAAGAGCATACTCAGTCAGAAACATTTCTACTATTTGTATTGGAAGTCCTGTTCGGTTGCTCGGGTGGTTGAAGTCCTATTCTATTGCTTAGGCAGTTGAATCCTTGTTCGATTGCTTAGGCGGTGTAATACCTATTCTTCTGGGTTAAGTGATGATTGGTAGTCAAATTCCAAAAGGAGTCTTGTACTGGATGTAGAACGGAAAGTTCGAACCAGTATAAAAATCTCTAGTGTCATTTACTTTATTATTTCACTTTTATTCCGCACAAGTAAATAGTTTAGTTAATATTCCATATTGCATGATCCTTAGTCACTTGCACACACAAGCAATAAATAAAGCTTTTTTCACACTACTAACATTCCCCCAATATTTATCAAACTTCTCTTTCATACTTCTTTCTCTTTGTGAAAGATTAGGATCCATTTTATTCAATCAATTCTTGCAGTTCTTCTTGAATTCCACTCAACCCCGTACACTTGAGGTAATAGATAAACTGCTGCTGAATTTTAAGGAACTTTCATTAAATAAATTCAAAATTTTTACAAAAAATTCTGCAATTTTCCAATCTAGCAAATTCGGAGTCTGGGTTTCATTATCAAAATAGGCAACATGATACCATTGCTTTCTTTCGTTTCATCAAAAGCTTTCTTATATTTCAAAGCAACTTCCAACATCAAATATGTAGAATTCCACCTAGTAGGCACTTCTAAAGCAACCAAAGACTTGTCATCAGTTCTCAAATTAACACAAACCTCTTTAAATTTAGCTAATCTAGCCAGAGACGATCGTACAAATCTAACGACAGTACGAATCCCGACAATAGTGCTACCAATTTCTTTCAAACCATCGTTAACAATTAAATTAACAATATGAGCACAACAACATATATGAAGGAATTCACCATTCAAAACACAACCTTTGCATCCATTATAATCATTTAATACATTTTTCACATAATTAATTGCTACTTCATTAGCATTAGCATTATCGACTATGATAGACACTATTCGCTTAAGTTCCCACTATTTGATGCAAGAAACCATAAGGTTTTCCAATGTTTTCTCCATTATGACTAGTGATCACACGGAAAATTTAAAATTCTTTTATGTAATTCCCAGTCGTTATTAATGAAATGTGAGGCTAAAACCATATAATTCATGTTTTGACAAGAAGTCCGTGTATCGGTAGTAAGACATACTCCATGCAAACAATTAGAAAACATGGTTTTAAGATAACCTTTTGTATCTCCATATAAGTTAAAGACATCCCTACAAATTGTTCCACATAAAGGCACTTCTAAGCTAGGAAAAATGTTCCAACAAAAATCAAGAAACCCTTCACCCTCGATAAAATCGAAAAGGAAGCTCATTTATAATTAATATTAGAGCTAGAGATCTTCTACGCTCATTTTTGTTAAATGTCCATGTGATAAGGGCATTACTTGCTTCACTTTCACTATTTTTTGTAAAAGCTAAACTTTTTCATTTCTTACTACTTTCTCGAGGAATTAACCTACAAGTTTGACTTATATAATGGATTAAATATGAAGTACCTTTTTATTTACCATCACAACCAAATTGTGCATGACAATAATTGCAAATACACTTAGGATTTTTTCTGCAATAGTCAACTCGAATTCGAATTGTTAAAGGCTTTTAAGGCTAGTAGCCACTCAACACTAATCAGAAGTAGTGTTGATTGATTGGGGAGATTTCAACAAATTTTTATTAATGAATAGATCTAGGGTTTTTGATTCCTTCTTGTTTTCTATAATTTTATGAATAGCAATCGAGGCTAGGGCACAAAACAAAATATAAAGTAGGACTATCAATTAGGTAATAGGTTTGGACCATTAGGATGTGTTGGGTTTTGAGGTGGATCGCTTATATTAAAGAAATGGTCGGTTAACCGATTGACCTAATTTTTGTTAGCCATTAATCGAACCGAAAATATTCGGTTAAGGTTGGCCGGTTAACCAACGATTTTGGTTAACCGATTTCATCGGATAAGCCGGTTCAGTAGTAGTCGGTTTAGGTGGTTGAGTCAGTTAAATCGGTTCAATGCCCACCTCTACTCACAAAGAAATTAAGAAATATAGTAGAACATATGTATTGACTATGGCTGCTACCTCAGAATATTATTCCTTAGATATTTAGTTGGCTTGTCAGCACCGAGCATGAACAAGAAGATACACCATATATAGTTCCGTCATGCTCCAATATCCAATCCTTCTAAACATAATCTGTGGGTTGTTATAAGGAGGGGGTCAGAAAAATGTTTTGGTAATCGAAAAATTATATACCTTACAAATCCCATTTATTTATACTGATTGGTTTCCATTAAATAGTATCTCTATTATTTATTGATAATCCATTAATTCTTATGTGTGAGTACGATATGCCTATCTTAACCATCTCTAAGGTATCACTATAAATATGTACTCATATTTATCTTAACATTTCATTACCCAAAAACCCCAATGACTTAATACTTCAAGTCCCCGAAGCGAGCCCTCGCAACATAATCGCTAGTCAATCAGTCCCAGCTACAGAGACCAATTACACCTAGATAATGCTTTATAACATAATTTTCACATTACTAATTCATCTAGACTCCACAACTTACCTTCAATTATAGGCTAAATGCCATTCCCAGTCTCACGCAGCTACCATCAATCATGTCCTAATAATGTAATAGATAGTACCAAAGCCACTCAATACCTTTTCAATGGAAACTAGGTAGACTCTGGCCATTTAATATCTACATTTTAGGTAGGTCCGCGTCATTTACTACCTATCCCAAGGCGAACTCTTCTTCGATATTATCCAGCCGACATCGCACGGAATCTCATCAAACTACTTAATACTTCTTTATAGGAGAGGCTAACCCTATATATCTACTTAATACCTTAAATCCGAAGCAAACCCTTTTCAAGATATCCACTGCCGTTCCTAACCGCTAACCCCAACCATTTACTACTTCCTAACTAAGGAGGACCCTATAATAGCTATTTAATACCTCCATCCCCGAAGTAGGTCCTACATTCTACGCATAACCCTTTCCCATGGGTCTTATGGTTGGTGTTAATACCAAAAATGGATCAACATCCAAGAATAGGTCGTAGGAAAACTGTGAGACCTAGATCTAGTAGATAGTTGTAATAATAAAAGAAAATAAATGGAAATAAAAAATTAAGACACAAGATTCTATAGTGGTTTGGCAATCTTCGGCCTACATCCACTTTATAGCTTTGTTGATTATGGATTTAATTGAGATTACAAAGGGTTTAAGAGAGAATAAGTCACAAGTACATGGGCTAAACTGATTGTAAGTCATAGAATATTCTAAAGTAGCTACCTTGGTGATTGTTGTGTAGAGGAAGGATATGAAGAAGAGATAGAGCTTCCGTGTAGTGATGGAAGAAACCTAATCCTATTTTGGTTGGTCTATGGTTTGTATTTATAGTGTTAGTAGTCATATTAGGTTCGAAAGAGAGTTAGAGCAGAGTCCAGATGAAGGCCCGAAAGAGTGTGTGTGAAGTTGTGAACTCGCCTGGATTAACTACACATGTTGGTATCGACTCTCATGTTGGTGCCAACATATGTAATTAACTTCAAATGAGTTGGCTTCTTTTATGTACTTCGTCCTACTTTATTTTGAGTTGTTCTTTGTTGTTTTCATATGTAGTTGGTTGATGTTGGTGATAGTTTCTTCAACACTTGCTTTGTTCAGCTGTTCCATCTACTAACTCTTCACCTCTTGCACTGAATTATTCAAAACCCTTGGAAATTTCTTGAGCAAGCATAGGAAAAGTAGAGAATGACTTTTGCAAAGTTTGAGTGTAATACATGGAGCCAAAAGAGGATAACCCTAACATGAGAGGTTGGTACTGACCTTTATGGTTAACCCCATTTTGGTTGAGTTTTCTATGAGATGTTTCTATCCATCATCTAAGTGTGCTTCCAAGATTTCAAGTCGTTCTGTCTTCATATTAATGTTCCAAATCCTATTGATTTCTACTTGGTTAAAAACCTAGTTAACAATTTCTCCCCGGAGTATGCTTTCATTGGAAACAAAGTGTGCTCTAGAACGAAACAAGTATTGAACTACTATCTTATGAATTCCATCTACTTTTCGGAATGTTGTCTTTAGTCATTGCTTTTATTTGGATT
Source organism: Allium cepa (assembly GCA_030765085.1). Taxonomy (NCBI): domain Eukaryota; kingdom Viridiplantae; phylum Streptophyta; class Magnoliopsida; order Asparagales; family Amaryllidaceae; genus Allium; species Allium cepa. The sequence goes on along the minus strand of CM060936.1, from coordinate 22,242,614 downwards.
TAATAGATTGCTTTTATTCGTTGTCCGCTTTAGTTTTAACTAAAACTCCTCTTCTTGATGTTGTCAACATAGTTTGCATTTTGGAACTAATAGGCATCTTTATGTTATTAAGCAGATTCATCGTGGTAAATTTGAACAAATTTGGGTTTAAAATGTAATGTTGGTACCGACCTCTCATATAAGTACTGACATGTAATCTTAGGAAATTTTTTGATGTTTTCCTTTAGGTATTACTTGGTAACTCAAGTCTTCTCACTTTCATTTCCTTACCGTCGATTTCTCAATGCCTGCTACCGAACTCTCCAAGCCCTGTCCTGATCTCAACCACCACTTTACATCACTGCTGATACCCCATGTGCATGCACCTCTTGTCGCCATCTCTTTGGTCTACTCATCGATGTCAGAAGCCGCCACCACCTTCAAATTCACATCCAAGTTCTCGAATCCGACCATCTTCAAACCTAGCACCTAATTTGCAAGTTGATTTGATTCTGTGGTAGTGATAGAAGATCAAAGTGGTGATGGTAGGGAAGATAGATTGGGCATGGCCGATTCTAATTTGACAGGAAACAATCGAATTCTTGTATATTTGATTGGGGTAACACTTGGGTTTTCTCCATCCAAGCATGGGTGGTTCTAGAAAAATGATCGATTGATTGTTTCCTTCGTGAGATTGGCTAAGTCCGTCTATTGAACAAATTGCGATACAGCGATTTCTTTTTAAGTTTGGACGTGTTGGAGAACTCCATTGTATCACTTTCCTATTCTTGCATATCTAGTGATCTTGAAAGAAAGTCTTTCCATATCGTTTTGGACAACGGATCCAATATCTATTTTCAATCAATAATGGGTAAGTTGTAGAGAAAATAATTCCAAACTGCAATGCGATTTTTTTTTACAAATATGAGCAAGCCATCTACATAGGATGGTTTGTACATAGTGCTTGGGGCATTATACTCACTCCATGTAGATAACTCACTGCACGTGCCTCGGTCAACGCTTAGAATTTGATCGGTCAACACATGTCGATTTCCTTTGGATTCCGAGTTGACACATGGGTATTTCTATTCTAAGTTAAATTAACCTAACTGTGTTGAGCACCAATTTCTCATATCTGGAACGACTCATTAATCATCTCGCCTTAAACCTGGTGAAGGATCATCTACTCCTTCTGCGGCTACATCTACTACTGCTCCGGTTCCATCATCCATTTTAGTCGGGACTAACTTGCCCACAACCAATGAATTTGAGGGGTAGATTTGCTTGTTGATCCTATTTTACATCCACTTCCCCTAAGATTGCTTATAAATGATCCACCAGAGCGAGAACCCAATATTTTGAAAATGAAAATGCTTTAGAACACCTGCGTCCAACATGGTATTCCTGAGGAAGATGTTCGTCTGTTAATAGAGAATGAAGTTATCCATTATCACATGCCTGGCTTTATAGCTTGTCATTGTTATATGTATCTTAGCCATTCCATCCTGCCTTTCAATCTTTTCCTAAAGAACTTCTTAGGAGAAATTAGGCTCACACTATTCCAGGTCCACCCAAACGGACATGCCTTGTTGAATTCACTATATGTCCTATTTATGTGAAGGTTTGGTCACCTTCCATGATTTGACGAGCTCATATATCTTCTTATGTTCAAGAGGAGATAGGAGTGCTCATCTTTCATAATTATCGAGGCTTGGACAAGATGCAAAGTCATCACGAGCCTTCACAACAAGATTTCCATGTTCAAAAAATAATATTTCTTCATATATAGTCCAGAAGGATTCAATCGCTTCTGGTTGAAAGGAAGCTTGCTTCTTTTTATCGATCTTTTTGTATCGAAATTTCAAAGTTTAGAACCTAATGTATGCCCTCATAGGTATTTTAAAGCGGGACAAGAAGCGCAAGAAAAAGAGAACGCTCAAAGACTTAAAGGCCATTAGAGCAAGCCAGCATTCTGTCAAGTTCCTTTTGACGAACAAAAACTTAGAAGAGTCTGGAGTACTCCCGCCACGATGAATAGCCGACATGGAACCCTCAACATGGAGCAGTTTTTGATCATGCACCCATTCCATTTCCCCTACTTATGGCTTAAACGAGTGTCCTCAAGAGAAGAGGAAGAAAGAGGATCAGGCGGTAAACTTGAAGAGGGGACTGTTGATATAATGGATAATGAGACTACGTGTGATGATAAGGAAGAACCTATCGGGATAGGGGTCGATGAGACCGTAGGAGGTGATGCCTCCAATGATGTAGGTGACGGTATTAGAATGCCCATGATCCCGGAGGAGGATATGGGATTCATAAGGAGGCTCAGAAAAGAGATGGTTGTTGGTGAAAAGAATATGACCCTAGTGATGATGATAACGAGTACCATGCTAGTGAGGAAGAAGATGATTCATTCGACGAGTCACCAGCAATGAACCCTAATCTTCCTGTAACGATCCGATATTTCCAACCATTCGCATCCATTATAAGTGTATAGGTAGACATTCATGCCGGAATTGAATTTCTTAAAATACCGCGTTGTAAATAAAAATTTGGAAAATCTCAGAATATACAGTAAATAATAATCACAGATCACAGACACAGAGTATTTAATAATGCAGCGGAAGTAAAAGAGATAGTAGTTCATGAAGCTACTATATAAATAAATCAGAGTTAAACAAGATACAACAGAAGAAACAAAGTACAACAGAAGTTTCAATATGATAACCAAGTACAAGCTGAACAGAACAACCGAACTGAAATAGATAAGACTACATAAGCAGATAATCTCCAGCGATTCCAATCTCCAGAAAGTGGAATCCAAATCTATGAATACTCAGGCTGACCCGAGCGTAAATAAAAATACAAACACTCGAGTCAGGACATACATACTTATACAATGTAAACCAACTCAAGTGAACTGTAGTAAAAGTACAAGTAACTTAGAAGATGCTTGGAACCGCCCATCCTCTAAGGATCCATTAAACTATTTATTATATAGTAATATACGCTATATACAGTAGTGTCTAATCAGTAAAGTATAATCATATAGAAATAAGCGTTAAGGGGATGGTGAACCTTAACGCGGTCGAATTTTTAAACCAAAATCGTAGTGGGCTCGATATAAGGAACATATGACAAGGCACGCGAGGCAATGCCCGGGTGGATACACCGTTTGCACTCCCGGACCGGTGGTGACGGCAAGCCAGCAGCTTCCGTCCACCTTGAGACATACCCCGAATCAAAGTGGCGCCACCATATTGAATCAAAAAAGTAATAGAATGGTTTCCGAAGAAGCATGCTCGATAAAAGGGTGCGACCCTTTGTGTAGCCTGGTATAGCTCCTGTTTTAGTCATAATTAGGCCATCCATCGGCGTTCTCTTACTTCATTCCAGTAGCATTTGCCAACCAACCTACTTCGTTCTGGATTTCTCCACCGCGTACACAGTTGTTAAAGTGGTTTTCGGTATTAGCCGGCTATAAGACAATATCCGATCCCGGTTTCTTTAACAACCAATCGTTATTATAACCCGTGGTTATAACTTTAAAACAATATTTTTATACTTTAAAATGAAATATCATTTCAATCCAAATCTTTATCAAAATAAAGATTTAATCATTTCTAAACCATTTCAATATATCAACATACCATATCTTTCAAATTCAAATATTTATCAAAATAAATATCAAGCATTTCAAATCATTTTTACTACATAAATGTCATATCTTTCAAACTTCATTTTCAAATCATTTTAATTTCAAAATACCATAACTTTCAAAACTTTATTTCAAATCATTTAATATATATCAAAATATCATATCTTTCAAAAACTTCATTTCAAAACATTAATATATATCAAAATATCATATCTTCTCAAAACTTCATTTCAAATCATTTCAATATATCATATCGTAAACATCTTTAAATTCAAAGATAACATTCATTTATTATCATCTCAAATCACCTTTTGAATAATTTATATTCCATCAATTTAATTCAATTAAAATCATTTTAAAAGTGGAATTATTATACTTTCAAATCAAGTATTCAATTTCCAAAATTTCAAATCATTCTGAGCTCATTTACTAAGTTAAAAACCATATTTATTAAAATTTCAGTCTTTCGCAGCATTTAGAAAAAGCTGTTATAAGTTGTACTTGAAAACATTTTAATTTAGCAAAGACTGCACTTATAAACTGCTGTTAAAACTCGGTTTTAGTTAAATTTTAGTTTAAAACAGCAAAGACAGCCTTTCCAGAAATGCTGCGTTAGCTCGGATTTCAAAACAAGATTTTAAATTGATTTCAGCAAAAACTGCAGACCACTATAGCATTTCCAGAGAATGCTAATAGACCTGAGGCCAATATTAGCCTACAAGTTCAATTACAACAACTATAGCATTTCAGAAATGTTGTAATAGCTCTTTTTACACAATTTTAGTTCAATTCAGAAACTATAGCATTTCTGAATGCTATTAAAAGTTAATTCCAGGTTTTAGTTTATTTTCAGCCAATAATAAACATCATTTTAAATCCTTTAAACATTTTAAAAATCAAAATTTAACGTTAAAAATGTTCATTAACATATCATTAAACATATTGATTTTTATAAAACCAATTTCTTATAAATAAATCCAAATTTCAATAATTCCACTTATTTGTTCAAGTGTATAATTTCCTTTCTTCACTTTTCAACAAATAAACTTAACACTTCAGATTTAAATTGTCATTTCACAAATTAACTAAATTTCCAATTTTACTTAATTAACTTAAACCTTTAATTAAAACCAAATTCTCCTTCCCCAGTCCAGTTATATTTTAAAGTTACAATTTAAGCATTCATTTATTTAACCACTTAAATTCATAGAAAAAAATCAATAATACTTTAATAAATCACAAAAATTCAAATTCAAATCAAATTATCATATTTACCATTTCCCAAATATAATTAAATTTCCATTTTATTCATATAACTTAAATATCATTTTTAATCAAAATTCCAAATTCCAAACTTAAGTTATATTTCAATAATCCAATTTAACCATTCATTAATTACATTTTTAATTCATAGAAAAATCATGATTTCTTTATTTTAAAACATTTAAAAATCTATTTAAATTAAGTTTCATAAATTTATATTTTTAAAATATTTAAAAATATCCTAAACACTTTGTAAAATAACCACGGGTCTCTATATAGTTTTCTAACCTAGGTCAAGTGATACGGATATGTATCATTTCAATCCGCAGTTTAAAAAGAAAAATCCAGGTTCTATCATTTCAAACCCGCAATCCCAAGTTTAAATAAATTAAATAAAACCCGTTCAGGCCTATCATTTCAGCCCATAACGATTTTTCCCTATTCTAAAGTCCGTTCGGGTATGTATCATTTCAACCTATAGTGATTTCTAATCTACAGGGAAATTGCAGTGTAATAAACAGATATAAATGAACGGAATAGCAACATATAATAGTAACAGATGATATGACAGGAAATTTAATAGTTTTAACATCATATATAAATGATCACAGGCAGTTATAACATCATATAATAGTTCTACACATTCAAATGGTGTCAATTCACATTTGTATAAGTATAAACGTCTGGTGAGATTTACTCGCCTTTATGGCTAGAGATTGCAATCCAAATGACATAACGGATTCCAGAAGGCACGATGACACAAAAATAGGCTCAAGTGGGAAGAGATCCAAGCTTGGAACTTGTGTTACAACCCAAACCAAAACAAAATAAAATTACAATTCAATACAACATTCAATTTGAAATAACTTTGAAATGAAAAGAGATTCGAATGTCAAATCTTTTGCCTTGTTTTCTACAATGCTTTGCACGGCCTAGGGGTTTATTTAGGTCAGGTTTGACATGACTTTGGCTCGGGTTTGATCATAGGAATGCATGGCATAAAGGCTAGAACATGTGGAGGAAGTTACAACATAAGAATATCAAGAGACTAGGCAACATAGAGGAGTTTTGGGTCACTTTTGGCTCGGTCTATGTCCCATCTTGGTTCGGCCATTTCATGTACAGGTCTAGAAAGAGGTAGGAGGTGATGGTTAGGGTTGTGTCAAGGTGGTGGTGGAGAAATAGGAGGTGGCCAAGGTCATCTAAGGTGATGGTGATGAAGACTAGGTGGCTAGGCATGTTTTTTAAGGAGTTTTAACATAGTTTTTGTGGATTTTGCATCATGGGATGGTCATGGCACTTGCTGGTCAGAGGAGGAAGGGTTTTGGTCGCGTATGATGTGGGGAAGGAATTCGTGGTGGTCGGTGGAGGAGATGGTGGAGGTGTTAGGCCAAGCAAAGCAAGAGAAGCAAGGCAAAAATCAAGCAAAACAATAGAAAAAGGAAGAAGAAAAGAGAGAAGAGAGGAGGCCATTACCCATTATTTTTTCTTCGCCATGAATGGAGATGAGAAAGAATAATTTTTTTCACGTGAAAGTGAGATAAAACTCAAGGCTAAACAATGTAATGTATGGCCAAACTCAAGAACGAATGAGGAGTTGTGAATTTAAAAAGTCTAGAAAGTGAAAAGACTTAAGTTTTGAAAGCTCTTTAAACCTTTGGTATTTCCTTTTCTCTTTGATTTTATAAAAACAAAATAACTCAGAAATTACTTTACAAACTGAAACCAAGTAAAAATATAAGATAATAAATAATTAATTCTAAAGAAAATATAAAAATAATGTAAGAAATTACTTAAATATACAAAACAGTGTCCAGAAATTATAAATAAATCACTACTAGTCTTGGAAAAATATCCACTTCATTTTAAAAATATTATGAAGTGAAAATTTGAAATAAAATAATTTATTTATCATTTTCAAAATAAAATAAATAATTAAATTGGAGAAAAATAGAAAAATGAAAAAAAAAAAGAAATTGTTTAAAAATAGCAAACAAGACATAAAAATTTCAAGAAATTTACCAATGGCTTTGGAAACTTATTTACTTCATTTTAAAAATATTATAAGGCAAAAATATACATACAGTAACATATTAACACATATTAAAATAAAATATGACAAGGAAAATAAAAATTTTATAATTTAAAATAACCAAAATTGCTAAATAACTCAAATTATACTCAATATTGAAATATACATAACTTTCACAATTTAAATCCGTTTCCAACGAAACAAAAAGCAGTATTCATGTTTTTAAATCTATTTTCATAATAAAAGATAAAATTTAAGAATTTAAATATCTAAATTTGAAATTTAAAAGTCAAAGTTTGACTAATTTGACCAGAAATCCAGTTTTCAGTAAAATATTCAATTTATACAGGTTTTAAACTATAATTCACATAAAAATCAACATTTATATTTAAAATAACATAACTTATTCATTTTAATAAATAAAATAAAAATTTTAAATTAAAATTTCAAATAAAATAATCAAAATAAACAATTAAAATAAATCGCAAAATTCAGGGTTGTTACTATCTCCTCCACTCAAAACTTTTCGTTCCTGAAAAGGAATGAGGTACGGGAAAGCATAGAAAAAGATAGAGTGAAATAGGATTAAGATAAGATGACAAGAAGATTGAAATTATACCTGATAACTGTTGTTGTAGGTGAGTTTGACAAGGTGGAAATGATCAAATCAAGAACACAAGCACGAAAAGATCCTTTAGAATCTGATTCACCCATTTCCGTTTGACCGTCGGTCGGTGGATGGTAAGTAGTGCTCAGATCCAGATGAGTAGCAAAGATTTTCAAAGATTATAGAAAGATTTCTAAACAGACTGGTATAAGCAATAGCCTCCCTATTCTGTAGCAAGATAAGGAAAATAAGGACAACTAAAAGATAGTTTGAAAAACAAAATAAGATAATAAATTTGAAACCACGATGCTTTGAAATCATAATACTTCAGAGATGTTATTATTTGGAAATCATACTACTAAAAATCATAACACTTTTAAAATAATCTTCATTTAAACCATTTAAATTCAAGGTCAAATAATATTCATTTCAAAGTTGTAACATTTCTAAGTTTATTTATTCAATTATAAAGTTTCCAAAACATTGTATTTTCAAAAACAGCAGTACTTTTAAAGTACTTCGGTAGATATATTAGTATTTCAATCAGTTCAATTTCAGAAATATTCATTTGAATATCCTTTACTTATGATTTATTAAAACAAACTTTTATGAATGGAATATCCAAATCAAACTATACTTCATTTATTAAGTCCAAAGTTCACTATTTTACTTAACTCTTAATTTAACAAATAACCTAACACTTTATTTAAAATACTCATTTCATAAATTGGATATTCCTTCAATAAGTTACACTTAAAAATTCCATCTGAAAACCAAATTCTCATTTATCTAATTTTAGTGATATTCAAAAATACAATTTTCTATTTAAGCCATAATTATTCATTTTTCAAGACATACCTATTACATAAATAAAATATTTATAATAGCAAATATAACAATCAAATTTCTTTACACATTTATTCATTTAGACATCAATTAAACTATGATTCCAAGTTAAATAAACTTTATTACAAAATATCCCATTCAAATATTTTTTTTAATCTATTCAAAGATACATTATTTATTATACAAACATACTTATTTCAGGAAATAATTTTTATTAAAATTCCTAGGTTAGACTTAAGGTTCCATATTAAATCAAATTTCATTATTAAGTTATTTAAATAAAACTCTTTAAATTCCTTTTTCTTCATTTACCTCTATTAATCCTTTATCACTAAAATTTAAGTGTATAACATTTATTGTAACCACTCAAATTTTATTTATAAAATCTTTTTATATTGTATATTATCCAATTACATATTCAACTTCTGAAAATTAAGGTAAGTTATATTGAAATGAAATGTGTGTTATACAAATAAAACTTTCAAATTCAATTATCTCAAGTTTGAATCATTTATCTAAATTTTTGATTTTCTTTTTTTATAATTGAAATTATTCTTCAAGCTAAAATTTAAGAACTATATTTTCGATTACCTCCAAACCATTTGGAGATAAGTAGTTATATATACATAATATGTCAAATCAATTTTAAATCGTATATCTATATATATTATAAATCAAGTCATATTTTAGAAATTCAAATCAATTAAATTCTCAAAACAAAGCTGTAGCAAGACTACAGAACAGTCTCTTCACTCCGAAACTCGAAAATGAACGTCGATGATGCCGCGGTCATCACCGAAGTTATTTTCCAGCGACAAAGAGAAGAGCACTAATTTTAAACTTTAAAATTCTTTGGAAACAAATTTCTATTTGAAAATACTTTAAATAATATATCCCTTTTTAAAACTTTAAACCAAAGTTCGAAATCATCGGAATTTAAATTCTCAAATTCTTGTTTTAAATTCATTTCAGTTCCCAAATAAATTTATAACAACTATTTATAGATTCATTTGTAGAACAATAAATGATAAATCAAGTATTATCATTTCAAATTATCAACTTAAATCATTTTATTAAGTTCCATAAACTTATATATCAAAATTTATTTCATTAACAAAATTTTAAAATAATATTGTGTCAGTTTGTTCTGTCAAAGTGTTTTGGAAATCTTATCGATAGCGTTGATCAGACGAATCGATCAGAAACCCAATTCAACATCAACACTCAAACAACACAATATATAAAACATTTTAATTTACAAGTACAATTCAAAATGTTTGAAGATGGGTTGGAAATAAAAGACAAGATGATTAAATAACAAAATAAGGAGGTGGATAAGCTTAAATAAATTGCGGGCAACCTTAACCGGATCAACCGTGACTTAAAAAATAAGATCGATATGGATTTTTCTAGGGTAAATCTACATTCGATCTCAAGAGTTAGAGTTTGGGGTAACGAAAGATATTAGCATCTAAACCAAGGATAGATATAAATCTCTGGTGAATCGATGCTAATTGTAAAGGAGTTTCACCCTTTTACAATTCAATTTTTGAGATTTGGCGGGACTACCAACTCATTATAAAGATCATTTTGAAGTGGAGTTATGGGATACTCCAGAACCAAAAAAGGATGAATAGTGAGGGACATGAATAGATTTTGGAACCGCAGGGAACGTTCCAAAATTCAAAGGAAACCGAATTAAAGAAGAAGGAATTCATGCTCGAACGAAAGTGATTCTAAAATTAGATCTACTCTATATACTGAGTTTTGCCTAAAAGCAGAGCTCTGATACCAACTGTAACAGCCCGATATTTCCAACCATTCGCATCCATTATAAGTGTATAGGTAGACACTCATGCCGGAATTGAATTGCTCAAAATACCGCGTTGTAAATAAAAATTTGGCAAATCTCAGAATATACAGTAAATAATAATCACAGATCACAGACACAGAGTATTTAATAATGCAGCAAAAGTAAAAGAGATAGTAGTTCATGAAGCTACTATATAAATATATCAGAGTTAAACAAGATACAACAGAAGAAATAAAGTACCACAGAAGTTTCAATATGATAACCAAGTACAAGCTGAACAGAACAACCGAACTGAAATAGATAAGACTACATAAGCAGATAATCTCCAACGATTCCAATCTCCGGAAAGTGGAATCCAATTCTGTGAATACTCAGGCTGACTCGAGCGTAAATAAAAATACAAACACTCGAGTCAGGACATACATACTTATACAATGTAAACCAACTCAAGTGAACTGTAGTAAAAGTACAAGTAACTTAGAAGATGCTTGGAACCGCCCATCCTCTAAGGATCCATTAAACTATTTATTATATAGTAATATACGCTATATACAGTAGTGTCTAATCAGTAAAGTATAATCATATAGAAATAAGCGTTAAGGGGATGGTGAACCTTAACGCGGTCGAATTTTTAAACCAAAATCGTAGTGGGCTCGATATAAGGAACATATGACAAGGCACGCGAGGCAATGCCCGGGTGGATACACCGTTTGCACTCCCGGACCGGTGGTGACGGCAAGCCAGCAGCTTCCGTCCACCTTGAGACATACCCCGAATCAAAGTGGCGCCACCATATTGAATCAAAAAAGTAATAGAATGGTTTCCGAAGAAGCATGCTCGATAAAAGGGTGCGACCCTTTGTGTAGCCTGGTATAGCTCCTGTTTTAGTCATAATTAGGCCATCCATCGGCGTTCTCTTACTTCATTCCAGTAGCATTTGCCAACCAACCTACTTCGTTCTGGATTTCTCCACCGCGTACACAGTTGTTAAAGTGGTTTTCGGTATTAGCCGGCTATAAGACAATATCCGATCCCGGTTTCTTTAACAACCAATCGTTATTATAACCCGTGGTTATAACTTTAAAACAATATTTTTATACTTTAAAATGAAATATCATTTCAATCCAAATCTTTATCAAAATAAAGATTTAATCATTTCTAAACCATTTCAATATATCAACATACCATATCTTTCAAATTCAAATATTTATCAAAATAAATATCAAGCATTTCAAATCATTTTTACTACATAAATGTCATATCTTTCAAACTTCATTTTCAAATCATTTTAATTTCAAAATACCATAACTTTCAAAACTTTATTTCAAATCATTTAATATATATCAAAATATCATATCTTTCAAAAACTTCATTTCAAAACATTAATATATATCAAAATATCATATCTTCTCAAAACTTCATTTCAAATCATTTCAATATATCATATCGTAAACATCTTTAAATTCAAAGATAACATTCATTTATTATCATCTCAAATCACCTTTTGAATAATTTATATTCCATCAATTTAATTCAATTAAAATCATTTTAAAAGTGGAATTATTATACTTTCAAATCAAGTATTCAATTTCCAAAATTTCAAATCATTCTGAGCTCATTTACTAAGTTAAAAACCATATTTATTAAAATTTCAGTCTTTCGCAGCATTTAGAAAAAGCTGTTATAAGTTGTACTTGAAAACATTTTAATTTAGCAAAGACTGCACTTATAAACTGCTGTTAAAACTCGGTTTTAGTTAAATTTTAGTTTAAAACAGCAAAGACAGCCTTTCCAGAAATGCTGCGTTAGCTCGGATTTCAAAACAAGATTTTAAATTGATTTCAGCAAAAACTGCAGACCACTATAGCATTTCCAGAGAATGCTAATAGACCTGAGGCCAATATTAGCCTACAAGTTCAATTACAACAACTATAGCATTTCAGAAATGTTGTAATAGCTCTTTTTACACAATTTTAGTTCAATTCAGAAACTATAGCATTTCTGAATGCTATTAAAAGTTAATTCCAGGTTTTAGTTTATTTTCAGCCAATAATAAACATCATTTTAAATCCTTTAAACATTTTAAAAATCAAAATTTAACGTTAAAAATGTTCATTAACATATCATTAAACATATTGATTTTTATAAAACCAATTTCTTATAAATAAATCCAAATTTCAATAATTCCACTTATTTGTTCAAGTGTATAATTTCCTTTCTTCACTTTTCAACAAATAAACTTAACACTTCAGATTTAAATTGTCATTTCACAAATTAACTAAATTTCCAATTTTACTTAATTAACTTAAACCTTTAATTAAAACCAAATTCTCCTTCCCCAGTCCAGTTATATTTTAAAGTTACAATTTAAGCATTCATTTATTTAACCACTTAAATTCATAGAAAAAAATCAATAATACTTTAATAAATCACAAAAATTCAAATTCAAATCAAATTATCATATTTACCATTTCCCAAATATAATTAAATTTCCATTTTATTCATATAACTTAAATATCATTTTTAATCAAAATTCCAAATTCCAAACTTAAGTTATATTTCAATAATCCAATTTAACCATTCATTAATTACATTTTTAATTCATAGAAAAATCATGATTTCTTTATTTTAAAACATTTAAAAATCTATTTAAATTAAGTTTCATAAATTTATATTTTTAAAATATTTAAAAATATCCTAAACACTTTGTAAAATAACCACGGGTCTCTATATAGTTTTCTAACCTAGGTCAAGTGATACGGATATGTATCATTTCAATCCGCAGTTTAAAAAGAAAAATCCAGGTTCTATCATTTCAAACCCGCAATCCCAAGTTTAAATAAATTAAATAAAACCCGTTCAGGCCTATCATTTCAGCCCATAACGATTTTTCCCTATTCTAAAGTCCGTTCGGGTATGTATCATTTCAACCTATAGTGATTTCTAATCTACAGGGAAATTGCAGTGTAATAAACAGATATAAATGAACGGAATAGCAACATATAATAGTAACAGATGATATGACAGGAAATTTAATAGTTTTAACATCATATATAAATGATCACAGGCAGTTATAACATCATATAATAGTTCTACACATTCAAATGGTGTCAATTCACATTTGTATAAGTATAAACGTCTGGTGAGATTTACTCGCCTTTATGGCTAGAGATTGCAATCCAAATGACATAACGGATTCCAGAAGGCACGATGACACAAAAATAGGCTCAAGTGGGAAGAGATCCAAGCTTGGAACTTGTGTTACAACCCAAACCAAAACAAAATAAAATTACAATTCAATACAACATTCAATTTGAAATAACTTTGAAATGAAAAGAGATTCGAATGTCAAATCTTTTGCCTTGTTTTCTACAATGCTTTGCACGGCCTAGGGGTTTATTTAGGTCAGGTTTGACATGACTTTGGCTCGGGTTTGATCATAGGAATGCATGGCATAAAGGCTAGAACATGTGGAGGAAGTTACAACATAAGAATATCAAGAGACTAGGCAACATAGAGGAGTTTTGGGTCACTTTTGGCTCGGTCTATGTCCCATCTTGGTTCGGCCATTTCATGTACAGGTCTAGAAAGAGGTAGGAGGTGATGGTTAGGGTTGTGTCAAGGTGGTGGTGGAGAAATAGGAGGTGGCCAAGGTCATCTAAGGTGATGGTGATGAAGACTAGGTGGCTAGGCATGTTTTTTAAGGAGTTTTAACATAGTTTTTGTGGATTTTGCATCATGGGATGGTCATGGCACTTGCTGGTCAGAGGAGGAAGGGTTTTGGTCGCGTATGATGTGGGGAAGGAATTCGTGGTGGTCGGTGGAGGAGATGGTGGAGGTGTTAGGCCAAGCAAAGCAAGAGAAGCAAGGCAAAAATCAAGCAAAACAATAGAAAAAGGAAGAAGAAAAGAGAGAAGAGAGGAGGCCATTACCCATTATTTTTTCTTCGCCATGAATGGAGATGAGAAAGAATAATTTTTTTTACATGAAAGTGAGATAAAGCTCACGGCTAAACAATGTAATGTACGGCCAAACTCAAGAAGGAATGAGGAGTTGTGAATTTAAAAAGTCTAGAAAGTGAAAAGACTTAAGTTTTGAAAGCTCTTTAAACCTTTGGTATTTCCTTTTCTCTTTGATTTTATAAAACAAAATAACTCAGAAATATACTTTACAAACTGAAACCAAGTAAAATACAAGAAAATAAATAATTAATTTTAAAGAAAATATAAAAAGAATGAAAGAAATTACTTAAAAATACAAAACAATGTCCAGAAATTACAAACAAATCACTACTAGTCTTGGAAAAATATCCACTTCATTTTAAAAATATTATGAAGTGAAAATTTGAAATGAAATAATTTATTTATCATTTTCAAAATAAAATAAATAATTAAATTGGAGAAAAATAGAAAAAGGAAAAAAAAGAAATTGTTTAAAAATAGCAAACAGGACATAAAAATTACAAGAAATTTACCAATGGCTTTGGAAAATTATTTACATCATTTTAAAAATATTATAAGACAAAAATATACGTACAGTAACATATTAACACATATTAAAATAAAATATGACAAGGAAAATAAAATTTTTATAATTTAAAATAACCAAAATTGCTAAATAACTCAAATTGTACTCAATATTGAAATATACATAACTTTCACAATTTAAATCCGTTTCCTACGAAACAAAAAGCAGTATTCATGTTATTAAATCTATTTTCATAATACAAGATAAAATTTAAGAATTTAAATATTTGAATTTGAAATTTAAAATTCAAAGTTTGACTAATTTGACCAGAAATCCACTTTTCAGTAAAATATTCAATTTATACAAGTTTGAAACTGTAATTCACATAAAAATCAACATTTATATTTAAAATAACATAAATTATTCATTTTAATAAATAAAATAAAAATTTTAAATCAAAATTTCAAATAAAATAATCAAAATAAACAATTAAAATAAATCACAAAATTTAGGGTTGTTACACTTCCTCATTTACCTACTTCGAAACTGCTAACTACCAAAGGAGCCGAGTCTTGAGCTTCCCATTTTTTCTCAAGGAGAACTAGCCACTAATATTCCTCGATCAACTGGAGGTCAAACAGCTAAAATCACGAGATACGCCGCATTTAGATTTTTTAAGAGACATGTAAATGAATTCTAGGATTTCTCGATTATTGAATTGATAAGCGAGATTGGCTCACGTATCAATACATTTTCTAGTACCCTTATAAGCGAAGGTGGAAGGACTCGAACTTTGAGACCATGCCAATACAGTTTGTAGAGTAAATAGAGGATTATAGACACTAATACTTTAGGATTATGGACAGACATTTATGCATCGAGTTAGGTTTTAGAACTTAAGAGTTAACTTCATTTCTCCTTTTGTTTCAGGTTCTATGGGTCATGGACAATACCATCAACTGTGTCAAAACACTAGCTCTTACAGGAGTCAAACTTCGGATCCAACCCATTGCTCTTATCACGAAACTGATTAGTGGAGATGGAAGAGAAAAGATGATGAGGGCCGCCACTTGGAGAGGGGAGAGAAGAGAAAGAGGACTATGAAGGTGATGCCCCGATGATATGCACTAGTGCCATAGGGATTCTTATGATCGCAGCGGAACCTTCCTGTCAAGTTCTCCTCCCCACACCGAGGCTTAGGCTGCCGTGATGTCGGAAATTCCACCGTCTTAGGCCATAAATATTGCTGCTACTCCTGCTTCTTCTAGTCAGGTTTTTCTTGCACGCATTTACCCGCACTTTTTCTTGCATGGAGTAAAATTTGATAAGAATATCAAGCCCAACCAATAAAGCTACTTCCCTCTAGAAACTCGAGGTGGTCCACGAGGACTTGGAAGTTAGGTTTAAGTGATAGAGTCTCGTAAAATCCCTTTTTGACGTTAATCGTGTTAACTATCTGTAGATCCTATCATTCGAGGCAGAAAGGGAAGACCACGACAAAATGATTAAAGATCGTGACAATAAGATAGGTCGGCTAAGGACCGAGAGAGATACAGCCTTAAAAGGAAAAGCTGCCTGTGATAAGCTTCTACTGAGGCAAATTAGGCTCATAACAGTGCACTTATTGTGATTAATGATCAGCTCAAAGAAGCTCATAGGGAGTCTGGCAAACTAAAAGAGCAAGATACTGAAAGAGAGAAGACTCTCAAGTCCCAGGACCAAACTATTGTTAAACAAGCTGCCACCATTGTTGAGCAGGATGCTGAACTCACTTGACTCCACAAGGAAAATGCGAAATTGGCCAAGGAGAAAGAACATATTACATCTGATAAACTGGCCGCCGATCAACAATTTGGTCACACGATCGAAGATCTCGGATCTTCAAGAGGAGTATGATGAAGTGATGAGCCAGATTGATGCGAGCATGCTACATCTCTATACTTACAATGTTATGAATAAAGGCAACTTGAAGTGGCTTAGTATTGATTATCCATGGACTCTTGATATGGTTTGGGAAGAGGTGTTAGTTAGATCAGAGTGAGTCGGGAATATGCACTCTAAAGAAGAATTAATGGCCACCTAACTCAGTTATGAAGATATTGACTTTTTGGCAGTCGGTAGAAAATTCTGAAAGAAGAAAAGGGGATGGCCGCTACTGAGGATGCTGCTAAGGCTCTTGTCAGTCTAAATTCTTCGGTTCAGAGCAAGACATCTACTTCCAAATCCCAAGAGCTAACAACGACTATTCCTACGTCCACAAGGGTTAGCTCTACAACCGCCTGCGATCTCCTGGCATTTGGAGCCCTACATGAGCCGTATATTCATTCGATTATTGAGCGGCCCGTTGATATGGAAACCGAAGAAGGTGGATTTGAAATTGAAGTTCAAGATCAAACTCCCGGTTCAGGTATTTTCCTCATTTCTCCAATACTCCAAAAGCTCCAGTTCACTCCGGAGTCGTTTACTAAACTATACAACTACGTCTCCCCACTTGTAGATCAAACCATCTTTTCCGCCTCATCCTCTAGCTACACAGGGCTTGGGAGCCACTGCCATCTTTACCACTTCCACCACTGTCTCCAAAGTGGCTTGGGGTATAATTTTTGTCTCAATCTCTGGACTTAGGCCTGACTCTAAATAGATGGAGGAATTGCAGAACCTAAAGGATGTCTCCGTGTCTAAGGAGGAAGATGTTCAAGTTGTCAGTGACTCTTACCCGACTGATAAAGAGGCGACGGCAAAGCGGTTGAAGAGGGTGCATAAAGAAGATGAAGTTGAAGAAGGAAACGAGGGATTCTCAACACAGGATTCTAAAATCTATAATAAAAGCTTAAAAGCCAAAATATGGAGATGCATCTATCGATGGGTCTAAGGAGCTCGATTCTGGTACCCAAGAAGGATACACTTATTTTGGAAAGAAGGAGGGCGACACGTAGAAGAAGATCACCCCTCGCCGGGTTGGGAAGTAGTGATGATGTGATCTAGTGCAGGTGAAGTGGAGCACTTATGGTTTTTTCATTTTTTTTAATAGATTGAGTTTGTACTTTCTGTTCTGTTTGGTTTTTTTGTTGTATGGTGTCTGAAACTGGCCGACGTTGTGCGGGACGACCCCTGTTGTTTGTTGAGTCTGTACATAAAATGATATTTGTAATGATATATTATCATTTCTATTTTTATCTCACCTATGTACTTTTCCTACATTCTATGTACTATGCTTGTTTATAAATAACTACCTATGTATATAACACGATTGCCTATATTGCGATTTCCTACATCATATACTTTTATGTCTGTGATATATCTTTATTTACCACAACTCTATGCATATAAATGGTAATCCTGTAGTTATGTAGCATATTATATTACTTAGCTTTGTTATGATTTTCCAAAATACTCCCTTCGGTATGATAGTACTATGGTGTATCTCGGTTTAGCTTGTCCCGATCATATTTTGGTCTATGTATACCCCGTACTCCATAGGGTTAGTCACTCCAAACTCAAAGTTCAAGCAGTTGATTAGAGATTGATTTTTCTAGGCGGCTCGTTCAGTTTCCCCTAGTCTAGGTCATGCATAGGCTCTTATCTCTAGGAACTCAAGGTTTTGATGTTCGATTCCAAGTATTTCATTCCTTGACTGTTACTGGGTTCTTCCACATTTGATGTTGAGATCCTGTTCGCATATCAGTTTCCATATCTGGAAACTTCCAAATAGCTCAAGTATTTGGACCTACCTTCAACGTTGCCGATGATTTGGCAATTTGGATTTTCAGGGCATTGTTGAAGCAATGTTGATTTCCTTCGATGTCGCTAATCTCCGGGTGATATCAAGTTTTGATAATTATGAGTTGATTTTTCAACCGGCTTGGTACTTTAGAACTTCCTAGATTTGTTGGGGCTACACTAGTACTTAGATGACAAGGATCAATTTTCACTATCGATCCCGTGATTTGAATCTTCATGGCACCACTAGGGCAATGCTAATCCATGGAAAGCAGGGATTGATTTCCACCGATCCTGCAATAGGCAACTTTCTCGACGTTGCCGGAGCAATGCCAGTACTTAGAATTTGACAAATTCCCAGTGTTACCTAGGTAATATTTATAACTTGGAAGATAGAGGGATTTCCTAATGTTGCCAGGGCAACACTGGTATTTAGGAGGTTAAGATCAATTTTTCCCATTGATCCAGCGGTTTGGTTGTCAATACTTCTTATCCGGAGAGGAAGAAGAAATTTCTCAGTTTTGTGGGGCATATGCTTATCGCTTTTAAGAACACGGTTCCTTTGGTTCAAGGAGTGATTCGTGGCTTATAGTGTTTGGGAATATTACGTAGTTGAACGCAGTTCCATTGGTTCAAGCAGCATTATGTGGCTTATAGTGTGGCACACAGGAGGATTGCTTACAAGAACATGGTTCCATTGGTTCTAGAAGAGACGTGCGGCTATTGGTGGTGCAAAGAGGAATATGCTTGCAAGGATGCAATTCCATCGATCCAAGAAGCGATGTGCGGCTTACCGTGTGCGCACAAGAGTGTTGCATATTTTAATGTGTTTCCATTGTTCCAAATAGCATCATGCAACATATCGGTGACAAATAGAGGAATATGTTCGCAGGGACGCAGTTCCACCGGTCCAAGATTTGATACGCAACTTACGGTGTGGTATGCAGGACTATTGTGTACTTAAATGCGGTTTCGTTGGTTCAAGTAGCGTTGTGCGGCTTATTGGTGGTGCATAGGAATAAATGCTCGTCAGAACATAGTTCCATCAGTTCTAGAAGCAACTCTTCAGGGAAGAATAAGTTTCTCGATGTTGATAGGGCAACACTGAAGCTTTTGGGGAATCGAGAGTTTCCTAAAGTTGCTGGAGCAACACCGAGGCTTCAGAGATCATGAACCTTCCCGATTTTGCTAGGGTAACATCGGTTCCCACAAGGCAGAGATCTATTCTCCCATCGATCCGACAGTTGAGTCGATTTTTCTCATCGACTTGACAGTTTTGCTTGCAAGAACACGTTTTCCATTGGTTCAAGAAGCTAATTTAACAGATAAAATAGAAGGAGCGGTAAATTCTGTCTATTTACAAGCTTCCACTATCCCCAGATGACTTATTTGAGAAAAATAGGAAACACGTCGATTGAGTAAAACGAAGTTGCAATGCTTTCGTATGCTGCTTCATTCTTGGATTGCTAAATAATGACTAGTCTTCCATTAGTTAATTGGGGTCCCTCCCTAATGGGTCCAACTAATTTCTGCTAAGTGGTTGTACTCTAGGGTCTTGTGGCTCCCTTGTCATTCAGTGGTTTCTTCGTGTACCGGAGTTTATTGTTCCATATCAACTTCTCAATCACATCGTTCAGATGTCGCCATTCATTAGTGTTATGCCTGTGCATCTTGTTGAAGTGATAGTACTTCTTCGATTGCTTCCTTGAGTGGCAAGGTAGGTATTCTCCGGACTATCGTCCAATAATGTATAGTCCCCTATTTCAAATTTCCGTAGGAGTTGCGCATTTGCATTACTTCCATTACCAGAGATCCAGTTCCTCTTATTTTGACTTTCAAGGTTTCCGATGGCTTTCCCAGAGTTGTCGCCTTCCTGCATAGCCGCGATATTACTCTGGACCATTTCCTTCGGTTGCCAATCGATGGTCTTACCTATGATCATACTTGCATCTTCCAACCAATGGAACTGATTCGCCTTTCGGTCGAATTCTTCTATGGTATTCCGTTGTTTCATTTTAATCCATCTACTGATGTCTGCATCTGGATGTTATTGCTTGGACCAAAGCCATGAAAATCATATCTTCCATGGGATTTCTTACCTCTGTGACAGCAATGTTAAACCGTTTTAAGAAAGTTTTTAGTGGCTCATTGGAACCTTGGAAAAAGCCAGATAAGGACATCACATCTTTTGATCGTGCAGTATGGACTATAAACTATTCCACAAACTTTCTTGTCAATTTTTCAAAGGTAGAATGGATCTTGGCAGAAGTAAAGTGAACCATATGGAAGCGACTCAATCCAAGAAAATAAATAAACATTTGCAATGTACATCACCCGTAGCTCTAGCTCCATTCATATGCCACTCGTATTTGTACAAGTGTTGTTTAAGTCTATCATTCCCTTATATGACGACATAGTCGGCATTGTGGACTTATTAGGATATTCTTCTCTTCTGTGTAGTTAAAGCGCTCGGTAGATTCAAAGCGGTGGAGGTGCAAAAAGTCATAGCGGGGATACAGCGAGGATATAGCGTGATATACCGAATAGCTCTAAAATAGCATATAAAACTCGTACTTAATGTTTTTACAAGTATATAAATGGTGACTTAATGAAAAATTATCATTCAATTGAATTATAATTAATACATAAATGATTTTAAACAAAAAATATGTGCGAATATACTTTAAATAAACGTAAAACTGTTATATAACATAATTGAATTTAGTAGATTATTAGAGTATTTTCATTTCTGAAAATATATTAAAAATTAAATCAAATAAATTATTTTCATAATTTTTATAATGTATAAATGCAATTTTTTAATTCATTTTATTAAAGAAGATATAGCGGAAATAATGGGATATAGCGGAAATAGCGGAGATTAAAGCGGAAAGGCTATATTTTGGGGCTATATGAAAAAATCATAGCGGTAGAAATCCGCTATGAGATATAGCGGGGTTATAGCGGGGCATTAACTACACAGGTGTGATACCACCTTTTGTTTTCCCACTGTATGAGTACGATCATTGAGATCCTTATGGATTTATTTTCTTAGATTTTGAGATATTATTCATTTTTTAGAATTTCCTAGGTTCTTATTTATTTCATGTTATCATTGAAGTATCTCTATGTCTTAGGATGGGATTTGATGATTGTGATTTATTTTGTGTTCCTGGATTTAATATTCTTGCGCCTTGTGATGTAATTAGAGTTGGTCTATTCCTATGACTAGTGATATATTTTTATGTCATATATCCTTATGTTATATCTTTTTCTCCCCCTTTTGGATGTTTAGAGATAGTATGGCCTGTTTATTTCATGATACCCGAGTCAGGCCGAGATTTTCAGGTTACAGGACGAGTAGAATTTTGGATGGATATGCAATCAAGAAAATAAATAATTTGACTTTTTAATTTATCTTATTTAGTATTTTTGTGTATGTATATGAGATGTATATCTGTGATAGTGATTTGTATTAGGTATATATTATGTGAGTCCAGTATTTTCTTTGTATACTTACAACACCAATTTATATAAGTTATATTTTATTCCTCTGTGATCTATGACTATTGTTTATATGCTATATTGTTCTGATTTTGGGAAACGTTATGGATATTACTTTGGACTAAGACTGAACATGTCGAATTTTATTCCAAGACTCCATAGGTATGATGTGTAAGTGTTAGTTTAAAGAATATTCAAACTCGGTCGCCTTTAACAAGCTGTATTCTACGTATTATTAGACGACATTATTTATAATATTCATTAATAATATGGGTATAGCGATGGAGTCGTTATAGTTTGGTATCAGAGCTTAGTCAAAACATTGCAGAATATAATATCCCAGATCTGGGACTTGGTGAGACTTAGAGTCATGTACCTTGGGGTGTGGTAGATAGTTATATTAGTTATCTATATAGGGATAGGAATATAAAATGATATTAGGGATAGGAATATAAAATGATATTGGGGATGTATTTTGATTTTAATCTATTATATTAAAAATATTATTAGAGTTATTATGTTTTGGCTGATTGGTTATTAGGAATTGATTACTTTGTTGCAATTATTTATGTTGTATGCATGGATAAATGGTTGTATTATTGAATTTGCATGGATAAATGGTTGTATTATTGAATTATTATCGGTAGATTCTCATTTGTACAAGAATTAAGTGATTTTAAATTTTGGAACTTGTTTTGTGCTAAATCGCCCATCGAGTGTTTTATAAATTCTAGTCGAGACATGGACGCCATGGTATCAATACGATATTTAAATGCTTTGACGAGACAGTAAGACATATAAATTTTGAGTATAATATTTTAAAGCATTATAAATAATTGTAAATATGTTCAAAATAATACTTAATTAAAAAAATTCAAGTGAGTTAGATATTATTTTTAAAATGAGATAAATGTTTTGTAAAATATATTTACATGCGTGCGTAATAAATTTTCAAAGTGGAAAAATATTTTGTGAAAAGTATGTATGCATACACACACATACACAAAAAAATGCGATAAATTTTGAAAGAAAATATCTTAAATATAAATGATATTTTAAAAGGAAATAATATGAGTTATATGGCATTTGGAAAGAAAATATAAATTGGGGTTTTGATAATAATATTTAGTAAATGATTTGGAATTAAATATTATTATTTTTGGAAATAAAATAATTTGGGGAAAGATATTTTGGAAACTAAATTTAGAATTTTTTATCTATATGCATATATGAATTTATAATTTAGAAAATTATATTGAAACTATAAAGATGCCTTATATGTATTATTTTAAATAACATGTGAAGCTATTGATCATTAGCAATAGCATAAGTTAGAGGCGAAGCAATGTTGATTTCACGGTCGGCGTCACAACCGTTTAATAAAATAATTTTTTATAAAAAGATGGCAAGACAATGTTATTTTGTTGGATATTGGTAAGTTGTATATCTTTATTTTTAGACATATACTAAGATGAATAGCATGTGACGAATTTTGATTTACTGTATATCATTTTATAATTAAGATGGATGATTAAATTTTGGAAGTTTAAAATATTAAATTAAGTGGGAAAAGGAATTGGAATTTTATAATTTGATGATTTAGATTACATTCGTTGGAAAAATGTAAATTTGGGAAAGAGTTATTTGGGTGTAATAATTAATATTTTGAAATTTGAAGTTAAAAATGTTGTGTGAACTTATTTTCAAAATGGAAAATAAGGAAGGATGATCTATTGATTTTTATAAATTGAATTGTTAAGTTAAAGCAATGTATTATTCTTGTGGTGTTGGTTAAATTTAAAGAATATATATGTTTCTACTATGGACATTCTTTGAATCGAAATTGCAAGGATGCAATTTCTTTAAGGAGAAAGTCTGTAACAACCCGAATTTTTGAGTAAATTAAAATAAAATGAATAATGATTTGAATTGGAGAATTTAAATCATTAGTTTGGAATTTGTAGTCTTTTGTAAAGGATAATTTATTTTAGAATGATTAATTCTAAATCATTGTGAAATTTGGAAGTGTTAGTATTTTCAAAGTTTTGAAATCACTTATTTAATTATGGTGAATATTAAATTTATAGAATAATTGAGAAATTTGGATTTTTGTGTTTTAAATGTGAATAAGTTCTTTTGGAATGAGAATTTTAAGTTTATATAATATTAGATAAATTAGAATATTTAATTAATTTGAATATTTATTTTTAAATAAAAGAGAATTCGAGGATTTAATTTTAAATATGGCAACATAAGAATTTAATTATTTATAAAAGGTGGTTGTAAAATAAATAGTGAGCATAATAATGTAAAAGTGGAAATAGTGAGAAGAATAAGAAAACGAATAAATTTCTTTTATTAAAATGGGCCTAGTTGTAAACCTAAATCCATAACAAAACAAAGATAGAAACCTGCTTATTTGTTTTTCTCATTTTCTAAGTACTGTACGTTCATTTACAGTAGAATAAAAGAAAGCTTTTCCACTTCAACCTAGGCGCAGATCATCAAATTTAAAATGGGAATAAATTCTTAGAAAATCCAAAAAACTAAGGTAATGATTTTGGAACCCTATTCTATCATTTAGACTATAATTGTTGTTTTTATAGTGTTTGATTGTTGTTTTTATAGTGTTTGATTGTTGTTGTTCTTTGTTTTTGGTTGCGAACTTTGTTAGGGTTTGTGCTTCGAGAAATTGAAACTACTGTGATTTGTTTACTGCTGGATTAAGGAAAAGAGGAGAGTTAATTATTACACACCTATCTCTCAAATTATATGAATTATATGCTGAAATATTTAGCTTGATTTTGGATTTTTGGACGATTGGTGATTATTTGATTGTCCGTTGCATCTACAGTAAAAGGAGATAAGAAAAACCTGATACCACTTACGACCCCCTCCTTGAGACCTACGTTAAAAAAGGGTATTACTGGGTAAAATATCTGTTAGCGTAGAGAATGTTGATGTTTAGGAGCGACCGTTTGTAAAATTACTTTGAACAAGTATCGAATACGTCGAATAATGTGGCTATAATGTTCTTTTCTTTTCTTAGAAGTGGTAATTCGTCATATCCGATCCAAGTGCAAAACAAAATATAACGGTTTAATCTAATTCAGAACAATACATAATATAGTATACAACATGAAATCGAACTTTCACAACGAAAATAATATGTATTTAACATCTTCTAAAAACATAAGTCTACAATAGAAAATACTAGACTCGCCATTATATACATATACATAAATAAACACAAACTAATCTCAATACACATGACTACAAAAGTCTACCACATATACAAATATAGATCAAGCATATAAGCTAGTTTCCAATGGTACATCGAAAATATAAACAACATTAAATTAGAATTCTTAAGCTAGCTCACATCCAAGACCACTGAGTCCCTGTACCCTCCCAAGTCTCGGTCTGACCGGAGCATTAAATAATACCTTGGTCAGGCTATCTTTAATTATCACAAAAGGTGAGATACTGATAATATCAAACTTGCATAAACGTCAAGGATGAATATCCATTAATTGTATTTCACTAACATAATAGTACTTCATTTAATGATTCATGATTTATAGCAAGATTTACGCTCATTTACAACATTCATCAAAGTTAAAACCACCACTATAATAAGTGTATAGAAAATCATAACCATATATGCAAACAATCGACATGCACTTCGCAAGTCAATACAAGAGATACACACTTTACACGCCAACATAAGATGTTGCACTTCGCAAATTATGACTCACTTGAAAACGAGTATCATAAGATGGTCCTAAAAACCCATTTAATCCACCTAAACACATCTCCCAAGGCCGAGTCTAAAGACTGGACAAATAAGTGTCTTCCACTTTCGATTAATAATTTTAAGAGTGTCGATTAATGTCCCGCAACCACATAACGATGAAATAAACGCAAGCATTTCATACCACCTGTTTTACTAGACCGTATAATTCGATTCCTCATCCAATCGAGATAGTGTGTTTTTATAATAAAAATGGTTTTTCTTTAAAAGCTAATTTAAAAATATTGATTTAAAAGGATTTATAATATATATAGTAGAAAATACGAATAAATTCTTATCTATACATATATAAAACTCCTTCACATTCTATTTTAAAATTGAAAACGTGCATACATATAATATATTTTTTAAAACCGCGCATATCCCAAAATATGTATTTTCCATATATATATAAACTGATTTATTTCGGAAAGAATTTTCTTTATAATTAGCTATGCAAACTAGTGTAATTAAATTGTTTGTTTGACAACAAATCATAGAGCAAGAATTCCTCATGAACCAATATCATCAAAGTTGAGTTCAAGCACTCAAAAATGCCTAAGTAATACATCTAGACAAACAAGCAAAAAACATCTAAGAGACAAATGGGCGACAACGGGCGAACCGGAGCATTCGAAATCCAAAATGGTGTGGCCTGGGGCTCAGCCCAAGTCTTGACCAATGCACCAACTATAATGCCTCACCCCAAGACTCACACTAACAAAGAGTATTACAGGGTACTCCTATCTGTTAGTTAGAGAATATGACTAGTTAGCAGCGACCATCTATAAGATTTCTTTGGGCGAGTATCGAATACGTCAAATAATGTGACTATATTTTTCTTTTCTTATCTGATAAGTGATAATTTGACTTACTCAATCCAGGTGCAAGACAATAATACAATGGTTTAATCTAATTCAAAACAATACATAATATAATTACAAGACAAATTTAAAATTTCAAAGGAAATATATACATCAATATCTCTCAGAAGTATGAGTCTAGAAAAGGAAATACTAGACTCACATTTTTGTACATATACATCTATAACACTGCCATGTCTCAAATATATACATAACCATAAAAGCCTACAACATGAACCAGCATTTATACAAGACTCAAATGGTACATCACAATAATAAAACATCAAAATAGACATCTTAAGCTAGTTCACATCCAAGGCCGCTAAGTCCATGTACATATCAAGTCTTGGTCTGACCTGAGCATTAAAATAACATCTGGGTTAGACTATCTCTAATTATCACAAAATGCAAAATACTGTTAATAATAAACTCTCATAAATGTTAAGGATAAATATCCATAAATTGTACTTCACTGACATAATAATACTTCATTTAATAATTCATGGTTTATAGTTAAGTTTATGCTTATTTAAAATAATCAAAGTCAAAGCAACCACTGTAATAAGAGCATAGAAAATCACAACCATACATACAAGCAATAGACATGCACTTTGCAGGTCAATACAAGTGACACGTACTTTGCGCCGATAATAGAGGTTGCACTTCGCAAATTATAACTCGCTTGAAAATGAGTATCATAAGATGGGCCTCAAAACCCATCAATAAGTGTTATCCACTTTGATTAGTAATTATAGGAGTGTCGACTCATGTCCTATAACTGCTTAACGATGCTAGAATATTTACTAAAAGCTAGTAAATTCCACTTGTGAAGATAAATGTTCATTTGGACAAGTTCATGAATTAACTAGTGAAATAAATGCAAGCGTTTCATATCATTTGTTTTACTACACCATTTAATTTGATTCCTCATCCAAGCGAAATAGTGCATTTTTATAATAAAATAGTTTTGGTTTAAAAGCTAATTTAAAAATACTGATTTAAAAAGACTTATAATAAATATAGTAGAAAACATGATTTAATTCATATCTATATTATTAGGAAACTTGCTTCAAAATCACTTTGAAATTTAAATTATTTACAAATACATATTCTCCAAAATCTTTCTTATCCAAACTACATATATTTTCCATATATATACATATATATATATAATAGAAATCTATTTATTTCCAAAAAGAATTCTTTTATAAATAATCTCACAAACCGGTGCAATAAAATTGCGTGCTTGGCAATAAAGCATAGAGCAAGAACTCCTTGCGACCAATATCATCAAACTTGAGTTTAAGCACTCAAAAATGCCTAAGTTTATGCAACCAAGCTTTAAAATGGCTCAAAAATCATTGCAAACATCAAGACAAACAAGCAAATAACATCTAAGAGCCAAATGGGGGGGATGAATCGACGAATCAGAGCATTCGAAGGCCAAAATGGTGTGACTTGGGGCTCAGCCCAGGTCTCAACCAGTGCACCAGTCATTTGGACCAGTCCACCGGTTGCATTGCCTGGGTTGATCCCCAGGCTGCGCCGGTGGCCTCCTATTGCTCCGTTCGTTCTTGTTTTTCTGTATCGATCATTATAAGTCATAGGGTTCTAATGTAGCATTCATGCAAGCATACAAACATCAATAATTATATGCAAATCATGATCATATGAAGCGGGTTTATTTACAAACTAAAAATAGGGTTTCAACTATTAGAAAATATAGCATTAAGATATGAAATTATCATAACCAAATTTGAGATAATTCAATAACGATCCATCCAAATAGAAAATTCAGTATATAAATATGAAATAGAGATAATTGCGAGTGATTAACTCACCTTTCCTCTTTACTTAACTTGCCAAACAACCAATGCTAACTTGCTTCTTAAGGCTTCATAAAACCCTACATTTTATCTCAACCCAAAATGAAAATAAACAACAGACAAAACATATTATAACTGAAATCAATAAAGAAAGCTAATTTTTAGTTTTTTGTAAAGGAATATTTATTTTAGAATGATTAATTCTAAATCATTGTGAAATTTGGAAGGGTTAGTATTTTCAAAGAGTTGAAATCACTTTGAAAGTAATATTGAGATTTTATTTAATTATGGTGAATTCTAAATTTATAGAATAATTGAGAAATTTGGATTTTTTTGTGTTTTTAAATGTGAATAAATTATTTTAGAATGAGAATTTTACGTTTTGAAAAACTTTAATATTTAATTAATTTGAATCTTTTATTTTTAAATAAAAGAGAGTTAGCGGATTTAATTTTAAATACGATAATACAATAATTTAATTATTTGTAAAAAGTGGTTGTAAATAAATAGTGAGCATTAATAGTTGAATAAGACAAAAAAAAGAAACTTGGTTCCTCTTTAACCTAGGTGCAAATCATCAAATTTAGAATGGGAATAAATTCTTAGAAAATCTAGAAAATCCAGGTAATGATTTTGGAACTTTATTTTATCATTTAGACCATTTAATTTCTGTTTTTATAGTGTTTAATTGCTGTTGTTCTTTTTTTTGGTTGAGAAGTTTGCTAGGGTTTGTGCTTTGAGAAATAGGAACTTTAGTGTTTTATTTACCGCTGGAGTAAGGAAAAGATGTGAGTTAATTCTCGCACACCTATCTCTAAGAATATATGAATAGTATGCTGAAATGGTTAGTTTGATATTGGAATTTTGGATGATTGGTGATTATTTGATTGTCTGTTGCATCTACAGTAAACAGAGATAAGAAACCCTCTCAAACCTTTTACTATAAATTAGTTGCCATCACTTTTGAGTGAATTAGTTTCTATATTGAGTTCTTGTGAATGCATTCTATTTTTGGAGTTTGAATTGCTAATGTAAGTTGTCGGGATTGATTGAAAATATACTGAAGCAATTTTGGGTCATCGGTGGAAGGAAGAAAGCCTAGAATGCAGGTTCCAAATTTCCCTCTGGTTGACCGGTCATCATTGACCGGTCGATCAATCGTCGACTTGGAATGTACGTTCCAGGTTGTTGTTGCCCCTACTCTCTTGTATTTTTGAGCTTGCCTTTACCTTGCATTGTTTAGTCGATTTCTTGGTGATTGATGGATTAAATTAGATTGATTTTTGGAGTTAGTTACTTAATATATAGATTTAATTTTTTTTTATAAAAGTTTATTAAAATATATCGATTTCTAACTAAATTTTCATACCAATTCAATTCCTTTTCATAAATGAATTATAAAGTGCATGTTTATATATAAACATATACATATATATATATATATATATATAGTTATGTGTTGCTAGTAGTATTGGTCATGATTTTGAAATATGGATTTTTTAAATATAAAACTAAGTTGTTTTTAAACAAATGCTTGAATACCAATATGGGATTGGAATATAAGTATTTGTGGTTTTATACAATAAAATGGACTTATATATATATATATATATATATGGAATATGATTATGAATTATGGAGCTTTTAAATAGGAATTTGGAACAACTATATATACAAAAGCATTTTGATATTAAATTTGGAACTATGGTTTATTTTACCTGAGGAAATATATATAGGTATACATATACTTGTGTGTGTGTATAGTGGAGAAATAATTGAGTTTAAGGAATTTTTGAAATGAATATTTTGAAAGTAATTATATAGATAAAGGGTTATAGAAATCATTTTCTATAGGTTAAATTATATTATTTATTTCCAAAACCATAAACTCTTATCGATTTTTTATTAGATTCGACACTTGGTTATTTATATAATATTTTGACAATTTTGTGTGACTTTTGGATTTAGAGAAGATTTAAACAAAATGTTTCGAAAAACTTAATTCTATAATTTAGGGAATACTAATAATCGACTTAGTGTTATTGATTTTTTTAATGCTTTCAAGTAACGCTTCGTTGATTATTGTACGACTCATTGAATATAATGCTTGAGTGGTGCTTACTGGCCCATTGTGAATACTCGAATTTCACCGGGTAGTATATGATGCCTTAGCTAAATTTTTGCGATTGCTATTAGGAAGTATTTAACACTTTAGGGTTGTATTCTCATTTGGTGTTCGGTGGGGCTGATCGATCCTTAAGGGAATAGAGTTTAGGTTTTCCAATGGTATCCATGATAAGTGAGATTTACTAGCTTCTAGTAAATACTTGAATTTCACCGAACGGTATGGAATGTTTTGGCTAAGTTCACGTGATTACAAAAGGTGATAGTATTTGGTACTTTAGAGTTTACTCTCTTTTGGTGTTCAGTGGGGCTAAAATTTCTTTAAGAAGTATACTCCTAGATTTTTATACGATCTGTAACATCCCCTATCTAGAGACCTAACGCTAAGCGTATAGATGTTGCAGTCATCCATAGTATTAACTTCTGATGACAAAATACGGTAATGTTAATAGTATCCATAATATCAAAAGTACATGAATGTGAAATAAAATCAACATAGATTTAAAAACAACTTTTTTGATTATATTTCAAATCAATATTTCATATTCAGATACATAATCCTAAAACGATTCCCAGGTTCTGATCAAATATAATTATTTCAAAATATACCAAAAGTGACATATCTAGATGCCCCCTTAGATGATCAGAGTACTAAATAAACAAATTAGTCTTAATACAACACAGCGGAAATAAAACTAAATAGCTCCTATATAGCTAGCTACGCCACATACATGTCTTTGGAAACTTATTTGTCCAACATACTATCCTGAAAAACCTCAACTCTCAATCTACTCAAATCATATTTTGAGCACCCGAGAGTTTAAGAGGAAAACATAAATTTCGAGTCAGACCTAAAACCTAGTGTGAATAATACTATTACATCTCGGTTTAATGATATTAAGTGAGACCACGCCGCTTAGCGGAACGAGTTTCCCCCCACTAATATGCTTATAAAAGTATATCATTTGCAAATCAAAAACTTATAATCAAACTGATTAAAGAAATAGTAGCAATATCATATATTCACATAAGTCAGGTAACCAGTAGACTATCTATCCAAAAATATAGTTTTGTTTGGCTAACTATTGACCATTGGCTGACTCGGTCCTACTAGACACAACCAATTATCTAACTTATGTTACACACACTTCTAGGCTGACTGCCCTTAACTATCTTCTACCATGGTGAAGTGAACCTAATGGTTTTGCGTGCTCACCAATACCTATCTCTCTATGTATATTCCTTTTTGCGTGTAACCTCATTTTAGTTTTACCTATGACAGAGCCCTAAACATTGGAAGTGTAGCGACCCGCAAATTCGTACATTTTGAATCAACAATAAACCACATAAGTTCAAGCCAAAAAGTACAGAATGACGGAAGGTCAAGGAAAAGAATAGAGAGGGTGAGAAGAAAGAATGAAAAAGAAATAATAGAAACAGAAACAACAAATAGATCTCACAATTGCAGCGGAACAAAATATAATATATAATAATAGATCTTTATACAATGAAAACATTAACTATAATATAAATACCATCATCAGAGTACAACAATCAAAAAATCAATCTAGACAGTTATAATAACTTATCCTCACAAGTGTTGAATATACAACATACACACCCACAATGGAATATAATCAAATACATGGAATACGCCTGAGATTCCTCCAACTTGTCTCCTGAGCTCCATAGCATCCTAACCTAAACTGTAATACTCTGTTTGACCAGAACATTATGATAAAATAATACCCGAGTCAGTTTAGAAAACCATCATGAGAAAACACACTCAATTTGAATTATTACTGTTATCAAATCTTTTGAAAAACAAAGGTATCTCGTCAGACCACGCCATACATATACGACGGGTTTTACTTTATGATAACAAAAAAAATTTATATCGAAATCATCTGATATTATAATAGTGTCTATAGAAAATAAACTATAAAATAGCTGAAATGCTTGCATCTCACGTTTCAGCATAATTGGGAACATCTAAAACCGTACAGGCTCATAGTGGATATTGGATTGCATACGATGACAGGGCTACTGGGGTACCGCCTGCCATAGTACACCTCTAGAAAAATATACCGAGATCATACCTAACGATCCCTACCAACACAGGACCGACCAACCCCTTACTAGATAGTGCCGAATATGTTATCACGTCTGGTATTCCCGCCCTATCAAGCGCTGTGTTTTCCATGCACAACCATATCCATAATTATAATATATCCGAGGCTATCTGGAAAAGTGATAAGACACCCTACTTGGATGCGACCCACTTAGCCCTGCTACATCTCCCCTGTTTTAGTCACTCCCGGTTGATGAGGCTTGAGGCTATGTTTTACCTTTAGAATAGCATTCATACTTGAAATGCTAACACTGCCTTCTAGACCATGATACAAATGATAGCATTCATCCATACAAGTTGTTCTGGGTCTGAATAATCGAATCTCCTTCAATATCACCATTTTCATTATCTTTGAGATATCACAATTCATATTACACAAATCGGATCGAACTAGTTTTCAAATAATTAAATCTGATTCTGATCTCTTCAAAACAATCAACGAAATTGGCCAGATTTGATAGTTGGTTATTTAACTATCAAATTACACACATAAGTAGTCACTAGGCCTAATTTAATAAATCTTTCAAACATTTATTCCAAAATATCATTACAAAGATATATATTCAAATCTTTTCTAGTGTAATGATCCAGAATTTCAGTCATTCAATATTCATATATTTAATTAATTTTAAATATTCACAAGTAAAGTTTATAAGCTGAATAAATAATTTTAAGAATATCTAAATTTAATTGGATAATTAAATTGTTAATTTAATATTTGAAATTGTTAAAATAATTGATATTTGAATTTAAAGTGAATGAAAATGATTTATAAAGTTGAATTAAATCATATTTGAATTATAACGATGTTACAGAACTATTAAAATTGAATTAAAAGTTAATTATAGAAATTGAATATTTTAATACTTAATTAACGAGTGAAAATGGTCATTTTTCACACAGTCTCGAATTTCGACGAGACTAGTTTCATTGGATCCGTAATGTTATATTATTGTAAGATTTCAAATTTCGTGTCAATCGGATTTACGGTTTGTCCGGGGCAAGCTAAAACGCGTAGAAATCGGTTTAAGTGAATTTTAAATTTAAATAATTTGATTCGAAAACTTATCTTTCAAATACGATCGAATTGGCTCCCGATATATATTCCATTACATTAGGAATAGGGTAAAACATTATAAACGCCAGGCGGCATGCTTCGTTTCGAGTTCGAATTTTTTTTGGATGTATAGTGCACGTAAATTTTTATAAAAGGACTTGGATATTTTCTATTTTCACAAACTAGGTCAAAACCAAACCCTAGCCGCCATTACATGTTCAATGGCCAGAAAATCTTCGTCTTCTCCCTTCGATTTCTTCCAATCCAAAAGCAAT
The DNA here is from genome assembly GCA_030765085.1 of Allium cepa. Classification (NCBI taxonomy): domain Eukaryota; kingdom Viridiplantae; phylum Streptophyta; class Magnoliopsida; order Asparagales; family Amaryllidaceae; genus Allium; species Allium cepa. The sequence continues at coordinate 22,208,653 of CM060936.1, read as the reverse complement.
TATAAAAAACTTCCAACCGCAAAAACGTCGAGCACATCGAAATCCATAAGATCAACGGTCAAGATCTAAATCGGAGCGACGTGGTGATGCCAATTGGCTTGCGTTCATACGACCTTTATGCACGTTTTTTAAGGTCCATGGGGAGCCGCGCTTCAAGGCGCTAGGGGCGGTAGTGCCGTTCGAGACGAGCTTCGATTTGGTGGTGGAGTGATGGGGTCTCGTGCATCGTAGTGGTCGCGACAATTAGGGCAAAACGGCGGCTTTGTTGGGTTTCTTCGTGCGTTAAAACCTGATGGGTGGGAGAAGATGATTCACGGCCTGGATTTGCAATATTGAAAGCAATGGCCCAGATGTGTAAAGGTTATAAAAATAAAAAGAAAATTTAAAATAGATTTTATAATAATTTGTACAAAATTTAAAATGTTGTAACTTTTTCATACGAGGTCCATTTTGCATGAAACGAATTACGTTGAGTTCGTATTGACGAGCACTACATTATGGAGCTGGATTGGGATTTATTTGAGCTAGTGAAGATTTTGGTTGAAATTAAACGCTTGTTTAATTTTAATCGGAACAAATCGCTATCGCGACGACTACAAGCAATGTGAGTACAACTCACTCTTTTTGACTCACTGATATTTTTATATAAGTGAAAATAAATATTATTTATGATGATTGTTGATTGTTTGGATGATATATGATATGTTGATTGGTATGTGGATATATTCATGCCTAGTGGAGCAGATGACCCTATACGTTCCCCTGTATGAGCGGATGACCCTACGTACGCGCGTCTGCCTTGAAGCGGACATTTTACACATATTCTAATATGTATATTTTTTGCAGGTGACAGGTTGGAGGGATCCGAGTGGATTCCTCAGCAGTATTGATTTGATTACAGATATTGTGATATATGCTGTTATCATATGATATATGATGTTTTTGATGCCGTGATTGATGTATTTGGTGCTGTTGCAGCATTGGGCCTATTTTTGATAATTTAAAAACATTAAAGTAAGGATTTCGAATTTAAAATAATTTTAAATTGATTTTGAAAATAAATGTTTTATTAAATTTTGAATCATTAAGGACATTGATTTATTTTGAATAAATAAATCTTATAATTTTTATGTTATAAAAATTATGATGTTTTGGAAATATAATTGAAATGTGATTTTTGGGAATGTGAAGTTAACTATTTTATGAAATAGTATAAATTAATATTTTTGACTTATTATAAATGGTTTATAAATAAGATTTATAAAATTGATATTTTATAAATCAAAGGGATAGAGTTATAATAGGTTTTAAAAGTGTTAAAATGAAGCTGTAAATGGGTTTATAAGTAAAAAAGATTTTTAGATTTAAAAATAGAAGTTTTTATAAAATATAAATTTGATTTATAAACATTGTTTTATAAATCCGAAATCAATTGAAATTGATAAGTTAAATATAGAAGTTTATTTAAAGGAGATATATCCACGATTTTGGATAGTGGATAATCCTTTAATTAAAAGCGAAATAGAATGAATTTGGTTAAAGAATTTTATCCACGATTTTGGACAGTGGATTATACTTTAAAATAAAATGTATAGAAATATTGGATTTAGTAAATGAAATATATTCACGATTTTGGATAGTGAATAACCTTTTGAAATAAATAAAAGTTTTGGAAAGTGATATTTTAAAATGGAGTTAAATGGTTTAAAGATGTTTTAAAATGTGTTGAGTATCGAATACATAGATTTCAACATTCATTGTTTAAATGGACGTTTTCGAGAAAATAACACTATTGTTATAGTAAATGATTTTTGAAACAAAATATTTTGTATAGTATTGGGATTTATATATCTATCTTAATTTCGAATCCCTATATTAATGATTTTTGGTTGTCGTAATGATGTTTTACGCAACATTCGTTTTGACCCAAATAAATGTGTTTAAGAGAATGTTTTTCTTATATAATAAGATATATACTTAATCGTGTTTTAAGTATATTGAATATTTTCCAAGTGTTGAAAATAAATTGATTTGTGAATTACTTATTATTAAATAAGTATTTGGAAATGTTTTCCAATATAAAAGTTGAAATGGTTGAAAATATATCCTTTTTTAAGATAAATTGAAGTGAATATTTGGCAAGTGATTTAATTAATGAAAGATTAATTAAAGGGCCCAATGATTGTTATGGTGCCGAATATTTGTTTGTTTGCTTTGATAGTTAAATAAACGACTATCGATGTTGGCCAAATTTTAGTTCCCCGACTTGATGTGGGAACTATTTAGTCGTACACTTAGTATGTAGCCTTCTGTGTAGGCTTGATTATCGTTTGTGTTGAGCATGTTGATTCGTATAGTGCGGAGTATTACTCCATCTATCGACCTTCCTTCTTGGCCCGAAGGATAGCAAGTTGAAAGTTGGAGACGCGATATGTCTATGAGATTTAGTTGCTGTGTGAGGTTGAGAAACGCTTTTGCGTTGTTGGTGCGAAGAGACCGGGATCGGTTTATCTGAAAACCACTTCGTACCAACGTATATGCGACGATTATGCAGGTTGCTTGTGATGATATTGATATTCCGGAGTTTCATAGTGGGGGACTGCTTGTTCATCGTTTGGTGTTAAAATCCCAATATACATCCAGTAGCAGTGGTCTCTTTATTATAAAATATCCAATGCGAGGACTATTCGCTACTAATCCTAGGGATTTTCCGACAGGAAGTGGTAGGAAAGTACCTTCGGTTTGTCCTGTTCCAGGACAACTTGTATGGATGTTTGTCTGACATTGCATTTCTATAGATTACGTACATTGGTTTTTACATACGTACATCAGTGGTAGCGGAGAAGGAAACTTCTCTTAGCTTAACACCCTCCTTGAGACATACGAGCTTAAGGGTTGTATTTTTGTGGAAGGCAACTAGTAGTCAACGGAAATGGTCGTGTGGCATTCTAAGTGATGTGATTGTGCTTTGTGAAAGGTAATCGTTACCTCAGGCCTCATCAACCGGAAATGACCAAAACAGGGTTAGATGCGGCAAGGCTAAGTGTGTCATTCCAAGTAGAATATGATCATCCTCTTCTAGATATATCTTTGCCCGCTATAACGTCGTGTATCTGATTATTGTGGTTTGTATGCTGGAGGGCCCTCGGTAAGGTCGGTAACGACCGGAGGATGATATATTCTCTACCATCTAGTTATAGAGGTGGGCCGGTCTTATGTTGGTAGAGGATCCTTAGTAATGGTCCTCGGTACCTTTTTCTAGGGATATACTGCCGGAAGGTAGTCCCTTCACCTGGTCATTTGTATGGAAATCCAAACTCCACTACGTCCCTACCATTTTGATTGTATTACCCAATTGGGCTATATGTTAGAATTTAATCAATGTAACAATTTCGGTTATGATTAATATTATTTGTACGTAGTAGACACTACTATAATATAACATGACATTTGATATGAAATGTTTTAGTTATCGTAAGGTAAAAACATGTCCGTGTTTATGTGTGGACTTGTCCTACGAGATACTTTTGTTTTGAAAACAAAGGAAAAGTTTGGTAATTTAATAAATTCGGTTGAGTGTGTTTCTCACGCTGGTTTACCAGCCTGATCCGGGCATTTTTCCCTTTCAATGCTCGGGTCAGACCGAGTATATTTACAGGTTCAGATTTGGTGCTTTTGGAGCTTCAGCTGGAGAGCTGGAGATCTTCATTTTTGTATACACGTACTTGTTTGGATTATCCACTGTGCTTTGTTTGTTGTTGTATATTATCGGCAATTGTAAGGACATGTTATTATAATTGTTCAAGTTGATAACTCTGACTGATTGTTGAACTCCGATTTATGTATGTATATATACAGTTTCTGTTTTGTAAAGATCATTGATATGATATTATATATTTTCCGCTGCGATGTGAGATTCTATATTATTCTGTTTGGTTCTATCTTCTCTCTTTCTTCTCTTCTCTTCTTCTCTCTTCTTTTCTTTCTCTTGACTTTCTGTCAGTTTGTACTTTTTGGGTCATACATGTGTGGATTATTATCGATTCAAAGGATACGGATTTGCGGGCCGTTACATCCAGTATATTCACTGACTGAATACAATTTCAAATACTTACATCCATAACAGGATATTTACGAACCATATCAATACTTAGAAATATTTCTTTATCCCATTTTATAACTCATTACTTAGAAAATATTTCTACATAAATCATTCCATAGTTAAATTATTTACAAAACCATTCATTCCTATATCCAGGAAAATATTCATAAGTAAATTTCCCACAAACATTTCCAATACTTAGGAAAATATTCATAAAGTAAATTTCTCAAAATCATTTTATTCCCGTACTTAAGAAATACTCCATTAATTCCATACTTCTCAAAACCCTTTACAATTTTATTTGTAAATTTCTTAACTCATTTATGTCGGATTCTATAAGTTTTCGGAATTCATTAATTAATTTCCTTCAAAATTTCCAGATCGATTATACCTGTCTATTATTCCAACTACCCATTTCTAACTTCTTTTATGAATTCTAATTCATTTTCGAAGTTTCTGTTTTTAAACACATTAGGAATTTCCTTAAGTTCCCAGAATTTCATTATAAGATTTCCTCTTATAAAATCACATTCATTAATTAAAACCCATTTTACATATCTTGCGAGCATTTATAAATAAATTGAACACTTATTTTTAACTCCATATATATATAATAATAAGTGTATTTTTTCTATTATTATTTAAGAATGCGAATTATTTTCCAAAATGCTTTAAGTAATTATTTAAAACATCAAACTCTTTTCCAATAAGCAACAATAACTAATTTTCAATTCATTTATAAATAATACTAATTGATTTACAAAGCTTGTTTGTAAAACTTAGAATTCATTTCAAAAAATCTTAAATATTTGAATAACTAACTTTTCGAAATATTTTAATCCAAATAATAGTTTTTAAACTACATATGTAATAAATAAAAATCCTTTTCTGAAAACAAAATTACTTATTGGATGAACTATTTTTAAAATTCAACATAGCCAATTTTATACTTATAAATCTCTCTCAATTTATCGCAAATCAATATATGTTTCCAATTTCATAACTATTTCCAAATTCCAACATAGAATCCACTATTTCTTTCTAAATCAATTTCCATATTTCAATATAAATTCACACTACCTAATTTATAAATGATAATCATTCCACTTTATTTATAAACATTGCTTATAACTTTATAAACTCATTGCCAGTTTATAACCAATTTATATTACTAAAATCCATTTAGAAATCGATTTCTATTTAGAATTCCATTTGGAAATCCATTTCTCAATAAATCAAATTATAATTCCAAATTTATTCAAAATTCGTTTCAACTTCCATTTATAATTTACAACATATTATTAAAATCTGTTGTTCCAAATTCCTTGTATAAATTAACTTCAAAAATATTTATCCGAACCACTATACATAATGGTTAAGTGAATTTCAAATCAAACCTTTTATTTAATCCAAACCCATTTATTATTCAATATTCCAATTTCAATATAAATATTTTTATTTTCCAAAAATCACCTTAGAATTACTTTTTAAGATTCAAAAATATTATTTATGGTATTTAAAATACCAAAATTTGGGCCAGTGCTACTATAACATCCAATAAATCAAATCACACAACAATCCATAACAGATGATTCAATTACATCATGTATCACTATAAATGAAAAACAATCATTATATTTTTGAGGAATCCAGTTGGATCCCTCCAAACTGTTTCTCTGCATCCACATATGTTATATAACATAAAATACCGATCTCGCTTCAAGGCAGGATATCGCGGTAATATAGGGTCATCCGCTATTAAGCGGGGTACATGGTGTCTCATCTGCTCCAATCGGTGGGAATATACCTAACTACTAATTATATATATACGACTATATATAATATAATATTCAACTGATAACAATGTATCGACTCAACCAATCATCCAATAGTTTATTTTAATTATTATAAAATAAATCTAGTAATCCAAAATGGGTGAGATTTACTCACCTTGATTTTTAATTTTCCAAACGTTCAATTTTGAATTAAAATTGAACTAACGTCCAATTGTGATCCAATTTTTCCACTTGCTCTGAATCCATCCAAACCAATTTCTTTGCGAAGCTCTTGATGACACGAGTCTAACACAATGAACGGCGCTCGATTTTGACCTCATATGAATGAGGTACAATTTTTTATAAGTTGTCGATATTTTTAAATTAAATAATATAAATTAGTTTCAAAATCAAGTTATTTACATCTATGCCATAATTGCTTCTTTCCCAATCTCGTGATCTCCCCCGTACATGCACGGCAAGTTGTGCACACACCTCCATTAGTACAGCAATCCCATTTATATCTCGACAAAACGACTCTGCCATCACGCCCCTCACCACAACCTCCTTCCAACCATCTCTAAGAAATAGCAGCCAATTCCCCTAAATAAAACACGACATCGACTCCACCTCATACTGTAGCGTAGCTACGCGATCTTCTATAGTCGACCACACCTCTCCAAACAACCGACACCGAAGACCCAAACCACCGAGAAACCAAAACTAGGCTCTGATCGAGCCACCTCTTCCTCGATTTGCAAAAAAAACCACGCCCTAGTCGAAACCACGCATTCGAATTTTACTATCAAGCTCAAAAATGAAGCTTTGACCTCCATACAGCTTGAATATCTCCTCCCCATGAACCCAAAGATTTCTACTTCAAAAGTTTTCTATGATTGGAGTTTGAGAAATCGAATTTTAAAAGTTCGAAATCTTTTTTTATCCTCTGCGTTTAAAAAATGAAGAGGTAATGTGGCTTAAAATAAGAAGGTAGGCATGCGTAGAGTGGCTTGTTCAGGAAGTAGGATGGCTATGATGTGAAAGAACACGGCTGAATAGTTAATCGAATAGGAATATATTATCAAATTCAAAAATATCTAGTTATAATTACATACTTTAATCGAGGTGTGCCGCCAGGCGTTTCTAATGTTATACCCCTATTCTGAACGAAATGGAATAAGTTTCGAGACCTAATTCGATCGTATGCAGAAGATGGCTTTTTGGACCAAGTTATAATATTAAATTTCTGATATTAACTTCAATTCGTTTCTATCCCGTACAACCAAACGGTAACTCAAAGTGAAATGAAATTTGAAATCCAATAATAATACATCATTATGGATCCAATGGAACTAATTTTGTCAAATTCTGAGACTGTGCCCCGGATCGTTATTTTAACATGTCGATAAAAACAACAATTTCAAAAGTTTTATGAAATTACTTAAAATTACAGTTTTAAAAACTTACTAACTCAATTCTAATTCAACTAGAATTTATATCAACATTAGAAATCGTTCTGATTCCTATACAACTCAAATTTCAATTATTCACCATTTCTGTATTACGATAAATCGCTATATTTGAAATTTAAATTCATTCTTTCCAATCGAAATCTTCATATTCAAAATCAACTTATATTCCAATTCCAACAGCTAAAATCATTTAAATATTCAAAATTAAATGTCAAAAAATTCGGATCGTTAAAGGAATTTTAGACTTATATTACCTATGGCTTATAGCTAAAGTATAAAGCGTGACCCTATACTAATTTGATCCCGTACTCTAATGTATGATTCATTTACTTAGGGTTAACTACCCATCAAATTTTCCTTGGAAACATTTCTTTCAAATTGATTTAACCCTTTAAATTATACTTAAGCAAGGAAAACATACTCTTTGCCTTAGTCAAATATTTTTTCCATGATATATACTTTGCACAAAACTATGTTGATGAAATATAATGGGATTATCTATCCCTCTAAAGTAAGTTAAAAAATCAATTTTAACTTAAAAGATCTTAGGCCATAAAGCCAGAGTAAACCATTCGAAACATTTGCTTAAAAACTTTAAACAATACCTTTCGAATCCATTAAAAGTACCCCTTTCAAAATAAGTTAGCTACTATACCTTGAAACATTAGGCCTAAAGGCCAAAACATAGCTTTCAAAATCGTTGAAGGTATCCCTTCAAAATCTTTATAAGCCTTAGACATCCTCTTTTCAAAATACTTTAAACTTTCCTTTCGAAGGCATTGGAAACCTTCCTTTTAAAAGCCCAAGTGAACCTTTCGAAAACACTGGGGTATCTCCCTTTCGAAACCTACATTATATACCTTCTGAAAGCATTAAAACTCTTGCGTAAAACAAACCTTTCAAAAGCATTGCGTCAAAGTAAAATTTTGTGGAACATATCTTTGAAACCTTTTAAAATCATTCGCTTCGAAAGCATTGGGTTTGACTTTCAATATATCTAAAGGCCTCAAGAGAACTGGGGCGAAAGCAACCCTTTTAAAAGCATATTCCTAAGTAAAAGAAAGTGGATGGATTTGGAACCACCCCTTCCGAAAGCATGGAAAAGCAGTTTCAAAGTTTAAGGCAAAGAACCCTTTCGAAGGCATTGATTTGATAGGTTGAATGCAGCGGCAGGGGCTTCGACCCCTTCCAATGCTTATTTAAAAACAAAAAGGCGACAACCTTTTTCGAAAGCCCTTTTTCGAAAACAAAGGCGTATTTGACAAAGTCAAAAGCTATTTCCTTTGAAAGCCTCATTTTGTAATTAGAATAGTTCTAAATTTATAAAAACTACTTCTACCCCTTCGAAAGCATGTTTCGACTCTATATCTTTCGCCTATCTCCAATTCACTATGTACCAAGGCATCGATACCATATGTATTGATTTCGACTACGTCAGGGGCAATAATATGGGGTCAAAAGGTGGCTTGCCAAAAGTGGCGAAGCAACAATCCTTTACAAAACTGGGTTTTAACTTTTTAAAGAAAAATCTTTCCAACTAAGTTGCCTTATTTGTCAACATATAATTGGTTGCCAATTCTTTTTCAAAATCCTTTCTAAAAATGCTACCGAATTCAGTAATTAACAATTTAAAAAATTTAGCAAATTATCCACTCTCCTTTTATAAACATATAAAACATTTAAGTCTCATACCTTAAATAATTTCATATCTTTAATACATTATTAGGAAAAAAATTACAAAAATTCTCATAAATCACTTTTAATATGCTCCCTAACGTATTAAAATTTCCGACCCCAAAGCTAACATATAATAGCCGAAATTAATTTTAAACCCTATTTAACCATTTTATTTACTAGAAAATTCATAATAAATCCACAACAGCTTAAAAAATTATGAAACTTGAAACCGATCTCTAAAATAAATTTTGACCTTATATCAAAAACGAAAGCCATTTGGATGTCATTTAATAGGTTTCCTAAATTAAATCTTATCATAAAATATATATGAAATAATATAAATCATCAACAAGCATATATATATCCATTTAAACGATCAAAACATCGCATTTTACTTGCAAAATAATTCGGTTCTTATCTAGAAACCGAAAACAATAAATATGAGATGTAATCTATTTTTCACCTTAGCTTGTTTGTTAATAAGGTTGAAATTTTCCCGTGAAATAATTTGATTAAGCTTCCTTCTTGAATTCTTGCTCGACTTCCTCCTGTCTTCTTCTATTGGTGGCCGGCCAAGCTTCTTAGTTTAGTTTTAGTTTGTGAAATATTGTAAATGAAATTGGATTAATGATTTAGGGTAAGAATATAACCTATTCTTATTTTGCCCTTATCATATTAACTTTACTTACTTCATTTTAATTCTCTTTGGCTTTAGATTAATTAGGCATGGCTTCTCTATGATCATACAAATCTCAATCTCTTAACCATTTATATTATTTCATTTAATTTATCTAATTAAATGTCCTAAATAATGTTAGCCAAAATTAGGGTCGTTACTGAATTCCATCCTCAAAGAATTTCGTCATCGAAAATATGATAAGGCACTCATAAAAATCAATCATAAAGGTAAAACATACCATGAAACAAGTTAGAATTAGCATCTCTAATCTTGCTCTCAGCTTTCCAAGTACAGTCTCTCTCGTCGTCACTCCACTCGACTTTGACTAACCTAACTGACTTGTTCCTTAGTCTCTTCTTATCCCTCGTGACTATACGAACTGGTTTTCTAACTATAGCCATATCTGATTCTACTACTAAATCATCTAACACTGTCGGTGCAGTTGTAGTTTCTGGATCTCGAATATACTTCCTCAAGATGAGAAACATTTTGGACTCCTGTTAGACTATTCGGTAACTCCACTCTATATGAGAGTTTCCTGATCCTTTCTGTAATAGGAAATGGTCCAACAAATTTTAGTGCCAATTTTCCTGATTTTTCGAATCTGATTACACCTTTTATCGGTGATACTTTGATGAAAACATGATCTCCAACTGAGAACTCCAAGTCTTTCCGTCTCTTATCAGCATAACTCTTCTGCCTAGAGCGAGCTTCCTTCATCCTAGCTTGAATTAATTCAATCTTTTCGGCAGCTTCCCTGACCAAATCGGGACCAAGAAGTAACCTATCCCTGATCTATAACCAACAAAATGGAGTATACATGGCCTTCCATACAAAGCTTCAAACGATGCCATCCCTATATTTGTCTGATAACTATTTTTTTATGAAAACTCGACTAAGTATAGTGATCTTCCCATGATCCCCCAAAATCTAGAACACAAGCCCTTAATAAATCCTCTAAGACTTTGTTAACTCTTTCAGTTTGCCTATCTATCTATGGATGGTAAGCGGGTACTCATCTTGAGCTTGGTACCCATAGTCTCCTGTAGACTCTTTCAGAATTTGCTAGTGAATAAGGAATCTCTATCACTTATTATGCTACTAGGAATTCCATCCAGTCTAACTATATTCTTCATGAATAACTTTACCAAAACAGGTGCCATCCTGGTTGACTTAAGTGAATGAAATGGGAACTCTTGGTCAATATGCCTACTGTAACCTATATATTTCCATTTCCTCGATTCGACCTTGACAACCCATCTACAAAATCCAGTGAGATAGAATCCCATTTCCAAATTGGAACATCTAAATGTTGAAGCAACCCACTTGGTTTTTGATGTTAGCTTTTACCTATTGACAGTTCAAACATTGTTTCACCCATAAGTCTACATCCCTCTTCCCGTCTTCCTAGAAGAAAGTTCTTTTCATGTCCTGATACATCTTAGTTCCTCCCGGATGAATAGTGAACTTTTGAATGATGGCATTCTTCAAGAACTTCCTTCCTAATGTTTCCCACATTTGAAACACAGAGTCATCCTTTCTTCCTCAACCACCCATTCTGATCAAGATCGAAATCTTCCAAGTCATAGCTCTCTATTCCATCCCTTAACTTTTTGACCCATTTAGCTAATAATGGATTCTCCCCTTGCTTAGATGCAACCCATTCGATCATCCTTGGTCGAACTTCTAAACTTGACAACATAGTTGTTTCCCTACTATATCTAACCTCAGATCTCCATTGTATTCCGAATGTAGTCAATGCTTCTAAATCTTTCCACTCAGCTAACCTTTCCAATACTGCATTCTAATTTTTTTGCTAAGTGCATCAGCAACCTTATTGCCTTTTCTCGGTGTGTACTCAATACCAAATTCATAAGCAGCTAAAAATTCTAACACCACTGTTGCCTCATATTCAACTCCTTTTTAGAGAACAAATACCTCAACGAATTATGGTCTGTATACAACTCGAATCTTTCTCCCAAATGGTAATGTCTTTACACCTTCAACGCAAAAATTACTGCAGCTAATCCCAAATCATGAGTTGGATATCTAACCTCATGCGGTCTGAGCGGTCGAGAAGCGTAGGCAATCACTTTACCTCTCTGCATTAACACAACTCCTAACCCTATTCCACATGCATCCATCTACATCACTAAGTCCTGATTCCCCTTAGGAACAACTAATACAAGTACATTTGTCAATAAGTGTTTCAGCTTCTGGAATACCACCTCACACATATCAGTCCAAACAAACTTCACATTTCCAATTTAGCTTAGACATCGGTGCTACTATCCATGAAAAATCCTTGATAAATCTCTGATAATGACCCTGCCTCGGGTCTCTTCTGACTATTCACTGCCTCGATCTTAGCTGGATCTACAGATAATCCTTTCTCTAAGACTACTTGACCAAGATACTTAACTTCTTTCTTTCAGAAATGACAATGGAAAATTTCACTTTCAACTGAAGCTGCCTCAATGTCTCAAGCACCACTCTAAGATGAACTTCACGCTGTCTTTCATCTTTCAAGTATACCAAAATGTCATCTATGAATGCCAATATGAACCTATCCAAGTGTTCTCAGAAAACTCGGTTCATCAAACCTACAAAGAATCCTGGAGCATTAACTAGTCCGAATGCCATCACTAACCAATTATACAATCCATATGGGGTTCTAAACGCCGTCAGAGGAACTATCCTCAGCTGCTCTAAGTTGATGGAACCCGGTTGCAGAATTCAATTAAGAAAATACTTTAGCTCTACTCAAATGGTCGAACAAATCGTTATTTCTAGGTAACAGATATCGATTTTTTATCGTTTTCTCATTCAACTTACGATAATCGATACATAACCTCAATGATTCGTCCGATTTCCTTGCAAACACTACGGCGGCTCTCCAAGATGGACTGCTTGGTCTGATAAAATTCTTATTTTCCAAACCACCAACTACACCTTTAGCTCCTTTGTCTCAGTAGGTATCATCTGCTTGGTGGTCTACTCACCAGTTCTGCTTCTGGTACTAAATCTATCTGAAACTCAACAGCTCATTTCGGTGATAGTTCTACTATAGGCTCAAAGACATCTGCGAATTCTCTAACAACGAAACTCGATTTAACTCGTCTTCTACCACCACAATACCCAATAAAGTATTAACCTCAAAACTAGAGTTTTCTATGAAGTATATTATCCGGTCACTACAATTGGGATGTTTAAGTGATATTTTCCTATCATGGAAAAATATCCTAGCACCGTATTTACTTAATCAATCCATACCCAAAATAAGTCTGAACCATACGAAATCAAACATATGCAAACTGGAAACAAATACATGACCTAACAATTCAAACTCTAGGTAGTCACACCTCATTCCAAGAGTCGCATGTCCTCCTATCAGATTCACATCCCTTAAGGAAGCAACTAGGTATGAGGGTTCTAGATTAAGCTTATCTACCAAACAATGAGATATAAAAGAATGCAATGCACAGTATTAAATAGTACTGTAACGGATACACCATGAATCAAAAGCGTACCTCCCAACATAGCTTTTCCCTTTTCCTCTACTGTTGAACTCGAGGTAGCTGTCTGGAATGCAAACACTTTGCTTTTTCCATCCTTGGCTGGTCTTGCACTGGTTCTTATAATGTCCAATCTAATCGTAGTTGAAATATCTCACTCCTTTCTTGTCAGTAGCTTTCTTCCCTTTTCCTGTCCGGCACTCATGAGTGTAGTGTCCCTTCTTATCACACTTATAACAAATAACTTTTTTATTTCCCTTCTTGGTAGCTCCACTCTTCTAAGCTCCCTTCTTATGGAAAAACTTCCTCTTTTGGTTCTACTGTCCTTGAACTCCCCTTACCTTGTTACCCTCAAATAAGCAAGCATCTCTTCATGCCTTAAATCCATCTCAATAACTACATTGCAAGGATCTCTAATATGCGATAATGTGGCCTTAGCAAGCTCAGGCTTCAACCCGCGAATGAACTTCTCGTTCCTTATAATGATAGTATCAACCATAGCTCAGGTGTTATTCAAGAGCCAAATCTTTATAAAGATTCAATAAATCAATCAAGAAGTCAGAAAGACAATGATCGGATCAATCAAGAATGCATCATTTCCAATCAAGAAAATATTACTATGGTGCTCACCGATCAAGAAGATCATATCACAACAATGGAAGTTCATCAGTTTAAAGAATCTAGAAATATTTCAAATGTTCTGAACCAGTATACAGTGGAGGGGATTAATGAAAAGGTCTTTAGCTCTGAAACCCCTCCTATCTCAAAGCCATGTTTAGTTACAGAGAATGATGGTACAAAAATATATAAAATCTTGCATAAAAATAACAGCCAAATTGGGAATAATCCAATTCTAGAGGAGTCTCCTTCGGAAATTGCTGCAGATCTTGAGGACAGGGTAGACATCAACTCAACATTGCCTCGCAAGAAGGTCTCTCCTCCTAAGCAGGCTGCAATAGCAGAGCACAATGACTCTGTATTGCCTCGCATAGCTAATTTCGATATTTCTCTGAATAAGGTCCCTGTAACAGATCATAAGGAAGATAATAAATTAGATATGATAGAAGCTGCTGACCAGTTTGATATTTCTAATCTACACATTCCAAAATCAAAGACTACTGGTAAACTAAGGGGAAGTAAAGAGAAGAAAGCTTTCAAACAAAAATACATCTCAATTAATCCAGAATGGGATGAGATGTCTACAAGGTTAAAAGCCAAGAGTGTAGATAATAAGAGGAGGGGTAAGAGTTCTTCTGTGTCAGGTACCATCTGAATTCTTTTTTTAATATTATTATTATGTCTATGTTTGTTTGGAATGTCAGGGGTATGAATTCCCCTTCTAAGTAGTCTGATATTTTATATATGATCAATATTTACAAACCTACCATTATTTCTCTCCTAGAAAACAAGATGAAAGTTATGAGAATTTCTATTTAAAGTTATCTAGTAACTGGAAATCTACAAATAATAATGAATGTAATTGCAAAGGTAGAATCGTTTTAGTTAGGACTCAAATATTTGGATAAACTTAAGTATAAATAAAGACAAATAGTTCATTGACTATCAATTTAAAAATGTAGGTAGTTTTTTTATTCGAATTTCTAGTGTTTATGGTAGTAACTTTGAAAATGAAAGAAATGAATTATGGCATAAACTGACTTTTTTGAACTCAAAATACAATTTTCCTCGGATTATTTTGGGAGATTTCAATACTGTGTTTTATGTTTCTGAGAAATTTGGAAGAAACAAAATCCCTCAAAGTAAATTTGATAAGTTTAATAATTTTCTCTTAAACACTGGTCTTATGGAACCAAATATTAGTGGGAATAAGTTTACTTGGAAATCTGGTTTGGCTATGAACATTCACTGTAAGTTGGATAGAATTTTAACCAACAAGGAATTTCCTAATAGTTTCTCAGATTTTATATGTTCAACCCTTGAACAAAATTCTAGTGATCATACCCCTCTTATGATAAACTTTTCTAACACTGTCAATTTAAATAAGAAAGTTGCACCTTTTAGATTTAAAAACAGCTGGGTTTTGGAAGAGAATTTTAATAATTTGATGGAAAATAGTTTAAACTTTTCATGTAGTGGTACTAAACAATTTCAGTTTAGTATGCTTTTGAAAAATATTAAATCTAATATCAAAATTTGGAATAAGAATAATAGTGTGAATAATAATAGTCTAGATTTTTTAGAAAGGAGGGTAAAATTTTACAAAATCTAGTGGATGATAACCCAGGTAATTTGAGAATTGTTAGCAATTTTTTTAATAATCAGAAAAATCTGTCTATTGAAATCTATAAAAATACTGTTAATGCCAAATAAAAGGCCAAGGTAGACTGGTTAACTCTTGGGGATGATTGTACAAAATTCTTTTATGCTAAAATGAGTAATATAAAGCATATTAATAATATTGGCAATGCCATAGATTTTTCTGGTAATATTTCAAATGCATATTCCAAAATTGCTAAAGAAGCTGTTGAGTATTTTGAAAACCTTTACTTTAATGAATCTGTTGTAAAAGAATTTCCTCATATTATTTGTAAAACATTTTGAAAGATAATGCTTCAGACTTTTTACTTGCTCCTGTATCTATAGAGGAGAAAAAACATATTATTTTTAAAGCTGGTGATAACAAAAGTCTAGGCCCAGATGGGTTTAATGCAAAGTTTTATAAAAATCAATGGGATAGTATTAAAAATCAAACTTATGAAGTCATTAATGAATTTATGGTTAAAGGCAAAATACTTAAAAGTATTAATCATACTTTCATTTCACTTATTCCTAAAAAGAAAAATCCTTCTAATATTGGAGACTATAGACCAATTTCATGCTGTAATTTTATATACAAAATCATTTCTACTATTTTAAGCAACAGAATTTAAAAAAATTCTGCCTTTCATCATCTCTGAAAATCAGAGTGCTTTTGTACCTGGTAGGTTAATTTTAGAAAATTCTATGCTAGCCCATGAGATGGTGAGGAATTTCAATACTAAAAAAGGTGACAATGTGTGTTTAAAAATTGATTTACAGAAAGCTTATGATAAAGTTAATAGGCAGTTTATTTTTCATATTATGAAGTGTATGGGATTTCCAAGTAAATTCTGTGATCTGATCATGGAATGTATTGATACCCCTACATTTTCTGTACTTATTCAAGGTAAATCAATAGGTTTCATCAAGAGTAATAGGGGTATTAGACAAGGTGACCCCCTGTCTCCTTACTTATTTACAATGGTTATGGAATATTTCTCTGTTTCAATGGAAATAGAAACTATTAAAGGGAATATTAATCCCATAAATAGGGTCCAACCTTGTATTAATCACCTTATTTATGCTGATGATCTAATGGTTTTTATTAAGGCCAACAGGAAAAATGCAGTATCCATTAAAAGTGTTTTTGACAATTTGAACAAATATGCTGGTTTGCAAATAAACATAGATAAAAGTAAAGCATATTTCAGTAAATATAGCAGTTATAAAAGTAATGTTCTAAATGTTTTAAAAATTTCTGAAGGTAACCTTCCTATAAAATATCTGGGTTTACCATTATCTGTAAATCAAATAAAGGATTCAGACTGCTCTATCTTATTGGATAAAATTCAAGAAAGAATGGAAACTTGGTCTAGTAAACTTCTTTCTATTGCAGGAAGAGTAGAATTAATCAAAACTGTAGTTTATGCTATTATTTTATACTTGTTACAAACTTTTCATATTCCTGCTGCTTCTATAAGAAAATTAGATAGTAGATGTGCAAATTTTTTGTGGAGAGGTAAATACCACAAATAATTGGGATACAGTCTGTAAACCTAAGGATGAAGGTGGGTTTGGCATTAGAAATATGAAGGACCTTAGTCTTACTTGTCATTTAAAATTATTATGGAGATTTCTTAGTGCAGACTCACTATGGGCTAGATGGATGAAGGCTAAATATCTCAGAAAAGGTAATTTCTGGAATATTACTCCAAACAGCAATCAGTCTAATACTTGGAAACATATTTTAAATTGCAGAGATACTGGTAAGCTTCTTTTGGAAAGAAATTTTAAATCAGGTGATGAAACCAGCTTATGGTTTGATCCATGGTTTTAAAATGAGTCCTTTGTCAATAAAATTGGTTGGAGTAATTTAGTTCTTTTTAGGGATTCAAATGCTACAGTGTCTTCTATTATTATAGACAATCAATGGCAACCTCAAATTCACCCAATTACTTACCCTCACAGAGATGAAATATGTAAGATTTTCATTGATGGTAATGCAGACAGTGATTATTGGATATGGAAAGCAGACAATAAAGTTATTCACAGTTTATATGGAAACATATTAAAGCTAAACTGGATATTCAAATCAACGATATTCTTGAGCTCAAGCAAATTATTCAGCTGATTAATACTAAGTTCAAAGGAAAATCATTTGAAAGAGATCATGCTCACGTATATATTACTACCGTGGTTTATCGTATTTGGAGAGAGAGAAATGCTCGTGTTCATAATAAAGCTAGCAGCAGTAAAGAGCAGTTATGGCTTATAATTGAAATAGACAGTAAGATCCTACTCCATAAATCAAATAAAAAAGTGAAAGATCAAATCAAATTCACCAATTTAGCTGATGACTGGAGTATTGAAGCAGGAAGTAAGCATCTGGAACAAATTCTAACCCATCCAAAGAATATTAGGACGAGTAATCAAATTTCTGATGAGCTTATCCCTACTAGTGCCGACAACAGAGCTCATTTTGTCTCTAGTCGTGATCATACGTCTAACAGAGCTCAGAATACTACAAATCATGTGTGCGATGCTTTTCAGAGGGATAATTCAACAGATCTGAGTTACTCTGACAACAGATCTGATGATTTCACCAGAAATTATCATCATCAGATCTGCATCTTTACTTTTGAAGAGATTGATGGTATGAGAGGCAAGTTTAATGAAGGCCTCTCGTATTGGGAGAGAGGCGAAAGCAGTGGCGTGAAGAATGGTGGTGGCGAAGCATAAATCTGTATGCCGTCGCCATTTTTATTTCCTTTTTTTCTCTAATTGAGTAGTTGTGTTTGTGTTTGTAGTCGGCGCTAGGGTTAGAGATAGTATTTGTTAGTGAGGGTTCGGGTTGGCTTACCTGAATATATGTTCTATTATTTGTATCTGGGCTGGGCCCTATTTACCATTATTAAAAAAAAACTTTTCCAAAATGAATGAACTAAAAGTAATGATGAAACTACTTCGTCTTGAAATCCACAGATTGAGTCAAACTTCAGATCTGAGAGTAACTCAACCAACTGCAAGAGATTAATCTGGTACTAAGAATGACGATTCTCTAGCTTGTAATCAGGAGATTAAGCAAGAAGTAAAGGTAAGCGACTCTTTCGCATTTGCAGTCTTCTACTTATAAATCTGGTATAACTAATCTAGCTTCAAGATGCAAATTTGCAGGTTTTCAACGAGATCCAAAAAGCAAATGGGAAGAAAAACTCAAATGAAGATTAGAATATTTATTTCAAAGTCTGCAAATAATCTTTTGCAATGAAAAATAAATGTAGCATAATACAGGGAAGGATTTTGATGTGGAATTGGATAGGGCAGAGGGGCGGAGGGGTAGAAGGAGAACAGTGAGGAGGATAAGGAGATCAAGAGAAATAATTTACAATAACTGATATCCATTCCCTTTTCACTGTTGGTACATATATAGAGCATTTGTAACAACTTTTTTGAGGTGGCATGCACGTACAATTGCATCCACAAAAGCAAATAACAGAAACTTTTTAAAAATGAAATAACAGAAATATTAATAAAGGTAAAATGTTAGTGCTGCACGTCTCGCATGTGCAATTGCCAATAGTGCTAGATTGATATCCACTTGCTATTAATCCAGATATTGCTTGGGCACCCGTATCAGTCTTTTGGATCGTGCATTACTATCTTCATGTGTCTCTGTGGTGGTGTTGTGCGTATCACTGCCCACCCCTTCAAGATCGACCTTGTCCTCAAAGTCGGTTGGTGAAAATTCAGGTGGAAGTGGTTGTGATGTTGCTGTGATTGGATTGGGGCACAGTTTGAGTAGGGAAACATGGAAAACAGGGTGAATGCGGGATTCCGGTGGAAGTAAAAGCTAGTATGCGACGGGTCCTATACATTCTATTATTTGGTAGGGTCCGAAGAACTTCTTGGTCAGCTTGTGATGGTTGTTTCGTAGTGAAGTTTGACGATATGGTTGTAATTTAACGAATACCCAAGAACCTTCCTCAAATTGTTTGTCGCTTCCTTTTTGATCGGCATATGTCTTCATTCTAGCTCGAGCTTTCTCCAAGTTTTGCTTAATAAGTTGAAGTAGGCGGTCGCGTGACTCTGCCCAGTCAGTAAGCTCAGGTGATGTGGATGATGAGATGATATAATTGGATAGTATTGGGGGAGGTCGGCCATACACAGCTTGGAAGGGGACATATCTATGGTTGTATGTTTAGTTGTATTGTACCACCATTCAGCCCACGGCAGACATTTGACCCACTTTGTTAGTGTATCACCCACTATTGCTCGTAAATACGTTTCGAGGCATCGGTTCAGCACTTTCGATTGACCATCCGTTTGTGGATGATAAGTGCTGCTCATTCGAAGCTTTGTACCATGTAAGCGGAGTAACTCCTTCCAAAATTGACTAGTAAATAATCGGTCGCGATCCGATACAATAGAACGTGGAAATCCATGTAGATGGACATACTCATGAACAAAATACGAAGCTAATTGTGGGGTTGAAACGGAAGTGGGTAATGGGCAGAAGTGGGCGTATTTTGAGAGGCGGTCAACAATGACCCAAATAGTTGTTTTTCCTACTGATGGTGGAAGATTCGTGATAATATCCATTGCTATATCCTCCCAAATTTGAGATGGAATTGGCAGAGGTTGAAGTAATCCTTTGTATGGCTTATTGTCAGGCTTGGTTTGTAGGCATGTAGGGCATTGTTTGACGAAATTCTGGACTGCCATTGCTAATTTGGGCCAAAAAAATTGCTGGCAACTCTTGAAACAGTGGCTTTAATGCCCGAGTGACCCCCAATTTTGGAATTGTGTAACTCATCGATGATTTTGTTTTTCAGTTCGACATTGTCTGGAACATATAATCTACCCCAAAATAGTAAATCATTTCGAAATGTAAATTTAGGGTTCGTGCTTGTACTTTACCGGATCTGTTCGATGATCGTTTGAGCTATGGCATCTTGTTGAAGCGCTTGTTGGACATCACTGAGTATCGGAATTATTGGGCCTGACACCGCGTTCATCTCGGCGTTGTTGGCGAAGTGGGACAATCCGTCTGCAACCACATTTTGCTTTCCCGGTCAATAATGAATCGTGAAATCGAAGCCCAATAGCTTGGTTAGCCATTTTTGCTGTACAGGGGTCTGAATTGTTTGCGAAGTAAGCTCACGCAAACTTTGATGATCAGTGAAGATTTGGAAGGGGCGCCTAAGTAAGTAGTGGCGCCATTTCTTTACTGATGAAGTTATTGCAAACATTTCTCTTGAGTAAGTGGAAGCTTTTTGGAGGGTTCGTGGTAATTTTAGGCTGAAATAGGCTATGGGATGGTCGTTTTGGGAAAGTACAGCTCCTATGGCGGTGGCAGATGTGCATGTTGTAATGGTGAAGGGTTTGTTGAAATTGGGAAGGGATAAGGTTGATGTAGTGGTAACGGCTTGTTTCAGTTTGTGAAAGGCGGATTGGGCTTGCTTGGTCCAAATAAAATTGTTTTGTTTTAATAGGTCGGTTAGTAGGCTGGCCAGTAGTGCATAATGTTGTATAAAGCGGCGGTAATAGCCTGTTAGGCCCAAAAAACCACGTACTCCGGTAATAGATGTGGGTGTTGGCCAGGAAATGATAGCTGCGATTTTAGATGGATCAGCGTGTACACCTTCGCGTGATATTAGATGACCTCGGTAATTCAGTTCGGTGAGGCCGAATTTACGTTTTTCCAAATTAGCAAAAAATTGATGATTGCTCAAGATTTCTAGAGTGGTTTGAAGGTGATTTATGTGAGCATCCCACGATGAACTATATACGAGAATATCGTCAAAAAAAACAATAATGAATTTCCATAAATGGGGACGAAATATGTTGTTCATGGTTGCTTGAAAGGTGGATGGGGCATTTGTTAGGCCAAATGGCATGACTAAGAATTCATAATGACCTTCATGAGTACGAAAAGCGGTTTAAGAAATATTGGGTGGATGTACACGAATTTGAAAATAACCGCTTCGTAGATCAAGTTTAGAGAAGAATATGGCACCATTGAGTTCGTCTAAAAGTTCATCCACTGTTGGAATGGGAAAGCGGTCTTTAATAGTGATGGTGTTGAGTGCTCTATAATCAACGCAAAATCGCCACGATCCATCTTTTTTTTGACCAAAAGGACAGGTGAAGAAAATGGACTAGTTGATGGTTGGATAATTTTGGAATGAAGCATTTCTTGAATTTGGCGTTCGATTTCATTTTTTTGGAAATAAGGGTAACGATAGGGTTTGGTGTTGATCGGCTTGGCATTTGGAAGTAAATTTATGTGGTGATTAAGGCCACGGTTGGGGGGTAGGGTTGTGGGTGTAGGGAAAATGTGTTTGTAGAATGTTAACACGTTGTTGAGTTGTGGGTTAACTTCGGGTATTGGATGTGGTTCGGTGGGTGGGTCACTTGGTTGAATATGTAAGTAGAAGAGGCTTGAAATTGAAGACGTTGTGTCTAAACGTCTTAGTTGCTGCAGTGAAATATGAGATGGGCTGTAATTCGGGCCCAAACCAGTGAGGCATATGGGCTTGCCGTTGTAATTGAATGACATGGTTAAATGTTTGTGGTCCGTTGTTATTGGCCCTAATTGCTCCAACCATTGAATTCCAATTACCGCATCAGATTCAACTATATCCAACAAATGAAAATTCATACTGAATTCATTACCTTCAATTTGGACGTTCACATCGTAACAGCTGCCTGAGCTTCGCAGCTTTTCGTCGTTGCCCACGGTGACGACGAAGAACGACGAAGGCATTTGTATTGGTAATTTCTAAGCCCAGAAACTTTGCTATTTTGAGGTACAAATAATTATGCGTGGAACCGGTATCGACGAGAATGGAAATTGAGTGGTTGTTGATGGATGCAGGTAGACGGATTGCGCGTGGATTAGTGAAACCGGTTAGGGCATGGAACGAAATTTCCTGTGGAGTATCTTGGTTCGACTGGTCGGTGATGTTTTGGTCAAGGATTGGGAAATCATCAGGCTCGTTGGTAGTAGGTAGTAGTGGTGTATTGTCTGGGTTAATGTCAGGAAGAATCATGAGAATATGAGTTGCTTTACATCGATGGCCGGATTGGTATTTTTCGTCGCAATTAAAGCATAGCCCCTACTGTTTGCGAATATTCATATCTTCTGGGGATATTTTTTTTATAGGGATTGATGGTTTGGAATTTGGAACGGTAGGTGTTTGGTGAAATGACTGAGTGGTTTGTGAGTTGGTATTCGGTTTGTGGAACTGGGTATAGCTTCTTGTGAAGGGAAATTTGGGTAGGTCGTTAAGTTTCCGCTCAATGAGTTTGGCTCCATCTATAGCGTCGGAAATGTTTGTGGGTTTAAGGATGTGCAGTTCGTTTTGTATGTGTGTTTTGAGGCCGGAAATGAAGCATTGGAGTATGGATTCATTGGAAGTGTAGTAATAAGGTTGCAAAGGGTTTCAAAGGTGGCTTGGTAATTTTCGACGGTGGTGATTTGCTTAAGTTTGAACAAGGTGGCTTGTGGGTTGAGAAAGGTAGGTGGACCGTAGCGGTTCTCGATCGCTTTTGTCAACGCCATCCAAGTAGAAATTTGATTGTTGCGACGCATCCATTGAAACCATGATAGAGCTTGGCCTTGCATGCGGAAGCTTGCAAGATTAACTCGTTGGTCTTCCGGTGTGGAGTAATAAGCGAAGAATCAATCCGCTTGGAATGTCCAATCGTGTGGGTTGGATCCATCGAATGTGGTTAGAGAGCATTTAGTTGTTCGAGTGGGTGTTGGTGTTGCCAAAATAGGTGGTTGTCGGTTAGGTGATGGATGGTATGTGGTGGATGATTGGTGAACAAGGGGTGGAGTTGGTGAGTTGTCTAGTTTTTAGCGGATGTCGGCCATTTGCTTGGTGAGATCGTGGAGTACGGTTTTGATGTCGATATTGTCGACGGTTAGGGTTTCTAGCATGGCACTTTGTGTGGACTGGTTGGTTTGGATGGTGGTTTGGGTGGCTGCAATGGTGTTGATGGCTTCTTGGTGGTCAGTAAGTTGTTGGAAGGCGTCGTCGATTTAGGTCATGGTGATGGAGTTTTGTTGAATATTTATGTAAGAGAGGAGGGGAGATCAGAGGTGAAAGCACCAAAATGATGTGGAATTAGATAAGGCAGAGGGCCAGAGGGGTAGAAGGAGAACAATGAGGAGGAGAAGGAGATCAAGAGAAATAATTTGCAATAACTGATATCCATTCCCTTTTCACTGTTGGTACATATATAGAGCATTTGTAACAACTTTTCTGAGGTGGCATGCACGTACAGTTGCATCCACAAAAGAAAATAAGAGAAACTTTTTAAAAATGAAATAACAGAAATATTAATAAAGGTAAAATGTTAGTGTTGCACGTCTCGCATGTGCAATTGCCAATAGTGCTAGATTGATATCCACTTGCTATTAATCCAGATATCGCCTGGGCACCCGTATCAGTCTTTTGGGTCCGCATTACTGTCTTCATGTGTCTCTGTGGTGGTGTTGTGCGTATCAAATTCAAACTTTATCGCAAAGAGATTCTCGTATCACAAACAGTTCAATGATTAATGGTGGCAACTGGGGTTTTAACACAATTCATCCAAAATTAAATAATCAAATAGATGGTGGAATATATTAATTCAATTCTTCCCGTGACGCTCAACAATTTCGCTTCCCATCCCTCGATTTTCTGCTTAACCGTGCCTACTAAAGAAGGGCTATCACTACTTTAAGGTTTTTGGAAGACAAAGGAATGCCAGATATTTGATGGGGAGTCTGCCGTGATTTAAATTTAAGCATTCTGCAATTCCCTATGGTTAACACCACCTTCAAAATAAATAAATGATTTATCTGCATTGTGATGAAGGCCAATGAATTCATAAACTTTTTGAAACAATTCTTTAATACCTTCGGCACCCTTCATATCAGCCTTGAAAAAAGCAATAATATCATCTGTGTAAATAAAATATGTTATTAGTTTTATTTTAGATAGGTGTGATTTCTCCATTGCTTACCTGGTCGTCCATACAAGACCTTTATTGCTTTCAAAGTACCCTTTTGGACTCCCCTGACTAAAATAAAAAAGTTGGGGGTGTTAATCATCACCTTTAACAATTTTAATCCATTTATATGAAAATTGCATATTTCTCATCATGTAGACAACCCTATTAACTGAATCATATGCTTTTCTAATGTCGATTTTAATGCACATATTCAAATTGTCTCTTCGACTAAGGCCTCTAACCAATTCATATGCACATAAAATTCCATCTACAATGTTTTTGTCTTTGATAGATACACATCGATTTTATGAAATTTGCTAACTATAACGTCTCTTTTTTTCGACCCTCAAGTGCCGACATTGGTACATCCACGATATGAACGTGCCGAGCGTCCAAGTGCTGGAAACATAGATTGCTAGGGTATAATTAACAAGAAAAAGAAATAAAATATGGAAGAAGGGAATGCAATATCTAAATCTCACAGACAATAATATATAATATCAAAAAAAAACAGCACAAAGGGTTACTCCGACATAGAATATACGGAGTTACAAAAACTAAGTACTATTATCAGTATAGACAATTATACATGTCCCTACAAATACCGATGCATCAAATAGTAATTGCAGTGGAAATAAGGATACAATGTTAGGTGAAACATCCAACTCGTCTTCTCAAGCTTCAAACAATATCAACGAAAATTTATCTTTCTCAAACTACTCGAAAGATCACGTAAGGAATTTAGATAAAATAAAGCCAAGTGTCAGAAATAAATCTAGTATGAAAAATTCAAGAAATATGTGATCAATATTTAACAGTACTTTAGAGACCGCATTGAATGCCATAACGGTTATCCTCTCAAAAGAAGCACCATCTAATAAATACATAAGGTGATATAATAGATAACGTCTAGGTGTAAAATAAAAATATATAATAGCTAGCATGGTTACATCGGTTATATTAAACAGCATATTAGAGGGTACAATCAAATCCGATAAGGGATGTTCGTATAATGGATTTTTCTTGGAGACACTTCAGTAAACTGAAGCGGATCTTTATACACAAGGATCAGAAAATACATTTCGAGCGTCGTATATCTCTAGATAAAATATATATACCATAAGGTAAATACAAGTGGTCCATGTCCGAACATAAACATAACTATGTGGAATCAAATATCAAGTTTCGCCGGCCAATAATCGATAAGTATCTCTAATCTATAGTTGATGATACCCTTACGTGAATCAGCTAAACCCTAGGTTGTGCAGTCTACTTTGTCTTTAACTATTTTCGATGTCGAGGTCACGTTCGGCATCTTTCGTATGAGTCTTCATCACTCGAACAAAACATGAATCCCTAATTGGATTTTCGCTTCTCGAATAAATATCGAAACCAGACATGGATTCCAACATCTGAATATATTCACTTCCAAGAGATAAAACATGTATCTCAGTCTTGAAGTGGTTTTCGGTAAGTAAAACACTTAGCATCCCGCTCTCTTCAAGAGTGAATCAACGAATTGGCCATATTCAACAATAATGAGGACAATCGCATATGGAAATCAAGTCTCGTATACTTATCACGTTTTTGATATTTTCATCTTACACTCCATCGATCAAGAGTGAAGTGGGTAGGTTAGAGCTCTTTACTCATATCCCTACACGAACATCATTCTTAATTCCCACAGATAGACAGCCTACTTCATCGGCTTTTACTTGTAAGTATATATTTTTTAGTAAACATACAAAGCACGATCAAGTCACACAAAGCACGATCAAGTCACATAAGCTATTTCTAATCCACTTTTTGTTTAATTAATCTTTTGTTAACTAAAATGATTTTCTTAGTAAAACTTCTTTTATCTAATAATACGTTGTTTACCAATTTCTACCATTCATTTGTACTCTTTTCAATACTCCAAAAGGTATTCATATATTTATCTCAAATGGTATACGTATATTCGTATATCATTAATAAGATTTATGGCTTTAAAACATCTCTTTCTATCTTTTTCCAAAAGGTTCCCTACTTATAATTTCATTCAAAATATCCATTTTAAGAATCTAAGTACTTTCAAAAGGTTTAAGACTATATATTTAAATATTGTCACTACAAACACAAAACCATTTCACTTATACTTAAATTAAAACATTCTTTTAAAGATCTATTTACATTTATATAAGTATAATAAAAAAGTTTCAAAACGAATGTAATTAACACATTGTCACAACAAATCCAAAACCATTTTCATACTTATATCATCTTTAAAACATTCTTTTTAAAGGTCTAAATTAATGATATTTGATTAAGTCCGATGGTCGACTAATTAATTATTCAATTAAAACAATTGGTTATACAATTAATATTTGTACACTTAAGTCTTTTTCGATATTTCAACTTATATTATTCTCCATCTAAGGGTGAAGCCAGGTAAGTTAAAGCACATGTTGCATCAAAGGCTTGCCTTGACACTTCATTCATGAATCTCATAGAGAGATAAGTCTACTCGTCGGCTCTTAGTGTTAGGTATAGTATTAATGATTTCCGTAAACAAATAACAAACAACATGATTAACTTATTTTCGACATTTTCGACTTAACTATTCCTCGCTCAAGAGGGGATTCCAAGATCGAGGGCAATACGCCTATGTTATATGGTAAGTTGGTAAGTTAGAGCAATATTGCTCTATCCCTATTCAACATCAATCTTAACACTCACATATAGATAAGTTTATTTCGTCGGCTTTTAACGTTAAGCAAAGTTAATTACCTTTTAAACAAGTAAACAATAAGATTAACACGTTTTTGACATTTCAACTTACTTATTCCTCGTTCAAGAGGAAAGTTAGTAGGTCAGAGCTCTATTGCTCTATCTCTGCTCGACATTAATCTTTACTCTCACAAATAGAGAAGTCTATCTTATCAGCTTTTAGTGTTAAGCCTAGTCAATTACCATTTTCAAAACTTATATAAACACTTTAGAAATACTTGTAAATATGTTTTAAATACCTATGTAAAACATTATTTGAAAATAAATAATTTATAATTTGATGAAAAACATTTTTATATTATAAAACCATTTTACTTTGAAAATACATACATAATTAGTAAAAATATAGTTAAACTTCAACCAACTTAAAAATACTTCAAAATAGGTTAGAAAACATCTTTAAAAGAATTAAAAAAGTAACCAAATTTAAATATCATTTTTAAAAACTTAAAAGCGTAAGCGCCTTACTATCTTTTTTGTAAATGTTGTTAAAAGTCTTTATTAAAGAACAACATTGAAAAACACAATCTTTGTAACTAGCTTTAATCGCCTTAACAAATAATTTAAGAATTGAAATTTTATAGCATGCACTACTCTTAAGGTACTTAAAATTCATGGAAAGAAACCTTTAAGAATATCTTTTCATTTTTTATAAAAATTCCTGAAAGTAGAGTATATTTACAAAGTATATTTATAACTACCTTTTTGTTCTAACTTTCACAGCTTTGGTTCATAATTTCTTTAACTCCCAAAGCCATTTCTTTACTTTCCAATACATCAAAATATGTTTAGAGAAAAACCAAATCAAATTATCTCAAGTTAAGACCATAGATATTTAATTTATACAAGTTAAAGTTAATGCATATCGAAGTGCATTTATAACGACTATTCTTGTCTCAAACACTTTCAATCTTACTTCAATTCAACACACGATCCAAACAACCATTTAAACACCAAGTCAAGGTCACATCACGTTTAAGAGAGTGATATAAGTGATGTTATACAATATAAAGTTGTCGTTTGCTTTCAAAAGTAAAAGAGGTCCAAAGTTTATAACTTTAATTAATTAATGTCATTCTAACTTTATAATTCAAACACAATACACACACATAATATATTCAAACAGATGGTGAGATAACTCATTTAGATCCAAGTCAAACACATGCTCAAGCATAACCAAACTCAAGAACAGGCCAACCATCACCAAACTCCTAAGGTCCAACCTTTAGCAACTCAAAACCATGGCAACACCTCCCCTCCTCTTCCATTGATCACGGCCCATCCAAGATATCACATCCTTGTTTACTTTCCTTCCACTTTGACATTAGATCATAAATATTCCATTGTCGATATTTTCTAAAATGCGGAAAAAAAACTATTTCAATTTTATGTGTGAATGCCATTTTTTGAATCGACCGTTTTTCATCTCATCCGCCTTCTTTTTGTATTTTAAAGTAGATGATTGATAATTCAAAACACAAAACTGATTTTCTAACCAAACGCTGTTAACTTTCCAAATAAGAACCAATTTTAATTTTAAAGTTAGTTTCAAAATAGTTCTATAATTGAAATTGGTTTGTTTGAGAGGATTATATTAAAACTTTGTAATACCCGTAATTTGAAAACTGAATCCTTTTATATATCACATATACAGGAACAGGGGACTGACTGCACCACGGGCAAGGGTGCAAATGATACATGCAAATATCACAGTTATTCATAAACATAAATACGTGTATCTTAACCCATGGACATAACTAACAAATTAAAGATCAAAATCAGATAAAAAAAGCAAACCACATACAAAAAACAGACGCATATCTTCACTTGGCACAAAACTGATACATCCAAAATTCACCTGTTCAATAATATTTGCAAAGGCCACAGTTATTCATAAACGTGTATATACGTATAAAATTTAGATACAAACATCAACCCAACAACAACAGAAAACATAAACCAAACCGTTAAACCATGTTAAGATATTTGAGAAAACATAGCATTGCTAGTCATCCCCTCCGCATCATTACTCGTATCGCTCCCTCCGCTGCTTTCAGTTCTGATATGAGAACCCGTCGTGCTCTCACTCATCTCATTCTCAAAATTTTCCTGCAACTGCAATGCAAACTCCAAATTCCATAACACGTCTCCCATTGATGGTCTATCAACTCCATGATCACTCAAACATTTCTCTGCAGTCTCCACAAATTTCTTCATACACTCAGGGTCTATCTTCCCTTTGAGCGCCGGGTCGATTATCTCATTGAAAGTCCCTTTCCGTAAGCAATGCAAAGCCCAATCCGCTAAGCTCACTTGCTCCTTTGGCAAACTCGGGTTCAAAGCGGGTCGTGCGCATATCACCTCAAACAGCACAACTCCAAACGAATACACATCAGACTTGTCGGTCAGTTGCTGCCTTCTGAAGTATTCCGGGTCCAGATACCCGAAACTTCCTTTCACCACCGTGCTCACGTGCGTCTGGTTCATCATGGGCCCCGTCTTTGACAGCCCGAAATCCGAAACCTTGGCCACAAACTTCTCATCCAACAAAATGTTAGTGGTTTTCACGTCACGATGAATGATGGTGTACTTGGCTCCAGTGTGTAGGTAATGAAGACCTCTGGCCGCTCCTATGGATATTTCAAGCCTTTGCTTCCATGGCAAAGGCGCTGCTTTCTTAGTATTGTACAAGTGCTCTCTAAGAGTGCCTAAAGCCATGTAATCATATATCAAGCACATTTCACCTTCCTCTTCGCAGTACCCGATCAGAGACACTAAGTGTCTGTGCCGAAGCTTCGAAAGCATCTCGATCTCCGTTTGAAACTCATGCACGCCTTGCTCTGAAGAAGGGTTTGATCTTTTAATGGCAACTTTAGTTCCGTCCACTACACCTTTGTACACTTTACCGAACCCTCCAACTCCGATAACCATTGATTCGTCGAAGTTTTTGGTACCTTCTCTGATATCTGATATAAAAAAGCGCTTGCATAATCCAGCTGCCATTATAGAAACATGACTGCTCGTGCCGCCTGAAACTGTTGACTTGCCTCCCGAAGTAGAGGAATTTCCATACAAAGGAAGCCAGCCCGACCCACGGGTAGATGGGCTGGACAAAACCCGTTTCTTCCTCTGATGGGCAATGACGAAAACAGCACAAACAAGCCCTAACATAACCGCACCACCTGTCACCCCTCCTACAATGTGCGCCTTACTGCTCCCCTTCTGTGCAAACCCTCTTGCTGCAGTTTGTTCAGCTTCCAGCATCATTGGTGAAATTACCGGATTAGCCCCGGCTAAATTTGCATTTGTATCACCAAGCTTGAACACCTCCAAACCATTCAGTATAGAATCGTAAAACTCCGGCTTTGCATCCTTGTTCGGGTGCAGTGCCACCCATAAAACATCGCTGGTTACAAAGGTCGTGTAGTCTTTGTAAATGGGTATGTTTCTATCGGAGGCCCAACCGATAACATCGGCGCCTGACTCTGCGGTTTGGTTGTTAACGAATATGTCGAAGACACGTTGGTTCGCTTTAGTTACCTGAGTTTCACAGAAATGCAGCCTGACCATGTAGGTGAAGTTCAAGTCCACCTGAAAGTTCCAGGTGAGGTTGTAGTTCAAATTGACCTTGCTATCGGGCCCCATGGTCCGGACCGTTCTGTACACATCATCGGGTGCAATGAGCTTGGATTCAGGTGATGGGTAATGGAGCTTGGCACCAGGGCCCAGCCCAGAAGTGACCCCAGTGGCGGCACCATAAATATAAAGGGAATCGTCGTACCAGGTACGAGACATGGCACCAGTGTCGTTAGTTGGTGGAATGTACTGACCTCCGACGTTGAGTCTGAACATTGTCTGGATCGGCATGGTGCTCACATCTACAGTCTGATCGCTTCCGACGAAGATGGCTGGTTCCGTAAAAATATCGGACATGGAGATGATTTCAATCCCATTTACGAAAGCGTACGATCCCTGGTAATTTTTAGAGGGGGTGAAAGTGAGAGTGATAAATCCGTCCTGAGAAGGAGGGAGGGAAAATTCCTTGATGAGATACGCTTGAGTTAGGGCTTGAGCCGTAATGTACGCGCTGAAGTTCTTCAATAGGGTTACGCCGCCTGAGGCGGTGACGTCGAAGAAGCAGCTGGAGGAGTTGAGAGTGGAGTACTGGGTGGGGTAGAAATGGAGGCGGACGAAGTGGCGGCCGGGGTCGGAGACCGGGAATTTGTAAGTGGATTCAGAGGTGAAGACGGTGGCGGTCATGTACGGGATCGGGGATGTGATGGACGGGTCTTGGAAGGCGGCGGTGATTTGCTGGGAATTGGAGGAGTTTAAGACGTTTTTCAAGGATGATTCGCCCGCCCATTTGCGGCCGTCGATGTCCGCACCGCCGTCGTTGGTGCCGCAGTTTAGGAGGATGGAATCGGATTGGGTCGATTGGGAGGAGGAGGTCTGGATGAAGAGGAGTAAGAAGAGAATTGAAATTCTAAAAACGGTAAGCATGGTTGAGGGTGAAAATTATGCAATGAAGATTTTTCGGCGTACAAGAGAATTATGTCTCTGTACGCCGAGGCCGAGAGAGGAAGATTATGAAGGTTGCTTATTTGGAATTATAATATTCGAATTTGGACATTGTCTGCAAAAAAAAATTGTGTGATGATTGAGGACGAAGAGATGTTTACTTTTTTTTGTTTTTTGTTTTTCTTTTTTTAATTTTATTTTTAGAGAGGAGTTAGAAATTCGCCATGTTTTTAGGATTTCTTCTCTTAAAGTGTTGTCCTGGTTTTGAGAAATTTAACGGAAGATAGAACAATGGAGCGGGAGTTAATGGCGGGGCGATGTGTGTATTAATTTAGTGGTAATTAATTGTTTCATTAAATTAAGTTGAAACGCGTGTGTCTTTATTAATAACTGGTATTAAAAATCAGTTCATATGATTCTTCTTCATGTACAGTGAACTTTTTATTTCTGTGCTGAGATTGATTACATGCAGTAGTTGCCAAATAATTTAAAATGTTTGTTCATAAGGACACACACAAATAATTTTCTTTCAAAGGAATAGCGCAAACTCATTCGGACGTTAAAACATTTCTCCATTTTCTTCATTCCTCTTCCTATTCAATTTTCAAATCCACTTTCTCATTCACGACACAAAACATAAATTACAAACAAAAGACAAGCGAAACCACAGGAAATCGCTTGCTCCATCTCAATCGCATAATTTAGGCGATAAAAAACAAGCAGAATTTCAGCACGAATTTGATACATTATCCCCTCAATCTGATAGTCGACAAAAACATAATACACTTGCGTCTCATTCTGATAATCAGCTCGAATTTGGAAACGTAGAATCTCAATTTGAGAATCGAACCGAAACTGAAAACCTAGCACGCGAATCTGATATTTAGCACGAACTTGATACCATACCTCTTCAGCTTGAAAGTCCGCACAAAAATGATACCGTACAATCGCATTCTGAAACTCAGCACAAATTTGATACCGTAGAACCTCTATCTGATACCTCAGCAGCTGAATCTGATACCATGCCTTCTGAATCTCGAAGTCAGCACAAAACTAATACCCTACAACTTCATTCTGAAACTCATCATGAATTTAATATCCTTGAAGCTCTATCTGATACTCAACATGAATCTGATACCCTAGCAGTTATATCTGATACTCACCATGAAGCAAATATCCTACCTCTAGTAGAGATGCAGTAGGAATTTGCAAAGCTAAGACTATTTAAACGACTAATGGAAGAAGAAATACAGCAAAAAGGAGAAAGAAAAACAAAAAGGAGACATGAAGAAAACAGAGCAGAAGAAAAGGTAAATGATACTATGAAATGAAGCATAACAAAACCATTGTAGATTGATTATGATACTATTGAACTTATTTTACAGAAAAGAAAAAAAATGAGAAAACAATTCAGCAGCAAATTTAATAGGTAGCTGATACCATTAAGTTATCAAACTGATACTATTAAATCATTAGATGTATTTTAATAGTGTTAATATGTTAAACAGGAAAAAACTCAAATAAATTAGGGAAAACACCAGTCGAGGAATCTGAAAAGCATAAGTCAATACAGTAGAATTACAAGTCATTTTACTTATAAAGATTTTCATGTTCAATAAGTGATACCTATAGTTTGTTTGGTAGAAGACAACGCTTAGTTGGTTAAAAAATAGATTTCATTGTCATCCATTACAAAACTGATACTAATATATTGGAAATATGATACCCAACATTTGTTAGAATTAATGTGATACTTTATATTCTGAGAAATTAATTTCAGCACAACACATAAAAACTGATACCAGCATCCTACAATAGTGATACCTATTGTCTAATTGTGTGTAGCTGATTCATTTTAGCATACAAATTATTTCACCATCTTTTTTCTAGGAAAACCAATACTAAATTCTTACAAAATGGTACCCCTGTATAATATGTGTTAGTTCATATTTTAGTGTTGCGATTTTTCAATAAAATGATACCTATATTTCACAAAATAATACCCACTGTATAACAAACTGATACCTATATTTTATAAAATAATACATATTATTTGTTTAGTTGAAGACAAAACTTTGTAATTTTATAAATAATTTTTCAATGGTTTGTAACAAAACTGATATAATTATATTCATAAAATGATATCCACTGTCATTGGTGGAATTTGCTGCTTCGTAATTAAAATTATTTCTATCACAAATATAAAACCGACACCAATGCAATGCAAAACTAATACCTACTATCTGTTTTTGTGGACATGATATCTTAAAATTGACACACTGTTTGTTTGAACCAAACTGATATACACACCTTACAAACATGATACTCACTTTATCTTACTTTGATCTTTATACTTTTAATTATACAAATTACTTTCATTGTAATTTGTAACAAAGTTAACATAAATATAAGCTAAAAATGATACATCCAATATGTTTCTTTCGAAGTTATTATGCAGCAATTTTAGAAGTATTTCAACCATAATTTTTAAGAAATTGATACCTACATTTAGCAAAAATAATACCAAATTTTTGGTATGTTTTATCTCATGTTTATGGAAACTGATACCGCTATATCATGTTATATGTTGTTATGTTTCAATGCTGTTTGTTTCACTAATAACTTAATGCCACTTCTTCATGAAATAGGATGATGATGATTTTGTGAATCCTTGTCGTAAAGCATGCATGCGACATCAAAAGAAACAAACAAGCAGATAGCGAAATCTGAAGATGTTAAGTCAGAAACTGCGTATAGATGTGGCTTACAAGCTATCTTCAAGGTAATGAAATTGATCAAAGGAAAAAAATGGACCGAGCCAAAAAAATTCGACATCTTAAAGAAGACACCATTTTACAACTTCTTCAAAGTCATCTATAAAAAAAGAATAACAATGAAAGAGTGCAAAAAGCATCAACACAACTTGGATGCTTTATGAAACTGTTATTGTGTGGAAACTGATACCTTCGTCTTTGGAGAAGATAAAATGAAGGTCACTGCCAAAGATATAGGCTTGATTTTTGGTCTGCCATTAAAAGGAATAAACATAGAACCAACAAAAAAATTGACGAGCAAAACCATTCCATCAGACTGCAAAGAATTTGCAAGTAGAAACTTTGGCACGTGTACTTACATAACAAGAAATGTTGTAGAAAGAAGAATAAAACAAGAAATATTAAAAAGGAAAAAAGAAAACGAAGAAGATCTGCCTTAGTTGATAATAATGCAAACACTATTGATATTTTTTTCCCAACAACCAACAAAAACTGAGATGGGGAATTCTACCATATTTGATTGATAGTGAAACATTGCAGACTGTCTTATGGCCAGAAACAATAGAGAATTTTTTTTTAGTAAATTTGTCAAAAAGTTCATCTCAGGCCAAGAAACATGTCTGAATGTTTGTTCCATGCTTCCATTAGTAAGATGTGTTAGCAAAATATTATAAATTGAAAAACAATGTTATGTTCAATATACTTATCTAATCATATCTTTAAAAGTTTATAGTATTGTACCTGTGAGAAAATGAATCTCATCCAATCTAAAAGGCAACTTGCTGAAGATTTACCCAGATTTGCACGAGGGGATGTAAGAAAGCTTAAAGACATTGTTGTGAAACAATTTTTGAATGATGTAAAAGTTGGAAAGGTAAGTTAAAATTCAATCTTACTTACACCAATCAATATCAGTTTACATTTTATGTCCTCTCTGTATGTAGTATCGGTTTCAACACTTAGAATATATTTTTTGTTTCTGCATAGTATCATATGTGCTTCTTTGCAACATCACTTTAGCTTCTGATTCGTATTAATTTCAATGTGTAGATTTGAATTTTTGTTTCCATAGTATCAATTTTTCCTCATTATAGTACATATTTTCATTTTTCATAGTATCAGTTATAATACACAATAATACTTGGTATCATTTTTAACACTGCACAAATCAATTAGTAAGTGTACATAGTAACAATTTATTACTATTATATTTTCTTTTATTAAACTAGTCACTTACTAATGTCAGTTATAACATATAAGTTACAACATACTACCATAAACATTTGCATTTAATTTTTTTAAAATTCTATTTCAATCACATAGGTAAAAGAAATAAGCCATATTCTTCCACATGAATACAAGCTACTCCAAACACCATCAACAAAAGGAGAATCAAGCGATAAAATAAAAGACAACCAACAGAAAAAAATAAAAATTGAAGAAGCTGAACAAAGTACTTGATCTTTTGAAGATTATGTAAGCCTTGATGTTTTGCAAATGCACATTATAGATTTGGAAGAAGAAGGTAAGAAAACAAAGAAGCAATTGAACAAAGAAAAGAAGTTGAGGATAAAGGTAGAAAAAGAAAATTTGAAATTGAAAGAACAACTGAGAGAACTCAAATCAAGACTAGAAGAAAATGAAAAAAAAAATCAGAAGTTGAATTAGAGAGTAAGAACATGGAAGTTGAACCGGACAACATTCTACATGAACATTCACACATAGAAACAGAAATAGAAAATAGAGAAAAGAAATCCACAACTGAAAACAATGAAGAAGAGAATGAAGGCAGAAATGGTGAGTCTCATGTGGAAAAAGTTAATACAACAACTGAAATAAACAAAGATGCATGGTTAGATATAGAAGCTCAAAATAAAGAAAAAACGTTCACAGCTGAAAAGAATGAACAAGAAAATCTAAAGTGTCATCAAGAACCTACAAAGTGTCAAGAAAAAATAACAGAAATGGGCAGGTACATGATTTTTTATTATTAATAATAACACTGTTTGATTCGAATTCATGCTTGCTTATGTTATAAATAATTTTGAGTATAAGTTGAAAATAAACTGATAACTAAATGTAATGAAAAATGATATTTACGTTCCGTTTCTTATTAATACTTAATGGTCTATAAATTGAACTATTTATGTTGGTCGTCATTTATTAGAAAACAGATACCAAAATAGTGCAGAATTTATATATAGTGGCAGTTTGATTTGAAATCATGGTTGGTTATTTTGCAAACAATTTTCACTATTAAATAAATCAAAACTGATACCTATATGTATGAAAAACTAACACCTAGTTAAATGATACCCATAAACTGCGACTATTAACATTACCGATATACTAATAATATTATATTCATTCACCAATAACAAAAACTGACGGCTTCTTATTGTTAATATTGATCCTCAACTGAAAAAAATGTAGAAAAAGTTGAAGACACAATTGCTGACACTAATACAGAACAAGTCCACCAAACAATTGAAAAAGAAAGTACATGTATGGCGACCGAAACAGCAACTGAAATGCATGAAAATATGCTCCAACCAAATAAAGATACAACTATGGACACAAGAAAAAGTGAAAACTTGCTAAACAAAACAAATGAACACTGTTGCGAACAAATGAAGATCAAATAGCGCAAAAGAAATAGAAGAGACTCAAAAATTGGAAGAAGATACCAATAAAGATAGCAAAGTTGCACGGTACAGTGATGTAATACTAGACCTAACACCTCCATCTTTCACTCTCAATATCACACAACAGTTGCAAGAGGCAATAGCAGAAAAGGACAAAGAAAACAAATCAGCAAAACCTCCTATTCGGAAAAGGAAACAAATAGTTCAAAAGCCAGCTTCTTATGTGAAAACAATAAAAACAAGAGAAAGGAAAAACAAAGAAAGCCGTAGCTTTGAATATAGTCAGAGAATGAAAAAAATATGGGAAAAATAAAAACCTAAAGAAAATAAAAATGATGAAAAACTTGAATAAAATGAAAATGTTGAAAAAGAAAGTACAGAAGTGTCAATCCCAATGTCAATTCAAGTAATAAAGCCAATACTTTCAAATTTAGGACTAGGACATTGCAACAAAACCTTGGCATACTTAATATAGAATAACAAAACACAATCAAAACTTCCTTTGCTATGACATCATCACAAGAGTAAGTTTACAAACATATATACTAATGCTACATATTAAAATAACATTTTATAATTGATATGTGTCATATTTTCTTAAAATAGAGATGTAGCATGGAAAGATAAAGACACAACTAGAAAAGGATGTACAATAACAAAAAAATACTACGACAACTTCTTGAAGGAAATGCCACACATGGATTGGTACACACTTTTTTTTGCTTAATAATACTGCTACCAATAAAAATAATTATAAAAAATAACGTCTAATAGCTATTTCCAATGCTATTTATACCAAAATTGATACCTTTACATAACCAAAATGATACCTAATTAATATTTATTTTAAAGTGATGGTCTATTAGTTGAATTATCTATTACCATCATATATAACAAAATAATACCAAAATAGTGCAAAACTATTTCTTGGTAGCAGTTGATTTAAATTTATGCTTACTTTTATTTTCTAATAGCACTTGATTTAATACCATGTGCAAAACTGATACCAAGTCAGTGCAAAAATGATACACAGAAGTTGTTCCATCATATTTCATGCTTAGTTATTCTTGTATTTTGTAATATATATTACCACTATTTAAATTAAAGATACTAATTATTATCGAATATTGCTTCACCAATAAAAAAACTTACATTTTCCTG
Organism: Allium cepa; assembly: GCA_030765085.1. Taxonomy (NCBI): domain Eukaryota; kingdom Viridiplantae; phylum Streptophyta; class Magnoliopsida; order Asparagales; family Amaryllidaceae; genus Allium; species Allium cepa. The sequence goes on along the minus strand of CM060936.1, from coordinate 22,170,304 downwards.
CTGTTAATATAGATAATTGACTGGTATTTATCTAAATGCGGGCTAAAAGAGCATAACTATGCATTCACAACAATAATGATGGTAAATAAAACTATGCAATAATATCATAAATGCTACATATATTAAATTCTAACTTATTTTTTATATTTAACAGCAATCTATAGTTTTCGATGTACATGAAATTATAAAATCTTTAGTACTTCCTTTCCTTGAACAAATTGTGGATGATGAATATACAGATGCTACATATTTCCCCTTGCATTGTGAAAACCATTGGATACTAGTAACTTTGACATACTCAACAATGCAATGGAGTCATCTATATTCTAGACATCCTAGAAGGAATTATAGTGAAGAAACAACCATAGTCTAAAGCAAGCAATGATATTGGTACGATATTTTTTTATGAAACAAATTAATATAATTGAAACAAATCGAACATTAGCTAACTTTGTACCGTTTTGTCTTCAATAGAGAAATTAAGTTGAAGAAATGCTAAAAGAACTTTGGAAAAAGAAAAACATACAGGATAGGGAGGCGAAGGCATATAAAATGCATCAGATACCTTGTGCACAGCAAGGATCAAAGACGCAAGTTGTTTATGTTGTTCAAAATGATACATACTGACTTTTAAATCTATACTGCAAATTTTCTGTTAAGCTGATACCTAGATACTGCAAATTACAGAGAAAAACTGATACTTAAAATTACCTAATAACAAAAATTACTAAGTGCTAAACTGATACCTAGAAACTGAAAATTACAAACAAAAACCGATACATAGATACTAAAAATGATACTTAGTGACTGCTAAACTCATACTGCAAATTACATACAAAAACGAATACCTAGATACACAAAACTGATACTGCAAATTTTCTTTTAAACAGGCTTGACTGCGGTATATACGTGATGATATTCATCGTATCGATAAAAAAAAGCCAAATACCACTCAAAATAGCCCCTGCACAAATGCTGAAATCTAGAGCAAGAATTGCAAATGAGATATTGGATGACAAAGAGCACTGTTGGAGCTTAGCCAAGTTCATGTCAAGTTTGGAAGAAGAAAGATAAATGAACAAATCAATCAGTTTGCAAAAAGTGCTACTATTTTCACATGAACCGATATACATTTCAGATATTTTGTTATATGTAGTTGAATTTAATTTTTGTTTTAATGTGGATATAATCAATGCTTGATATTTGTACAATTTGTTGTACAAGCCACGAACATATTTCTGGCAATGTAAAAATTAGATTTTGTTACCTTCTGTCACAGTTTATATTTTGTTAACATATTTTGTTTTAAACAGCATTGACTGCGGAATATATGTCATGATTTATATTGCATCACTGAACAGAAACATGATCACAAAAAAAGATCCAACAACATACTGTTATCAAAACTAGAGTAAAACTGGCAATAGACATATTGACAAATAGCAAGCACTGTTGGAATGTAACTGATAACCTATCAAGCAAAGAAGAAGGTGCAGAAATTGAGAATTTTGTGTGTTAAAGTAAATCATTGTGTTGTTTCACAATTAAATTTGGTACTTGTGATGTAATGATGTTCTATTGCAATTTGGTACTTGTGAAGTAATGATGTTCCATTCTTAAAACAATGCTGATCTTACTTGTAAAAACAATGTTGATCTGTTGGAAATATATGTTGTAGTTGATGTTCTTTTCTTCTCCTGTTGTTTATATTATAACAAGATTGTAGTGTGTATGTTCTATCATGCAACTATTGATCCTACATAATATTATTAGTTTCATGATGCAACCGTTAGTTGTATAATAATATTATCGTATTTCAAATCACACTTCAATACAAAACGGTAACTGGGTCTCGGTTCTAATAACTAATAGTATCGTTTTTGCTAAAACTGAAACTCAACGTACTTTATGAAGCAACAATTAGTGCTGGTGTCAGTTTTTGATAATACCAGATATCATTCTAATTATTTATTAGTACCGGTGTCACTTCTAGCACGTATTATAATACATGGAGCTGATACTAAGAACTAACCAAAACTAAAGTCCTTAATATCCAATCAAACAAACATTATCTTCAACAATAGATAGCATGTATCAATTCAATCATCTTCTTCAATCAATTAGAAAATGATTATCAGAACCCATATACTATGCCAATTGTTATAAGTAAGTAAAATATACAAAATCGAACAAAATGGATATCACATAATGAAAAAATGATACTATATTTTATAACAACGGAATACAAAAAGTGATACTAAACAGCTGACACTAACAATATGCAACATATATCAAAACTAATGATTGAAAAAATAAAAAAATAAACACCAGAACTAATACTGTAAAAATATATAACTGATACTAAAACTGATACTACCATTCATACTAAACAGCTGAAATTAAAATCAATTTAATAATATGCTATATTGAATACAAATTAATAACAATGTTCAATTACAATAAATCATCAAAACAAGTCACACATCCACTTATTAATATGAACTAATTCAAAATGTAAAATCAGATCATATCCTCTTCGAAGCTTGACAATTCCATTTATTATGACCAAACTGCTTGCACTGGTCATATCTATTTTGCTTGTTCTGAAAATATGAAAATCCTCCTTTGGGCTTGATTGATGGTCTACCAGCGCCACATTTCTGCATTGGTGGCTTGATAACATCTTGAATGCTAGCATCAATAATAGGCCTATCATAATTTGGAATAGGATTTATAGGATTGACATAAGAACATCAATAAGCATCAACGGTGAAATAATACTCAACAAAATCATATACAAACAACTTAGACTTGTTCATACACTTTATAGCATGAGCAAAAAGAAATCCTGTAATTTTTCATTGGTTGCAACTACAAACATGTTCCTTCAAATCAACACAATAAGAGTTTGGAGACTTCACTTCAAAAGCAAAGTCAGAAGATTTATATACATCCCATCCAAATCTTTCTTCAACAATTCACCTAAACGTAACTCCATAGAAGGGCAAAAAGTTGTTTTCCACAGACGACACTCTTTCTCCTTCTATCCATTTGTTCCACAATCTTAACACGAATACCATCTAAACACGAAGTAATAGGCAATGCTCGTTCATCTAAATTCCAACTATTAAAACTTTCCGCAACATTCGAACTATATTCACCATAACGTTTCCCTCGAAAAAATAAATCCACACACTTATCAAAAGGCTTATCCTTTAAAAAATTCACACCAGCAACACCACCAATTTGATAGAACTTAGAATGTGCTCCTTCAAATTCATATAGATTAGAAGATTTAGAACACATTTTGAATAGATCCACAATAAACACGTTTGCATTTTTATCTTTTACCGCTGAAAGAAGATTTTGTTTCATATGAAAATAGCAATAACTGTGATAAGCTGAAGGAAAAACATCACGAACACCTAAAAACAAACCTTGGTGGTGATCTAACATAAAAACTAAATTACGATCTTCTTGAGCATTTGTTTTAAATGATTCAAAAACCATGTCCAATTATTCACATTTTCTAGAGAAACCACACTAATAGCTAAACGGAAGAAACCTGCAAATGTAAAAATAATTAGTAAAAAGACTAAAACTAATTATGGCCATAAATCTTAAACTGTTCATGAAACCGATACTAACATTAAAAAAACTGATACCGAAAACCTGATACGGCCATTATAAAAATATTGACAAGCGCGACATTATGCACATTAATCTTTATTCTAACATAACAAAGTAATGTACATTAACTTATATTATGATACAAATGAAATTGTAATACTACACAACTATATATGATACTATATATTAACATACATGAACTTGATACTAACATTATACACAAACTTATATTAATAACCTGCTAAGCAGTATGAAATTATGATACCAAATACAAACTTACAATTCAATACAATGCAAATTCTGATACTAGAGACTTGCTAACTATAAACTACATATCTTAAAACTGATGCCAACATAATACAAATTATGACAACGAATTCATATTAATGCTAATGCCAACTATTATGATCTTACTACAAATAAATCAAAACTAAAAACAAAGACATACGTTGATCACCATTTTTTGCAGTAGTATATCAAAACATTAGGACATCCCTTCAAATGAGTAGCATCTAAGAATATCATATGCCGACATGCTTGAAACCAAGTAAACAAGCACTAAAAGCAATAACCACCCTCTCAAATTCATTACTGCAAGGATCAACATTCATATCAACATAACTATGTGAATTAGACTTCTTCACTGCTTTCAAATACCAACTCAAATCATTGTATGCCAAAGCATCATTACCATGTCATTCCATTAATGCAAGTTGTTTCCCATGATAAGCATAATCATAAGACAACTGAAAGTTGTATTCTCTTCTAAAATCAACTATTATTTTTAGGATTTTTACTAGGACAATCACAAATCTCGTCAATAATCAACGATTTAACAAACGAACTAGAAACATGTGGATTATTCATATTTATAAGACCAGCCCCACAATAATGATCAACAACTATATTTCTCATAAAAACTTTCTCAATTCTCCAAAATCACAAGAACCATGGACTTTGAAAAGACAACCATCCTTATACGAAGAGCAAATTGCAGTAACTCTTATAGTACAATTCTTCAAAAATACTAATTCATACCCCTTTTGAATTTGATATGCCATCAAAAGTTCTCTAAAATGTTCAGCTCCTCCAAAACAAAAACCAACAAAATTGGAAATGCATAATGTCGACCCTCTCCTCAACATATCTTTTAAATAACTTTTATAATTAACAACAACATTTGAACAGACAGATCCATTAGAAGATGAAGAAGCATGAACATTAGATCAACTTGAAATAGAAGCACCATTAACATTTTCGAATTCAGAACCCTTAACCTTAACAGTAAAACCGAAGAAGCAACTTTCTTATATAATTGAAAACAAATTATACTTTGTATATCAGAATCAGTATCAACCATAATAACTTTGTCCTCATGTACATAAGAAATCTGAATAGAAGAAGGAATTAATTGAGACCAACATCGACATATCTCATCCTTCAAATCATACAAAGAGCAATCGATAGACAATCGAGTGTTAAAAGTATTATTATTCAGCATAAACAAACAAAGAAAACTGTTATCACCACTGCCAAAAAAACATGAGTAAAAATATGTTCAATTTAGAACATAAGTTTTTCCATTTCACAAAATGATACCTATCGTATACAAAACTGATACCTAATTATGGATAATCAAACAAAAACTAATACTAAGAAAAAATAAAAATAATACCCAGAAACTAAACTAAAATCTGATACTTTTCCACTCTATCACAACTTTATGTACAACCCCAAACAATGACACTTTTCCAATCATCCCAAAATTAATGCAAGATATACATGACTAATCAACCAAAAATAAATTAAATGTAAAGCACATTAGAATACAATGCTGCATAAAGAAATGAATAAAACAAAAAATACCTAATGTTGCTTCCAAAAGTTGCCACAGAAGAACGAACAAGCAAACAAGGAAACAAAACTGCATGTAATTTATAAAAAGGAACACGATTAGAAATCACAGGCAATAAAAATTGAACTCTGAAAGAAAAGGAACAAAAAATAGAATAATAGAAGCATACCTAAATAATCCAATTTGAAGAAGAACGAGATCACAGTAGAATTATGAGAAGAACAAGATCGACAAATGTGCGAGAGAACAATTTGGTCGACAAACTATAATTTCGAAAGAACGAGAATAAAATGAACAAACGAATTTGATCGATATTTTGATGCTAGGAGAGCTATTGGATCGCGACAGAAAAGTTTGATTGTAAGAAAGAAGAAGAAGAAGTTCGCGATAATGAGCATGAACGAAAATACGCTGATTTGTCCTTCACAGTAATTTATTAGTGGGGTGTCCTATATCCAAAAAAGCCCTAAAAATTATCCTTGAGTAAAATTTCCAGCAGTTTTAATTCAAAACACATGTTGCATAAAATAGTACTTGCTTTAGCAACGTTTATTACGACGCACTCACCCCCACAGTCAAAAGGTAAAGTGATGTCTCTATACCCCGTGGATATAATTATACAGGGATAATAAGGGACATTGGCCATGAATATTAACCCAAGAAAGAATGATAGATGCTTTACCTTTCTATTTAATAACGTCTAAACAATAAATATCTAAGCCCTTTTTTCTTAATAATTTAATCATGCTTCCCTTCTAACTAGTGTATAACTCGTGTGTTGCACACAATAAAGTTGTAAAAGTATTATACTCATAAATACTGGTAAAAATAGAAATTAATTACGTAGCATATGCTAAATATGTTGTGTTATCAATTATGAATCAAACTTTTCAAAATTCTTTAAGTATATAACATTTGTTAAATGATTTATATTCAAACCATAATTTGATTTTACCATTTTAGTAATAAGAATGTAGTATTAAAATCGACAATTTGTAAAATTTATTGGACAAATTAATTATTATTAGTTGCTTAAATTTATTTAAGTAATTTATATTTAAGTAATAAATTCAGTAATTAATTTAAATATATGGACATAAGTGTAATATAGTAAGATCGAATTGAAGAGAACCTTTTATAGTCATTAATATAAAAATGTAGGTATTTGACTGTAAAACATGAAAACAGTAGGTAAACATTGTTTATAATTGATAAAATAATAACTTAAATAGTTTTTAAAAGATGCGAGAGTACTAAAAAGGGAACTAAATTTATATAATTGATTTCCATAACTATTGAGAGAGTTGGAATTTCTCGGCCCTAGTCTTATTTGTTTAGTAGGTAATTTGTTGGGATAAATAAATATAAATTAAAGTTGTTTTACAATGATTATGTGTGTAGTGTTTATAATGCGATTTATATATACTTACATTTGAATAGACTTCTTTTCCATTTTTTTAATATAAATATGATATGCATATTGGAACCATTATTTTTTGTAATTTAATAATGAATGGTGGTTGATTGAGTTTATTTTGAATAGTTCAAATTAGGATATTTAGTTAACATAAATATATTGATTAAATGTAAAATATTGCAGAAAACCCAGTACAAGTATTAAGCTTTAGAAATTATAAATATGAGCATTTCAAGTAGTATGCTTGGTGAGAATTCGTTTAATAATTTTAAAAATCATAAATTATACTAAATTATTTTGAAATTAAATAGCATGGGAGAACTAATAAGAGAAATAAATTGTCACGATTGAGTGTAAATTATGTCTATATTATTATATAAGTGTGTACCTCGTGCATTGCACATGGTATGATTTAGAAAAATAATTTTATACATATTTTTAAAGAATTGAATTTATTATGTAATAATGTATAGTGAATTTGTTAAGATAATTGCTAAATAATGTATTTACCTTGTTATTTTTTAAGTATGTAAATTTTGTTACTTGATTTATGCATTTTATTTATCTGAAATTTACATAGGAATTTATTAGGTAATATTGAGTTTGATATTATATTTTTTGTTAACATTTAATATTTGTTACGAGAATAAATGAAACTTGGTATTCTAAATCACTACTATGACAACAGTCACTTTAGATGACTGCTAGTCATCAACGGCCTTGCTAGCCATTAGAAAACGGTCGCTATGGCTTAAGCGCTTTCCTTCGGTTGGCGACAGTATCGACGACTATTTGGTAACGGCTACTCACGACACTTTTCGATGGTTTTGAGATGGTTTTTGTTGCCCACGTGGCTCCTTAGAGCCGTCGAAAACCATCACCAACCATGGGAAATTGACGACTAATGTGTCATCGGCAGCCATCGGAAACCGTCGGAAATCTGAGCAAATTTTTTGATTCCTGCAGCCATTTGATTCTTTACTACACATACATATCAAAACTCAATTTCATATATATCCAATATCCAAACTCAAGCAACACATTATCAACTTATATCCAATATCCAACTCAATACCCACCAATTCAATACTTAAAAAAAAAAAAATAGTACACTAAATAATCAACATCTAACATCCAATATATATAATCAACATCCAACATATCTAAACAAACCAACATATCATCAACATAGCATCAAAATATATCAACCATATCCAAATACATTAAGTTCGAAATATCCAATCGAAATATCCAAACATAAACACAAAGTAACATATCGATCAAGACTCTACGTCGGCTTCGGAACTACCCGGTGAAGGAACTGACCCATATTGTTGCACCTCAGCCATACGCTGGTTCAACTATGCCATCTTCACAGCACGACGGTGATTTTTCTTTTGTAGCTCCACGATCATAGCTTTAAGCTCCACGATCTCTTCTTTGTCCTGAGCTTTTTGATATGCTTTCTGCGAGAACCTAGCCTGTAGATAATCAAGAGATATGTCAAAAAATCAGAAACCTATTTTAGTGACAAGTGTAAATTGAGGAACAAACAAGTAAAGCACAATTATTTATTAATACATTTATGATATATTTTTTCTATAAAAACTTTTCTGATTATTAATTTAAATTTATAAGTTAGTAAATTTTTAGAAATTACCGCTTGATTCCCAAACCATAACACCTATTTTGCAATATGTGTTTCATGATGGACTCAAATCGCGTCCTTCTCATCAGTGGTCAACGAATCACGTCCCGATCCCTTCAGCATCTTAGCTCGTGCTTTTGCAAATTATCCCTACGATGGAAAATAAAATATAATTGAAATTCACACAGCATTATTTTAATTATTCTTTTAAATTGATCAATAATAACTTCAAATTTAAAATATGATTACATAGTGTTCGCTTGATTTATCGTCACTCCATGTATACGATATTGAGCCATCTATGTTTGTTTGCTTGGTGGCATAAGTATGAGCAAATACGCCCATAGAGGAGATGAGACCGCCGCGCTCTCTTTCCTGAAATAATTAGTACATATCACTGTTTATAGAAAATTATATAAGTTATTAATCATTTACAATTGCAATTAATAAATTTACTAGATCCTCACGATGATGTTGGAATGAGAGCCACCGCGATATATAACTGGTTTCTTGTTCCTATTTGCTGAGTTCCTCTTTGACTCTGCCTACAAATTTTAATTGAGCATTATACATTTCAATTTTAAATTATGTATTATATATGGGAAAAAATAAAAATGATATATGGTAAACTTATCTTGAATTCATTACTGTTCCACCAAGCAACCCAAGCATCCCACATGCTAGCGCCCATCTAGTCAAGCTTCTTTCCCAATTTTATTATGCCAGACATTGTGTCCCGATAATTCTTAGACATCTTGGAAATCCAATGGCATTGTCAAAGGTCAAGGTCTTCTTCTTGCAAGTCTATTGGCCCCCTGTACGTTGAAATAATATAAGATATACATTTATACTTAGTCAACAAATTGTAAAGGGATGGTTTATAATGATTTATAAATTTACAATTACAAGTAAGTCCTGCTAGATACTCACACCGAGGGGGTATGGGATCTTACCCTACCTGTGCGAATAATTAGTCATCCTTCTCATGTATGCCCGCTTGAAAATATTATAAACAATCCGTGACGGTTCCAACTCAAATCCCCTGTGTTAAATTAGATGCAAACCTTTTTTTTAAATATTGGCTAATATATCATATAGAAAATATTTATAATGCTGAAGTAAATTTAATACTTACGACCCATCCACTTTTGGTTGTAGCTTTACTATGATAAGTGGTCTCTGCTCTGATGGACCGCTAGCAGCACCTCCCCCACCCCTCCCAATCCGAGTAGTAGAGGGAAAACCTGAATGGGAAGTACTACGACATCGAAAAATAGACATAATACCTGTCATAGATATATCATTTTATTATGGAAGAACTTATAACTTAATTATGGGAAAAAATATCATTTTTTATAATAAAAAATGTAACATCAATAATCACATGAATTACCTTCTATCACAATGTACATTGTTAATTAGTCCTTGTCATTTTATGACTCTGACTCGGTCTCATACCCTATATTGTTTTCTTTTGTAGTCTCAAATGCCTCTACTAATACGTATGATTCATTGTTTAGAGGTCCAAAATCAATTTGATCGTCGGTTGTTATTATTTTGTTGTTTACCTTGATATCTGTTTGATAAGCTTGTTCATTTGGAATATCCTTTCTATCATACGTTAATCTTGCCTTCGTTTTAAAAGCCATCGCCCAATCTGCTTTATCTCTTTTAGAGATGGGTAAGGAGCATAATAAACTTGTAGAGTTTGTTTGGGTAGTATAAAAGGATTTTACTTATGATAACACATTTTATGCTTTATTTCAATAAGGTTATATTTTAGGTGCATGGTAATTCCATAACATGGAACATTGCCGAATCAGTTGCATCTAAATAGAAAAACTTCCTCTACATATCTTGTGAAATATGTCAACTGCAAAACCTGTGTTAACACGCCGTAAAATTTATTTACATGATCATTTGGATCATCACAACCTTTAATAAATACATCGATATTGTTAGTTAACTTTTTAGCAACATATTCTTTAATGTTGAATTTATATCCATTGACAAAGAATATTGGACATGTCTTGACTTTTCTTTTTTGTCCCATCGCAAGATGTTTCAGTCCTTCATCGACCATAAAATTTCTCGGATCAAAAACGTAGTTCAAAAACCAATTAGCGAATTCTTTACTAATATCGCCACTTGGATGTTGTGATTCGTAAATACTGCAGATATAGATATTATATTGCATTATATTAAATATACATGCATATTTTTCAAAAGAATATCCAGACTTATAACTAAATGATACCTAATGAATGGTGCAACTTCAACACAATGAAGAAGAATATTTGTGTGTGCTACATGGTAATCTCTATCGTCTAACCATACTTTCACAAATTTCCAACATGTCGGCAATGTTGTCTAAAATAGATACAATTGCTTGAGAAGATTCTTGTTCAATGCCTTCATCATAACGCTTAGCACATTCAAATGATAAGTTCACATAGTTACTGAAATAATGAGAGAGAAAGAATGAAGCTTATTCTTCGATATATGATTGCAAATCGAGCCTTCAACTCGTGCTTTTTGTCTAACTTTTTTCCTTAGATGATTTAAGTACCTATTAAAAATTATTTCAAATTAAAATTTGCTTATATATGTAATTAAACTACTATTTAACATACCCAATATAAATAATACCTCTCAAATGGATACATCCATCCATATCGCACAGGACCTCGAAGACATGCTTCAAATGGAAGATGAATAGGTAAATGCTCCATTACATTAAAGAAAATTGGAGGAAAAAATTTCTCCAATTTGCATAGCAGTATAGGAATTTCTTTCTCATGTTTATATAGACGATTAACTTTTAACATGGTTGAACAAAGCTCCTTATAAAACAAAGTAAATTTCGTTATAACCGTTTAAACTTTTACAGGCAATAGTTCTTTGAAAGCGACTAGTAACAAATTTTCCATCATTATATGACAATCATGGTTTTTCATCCCACTCAGTTTATCATTATTATAGTCGACGCATCTACGAAAATTAGAAAAAATCTCACCAGGAAATCTTAATCCTTCTGCCCATTTTAACAGAATTTTAACTTGGTTACTGTCTAGCTAGTAGCATGCTTTGGGTTTTTTAGTGTCATTTAGTTTGATATGAAGCTCAGACGATTACATAATGCTTGGATATCAAATCTTGATTTCAAATCATTCTTAGTCGTCCCCTTAACATTCAAAACTGTTTTAAAAACATTATAAAACATGTTTTTTTCGTTATGCATCGTGTCAATATTATAACGAAGTAGGAGATTTTTTCAATAAGGCAGTTCCCAAATTATTCTTTGTTTGCATCAACTATGAACTGTCGATTTGTCTTGATTTTAAATTTGCTTTCCAGTTTCATATATCTTTGGATAATCCCTTATGAGTTCAAATATATCTTCGCTTGACTAAATCGTTGGTGGTCGCAAAGTCTCTTGTTTATTAGCTGTAAAGATTTTTCTATCTTTTCTAAAATGATGATTAATATGAAGAAAATGCCGACGACAATCAAATCATGATATTTTCGAAAATGACCGTGTTTCTTCCATGCAATAAGGACAAACTAGACGATCGGCTGTACTCCAATCGAAAAGCATTGCATATGCAGGAAAAATCGTTAATAATCCACAACAAAGAAGCAAACATATGCGAGTTCTTTTTTTAAAATGTCGTATGTTTCAACTCCTTCATAACACAATGTTTTCAACTCTTTAATCAACGGTAATAAATAAACATCGATTCCTTGTGTCGGATCATCAGGGCCAGGGACGATAATAGTGAGAAACATATATGAAATTTTTATACACATCCACAGAGGTAAATTATAAGATGTAACAATTATAGGCCAAGATAAATATTTAGAACCAAATTGAGAGAATTGTGAAAATTCATCCATACATAAAACAAGTCTAACATTACGGGTCTCTGCTATAAAACTATGAAATGTCTTATCAAAATGCTTCCATTCTTCTCCATCGGCTGAGTGTGTTAACGTATCTTCTTCTTGTGTTCTCACACTATGTCATCTCATATGATGCACGATTATAGAGGATGCGTATAACCCGTTGAAGCCTATGAGTTATAGGTAATGCATACGCTTGTATGGAACTTCCTTTCCCTTGTTTTTTCTTGGTTTGTATCTTTCCTCGGTACATATTCTATAATTGCTCGAATTGATGTCTTCACTTCAAAATAACATGCAACCATTTAAACATGTATCTATTTTTTTATACAGCAAACCAAAAAAAGACATAAGTTTTTTCACTTCATAATGATTTTCGCACATCAAATTATTGGATGGTATGTACCATTTTGTAGCTTGTACAATTGTTATAAATCTGACAACTGTGAAGCTATATTTTGATTTCATTGTAATGTATTCTGCAGTTACTGATAATTGGGTACTGCTTGTGCAACTATCCCAAAGAGGTGTCTTAGCAGTATCCAATAAATCATAGATTTTTTGCTCTAATATTTAGTTCTTCTTCGACGTTAACATCGTCATTATCAAATTCAAATGTAGAGAACATCGATCGTGTTGCATCTTCAACCATATCTTCTATAGGATTCATCATAACAATTCCATTACCCACATCTCCTCTGAATTTACAAGATTATATGCTGCAAATTCTCCATGAGATCCCACACAAGATAATTTGGCACGAAACGTATTGGTACAAATGGACTTTAGCCATATCCGGTATCAAATGCTTCAATAATTTACACCTACTATGTGGACAACGAATTTCTCTATCATTTCCATTATTACTTAAAGCGGTTTCAGTAAATGTGTTTATACCATTATAAAAATGTTCCCTTATTGAGCCTCTTATTTCCCTTCGAGGATGATACATCCAGGCCCGATCAATAAAATAATCAAACATTTTTCCTATTTAAAAAAATATGATAGAGATTAAAAAAAGTATTAATCATTTTATGATTGAAATTTGATTTTTCAAATTATTTATTAATTAATATTCATTTATGCATTTGGGGATTGACACAAATTATGAATAGAATAGTAAAATTTTAGTTTATTGTTTTCTACTTTGTGGTCGGTCATCCTACTTTCCATTATAAACACAGTAATGATTACATTTCATAAATAATTTTATTTTAAACAATTTAACAAAATTTCGGCAGCACTTCCCCTTTATTCCCTGTATCATATACAAATGTGTGTACATAGGGAACAAAAAGAAAGTGCTGTCGAAATTTTTATAACGTTTAAAATGAAATGCTTTACAAAATGTAACTACTTTATTATTTTTGTAGCTTTTCAATACAGGGACAAATTCGATAAATATTGTATCAAATGAAGATAAATTTCCGTTCTATGACAAAAACGAAATCTATACGACAATAATATACAATACTTGTCAAACGGGGCCAAAAACTCTCTAAGGGATATTAATTATATACATAACATATATTTGCATATATAATTCATTTACGCATTATAATATTTTAATAATTATATAATATATTATTTTTTCCTTTTTGTATAAAATCTTATATGTTTTCAATTATAACAAATTATGGATATAATATTATATTTCAAAAAAAATTAACTACATTATACACTCATTTATTTATTTATTTTATCCAATTCGACATCCAAGTAAACTAGATTTGTATATAAACTATTGACCGATAATTGATTTTCAATAGTAATGTTTGAATTGACATTTTAGCACACTAATTAACACTAAATCATATCACTAATTTAACACATAAACTATTTAACCTAAGTTTAGCCATAATTATATTTTAATTATAGAATTTGCACACTTATAACCCTAATTAGCATATCACATTCAATCAACATGCAATTGCAAACACTCAATGGGCATTATCATCAAAGATAACTACAAATTAATACTAATTTTACATATTATGGTAAATTGGAGTTAAAAAATACCTCTTTTCACTAAAATTGAAGTGTTGGAGGCCGAAGAGGGGATGTTGAAGTTGTATCTGGTGGTGGCGGACGATGTACAACAGTGGCGGCCGGAGGTGGGTGAATTTGGGGAAAGAGAGAGGGTTTGGGTTATGAATTAGGGGAAGGAGATGGAATGAAATTGTTCTCGGTTGACTCAGGTAATTCACAACATGCATCGGTTTTCGACGGCCGCTGATGGCACCTTCCGACGATAAAAGTTCGGTTATTACAGACTTGCCATGGCAAAACCATATCGTCAGAAAGAGCCATCGGTGGCCGTCACAACCATCCACCGCGATAAACAGTAATTCTAGTAGTAAATTAATTTAAAATTAATAATTTTATATATTTCAATAGATAAATATTTATATACATATATTGTGAGTTTAATATTTTGCTTTTAGTACCTTTTTAAAAGATAAATGATATATGGATTGCATTTCAAATATTACTCTGAGAAATGAAAAAAATACCTAAAAATGAAAATGTGATAGTAACGAGTCGGTATTTTTTTATGAATTTCAAGCTCTTATAATTAACATCAACATCAAAAATTAGTACATAATTCAATCAAAATGATAAATAAAATATTTTTTAATGATTAAATGAAATGTTGACTAAAAGAAACACTACAAATTACATTATTATTTTAATTTTGTAAAAACAATAAATTAGTTTCTAAACCATTGTTTCATACCTCGTTAATCTTATTTTGTAATAAACTTCTTTAGAAAATATATTAATTGAGAATCTTTATTTATTTTAAAATTGAAAACTATGGAATTCATCACTTATCATTAGTTTAATGTTATTGTTAACAAAAATAAATATTATTAATGATAAAGAATCCACTTGATGTATCAATTTTAAAAAGAAAGAATATCATCTATGTTTGTAATAATATACCAAGTTTAGCAAAATTTTGCATGTATTTTTCTTTGTAACAAAACACTAATTTTGAAAAGAAATAAATTATGTAAATTTGAATGTAGAATAATGTAGGACTAAAGATAGTTCTATATATAATTGTGGAAATTTGAAGTTATATGTGCTTGAATGAAATATTAATTTTATTATTTTTGTCAACATAAGTGAGAAATACAACGCATTGAATTGTTTTTTAGTTACTATTAGACCGAATAATAAATATTATTTATTAGGATTTATTTTAAGTTTAAATTTTAGATCTATAATTAATTTGAACATATGGACTTAAATGTTAAAAAACACGATACAACTTAGGAGAATGTTAAAAATAATTGTAGAAATTATTAATTATTGACATTAAAATGTAAAATGATAACGAAGAGAATTAGTAGAAATTTGTAGTAATTATTATAATGATAAATGGCAAGAATTTGAAAACGAAATATCCGAATAAAATTAAGGAAAGAATAAGAAATGCCTGGAATTAATAAGAGAGCTGGAAATTTTTGTGCTTTACCCTTGTTTAATAGATAAATGAATAAAGTTAGACAACTATTTAATAAACGCATGATATGAAGCCTATTAAATAGACATGTAAACTAATTCAGGATTCGGGATCCAAGTAGGTCCTCGGATATTACCATTTGCATTAAGTTGAATCATGTTTGTTGGGGCAATATGTTTTCCCACTTTCGTAATATTGTAATGCTGGAGATGCTATAATGCAAATTACACAAACAACCATGCAACCTTGACCAGAAGTTTAATTTTTATACATGTGTAGCTGTTATGAACTTTGGTTCAATATGGCCTTTTAAAATAGCAAACTTGTTTAACAACCAAAATAAGGCTAGTCACAACATCGTGCTACCTTTGAGATAATAGTTGTTCAAAAAAGTAAAACAGTCTTAGTATTTACTTGTATCATCCTCCACCCACCTGTACTTATACTACGTATCATCAAAAATTCATTGCAAGTAATAAAAAGAGTGTTGTATACCGATTATTGGCATCCTTGATTCTTGAGGAAGGATGTATAACCTTATGTGGTTGAAGGAGCCAGTTGATGGTATAATTCACAGCTGTTAAGGTGGTACGTATGACATATATGCAAAATCAACGAACGAATTGTGTTAAATTTTAGTGATACAAAATCGCAAATAAAAGGAAACAAATAAGCAAAAGAAAGAAAGAGAAGATTTTATTTCCCCTAATTAATAGGCATATTTGATTGTTTATTTTTCTCTTTAATTGGCTTATCAATTTACTTTTTCCCATATATTATTACTTGGGCATTAAGTAATTGATGTTATAAATAGAGTTTAGAAGAGAGTGGGTAAGTGAAAAAGTATTTGCTATTTTTCTCTTCTTCCATCTTTGTTGTTATTCTCCTCCAAAAATTTATCCATAGAGATAAAGACTCCCTTTCTTAATTTGGTTATTGATTCAATTTGTATTTTATTTACTTTTATTCTGTTCGGTTAATTGTAAACAAATTTTAATGAATCAATAAAGAGGGTAGTTGGGTGGAATCTCTTGTGTATTTGTTACTGATTTCATGTCCGTTTGTTTTTTATTCAATTTTATCTCCTTGTGATTTGTATGATAAAAAATTTATTGAAAAAAGCTTCCGCAAAGTAAAGTTTTCACTGCAGATTATTATCAGAGCAATGTCATTGTAAAGTTTAGAGTAATTTGGATTTGAAAAATTATTGAGATGTCTAATTTTTTTGATAAAGATGGCTATTTTGGATGGAAAAAATTAGGGTATTTGGAAGTCTAGGATGGAAGATGTGTCGTACCTCAGTGACCCTGTGATCCAATTGTTGGAGATGGGAAGAAGCCCTCTGATGTAGAGGAGGGAAAATGGAAGAAGATGGATAAGAAGGCAACCGTGTTGATTTGTCAATATCTTGATGATTCAATTTTCCACTGTGTGTCTAGTTGTGAATCCGCAAAGACTTTGTGGGACAAGTTGGTATCTTTGTATGAGTCAGAGTGCTACAAATAAGGCTTTTCTTGTTCGAAAGTTGGTTTAACTGAGATTAAATGAAGAGAAGTCTGTTGTAGAGCATTTGAACGGATATCAAGATGTAACAAATTAATTGGCAAATATGAATGTCAAATTTAATGATGAGTTACAGGCTCTTTTATTGATAAGTTCACTTTCCAAAAGTTGGGAAACTTTGGTTGATTCATTAAGTAATTCCAATGCTAATGGAACCATTTCACTAAAAAGTGTTCGAAGTAGTCTTATGAATGAGGAGCTTACAAGAAAAGGATCATGCATGAAATTAGTTCAAGATGAGATTATGATAGCAAGGGACTCGAAGAAGGATACAAGTCGTCGCTAATCATAAAGGTATGTCGAAAGTATCATTTGTTATTATTATCATAAAAAGGGTCATATGTGCAATAGGCGTGAAGCACATAAAAGTGAACAAAAGAAGGCTATACATAGTGACAGTGATAGTAATACAAAGGAGGGCATAGTTGAAGGCGGCGACAGTGATACTTTTTGTGATGTCATCACTAGTGAAGAGATTCACTGGAAGATGGGTATGAGAGCTAGTTTTCACATTTGTAGAGATGTGAATTGTTTCTCTTCTTATGAAAAGAGCGTCGGCATAATTAGGATAGCTAATGGAGAAGACCTATTGCTTTGTGGTACTGGATCTATCTGGTTTCGTATGTATGATGGTGTGGTTAGAGGAGTATCTAGAGTGAAACATTTACGTACTTGATCGCATAATCTTATTTACCTCGATCAAATGGATCACCGTGGTTGCACTTATGAGACTCGAGATGGAGTTTTGAGAGTGAAGAAGTGTGGTCTTTTAGGGATGAGAGGAGTATTGGAAGAAGGAAACCATTATAGTTTAGTTGGTCATGTAGTCGACCATGAGAAGAGAGAACAATTGGAGAGCCTAGTCCGCAGTCAGGTGGAGAGGTTAATGTGTTCACTGTTTTATGAAGATCGTGTTGAGGATCATATTTCAGACATGGGTCTTCATGTTGATGATGCTCGAGGGATCGATAGTGATCATATTATGAGCTCAGATCGAGTGATAGACGGGTGTCAAGTTGAAAAATCCACAAAGACTATATGTTGATCTTCGTGGTATTACAAATTTTTTTGAGACCGATTGGTGTGATGCACCTCATGGTGGGAGATGAATCACTTGTAGGAGGTGGTAGAGATTTGTAATTTGGTATTATTGAGATATAGGAGGTTGTGATAGATATAGAGATGGCATGCTTAATATGTTGGAGATATGTGATTTTATATCAAGGTGGAGTGTTAAATTATAGCGATACAAAATTACAAATAGAAGGAAATAATATGCAAAAGAAAGAAAGAGAAGATTTTGTTTCCCCTAATTAATATGCATATTTGATTATGTTTATTTCTCTCTTTAATTGACTAATCAATTTACCTTTTTTCATATATTATAAACTCGGGCATTAAGTAATTGATGTTATAAATAGAGCCTAAAAGAGAGAGTGGATAAGCGAAAAAGTATTTTCGATTTTTCTCTTCTTCTATCTTTGTTGTTCTTCTCCTCCAATAATTTTAGCTATAGAGATAAAGACTCCCTTTCTTAATTTGGTTATTGGTTCAATTTGTATTTTGTTTACTTTTATTTTATTTATTAATCATAAACAAATTTTAATGAATCAATAAAGAGGGTGGTAAGGTGGAATCTTTTGTGTATCGTTTTTTTATTTCATGTTCGTTTATTTTCCATTCAAATTTATCTCTTTGTGATTTGGATGATAAAAGATCTATTGGGAATAGCTTCCACAAAGCAAAGTTTTCACTACAGTTGAAAGAGCCAGTTGATGGTATAATTCATAGCTGCCAAGATGACAGGTATGGCATATTAGCAAAATCAATGAACGAGTTACATAATATATGGAACACTCAGATACTTCTTGTTTTAAACGTGCATTGTAGTTCTTTATATTCTGAATAAGATTTTTTTTCAAATTAAGCATTATGTAATAACACGCGTGTTGTGTGTGCTGCTATTATATTTCATACATTAAGTGCAGTTATACTTTAGATAAAGTATATATCAAGTATATATGAACACCTATGTTGGCCTACATCTAGTCACTCGGATATTGAGACTTTATATATTACAATATCTACAACATCTTTTTTAATGAGCATGTTATTTTCTTCTCTATTCTTGTATGCTCACCTAATCAAATGATTTGAAACTTTATGAAAAAGTCCATCCTTTCTCTACATCAGGGGTGTTTATGTTAAAATATGTTGTGCGAAAATTTAATTAATTTGCATTAATGTCAAATTGTTGTGAAATAGTTAGATTTATGCACGGAAGCAACCAAAAGGATCTAGCTTATCGGTTAATTATCAAATGCAAATTCAGTAATCATCAAACAAGGAAAAACAGAAGAGTAGAGAATATAAAGATTTAATGTGGTTCAATCAAATTGCCTACGTCCATGGACCTAACAACTATTCTTTATTTTGATGAAGAAAGAGAGTACAATAGACAGATTACAAAATTATAGGTAGTAAAGTAGAGAGACTAACCTATAATTACAAATTGAGTGGTCATTTTCTCCAAAGACGTGTTTGTGCTCAAACCTCCAATTTGATTTGGCTGCAGAAATTAGTGTTTACATAAGAAGTAGATAATGGTGGATGCTCTCTCACACACATGCAAAAATATGAAGATGAACTTGCTTGGTTACTTGGGGATTAAGAAAAAATTACTTGGGGATTAAAAAAAATCAATGAAGGAGTTACTTGGGGATTAAGAAAAAATTAATTTCCTGATTACGTGACAAACTTTTCAAATTCTTTGATTTGATTCCAAAGCACGTAGATGACGAAAATCTTATGTTTTCGTGAATTTCCTTTGTTGATTGAATAGCCACATATAAATTTTTCAATCCCTATATAACAAATCATTTGACTAACTAATTGATTAGCTAATTAATTAGTTTCCTCTCTCCATAATCAATCACACATAACTTTAGTTTTTCTCTTTTCATATATAACATAATTGATTGATGTTATCCCAACTTTTGGCAAAGTTAGGATATCCAAAATTTACTGAGAATCAATGATTATTATTCTTGAGTATCAACTATGTACTGCAGGATAACCATGGATATCGATGAATTTTGTCCAAGTCCAGATTGAGCTACAATTGATAGGACATGACCAGAAAGATCATAGAAGCCAGTGGTTCAAATTTCAAGTCAATCCGAGTTCGTATGCTCAAGATATGATGGATTCAATTTAAGGGAGATGAACCTTGTTCGGTTCGAATCCATTGATTCGACTCCCCTTACTTCGAATCCATCACTTTGGAATACTTCGAACCCATCCTCATGTCTCAGCTCGACTCCATCTAGTTCGACTCCATCTACTTTGAACCCATCAAGCAAGCAAGCAGTTCGACTCCATCCAAGTGGCCATACTTCGACTCCATCGACCACGTATTGGTTCAAATCCGTCCATTATGCCTTAGTTCGAATCCCTCATGAATAGCATAGGTTCGAATCGATCAGAAGTTAGCCATGCTCCGGATCCATCGACCACACATTGGTTCGAAACCACCCAGTACCCTTGCTTCGAATCCATAGAAGAGGTTGTGTTCGAAACCATCCAGTAAAGCACGCCACAATCGATTCGAAGCACCCCTGTTCGAATCTCTTTGTGAACAAAGCCTTCGAATCCACTTGGTCAAGGCAGCAAATAACACAGAGTCGACCCATTCAACTCGGAGCAATAAGTGGATCGACTCGAAGGACGCGCGCCACCTCATCACAAGACCGCGTTAGCTGATGGGTTCGAAGGGAATGGATTCGAAGGGATCGATTCGACCCAAACAGCCAAATGAAAATCCCCACTTCGAATCGATCATATCTTCCAATCCCTTGATCCAAATTCCATGAAATTTTTGCAGAAGCTTGCCTACGTGTTAAAGAATGTCCACGCCAAGTTTCATCGCGATTGGACAATTTCTTGATCGATTCGAACCAAGGGTCGAATCGATCCCAATGTGGGCCCGGATCTCCAGGTTTCGGCCATGTGGGTCCCCTCACGTGCCTGAAGCGGTCTAGCTGATTTTTAGGAGAAATATCAGCCTCCTACGCCTATAAATAGAGTCCCAAGTCATTCGGAAAAGGGGATCGATCTCTCTCTGGCTGGATCTAGATTCTTAAGCGTCAAGACTCTACCAGACTCTACTTTGCACTCCACTACTACCGTTGTACTCGAATTTCAGAGCTATAATCCATTGTAATCCGCTATAATCAACTGTAATCAGCGAAGAACATCAATAAAAGTTAAAACCTTTGAAGTGGACGTAGGCCGGAGATAGCCGAACCACTATAAATCGTGTGTTCTTGTTCATAATTTCTGTATTGCTGCGTGCTGTTTCCTTTGATCTGTAATTTGTGTTTGAATATCGCTGATTTATATTCCAACACTGGTGCTTTCACAATACTTGGGGTTTATGACCAATTTTGGTGCAAACACTTTGGTGCTTTCATTGAGAGGGAACTAGCACCCGTTACATCAGATTCAGAATTCAGATTTAAGAGTTTGAAGGATTCCGATTCGGAAACAATGACTCGACAAACAAGACAAAGAGTTGATCGGAGCCAACAAGGAGGAAGCCAAGAAGCATCCTCCGGAGAAGGAGAAGGACAAGCTTCCGTCTACATCATTAGAGACGAGATGGAGGCTATGGCTAATTCAATACGCGAAAGCATGATGAAGACCCAACAGGAGATGCTGCAGAATTTCCTCGAACAAATGAGGGCGGCGAATATGCAGAACCTTGGACCAACTACAACAACTGCAAGTGCGGAACAAGGAATCAGGATTACAGAAGCTAACGAAGGTCAAGGTCACGATCAGAACGCAAGAATTGAAGGTGACCGACAAGGGCTTGGGGCCAGACCCTCAGGGTCCGATGCTGGAAGACCGACAGATGGAGCTCAACAAGCTGGAGTCAATACATATGCTAACGAGCCACCAGAAGAATACGTACCAGAATTCCCATCAAGGCTCGGGAGGCAGGATAGGAACTTGACAAGGGGGCAACCCCTAGACGGAGACGAGAGAATGATTGGCCTGATGCGGCGAATAATTAGAGGAGGATTACCTAGTGGAGGGTTGGAAGAGGTCAGTCGGAGTCCGTTCACTTCGAACATCCGAAACGCGAGGAACCCTCCTAAATTCAAACTACCAACGCTAGATCCTTATGACGGAAGGTCAGACCCAACCATGCATATTACCAGATATATTAGGCACATGGAAGTGCTGGGGGCATCCGAGGAGGTGATGGCACGATGCTTCCCTCTATATTTGTCAGATTTGGCTGCGCTTTGGTTCAGGCAACTAGAAACTGGATCAATCGGAACATGGAGCGAGCTTGTAGACTGCTTCATGAGACAGTTTAGGGTCCATGTGACGCGACCCAAGAGCGTGATGACTTTAGCTTCGATCAAGCAAAGGGCCGGAGAGTCCATAAAAGATTTCCTACTAAGATTCAATGTAACAGTGACTTCTGTAGATCGCCCGGATCCATCGATGATTTTGATGGCGGCGGTGGCAGAAGTCGCGGAAGGCACCAAATTTAAAGATTCTCTGACTAAAGATCCACCACAAGATCTTGGAGAGTTCTTTCATAAAGCTGAAAAGTTCATCCGATTAGAAGAATCACGAGCCGAGAGGCTGGAAACAAATGTTGCGCAGAGCGAAGGAACCTCTAGAGAACAGTTCAGATCGGACAAGGGAAAAAGGAAACAGGATGACAGACATGATGGTCCTGATAAACGGAAGAAATTCTGAGAACCAAGATTTAGGCAGTACACAGATCTGACTGCAGGCCTAGAAAGAATCTACACTGAAACTCGGGGGCAACTCCCCTATCGAAAGCCACCTATAAGGGATCCCACTGAGCGGGAGCGCAGGACTGGAAAATATTGCATATTCCATGAGCTGGATGGGCACACCACAGATGAATGCCACCACCTAAAGGATGAGGTGGAAGAACATGCCAGGGGTGGTAGATTGCCACAATTTGTCAGAGAATGGACAGCGGCGGTAAGGCCTGAACAACTACCGCCTCCACCTAACAGGAACGATCCCGGATCGGGATCATGACTCGTCATCCACTGATTAAAGATGGCAAGGGCCAAGTCCAAGATTTGGACTTCGGTCGAATAATTTTATTTAGATTTGTTTTCAGAATAAACGGTTACTCCACTTACACATGTACGGGAACCGGAGAGATCCCTAGGCATGCTCTGAGATGGAGATAAACCGATATGCCCGGAGAGGCAATGTTTAGCTTTTTCTGATGTTTGAGATTGAACATCTAGAACTCAAATTTTAATAAATAAATTAGAATCTCTTGTAATAAACCTTTTGACCGGAGAGTCAGGGAATGAACATTAAATACCAATATAAAAATGATCGCTTTATAACCCTACCCGGAGAGGCGGGGTCCGGAGTGCAAGAAGTGAGTCGCTTCGTCGGAGAGCGACAGGATCGACTCACTTAAGCGCTGTTTCCCCTTCACTGGAGAGTGACAGGATGGGATCCAGCAAGATCCCGGAGAGGCTATGATCGGTCTCGAACGGCCAAGACATCGCTTAATGTTCAGATACACTGAACCAGAGTGCAAGAAGTGAGTCGCTTCGCCGGAGAGCGACAGGATCGACTCACTTAAGCGCTGTTTCCCCTTCACCGGAGAGTGACAGGATGGGATCCAGCAAGAGCCCGGAGAGGCTATGATCGGTCTAGAACAACCATGACATCGCTATACGTCCTAACCAGGACCAGAGTGCAAGGGATAGAAGGCAACGCCAGAGTGCAATAGGATCTTTCTATTCAATCACTAAGTCTAGGATGGACTTAGTAAGGGTTCAGAGTAGCCATTAATAGTCCGGAGAGACTACGGAACTTCATTCTCAACTTCTACAGAAAGAACGAATGCTGATTCGGCTTCGAACAACCATAAACTTGATTGATAATACTGCAGCTATGAATGAAACATGAATTTATTACATTCAATTTAAGACCGTTCAAAACATACCTTTTACCAAAAGGCATGTTTTGGGGGGCAAAGTGTTATCCCAACTTTTGGCAAAGTTAGGATATCCAAAATTTACTGAGAATCAATGATTATTATTCTTGAGTATCAACTATGTACTGCAGGATAACCATGGATATCAATGAATTTTGTCCGAGTCCAGATTGAGCTATAATTGATAGGACATGACCAGAAAGATCATAGAAGCCAGTGGTTCAAATTTCAAGTCAATCCGAGTTTGTATGCTCAAGATATGATGGATTCAATTTAAGGGAGATGAACCTTGTTCGGTTCGAATCCATTGATTCGACTCCCCTTACTTCGAATCCATCACTTTGGAATACTTCGAATCCATGAACTTCGAACCCATCCTCATGTCTCAGCTCGACTCCATCTAGTTCGACTCCATCTACTTTGAACCCATCATGCAAGCAAGCAGTTCGACTCCATCCAAGTGGCCATACTTCGACTCCATCGACCACGTATTAGTTCAAATCCGTCCATTATGCCTTAGTTCGAATCCCTCATGAATAGCATAGGTTCGAATCGATCAGAAGTCAGCCATGCTCCGGATCCATCGACCACACATTGGTTCGAAACCACCCAGTACCCTTGCTTCAAATCCATGGAAGAGGTTGTGTTCGAAACCATCCAGTAAGGCACGCCACAATCGATTCGAAGCACCCCTGTTCGAATCTCTTTGTGAACAAAGCCTTCGAATCCACTTGGTCAAGGCAGCAAAGAACACGGAGTCGACCCATTCAACTCGGAGCAATAAGTGGATCGACTCGAAGGACGCGCGCCACCTCATCACAAGACCGCGTGAGCTGATGGGCTCGAAGGGAATGGATTCGAAGGGATCGATTCGACCCAAACAGCCAAACGAAAATCCCCACTTCGAATCGATCATATCTCTCAATCCCTTGATCCAAATTCCATGAAATTTTTATAGGAGCTTGCCTACGTGTCAAAGAATGTCCACGCCAAGTTTCATCGCGATTGGACAATTTCTTGATCGATTCGAACCAAGGGTTGAATCCATCCCAATGTGGGCCCGGATCTCCAGGTTTCGGCCGTGTGGGTCCCCTCACGTGCTTGAAGTGGTCTAGCTGACTTTTAGGAGAAATATCAGCCTCCTACGCCTATAAATAGATCCCCAGGTCATTCGAAAAAGGGGATCGATCTCTCTCTGGCTGGATCTAGATTCTGAAGCGTCAAGACTCTACCAGACTCTACTTTGCACTCCACTACTACCGTTGTACTCGAATTTCAGAGCTATAATCCATTGTAATCTGCTATAATCAACTGTAATCAGCGAAGAACATCAATAAAAGTTAAAACCTTTGAAGTGGACGTAGGCCGGAGATAGCCGAACCACTATAAATCGTGTGTTCTTGTTCATAATTTCTGTATTGTTGCGTGCTGTTTCCTTTGATCTATAATTTGTGTTTGAATATCGCTGATTTATATTCCAACACTGGTGCTTTCACAATACTTAGGGTTTGTGACCAATTTTGGCGCAAACAATTGATAAGATCAATTGGCTAATTTCTTTCCTTTTTTGACAAATATTTGAATCGTTCAAATTTAACCCTTCTCCTTGATTCAAATACAACAATCTCTCTTCATCACCATATCTCAACGAATTGTTCGGTCTATACCACATGGTGCCAAACTCAAGACGAATAGGTTTAGGCACCGTTGCCCAAACACAACTTCTAAATCATTCCCAAGCATAAGAAAGATAACATGTGCATCAAAAAATAACATGCATATGAGAAAATACCAATACTCTCTAACATATCTGATGTAGAAGACTGTAATGTATCGGCTTTTGCCCACTCGAAAATCGACATCCATACTTCAAATCGTATTCGAATGCCGTAGATTCGACCATTCAAAACCGATTCGCCGGAGCTTATAACAACATTAAGTAAATAACACAACGGAATAAAAAGAATAATACATTGATATACAATATCTGATACAACAGAATGATACAATGATATCAATATACATCAGAGATATGATACAACAAATAGCAGCGGAAAAGAAAATAGATAACAACAGCAGCGGATAATCTCCATCTCCAAGAACCAATCCAGCAATAGCTCGAACTCCCCATAACAATGCACCAAGCTAGGCAAGACTGGTGCGAACCAATGACTGAACTAACTCCAGATAATCCACTATATCTAACTATCTGAAAAACCCAACTCTAGATTGCTCGTGTAGAAAATAATGAGCACCCAGAGTTTAGGAAAGGAACAATAAACTCCAGATCAGTCATGGGACTGGTGTGAGCAACAAAAACAGTTTATCTTTTAAAACAATCAACAAGAGAATTTTTAAAGTAAATTCGCAATGCTTTTTGAAAATGAAACTACCATAAGACCTCCCGCCACACACACAATGCAAACGCAGACTTGGAGGAGATTTCTTCTTATGATAGTCAAACATGCTTAATACGCAGAAAATTTCTTTGATATTATTATTATAAGTGCACGGTGAAGAAAACATTTTCGAAAGTAGGATATAAATCTTAGCCAACATACGACCATTATCGTATGCCTACTATAGCTACCATCTAAACAGTGGTGACCACCATAAGTAAATGGCAGGTTCTACAACTAATACCGTACAGGGTTTCGTATTGAAGATTGGATTTCCAACAAATGGTCAGGCCAAGGAACTTCCCATTGCCACATGGAAACGCCTCTGGAAGGACGTCCCGAGAACCTAACCGGATCTCTGCCAACACAAGGCCGGGTTACCCCTAACTGGGTAACTACTAAGACGAGTATGCCACCTCCCGGTTGTAACAACCTTTAACCGGGGCCCCAACATCAAATCACAAAACAAGATATATATAAGTTTGTGATGTCCACATAAGTAAGTATCTGGGCTCCATACCATGATACCACTTCTATCCAGAAGGAGATGTACATACCCTAAAGGGGCGCTACCCCCTAATAACCTTGCTGCATCTTTCCTGTTTTGACCATTCCGGGGTGTGAGGCTCGACGAGGTCTCGTCCACAAAGCCACGCTTTGATACAAAGCCATGCTTTGGGTCAACAAATGATCAAAGTAATGATCACAAAGATAAATGATCAAACAAATGATCATATCACAAATGATCAAACAATGATCATTTCACAGCAACACTTAGCATGTCACATTACCAAATCGGGAATATATTGCTGATAACCTTCAACTACATAACCTCTGAGCTCGTATGTCTCAGAGAAGGGTGTTAAGCTAAAAGAATAAATACTCTGCCACCAAAAGAAATGTATTTGAAAGAAATCTGCTTTATATCTCAAAGTGTAATGCCAGACACACAATCCATACAAGTCTGTTCTGGGCTCGAACAGAACCGAAGGCACTTCCAAAGAAGTCCTTGCCATCCGGATAATCCCTAATCACGTCCGGATTTCCCATCACATATGGAGATCTCTATACCGGGGATCAGCCAGTGCAGAGACAATCGACAAGAAACCCTTTCATTTTCGAAAATATCCGGTCTTCACCACCGGTCTTCAAATGCTATCCATAACGACGTATCACATATTCGGAATGGGATATATGACACAAGGTCCTCTCCCGGCTAAACCGAATAGTGAGCGCAATATTTCAAAAACATATGGATATTGGGATTTTAATTAAGTCACAACTTAATAATTCAAAATTTTCTTTTCAAATGGTTTAAACCAATTTCCATTTTAATCTTTTAAACAAAAGATTAATTTCACAAGTTCACCCAGTTTCTCAAAGATTCATTCCTGTATTTCAAAACAATTTCATTTCAATTGGATTAATTCATTAAATCTTTAAATTAAAGATTTAACTTACAATTTTCAATTTCGCTTCCAAAGATTCATTCATAGCTTTTCAAAACGTTTCCCTTTCATTCTAAATTTGAAAATCTTTTAACACCAATTGGAAGTTCATTACTTATGTGAAAACTTTTATTTATTTGAAAACAAATAGTTCTCGTTTCAGAAAAATCCAATTTTCATTTGTACAAGTTACAGCCTTAATTTCAAATTCTCAAATTAATACCTTTAAAATAGTTTAAACCATATAAACTCATTCATAAGTTGAATAGCCCTTTTTAAACCCTAGTTTCCAAATCATAGAATTCAATTTCAAATATTGAATTCGAATTTAAATCAAAATATTTAAATTCCAAAATTTAATAAATTTCATCTTTGAAATTCCATTTCAAAAGCTTTTCACATTTAAATCCAATCCTGTTTCCAAAACATTTGAATTTAAAAATTCAAATTTAAAACTATTTTCAAAAATCTGTGACTTTATCGATTTCCTCGTGAAATCCATATTTGTGTGTGTATAAGTGTGGTCCAGGGGTTTAACACAATAGTGCAACATCATTCAATCATCATAGATCAAAACACAGAAATGTAGTTGATAAGCGATATAAATTATAACGCTTATCGCCCATTCACAGATTCACAGATAATATACAGATGCAAATAAATATACACAGCTCAATCTACAGAACAAAATATCACAAATCAGATAGGATAATCAATTCAAGGCATCACATATAATACGATCATTCATAAGTAATTCAAGCATCCTATAATTATTTATAAACAGGATTTATTTATCGTTTAATCCTATGTAATTCAATTTATCTCCAATTAAATTAATTACTTATGAATTTATTATCCAATTCTGATTAGATTATT
The DNA here is from genome assembly GCA_030765085.1 of Allium cepa. Taxonomy (NCBI): domain Eukaryota; kingdom Viridiplantae; phylum Streptophyta; class Magnoliopsida; order Asparagales; family Amaryllidaceae; genus Allium; species Allium cepa. The sequence goes on along the minus strand of CM060936.1, from coordinate 22,141,075 downwards.
TTCATTAAGTAATTACATTTAAATCATTTATAATTGATTATCTAATTTATTTAATCCAATAAATCATTAACATTAATCACTTTAAATCAGTTACTTAATAATCCTTAGTTAATTATCCTTATTAACTAATAATATTTCTTAATTTACTTCTTAATTAATTAAATCCAAATCATTAATTAATTTAACTTAAAATTTTAATGAACTATAAATCATTAAATCTTAATTATCTTTGAGATAAAGTCATAATTTTTTTTAATTGATTCAATTATCATTTCTCAAACACTTTTGAAAACATTTTGTTTCAAATTCACTTTTAAATTCCATTTCAAATTAAAAGAATTTGAAATAACTACAATTTAACTTTATAATTTTAATCTATTTTAAATTCAAATTTCTCTCATACATTCAATTGCCTTTTTTTTATTAAAACGAATTGAATTTAAAGCTTTATTTATGTCCACACTAAATTCTAATTCAACTTGAATTTATGTTTTACATTTTCATTTGAACTCAATTTTTTAAACTTTGGTTTAAAAATTAAATCTGGTTTTAAAATTTCCAGACAAAACAGTCTTCAGGTTTGAAGCATGGAATGTGAATTTGACCCGAGTTTTCCCTGACCCTGCTTCGAGTAAATGACCCGGTCCACTCGAGTGCGACGCGAGAAAAACTCTAGTTCCTCCCAGGCAACCAAATACCCAGAACACACAGTGCTCGTGCACGTGTACATCGCCACTGGCAATCTTTCGGCACCGCCACTACGTCGAGCAAGTCGACGATCATCCCTAGATCAATTCGCGACCACCCAAACTTCCCCTCACCTCGACTTTGAAATTGAGTTCGAGCTCGAGCCTGGAATCCATGAACTGGAAACACCACCAATCCCTGTCAACACGTCGCCTTCGAAATTCCGACCACCAGAACGCGCCGCACCTCCGGCTACATCATCGACTACCCTTCCACTTCCATCACCCAAAAATTTGCAGCGTCCGATCCCCTTTAGAGCCCGCGAGAGATCGAATAGCATGGCCCCATAAAACTAGGGTTGTGAACGAGAAACCCAAACCGCGACCACCTCGATTACTTCTATCGCCATTGGCCATTTTTCGTGGCTCCTCTGATCACTCAACTACCCCTCGATCGAACCCCAAACTCTTCGATCAAGTGAATTGGCAGAGACAACCCAATCTACCCCAAATGATCAACACAGCAATACATATCCTACCCATTACCAAAAAAATATGAATTGAGCTTTAAAAATCCTATTTTTGACTTAGCAAACAGTTTGTAAACTCGAAACAATAATTCGTGATGATCGAAATTATCACTTATGCTAACTTTGTACTGTTCTTATGTTTTTCCCAGAGCAATTTAGTTTTTGTTAGCATGAATTAAATTTTACAATCTACTTTATACTTGCCTAAACATGTTTTGTTTATATACTTTGCTCTAACAATCAATGGTTTTAGAAATTATGATTTTTGAAGTAGCTCGGTCTCTTAAAATTTATAAACAGAGCAAATATCCAGATAAAAGAAAATGGCCAGGCTTCAACTTATCAAAATTAAATGAAATGCATATATTTCATACAACAATATACTTGATATTCATCATACACTAGATTCAAACTTAGGTTACTTAGATTATGAAGTTACTCACAGATTCACGGCATTGAATTCAAGAACTGGTTTTAAAACTTAAAGTTGCTCACCTGATCCTGGATAGGGCAGAGAAGAACTTAAGAAAATTTCTTTTTGTGTTTTGAAAACCCAGCTCGATTTTGTTTTTCTGGGTTGTTCTACTTGATGATGAACAGCTTTAGCTTTACTTGCTGTGATATTACTTTTGTTTTGATGCCTTGAATCCTGCTTCTAGGCCTTGATTCTAGTTTTAGTTGTAACTGAAGCTTTGTTTTGATAAGTTTGAACTAAAATGGAAAGGCTGGGATAAATAGAAAAGGAAGCTGACAGGAAACTTATTTTATTCAACTGCAGTGATAGTACTTGTGATATATCTTTGCTTGTACAGGGAATGTGATTTTATTTTTTTGTTTTATCAACAAGATCTCGGCTGAGATGATGTTGCTAGAGTCCTTTACGTTTCATACTTTGTCCTTTGTGTTCAAGTTCATACTATTTTTAAATGCATATGTAGTTTTGTTTTCTATTTTAAGTGTACTAAAGATTTTTGTCTTTGAAATACTTGTTTATGTTCATGTACACTTTTTCTTCTTTTCTTATATGTACTTTCTTCCCATTGTTTATTTACAAAGAGGAAGATTTGTTTTTTTTTTTTTGATTTTGGAGGCTGAAATAAGAGACAAAAGTGGCTAGCATTAAATGTTTGCCTAGATTTACACCTTCATATTTATCAAATATTGTTTGTACACTATTAGTATATTTTAATTCCCCTTTAAAACTTTCAGCCTGCACACTTTGGTTTTGTTAGCCATGCTATTCGAACTTGAATACTAAGTTGCTTGCCTATGTGTGTTAGTTTACAACTTGTATATTATTTATTTGTTTGTGTTTGTCTTGACCTCGTATATACATTTTGTACACATCTAGTTTATTTGTTTTGTTGCTTTGTTATTTGGTTATGCTGCTTCTAGCTTATATATGTTGTGAATAAATATATTACTTATGTTTTTTTTTTTAAACTTATCACCAATTAATTTCACAATTTTAAATCAAAAGTAAATTTAATTATCAATTTTAAATAAATTAAAATTCGGGATCGTTACAAAGACAAACATATAGATACAGAAATTTGAGAGACCAATGGAGATTTAACACCGCTCTTCACCTTCTCCATTCCATATTGAATGGGGACATACTCAATATTATCTACTCTAATCTCTTTCATAAAATTTTTGCTAGACTTCCCTAAGTCAATACCAACAGATAACCAACAAAGCTTCATGCCATTCAAAGCATAAGATGAATCATCATCATCATAAATATGCTTACAAATAAGGCCAACTGAACCAAATGGCCTTTCTTACAATTAAGCTCCACCTAGAGTCTGAATTTCTAAAATCTTTTCATCAACTATCATTGTAAATACCAATATATATATATCTGAATATGGAAACAATCTGATGACTCCAAATGTGTTTGACAATTTTCTGTTCTACCACTGTCATCATTTGATAGAGGCTCCACCTTCAACAAAGACCTCTCGTCAAATATCAAAATGCCTGTTAGTCACAATTCTCCTACTTGTTTCACAGCACAACCTATACCTCTTCACTCCATGTCTATAGCTATTTAATGTCCATGTAAAAGTGTATATTTTTATGTCCATAATTAATCTACTTTTATTTAATAAATAAGCATATTAGGATATTTTATAAGTTTTAACCAAAATTTAAATTGTTTTCAAATCATCATTTGTTTAACTCCATTTGGGAGTAAAATGATAAATTGGTGTATGATTTAATTTGAGAAAATTATGTTCACATTTTTAATTTTTTACTGTAGGAATTGAAAAGCAAATATGAAGAAGCTTCATGCATGCACAAAGGATAGAAGATAAATGAAGATTGAAATAAATGAATTCATACAACATGGAAAAGCCCACCTACCCACTAACCCATGGACCACAATTTAAAGCTAATGAAGATTAAAATCACATGCATATGTTCATGAAGGTTTAAAGGAATGTTAATGGGGATTAATTACATGCTAATGATAACTTGGAGGTCACACTTTCTCAAGGATAATTTGGATAGTCCACTAATATATGGATTAGGGTTTTAGACATGTATAAATATCCCTTATGTTTCATGTAAAGAGCTCCTACCACATTCTCTTTAGTTTAGTTATTGCCACAAATGTGAACATAAACTTTCTTTCTTTTTAGTGGATTCTTAGCCTTTTTACTCTTATGCAATTTATTTACATGCAATTTTAATTCATGCATTGTTAATTCATATTGTTTTCTTTTTTGTTTCTTTTTATGTTAGTAGTTTACATCTCTTTCTTTTACGCAAGTAGATTAGCTTTTAGTTTATTTTAATTAGCTTTCTTCTTTCATATTGAAATCACTTTATGTTATGATGAATTCAAATATGAGAAGCTAAGCACCTTCAATTAAGGGGTGGTGAAGATCTCATGAATCACATAAAATTAACATAGTGATTTCATTTGATTTCTTTTTGTGATTAATGGAATTTATGATTTGGTAAAATTTTATTGTTTAACTTTGAATTTGATAGCCTATGTTGTTGACACCAAATAAGCCATGCTTAAACAAACATAAACATAAATCACCTCTTCATCTACATATGATTTTGGTAATGAAGTAGATTTTAGAATCAAAAGTTTATGGTCTATATTACTAATCAATAGTAAATAAAGCATGCTTAGAATATATTTTATTTTTAATTTCATTATCATATTCATTAGAGTTGACAAATGGTTTGGGTGTGTGTTAAAGTTTAATGGTTTATTTTGGGATAATTAATATACCATACGTAGGACAAACACATCAACTAAATTCAGAGAGATCATAATTTCATTGTGTCGATTTGTGTGATCATGAGAAGGTATTTGCCTTTAAATTGCCTTCTACTCTCATATTTTTGTTCACTTTGTTTTAATTAGTTTTTACATTTTTTTTTAGCTTAAAACAATTTCAAACTCTTGGGTTAATTTGATTGAGTAGAATTTAAAAATCAATTCAATTCCTTGTGGATCGACCCGTACTCGCCACATACTAGAATTGTACGCTGTGCGCTTGCGGTTATTTTGATTACAATTTTTTGATGGTTTTCTAACCGATAGAAAAGTCGTCGTTGAACAAGTTTTTGGCGCCGTTACCGGGGAATAAATTTGATTTTTAGTTGTACTCTTCGAATTATTTTTTATTTGATTTTATTATGTTTTCATTTTATGTGTTGAGTTGCATTTTGAAAAATATATTTCATGTTGTGTGTTTGTGCGGTTTTTGTTTTTATGCTTGTTTTTTTAGTTGCTTTTGCATTTCTACTCAAAAAAAACATTGCATTACAAAACAAAACGAAAAATATTTTGTTTCATTTTCGTTTACAATTTTCATTTCATTTTGTTTTACAAATTTTGCATTTCACTGTTTTATAAATACAATCCATCTACTGTGCACATTTCCATCATCGTCCACATCTTCGAAACTTCTCTATCAAACAAATCATTTGCTTCAACCATCCTCATCAATCTCACAGCCCTCGCAACCTTTGCTCCCTCTGTCATGCACATCCCCTCTGTCCAAAGCTTCTACAGCTCCGTCAACTCTGCCATACAACTTATCCTATACTTCAGCCATACAACTTCTGCAAACAGTTGCACATACTCAAATTCTCCGTTCCACAATCACTGTCGTCCCCTTGCTTACATTTCCTCCATCTGTTCCAAACTCCACCATCTCCAACAATCACTGCCCACTACAAGTGCAACCATCATCACTACAATCTCCCCCAACATCTCTGCCACAACATCAGCAACTTCTCACTTCTCAACACACACATGTCCCTATGCTCCACCACACATATCCTGGTACACAAACCTCACTTCTCCACCACACGCCTTCCATCAACCAAAAATACCACACCAAACTGTCAATACTTCACATTTCCATCCCCATACATACTTGCCTAACCATCCAACTACTTAAAATTCAACCGTAACCAAAACTTCACCAACATCACCTCCCTGCTCCTCCTCGCATACAACACTGCAACCTCACAGCAACACATAACTCTGCCATCATCACCTACCCCTGCCACACCATTTCACCACCACCTAAACACCATCAACTTCACCAAAAAAACTCCATCTCCAACCGAAAATCACTTCCCATTGCCACCATAAGACCTCCTCATCATCGACCATAGGACTATCCAACTTCACATGCTCATCTCACCATCTGTCAACACACTGCTGCAACATCAACTACCCGAAGCACACCACACCACAACCCGCGAGCTAATCATTTTTTCTCCTCCTCACAACCACACCAACAACTTGTCATACATTCATGCCTACATACAAAACATCAACTGCACAACCTTACTACACCACCCATCCTCTACCTGCTTGTCTACTTCATCATCTCCAAATTGCTGCTACCACATAACAACACTTCAAACTTCCATACTTCTCTGCACATCCATCATCACCAACTTGCTTGCAGCCTGCATCACCATCACAAACCACCCTGCCCACTACTTCAACCAACTGATCACACAACCTTCCCGCCTTCCCTGCTTTAACTAATAACAACGACAACTTACTTCTACCTCCCTCATCCACTACCATCTAATTCACCACCTACTCCACTGCACTCACACTCAACTTCATCAATGCGCAGCAGCCTCCATCTTCCACATCCATGACTTCGACAATCAAGCACCGAATCTTCAACAACATATATTCATACCTACCTTACAGCAAATTGTCCTCAACGTTTCAATCCCTGAATTACACACACGACCACCTGATAGCCAACTTCGGCAACCATCGCGACCCGAAACCTCAAATTTCTATAACCCAAATTCACCAGAACCGTTGAAATCCCTCCAACTTCAACTCAAATAGACTCACCCGAACTATGAATCTGACCGTAAACCAAAATAACGAGTTTCTTCTGCAATTATGGCTTCATTTTCGTTTAGATTGGATTGAGAATTTTAATCTGGGAATCTTGAGTTGTTAATGATAAATTGGGATATTATGGCATTACGTGAAGTTTTCTTTGTTTCTGTTTGTTATTATGCTTGTAGGCATGCTCTTTTGTGGGTTTAGTTCATTGTTTTATTTATTTGGTCAAGTTGTGTTTTAAACAAAATCTTTCTTTCTACTTTCAATTAAAAAAAAGGTGAATTTATTTTCATTTTCATTTGGTTCTTAAAAAATAACAAGTAGTTTTTAATTGTTTTAGTTTAAGTTGCTTTGTTTTTCATTTGTTTAAGTTTCTTCTTTGGCGTGTGTATGTGTGTGTGTGTGTATGTATGTATGTATGTATGTATATGTATGTATATGTATATAAAACAACAAGTTGTTTTCAATTGTTTTAGTTTAAGTTGCTTTGTTTTACATTTGTTTCAGTTTCTTCTTTGGTGTGTATGTGTATATATATATATATGTATATGTATATGTATATGTATATGTATATGTACATATATATATATATATATATGCATGTGTGTGTGTGTATATGTATGTGCATATATTGTTGGGGAAATCTCGGTCTTCCCCGCTTCGTGAAGTTAAGATAGGCACTTTAAGATTAAAAGTAGCAATGGAAGCACAAGAGTTTATAATTCTCCAATATGGAGATTCTTCCACTATACAAAAGAATAGTAGGATTACAAAAGTAACTCACACTTGGTGGCTCACTTAAGCTTGAGGATAAAGACTTCTCAAGCTATCACTCTTTTCTCTCAAAGAGGATCTCTCTAACTCTAAAGTTTTTTTCTCACTCTAAGAAGTGACTTCTTCCTTGGATTCTTGGATGGCTAGTAATAGGGCTCCTTCTCCTATTTATACTACTCAACCTCTATAATGAATGGTGGAGATTACATGCATCCGACGGTAGAGATTGATTCTCTAGAATGTTCCACACTCTCTAGGAATCTCTACACTCTTCCATTCTCTTCTTTATTCTTCCATACTCTTCCGTAAGGTTCTAGAAGGTTCCACACATCTCTAGAATATTCCAGAGGGTTCCACACTCTTCCACAAGCTTCTAGAGAGTTCTACACTTCTCTAGAGTTCTCCGGAACATTCTAGAAAATTCTAGATTTCTCTAGAAACGTCTAGAATTTTCTAGAAACTCTCCAATTAAGGAAGGATCCCAACAAACTCTCCAATTAAGGAGGGATCCCAACAAATCTCCCCCTCCCGACTTAATTGGGGGGTAGTAGTACGTCGGCACCTTGACAGCAGTCTTCAAACTTCTTTGTTGGTACTACCTTGGCCATCATGTCAGACCAGTTCTCATCTGTGTGAACCTTGTCAAGATGTATTTGCTTTTCCTCTAGGTCACCATGTAAAAACGCCGTCTTGACATCGAGTTGTTCAATCTCTAAATCTTGCACGGCTGCTAGGCTAAGTACAACTCGGATTGATGACATCTTTACCACGAGAGAGAATATCTCTTCAAAGTCAGTACCTTTTTCTTGTCCAAATCCTTTGACGACTAATCGAGCTTTGTAGCGAGGCTTTAAACAGTTCTCTTCGGTCTTGATCTATACACCCACTTATTCTTCAAAGCTCTTCTCCCTTTTAGTAGCTCCACTAGTTCATATGTGTTATTCTCATGCAAGGATTGCATTTCTTCTTGCATGGCTATTCTCCACTCTTCTTTATGACAATCACTCATTGCTTCTTTATAGCTTTGAGGCTCCCCCTCATCAGTGAGCGTAACGTACTCCTCTGTGTTGTATCGGGTGGATGGTCTTCTGTCCCTTGAGGATCGTCTTGGCTCTGGTGCAATTGGAGTGCTAGATTGAGGTTCTTCCTGAACTGGTTCATCATGAATTTCATGATCTTCAGCTTCACTGCTTTCTTGTGTGTTGTTATCTTCATGTCGAACCAGAGTAGGTTCAATGTTCTTACTGCTTCTCAATCTTGGCCTCTCTGAATTCTTGATATCTTCAATTGTTTGGTCTTCGAAGAATACAACGTCTCTACTGCGAATAACCCTCTTGTTAATTGGGTCCCACAACCGGTACCCAAATTCATCCTTAGGTGAATGAAGATAAATACACTCCTTTGTCTTTGCATCAAGCTTAGCTCTCTCATCTTTGGGGATGTGAACAAATGCCCTGCACCCGAACATCTTGAGATGATTATATGAAGCCCTCTTGCCCGTCCAAACTTCCTCAAGAATGGCCCCTTCCAAAGGAACTGATGGTGTGAGGTTGACAATGTCGGCAACAGCCATTATAGCTTCTCCCCAGAATGATTTGGGTAACTTAGCATGAGAGAGCACACAACGAACTCTTTCTTCAATGGTTCGGTTCATTCTCTCAGCTAGCCCATTCAATTGTGGTGTCTTGGGTGGAGTCTTCTGTAGCCTAATGCCATATTTCTTCCAATAGTCTTCAAAAGGACCTCTATACTCACCTCCGTTATCTGATCGTACACACTTGATCTTCCGTCCAGTCTCACGCTCCACCAGAGCATGGAATTCTTTAAAGGCATCAAGCACTTGATCCTTTGATTTTAACAGGTGAAACCATACTTTCCTTGAATAATCATCAATGAAGGTGACAAAATATAGAGCGCCACCTATGGATCTCTCAGACATCGAACATACGTCTGTGTGCACGAGGTCTGGAATGTTCTTTCTTCTTGTGGGCGGAGAAGATCTTTGGAAAGCAACCCTATGTTGTTTTCCAGCTAAACAATGAGCACAAGGATGAAGTGGTTTACCTTTCACGTCAGGGAGGAGTTGTTTCTGAGCGAGTATGTGAAGACCTTTCGCACTAATGTGCCCAAGTCGTTTATGCCATGTGTCCATATCATCAGTAGAGATGTTTACTTCTCCTTTGCATAGCTTAGCTTGCATTACATACAATGATCCTACCTTCTTTCCTTGAGCTATTGTCAAACTTCCTTTGGTGAGCTTCCACTTCCCTTCACCAAAGTAATTCATTAGACCATCATCATCTAGCTTTCCAGCGGAGATAAGACTGAGGCGCATGGTCGGGACATGCCTTACATCTTTCAAAACAAGCTTGCACCCGGTGCTTGTTGTCAGAGTGATGTCTCCTATTCCAACAATCTTCCTTCTATCTTGATTTCCCATTTGCACCATGCCAAAGTCACCTCTTTGGTAGGATGAGAAGAAGTTTTCATGTGGAGTAACATGAAAGGAAGCACCAGATCAACAATCCAAGAACTCTCATCACAAGCAATGTTTAGAATGTTACTTTCACCAACGAGATATAGCAGATCTTCCTTTAATACTATGGCAGTAGTACTCTTTTCTTCTTGCTTCTTTGTTAGGCTTATTTGTTCAGGCTTAACATTACCGGCCATTTGGTCTCTTTTGAAGCTTCGACATTCCATTTTCTTGTGACCCATCCTTCCACAGTAATAGCATGCAATCTTCGAGCATGACTTGGATCTACCTCGAGATTGATGGGGATTTCGGCTCTTACTACGTCCATGGGTTTCATTCCTACCCTGATTCTCAACAACATTAGCTTCGGGATGGATAGACTCATCTCGTTCCATTCTCCTTGCTTCTTCACCAAGAAGGCTGTCACTGACGGTATCCATAGTTAACTTTCCTTCCGGAGCTGAGTTACTTAGCGTGATAACAAGTGTGTCCCAACTTTCCGGTAAGGAACCAAGGAGTAAAAGGGCTTGCATCTCATCATCAATCTTCATATCAATTTTTGTTAGTTGATTTACGAGCCCCTTCAAGTTATTCAAGTGCTCAATCATACTATGACCATCCTTATACTCCAATTTCACCAACCGTCGAACTAAATTGGCCTTGTTGCGAGGCATTTTCTTCTGAATCATGGGCTCAATCTTTGTCCATAATTCATAGGCATTGGTATAAGTAGAAACATGCTTGAAGAGAGTTTTGTCGATGTACTTACGGATCATAGCAACAGCCTTACGGTTCAACAGTTCCCACCGAGCATCACTCTTTCCTTCCACCTTATTTTTGTAGATGATGGGCTCATGCAAATCCTTACAATACAAGTGGTCCTCTATCATTGGCTTCCAATAAGAGTAGTTGTTAGCTGTGAGCTTCAACATGTCTCCATCATGAGCGACAATATCCTCCATCTTGAACTTACACGAGCTTGATTATGGCTACGGATGAACCTGGCTCCGATACCACTGTTGGGGAAATCTCGGTCTTCCCCGCTTCGTGAAGTTAAGATAGGCACTTTAAGATTAAAAGTAGCAATGGAAGCACAAGAGTTTATAATTCTCCAATATGGAGATTCTTCCACTATACAAAAGAATAGTAGGATTACAATAATATGATTACAAAAGTAACTCACACTTGGTGGCTCACTCAAGCTTGAGGATAAAGATTCTCAAGCTATCACTCTTTTCTCTCAAAGAGGATCTCTCTAACTCTCAAGTTTTTTTCTCACTCTAAGAAGTGGCTTCTTCCTTGGATTCTTGGATGGCTAGTAATAGAGCTCCTTCTCCTATTTATACTACTCAACCTCTATAATGAATGGTGGAGATTACATGCATCCGACGGTAGAGATTGATTTTCTAGAATGTTCCACACTCTCTAGGAATCTCTACACTCTTTCATTCCCTTCTTTATTCTTCCATACTCTTCCGTAAGGTTCCAGAAGGTTCCACACATCTCTACAATATTCCAGAGAGTTCCACACTCTTCCACAAGCTTCTAGAGAGTTCTACGCTTCTCTAGAGTTCTCCGGAACATTCTAGAAAATTCTAGATTTCTCTAGAAACGTCTAGAATTTTCTAGAAACTCTCCAATTAAGGAGGGATCCCAACAAACTCTCCAATTAAGGAGGGATCCTAACATATATATGTATATGTATATGTATATGTGTGTGTGTGTGTGTATATGTATATGTGTACACACACACACACACACATATATATATATACATATAAACTGTATATATCTTGTTTTTAATTTTAGGTCGTAGAAAATAAAAAAGTAGGAATTGCTTGCTAAATAACTGCTTTGCTTGCTTGCTAAAAAAAATCATCACTTCAAACTAAATTGCCAATAATTTTGCACGCTCTGGTATCACGCCTTCATCTCTTATTATTTTCTTTGCATTGTCGGTTGCTTGCGTTTTAAAAGAATAAAATTCAAAAAAATAAAAAATAAACTTCATTCGTAGTTGCATTGTTAAATCACGTTTAATTTCAGTTTTGCATTCATCTCACCTTATTTTCCTTTTTAAGGGCAACAACCAAATCCAGTAGGGTGGAGGATTTCACCACCCCTTCCTTGGCTTACAAATTACATTTCATCATAGAATTTTGACTAATAATAATGGTTATATATTTGACGTAAGGGTGTCACGAGCTCACTTGGGGCTTAATTGTACCTTAACAAATTATCTTCTTTGAACAATTTATATTCTTGGTATCTAGGCTATGACAAAGCAGTAATCAGTTATAAATATTACGGTGACTTATAAATATTATACTGATTGTTTCTCTGAAGTACTTAAACCTTCGGTTGCATTGCTACGGTGATTCATGGTGCACCGATAACTCATGTCCGTTACCTGGCTAAGAATGTGATTGTACAATTTTGGGTTAGGACCTAACGAGGATAGAAAATTTATAATTAAGTTCTTACATTCATTTAGTTGCACTAGTTCATGCATATTTAAAAAAATTCAAAATCCAAAAGCAAAAAAAATTGTAAATTCGACTTAACTTAGTTTTTTTTAAATCTAAAAAAAAGAAAATCATTTTAAATCTTTTTCTTTGAAATTTTTCAATCAAAATCTGAATTAAAAAAATCTTTTCAAAAAACTAAAAAAAAAAGCATAAAAAAAGAATTCACAAATCCAAATTAAAAACATTTTTGAAAATGTCGGAATTTCCCTACTCCCCAGAATTTTGCAATAGTTGTGAAAATCGGTATAATCCATATAATTTCACATCAAATTTTTATAGCTATTTTAATAACAGCTATTGTACAAACAATTCGAATTTTGCACAGTGAAGTTTTCAAAATGATGACTAACTTTCAAATCTTGAAAAGAGTATTGAAACGATTTGGTTTTTACTTGAATAACCAAATCAAATGATAAATAATTTGAGTAATCTGTGCAAGAACATAAGTCAAAGTTTTCAAAATAATCAAAATAAGAATTCACTTCAAAATTAAGATAATTTTGATTATAATTCATGCCAATACAACTTCAAACTCCAAAATGAATTTCAAAGTCAAAATGGAAATGCAAGCAACTTTTAAAATGTTTTGGCAATGAAAATAATTTCAATTGTGATGCAATGGACAATTTTTGTTCTCAAAAATTTCAAATTGAAAATTCTCAAATTAATAATTATAATATGATTTTTTTGAGCATATGGAAGAAATTCACAAAAATCATATGGATTTGTTGTTTGAAACATACATAAAACAACGTGAGAAACATAATCAAATCCCAACGTGTGATGAGTCAAGTGATAATCCATCTTTTACAAAAAATGACGATTTTCAAACAATAATTTTTGAAATTGAAAACAACAATCTTAATGAAGTTGTTGAAAGTGCGGTAATTGATTTGGATTTCAATTCTTCTGAGGGTGAAAAACTCGATTTTAAATTCGATCTTCCTTTTTCAGACCAAAACGAATTTCAAACTACTTTAGACCTTGAAAACGATGAAGTTATGAATAATTTAATAAAGGAAGATGAATTTAGTGAACACAAATTTTTGGATTTTTCGAAGATGGGTTGTTGAATTCTGAAGGCGTGGATTTTAATCACCATTTTGATTTTAAAACCAATAATTTTGAAGAATTTATCAATTTGAATTTAAATTTGATGAAAATAAACTTGAACTTCAACCAATTGTTCTATCTACCCCAAAAATCATCAAAAATAAAACAAGTCATACGATTTTTAATAAAATGACATTTGTTTTTCCAAATAAACATTCAACTTTGAAATCTTTATGGTTTGGTTTTCTATGCTTAAGTTTTGTCTCTCATACTTGACGAGACAAATGATTTGGTCTTTGGAAGACCGTTTCATTTACTCTATAACGTATATTTTCTGATGACATGTAAATAATAATTATTTTCATGTAAATATATGTCGAATTTTTATTTCTATTTTTCTCCTTTTTACTTGGTTTGACTATGGGGACACGACCAAAATTAAGTGTGAGGGGAGTTTCATCTGCATTTTTGATTTTTTTTCATGGTTTATTTTTTGCATTTTCTTTCTAAATCTCAAACAAGTGCATAATGCCCACTCGAAAGTCCATGGAATTTATCATCAACTTGATAAATTAATTTTAGGATATAGGACTTGCCTATTAGAATATGTTGTTCAAAAGGATCTCCTATTCTTCCATCAAATATTCTGCTTTTTCTCGAAAACTCGGGTTCAAATTCTTTTACACGATTTCATATTTCGTAAGCAGATATTTTTTCCTTTCCTTTCTGGTTTTGTTAAGTAAAAAAAGGAAGTAAATAAAAAAAAATTAATAAGCTAAGAAAAAAACAAAAAAATCCCAAAACAAATTTCTTTTTAGCATATTGATTTACTTTTAGAGAAACGCTATAGTATAAGTATATGTTTTTGGTTGGTAAATTGAAATTGTTTAAAAATTTATTTGTCTCAACAAAAATAAAAATAAAGTTTGATTACAAGTAATTATTGTTTAACTAGTATATAGGAGGATTCATCAGTGATAATTATGAAGCATATCCTAATTAATATCTCTGTTTAAAAGAGTGGTTGATTTAAAATAAAGGCTATAATATTTTTGATCTTCTAAGTAAATGGTGCAGGATGATTTTGCAATACTCTGTCTTATAAAAAAATAAAAAAGGTATAAAACATTAAAGAAATGGTTTTTTATAAAATTAAGAAATACATAGAGTCATGTGTTCACACGCAAGTGTGTATACTCGCCACGCTCTGTACTCCTCTCGCATTAGTCCGAAAGGCAGTGCAGGATCGGTATATCTGGCCTCAGTTTATCTGAGTTAGGTGTATGTATATATAAAAAAAACCCACCTAGAGTCATATTTCCATATGCAAGTGTGTACACTCGCTACGTTCTGTACTCTTTTCACGTAAGCCTGAAAGGCAGTGCAGGGTCGGTATATCTAACCTCAGCTCATCTGAGTTAGGTGTGTAAATATTAATAATGTTAATATTTTTGAAAAATAGAGAGAGTAGCAATTGAAATCCAAGCACTATTTTCACTTATTTGATTCGATTTGTTACTCAAAAGAAATAAAAATACCACTTTAGAAAACTTCGATAATCAATTAAGGATCCATTTTATGGTTGCACTATGTTATCAACCAAAACAACTAGCCAAACTAGAGTCTAATTGTGATGATAACTTAATTTTTGTTGGAAGTTTTGACAAGTAAAGGACTTAAATTTCTTGATAATGACCAAAACTTATATTTAATTATTCTCTTTAACTTAAAAATAAATTCTTCATTTGTAAATATTTTCAAAAACTTGCATTCATCTCTTTGTAAATAAATCTTACAATTAGGAATTTTTCGTGTTGCATTTGGATTTTGTGTGTAGTATCCGCTAAAAACCCTCACGAGGCAACACTTGTCCTACTAGGGACACCTAGAGGTTTAACAGCTTGTTGCATACGCTCAATGCAATCGTGTTTCCTATGAAAATGGATTTATCTTAGTTTTTCTTTACTCAAGAACGAATAAAAAGATAAGTGTGGAGGTATTTGATGTGCACGTAAAAGTCCATATTTTTACTTCCATATTTAATCTACTTTTATTTAATAAATGAGCATATTAGGGTATTTTACATGTTTAAACCAAAATTTAATTTGTTTCCAAATCATCATTTACTCAACTTCATTTGGAGGTAAAATGGTAAATTTGTGTATAATTTAATTTGGAAAAAAATATTATCACATTTTCGTTGTTAATTGTTGGAATTGGAAAGCAAATATGAAGAAGCTTCATGCATGCACAAAGGATGGAAGGCAAATGAAGATGGAAATAAATGAATTCATGTAACATGGAGGAGCCCACCTACCCACTAACCCATGGACCACAATTAAAAGCTAATGAAGATTAAAATCATATCAACAAATATTCATGAAGGTTTAAAGGCATGCTAGTGGGAATTAATTACATACTAATGATAACTTGAAGGTCACACTTCCTCAAAGAAAATTTGGGTAGTCTTCTAAAATATGGATTAGGATTTTAGACATGTATAAATACCCTTTATGTTTCATATAAGGAGCTCTTACCACCTTCTCTTTAGTTTAGTTGTAGCCACAAATGTAAATATAAACTTAATTTCTTTTTAATGGCTTCTTAGTCCTTTTACACATATGCAACTTATTTACATGCAATTTTAATTCATGCACTTTTAATTCATGTTCTTTTCTTTTTTGTTTCTTCTTATGTTAGTAGTTTAGATCTCTTTATTTTATGCGAGTAGATTAGCTTTTAGTTTATTTCAATTAGCTCTCTACTTTCATGCTGAAATCACTTTATGTTATGATGAATTCAAATATGAGAAGTTAAGCCCTTCAATTTTGGGGTGATGAAGCTCTCATGAATCATAAAAAATTAACGTAGTGATTTCATTTGATCTCTTTTTGTGCTTAATGGAAATTTTGATGTGGTAAAATTTTGTTATTTAACTTTGAATTTGATAGCCTATGTTATTGACACCAAATATGCTATGCTTAAACAAATATATACACAAATTACCACTTCATCTACTTATGATTTTGGTAATGAAGTGGATTTTAAAATCAAAATTGATGGTCTATATTACTAATCAATGGTAAATAGATCATGCTTAAAATAGATTTTATTTTTAATTTCATTATCATTTTCGTGAGTACAATTGGTTTGGATGGTGTGTTAATGTTTGATGGTTTATTATTGGCCAATTAATGTTAGGAAATCAAATCTATGGTTTCGATGACAACAACTATACAATGAAAATCGAATATATACATATATATATTTATATATACAGGTACTTGCTAGAACAACATCACTAGAAAGACAAGAACAAGGCTCAAAGGATACTATAAGAGACTAAAGTTGATAGGAACAAAGAAGCACAAGAAAAAGAGCAGGAAAACTGATATGCACAATATCAGACATCTGGGTGCTCAAGCCAGATGTCTGAAACAGTTCTCTTGAACAACACATAGGCTGAACCAGATGTCTGGCAATTGCACTCAGACGTCTGATCTACTACTATTTTTAAATATATATATAGTATTAGACGTCTGAAACATATCCCAGACGTCTGATTTCAAACTCGGATTTCAAATAAGAACTTCAACTACCGCATTCATATGGACATCTCCGCTTCTCTTCGCTACAACTCTTCGTCATCAACAAAAGCAACTGTAGAGCACTCGTTAATGGATGCAACTATTCAACATACATATCTACAACAATATATAGCATCAAGAATCAAGAGAACAAATTACCTTACTTATTTACGCTCTCTAATTCTACACTCTATCATATATTCTTGATCTCTGCAATATATACCTGTATTCACTCTTTCATATATTCAGTTCTTCATAGACAATACTCTTTAGATATATATTGGAAGCAATTGTACTAATTAGTTAACATCCATGGTATACTAGAACACACATTTGACAAGAACAACTTAATGTAACCAAGCCTGTTCCTCCGGACGAAGCGAGGGCGTTTGATAGTTGAACTCCAAAGGGGAGCTTCGAAACTGGATGTAGGATGGAAGGTCCGAACCAGTATAAAATCCTGGTGTGCTTATTCTATATTTACTTAGATTAATATTGTTTTAGTTGCATCATATATTTTGTCACATATACTTGCACATACACTAAACGATCCACCGTGTAGACTTTCAATTGGTATCAAAACAAGGTTTGATCAAAGTACAGTAACACATATTTGAATCACTTTAATATGGAAAGTATTTTTCAAGAAGGACAATCCACAGCACGTCCCCCACTTTTTAATGGTTCTAATCATGCATATTGATCAACACGTATGAGAATTTTTATGAAAGCTAATGGATTAGAAATTTGGTTAGCCACTCAAAATAATTATGAAGCACCTGACATTGCTATGAACACGTGAAATGATGCACAAAAAACCGCAGCTTCTAATAATGCCAAAGATGTGAATGTTTTATTTTGTTCATTAGATAAGAATGAATTTTCACGTGTCATGTTGTGTAACACTGCATATGATATTTGGCGTATCTTACAAGTTACACATGAAGGCACAAACAAAATTAAACAAACTAAAATTTCAATTTTACAAAATCAATTTTCATTATTTAAAATGGAACAAAATGAATCTATAGTAGACGTGTACTCTAGATTCCAGACCATTCAACACGATTTAATGGCACTTGGAGTCAAATTCACAAATTTTGACTTAATATCTAGAATACTCAATTCTTTAACTCTAGAATGGGAAAGAAAGAATTAGCTATCGAAGAAGCTAACGATCTCTCAACACTCTTAGTTGAAGAATTGATAGGAAATTTAATGTCCTATGAAGCTAATTTGCAGGCAAGAAAAGAAGAAAATTCAAAGAAGAAAAACATAGCATTCCCAGCAACAAATGAAGACTCCGACTTAGAAGAAGAATAAATTGTATTTATTGCCAAAAACTACAGCAAATCCAAAAAGTTTAGGAAAATGGCCAGATTTCAGAAAGGAGGAAAATCAAGCTCTACAAATCAAACGTCAATCAAATGCTATGAATGCGATCAATTTGGACATATGAAGAAAGATTGTCCCAAGCTCAACAATGATAAAAAGAAGAACAAATTTGAAAATTTCAAAAAGAAGAAAGCTTTCAAAGTAACATGGGATGACTCGGATTCTTCATCATCATCCGACAGAGACAGCGATAGTGATGGAGAACAAGCTAATTTATGCTTTATGGCACAAACTGATGAGGTATGTCCCAAACTTAACTATGATGAATTACTAGAACTTAGCATGGAATTAGACGATAAATTTAAACAAATTAAAAAATTGAATAAAGAACACATAGCCAAAATAAATAGATTAGAACTTGAAATAGGAATGTTAAAAGATGAAAAAATTATTTTAAAGGAGGAACTAGAATTATCTCAACAAAAAACTAAAAGTAGTTTAGTTGAAAATGAGACAATATCTAATGATTTTGATAAAATTAGACTACAAAAGGATAACTTGTTAAAAGAAATTACCAACTTGGAAAGTAATATAGAAACATTGAAAATTAAAATTTTTAGAATTAAAAGAAAAACTAGATAAAATTACAAATAACGTTTCAAAATTTAATAAAGGAAAACAAGATTTGAAAAATCTTATCAAAACTTCAAAACCGTCAGGTAATAGAAATGGAATAGGATTTAAGAATATTCCTAAACAAAAAAGAAAAAATATTAAGAAATATAGTTTTATTTATCAAAAGACTAAAGTGTCTAAGAAGAATACCAAAAATATAAAAATTTGGATTTCTAAGACAATTAATAAGTTGATTAGAAAAGACATATTAAATTGTTTTTAGATAATGTAGTCTATAATAAAAATTATGTTCATAAAGGTACCAAACCTTCTTGGGTATGGCTACCTGCTTCTCCTAACATTTAGGACCCTAACAAAATATATGGGTACCAATTAAATTATCTTTTATTTTGCAGGTACCCAAAATAAAAAATAAGAAGAAATGGATATTTGATGGTGGATGCTCCAAGCATATGACCGGAAACTCAAAAATGTTATCAAATATAACATACATCGATGTTGGAACGGTAATTTTTGGAGATAACTCAAAAGGTTACGTCGTTGGCATCAGAGAAGTCATCAACTCTGGTATTTCTAACTCCCCTATTATTACAAATGTTTTGTTAGTAGAAAATTGAAAACACAACCTACTTAGCATTAGTCAATTATGCGATAAAGGTTTTCAAATCAATTTCGAAAAAGATAGATGTAATATTTTCGACAATAACAAACAACTTATCTTTGAGGGTTTTAGAAACATAAATATTTATGTCTTAAATACGAGTACAAATCGAAATTCAAATTTATGTTTAACCGCCAAACATGATGGTCTATGGATGTGGCATAAATGAGTTTTCCATATTAATTTTAGATATATTAATAAATTAGCAAAGTATGAGCTAGTTAGAAGTTTACCTAAAATAAATTATAACGTAGAAAATTTATGTGACGATTGTCAAATCAGAAAACTAAAGAAAAGCTATTTTAAATCTAAAAATAATATTCCTGCAAAACAATCATTAGAATTATTACATGAAGATTTGTTTGGTCCAACTCAAGTACGATCTATAAATCACAACAAATATGTTTTCGTAATAGTTGATGATTTTTCAAGATATACATAAACTTTATTTTTAAAACATAAAAGTGACACCTTTAGAATGTTTAAAATTTTTGCTAAAAGAATTAAAACTCAAATGGATTTGAAAATTAAGAAAATTCGAAGTGATCACGGTGGAGAATTCGAAAATGATATTTTTACCAAATTTTTGTAATAAAAAGGTTATAAGTCATAATTTTTCTTTTCCCCACACACCTCAAAAAAATGGTGCAGTAGAAAGAAAAAAAATCATGCGTTACAAGAATGTGCACGAACACTATTAAATAGTAGTGGTTTACCAAAACATTTTTGGGTTGTAGCTATTATAACGGCTTGTTATGTTTTGAATCAAGTAACCATACGACTATGACTAAACAAACATGTTTTCAAATATTTTTTGGAAGAAAACCTAAAGTATCATACTTTAAAATCAAAATGTTTTATACTAAATACAAAAGATAATTTGGGAAAATTCGATCCAAAGGCCGATGAAGGAATCTTTGTTGGATATTCGGATCGCATCCAGGCGTATAGAATTTTTAATAAACGAACTAACACATTGAAGAAAGTTTACATGTTTCGTTTAATAAAAAATTTCTTAACCATCAAACTAGTGACCATGAAGAAATAATTCCAATAACAAATACAACAAATTCTTATAATAATGAGACAAATGCACAAAATAATACTTTAGTGTCATCTCCTAGAATTCTAAAAGATCATCCAAAAGTTAATATCAGAGTAACTAGAAATCAACTTAACCAAGTAAGTCATATAGCATTTGTGTCAAATTTTGAACCGGTAAATTATAATGAAGCTTCAAACGATAATTTTTGGATAATAGCTACGCAAGAAGAATTAAATCAATTTGAACGTAATAATGTTTGGGAATTAGTACCAAGACCAGAAAATCAATCAGTTATTGGAACAAAATGGGTATTTAAAAACAAGGCTGATGAAAACAGAAATATAGTTAGAAATAAAGCACGTTTAGTCGCTCCGGGTTATAATCAAGAAGAAAGTAAGGAGTACGACGAAACTTTTGCTCTAGTAGCAAGACTCGAGGCCATACGCACGTTACTTTCTTTTGCAAGTCATCACAATTTTAAATTATTTCAAGTGAATGTCAAAAGTGCTTTTTTAAATGGTTTTATTAAAGAAAACGTATGTTGAACAACCTCCATTGTTTGTTCACGAAAAATATCTCGATCATGTTTTTAAATTACACAAAGCCTTATATGTTTAAAGCAAAACCCTCGTGCCTGGTATGAACGTCTTAAGAATTATTTAATCACGTCTGGTTTTCAAATAGGTAAAATAGATACAACTTTATTTATTAAACGAGAAAATAACGATATCTTAATTGTACAAATTTATGTAGATGATATTATTTTTGGTTCAACTAAAATCTTTGTACTCAATTTTCAAATATTATGAAAAATGAATTTGAAATGTCTCACATGGGCGAGTTAAATTTCTTTTTAGGTTTACAAATAAAACAACTTGAAAATGGTATTTTTATTCATCAAGAAAAATATTGTAACGATCTATTACGTCATTTTTAAATGGATAAAATTTCAAGCAAACCAACACCAATGAGTACTAGTGTTCACTTGGAAAAAGATGATAACGGAAAATATTTTGATGAAAAATTATATCGTAGTATGATTGGCTCCTTACTATATTTAACGGCTAGTCGACCAGACATTATGATGAGCGTATGTCTTTATCCCCGATTTCAAGCAAAACCAAAAGAATCTCACCAAAGAGCTGTTAAACGTATCTTTGATATCTACCTAGTATTAGAGATTACGGTTTGTTTTATCCTAAGGGATCATCATTTGAACTAGTTTCATATAGTGACACGGATTTCGATGGATGTAAAATAGATCGTAAGAGTACTAGCGGAACGTGTCACTTTATCGGACAATCATTAGTTTCATGGTTTAGAAAAAAGCAAAATTGTGTCCCTTTATCCACTTGCGAAGCCAAATATATTTCAGCGATTCTAGCATGTGCACAAGTAATATGCATGCAACAAACGCTTAAGGATTTCGGCAAAGTTATCGATAAATCACCAATATATTGCGATGATACGAGTGCAATAAATCTGTCAAAAACCCTGTAAATCACTCACGTACTAAACATATAGATATATGACATCATTTGTTACGTGACAATTTAGAAAAAGGAATTATTACATTAGAATACGTAAATACCGAGAATCAAATAGCAGATATTTTCACAAAACCACTAAATGAACAAACATTTATTAGACTACGACGCGATTTAGGAATATGTTCTCTTAATGATCTTCTCAATTAATATTACATTTTCATTCATTCTATTTTTGGCTAAATTTTTTATCCAAAATCAAAATTGTTAACACCAATCAACAGTTTTTTAGAAATTTGTTTTCTCAATTACCTATGTATAACCTCTAAAATCATGTATAAATAGCCATTTTACAAAACAAAAAGTAAAGAATATATAGATTTCATATATTTTTTACACAAGAAAATAAAAGCATGTCTTCCAGCAACTCTCATCTCTCCTTCTCAACACCAACAACGGATAGTTCAGCGGATACACCTCATCGCCTTCCTACTCCTATACCAGATCAAGAACCGATATATAAGTGGTCCTCCTACCATATGGGATTCACTCCTGATATAAAGAGGTCCAAACGATCTCTATTTGTCTCTCCTAACATCAAGGAGAAAATCGATGAGATACATCACTACCAAAAGCAACAAATAGATTTACAACGAGAATTATACTTTGAATACAAGGTCACTGCGCGGCGACTAAATTTTTTGGAGCAAGTAGAGGTTAAATTTTGCAATTCACGAAAGAAAGATGTACATGAACCACTTTCGATTCCTTGAAATCCTTTAGATCCTTCTGCATGTTAACATACACCTTTGGATCCTTCATTTAGGCGATTCTCTGGTTCCCCGAGAACCAACGAATGTGGAAATATATGGTCTCCACTCAAACCATGGAAGGATAGCACCTTTGAAGATCGCAATGCTCCATCTTCATCCAAAATAAATTTGCTTATTCTCATTGTATATTTTATCTAAGTATATTTGTATTCTTTTTCACTAATAATAATATTATGTTTTACTAAAATAAATCTCTCGAAAAATAAGCAACACCCTTCAAAATTAGGCTATTTTAAGACAAACATGCCATTTCAGACGTCTGAACAATGCCCTCAGACGTCTGACACTCTTGCATTACATAAATTTTTATGCATCGTGCATATATCAGACGTCTGATATAACCTTCTAGATGTCTAAGAAAACCATCTGTCCTAAAAATTACACTTCGGCCTATTCCAAATGTCCGATTTTACTTCCAAACGTTTGACAAAACTCTCGGAGTTTCAACATTTACAAATCGATCAATTCCAAACGTCTACCACCAACAACCAGACGTCTGATTCTATTTACTGTCTTCAAACTAGGTTAAATCAGGAGTTTAATTCACCTTCCCGACGTCTGAATCTCTTAAGTACCCTGCTAACGTCTATTTTTTCACTTTTTCTCACTTACATTTTCGTTTCGTTTCTACTCCAAAGTCGATTCTCTAATTCTCAAACTCGCTTTCTCCTCCAAACACGCTTGAATCTCATGACCACTAAAACGAAAAAAACCTACAATCTCTAAGCGAAAGCAAGACCAAGCTACTTCATCCAACCCGCAAGTTTGCTCTGACGATCAAATTGAGCGATGGATGAATTATGTACCAAGTTCAATCAAGAGATACGAGGATATTCAAAAGAAGAAGCTCCATACATATCCATTTTATAATTTGCTAAAGTTCCCAATGTATGATTTGCACGAAACTTGCGAAAGTGCTTGATTAGAAACATTGGTTTCCTTCAATCCCAATAATATCCAAATCGATCAGCTAGCCATATTTCTTTTCTATGCTAATTTATATAGCACAGCGGTTTGGAACACTGACAACGATGATAATTGGCTATTATCAAGTGTTTACGACAACACAATTAGGCTTACTCCAAGGATCATAGGCCGAACTCTCGGATGTTCCGACACCAGAGAAGATTTATATAATATTCTGGATATGCATCTCAAACCGAGAGAAAATATCACACAACAAATATGGGATGATGAAATGCCTAGATTTGCATCAAAATACCTAAGACCTAAGGCGAGACTTCTCACTAGAATGATTATCAACACTATCATTCCTCGCCATGGTAGTCATGAGCAAATCACAGAATTAGAGCACAAGGCTCTATATGCTATATTTAGTGGAACAAGGGTTAATTGGGCAAAATTTATATTTGACAAGCTCAAACATTTTTGGACTCAATAACGCCCATCCATCATCTATCCTACATACATCATGAGACTTCTAAGAACTCACAACATCCCTTCATAATTATCTACTTTTGAAGATATTTCTCCGAAATATGCATCCACAAATTTTCTCTCTCTCTAATGCACTTACCAGAAAATCCTCCGGATTTTATATCATTTTTTCTCTAGACCAGAAGTTGTTCTCAAGCTTATTGCTCTCTCTTATAACACATGAGATATGCTCTCCGCCACTTTATAACAATGTGACTAAAAAGAAATAGAAAGATCTCTAATTAC
Source organism: Allium cepa (assembly GCA_030765085.1). Classification (NCBI taxonomy): domain Eukaryota; kingdom Viridiplantae; phylum Streptophyta; class Magnoliopsida; order Asparagales; family Amaryllidaceae; genus Allium; species Allium cepa. The sequence continues at coordinate 22,116,399 of CM060936.1, read as the reverse complement.
ATGCTCGGACACACAATAGTTAGTGAATTCTTATGACAGAAATTCACTACTATTCCCAACTTTGAGAACCTTCACATGCTTGGTCGACCGCTTCTCTACCTAGGTCTTCCACTTAAACCTAGGCAAATATTTCATCTTTGGCCTTTTTGAAATAAACTCAAGCCTTATGTGAGAAATCATTCACAAATAAGATGAAGTAACCGGCTCCACCTAAAGATACAACTGGGGTGAGTCCCCACGCATAAGAATGAACATACTCTAGAAATCTATAGCTTTAGGTCTTCTAACATCAAATGTGACATGCTTCTTCTCCCCAAAAGAATAATCACCACAAGATCTAGGCTTCGACTGACAAATACTATCAATCAACCCATGCTTCTTTAATACTTCAAGACTCTTCTTACCAACATGAGCTAAATGAGATGTCATAACTAAGTAGAATATACAACAGCAGAATCAGTAGAAACAACCGACTCTCCCAAGACCGTCTCTTCATGAAGCACGTAAATATTATCAACTCGCATCCCTTTCATCACTACCAAGGAACCCTTCACCATTCTCAATTTTTCTCCATCTATTATTATCCACATACCAAGTCTACTTAAAACTCCAACTGACAACAAAATTCTATGTAGCATTGAAACATGTCTAACATCTATGATAGTCCTAATAACATAATCATGCCTCCTAAACCTAACACTTCCAATGCCCAGTACATGACATGATATGCCATTTCCACATAAACTGCTCCACCATCAATCCTCTCGTAACTGACTAAACAACTCCTATCTAGCATCATATGACGAAAGGCTCCTGAATCAATCACCCAACTTGTACTATCTAAAGACAAAATACTGCTTGAAGATAATGATGTATCACTATCGCTTCTATCTACATTCGATCTAACCGCTGTCGAAGCTGAAGCTTTCTCTTTCTTCACTGTCTTCTTTCTAAGAGCTGGACAATCCCATATGAAATGCCATTTCTTCTTACAATAATAGCAAACACCCCTTTAGGACCCATGAAGTGGGACCTATGCATATCTCTTCCACCTTCAAGGTGTTTTTGGCTTTTATCTCCGTTTCTAAATAAATGAAGTTGTTGCTCAAGAATACCATCATTAGTCTTCGCCTTCCACGTCCTAAAAACTTCTTTTCTATCAAATTTGGTGATACCATAATTTTTCATACTAATACTAGAAGAAATTTCCATTGATAACTAATCTAGAACAAAACAGCTAGCTCTGATACAAATCTGTTGTACAAAATTTTAATTAATTTGCACTAATGCCAAACCGTTGTGAAATAGTTAGGCTTATGCATGGAAGCAACCAAAAGGATCTAGCATGTCGATTAATTATCAAACGTCAATTCACTAATCACCATACAAAAGAAAAACAGAAGAGTAGAGAACACAAAGATTTAACATGGTTCGGCCAAATTACCTATGTCCATAGACCCAACAACTATTCTTTATTTTAATGAAAAAAGAGAGTACAAGAGAGAGATTACACAATTTTAGGCAGTAAAATAGAGAGATTAACCTATAATTACAAATTAAATAATCAATTTCTCTAAAGACTTGTTTGCACTCAAAACCCCTAATTTGATTTGACTATAGAAATTAGGGTTTATCGAAAAAGAGGATAACATGATGCGCACACACACACAAATATGAAGATAAACTTCTTTTATTTAAATAGACTTAATGAAAGAGTTACTTGAAAATTAGGAAGAAGAAAAAACTTTGATTACATGACAACCTTTCCAAATTTCTTGATTTGATTCTAATGCATATAGATGAAGAAAATCTTATGTTTCTATAAATTTCCTTTGTTGATTGAATCTCCACGTATAAATTTTCTATCTTCATATAACAAAAATTATGACTAATTAATTAGTTTCCTTTCTTCAAATGCAATCACACATAACTTTTATGTTTTTCTTTCCACGTAATAAGATCAATTAGCTAAATTCTTTTAGTTTTTGGCAAATATTTGAATAATCCAAATTTAACAAAATTATTGATAGATGACAAATACTTATTATATACGCACATTGACATAGAAATATTAGGATCATGTGATTTTTCACATTGGGCATGGTAATAGTTTAAAATAAGTAAATATTTGAAGAAAAAGAGGTAAAATTGGATTCTTGTCAGTGGTTCATACTGATTATAAAAAGTGGTATAATATTACTATGAGATTTCAAGTCAATACCAGTGCAGACAAGTGGGTTTAGGAACTGCACTAAGATGTATATATATTATTCAATATATACTTTATATTTCATACTTTTATTTATGTCAAAAAGGACTTTATAACCACCCCATCAATTTATACTTTTCGTTGCATTTAAAAAATGCATAAATTAACTTTCCATAGTGTTTTAGAGTAGTCTCTGTAACGACATGCTATAATATATACATTGATCTAACATTACGAAAAGTTGTCATTTCATAGCGTTTTGTGACCCTATGAAAGATAAACGTATTATCAGTTAACTGGTATCCAAATGCTATTAAAAATACTTACTATTTTATACCTTTTTTCAAGGCTATTACTTTATTTTAATGCTATTACTTTTTTATTACATCTTATCCTTTTTGTTATAGTTTACATAGCATTTTTAAAATGCAATACAACACATTTCTTTTTTTAAAACAAAATCTGTTTTGTGACATTTCTCTATATCATAGCATTTAATAACATTTCAAAATGCCATATATGCCACACTGTTGAAATAGAAACACGTTAAAATTAGAAAAAAATCATAGAAATACATTAGATGTTCAACATATTATATTATAGATAACAAAAGCACACAATGTACATTCACCAATACTACATATAAGCTTTTCGTAATATCTCTCATAAGTAATGTTTTCGGCGTACAAAATTAAAGCATGTACATCCGTTGTGTAGCATAAAATTATACTAAACTTGACTAATTTTATTACAAATACCAACTTTTATACCATTTATGAAATTTCCCATGGTGGTTGGAAGTGCATATCTTCAATCTCTTTTGACATATTCCTGAGAAATGGCTGCTTGAACAAAACAGGTGAAATGCTTACTTCAAAAGTTAATTTGAAATAGAACAACCAAAAATGATAGGAAATAACATGTTTTTAAAATAATAATTAGTAACCTTAAAATTCCTCACAGAGTCGAACTCATTTACACTAAAATGTCTGTGGAGCATGTACGGGGTAGAAACCACACACTACCTATTCAATTTCACATGTGCATAATGCATCAGTTGTATGCCGGTATTGGTATGATGGTTTATTTTGAAGATGTAATATTTTCTAACTTAGGTATCTAAGATTTTACATGCATGTTATTTGACATAGTTCAAAACCTAATGTTACCAATAAATTATTAGAGCATATACAACTCTGCTGTATTGCAGATTTGTGGTATAAGGCACAAAACATTTAGGACATGCTGGCTTCAAAATTAGAGTTGTGTTTGGCTTCAAAAATAAAATACTCTAAACTATATTGTTTATCAACCAATTACTTAAGATTATGATATTTAACTACCATGTTAATTTTATGGAAATCAAAAGTTAAGATCTTTGCTATTACACAAGAAATACAATAGTAACATTGAAATTGGAATTATTTTAATCCATTCCCTTTATACAAAAAATAAGAAAAATGTCATATGAGCATTTTGATTGTCAGGCTGATGAAGGAGCATCAACGACCTACCTCAGTTGGCTAGAACCATTTACAAGAATGGCTATATTCTAATCAAGGGCAGGCATTACAAGATTGGCACATTGGTTTTGCCTTTTTAACATCGGATCTAAAGTCTAATATGCTTTGGATAAATTATATTCAAACACCAAGAATCACTTTTACATACTTCATCAACTTTCATTCATTATTAAAGAGAAAATTATGGTCCTTTTGGTTGAATTTGTCCTCTAAACATGTTATATACATGGTATGAGCTAATATATTTTTCTGGTCATCAGTCTGATAATTTTCAATATAGTTTCACCTTTGAGCATGCTTGATACCTAACATAAAGTTTGTACCTTTAGCTACTGGATTTGTTGGTAGTATTTTGTTTCTTATAGTAATAAAGTTTTACGGGTGTTCTCCTTAATTTTAGAACCACTTTTTCATCAAAAAAAAATATATTATTTAAGATTTAAAAAATACAAAACATATCCTCTATAAAAGGGAAACCCTTTTTTAGGAAGAGAATACACAAAATTAAGAGCGTGTTAAGAAAATGAACTTATTGAGAAAATTAAAACAAAAAAAACATCCGAGAAGACAAATATACAGTGCAAAATGGTATGGTATTTTTATGTAGATGTGAAAGTAAAAGATATAGATGCATTTTATGGACAGAGAAACATGAGCCATATCCTCATCCATACAAATGAGACAATTAGTATCGATAAACAAAATATCTAGGTCTTAAAAATGGTTTTTGTCTAGATACTGTTAACTATTAATCTTAAAAATTTATGTTGAACATTTTTTAAGTCAGAAGATATGGTAAGGTTGAATGATACCATTTTAGATTTTCCAAATTTGACAGGTTGAGGGTGGACAAGTTATCATTGCAATGCACAATTATTATACCTATATACACTTCAGTACCCAAGTTCAAATTAACATGTAAAGCAAATACTTTATTCCACTATTACCATGAGCAGTGATACCGCTAGTGCGATTGACATGATAACATTTGAGTACTCCCACGTAGTTCGATATGCCTGCAAAATCTTTAATGATTTACTATATGTTTCCCATTTAAATTTTCATATACCTTTAACTTGAGTTTTCGTAACCAAATACTATGTCCCCGTGTATGTAACTATTGTATTGTGTAGCTCAGTAGGCACATCACGGTAGTTACACTTATTTTAAACTCAATATCATGGTTGTAAGTTTGACATTATCTCATTACATGCATATTTACCAGTGTTGAAAATTCATTTGGAATAGCCATGCATGGCCAGAAGGCAACAAAGCTAAACGAATTCGATAAAGACTATATAACTATGTATGACGTAACGATCCAACTTCCGACTCTCGATTGTTGACACTAATACATCAACGGTATTCGTGTGCTGAACACCCAAGTGTCGGAAAGATAGATAGTTACAGTAGGGTAAAGAGAAAAAGAAATAGAACAAGAAAGAAATAACACAATATCAGAATCTCGCAACGAAGCAATAAAATACAATATCCAAAAAGATAATTCAAAGGATTACTCCATAGTACAAAGTAATTTTAGAGTTACTAAATCAAAGTACTATCATCAACCTGGACAGATATAACTGCATGTCCTCACAATTTTAGTACATACATAATAATAGTGCAACGAAAATTGAAATAGATAGATAAACAGAAGCCGTAAAACCTACTTTACTCGGCCTTTTTGAAAAAGTACACGAGGAATTTATGAAAAATAAAAACTATATGTCTGAATAAGTCTGACATGAGAAATTCAAGATACATGCATCCACATAACAGTAACTTCTGAGACCATACTGATCACTTCAATAGTTTTTCCCTTAGAAGAAAGCAAACCGTTTGATAAATGCATATGTGATATAATAGATAATGTATAGGGTGTAGAATATAAATTAAAAAACAGTTGTACTACTTGCATCTCACAGCACAACAATATTAGCAGCACATATAAAACCACTAAAGTACGTTCGCATATGGATTTTCCATGAAGGTCCCCTCAGTAAGCTGAAGTTGGCCCTTACACAAGGGTCAGAAACTATCTTACGAGCATCGTATATCTCTAGAAAAAATATGTAACGAACTGTAATTTTCGATAATTAAATTTAGTTAATTAAATAACTTTTGGAATTTAATATCGTGAAAAATTAAAATTTTAAGATTTATTAAGGAGAAGAATTCCAGAATGAAATATAGTAATGTTAATTTAAGGTAATTGCTACCTATCTTAATGTAATTCCAATTAATTGAAATGATGGAAAATTCATAATTGGTTAAAATTTTAAGTAAGAAAATGAATCATATGTAATTTACTTGAAAGTGGTTTTAATATAGAATATGAAAGCAGCTATTTGTAAGTAGATGTATAATCTTTGTTTGTAAACAAAAAAAAAGTTAATGAATATGGATTACTAAGTTATAACAATTGGATTTTCATCATCTCATTAATTAGTCTGTTTGAATATTGAATTGGAAATTATTGGAATTAAATGTAATTAAATATTGTGGTTAATGTAAGAAAAGGCGTCAATTGTAGAAAATGAGGATAATAAGATTGGAACGTATGTTAATAATTTCATAAGGTATTGGTTGATTTAATAGCAGGAGTGTAAATCAAAATAAAAGAATAAAAATGAATAAGTTTAGTAAAGGAGTAAACATATGTTTACTTATTTGAAATGTTTGATAGCTGAAAGATTGATTGTATAGATGAAAAACTATTATTTAGTAAGAAATGTATAATTACTGTTTGCATCCAATAGTGTATAAATATGTTTAAATTACTATTAGATAGAAAAAAATTGTTCTAATTCTCATTACATTCATTTAGTCCATTTTGAAATTTAATCAACTGAAACTAATGCAATTATACATTTTCAGTTAATAGGAGAGAGAATACTAAATTGTAAATTAATAGGCGTACTTAAAAACAGATTTTGTTTCGTGAAAATATGAGGATAGTTTGATTTAATCAAAAGAAAATTTTCATAAAATAAAACAAATGTTTCATTCGTGAATGTAGGTTTAATTTCATTAAAATAAAGAATAGAATGATTAATTTTAAAGGAATTATTTGAGCTGTGTTTTAGCTTACAAATTGATTACAAGAATAGAAAAATAATTTATTTCAGTAAGTTATTTATTACTCTTGTGTATAAACAACAAATTATAAACATGTTTACATAAACAATTGTTCTATTTTTCATCTGTTTTAGTTGTCTGTTTTGAAATTTAACTTTGTAAGTAATTGCAGTTAATGTAATTGAAATATTTTAATTAAAAGGGGAAGAAAACGTTGATTGCAATTAATAGATTTAATAAAAAATGCATGTTTTTTGTTTAAAAAGGGTGTTTTAATGGAAACAAAAGATTATTTTGTGAAAACCAAATTGGACATTTTCATTTTTAAGGTAAGTTTAATTTTTTTATTATGCGTAGATAAAAAACTAAATGAATACAAATTTGATTATTATTTGAGTTAATTAAGTTAATTTAGTTACGTTTCAGAAAATTGAATTTCAAAAGGTTGTGCGATGTACATGGTCCCTTCATTTCTTTTGTTATCAATTGTTGCATGAACTTTTTACTATAGTTACCTTATTATTAATACTTAATCCATTCATTTCTTCTTTTGTTCAATACCTGAGCCTAGACTTTTAGGTTGTATTTAATTCTTGCCACCTCATTTTCAGGTGTACAAATTTTTTTTGCAAACTTTTCCATTCCTACGTATATTTCCTTATGCATTATTAATGCCTGAAGCTTTCGAAATAAAATGTGATATTTATTTTTGTACCTCCACCTTCATTTCTTAATTATAAATAACATGCAGCTTATTTCTTCATTTGTGTTTTGTTTCTCCTGACACCCCATATTCAAGAGCTCTTATTCTTGCAAATCCAAAAGCTTTCTTTTATGAAACATGATTTTTTTTCATTTTCGTACACGTCTTGTCCTCATCTTAGTTGTTCCTTAATCTTTTCCAGAAGCCTCATCTTGAGAAAAATGTAAGTACAAAAATTTGTTAATTTTTTGAATGCATACTATTTATTATTTTATTAATATTTCTTATAACATGAATATCTTTCGCATATAAACTTTGATTCACATGCGATTTCTTCTATTGGATTCATATTTAAATTCCGGAAAATATGAAATTGATTTAGTTGAATTTGGACACTGTTGAGTTTTTGCACTTTTGTTTGGATTTTTATGGGCTAAAATCACAGTTGAGTGTTTTAACCCACTCAAAACTACTAGATTATCTTATGTTAGTTAAACTGAATTATGATGTGATTAGAAATTAACTGGTTGATGTTTGGTATATTTAAATTGTCATTCTAGTTACATATGACTTTAATTGAATTTAATATTGAATTTTATATTGCTTTTTAATACTTGTTATTGATGATCAATCAATTTTTGTTATTTATTTGTTGATCGAAATGATGATTGTGATGGATGTTTGATTGTTGATATTGGACAATTGGATGTTATATTTGTATTCTTTTAACACTACAAGTTCCTTATGGGTTGAAATGATACATACATAAATGATCTGATAAATTAGGGAAAATCGTTATGAGTTGGAATGATAGACTCAAACAATTTCATGGATTTTTAATTAAATTCAGGATTGCGAGTTGATAAAATAATTGCGGATTGAAATGATAAATATCTTTATCACTTGACCGTACGATAGAAAATTATATACGGATACCTGATTGGTTAAATTAAACGATTTTAAATCCATGAAAATTCGAATTCAATTAAACAATATTTTGAAATAAAATTTAATTTGTGTAAACTAAATTATTTTCGAAATCCAAGCTTTAAATTTTTAAAATTGGAATTGATTTAATGAATTATTTAAAGAATTAAATGAAAATTTCAATGTTGAAATTTCGAAGCATAAATGAAATTTATCGAAATTGAGTTATTGAAATTGTTTGAATATAACTTTGAAATCTATTTAAATTTGAAATAGTTTAAATTGATAATTCAAACATGGATTTGAAATCGATATTGGTTAAATGGTTTAAAGACAATCTGAATTTAAAAACCAGTTTTGGTTAGTTGAATTGAAAGCTGGCCATGGTCCGGATGTGTTGTAATGGAAGAAATGGTTAATTTTGATATTAATTTTAAATTAATTATTTTAATATAAACTGTTTAAAGATTTTTTATTTTAAAATCCTGATTTTAAGGTTTTCAAATTATTAAACCAATATAAATCTATTTCAACTATTTTAAACTATGTTTAATCTATTTAACCAAATTTAACATATTTTAAACTAATTAAATCATTTGATCTATTTTTAATCTATTTAGTCTATTTTAAATTTATTTAATCTATTTTAAATCTTTTAAACTATTTTAAATTTATATAAACTATCTTAAATCTATTAAAACTATAATAATCCATTTTCAAACTATTTTTAAGTTTTTCAAACTATTTAAAATTTTATTTTTTTAGATTATGCTAAACTATTTATGACTATCTATACTATTTTCTAAATTCAAGGCTATGAAAAGTGGAATTGTTTATATATAAATCCTTGATTTGATAGCGAATATGATTAAATGATGTTATAACCTAAGTTAAGATTTGAAATGATATTTTTTAGTGAAATACATGTTCTAAGTAAATATGATAATATTAAATGAGGGTTTAAGCGATTTTGAAATGTGTGATTTTGAAAGTAAATAAGATTCTGGAAGAGATATGATTGCAAATGTTATATGATTTCGAAAATGATTTTGAGAATATTGTATTTTGATATCATTTATGAATTTGACTTTTTTTTGAAATGTAAAAGAACCATCCGGTGTGAAATAAGCGTTTGGTTGTTAGAGAGACCAAGATCAGATATTGTCTTACTCTCTTCCAATACCGAAAACCACTTTGCAATTATGTATGTGGTGGAGAATGAAGTAGGATGGTTTGATGTACGATTCTGTATGAGGTATTTACATAGCACTGACTCCCATGAGTCAGCTTAGATGTAACTAAAAGAGGAGCCACATCGGGCTAAGTGAGGTCATTCCTCTTATCGAGTACATTTGTTCGCATTTATTACATTATGATTTATTTGGTGGTCACCCCTTGATTTTGATTTAGGAGTGTGTTCCGAGGTGGGAAGTAGTAGGTGTTATGCGTTACCACCAGTTCGAATCTACAAAACGGTAGAATCCTACCCTGACATTGCCTCGTGTGCCATGTTCACATGTCCTATCGCACCTTCTACGAGTTTGTTTTATACCATTCCTATGAAGTGCCTTACGGATAACCCTCCAGTTTATGGAGGAGCGTACGGTAGTGTATAGACTGTGGGTGTGTTAAAGGGATATGGGTAATGTCTTAACGCTATTTTAATAATTTACTATAGACACTATTATAATAACGTATTGTACTACATAGTAGATAGTTTAAGGATCCTTAGGAGATGAAATCCTGAACATCTCTTAGGTTATTGCACTCTGTTAGACACTAGATAGGAGATGTCAAATACCGTAAACATCTCCGACGGTGTTACACTCATATTTATTTGCTGTCGGTTTAACTTACATAAGATCTTTTAGTTCTGACTCGAGTGTTTTGTCCCTTTTAATTCGCTCGAGTCAGTTTGAGCTTTTTAGTATATTGAACACTGCTTTTCTGGAGGACGTAGGCAAAGCTTTAGTACTATTATTATTTATTGTATTATTCTCACTGCATCATGTTGTTCCGCTGCATTATTTATTTATTTCTATTGTATGTAACTCTGATCTGTATTATAAAAGTGAAACCATGTATTATTTGCAAACAGCTTCATGAATTGTTTATTTGATTATTATATTTTGTCATTCTGCTGTGAGATTCTGTGTTTTGTTTTCCTTCCTTTATCTTCTTTTCTTATTTACCCCATAACAATCCTACCTTTTGAATGGTTTGAGTTTGACAAGTGTGGTTTATTGTCGATTTAAACCGTCCAAAAAGGTAAGCCATTACAAAACATACCTCAAAGGAAAATATAATTGGTCCATGTCCGAACACGTGATATTGAGTATCATCAACTGTAACGGCCCATATTTTACGTATCAAAGGATCGTAAAATAATTCTATTTAATTCATTTGAGGTCATATCATTCTAATATTTTGAAATATGATTCTTAGGGATGTTTCACATGTCCATTGTTTTTTCCGAATTCTATGTAACCTTTTTACCCTTATAGATCTTATTTTAGCCATGATTTTTGATAGGAGCCGAATTAGATAGTCTGACTTAGTTTATTGCTTTGGAATGGTGGTTTCCCATTTCGTACAGTGGTCATATAGGAAAATCGGATAATTAGTTAAGAGGTTATAGAAGTTTTAAGTTTTGTAAATTACCGATTAGAATTAGAAAGGGGATTAATTGGTCAATTAGCAAGCTCATTAGTCTAATTTGTTTTGCTATAAATATGAGGTGAGAGAGACCATTTGAAACATTTATCTCTCATTTCAAATCAGCCTCAAAACCTACCTCCTCTCTAATTCTTCATTCTTTGCATAGATTTCATCCTAAATCATCTCTAATCTCAAATTAGAGGCTAGATCTTCATCAAGGGCTCGATCTCATCGATTGGATCACATCAACATCCAATTGGCTACTATCCGGATCGGATCTCCTCTTATTTTCGTAGGTTTAATTGGTGTGGTTATGATCTTTCGCTAGTCTATGATGGATTTTATGTTGTAATTTGGTGATTATAACATAATATTGTCAAATTAAAATATAAATTTATTAGATATAGGTAATTTCAGATTTAGAAACCCTAGATCGACCTAATTAAACATGTAATATGGATTAGATCATTGGCTAGTGTCATTTGTGAATATATGACTATGTAATTCTATAATTTAGATTAGATCTAAGCTTGCTTATGATCATTGATTGAATTGGATGACTAGAATGTTTATGATTGAATGTAAAATGAATGATTTTCTATGATTGAACCACTGTTGTGATTGAATTTCTTGCTATACTTGATTCATTTTCTAGTGTTGTGCATGTGTAGGACTTTGACTGGTGATTAGAGTATATCGAGAACAAAGTTCGTCGGACTCATATGAAATTTGGAGGATAGGCTCTGAAGCATGCAAGGAAGATGCCTTGAAAATTTCACGATGAATGGAGCAAAGTATTTAGATCAGTATTGATCCGATCCAATTGGATCGATACGAATTAGAATTTTGTGCACCAATCAATGTGAAATCCAAAACGATGGTACAACATGGGTTCCAATGATACTCTATAAAGTTGGATCGAAGAATAGACCAAGTATTGGAGATTTTATGGATCATCTATGTTGGATCGGCTATGAAGCATAGATGGAAGGACCAAGAGGCTAAGAGAAAAAAACAAGGGGTCTATGGTATCTAGAGGAAGCGTACTAGACGTTGGAAGTGAGAGGGAGCTTTAATTGGCAAAGTATTCAGATCTGTACCGATCTGGTCCAGTGGATCAGTACCAATCCAAATTATAGGCTCTAAAATTGATGAGATATAGAGGGAGGACTCTAGGATGGTTATGGATCATACTGGAAGTTGTGGCTCGTTGATTGCTTCTACGGTTTGGAAGTTATAACATGATGAAGTTTCGGCTCTTTAGTCGGGGGCTCGGATAAGGATAAGGATCGAAGGAGTGATAGACGGCTTGGGATGGAATGAGGCTATGGTATAATGGATTGGGTTGAGTGGTAGGAATCGTGCCTGAAAATGGATTGGAATTGTAAAGGCTCGGAAGATTTAGGAGCGCCAAGGAATCGTTGATAACTCGGAGTGTTCAAGTAGGGGTACTATATACAGGGGCACACGAGGGCTGGTAGCTCCAGTCATGTACTCTGAACCGGTAGGGTCTAGGTCAGGTGGTACAGAGGTATCACAAGACACAACCATGCGGGTTTTTTAACCAGTGAGTATGGTGAACACGATCAAGAACCAGGATTTCCATTAGTCTCCAGCAAAGCGAGGACGAGGCTATTCAAGTTATCATATGCTTAAGGATTTAGAAGATGATAGCTAGGTTTTAGATTTTATGGTTGCTATGATTGCTATGTTTGCTTTAAGGTAGGCTATCATCTATAGGAATGCTAGAGAAGGGATTAGAAAATGGAGGAGGCTGTTTAGATTCTTCTTTCCTGTTCTGTTACAGTATCCTTGTCTGTTATTTTGAGTGGCAAATTATATCTTATTATTATGTGCTAACTCTTTAGTTGTAGGGTACTTTTCCAGTACCATATTTTCCACTACAAATTTTGATAGTCATTTACCGCTCACATTAGACTGTTGTCTGACCTAAGGTTTTATGTTTCCACTTATCATCTTGGGTACTTTTAAATGAGTAGACTAGATGATAGGTTTGGAGTCGTCGTTGCTATACAAAGACGAGCTTGGAGGAACTATGGCGTATTACTCTATATTTTTAGTTTCTGTTGTTTATTGTTATATATTTTGAGGGATGTAGCGTGGAAACATTGTACTGAGATATTATGACATTTGCACTTTAACTCATGATGTTCTAATAGAGATGTTATCTTCTATTTATTACGGCTCACTATATTTCTATTGTACATTTTTTATATTATATTTTATCCATGCACTGTGAGATATGCAATAGGTTTTCTACTTTAAATTTCAACCTTGATGGTCATCCCATATCGACCTGGCATATTTACAGCACTCTTTTAGGTCATTTGGTGCAAGTGGTATGTGGCGGTCGTCACATTTGGTATCAGAGCTTAGGTTACGAGTTAACCAAAGCAATTCGAGAGTATACGCTAAAGGAGGGAGCGTACCTTTTAACGAAGATATTGGGCTATACAATATCATTATATAGATGCTATGCACTTGAGTACCGTTACAACTTTTCTTGGAAAGAGGTTAATCATTCTTATTACAAAAAAGGATGAGTCGGAACACAGGAAATGCTGTTAGGAATAACTCTACTTCAGCAGTGGAAGAGGGAGTGGGATCAGGAGTTGCCACACCCAATTTTCAAGCCATGTTTGATGCAATGATGTCACTGACGAGGAGAGCCCAAACTACTCTTGGTATTACTTTAGATGGTGGTGCTCCTGTACAAGTACCTAGAGTCGACTTCACAAACCTTTGTAAGGATTATTCTACTCTAGGAGGGAAGCCATTCTTGGGGATAAAATTAGCTATTGAAATGCAAGATTGGATGGATACTTATAAGCGTATTTTCAAGTATATAGAGATGGAAGATGCTACGAAAAGGAAGCTTGCTTCAAGACAACTACAGTGCCAAGCAATGAATTGGTAGAATGCTATTTCCATTACTACTAAGAAGATCATATTTCTTAGGATTATTTCAAAGTTACATTTGAAGAGAAGTTTATTCCAGCAGTTCAAAAATTAGTTCTTTTCAAGAAGTTTGCTCAGTTGAAGCAAGGAGAAATATTTGTTTCTAAGAATGTGTCGGAGTTTAATGCTTTGTCAAGGTATGAGATGTTTTTTATTGATACACCTTTGAAGAAGAATGAGAAGTTTATTATTGGATTGGATGACCACTCGCGAGAGAAGTTAATGGACCATACCGAGGTGTCTTTTGAGAATCTTGTTGAGAAAGCCCTTAGATATGAGAGTTTGTACGCGAGGAATAAGACTGTTACGGTGGCTATTGCTGAAAAAGAGAAACCAAAACTACAACAAGGTGGTGGGGTAAGAAGAAATGGAATGGAAAGAGGAAGTAACAACAACACCAACAATAGCAAGGGAAAAGGAGTGGCAAGAAGAAGGGGGAGGTTGTTTGTCGCAATTGTAGTGAGAAAGTTCATTATGCTAATGAATGTAAGGCAGCTAAAAAGTGCTTCGACTGTGATAAGCCTGAGCATATGAAGAGGAATTGTCCTGAACCGCCTAAGGATAAGCAGATTGTGAAGGTATATGCTTTGGATGCTGTCTCGACTTCATCTTGTGCTCCTACTGCTAGGGATAAGGGGAAAGGAGTCTATAATGACCCGCCTTTTTGGATGGTTCAAATCGATAATAAACCACACATGTCAGACTCAAACCATTCAAAAAGAAGAATTGTTAATGGGGTAAATAAGAAAAAAAGAAAAAAAAGACACTGAATGTCACAGTGGAACGAAAAAATATAATAATCAAATAAATAGTTCATGAAGCTGTTTTATAAATAACATTTGATTACACTTTTACAATTCAAATCAGAGTTATAAATACATCATAAATAAACAAATAATGCAGCGAAACACGGAATGTAGTGGAATAATAAATAGCAACAGTATATCGAATCTTCGTCTTCGTCCTTTAGAAATAGTCTTCAACACGCTGAAAAGCTCAGACTGACCCGAGCGTAATGAAAAGACAAAAAACTCGAGTCGGAATTAAAAGATCTTATGTAAGTCAGATCAAAATATGTAAAATAGAAATATTAGTGCATTGATTTCATAGATGTTACAGGATTTCATCTCCTATCAAGTGTACAACGTGAATATAATTATTTAAAGGGTTTCATATAATTCGAAATATCAATCTTAATCATCTAATTAAAACAAATACGAAGTTTGAATTGACTTAAACTCTTCAAATAATTCAATTCCAAATAAAAATACAAATTCAAAAAATTATATGGGTATATGTCATTTCAACCAGTATCAAAAATCAACATTTCCAAATCAATGAAAACCGCTCGGGTTTATCATTTCAACTCATAACGATATTCCCCTAATATATAAGATCGTTCGAGTATGTATCATTTCGACCCATAAGGATAATAGAGATATAGACATAAATAACACCCAATTATCCAAAATATCAACCAATGCCATCCATCATAAATTCAACATCCAAATATCAACAATTAACATACAGCACAATCATCATTGAAATCAACCAATAACTACCAACAATTTATTGGTTATCATTAACAAGTATTTAATTGGTAATTTAGATTTCAATATTAAATTAAATGGTACTAAATTTAATAAAAATTAGATTTAACTGAAATGACAATTTAAAATATACAAAACAGCAACCAATCAATTTTTAATCACGTCATAAATTCAATTTAACCAACATAAGAAAATCTAGTAGTTGTGAGTGTTTGCTTACCTTTTGTGGCTACGAAGGTGATGATAAAAATGGAGCAATATGGATATTCCTAGCAAAGATCCAAATGCAAAACAAATCCAATAAAGCTTAGACACGAACAAGAATTGGTAAAAAAGTTTCAACTACTTCCAAATTCCAAACAACCCAAGATCCAAACTACGGGCAAACCTGAAACTATGTCATCTTTAAAAAAATATTCGGACTAGAATATTACAGAATCTGCAAAAGTGATTATTTAGAAAGTTTTTGCAAATTATTTTATCTCCATTTTCAAAAAAAGAATCATGAAAAAAGATTCTGTTTTGAGGAAGTTATGGTAAAAAAAACAGAGTTGTTTTATGAGTTGAAAATTTGAGTTCAAAAATACTTCGAAAAGATTTGGGTTTTCGGCATAGAAAATTAAGAAATTTGAAGAATTGATCTAAAAGAAAGTTGAAGCCACTGGAAAAATAAATGGTATGAAGAAAGAATCACATAATTTTCGTTCTTGAAGGAGATATGATTGGTACAATATGAGGTATTTTCGATCAAAACTGGACCCAAAAAGGACTTGAAAATTGTGTTTTTAATATAGAAATATTCAGAATGGGAAGAAGGGTTCAACAACAAAGTTGTTGCCATTGAAATTATACATGGTTTACTCAAAATTTATTTGATTTGGAGTAGTTTGGTGTAATATAGAAGCCATGGAAATATGGGGAAGAAAGAGAGAAAATAGGGAAGGGGAAAAGATGGGAAAAAGGAGAAAGTAGAGGAGAGGGAAGTTGGAAGCAAATAGGCTTGGAGATGGTGGAGAGGGATGCGGCTATAGGGGAGGAAGGAAGGGTTAAAGGAGAGGAGGAAATGAGTTTTGATTTGTGAGGTTTTTGGAGTTTAGATCTAAAGTTCTCTGTAGATTTTGAGGAGGAAGAAGAAGTGAAGTGAAAGTTTCTCTGGAAAAAAATTATGTACGTAGATGTTTTCAAATAAAAAAATAAGGTCGTAGGCAAAGGAATGGTCACGTGACTAACTAGAATCTCTTGGTTAACCAAGGCCCATTAGACCAAGCCTACCCAATATTCCTCAGCCAAATAAAACACAGCTAAACACTACCAATTCATGTTAATTTTGCACAGTAATTCAAATTTTTAGAGCAATAGGAATTTGATTTTGATGAAAGAAAAGCGGAGGGAAGATCAGAATTGAGTCTAGTATCATATAAAAAGAATCAAATTTTAAAATTCAAATTTTAAAATTTCAACAAAAAGTCAAACTTTGACTAAGTTTGACCAAAATTTAAAATTTCACAAAATTTTTATTCAATTAAATTTGGTCAAATAAAACACTCAACATCACAAATTCAATTTTTTATTTAATTTTATTTAAATTCAAAATATTACCATTTAAAGTTGTTAAAAGTTACGGATCGTTACAATTTATCTTAATTAAAAGATATAATATCAATTAATGCTTATCTGTCATTAACTACGCATCCAATTCTCATCCAATTACATTAAAACTTATGTTATTATCCTTATTATTCAATCAACAATACCCTATGAATTATATTAACATAAGTTTACATTTTATTACATTCATTATTGTACTGTTAACATCTTTTACCATATTAACTGCAATAATTAATTTCATTAATTTTCATTAATTTTCATTAATTTTCAAATTAGTTCCAAATATATTAAATAATGAGATGATAAATGCACAATGGTTACCTTTAAGTAATTTAATCATATTTATAAGTTTATTACCTACAACAAATGTTATGACTATTTACACATCAGTGATTATATTCAATTTCAATTATCAACATATAATTCCAATATTCAATTGCCTTAATTCCATTAATTACCCATTTAATATTCAAACGGACAAATTAATTAGAAGATGATTACAACCATCGTTTATAATAATAGTTCATATCCATTATCTTATCATTTACAACCAAGGGTTATAACAAAATGATTTTATATTGTATAACCTATTCCAATCAATTACATGCAATTTCATCATTAGATGCATCATTTAATGTATTTCATTATTTACAATTATAACTAAATAACCTAACAATTATATCCATTGATTGAAATTGGATAAAAATGATTATCAATTACATTAAATCAACATTAATATATTACATTCCAATTGTATTATCATTACAAATCATAAATTTTAATTTCTTACAGTATTAATATTTCAAAATCTTATTAAATTTAGTATTTTCATTACCAAAAAATACGGGTCGTTACACTCTCCCACACTCAAAACTTTTCATCCTCGAAAGGGGAAAAGGAGGAATTAAGGGATTAATATATTTTATTCAAAGTATTCAATTTATAAACAATTAATTTACATAATTAAGTATTTTAAATAAAATATACAATTTATGCCCAATTAAATCCAAGTAAACAAAAGTTTGAAAATATCTTACTTTCACAAAATTTTCTAAGTCCATATCTTACTTTCACAAAAAAAAATTAAGTCAAAAATTCATGGAAAATTTTCGGCAGGGTCTCTTTTATATGGAGATGTCCGAAAAAATGATAATATCAATAATAACCATATATATATATCATATTTCAAAATAAAATATCTCAAACCATAGGAAAACAATGTAATATCATTAGAAAATCGTAATCTGAAAATGTACTTATTTGTCGGGCAAACAACATTTATTTATGAAACTAGAAGCAGTGGCTATTGCTTCCACAAACCTAAATTTCACTTATATAATCCAAAAAAGTGAGAATTATGTATAAGAGATATTTAAGTTGTTTCAATTTGAAACAAAAGCAAATCAATATAAAACATAATCAAACAAACAATACAACCACTTATGCAACCAAGGAATCCATCGTACATTCATAGCAACCAAAACCAATGGTTTGTTTAGTTCATAAACTTTTAATCGTCCAAGGTGATAAATAAACTATCAAGTGTACCCTACGCTCAACATCCTTGGATAATTTCTCAATAAACTATCCATACAACCTTAAACAACTAGAAGTACCTTTTTCAAACATCCCATAAGCTAATACAACTAAGAATTTCAACATATTATTTAGTTTATTTAGTTAATTTCTTTTCACAACATTATTTACTTTTTATTTATTTCCATTCATACATACAATGTCCTTTTTCTTTTTCTTTCACGTACTTACACAAATATTTCATATTTATTATCTAAAATAATCAATGAATTCATTATTTAAGTATTACATGCATTTTATTGCAGTTTATTTCACGTTATTCTTACGTTTATACCATTTTTTGTACATCAATATACTTACTTATAGAAATAATTCCATTGAATACTTCCATTACTTAAGTTTTACTTGTAAAATACTCTATTACATATTCATATTTAACATTTCAACTTTTTAAACATTTTAGGTAAGTTATATATATGTTTATAGAATGTAATTGAATGTTACAAAAAGTTTATCTTATTCGTTTTAGTTAATAAAATGTTCAATATTTCATATCTTTCGATTTACAAGTTAGAAATTTCCAATTTCTTATATATTTCATCAATCACTTAGCATCTAATTTTCTTATTTCTCATTTTAGAAGTTTCCAATTATTAATATAGTCAAGATTTCATTCATTACCGTAATTGAATTCTATAATTTATGGAAACTTAAGAACTAAATGCCAGGTTTATTTCAAATCATATGAAATAATATACATACATACATACATACATACATATATATAGAAACACACACACACACACACATATATATATATGTATATATATACTCGTAGCTTTATATATCCAATTACATTTTTAATTAAAATTAAATTTTGTTTATCAGAACAAAGGCTATAGTGGTCTTCCCATATTGAAACTCAAAAATGAACGTCGATGATGCGTGCACTCATCGCCGAAATTATTTTCCAGTGACAAAAGAGAGAAATAATGAACTTATTTCCTTTTACAAATTGTTTTAAAACATTTTTTTAAAATCGCATTTGAGAACATTTATCCAAAATACTTCCAAGTAATTCTAGTATTATAACTTGAAAACAAATTTCAACCCCGGAACTTAAGTTCTCAAATTTCCAATTAAATTCATTTTATTTATAAATCTTATTTCAAAATCAATTATTTGTAAATTTCACTTCTATCAAACAAATATATCACACACAATTATTGGAACTTCGAAATCAATTAAATGTTGCAAACCATACTTCAAAAATGGCAATTATAATTTATTTTCAAGCATATTACCAAATAAATTTCCCAAAGCATTTATTTTCTTATTTATACGGTCAATTTATATAATATCTTTAAAATTATAAATTCAAAGAAACTTATATAAATTTTACTTGAAATATTCATTTGAAAACTTCTTTTGTAAATCAATCCTCTTTAATACTTTAACACTTTATAAAAAAATCATCCGTGAAATTCCTCGCTTCATTTATAAATGGGAGAATTAATTTAAAGGACAAAGATTTGTATATTTTTTGCCTTAAGGACATGACCTCGATATTTTTACCACAAGGACAAACATCTTCTAAAAATTATTCATAAGGACAAACATTTTTCAAAATTATTCATAAGGACAACAAAACTGCTACCGAGCTAAAACTGATACCTAAAAATGCTACCGATAACTACAAACTGATACCTAAAAACTGCTATCAATAACTAAAAACCGATACCTACAGAAAGTTGTCCTTCAGGATAAAATATTGAAGGTCTGTCCTTGAGGCTAAAAAGCTGTGAAATTTTGTCCTTGACAATAATTTCCTGTTTATAAATACCATTTTAAAATCTTAAATAACACCTTTGTAAATATATGTAACTATTTAAAAATAATTATTTACATCATTACTTATATTTAAAAAGGAGTTATTGAAAACCTTAAATCCATTATTTATAAATTTATTGGTTTTAAATCTCAAAATACTTTTCAAATATCTTCAAAAAATCAATAATCGTTAACCTTAAATTTGTTTTATTGAATTAATAACTCATCGCAATATTTACAACATTGATAATTACTATTAAACCGAATTGTACATAAATAAACAATATTTTAAACCTTTTGAAGTATTTAGAAAGAAACAAATGACCAAAATATCTTTTATATTTATATAATACTTTATTGAAATACTTTTATAACTCGATGTTTCACAAGTTTATCCTCATTCTTGTGGACTCTAGCTATGCATTGATCAGGTGCAAGGCTAGACTTCTCTAAGTACTTAGTAGACCTGTTTCAAAATCCAATGCAAAATACTTAAAAAGGTATGAAAAGTACCGCTCAAAATCTGATGTCAAATGATGATGTTACGATAACAATGGCCCGCTGCTGACCCAGTGTTTACGCAATGGACACAAAACCTTCCAGAAGATCCTTCCACCTTCCGGATTCTAGAAAAATATCATAGCTATTTCGTAAACAAGGGACCATCAACCCCTGGTGCAGTTGTAACTACTGATTCAATGATTTATGCATTCAATGCACTTCCTTCGTAGAAAATCCATAAATAACAGATGCTAGGATCGAAAGCGCCTCCATTAGGTAAACTAAAGAACCATCTACCTTGAAAAAAAATCTAGGAACTCATGAGTCTAGGTCCGGACAACCATATCGGTTCGCATCCATTTCTGAATTCACCCAAGTATATTAGGGTTTATCGGTCGAATCCATTCTTGGATTCCCCAAGTTTATCTGGGTCGAAGCATATCATACTATACTTCTTCACAGAGGGTACTTCCCATACCATTTACTCCAAAATATAACATACCATATATAGTACCCTTTCAAAATCATAACTTCAAATATCATACTTATATAAATTCCATTACATATAAGAAGATTTCAATTTCAGATAGAGCACTTTCCAAAATCAATAGTCTCGAATATATCAAATCATTCTTATATAAATTCCCTTATATATAAGATTTATCTCTTTAGGTCGAATACCTTCCAAAATCAACGGTTTTCAGATCACCTTGTACTTATATAAAGTCCAGGAATAGAATTTTCCCAAAAATCAATTTTGTTGCATGAAGAGCCAATATTTATAAACGGTTTTGAATTTAGAATAGTTTTGTATATAATATAGTTTTGTGAAAGAGTTTGTAAAATAGTTTTGTTTATTAAAATAGAATAAAATAGTTTATATAACAAAAGAAAAGAGTTTTGTATATAAAATGGAATAAAATAGTTTGTATAACAAAATAGAATAAAATAGTTCGTATAATAAAATAGAATAAAATAGTTTGTGTAATAAAAGAAAATAGTTTTGTATATAAAATGGTTTTAAATTTATAGGAGTTTGTATAAAAAAGAAAAACTCCAATTTGAATTACAAAGATATCCAACCCAACAACTTTCAATTTCAGCGTCAAACATATCAATAATATTAGAACATAAGATGTATATATGTCATCATCACGCAATATCACATTTGATCGCTCGCTCGATTATACAAGTTCGCTTTCGAACTAGTATTGTTCATTCGAATTCCCTAATGCAGACTTCGATAAGGTTTGTTGACTAGAAACCATCACTCTCCTTGCATAGCCATATACTATGATAGATAATTTAGAATCAATCCGAAAATCCATATCAAATATTCACCATCAAAAATCAAATGAAAAATCCTAACACGAAATGGTGTAGTTCATCTCGAACTCGTGTACTCAAATCTGGATCAAATTAGCTATGCGAACGAAACAATATACGTACAACTTACGTATTTGATCCAATTTGTTTCATCATAATTACATTTCAATTAACTTCATTTTTAATCTCATTGATTAACACAAATATCACTTCATACTTTAATATTTGTTTCACAGCGTTTCCCTGATTAATATAAACATTAATCATTCATAAACATTGCTTATATTTCAATTCATTTTAAATTACATTCATTTACACATGTAATATTTATCATTTAATACGACATCCATTTGTGAATCATTTCATAAGAAATTTCCTTGAGTTTATAAACAATTTATAATGGCTTGACTTCTTTTATAAAACATTACTCGAGTTTAAAGTTATCACAACTTTAATTATAACCATTTCTTGCAACATCCATTTATTTCATAAGCAATTTATAAGTAATGACTTTATTTAGATATTCATTTCATTTTAATTCATATTTGTTTATCCAATTAGTATTCAAGTTTACTTCCCAAATTTATTTATGACACATTTCATAAGTGTTAATTAAGTTTATCATATTTTTCTTTCTTTTCCTTTTTTTTTCATTCTCATTTACAACATTTCCTTAATTACAATTTCCATTTAAACATGCTAAGTCTTAAAGTTCACACTTGTATATTATTACATTACATGCCAAGAATGCATACAACAATTCTATTCATTTACTAAACATAGATATAACAAATTAAACCTTGTTTCACTTGCTTTCAAATTAAGGTTATCAAATTCAACTACATAATTCAACACAATTTCTAAGTTTCAACTCATATATTAATTAAGAAGGTTTCGATTATCCAAAATATCCAGATATTCCATTTTATTTCAATAGTTGAAACTACCGATCCTCAAACAATAATATTCACAACCAAACATTTCAATTTCATGACCAAATATCCTAATTATTTACTTTATTCTGTTTAATACATCATTATCAAACTAGTATTTAGTCCATAAATTCAATCAACAATGATTAGCCGATTCTTATAAACTGATGGAAATCAACTAATCAACAATCAATGATAAAAAATTAAATATTACCATTTCATAAACAAACACATTACAAATACTATAATGGTTATAAAAATTTCCCTTATATATAACATATAATATAGGAAAATTATTTCATTTCAAAACTTATATAAACATTTTTATAACACTAACAGATACGCACTTTTGAATATATACACACTCAGACAAACTCATTCTAGGATATTACTATCCTTTCTCTAATGAGTTAACCCCAACAGGCTAAGGTACGTCTAAACTTGGCTCCGATACCAACTGTAACGACCCGCCTTTTTGGACGGTTCAAATCAACAATAAATCATGCATGTCAGACTTAAACCATTCAAAAGGGAGGATTGTTTATGGGGTATATAAGAAAAAAAGGAAAACAAAACATAGAATCTCGCAACGAAACGACAAAATATAATAATCAAATAAACAACTAATGTAGCTATTTACAAATAACATTTGATTACATTTTTACAATTCAAATCAGAGTTATACATACATCAAAAATAAACAAATAATGCAGCGGAACCCAGAATGCAGTGGAAAATATAAATAACAATAATATACTGAGTCTTCGTCTTCGTCTTCCAGAAAATAGTCTTCAATACACTAAAAAGCTCAGACTGACCCGAGCGTAACTAACAGACAAAACATTCGAGTCGAAACTAAAAGATCTTATGTAAGTCATATCAAAATAAGTAAAATAGAAATATTAGTGCAATGGTTTCATAGATGTTACGGGATTTCATCTCCTATCAAGTGTTCAACATGAATATAATTATTTAAAGGGTTTTAAATAATTTGAAATATCAATCTTAATCATCTAATTAAAACAAATCCGAAGTCTGAATTAACTCAAACCCTTCAAATAATTCAATTTCAAATAAAAATCCAAATTCAAGAAATTATATGGGTATATGTCATTTCAACTAGTATCAAAAATCAACATTTCCAAATCAATGAAAACCGCTCAGGTTTATCATTTCAACCTATAAAGATTTTGTGACGCCCCACCTCTATACCCACGCTAGACAAGGACACTACGGTGTAGTGCTGTCAACTAGCACGGAGAATAAGGCTGTTGAGGAGCGACCATCCATGTAATTGCTTATCACACGGTGGCTATAAATAATCTTCGGAAATAAACATAGAAATAAACATAACACAAATCAGTCACAGCATCCATATCACAGAGGCGGAAGAAGATATGAGTATATATAACTAACACATGAAAGTGTACATCAGAGTAGTGGTCAAAGAGATCCACAATAATACAAAAGAATAGCAACACGTGCTATACCAAAGAATACAACTATGAGTCTATGTCTCAAGTGTATACAACAAAAACTGCTAATCTAAATAGTTAGCCAAAAGTCAGAGTAGCAAATCCGGGGAAGAAGTCAAGCAGAAGCACCTGTAACATCTCGGTCTGACCCGAGTATTATTTAAGAAAATAATAAACGGATCAGTCTAGCTATAAATATCAGATGACATGGTATAAAATAAAAGGTATGGCATAACATAAAAATATCCATACTGACATACTACTATAAGTATGCAAATGATGACCAACAGAAGATCAATCAATAAGAGATAAATCGATATCACAAGAATGTTCTCAAAGATCCAAAGAGGGCATCATACCCTAAACTTGTACTCATAACAAGTCAATGACATAAATTCCAGAAATCAACACAAGAAATCCAGAAATCACGGAAAAGGGGAAAGAGGCCTATCACATGACGGTCCGAAGACCATGGGGAGCTACCCCATATGTGTGAGTCGAAATCACACAGATGAGGTCTAGACTAACCAAAAATCAAAAAGGTATGTGTGAGTGAAATCACACAAGTGGTGTCTAGTCTAACCTCGCAAACAAAAACGTATGTGTGAGTGAAATCACACAAGTGGTGTCTAGACTAACCAAGAAGGTAAAAAGGTATGTGTGAATGAAATCACACAAGTGGTGTCTAGTCTAACCAAGCAAACAAGAGACATCGCACAATTGCTAGTCCAAATCATATGAATGATCGTCATGATCAACGAGAAGTGCCAATTACACTAAGCAAGTAAATATAAAAGTTTAGCTTCATGTCCCATAACCACTTGCTTAACTTAAATATTTACGAACAAACTGTAAATCTTCACTAGAAAATTGTCACAAGAGGTTCAATCGAACAAGTCTAAGAATTAACCGACGAAGCAAACGCAAGCGTTTCATACCACTTGTTTTACTAAGCCGTTTAATTAGATTTCTCATCCGAGTGAGGTAAAGGTTTGTATATACTAATAGATTGGAAAACGGGTTAAGAAAAGAGCTTTGTTATTAAAAATAGAGTTGAAATCATTTTATTGAAAGAGTTTTGATATTTGCTACTAGTTTTGAAATCTTTATTTTATTAAAGTGACAAATCACCAAAAAACTTCACGTTCAAAGACGTGAATGAAATCCAAGGAAATCAGCTCAAAATGCACCTTTCATCTAAGATCCCCTACGGAGGGGGGGTCCAAGGGGTGGTAACCCCCAAGGTGGGGGTGCGGGGGAAACGCCACCGCTACGGGGTTCGACCTGCCCGTCAGTTCGCGGGGGTCCAGGGGGCAGCACCCCCGGCGGGATGTGGGGCAGCGCCCCGACCAAAACGGTACGACCTAGTGAAGGGAGCGACCTATCGGGATAAGGTCCAACGACCTACGAGTTAAGGGTCCAACGACCTATAGTTCACGCGACCTAGGTGGAACGTGACCTACGAGATAGGCAAGTGGAACGACCTAAAGATGAATGGGTCGAACGACCTAACGTGAGCACAGGTGAAGCGACCTATCGGTCCAACGACCTAAGGGGAAAAGGCAACCTACGTCTAACGACCTAACTGCTCACGACATAAGGGTCTAAAGGCCATGCGACCTAGAGGAAAACAAGGTTAAGCGACCTAAGTGGGTTCGCGACCTAACGACATAAACAATCGAGCGACCTAACGACAAAAGGTGGCGAACGACCTAATAGGTGCGCGACTTATAGCCATCGCGACCTAACGACCTAACAAGGTCATACGATCAAGTGGTTTCCAACGACCTAACGGTGCAATGACCTAAGGCCAAACGACTTAAGGGTTCCAGTGGAGAGCAACTTAAAGGAGACGCGACCTAAAAGAGGCGCGACCTAAAGGAGACTCGACCTAAAAGAGGCGCGACCTAGCTCAAACAAGCATTTCGATGACCCAAAGTCATGCCGAGCAACCTAGACCCAAACGACCAGCGACCTTGCGACCTACGACCTAACTCCGAGCGAGCCAAATCCGGGCAGAACGACTTAAATGCAGGAAATTCAACAAAACGCTAAAAATTGGAGTTTTTCGCCAATCCATTCCAAACCAAATGCAAATGTGCGTGCAAACATGATAGGGAATCATTCCAAATAGTCCAATATAGTTATAGGCTAGAGTTGTGAGATAAAAATCTCACCTTTGCACCAAATATCAATGAAAATGAAGTTTTAAGCAAGCAAGAATCAATCCCTCTTCTATCTAAGCACAAGAAGCTTGAATCCAACGTCTTCTTCTTGAATTTGGAGTAGAAAGATGGATTGCAATTGAATTTGAGTTTTGGAATTTTAATTTCCCATTCCCTCCATCATTTTTGAAGAAGCTTGAAGGCTTAGGCAAATAGAAATGAAGTTATGAAGAGGAGGGGTGAAGGTTGGGTCTAATAGGCTAAAAGCCCAACCCAAAGTCTCAAGTGAAAAAGTAGTGAAATTCTACTATCTCCAATCATATCAATGTTTATACTTAAAAATGTTGTAAACAGCATTTCGAACTCAATGGAAGTGGTCTCGAGTCCTAATTTGTCCGTTTGCAAAAAGTAGCTTTTCGGACCAAAATCTGATTAACGATTTGATATTTAAATAAAATATTTAAATATAAACTCGATAAATATGCGGGTTGTTACAGATTTTCCCCTAATCTATAAGATCTTCGAGTATGTATCATTTCAACCTATAGGGATAATAAAGATATAGACATAAATAACATCCAATCATTCAAAATCTCAACCAATATCATGCATCATAAATTCAACATCCAAATATCAACAATTGAACATACAACACAATCATCAATGAAATCAACCAATAACTACCAACAATTTACTGGTTATCATTAACAGATATTTAACTAGCAATTTAAATTTCAATATTAAATTAAATGGAAATTAAATTCAATAAAAATCAGATTTAATTGGAATGAAAATTCAAAATATACTATATAGCAACCAATCGTTTCTAATCACATCATAAATTCAATTTAACTAACATAAAAAAATCTAGTAGTTGTGAGTGTTTGCTCACCTTTCGTGGCTATGAAGGTGATGATAAAAATGAAACAATATGAAGAATCCTAGCAAAGATCCAAATGCAAAGCATATCGAACAAAGCTTAGACACGAACATGAATCAATGAACAAGTTTCAACAATTTCCAACTTCCAAACAACCCAAGATCCAAACTACGGACAAACCTGAAACTAGGTCGTCTTTAAGAAAATATTCGCACCGGAATATTATAGAATCTGTAAAAGTGACTAACTAGAAAGTTGTTGCAAATTATTTTCTCTCCACTTTCAAAAAAAGTCACTCAAAAAGCTTTTGCCTTGAGGAAGTTGTTGTCAAAACAAACAAAGATGTTTTTCTAAGTAGAAAATTGAGTTCAAAAATATTTCAAAAAGATTTGAATTTTTGGCATAGCAAATTAAGGAATTTGAAGAATTGACCTAAGAGGAAGTTGAAGCACTGGAAAAATAAATGGTTTAAAAAAATGAATCGCATAATTTAGTTCATTCATGAAGGAGATATGATTGATACATATAGGGTATGTTCGGCCAAAACCAAACCCAAGAAAGGACTTGAAAAACTGAGTTTTTGATTAGAAATATTTGGAATGGAAAGAAGGGTTCAACAACAAAGTTGTTGCCATTAGAATTATACACGATTTCATAAAAAAAATTGATTTGGAGTAATTTTGTGCAATATAGAAGCCATGGAAATATGGGAAAGAAAGAGGGAAAATAGGGAAAGAGAAAAGAAGGGAAAAGGAGAAAGAAGAGGAGAGAAAAGGTGGAAGGAGATGGGCTTGGAGATGGTGGAGAGGGCAGCGGTTATAGGGGAGGAAGGAAGGGTTGAAGGAGGGAAGGAAAGGAGTTTTGATTTGTGAGGTTTTTGAAGTTTTAGATCTTGAGTTCTTTGTAGATTTTGAGGAGCAGGAAGAAGTGTGAAGAGAAAGTTTCTTAGGAGAAAAATTATGTACGTAGATATTATCAAATAAGAAACATAAGGTCATTGGCAAAGGAATGGTCACATGACTGACTGGAGTCTCTTGGTTAACCATGGCACATTAGACCAAGCCAACCCAATATGCCTTGGCCAAATAAAACACAACTAAACACTACTAATTCATGTTAATTTTTCGCAGTAATTCAAATTTTTAGAGCAATAGGAATTTGATTTTGACGAAACGAAAAGTGGAGGGAAGATCAGAATTCAGTCTAGTATCATATAAAAAGAATCAATTTTAAAATTCATATCTAACAACCAAAAGTCAAACTTTGACTAAGTTTGACCAAAATTTGAAATTTTACAAAAATTTTATTTTATTAAATTTGGTCAAATAAAACACTCAACATCACAAATTCAAATTTTTTTAATCTGATTTTTTATTTAAATTTAAAATACTGCCATTTAAAGTTGTTCAAAGTTACGGATCGTTACACTTTTCTTAATTAAAAGATGTAATATCAATTAATGCAATATTAATTTGTTTCCCCTTATCATATTTAAAAGATTAAATGTTATTAACTACGCATCTAATTCTCATCCAATTACATTCAAACCTATGTTATTAGCCTTATTATTCAATCAGCAATACCCTATGAATTATATTAACATAAGTTTACATTTATTACATTCATTATTTTACTGTTAACATTTTTTACCATATTAACTGCAATAATTAATTATATAAATTTTCCTTGATTTCTAATTTGATTCCAAATATATTAAATAATGAGATGATACTCTAAGTAATTTAATCATATTTATAAGTTTATTATCTACAACAAATGTTATGACTACTTACATATCACTGATTATATTCAATTTCAAATAACATCATATAATTCCAACATTCAATTGTCTTTATTCCATTAATTACCCATTTAATATTCAAATGGAAAATTTAATGAGAAGATGATTATAACCATCGTTTATAATAATAGTTTATATCCATTATCTTATCATTTACAACCAATGGTTATAAAAAAATGATTTTATATTCTATATTAACATATTCCAATCAATTACATACAATTTCATCATTAAATGCATCATTTAATTTATGTCATTATTTACAATTATATTCAAATAACCTTACAATTATATCCATTTATTGAAATTGGATTAAAATGGTAATCAATTACATTAAATCAACGTTACTATATTACATTACAATTGTTTTATCGTTATAAATCATAAATTTAATTTCTTACAATATGAAAATTTTAAAATCTAATTAAATTTAATATTTTAATTATCGAAAAATATGGGTCGTTACAGAATCATGGTGCAAGGTATGCTTTCCATCTGAGATGTTTCTATTAGAGTTCTTTTCAACACTGGAGCTTCACATTCTTTTATCTGTGGTGACTTAGTATGTGAACTAGGTTTGAAACCCAAGATAGTACGCTGACCTTTGATTATGACGAACCCAGTTAGAGGATCTACTAGTCTTTGTATGATTTATCGTAGTTTAGTGTTATCGAGTCATGGATGTTCTTTTGTTTGTAATTGCTTTGTTCTTAATTTTGCTAGATTTGGAATTATTTTGGGAATGGACTAGCTTAAGAAGTATGTGGCTGTAGTGGAGTGCGAGAAGGTGTTGGTGACAACTGGGAATGTGGAGGGGAGAACAGTAATGATACGCCGCTTACCAAAGATGGGGTATTAGTCGGCTTTCTTTATGCGCTTGAGATTCCATTGGAAGGGTTGTCCTTTGTGCCTATCACCAGGGAGTATCCTGGCATCTTCAGGAAGTGATAAGTTTGCCACCGCATCCGAAGATTGAGTTTCGGATCGACTTAGTGGATGAAAACAGACCCATAGTTATGCTTTTGAGGCATATGTAACTCAGAGCAGAAAGAGTTAGAGGTGCAAGTGGGTGATTGGTTGAAGAAAGGATTCATTCAGAGAAGCATATCCGAATGGGGTACATCTGTTGTATTCTCAATGAAGGCGGATGGTTCTCTAAGGATTTTTGTGGATTATCGCGAGCTGAACAAGGTTATAAAGAATAATAAGTATCCTCTTCGATGGATTGATGACCTGTTTGAGCTTCACGAGGCAAATGTGTTTTCTTCGATGGATTTGGCAATGTGGTTTCACCAATTAAGGGTGGATAAAGAAAGTGTGCCTCTTACTGCATTTCGAACACTGTCAGTTTCTACGAATGGTTGGTGATGCTTTTGAATTAACTAACTCTCTGGCATACTTTGTGGATATGAATAGAGTCTTCAAAGATCAGTTGTACTTGGGTTCATGGATGACATTCTGATTTACTCCATAAACTAAAGAAGAGCACAAGACCCACTTAAGGATTGTGCTTGAAATTTTAAGGGGGCACAAGTTGAGAGCTAAGTTCTCTAAATGTCACTTCTTGAAGGAAGAAGTGAGATTCTTGGGACATGTCATGTTAGGACAAGGAGTTGCAGTGGATCCCACAAAGGTGGTAGTGATCCAAGATTGGAACGAACCCTAGAATGATACGGATGTGGGAAATTTCCTTGGATTGGTAGGATATTATAGGCGCTTCATAAAGGACTTCTCAAAGATTGCAGCGCCGTTGACTAACTTAACCAAGAAGAATCAGACTTTTACTTAGGATGCAAGATGTGAGCATGCATTGGTAACTTTGAAGGAAAGGTTGACGAGTGCACCTATATTGGTTATTCCAGGTAGGAATGAAGAGATGATAGTACACCAATGCTTATCGTACTGGTCTTGGAGCTGTGTTGATGCGAAAAGGAATTATCAAACTCATGACTTGGATCTAATGGTGATTGTATTTTCTTTGAAGATGTGGAGGCATTATTTGTTGGGAGAAAGATTTGAGCTATTCATAGACCATAAATCCTTGAAATATCTTTTCTCTCAAAAGGATCTTAACCTTCAACAGCAACGATGGTTGGAGTTCCTAGCTTCTTATGACTTTGATATTTCCTATACTTTAGGGAAAGGTAATGCGGTGGCAGATGCATTAAGCAGAAGACACGCTGAAATGGGAGCTATGTTTTTAGAATGGAAACATATGGAGTATATGGCTGGATCTGATTTCAGGCCACATTGTGGGCACGAGCCTGAGATGCTAACAAGTTTATCGATCAGACCTACTCTTATTAAAAGGATTGGTACTAGTCAGAAGCAAGACATTAAGGTAGTAGAGATCATGGATAAGATTGAAATGGGAGTAGAATCTGAAGATTTAAGACAGTACGAGATTGACCGAGATGGTTGGCTTCGTAAGGATAAGAGACTGTTTGTTCTAGATGTTGATGAATTATGAAATGAAATACTAAGGGAATGCCACAATTCCAGATTGACCATTCATCCTAGTGGTAACAAGATGTATAGAGACATAAAGAGGACATACTAATGGGAAGGTATGAAGAAGGATGTTGGAAAATTCATCTCGAAGTTTATGAATTGTCAATTAGTGAAAGCTGAGCAGAAGAAGCATAATGGATTGCTACAACCACTATATATTCCCAAATGGAAATGGGAGTAGGTATCTATGGATTTTATAGATGGACTGCCAAAGACGAGAGCAGGATATGATAGTATTTGGGTAGTAGTAAATCGTCTAACCAAGAGTGCAAGATTCATACCTTTCAAGTCTACCAGAACGACATCCAATTTGGCAGAATTATATGTTAAGTGGATTGCTCGATTCCATGGTATGCCAAAGAGTATTATAAGCAATCGGGACCCATTGTTTACTAGTGGATTCTGGAAGAGCTTACAAGAGATTTTGGGAAGCGAGCTGCATTTGAGTACAGCTTATCACCCATAAACGGATGGCCAGACCGAGAGAGTGACTCGGGTATTGGAAGATCTTCTTCAAGCATGCATTATAGATTTTGGAGGGTCTTGGGATGCCCGCTTGCATCTAATGGAGTTCTCATATAACAACAGTTACTCTATATTTCTAGTTTCCGCCGATTGTTGTTATATATTCTGAGGCTTGTAGTGAGGAAATGTTGTACTGTGATATTATGACTTTTGTACTGTAACTCATGATGTGCTAGTAGAGATGTTATCTTCTATTTGTTATAGCTCACTATATTTATGTTGTATATTTTCTATATTATATTTTATCCATGCGTTGTGAAATATGAACATGTTTTCTACTTTAAATTTCAACCTTGATGATTGTCCCATATCAGCCTGGTATATTTACAGTGCTCTTTTAGGTCATTTGGTGAGGGTGGTATAGGGCGGTCATCACATCAACTCCCACTAGCAACATCGATAAGAATATCTATATATGGAGTTGATATACCCTTAAGTTAGCTAAACCCACTAGATATGTCCTAACTCTATTTTTTGTCATTTCCAATGTTGAGATCACGTTCGACATCTCTTATATGAGTTTTCATCACTCAAATAGATCACGAATCCTTACACGGATCCCAGTGCAAGTCAACCAACAAATGCTAATGCTGATATCTCCCTTGCACTTAACCTTAGGATAGACAGTTCAACTCCATAACATTAGTCTGAAATGTTAATGTTGACCTCTCACTTAGACTTAATCTTAGGATAGGCAGTTCAAGTCTATAACATTCTACTTCATAGTTGCTAACAAAACATAGACTCGTATACTAATTTCGAAGTTGTATTCAGTAAGTAAAACACTTACTGACCCCGAACTCTTCAAAACTAAATCAAGGAATTTTTGATTAACTAAGTTTTGATTCTTTTAGAAGCGAGCGAACTGCAAATAAAGCAGTCCTCCCTAGGGGATCTCGTATATATACAATTCTTAAAGGTGGAGATGTTTCATACTAATGAGTCCACCCGGGGATCTCAAACCATATGAAACTAAGAAATCTTTCATATACTTCCTAAGTTAAATGGTCAAATTCGATTAGTTGACTAATCGACTATCTAGTTCTAAAACGATCGCTTATGGAAATCAAGTTCCGTATACTTATTACGTCTCCAACCTTCTCAACTTACTATCCCTTGGCCAAGAGTGAAATCGGTAAGTTAGAAAATTATTGCTTCTAAACCCTACTCGAACATCATTCTTACTCTCACAGATAGACAAGCCTACTTCGTCGGCTTTTAGTGTTAAGTATATAGTTAATTACTTTTCATAAATAAGTTAAACAAACAAATACGATTAAGCCACTAAGCAACTCCTAAACCCCTTTATAAAACATTTGTTTATAATTTACAACCCTTTTAAAAAAATGATATATATGCACACACACTAATTTATTTAGAAAGGTTAGATATTTAATAAAACGCTAAAAACAATTTAAAAGATATTACATTACATAAGCTTTATAATGCTTAAATAAAATAATTAACTAATTTTCTAAAAACTATATATACTTCAAAATACTTATAATTATGGTTTAAAAACTTACTCAAAATATTACTTGGAAATATAATTTATTTAAAAAGTTAAGTAAACATGTTTTCATTTATTTAAAATAAACCTTCTATTTTAATAATTCATAATTAGTTATTAAAAATATATAAAAATTTCAAACTACTTTTAAAATACTCTAATACAAGTTAGAATAGACCACTAAAAAATTGAAGTAAAATACTAAATTTAAAAGTCATTTCAAAACATTTTAAAGAGTCAAATAGAAACTACAAGATTTAAAGAATGCTGTAAAAAGGGTTCAGAGCAATGACAGTGGCCAGAAACTGCTATCGTAGACAGTTCTAAATGTCTATGAACCGAGGCAGTTTTGAATACTTAAACTTTTTTCCATTTTTCGATATGTTAACAAACCTTTTAGCATCCAATAGCAAACAATATACATCAAAATCATGATAAGAATCCCCTATAGATCTCTGTTCAAAATTCTATAGAAAATACCAAACATAAGGCATTTCATTGGTGCTTCTATAGCAATTATCTCTACAAAACCACTTCCAAACTCAAGTCTGATTCAATCTATGTTTAACCAATTCCAATGTGCTTTGTTTCAAGGCTATTCAACAAGTCATAGAAAGTTATACGAGTCCAAATACAACATTTACATATGTTGTTTACTTTCCAAAGCAAGAATCGCAACAAGATATTGCAATACAAATTCAAACATAAAACTATAGTCAAACACAAATATATACATACACTTATTATTCATTAAAAATGGTAAGTTAGCTCACCCTTCAATAAGCAAAAAACTAAGCACAAGCTTTCGTTTCCTACCACAACCTTGCAAGCTCCTAGACTTCCTAACCTAACCACCTTTGCTCATGGCAAGGACACAATACCCTCCAAATTGCTCATGACCTAGAGATTTAAGGGGTTTTGTGCTCCAAATATTCAAGCTCCAAGTTTCTAGAAGGTGTTGTAATGTTTTTGTAGGCTTATATAAATATTATAGAGAGAATATGAGTTGTTTTAAGTTGATTTGTTCTTAGGAATTTATGAAGCGAGATTAGTGAGGAGCTAGTTTATTTAATTGCTAAAATTTGTGAAAGGGTTTCTATGTGTGTGTGCTTATATAGGCATTCAAGGGTAGGCTCACCCTTCCCCTCACATTCCTATAACTGGTTAAGACTATCCCCCGCCATATGCTTCCATGCGATCACCTTTCCACCTAGCATATGCTATAGAAAATATTTACATCAAAATATCTCTACTCACATAAACCCATTTCCATCTAAAAGCTAATCTAATTAACCATAATTAGTGAAAATATTCTTATTAGCTATTAATGAATTATTATTTATTAGACATGTACACAAAGTTCGAAGTACTCATTTCAAATAAAAAGTTGTTTATCGAAAATAATTTTCGGTCACATTATCGATATTTCTTCATAGTATTTATATTTGTAAACAAAATTTAAAAATAAGTTTTATCATCATTAGTCATTAATTAAAAGGAGTTTAACAAGGTTATAAAATCACATTTATAACACTTAACCACATTTCAAAAGTTACAATATTCATATACAAAGTATTCAGAATTACGAGTCACTACATTCTCCACCACTTAAGACATTTTATCCTCAAAATTCAAATAGGAACGATAGTCACAGAACAATAGAAGAATAAGTACATATATAAAGTACCGCTGAAACTATATACAAACCAAAATGCATACTAACTAACTTCACCTCAAGCGGTGAGTACACTACAAAAACTATAATAAGATAAGAAAAAACAACCAATATATAAGGCACTCTAGATATGACTCCTTCACACTATCCAACGTATCCCATGTACAGTGCTAAGCATCCTCATTCCATTGTATTTTAACCATATTTATGACCTTAATCCTCAATTTCTTGGTATCTCGATCAACTATTTGAATAGGTTGCCTTGGTATAGTCAAATTAGTCTTAACCTCCAGGTCTTCTTGCTGCATTGCTTTCAGTACCAAAGAAGGATCATGCACAAACTTATCAAAATACGATACATGAAAAAAATTGTTCATACCCTTTAGTCTAGTTGATAACTTGACTCTATATGTACAGGGGATTTG
The DNA here is from genome assembly GCA_030765085.1 of Allium cepa. NCBI lineage: Eukaryota > Viridiplantae > Streptophyta > Magnoliopsida > Asparagales > Amaryllidaceae > Allium > Allium cepa. The sequence continues at coordinate 22,080,072 of CM060936.1, read as the reverse complement.
CTATATGTTTATGAATACGTCGATAATTCTTGGAGTTATACAATTTGAAATAAAAGTAAATTTTTTGAAAATTTCTTATATCTTTCAAGAAGATATTCATAAAATTAGTTCTTTGGATTATTCTATAATTTTCATATTTTCAATGATGTGCCCTAAAATCATGGTAAGATTTCATAAACGAGCACAACAAATAATCTAAGTATCATTTTATTGATTTTAACTTCATCAAACTTCAAATTATGAGAAAACGAATGTGCTTGTTTAAACATGTTCATAATTTTTGATTGTTTTGTCCGATTTTGATGAATCTCCTTTGGTTTGAAATATATTTTATTATGGAACAACTTTCGTGTTTGTTACTTTTTGAAATTTTGAAGTTTAGTAATGTTTACAATGTTTGGAAGCGAAATGAAATTTCTGGCCTGGGTGTGTAAATTTCGAAATACGTGTTGTATTCATTTGGCCATAACTTTTAAACAGTTTATCTAATTTTGATAATCTTGTCCATTCTGAAAAGCTTAGAACCTAAACAAAAACTTGTAGTTCATGCGTTTTGCAAAATTTTATCACTTAATAGGATAAAATTGTAGTTTTAAAAGGTGGACCTGCTATGTAAATGGTATTTTCTAAGATGATTACATTTACTAAAATGACTATAATTTTTCTTATACATCATACTTTCATGATCCGAAAGGTTTTACGGAAAGCCATTTGACTAATCTATAACTTTACTTTTAAAAATCATTCACAATTTTGTGTTATGACTCTTGTGATCATTGTCGATAAATGGCCTAAAAAAAAATTTGTGTTACTAGACAAAGGTACGTTTTGTATGATATATCGATATATAATGTGATATTATATTTTTTTTCGTGTGTTTCGGGATGTCCCATTTTAGGAAGTGTACATATATTGTGGTATTATTGTGTTTGGATTTTTCGAAATGCTCTCCGTACAAAAGAGATTGTCGAAATTTCTAAAAAAATCTAACACTAAGAATATTTTCACAATTTTTTTATCGTATGCTAAAATAGAAAGTCAGAGTATGAGTTGTTTGATGTCTCCTTATAAGAAATTGGGAGGATGCAATTTTCATAAGGGGGAGTCTATAACAACCCTAATTACTACGCCGTAAAATAAATAAATTCAAAATGTTTGAATTTGATTTGTAAAAATTAATATTTTGAAAAAAAATTATTAGTTAGTTAAATTCTGTTTAACAAAAGATTTTTCTTAAATAAATTAAATTAAATCAATAAATTATTTACAAAAAATATATTGAAAATGAATAAAATGGTTTAATAAATGTGAAATATTTTTATAGAAAATAATTTCATATTAAATTTTTTATAAGTATTCAAATTTAAATATGAGGGTAAATTAATTAAAACTAAATTAAATTAAAATAAGGCCCAAAGCCCAAGCCCGTTCATCTATTTAATTCTAAGCCAAGTCAAGTCTACTCTCATTCACCAAAAAAAAACCTATAGCCTTCCACTTCGAAATTTTTCTTAATCTCCAAATCGAAATTACGATCACTTAAAAAAATTAAGCACTCGACTTGAAGGCACGACAAAAGGGGATAAGGTGTGTGAACGAAATAGACGCCGAAATAGGAGGGTCGTGTTCGATCACGAGTGAATTTTCGATGTCAAAATTGGGGAAGTGGTTAAAGGTGATGAAAGGGAGATGTTGACGACGAGGGTAGATGATCATTGTAGCGCTGACGATGTGGAATAATATCTCGACTTGGGAGATCGGCCTAGTTGTGCATGAATGAAAGCTCGAGGCACAACTTCATGGTGTGTACAATGGTGGCTGATGGGTGGCGATGGTGCAGTCTTGGGAAAGTGATGGCTTGCAATGTCTGTGTAATCGCAACAACGATTGGAGGCATTAAAGGTTTTTGATAGGATTCAGTGAGTTTTATAATCACAACTATTTATATAATCCATTCTTTTATATAACTATTCTAATTATTGCTTAAATTACCTAGTTGAATGAAATTTCTTGATATGCTAGTTGAATCAGTTGGTTGAATTGATTACTTGGGGTTGATTATTAATTGAAAAGTTGGTTCATTGTATTGTTTGAAAGCGTCAATTTGTAAACGATATTTGGTCTGATTGCAAATTGAAATACACACATACATATGAATATAATGTGTGCATTTTATCGAGGACCGGAGTTTGACGAAACTCGACTTCGGTCACACGATAAATTTATAAGTGGTAATTTGTTGGTAAATATTCTTGGAGTAATTTTACTAAATAATTTATATAGTTAGATATTTATTTATTTTCTTAGTTTCTAAGATGTTTAAAAACCTATGAAAAATTATTTAAGGTTTTAAAATTTTGATAAAAGTATTTAATAAATAATTACTAAATTTTATTCAATTTAGAGATTTTCCAATTTAAAAATACATTTTTAATTATAAAAATATATATAGTTTTCTTTTGGTCATAAAATTCCCTTTTGAATCAATATTATAATGTATGAAAAGTTTGGAATCGGTTAAAGGAAGAATGATGTAAATAGTTATTTTATAAAATATACTATGAAAATAATAATATTGTTTTACGTGATTTTTTTATAAAGGTTATTTAATTATTATTGAAGTCCGCAGTAGTGGCGCAGTGGTAGAGAGACTTGTAACATGTTAACGAGGTCACGAGTTCGATACCCATATGCCCTACTCCCTCAAGGCGGGAAGTTGTGTTTCCTGTTAAATTCAACAAAAATGGTTGGGAAACGAATGCTTCCTACCGGGCAGGCTGACCTCTCATTCCTGGCTCTGGTCGGACTAGCTGGGTTAGGCTCTACTCTTTGGAGTATATTTTTAAAAATTATTATTGAAAGATTTTTCAAATCTTGGAAAAATATAGAATTCATTTTATAAAATAATTAAATGTTTCTGGGTATGTTTAGAATAAAAAAATCTATTTTTATAATATTATAATTTCAAATATGGTATAATTTAAAAGAAAAACTTATATTTCGAACAAGATTTAGTATAAAGTGAAAATATCGAATTGTTTTCTATGTATGTAATAAACATAATTTATTTGGAAGTTTATAATTTTATTTCAAAGCAGAACTATAAGTTGCATTTGATTGTCAACGTAATTTCATATGTTTTATATGTATATAAATAAGGATTTGAAATAAATTATAATATTTAAATCTTTATTCCTGATATCATATATACATACATATATATGAGGTAAAATTATTTAATATATAAATGTTTTACTAGCTTTATTAGTTGATACTATAAAATTGATTATAGAAAGGTTTTACTTAAAATTAGTAATTTATTGAAAAGAAAATAGTATATTTTTTTAATTAATCATATAAAAGATTATGAAATTATGAAAATATTAAATATTTTATGATTAATAATTTAGGTATTTTACAGTAAATTTTACTAATAATATGATTTATTATTAGCTAATGATTTGATTGTTCGATATATATTTGATTAATTTATTTTATTATACTTTTCAGATTTCTCTTTCCTTTTATATTCAATGGGATATTATGAATGATTCACCGTTGATATTAATTTGGTTAGTATTTGGATATGATATGGTGTGACATCCTAGTGTATGGATATGTGATATTTTTATATTAATTTTGTTATTTTAATTATGCATGACGAGAAATCTGAATAAACAGAGTTATAATACCATTTAGGATGGGACATTCAGTAATATTTCTCTGGTTATTCTTTGGACTCATTAGATAGAATATCATGAAGATTGAGTATGGTTTATAACAATTGAATAAACGATTAGGGATCATATGGTGGTATGTGACACCGATGTGATGCTTATTCAGTTACTCATTATAATTGGATGACACTCATGTGGTGGGAAAAATATGATGAGATTGTACTCACGTGAGGTGAAGCTCAAAGGTGTGAGCAGGTATATCGCCCTTATAGTTATTAATATTGTGTGCCACTATCATGATGAACTCCTGTTATTAGAATTGGAGCTGATCTTGGGGTCATGCCCTAGATCCGCTACATCTTTTTATTTGATTATATATTTGATGAACATCATGGGTTTTGGGTTAGTTGACCCATAGGGTAGTCACTTTATTTCCCCTTATGCCATTTAGGCCAAAAGTTTGTTACCTATGGGAACAAAGTAGGATAGTGATAGAGACTACGCGTTGACAAGCTACTTGTGGATATAAGTCACGATGTTTGTCAAGATAACTGAAGATTGTAGGAGCAGATCCAGTTAGTTGACCCTAGACTCATAGAGCAACCATAAGACCATCAGTCTCCCTTATAGTTCTAACAAAGAAGTAGATTGGCATATACTATTCATTCATCTCATTTAAGTATAGATATGGGTTAGACGGCCCAGAGTTAGTTAACCCACGTACTGATGTAAATATGAGTCTACTTAGGACTTCATATCTGCCACACAGACATTTCCCATCACGATATATTTTAATTGGTATATGAGGAGATGATATTATATCTTGGTAGGTACCCCGTGTATAGTGGGTTCTCATATCTTTTGTTATGTTGATAGGCAGCCTATCCTATTTTGTATGTAGATGATACTTTTATTATTAAGATTAAGAGATATACTTGGGCAATGGCTTGTGCTAATCTGACTATGCTTGGTGATATCTCATACATGATTATTCCTAGACCTTGATGATAATTCTAGATATGGATGATTGACCCATTTGATATTGTTTCGATTAAATAATATTTGGTGTGACTTTATATCGGTGATGACATCTTTATTCTTGACTTGATGGTCGTTGTTGTTTATATTATTGTTTTATATGTCTTTGCTATTATACTATGCATATTCTATATACATATATGCATTGACCTTTATATTTAGATATAGTCTGATCCGTGTGTTATTATAACACCCTGCAACTTTTATGATAATGAATTAAAATGAAATTAATCAATAAATAAAAATCAGTGAAAATAGAATTTTTGTGTATATCAAAATTGGCTATGAAACTAGCACATTAGATTCATGGCAATTTTCTGATCAGTATTCATATATAAACTTTTCTGATGGGAGTCAAACGAAAAAGTCATTAACGTTTGAATTTTTAAAGTCGAAAATAAATATATATGTAATTAAGTAAATAATTTGAAATTAATTAAAGTTACCTAAATACCATTAAAAATTAATTGTTACTTAGCCGTTAAGTATCCTAATTAGAGAAGAGTTAACGTTAATTTGTTATTAGGAGAAATAAATCGAATGGATGAACTAACGTTAAATATTGTATGAAATAACACTACACCGAGCGACCGTGACCTTTCATAGGTCTACCATGGACGGCCGACCATGGGTCTATAACGGTCAACCTGAGATTTAACTTTTGCGGTCATAGTGGCCTAGATTTAAAATAGTGAATTTGACGTTTAACACTGGTCTAAACCCTTATAACACTGCCAACTCATAATTTTTGATGAGCGTGGAAAACCTATCACTTTCTCTTCTCCTAAAAAATTCTAGAATTCATAGAAATAGATTAGATTACATCTACACACTTTGAAGAAGAATAGAAAAGGACAAAGGATAAAAAATAAGTTCAAACCAAGTCGCTACATCGGAGGTATACTATAAATCTGATCTTAATTAATGACTTAAATCTAAATCTCTTTTTTCTAATCCAAATTTTAATAGGTCTGTATAAATATTATTTGTGGATCCGAATAGGTAGTCAAAATGGATAATACAAATAACTGGGTTTAGATCTGGATTAGATCTAAAGATTTGGTGGCGGTAATAAAAGGTGAGTGAGAATATTATATGTTTTGATATAATATTAGATTATGTCGTTACAGATCTATTCCCACATGCTTGATAATCTAATTTGAATTATGTTCGCATGAAAAATTGGCACATACACCCAATGGAGATTTTATAGAGAAATAAACGAAGAATATAAAATAAAAATAAAGGAAGTAAGCAATTGAATAGCAGAACATAAGCAACAACAAGAAGACAATGATTTATAGTGGTTCGATGTTGAAAGCCTACGTCTACTTTGTAGAAACTAACTTTATTAAACACTTGAATAGCTGGGTACAGAAGGATGGATTAGAGTAAAACCTTAGTTAGAAAGAGGTGCAAAGTAACAAGTAGCTTAAAAGATCCTCCAAATGAACAATCAAGTCTATATTTATAGGGGAAGACGATTAAATATTTTCCTGAAATTTCGCTAATGGAGTCTTCAGATCCAGAAGTGGTCATGATATCGATCACAAGTCCCATTTCCTTGAGAATAATGATCGATGCTGATTGTTATGTTAGCTTGCTTTAGCATGCGATCGATATGGTGGACTCTACTCTTCAATATATTGATGCACCCAAAAGTTTCATCTGTATTTGACTTGTAGATTTTGAGATATCGATCGTTTTCCATTGCGCTGAACTATAATATCGATTCGGTGCGATCCATAATAAGCGAATACGAATCGTACACTATCCATTTTCATCACTTGGTGTATTTTCATAGTTTTATCGTTCTGTTGAATCCATTTTCTGATTTCACTATGCCGCTACTTCATATTATTATCTATTCCTAATCATTGGGCTTCGTTATTGTTAATCTGACTTGTTGATCCTGATGACGGTTGATTTTAACTTGTCCAATCAATTCGAATATAACCGGACAAAAAGGCTAGATAACACTTGCCCTCCAAAGTACATCTTTTTTCAACAGGACGCGCTTTGAATCGATGCAAGTTAGATTCGTCGAAAATTGTATTCAGCTTTCTGAATAGTTATCAACCCTTCGGCGAATTACTTTCCTTGAAGAGTCGTATCTCTTTCTGCTTGACATGACAATTAAATGATTTCCGATAGTATAAATTCTGAATTGTTATTTACCAGTTAATAGGTTTGCCCGGTTCCATTGATCTAGTGGCCCTTGGTCGCCTAATTTGGTTCTTTCTTTGATAACTCCAAGTAAGAATTCATTTTCTCTCGATGCAAGAAATTGAATTTTTAGGATGCACACATGCACGTTCACGTATACGTTCTTATCATTGGCTTCCAGATGTGTTCACATGTCCATGGGCGGTTGCCAATTTTGTAGAATGTAATTCAATCATTTGCATTTTTATCCTTTTTTTTCTGGTGAAATGGATCGGCATGAATCCATAAGATAAATGGATCGTACTCGATCCATTTCTAGTATGGATTGGGCGAAATCCTTTTAAGATTGATTAGGGTTTCGTTCATTCTTCCCCTTTCTCTATTTCTTTTCTCTTTTTTGTTTGGGGATGGATCGACATGAATCCATCATAGAATGATCTCGCTCGATCGTTTCATGGTTTGGCCATCTGAACGACTGTAGATTTTGAAGAACAGATCGATGTAAGGCCATCATAAAACGATTGTACCTGATCCTTCATTAGTTGGGATTCCATTGAACTACAATCTTCGATGGTTAGTATCACATCTTTCATATATTAACTCGTGTACTTAGACCATTCTCTTCACTTCATTTCATTTTATAATCGTTCCTACCCAAACCAAAAAAGAAATAAAAAACCATTTTCATCTTCTACTTCAACATCAATCCATAGAGCCTTCCGATCCAACCTCTTACTCATTTTGCAATCATCTCCATAGATTGTCCTGACCCCTTGCTATGCCAACAATCACCACGCCATTACCTACTAATTTTGCTTTACACTTGACTCCAAATTGCCACTGCTTTCTCACTTTGATACATAGGTTGGTTCGGTTTTCCTCTTACTTGTTAGGATTTAGTGATGAGATAATGGGATCTCGTTCTAGCTTGCGTAATCTAAGTCGTGGCGATTAGTTGGAGCAGAGGGGAAATATTTTTTTTCAGCCGATCGTTCCTAACGAGGTGGACGTTGCAAAGTTGCTTGCATAGGGGAATGAAACGGCATTTGATCAATCATTATAATGGATTGGTATTTGGAAATATGAAGAGAATTTGGACCAATCGTTATTTGTTAGAGTTGTTGGCCGATCGATTTGGATCGATGCTTCGAGTTTGGAATTGGAGTGAAGTGTGGACTGGATCAAAAATTGGAGAACGATCAGTTGTAGAAGGATCGTTCATGAAATGGTTGTGCAGAAATGATCGGTCGTGGGCATTAGGTTCGATCAGTCGAACATTATTTTGGATCGGTTATTGGCTTAACTTAGATAAACATACTTAAAATCCTTAAATTTCAATCTAAACTTTGTGATGAGTTTCAGCCTCGAATACTTGAATGGTCATACATGATTTGCATATGAAATGAACTGCATATTAGATGTATATGACAATTGAACTGTGGAACGAACTTCACTAATCCCTACATATTTATGTTTGCTTCCAATGCCTTAGATAAATTTTTGAAGCTTATCCACTTTTAAATGCACAATTCGAACTTCGGCATGCCAACAACTGATCCCAATGATTGGAATGAAACCCTTGCCATTGACGTAGAGAATCGGTTGAGATGGTCGTCAATGATGGTCACTCCGATTTGAATTATGGAGTCTCTTCATAATCATAGCCTTTAATTCTAAGCTGTTTTTACTGTATTGCACGACACTACCCCAATCTGCACAAGAACACAATTTGCACAGGGGAAAACATGTTATTTTTTATAATGATGATTATCTACTTAATTTAGTAGTCATGGGTTCCAAATGCTTGGTACATTTAGCTACCATGTCTTCTGAACAAATTTCATAGCACAATAGTACAAGTGACAAATTGAGCTCCACAACTGCTTCAAATGAATTCTCCCAGGGTTATCAAGCATAGCAATCGGAAAGTTCTTGTCCATCATTCGATCTCTTCTCTGTCATTCCCGTTCTTCCACCAAAAGTGAAAGGATCTGCTCCTAACACTCTAGAAGGTACTATATTTTTGGAAGGTCCATAGGATTCTACGTCTTCGAAAATTAATGAAGCCTCTCTTTGCAGAATCTATGCCAGACATGGGATTCTGTTTGATGACGTGCGAGTCCTAACTTTGGTTAATAGAGCTCGTATGTCCCATGAAGGGTTCAATGCATGCAAAAAGTTCATGTGTTGGGCAGGATGTGTCCCACCCTTCAATTCATTTATCCAAGAAATGCTACATCATATGAGATTAGCACCAGCAAACTGCACCCAAACGGCTATGCCTTGCTCAACTGTACGTATAAAGAATTCATGGAGTTTTTGTTCCACCCTCCAACTCTTGAATATATTCAATTCCTTTTCACCTTCAAGCGATGAAAGTGAAGCCTTTTGTTCACATTTCTTGAGTCGGCTAAGAAGTGCCAGATCTTGATGGGTACTTGAAATAAGATGGGTAGTTTCAAAAGCGAGAGGTTCTATATCCGCTGCCCATTCTGATTTTCCAAACGGTGGTTAGAAGGACGTAAGTCTTTCTCCTTGCTTATTTTCTTGAGTGCTTGTATCTAGGTTGTATCCTAAACTAAGCAATTTTTCTGATTTGTGTAAGTTCTTATCCACAACCCGATGGGAAACAATATTTAGACGCAGTCTCGACGCTAAAAAAGGTTTCATCAGAAGATAGAGACATTGAGAATCCCCTTACCGATAAACATCTCATTACCTACAGCTGATGGAAGAGGGAAGTAACATAGGGCTAACTGTCACCGTTCTAGTTACAGAGGCTGAGGAGCGGGATACAGATGGTGATGAAGGCCATCAAGCTAATCCTGTCGTGCCCCTAATTGAGGGAGCTTAGGTAGCTACCGACAAAGACCCAGTCGGAGATAAAGGTGATGACCTCGGTGGCATTGATGTAGGTTCTAGTTTTGGGGCCGCGGGTGGATCTACGCAAACCTCACAACCCCCTGCACTCGAAAGAAGAAAAAGAAAGAAGCTCGTTTATAGGTTCCCCAAGAGCCATCTCTTTAAACAGCCTAAGTTATCCATCGACCCTTAAGTTATTCCAGATCAGTCTGCTTCTCAACCTTCGGAATACTTAGACAAAACATTTGAGCATTGCCTAATCTTTTATACCGGACGACATTGATGCCATTCATTTTACTAACATGAGCATTGGCAGATCAAATTTTCCTTTCTACCACTAGTGGAGAGGGTACTCCTGCTAGTAAAGCTTCAATAACTGGTCCGTTGGTGGGACACTAAGACACTCACATTCGTACACGCTTCACAATATTGCATTTACTTATTCTAAGTCCTTTAATACTTAAAAATGATTCGTTCTTTGTCTTTCTTTGTAGAAACAGTGATGAGGAAGAAGCATATGTTTCGATCTCTATAGGAGATATCACGCCAGAATCCTGGTTCTCATTCGAGCTCATATCGCCAAGGTAGTGGTTGCGAATATGACCCTAGCTGTCGCACTGGCCGGATCGGGTTTACTAGAATAAAGGCAATAGAGATAGGTCTTCCCATGACAAATATCGATCCAAATATATATCTCTTCCCCCTGAAGATTCTGAAAGGCAACAAGACCGTCACGATGACTTCCTCCTATTGACACCTCTTGTGGTTCCCCTTCCACTCCAGTCCCTTCACAGTCTGCTGTTCCATCTCTTCCTCAACGACCTAGTGATCGTCGGCATAATGTTGTTCACCAACAGAGGTCGGGCAAAGAAAGTGCTGACACTAAGTTGTCACCAAAGCTCAACAAGCCAATGTCACTGCTCACATGGCCTAACTTAAGTTAGATTTTCCAATGTATGTCTTGACAGATTTTTTGTTTTACCTAATCTTAAGAAATTTCCTGAAAAAGTCTAGCAAACGACTATTGATTGTGTGATTGATATCCACAAGTTTTATAATGAGTGGAGGAGGGTGACGGAGAGGATTTCCAAAGTGTCTTGGGGGAGAGCGGCAGAGATTGAGAAACTAAAATGCCAAGAGGCCAGGATAAGTGGATCATTGAAACTCTACCAATAAGTTAGAATATTTAAGGAGCTCATAGACAAAAGCAGAAAGAAAAGAAGAAACAACCACCAAGGCACTTGAAGATGAGAAAGCCAGACACTTGGCCGAAGTTGAAGCGCTTCATTATTGGAATCATAAACTGGTGCTAAAAAGGGACACGACCCGAGGAAGCGCGACTGAGTATAAAACTAAATTCAAGTGTGAATCCAAAGTCAAAGAAGAAGTGCAGAAAATCGGTCAGGATGCCTATGAGGAATCGGTTACTGTCAGGCTTGAAAGGGACGCGGCTATGAAAAAGGTTAAAGACATTGATGCCTTTATTAAACGAGAAGTGGTAGCTGTGAAAAAAAAGTTATGAAGTAGGTTATGGAAGAATTGGATCCACTGCTCGTTCTTTATAATGCCCACATCTTGAAGTACAGAAACTTGGAGTAGCTCCCGGGTGACTACACTTACCATCTTTTATGTGCTTGGGATCATCCTGTTTAGGAGGAGAAGGAGGCTCTTGGCACTAAACAAATTGATTTGATGATGCTGGAAGGAGAAATTCTATTGGTTGATGAACCCAAAGTTCTTCATTAGTTGCAGCTTATACTCCAAAAATAACACACCACAAATTCTGAACATGAAGCTGGCGAAGGTTCTGAATCCATGTCTCACAATGTCTCAAATGACCAAAATACAATGACCCAAATTATTACCAACACCACTGTGGATCCTTTTACCAATCTCGGTTTCAATCCGAAGAAGCCGCATATTACTACATCTACTAGGCTCCCCCCGATTATAAGAGGTTTTGGTGGCACTCTAGCTCACATGGGAGATCAATCTAGAGAAGGTATTTCCTTAAGCTTACCTATCCTCCAAAAAAATGGAGTGCCCCGGGTCGATATATGTATTCTCTTTAGTCATGTTTCATCGGCTTTAGATTCGTTATTTGCACTTCCACCCCTTCCTAAAGAATCTCAATCGGGACCTCAAGTTCCAATGACGAAGTTTGTTACTGTCATGGCTTCGCCAGCAACCCAAAATGTCCCAGAAGAGGAAACTTTTATGATCGATTGATTATCTAATGGATGCTTTATTGAGGGAAGACAGCGATCCACGCCAAGAGATTCATATTGATGATGTTGTGATTATTGGAACTTCTCAATCCTTATCAGGCCCCTATATGCAAGAAATGGCACGGAAACTTGAAGTGAACATTGCCCTTGAGGCAAAATTCAAGCAAGAGAAAATGTAGATCGTTCCCCCTCCCATCTTCATTGTTTTGTCTGGAGAAACTGTGGAGACCTCCGCCCTTCATCCAGAATCTGGTCAAGATGCACCTACTAGGTCAACTGAGTATACTCCTGTTAAAGGCCAAGGAAGTGGGAAGAGATGGGAGAAGAGGAGTGGAGAAAACTCAAGAGAAATCTCTCCTAATTCCGAGAAGAAGAAAAGGAAGCCGAGGAGGAAGTGATTCTTCGCATGCACTCATGCTCCTAAGTCTTTTGGGTTTTTGTTGGCCAAATTTGTATGAATTGGCCCCTGTTTTTTGATTTTTTTTCTATGAATACTAGTACTTGACTTTCCAAGCTTACGTAAATAAAGTTATTTTACTTTTTTCGTGCTCTTATATGAATTTTGTTTAAGTGGTTGAGCTATTACTTTTCCATTCAATGTGCTTGTCATTCGTTGCTTGTTAATTCGGACAATCATCCATTAATTTTTACTCAAGGCGTCTATATGGTCGTGGCTTGTATCAAACACTTGGGTCGAACCTTTGTGTTACTCTATCGGATTTAGCAGTTCGAGTGATTATATTCCTGCCCCCAGTCTCCAGTTAGCGAGTTTGATTGTGGATGGTCAAGCTCCATCCTTAGCGAGTTTATACTCCTTCTACCGATTTCAGATTGTATTTTAAGGTGTAGTGGGTGCTCGTAGTGTGTAGTTAATGCCCCGCAACAACCCCGCTATATCTCATAGTGGATTTCTACCGCTACGATTTTTCCATATAGCCCCAGAGTATAGCCTTTCCGCTTTAATCCCCGCTATTTCCGCTATATCCCGTTATTTTCACTATATTCCGCTATTCCCGCTATATATTTTTTAATAAAATGGATTGAAAAATTGCATTTATACATTATAAAATTATGAAACTAATTTATTTGATTTAATTTTTAATATATTTTCAGAAATGAAAATACTCTAATATTCTACCAAATTCAATTATGTTATAAAACAGTTTTTCGTTTATTTAAATTATATTCGTACATGTTTTTATTTAAAATTATTAATGTATTATTTATAATTCAGTTGAATGATAATTTTTCATTTAATTACCATTTATATATTTGTAAAAACATTAAGTACGTGTTTTATATGCTATTTTAGAGTCATCCGCTATATCCCGCTATATCCTCGCTGTATCCCCCCTATGACTTTTTGCACCTCCAACGCTTTGAATCTACCGAGCGCATTAACTGCACAGCTCGTACCAAACTCATCTAATCGTTTATACTCATATCTGCACTCTGGGGATAACCGTTATTTGGCAAGTGATCGAATCGCGCCGACCTTATGTTTGTACTCCAGTCCTCGCTTTGGGGACTTAGAGTTATTTCGAAAAATATTCAGACCGTACTTTCTTTAATTGATTGATTTGCCCCAAGTTTGGAGTTTGTCTTAGCGAGCGATCGATCAAGTCACGATCGCTTTGACTCATGTATGTCTTGTTGTTTGGTAGGATTAACTTAGTCATCGGATGGTCGAGTAACATCCATTTCTCATTAAGTATTCTACCTATCGGGTTGTGAGCGACAATCATCAAATTAACGGTCAGACCATGCTCATTTTGTTTAGTTCAGTCATGAATTTGTGTAACCGACCGGCTACAAACTCTGAGAACTTGCTCAGACATGTCAATATTAGTTAATCGGGTATTGCAGCCAATATGCAGTGCTATAGTAATCATAGATATTAAGGAAATCTCAAACTTTTATTTGCCAAATGGAAAGAAATGACATATCCTATCTTATTATATATTTGGAAAACCGGTAGCTAAAACAAATTAGAAGATTAAATTCAATTGAAGGAAAGAAAGAATAAACTAGGTGAAATAGCATCGTAAATGCTTGCAATTCCATGCCCTTGGGAGTGTAACGTCATCAACAGTCGCTAGTTTAAAAGTTCCCTCTCCAAGCCTCTGTTCCATGACATACGATCCTTCCCAAGTAGGAATCATGTGTGACGGGGAAAGAAAAACCCGTTTCAAGACAAGATCATAGAAGATAAAGGTTCTAGGTTGGACTTTAGTATTGTAGTATCGGACGACTCGGTGTCAATGTGCAGTTACTCTCAAATCAGCTTCTTCGTGCTTCTCATCTATCAAAGTACAAAGATTCTAAGATGAGAACTCTATTCGTTTTGGGGTCGTTGTAGGTCACTCGAGGAGAAGGGACTTCGATTTCAATAGGAATGACGGCTTCGGAGCCGCAAGTAAGGGCTAATGGAGTATGCCCTGTCGCACACTTGTAGATGGTTCTATAATCCCATAATGCTGTTAGGACTTCATCCACACACTTATCTATAGCCTTTTGCAAACGCTTCTTCAAAATGGACCTTATGATTTTGTTCACGACTTCAACTTCTCCATTTGCTTGAGGGTGAGCAACTGCTGCAAATCTCTTTTCAATATTACGCCGATAGAAGATGTCTTTGAGTTCGGTGATGTTGGGTCTCATTGCCAGTTACAGTGGTTCATGGAAGGCCAAAATAGCAGATGATATTCCAAACAATGAAGTTGATTACTTTCTTTGTTGTAATCATGGCTAAAAGTTCTGCTTCAGGCCATTTGTTGAAGTAATCGACTGCGATGGTAGCGCATTTCACACCACATTTAGAGATCGGTAAGGAACCGATAATATCTATGCCCCATTTGGCAGACGGCTATAGAGTAACTTTGTGTGATTTCCGTCAGTGGAGCTTTCGCATATGATGTGCACGTAATTGTGCATATTTTTACTTTCATATTTAGTCGAATTTAATTAAATAAATGAGCATATAGGGTATTTTAACATGTTTTAACCAAAATTTCAATTATTTTCAAATCATCACTTATTCATCTTCATTTAGGGGTAAAATGGTCATTTTTATGCATATATTAATTTTAGAAAATTTACTTGGATATTTTAATGTTGTTTTGCAGGAATTTTAGTGAATTTTGAAAGAGGCTTCATGGAAAATATGAATGTATAAGAGGAAACAATGGAACGAAGATGGAAATAATTCAAACTCATGCAACATGGAGGACCTCACCCACCCACTTACTATGATGTACACTTAGGAGCTAATGCACATGCTAATGAAGATTAAAGTTATATGTACATTTAAGTGGAGGATTAACACATGCTAATGATAACTTGGTGGCCAAACTTCCTCAAGGGTAACTTGGGTAATTCCCAAAAATACGATTAGGGTTTTAGGCTTGTGTAAATACCCATATGTTCATGTAATTAAGCTCTTAGCGTCCTTTGAGCATTCTCTTTAGTTAGTTTAGTTTTAGGCTCAAAAATAAACAAAAGCTCTCTTTTCTTATTCATAGCTACTTAGCCATTTTCTTTTATTTTTTTATGCAATTTAATACATGCTCTTTTCTTGTTTATTTCCTTCCATGTTAGTAGTGTAGATCTTTTTATTTATGCAAGTAGATTAGCTTTTATTTTATTTAAATAGCTCTCTTTTTAATTAGCTTGCATTTTCTTCTTATTTTTGTTCATGTTGCAATCTATATTTGTTGAAATGATAATATGAGATGATAAACCCCTTCATTTTAAGGATAATGAAGCTCTCTTAATTATGTAGGTTCAACATTTTGATAAATTTTGATCTCCTTTTGTGCTTAATAGAAATGTTTGAATGAGTCAAACTTTGTTGTTTTAGCTTTGAATTTGATAGTCTATGTTGTTGATACCAAATAGGCTATGTTTAAACAAACAAAAACATAAATTACATCTTCATCTACATATGAATATGGTAATGAAATGGGTTTTAAAATCAAAATTTGATGGTGTATATTTCTAATCAACAGTTAATAGATCATGCTTAGAATAGATTTTATTTTCAAGTTAGTTAAAAAGTGGTTTATGGATGTGTTATAGTTTGATGGTTTACATCGGGCTAATTAATAGCACAAATATTCCTTACTTATGATAAACACATTAATTAAATTCACTAATGACCAAAAAAGAGAGATTATAATTTCATATTGTGTTGATTTGTATGATCATGAGAAGGGATTTGCCTCTAAATTGCCTTCAAACTCTCATATTTTTATACATTTTCTTTTGATAGTTTATTTACATTTTTTAGCTTAAAAACATCTCAAAATCTTGGTTTAATTTGATTGAATAGAATTTTAAATCTAAACAATTCCCTGCGGATCGACTCATACTCGCCACTTACTAACATTGTACGTCGTGCACTTGCGGTATATTTTTATTTAGAATTTATCGACCTTTTTCAGTTCGATAGAAAATTAGTCGTTAAACAAGTTTTTGGCGCCGTTGTCGGAGAATTTATTTGATTTCTAATTTCTATTCTTCGAATTATTTATTATTTGATTTTTTTATTTTTTTATTTTGTGTGTTTGTTTGCATTTAGAAAAAGAATTTTGTTGTGTGCTTGTGTGATTGTTGCTTGCGTTCGTTTGTGAGTTTGTTTACATTTGTTGCTTTTATATTTTGCATTTGCAATTTTCATTTTAAAAAAGAAAAGAAAAAAACACATACACAATTTCAAATAAAATTAGTTTATTGCATTTACACTTTCACATTTACATTTCATTTGCACTTTGTTCTTTTGTTTACATTGCTTTCAAATTTAAAAAAGAAAGCACTGTGCACATCTCTGTACACATTACTGTGCATTATCAACGCTCTATCAACCTCCACATACAAATGCCTCCAATAAAAACTGCAAAATTGCTCCAGTCCATCATTCAAACTGCTACCATTCTCATCATTCTCACTGCCCACCATTCTCATTGCTGTGCACGTCTAACCACAGCCACATACCCTGTGAACTCAATACATTCCTCTACCTCTGACCAATTACAGTTCACCTCCACCAAACCATTTCAAGCCCATTACTGCCTTAAACCAGTAGCCTCACTGCATATCATACAAACATAGCAACTCACATAGCCTTCAAACTACCAACACACCCAACAATACGTCACTTACATACAATTCAACACTGATCACCATTGACATCCTACTAATTTTTCATCAACTACATCACATCGCTGACCACCTGCAGACAATACAGTCAAAGCAACACCCCCTGACCACCATCATCTCAACTGCTGTGCAACTCACTCCATAACCTATAGTCCATATACATACCATCATTACAAAACTACCGCACTTCACCCCATTACAAATCTTCAACCAAAAACACTAAAACACTTTTCTGTGCAACTCATATGACCACCACATCAGTTCCTACAACATAACCCACCTTCAATCGCCAACACACATAAGTCTGCACTTACATTAACCCTGTACAACCTTCAAACCACCAGCATCTTCTAACATCACCATCTCCTGCAACTCTTCCACATACCACTGCACATCTCTGTGCATCACCATACCACACAGCCATCAAACCTCCTCATAAACCACAACACTTCTGCATATAACCATCACCACCTACTTGTACGACACTGTCACCATATCCTACCATCAACAGCACCTCCTCACATTCCAAGCATACAACTCCTCTACAACTACTACAACTGTTACACCATCACCTCCCCTGCTATAGAATGCCTTAACCAACATACCAGAACAACCAAAACCACCCTCATTCTCACTGTGCAACGTCATCACCATTCAACATGCCTACTGCCTAGTCCAATCCACAGCAAAACCGTCTGCCTTCCATCACCCCAACTCAACACTGTTGCAGTCCTATGTCCCTCATTCAAAAATACAACCATACAACTGTTCACTAACCACACTGCTTCCCCAATCACCGGAAACCTCAACCCCATCACCACTAAATCTCTACCGCTTAAATTGCCTTCAATCCAACATCAAAACCCAAGTTACCCTACAACTTCATCGTCATTCGGAAATCGTCCTGCTCGACCAAACAAGCACCGCGAAAATCCCCAAATCAATCACTTGCAAATCAAACCAAAATAAAATCGTGACCTTTAATTAACCCATGACCCAATCACCGCCTCGACCACCACCGCGACCAATCGCCTCGAACGCTAACTTGCAACAACCCAAAACCTTCATCGAATCTCCCAAATTCTTGAGTTCAATTGCGAGTTGTTTTTATTATTATTTCAAATTCTGGAATTTGAGTATTCCGGTGAAATGAAATAAAATGTTAAAAAAAACAAAGTGTTACGTTGATTTGAAGAAGCATTGAGTCGGGCTTCTAGGTTGAATACAAATTCTTTTCTTTTTTTATATATAGTTTGTTTCTTCTTTTTTTAATTGTTTAGTTTCCTTGTTATATAAAAAAAAAGATATTAGTGTTAAAGCTTTGTTGTTTAAGTATCTTTCATAATATAAAAGAAAAAAAAAACAAGTTTCAATTTGTTTTGTTTCTTATATATATATATATATATATATATATACGAGTACTTTGGCACGTGCGATGCACGTGCACAAAAGAAACTTGTATTAAGAAACACCGTTTGTAACGTTTTTCTATCTTACAAATGATGTGACAACGTACCATAATTGATACTGGTGCAATTGGAATAAGCACACAAAGCGGAACGTAAGAAATCATTTAAATTACCTCACGCCCTAGCAAGCATAGTAGCATTGCTCACTCGTATATTACGCTACTACCCAAAGCAAGCAAGAAAAATAACTCAGCATATTACATAATACATAATTTCTTTTGTACAGAGAAAATACTGTCAATACACATAATCATTTCAAACTTACAAAGTTTTCAAAGTAGGAGATAAATTAACAATATAAAAATACAAAATAATCTACTCATAGCAGTTAACTTAGACAATTCCACTCACCATTAAATAAAATAAAAATCATGAAACTTAGCTAGATCAAGAAGTAGATCAAGAAGTAAAGTGATCAGCTCTTCCATCATCTTAATAGAAATGAATATTTCATTTGCATCCATGACCCATTAGTTTCTTCTATAATGCTGGTATTCTTAAAGTAAAAACTTAAAGATTGATTTTAATATATGAAAGTGAATCAGCAAAATGGAACCAAACCTTATGCCTGGAAATATCTCCTCTGCAGCATCTTTCTAAGACCATCGTCCACCTAATGCCAACTAAACCTTAAGTCTGAAAACACTTCAGTAGTCCTTTTCCCTTCATCCACCATAATGCAAACTAATTCTTTGGAATGTATTGAGATACAAATTTGTTTGAGCGAAAAAAAAGGTATGTTAACTTGCTTTTGTTGCAAAATACAATGGATACACGTGGAAACGAAAAAAATCAGAAACAAAGCTTGATTACTAAGCTAACGTGGCATAGGCTCACATAATCCATGAAAAAACATTGAGTACAAAAAATTATTTTGGTTGATTACAAAATAATTAGAGGGGCAATAAGTACATTAATGGAAATTTAATATAGCATGGAAAAACGATTGACAATTACTTCATATATTTTACGAAGTTCAAACTTCTAGTCACGCCTCTCTCTTTTCGAAAAGATTACTTTTGATTGCCTTTTCGGTAAAGTTTTAGAAAGTTAGGAAGCAGATCCAAATTCTCTCGCAGGCTCCATCACTACAACAATCATCTTTGGTGAATCAAAATCATTCATCTAAGCACCCATACCTTGTGATACCGAGGTTTTATGTTTTTTTAAAATGGCCCACTTTCCATGAAAATAAATTAGAACATGTAGCCGAAATTATCAATGGAACCATCAGAGGAGGCAATAATGACATAACTGTACTACTCTGGTGTTGTTGGTGCTGCCAAGGACCATTGATTTGGAGAGTGATGCATGTGTAGTTGGTTTTTGTCTTGAAACCAACGGTGGCAGCATATGTCATGGTAGCCCTCCTCCAGCTTAAACTTATGCTGATAATTTAGAAAGGAAATAACATTGATGGTTAGAAAAAAATAGAGATGTTATCCAAGTTAAAAAATTTGATACTGTACCATATATTTATAATAAATCAATTGACTAACCTTTTATATATTTATTTATGCCATGTGAAAGTCATATCAAGCATCCATTACCCTAATAAATGAGTTTATGTTCAGTCAAATGGTTCCATCCCTGGAAATTTAATATACGCAAGTTCATGTGTTATTTATTGTTATACTGGTTCATGCCTCATATTCATGGTAACAGCCATATTATGCTAAATGCTAATTACCTATTAATGATTGAACTTATAATAGACATCAAATTAAATTTCAACCAAACATATTAATAACACAGCAACTTGCATAGCATATAATAACCATGGAAAAACTGACACCCTTTAAAATTACATCTATGACTGACCATATCTCCTCTTGCCTCTTTTGGTTTCTTTATTTGGTCTCTTTGAAGTGACAATTCTTCAACTGGTTTTGCCCTGTCACTATTCAAACGATAAAAACAAAAATAAGGCTAGAGCTTAATAATAATAATACATTAAAGGTTTTGGTTTACGTAAAAGGATCACAAACCTGTAAATATAATTCTCTCTATCACTTGTATTCCTAATGTGTGATTTGTCTCAAGCTTTATAAATAATATTTTAGTTAATACTCCAATTATGCAATTTTAGCAACTAATATTATCATACTAAATTGAGCAACTTTTATGTTTCTAACATGAATTGTAAAACTAACAGATGAAAAAACTTGATAAGTAAGAATCCTCAAAATAGGCTTACATTATCATAGCTTTCCTTAAGTACTAAAGGGATGCATAAACAAAAGAGAATGCACAACTGAACAAACATGCATATAAAATAATCATGCAACCATAGTGTACAGCTACGTCATTTCATGATTCTAAACAAACAACAAATATATACTGAATTTATAGTGGGAAAAATATTGCATATATATATACACACACACACACACACGCCAATAAATGCATCTCGAATGAATCTATTTTGAGACAATAAGAACAGCTTAGTGTTACTATGTAAGTACTTACGTAAACTCACATGATATAACTGAAACAATTGTATTTAACTAACGAAACTTATTAGGCTAATTAATGAATATAATTGCCAAACATGAAAGAACTTCTACTAATAATAACAATAGATGATTTTGAACATTTGGGTTTTTTCCAAATAAAAATAAGAAGAAAAAAAGATGCTGATAGTTATCTAAAATGAATTTTTGAAAGAAAGAGAAACGTACAAAAAGGAGTCACATTTGAACAGAACGCCCCAAATAGAAAAATCAATATGGAAAGAAATTATTCATTTATATTACCCCAAACAAATTTACAGTATTAAATGATCAAATGAATCGGTAGATAACAATAGATAATTTAACAGTCAAATAGACGAAAAATATATATGCAGCGTGAAAGAAAATCATACCTAAACATAGATTTGGATCTACTATTGGATTCTCATCAATAGAATGAGCATATATATATGATGGAATTTAACACCATAGTGTAAGGAATGACCCAGGTAGCTTGTGGCACCTTAACAGCTTGGGATCTTAAAGCAAGACTATAGGCATCTGACATCAATGTTGATAATTTTATTGTTGCGGGTTAACAGTGATAAGACCTGAACCTAATAACAATTGAAAATATGTTATATATGTCATGTCATAGTTCACCGTATTTTTAGGTTATTGTTCATATATAAATCGGGAAAGTAATTATTCATATATAAAACAATATCAGATGCATATATTACCTCCAAACAAAGTTACATTGTTAAATCATCAAGGAGTAGATAGATAACAATAGATAATTTTACCGTCAAATAAATAATAAAAAAATATAAACAAAATGTGAAAGAAATTCATACATAAACAATGACCAAGGTCTACCATCAGATTCTCATCAATAGAATAAGCAAACATGTATGATCATATTTGACAGCGTAGTGAAAGGTAATGATCCAGGTAGCTTGTGGCGCCTTAACAGCTTGGGATCTTAAACCAAGATGGTAGGCATCTAAAATCAATGCCGATAATTTTATTATTACAGGTTGATAGTGATAAGACGTGAACCAAGCAGCTCTTGAAAATAGGTTATATATTTCATTTCAAAGTTTACTTTATTTTTAGGTTATTATTCAAAAATAAAACGTGAAAGAAATTATTCATATATAAAATAATATTGAATTCATATATTACCCCAAACATAGTTACACTATTAAATAATATACCTTCGTTATATTGATGAAGTATTGAGTGGGAAGTAAACTCTGCAAAACAAACAAATGAGTTATTAGATGAGAAAAGTGCACAACCTTTTGCATTGAAAAGAGTAACAAAAGTGTACGTTTGAGTAGTAAGCTAAAGTACGTTGAGTTTATATAATAATAGAAAGAGTGGAGAGTTGTTTATTGTGTTATGGTCTGAGAAGTGGGCCAACATATGTTGTGAAAAATGGGCAAATGCAAGTGGAACGACATAACTTGGTTATTTTAAAAGATACATATCAACTCGGGAAAATTGGGTAGCCGCAGATAACACAAATGAGAGGCATTCTTGGAACTTCAAAAATCATTGTGAATTTATAATGCAAAGGTAAAGAAGGGTGCTATTCTTACTCGGTTGCATTAATAAAGACATTCAGAAATTTTATATGATTAAAAGTACACATGTTACTATTGATTTGGGTAATGGCATATTAAGAACCAAACAGTAGGTTGTTACTTTTTTAATCTCATCCTATTGTCTAGGCTTATGGTATTATGCCTGGTGAATATACCATGGAAGTTTAATAAATGCAAGAAAAAGGCATTTAACATGGCAGAATAAGTGGAATATCGGTTAGATGGATAACTGAAATAACAACTTTCTAATTACATGGTAAGTAATTAAACAAATCAGTTATGTTAATTTGTATAGTTGAAATGCACTTCAATTAGATTCAATAGCTACACTAACCATGTGGCCATAAGTAATTCCAATGAAATTATCTTTATTTTTTTATACACATTACAAACAATCACAAAAGGAAATTTCAGTCAAACAATAACAACTGCACAATAACTACTTAGCAGTAGTAGTTTGAATGCTAATAACCTAATGAGTCATTCCTACAATGTCAAACATATGGCCATAAGTAAACGTGTTTACTATAATATCTCTTTTTTCTTTAAATATAAAACAGAAACTGAAGTATAGTCCTATACTAAATTCTCAGCCAAAGAACATCTGATCTATTAGTATATCTCATTATAATTACTTTTACATGACCAACATCAGCAAGATCAGATGTGGGACCTATTTCTACTTCAAGAAAATTCAAGGACAGAGGTTGATGGCTTGTGTACAATCTTAGTACTTAAAAACATCAATATGCCAGATTAATTTTCTATCTATTCTTAAGTAAAATACTTCAGTATGGCAGTATAAAAAAAAGTAACTAACATTAATTTGGTACATGAAGTAGTGAAAATCTATGACTACATCAGTTAACATCCCATCAAATATAAGTCAAAGTATCAAATTAGATAATATTAGCTTCCATCAGTAAAGTACTATAGCTTGTCGTTGCTAAAAGATCATTCTTTTCCATTTGAATTTTGGATAAAAAGGTAGATAATAATGAAATCAACAACCTATAAACAAATAAGCGAAGCATGAGGGGGGGGGGGGGGGAAGAAGAAGAAAAAATACAGTACCTCCATTCCTCTTGTACTTCTTGACTTATCGGTACGAAGTCCACTCTCTTTCTAAGTTTATTGTGTCCAAGCTCTCTCATTTCTAAAACCTCGCCCTTTTCTTCTCTGAAAGACTATTATTTTCCATTTGATTATAGATACAAAGGCAGACAATAATGAGATGAACAATATGTACACAAATAAGCAAAGCATTAAAAAAACAGTACCTCCATTCCTCTTGTACTTCTTAAGTTATTGGTATGAAGTCCTCTCTTTTTCTAAGTTTGTTGTGTCTAAGCTCTCTCATTTTCGAAACCTTGTCCTTTTCTTCTTGGTTTACCACTTAAACAGCGATTAAGATTGCGAGGCGATAAAGAATGATCGGCGAAGAGGATTCAAACCCTACATATGTAATCTATCAAATTATATCTACAATATTAAAAATTTGATGAATAACAAATCAATTATCAAGTTTCAGTTAACGTAAGATCAATTAAACAAAAAAATTAATACCATATTTCAGCAAAGCTACCAATTTTGAATGTAGAAGCAGCTGTAGATCTTGAAATTTTTTGCAACTCTACAGCCGCAAACACGGCCTTTTCATTGCTAATGCCAACGTGAATATGATGCCTGATTGTTTTAAATATCTTTCGTCTTCTTCTTTCTACGTCTATGGCGATGAAATGATTTGGGGAAAGTTCATGGAGTATCAAGGAGCGAGTAGTTTTTGTAGGAAATTTAAACCAACCTGAATAACTGGATTGCATTTAATTTGGACGTGTAAATGTGTCTATGAACGGCACTAAAGTGGTAAATACCTATGATGCCCTTGTATGTTTGCTTCGCTCATTTAAGTTTCTGCTACCACAATGTCTATATTCGACAATCTGAAAAAGGCTTCACTTTGACCGTTTGACCCAAGGTTTTGCTTTATAGTATAAGATATATATATATATATCGCCCCACCCCGAGACCATCTTCGTAAAGAGAATTAACGAGTAATTCCGCCTACTAATATGGAGAATAGGACTGCTTAAGGGCGACCATCTATAATTTTGCCTTAAACATCTACTGAATACGTCGATAAATGCAATGTGATTTTTCTTTTCTGTCTCAACTGGATCGACATACCCAGTAAATGCTTAATCCAAAACTGAGGTGGCTAACGGATCTATCAGAACAAAATACAATAACTAAATGAAAAGCACGTCATGCAACAGTAATCAACATCATATATATACATATACACTGATATATTTTTAGTACAATACAATATGAATACAATAAAGGTTGCAGAAGCAGATAAGGAAGAATCGTTTGCTTGCCAAAAATAAATTGCTTGCTTAAAAAATTGCTGCTTTAAAATAGATTTGCTAATAATTCTGCATGCTCTGGTATCGTGTCCTTTATCCCTTGTTTTTATTTGTTTTGTATTATTGGTTGCTTGCATTATTAAAAAAAAATTCAAAAATAGAAACAAAAACTCATTTGTAGTTGCATTGTTAGTACACGTTTAATTTCAGTTTTGCATTTCATCTTAGAATTTGCTAATAACAATGGTTAGACATCAGACTTAAGGGTGTCACGAGCTCATCTAGGACTTAATTGTATATTGACAAGTTGTCCTCTTTCGAAAATTTAACTTCTTGGTGTCTAGGCTACAACAAAGGAATAATCAGTTATACAAATTACGATGATTCGTAAAAATTATCTTGCTTGTTTCTCAAAAGGTACTTGAACCTTCGGCTGCATTGCTACAGTGATTCGTGGTGCACCGATAAATCCTGTCCGTTGCCTGGCTCAGAACTATCTTGTTGGATTAAGACAAGGTGTGATTATACAATTTTGGGTAAGAAGCTACTTAGGATAGAAAATTTGTAATTAAACCCTTACATTCATTTAGTTGCATTAGTTCATGGATATTTATAATAAAAGAAAATTTCAAAATCCAAAACTAAAAAAATCTTAGACATTCTTAACAGGAAAATAGACATAGGGAAGAAGTTGCAAAAAAATTTAGTCTCAAAGACAACAAGTTTACTTTTTAGCGTGAAGGACGCCTTTTAGTGTAAATAAAAAATGATGGTTACAACTATCATTCTGTGATTTACACTAGAAAATGTTCTTCAGCCTAAAAAGTAAACTTTTTGTCCCTAACTAAATTTTTCCTGAACTTTTTCCTTGAGCCTAAAAAAACCCTATTTCTTAACTTAGTTTTTAAATCCTTTGAAAATTTTTTCAATCGAAATCAAAAATCCAAAAAAAAAAAATTAGTTAGTTTTTTTAGAAAAGAAAAAAAATCCAAAAAATATATATCTTTTTAAAAAACAATTTCAAAAACCAAAAAACAAAACAAAAATAAATTTCTTCTAAAAATAAATTCCTTTTGGTAAATAGTTTTCCTTTATTAAAAAATCCAAAAAGAAAATACATCTTGAAAATGTCTAAGTTTCCCTACTCGCAAGAATTTTACAATGGTTGTGAAAATTAATATAATCCATATAGTTTCATATCATACCTTTATGGATATTTTAATGACAACTATTGTACGAACAATCCGAATTTTGAACCATAAAATTTTCAAATAATGACCACCCTCAACTCTTGAAAATAGTATTGAAATGATTTCGTATTTACTTGAACTATCTACACAACAAAATCAAAGGATAAATGAGTTGTGTAATCCATATTGGTGTAATGATTCAAGTCAAAGTTTTCAAGATAATCAAAATTTGAATTCACTTCAAAATTTAAATGATTTCGATTATAACCCATGCCAATTCAATTTCGAACTCCAAAATGAATTTCAAAATCGAAACGAAAATGTGAACCACTTTTTAAATGATTTTGGCAATGGGAGCTGTTTCAATAATGGTGAAATTTTTTGTTCTCGACAAGTTCAAATCAAAAATTCTCAATTTAATAATTATTAATTGGATTTTGTTGAGCAAATGAATGAGATTTTCAAAGATCACATGGATTTATTATTTGAAATATGTGTAAAACAACGTAAAACAAAATCAAAACCTAACGTGTGACGAGTCAAATAATAATCCATCTTTTACCAAAATTGACAATTTTCAAATAATAACTTTTGAAATTGAAGATGAAATCTTAATGAAGTTGTTGAAAATGCGATAAGTGAGTTGGATTTCAATTCTTTGGAGGGTGAGAAACTCGATTTAAATTTCGATCTTCCTTTTTCCGATTTTGAAAAATTGAATACAAAAACTTTGGATTCCGAAACACGATACATGCATTGAAGTTGTGAATAATTCAACAAAGGAAATTGAATTTTGTGAACACAAATTTTTTGGACTTCTCGAAAATGATTTTTTGAATTCCGAAAGGAAAGATTTAGATCACCATTTTGATTTTAAAATCAATAATTTTGAAGAATTAGTGGATGAAAAGTTTGAATTTCAATTTGGTGGAAATAAACTTGAACTTCGACCAATCATTCTATCTACCCCAAAAATCATCGAAAATTAAACAACTCATATGATTTTTAATAAAACGACATTCGTTTTTCCAATCAACATTCAATTTCAGAATCTTTTATGATTTGGTTTTCTATGCTTAAGCTGTGTCTCGCATACCTGACGAGACAAATGAACTGGTTTTTGGAAGACCGTTTTATTTACTCTGTGACGATAAACTTTTTGATGTTGTGCAAATAATAATATTTTCATTTTCATGTAAATGTAGGTCCTTTTTTTATTTTTCTACTTTCACTTGGGTTGGCTGTGGGGACACAGTCAAAATCAAGTGCAGAGGGGAGCCTCGTTTTCTTTTTTATTTTTAATGGTTTATATTTTGCATTTTCCTTCCAAAACTTAAAAAAAATAAAAAAAATATCAAAGACAAAAATTTATTTTTAGCCTTTTGATTTACTTCTAAATAAACACTATAGGATAAGTAAAGGATTTTGGTTATTAAATTGAAAATTTTGAAAATTTATTTGTCTTAACAAAAATAAAAATGAAGTTTGATTACAACTAATAATGGTTTATCTAGTATATAGGAAGATTTATGGGTGATAATTATGAGGTATATCCTAATTGTAATCTTTGTTTTAAATGTGGTTAATTTAAAAGTAAAGGACATAACATTTTTTATCTTCTAAGTTAAACGTTGCTAAGATGATTGTTCAAAATCTCTCTTCAAAAAAAAACAAAAAAATATATTAAAAAAGTAACAAACAAAAGAAAAATATATATATTTGTATTTATGTATATATTTTATAAACACCTAGAGTCAAGTGTACACACATAAGTGCGTACACTCGCCTACTCTGTACCCTTCTCACGTAAGCCCGAAAGGTAGTGCACGATCGGTGTATCTGGCCTTATTTTATCCAAGTTAGGTGTATGTATATAAAAAATCTTTTATTAATAATTCCTACAGTCGATAGGTGTTCACACTTGTGTGTTCACTCGCCACGCTTTGCATTCCCCTCACATAATCCCACAAAGCAGTGCATGGGTGATATATCTGGCCTCGGTTTTCTGAGTTAGGCATATGTAACTATTGTTAATAATAATAAAATTTTCAAATAAGAGAGAGTAAGCAATTGAAATCCAAGCACTATTTTAACTTATGTGATTTGACTTGTTATTCAAAGGACATGAAAATACCACTTTGATAAAGTTTGAAAATCAAAGAAGGATCCATTTTATAGTTCCACTATGTTATCAGCCAAAACAACTAACCAAACTTGAGTCTAATTGTGATGATCACTTAATTTTTATTTAAAATTTTGACAAGTAAAAGGACTTAAATTTTTTGATAATGAGCAGAACTTATATTTAACTTATTTGCGTAAATTTAAAAGTAAATTCTTCATTTGTAAATATTTTCAAAAACTTGCTTTCATATCTTTGTAAATGAATCTTGCATTTAGGAATTTAACATTTCGCATTCGATTTTGTGGTAGTATCCGCTGAAAACTCTCACGAGACAACACCTGTACTACTAGGGATACCTAGAGGTTTAACGGCTTGTTGCATACCTCAATGCGATCATGCTCCCTACGAAACAGATTTATCTTAGTTTCAGTTTATTCGAGGACGAATAAAAAGATAAGTGTTGGGGTATTTGATGTGCACGTAAATGTGCATATTTTTACTTTAATTAAATAAATGAGCATATAGGGTATTTTAACATGTTTAAACCAATATTTCAATTATTTTCAAATCATTGTTTATTCATCTTCATTTAGAGGAAAAATGGTTATTTTGTGCATATATTAATTTTAGAAAATTTACTTTGATATTTTAATGTTGTTTTGTAGGCATTTTAGTGAATTTTGGAAAAGCCTTCATGGAAAATATGCATGCACAAGAGGAAACAAAGATGGAAAGATGGAACTAATCCAAACTCATGCAATATGGAGGACCCCACGTACAAACTTACCACGATGTACACTTAGGAGCTAATGCACATGCTAATGAAGATTAAAGTTACACACACATTTAAATTAACACATGCTAATGATAATTTGGTGGTCACACTTCCTCATGGGTAGTTTGGGTAATTTTCCAAAATATGATTAGGGTTTTAGGCTTGTATAAATAACCCATATGTTCATGTAATTAAGCTCTTAGCCTCCTTTGAGCCTCCTATTTAGTTAATTTAGTTTTAGGCTCAAAATAAACAAAAGCTCTCTTTTCTTTTTCATAACTACTTAGCCATTTTCTTTCATATATTTTTTTATGCAATTTTAATACAGACTCTTTTCTTTTCTTGTTTATTTCCTTTCATGTTAGCAGTGTAGATCTTTTTATTTATGCAAGTAGATTCATTTTTATTTTATTCTAATTAGCTTGCATTTTCTTTCTGTTTTTGTTTCATGCCGCAGTCTACATTTGTTGAAATGATAACAAACATGAGAGGCTAAATCCCTTCAATTTAGGGGTAATGGAGCTCTCTTAATCATGTAGATTCAACATTTCGATAATTTTTAATCTCTTTTTGTGCTTAATGGAAATGTTTTAAGGAGTTAAACTTCATTGTTTTAGCTTTGAATTTGATAGCCTATGTTGTTGACACCAAATAGGCTATGCTTGAACAAACAAAAACACAAATTACCTCTTCATCTATATATGATTATGGTAATGAAATGGATTTTAAAATCAAAATTTGATGGTCTAGATTTATAATCAATGCTTAATAGATCATACTTCGAATATATTTTATTTTCAAGTTAGTTAAGAAGTGGTTTAATGGGTGTGTTATAGTTTGGTGGTTTATATTGGGCTAATTAATAGCACAAATATTCCTTACTTATGATAAACACATCAATTAAATTCACTAATGACTAAAAAAGAGAGACTATAATTTCTTGTTGTGTTGATTTATGTGATCATGAGAAGGAATTTGCCTCTAAATTGCCTTCAAACTCTAATATTTTATCCATTTTCTTTTGCTAGTTTATTTACATTTTTTAGCTTAAATACATCTCCAAATCTTAGTTTAATTTTATTGAATAGGGTTTCAAATCTAAATAATTCCCTACAGATCGACCCGTACTCGCCACGTACTAAAATTGTACGTCGTGCGCTTGCATTATATTTTTATTTAAATTTATCAGTTATTTTCCAACTCAATGGAAACTTAGTCGTTAAATAACATACATCTGGCACTTGTCACATCGCCTAATGTAATAGGTAGCATCTCAGTTGACAATTGCATAAAAATACTCATAACGGAGTATTTTCTTTGCTACGGTTTGCCCTCTGGTGTGATCGTTACATTCCCGATCATGAACTTCCTTTAAGGTTCGTTTTGCTTCATTATGAGCGATAGACCGAAGTAGGAGAATGGAAAAACCCTTTCTATATATGATTCCTTCCTGAATAATATATCGCGACGCCTTGCGGAGGATTTTTCACCTTTCATTCCTCCATTCAGAAAGGACTTCCTGTTGAAAATAATCTTTAATTAGGTTCATCCATGATTCCTTCTCAGGCTTTGTCTCTAGTATCCGGTAAATTTCTATCTGATTTATGCTCGGAGCATTTAGTACTTCAATTGGAACTAAGCTCATTTGTTATGCATCCTCAGTACTAACAAACTTTGCCAATGAGTCGGCCTTTTTATTTTTATTCGGGGGATATGCGTGATATCATAATACTCAAAAGCAGTCAATTCCTCTTGGATTTGGATAAGATATGGAGTAAGTCGTTGTCCTTCAGCTTTTTAATCTCCCTTGACTTGATATACTACCAACTGTGAATCACAAAAGGTTTCAAGAGATTTTATCCTCAGTTCTATCGCAATTTTAGAGTCCATCAATCAGAGATTCATGCTCAGCTTTGCTGTTTGTTGCAAGGAAGCCAAGCTTCAAATCTTAGCAAATTGACTGATCTTTCCGATTTACTAGAACGATTCCGGCTCTAGAACAGCGATCATTGTATGTTCCATCCATATACATTTTCCACCGAATGGTAGGGGCTCCTTCGCTCTTTGGGAGATCATCCTGTGCAATGAATTCAATTATAAAGTTTGCCAGTGCCTATCCCTAGATGGCTCTTCGAGGGAGATAAGTGCAGTCGAATTGGCTTAATTCGATGTTCCACTTGAGTAGTCTTCCAGACATCTCAGGTCACTGCAGGACCTGTCGTAATGGCTGATTGGTGTAAATGTTGATGGGTTGAGCCTAAATATAGGCATGGAGCTTTCGTGAAGCAATCAACAAGCGGTATGCCAATTTTTCTATCTTCGGGTAGTTCCTTTCAGCTCCTGGTAATCACTTGCTAACTTCATAGACCGGTCTTTAGATTCGATTATCCTTACGAAGCAGCACGACACTTATAGCATGTACCGATATGGCCAAGTAGATATACAAGTCTTCATGATCCAATAGCTTTGATAAGATGGGAGGCCTCTTTAAGTGGTTCACTAAAGCTTGGAATGTGTTTTCACAATCATGCATACATTTAAAATTCCTTTTCCCTCTCCTAAGCAAAACGAAGAAAGGAATGCATTAATCAGTGGCTTTGGAAATAAATTGACTTAAAGCGGCAACCTTCCCATTTAAGCTTTGTACTTGTTTGATGGTCTTTAGCACCTGAATGTTTCTAATTGCTCGAATCTTCTCGGGACTAGCTTCGATTTCGTAAGCATTAACGATGAAACTCAAGAACTTTCCTGATGCAGCACCAAAAGAACATTTTAGAGGATTGGTCTTCATTTTTTAATATTGGAGGGTATCGAACATTTCTACTAGGTCTCTAATGTGGTCACTTAATCGTCATTACTTCACGAGCATATCATCCACATATACCTCCATCGCCTTTCCAGTCTGATCTTTAAACATTCAGTTGACCAGGCATTGATAAATTGCTTCAGCATTCTCCAATCCAAATAGCATTACCACAAAGCAATACAATCCAATGTCGGTAATAAAACTAGTATGCTCCTGGTCTGTGAAGTGCATCAGGGATTTAGTTATATCTAGAGTACGCATGCATTAAAGATAGCAATTTGTATCCTGCGGTTGAGTCCACTAGTTATTCAATCCTCGAAAGGCGAAAATAGTATTTTTGACACGCGTTGTTTAAGTCCGAATAGTCAATGCATGTCTGCTACTTTCCATTTTCCTTTCTCACAAGTACAAGATTAAATACCTATTTAGGCCAGAGGGCATCATGAATAAACCCATTGATTTTGAGCCTATCCACCTCTTCTTTGAGAGCAACAGATATCTCCAGATCCATGCAACGCCTTTTTTGTTTCAACGGGACATGCCTCGGGTCTATATTTAATGGTTGGCTCGCAATGGCAGGGAGATCCCACACATTTCAGAATGAGTCCAAGCGAACACATATCAAGATTCGCTTAGAGAAAAACAGCAAGTTCTTTCATCATCGGGGAGCTGAGCTATGATCCAATCTTTAGGACCCGTAACGGGTCATCGTGGTAGACTGTGACGTCAATCGTCATCTCAGCCAGTGCAGCCATGGTTTCTTTGGCTTTCCTCATCATCCTTCAGATTTATGTCTTTATAGAATTTATTGTGGGGCCCGAGCCAAGACCCAGGTGCTGGTTGTCAATCATTGGTGGTTTGGATGTAGAGAGACTTGTCAATACCCTTACTTTTCTCCTTCCATTGAGTGCCTCTCAATTCAGCCACATAGTAGGTACGTCCGGTCGCCTAATCACCATGCACAACTTCAACATCATTATCGGTTGGGAACTTTAAAGTCAAACACCATGAGGCAAAAGCTGCCTGGAATTAAGCTAAGACTGGTCGGCCTAGAAAAGCATTGCATGGAGAGTCAACATCCAAGACAACAAATGAAAACATCCCCACTCTCCTATGGTCACCATGTCCCAACTCTACGGGTAATTAGACACCTTCGATCGCAACACCGTTAAAGCCATGAATGCATGCTTTAGACGGTATCAAGTCCTGGGCTTCCATCATTATATGATCGTAAGCCTTTTTGAAAATTATATTTAACGAACATCCACAATAAACCAAAATCCTCCTCACTAGTGCGAGGCGGATCATGGCCAAAATGACCATTGGGTCGATCATCGATGCCTCCACCTTGTCTGCATCTCTGTTTTTGAACACAATGTCATCTATCATTGTACGTTGTTATTTTGTTAGAGCTCCATCTTTTGTACTCGAACAATATTCAAAATTCATATGTTTGATCGTGCTAGCATAGCGCTCCATCTCATGCCAACTCTTATCAAATGGATGCGGTCCTCCAACTATCATATTGATTACTAAACTTCCACCAATCCGTACATGCTCCTTAACCCTATGCGGCACTTGTCCTCGATTGGGGTCGAATGTTCCCTGACCGCCATCTTGCCGGGCTTTAAAAAAAATTATGACTTTTTTTCCTGAATCAGTTTCTCTACAACATCCTAGAGAAGCCTACACTCATTTATGTTGTGATCATAGCATTCATGGAACCGGAAATATTTTCCAATATGCTTTTGCTTCTCTATCGATTCCTTCGGAGGTGGCTTCCTATATTGCATGGTATTGCATGTAGACAAATAGATGTTTACTAGAGATGTATTCAGTGTTGTGTAGGTATCATACATTGGAATCCTTGGTGTAACGACCCGCAAATCTGTACCCCTTGAGTCAACACTATTCTACCTAAATGAACTCAAGTTGTACAGACATACGAACCATTTGTGTTTAAGAAGAAGAGGTAGATGAAGAAAAATAGAAATCAACATCAGAATCTAACCATCGCAGCGGAATAAAATATAATAGATAATAAATGATCTTTACTCAAAGATTCAATATCTCTGTTTATATATTACGTCATTAGAGTACATCAATCACAGCTCAACATCAATAACATACAACTGGATACACAACTACTCAACACAGCGGAATATATATATATATATAACAAGTATGGATATACGTATCGTCATCCAGCTCGTCTCCTGAGCTCCACAGCATCAATTCATGTCTCCTATAATACTCGGTCTGACCCGAGCATTACAGTTAAATAACACTCGAGTCAGTCTGGAATACCAGCGTGAGAAAATAACACCCAATTGATTATTAAAATTTCAAAAATTCTTTGAAAATAAAAGCATCTCGTAAGACCACGCCACAAATAAACATGTCGGGTTTTTACCTTACGATAGCTATTTTTTTTTTTATAGAAATCCGCTGATATTATAATAGGGTCTATATACAAATACTTATAAAATAGCCGAAATTGTTACATTCATTAAATTCCAGCTACTAGCCACAGAGTGGGTAATACAAACAAAACTCGTACAAGGCTCGTAGGGAGAATGGATTTCCAACTAATGACTAGGCACTAGGGTACCATCTGTCACAGTACGTGGCCTAGATCACAGTACCGAGGAGTACGCCCGCTCCCCTGCAACACAAGACCAGGACTAC
Source organism: Allium cepa (assembly GCA_030765085.1). Lineage (NCBI taxonomy): Eukaryota > Viridiplantae > Streptophyta > Magnoliopsida > Asparagales > Amaryllidaceae > Allium > Allium cepa. The sequence continues at coordinate 22,045,456 of CM060936.1, read as the reverse complement.
CCCTTACTGGATAATCCCGAGTGAGATCACCCCGCGGTTGGGATCAGCAACCGCCCACTAAGCCGAAATAAAAGGGACATCTAGGCAGGGATGACCTCACCCTGCTTGGGTGCTACCCACCTAGCCTTGCTGCATAACCCCTGATTTTCAGTCATTCCCATTTGATGAGGCTTGAGGCTAAGCATTACCTTTTTAGAACATATCCCTTAGAATGCCCATCGTCCACCTGACGATGTTCCGAAAGCATTCATCCATACAAGTCCGTTCCGGGTTCGAAAGGAACCGAAGGCACTATTCCTACTACATCCATTTTGGAAATATCCTCAGGATTAGTAGCGACTAGCCCTTGCACTTCACTGCTCCATCTTCGAATCCAAACTCGTTTCCACGAAACGTATAAACCGGATCGAAGTGGTTTTCGAGAAATGAATCTCGATCCCGGTCTCTTCGAAACGATTAACGTATTTGGCCAATATTGATAGTCAGTGATTTAACTATCAATTAATATTTACAGCATCCATCACACAATAAATAATTTTTCAATTTATTTATTTATCTCAAAATATCTTCACAAGGTATATTTTTACTTTCAAACCCTTTTGAAAATAGTTTTTCAAACTATCTTCCTTTTTACAGAAATAAGTTCCCAAATATTTTATATTTTCCCCCGGAATTACCAAGCACAAAACTTTGACTTTCAAAATAAATTAAACGCTTACATTGAAATATATTTTAAAACATTTAAGTTAAACTACTTCAATAATTTGTTAAAATACATACTATATAAATATTTGAAGATAAGTTACTAAATAAAATATAAGACTAGGTTTTCACTTTTAAAAACAAGATACTAAGTCACTCTTTTAAATAATTTACTGCTATAATAGATTAAAAGAAAATACTTACTTTAGAATTTAAATATTTAGAATTAATAAATTTTCCAAAACTTGCTTTTTAAAACAACTTTAAAACTTTTAAATTATATTTAAAAATTTACTTTGAAAAAGTACTTGGTTATTCAGGGAAAATTTCCAATCTCAAACACTTAAATCATTTTCCAAATTGATTTCCAATTTATTCCATTTAAAATAATTTTCTTTAATTTCTCAATTCATTTCAAAATTTATTAATTATGGACTTTATTATTATTGTTATTATTTCCGTTTGATTTAAAATCTTTTAACTGAAATATACAAATTTCAGATTTTCCCAATTCCTTCCTTATTCTTTTTAATAATTTAAATCTTAAATTTTAAATAAATGTTTTGTTCTTTTAAATAATATCACTGAAGATTAAAATTCATTAACATTCGGTTTATTCAAATTTCCTTTCTATACTCAAGATTTATTTATTAGAATGTTAAAGTCACTTTATTTCTTTTCCAATTCATTTTTAAATTTACTCAATTTTCTATAATTATTTTACTTACAATTTCACTTCTTTTATTATCTTTCCAAAATCCAATTTATATATTTTTGTAAATTCATCATACCCAATTATATCCAATCGAACCATAGTATTCAACATTCCAATATAATTCATCATAGAATATCAAATAATAACAACAGAATATTAAATAATTTAAATAAAAGTTGAGGGGTCCAGTTGGATCCCTCCAACCTGTTTTCCCTGCATCCATAGACGTTAGCACAATATAAATATCAATCCAAAAATGTACCATACTATAGCACATCAATCAATTCAACCATTCAAACAATTATTTAAATTTAATCATTTAAAATTAAATTTGAATTTAAATTTAACTGAGTGAGATTAACTCACCTTATTCCGTTTTGCAGTCCATTTCAATATTGCCTTGGATTCCCTGATGTTTGACCTTAAATAAACAATTTATGTAATTTATTAATATTCGAAATAATTGAACCGTAAATTTTCATTTTAATAAATTTAAATTAACTAGTAATTTAAATCTAAACAAATTTTCTTTTAATAAATTATCCTTAGTAACTTAAATAATTTAGATTTAATTAAACAAATAAATCTTCACCATATGTAAATGAAATATGAATAGGTATATTTACTTTATTTTACGTTTTCAAACCGTTTTAAAAAATAATCAATATCCCTTTAAATAAAAAAATATATTCTAGTTTATATTTTTAGACGAAAACATATATATCTATTTTATCTGCATATATATAAAAACTGCATATTTTTCTCTGACTACTAAAATTACTGTTTTAAACCATACTGTTTTATTTTAACGTTTTCATGTACATACTTCCCTTAACTATATACACACACATATATATAATAAATTTATATTTATACTTCCTTTTGTAAATAAGCAAAACATGATTTTTTTTTCTGCACCGGGTATAGACACATATATATAAATTAATTTTGATTAAAACAAAAATTTAAATTATACCTTACTGTTAGGATTTGAGCCATCCCCCTACGCGTCGATCTATGCCCTAGCCCCCACCGTCTCGGCGAAACCGCACTCACATCCTTCAATCACCCAGTGTGACTCAAACTCGTGGCCCATGCCCTAACCACCGCTCCTTTTTCTCCTCGCGCACCACTCGACGTCGACGTTCAGCCTCGCCTTGCACGTCGCATCACGATTCCATGCCGAAACGAATGACGCCTCACATCGAAACTCCACCTCGCGACGACCCAAGCCGACCACGACCCCGCGGCTACCCAAAATCACGACGCCACCAAAACCCTAACCTTCTCGCGCGCCCAGATTTGACTTCGCGATGGCTGCCTCGTGCGACCCTCCTTCACGAATTCGAGCTTACCATAATTTTTTTTTAGAATCGAATTCGGTTTCGATTTGGGAAGGGTGAGGTAAAGAAGACGAGACGAGGCTTCGACTGTAAGATAAAGGTGGGTGACGTGATTTTATATTTGTTAAACACTAATTGCTTAATAATCAATTAGTAATTCTTAATTAAATTTGTAACGACCCGGAAATTCCGATCCCGAAAATTCCAGATAGTTAGAGAAAAGAAGAAAAGAGTTAGAAGAAGAACAGAAAGAAACACACAATCTCACATTCGCAGCGGATAAAATATAATATCAATAATAATAATTATACCAAAGAAAACTGTATCTATTAATTTTACATCGATATATCAGAGTTACAACAATTTTATACAACACTAGATAGATACAATTTAACATGTCTTAGATATATATAATAACATAGTGAAACTCTCCATACGTTACTACCATCCAGCTTGCCTCCTGAGCTCCAGAACGTCCTTACCTAAAATCTGTAATACTCAGTCTGACCCGAGCATTACATCAAAGTAACACCCGGGTCAGGCTGGAAACCAGCGTGAGTAAGCCCATCTTAACATGAAATATACCAAATAGTAACCAATTATTAACCCGGGTAACTCATATCAATTTTACAAATCCACAGGTTTGGTATAGACAACACTTATTATACTCATCAATTTCTAAGTGTCAGAACTTAGAATTTATGGTCTAATTCACTTAAATCATTCCATATCAGTTTACTGATTTCACAAATCAGTTTATAGAGGATCGAAGTGGGTTCGGGTATTTACTAATACCCGACTCCGGTCTCTTCGAATCAAATGTCATCCTGACCCAAATTGTCCAATTAAATACAATTCAACTTTAATTACCAGATAACATTTTAATACATCAATTCATAATTGATAGATAATCACATTATCGCCATCCATCCAACATTTCATATCACAAAACAACTTATATCAGAGATATCATCCAGTCCAAAGCACTCATCAACATTCAATCATGCATAAACAAGATTGAACATTTTCATTAATTACCTAAATTAATTACTTCCATTAATCAGTCCTTAATCAATCATACACAGTAATTAACCATTATGTAATTATTTACCTTAATTAATTAATCCCTTAATTAATTATCTTAATCCTTTAATTAATTACATCAAGTAATTAATCCTTAATTACTTCCATTAAGTAATTTTCCTTATATTAATTACATCCAGTAATTTATCCATCATAAACTTCACTAGGTAATTATACTACAAACCTCACTAAGTGATTATACTTAATTTATTACCAAGTGACTATCCCTAATAAAACAACAAATTAATTAGTATATGCATCACACTAATTACATCTGGGTAGTTCATCTCTGAATTACCCTACAAACCAATTAATTTATCTTTAATTAGATTAATTATTATTTAGTTATTAATTAACAGTCTTAATCACAAATTAATTAGTCTTTAATCACTAGTTGATTAAACAGTTAATCAACCCTTAATTTGCATTTGATTAATCTTTAATTATCTTTGATCTATACTTAATTAATTAATCTCTTATCATAGATTAATTATTCTCTTAAATATTAATTTATAAAACTTGCCCATTAATTAATAAACTTACATACAGATTCTGTACTTCTTAATTAATAGTTAGAGGAAACAATTAGAAGAAAAAAATAAGTTTTAAAATCGTTAACTTAAATCTGAAACAAAACACACGAACAAAACTTGAGCTTCCACTCGAGCAAAACAACAGGAACCCCAAAAAAGTATTCGAGCAAAACTTCCTCCAGAACCTTATCTCCCCTTCTCCTACCTGAAGCTTCCTTCACCTGCACACGAGACATGGTGCACCTGCACACAACAAACGGCCGGCATCACAACCAGCTCTGATCATCGACAAGTCAACTATCTTCCACCGAGTTGCCTCTCAACATAGATCGGCGAAACATCACGTCAATAAAAATTTGAACAAACGAACCACAATTGTTTCCAGACCCTATCGCCTAAATTTCCCCTCATCACCACCTCTGACGGCCAGGAATTCCTTACTTATACCCTGGATCCTTTGCCTTACCTCTGTCATCTCTTCTCCCATCATTTGATCATTGCGATGCTTGCACGACTTAAGAATCGCCCATGGAACAGACCCGTCCCAAAATACAAACCTAACCCTACAACGACGAACTGACACCGCCACGGGGGCCTGAAAATCCATCTAATATTTTTGCCTTCATCGACAATCACACAGCTTGCTTCACCCATAAGCACTTGACCCCAAAATTCTCTGATCGTCAGAAATCACCAGAATCCCAATTTCCGTTCAACAAGAAAATTCCCATCGATAACACACTTAAAAATCTAGACATGATCACTAAAATTCATTCCTTCAAGACTCAAACCAAGGTACATAATCCATTCTTGAAATCTAAACACCTGATTTCTGATTGGAAATAAGTTCCACTGTATTTTCCTGATTTCTACAAACTTATATTTGATAATTAAGGTTAAAAATATTTTTAGAAATCTAACTTAGTTGTTATTAACAATTTACCTTTAAGGATCACACCCTAAAACTAAACATATGAGGTGAAATTGACTTGATTAGTATATGCATGTGACTGTTGTTTATACAGGGAATCAACTATGAACATTTTCATAGCAAACAAAGTATAAACCATATCTACATACCCAGATACTAATTTAATTTATGCTTGCAAACTGTACTTCATTTTTTAATATCATTCAAAAAATTCTTAACAGATTCAGTTTAGATTAATTTCTCTCTGTGACAATGTTTGACAGAGAACAGAGTAATCCACTTATGCAGTGGTTGCTGCATAATTTCTGTTTTAATCTTCACTTACTCTCCTAAATAAGCAGATTTAAAATTTTAAAAATGAAGTTTACTCTATTCATAAAAAAAATTGTTTTTCACCCAGCCATACATCCAGTATTTTCATATATATGCCAGATTTACACTTTTATACTTACAGGCAAAACAATTTCACAACATTATAGTTAAAATTCATCTCATTCATCAAAGCATAAAACAGGCTCATTTTTAAAGGGGCAGTTTTCTCAACTATATGTTGTTTTAATCTTGAACCTTAGCAAAGGTTAGATTTTGAGTTTCAAAATTTTGAAACATCACTAGAACCTGGAACAAGCATTCATTCAGAAAAACATGCATGTAGTATTTCAGCCATATATGTCAGATTTATGAATTCAGGGAAACAAATTTTGTGACATTTTTACTAAAATTCATCACATATATTAAAGCATAAATCAGACTCAATTTAACAAGAGTTTCTCACCTTGTTTTCTTAGAAACAGAGAAAGCTTCTTTTGATTTTTTTTCTTCCTGAACAGAGTAGCCTTGCTTGAATTACTTCAAAGTATGTTGTTTGATTGCAAATGAGTTAATGTTGAGATACTCTTTGATATAGCTTTAATTTGATTAGCTTCAGGTTATAAAATTTGGATAGTGGTTGTCTTGCTTCTGATTTTATTACTTGATCTCTTTGAAAATGGTTACTGTTTTTCAAATAATGGTTACAGGGAGAAATGTATTGAAGATTTGGTCTTGAGTTAGGTTTCAGGCTGTAAATTCTTGAGTTTGGAAATAGGAAAGGAATTTTAGTTTGTGGTTTGAAGTAATTTACAGATTTTGCTTTTGATATTGGACATGTTAACAGGGGTTCATTTTTTTCTGACCTGAAGCAATTTGATTATGACCTGCCACTTGTATTTTCAAATATAGATATGCTTACACTTGTTACTATATGATCATATTTTATTTACATTTGTTTAGATGCAAGAACAAAATGTCTACATATGTTAAATTAATAATTTACAAATGTTACTTTCTTATTTACAAATTTATTTCAGTTATGAATAAATAATTATGTAATATTCACATGAATATAATGTGTATTTATTTTATATAAATAAGCTTTAGATTTTTTTTAAAATATACATATGAATCTATATAAACATTTATTTATACATAACTTATGTTTTCGATCAAATCAATATATATTTAACATATATTTCCTTTTTAAATTTCAAATTCAAATTCAATCCTTTAGATTTCATTAAAAATACAATTCAAGGTTAATTTAAAATAAATACATATATTTAAACAAGCCTAAATTCAATTTGGAGTAAATAAAAATTATCTTAAAATAACACATAAATATTATTAGTTTGAAATTAACAATTTTGTTTAATTTAAATAATTTACTTATATAAACAATCATCAATACTTATTCTTATCAGAATACTTTGTCAATTTTAAGTGATTATATTAAGATATGATCAAATAAATATTTATCCAAACATAATATTTACGATTAGATTCATTTGTTAAATTTACAATTCAGTATTTCTATTAATTAACCCAGTTTGTTAATCAATTACTGATGACCAAAAATTCGGGTTAACACAAAATTGCTGAATTAATTACCCACAATTCATATGTCATCAAGTAGTTAATTACAAATATTTATTACTTAATCAATAATTAACCCAAACTCTAATTACAATTATAATGTAATTATTCCTTGCGTGTTAAAGTTGATTTGCGTGTTAATAGGGTTAAGGTGAAATGAGATGATGTTTTTGTATGCTGATGTGAGTATGTAGGTCAATCAACCAATATATATATATATATATATATATATATATTTAAATTTTAAATCATTACGATTTCACCACTTAAAATCTCGATCGTATGGAGAAGATAGCCTTTTTGAAGCACTAAACATTGAACTTTCAATATAAATTCCAACGCGTTTATATATCGTACGCTCACACAACAAACCTGATCAATACGAAATTTGAAATCCGATAATAATTCAATATTACGGACCCAATGGAACTGGTTTCGTCGAATTTCGAAACTGTGCCTCGGAAGGCTATTTTTAAATTCAATTTAAAACGATGAAATTTCAAAACTGAACAAATCACTGTTCAATTTAATTTTAACACTTCTATTATCTTCAATGTTATCAATATAAATTTTGCAAGCCCTTTAAATTATTTTTATATAGGTTTAAAACTCCAGATTCAACATTTTACCCAACTCCAAATTATTTAATTCAATAATTCAATTATCAAATAAATTGTGATATTCGTAATACAAGTTAAAATTACTCTATTGAATATTTAAAATTAATTAAATATTCCAATTTTAAATGCTTGAAAATTTCGGGTCGTAACATTCCTCCCCCCTTAAAAGAATTTCGTCCCCAAAATTACTAATTTGGAAGAATAGTCCAATACGGTTTACTTATCTCCAAAACCAAACAATTCAACATCTAATCAACTCTTTTTATAAAAGACCCATTATCATTCTTATTAACGTCTCAACTCTCCCATATTTTTCAAACTATACTATTTGTTTAACCATTCAAGTTTCGATTTAAAACCAAATTTTGAATTATCAAAATTTTCTCAAAATTTTTCTAACTCCCTAAATTCCCGAAATATTCCGCCAGCGTCTCCTTTGCGCGGCTAGCTTGGTACAACTACAAAAGGCCTCTGCGGGCTCCCAAATTCCAAAAGAAAACAAACGCCAAGTGGCTAGATCCAAAAACCCAATCAAATTTCACAGAAATTTAAACACACATACCTTTTTGTCGAGCATTTCAAATTTATCTTTCTGAAATCAAAATCAGTTCACTTTCCACTTTATAATACCTGCATATCTTACTTAGCAATAATATCCAATCACAACATATATCAACTTCCTTACAAAATGTCAATACTTATTCATTCAAATATTAACCTAGAATATATTTGTAGTATCAATTTTTCAAATAAGAATTCACCATTCCTTTCTTAAGTTAGTATAAGCATTTAATATGTTTCTTTATTTATTTTCACCTTACCACTTTTGTTTATATCTACTTCTATTCAATTTAGTTTTTCCCAATTTCATAAGAATTCAATTTATCTTTAACACTGAATATTTAAATTTTATTTTTCATTTATACTGATTCACGTCATTATTTTAAATTAGTTTCATTTACTAATTTATTTCAACCTCCAGTTTGAAATCGTTTAGTCGTTAACAAAATTTTCCTAAATTTTCAAAAAAAATTCTGACTCCAAAAATTTTCGAAAATTTTTGGCAAAGTCTCCTTTATACGGAGGAGCTTTTGCAATTTCACAAAAAATATAAATATATATACATCGACCCACACGGTCGGAAAAACCAAAAACAGTTCATATTTCCTATTTTTATTGCGTAGGTGTACCTTATTTAGCATTTTTAAGCAAGCGGCTTATAATTTTAGTAACTAGCACAACCAAATCCAGCCACACGGCTCCCAGGTACCTGTACTTACTCAATTTAAACATGTAAGTGCCACATATATGAAGTTTAACCATATTTCACTTATTTGCAATGGCTAAACACATGAATTCTAAAAAAAAGCACACCAAACATTTTCCGTAAGCAATTTATACAATTTTCATACTAATTCCACTGTTCCAAATAATTTATAACCATTTTCATTATATTTGAATGGTTTTCAATCCATTCGTATACAACTTCATCAATTTGAATAGTTTAAAAACTCAATCGCTTACATTTAACTTATTTTTAAGCAAACCGTACTCATATTTAATTCAATTGATCTCAAAATCAATTTATTTTACTCCTATCAATACATAGAATTTTAATTACTTCCATTTACATCAACTGACAATTTATTCTATGCAATTTGACGAGATCTATGTGAATAAATAAGTACTTATGTTTTATAACCAATTGAAATTGATTTCAACTAAATTTATACTTAATTCTATTCCATTTTTAAATTTATTCACAATCTATATATTCTCATTTTCATTGCATTTTAAATTTGAATACATTCACTTGCATTTCATTTTATTAACCAAACTAGTTTCATTACTCAAACACGTTCCATTCAAAACCGTTTGATCTAGCTCGACACATTCCATATTGTTTATTCCAAACTATTTTATTTAGCTCGAAGACAATCCAGGCTATTTTATTCAATAACCATTTCAATTTTATTCACGATATATTCATATGCGTTTCATTTCTTATCCGCATTCATTTAAATCCATTCTATTAACTTGAAAACATTCTATTTTCTCATTGTCACTAAGTTATTTCAATTCCTTAACAATTTAAATGGTTTACAATTATTTATTCAAGAGTTCCATTCCATTAAATATTATCTGTAACTCACTGAATTTTATTTCGATTAAAAATTTATTTTCACTTGATTTAACTCCAATCCAATATCATTAAACTTAGTTTTTAAGTTGAATTCAATTCAACTCATTTCCATCTTTTTAGCTTTGATTTACTTCAATTTTATACTTAAGCTCATTTCATCTTACGAGTAAAAAAATTCTCTTTTCTATTCAACTTAATTCTACCTCAATTAAATCTCATTGTAAATCTACAATTTTATTTGATTAGTTATTATAAAATTTAACTTTTCAGATTCAACTCATTCAATTGATTACAAGGCCATCTCCAATGTATTTCTACTTATTTGGATTTTATTCGCAATACAAACCATTACTATTTTAAACCATTTACATTTTTATTCGATACATTTCCAATTATATTTAATTTGTTAACACTTCAAGTCAAATTTAAATAATAACTCAAATTCTGAATCCACAATCCATTTTCAATTTACCACCCAATTTCATGAATTCACAGTTCAATTACATTTACTTCACCAACAATTTAAGTCGAATTTAATTTATAACTTGAGTTTTATTTCCAAACTTCATCATTAACTCACAATTCAGCTTCTATTTACTACATTAGGTTACAATTATATATTTCATTAACTAATTTATTATCTAATTATTTCTTTCCCTATTTATAATTCAATACTTGATTTTAAATCTCAAAATCTCTTCATTTAATTTTCTTAAGTTCAATTTATTTTATGATTCAAGTTTTGATTTTTATTTTATTTTTCAATTCATCAAAAATATTTATTTTAGGTTTTCTATCCCACTTTTCAAATTTTATAAGTCACAACTTTTATTTACACAATTCCGTTCATTATAGGCTTGAATATATTCTTCTTTTATTTTTAACTCAAGCCTTATGCTTATTTATAACCCAAGCATATTTTATTCTTTTACAAGTTATTCTAATTTATTTATTTCAATCCAACCTTATTCAACTTATTTTCCATTTATTCAGATAAGAATATAATTCCATTCCAATAACTCAATTGAATTTTTATTTCAATTCAATTTTATTTAAACTCATATTTATTTACCTCAATTTGATTTCAACTTAATACGAATACAACTGGATATTATTTTCAGTCTGATCCACTTAATTTCAATCCAGTCAAATTTTTATTCCCCAATCCAAGTTTATTTCGTTTTCAACTTTTCCCTTTAAATTTTAGTTTCCAACAGTCAAAGCTTATATTTCCTTCCTCATTTAAAAAATCAACTTAATTTATAAGCTTATAACCTATCTAATCAGGATTTTTAAACACCCGACTTTTGGTTTCAAATTATTTTGAAATCTTCAACATCTCAAAATTTTAAACCGATCCTGGTTTTATCCCCAACAAATTTCCTTTGAGACTTTCAAAAACAACTAGCTTTTCTGAACAAATCAATATTTTGGCAGCAATCCGTCACTTAGAAATTCGAAAATGAATACTGATGATGCGGCCGTCATCATCAGAATTATTTCCCAATAGTCCAAGTGATTTCAATGCTATATCAGTTTCAAAACCCATTTAAAACACATTTTCTTTCAGAAATACCTTCAAAAGAATAATGCTATTATTTATCTTCAAAACACTTCCAAATCTCTGGGATTTAAATTTCCAAATCCTGCTTAAATCAATTTTAACTATAATTCATTTGCATAGCTTATGCTCATACAAATTCTCATTTGATTATATTTTAATTTTATAAATTACATTTATAATTCATATTTATAAATTTCATTTTTATAATGAATTTATTCCTTAACCTTTGGTTATGTTTTAAATTTCTAGTTAAATTTTTACACAACGATGATAGCAATTTAATATTACCATTTCTAACATCCAAGCAACCATATATTAGCTAAAATAGTTTACAAAAACTTTTCTTTATATCAAAAATATATTTTTGGGTAAAATATTTCATTTACCCACATTTAAAACAATACCGTGTCGATTGTTCTCTTCAAGTGTTTAGAAACCCCTTCAATACAGTTGTCCAGACTGTGCCGACGAAGGTTCATATGCCACTCAATAAACCAATCAACACAATATTAAAACAATTTATATTCACTAACAAATACGCGCTCATATCTATTAATACGCTCAAACTCATTCTAGAGTACTACGGACTCTAATTTAAATGAGTAATTCCCACCAGAGCCAAGGTTATCACCAACCTAAGCTCTGATACCAACTGTAATGACCCGCAAATCCGTATCCCATGAGTCAACACTATTCTACCTAAATCAACTCAAGTTGTACAGACATACGAACCATTTGGGTTTAAGAAGAAGAGGTAAAAGAAGAAAAATAGAAATCAACATCGGAATCTAACCATCGCAGTGGAATAAAATATAATAGATAATAAATGATCTTTACTCAAAGATTCAATATCTCTGTTTATATATTACGTCATTAGAGTACATCAATCACAGCTCAACATCAATAACATACAACTGGATACACAACTACTCAACACAGCGGAATATATATATATATAACAAGTACGGATATACGTATCGTCATCTAGCTCATCTCCTGAGCTCCACAACATCAAACCTGTATCCTATAATACTCGGTCTGACCCGAACATTACAGTTAACTAACACCCGAGTCAGTCTGGAATACCAGGGTGAGAAAATCACACCCAATTGATTATTAAAGTTTCAAAAATCCTTTGAAAATAAAAGCATCTCGTAAGACCACGCCACAAATAAACATGTCGGGTTTTTACCTTACGATAGCTAAAACAATTTTTGTAGAAATCCTCTGATATTACAATAGGGTCTATATACAAATACTTATAAAATAGCCGAAATTGTTACATTCATTAAATTCCAGCTACTAGCCACAGAGTGGGTAATACAAACAAAACTCGTACAAGGCTCGTAGGGAGAATGGATTTCCAATTAATGACTAGGCACTGGGGTACCACCTGTCACAGTACGTGGCCTAGATCACAGTACCGAGGAGCACGCCTGCTCCTTTGCAACACAAGACCGGGACAACCCCTTACTGTATAATCTCGAGTGAGATCACCCCGCGGTTGGGATCAGCAACCGCCCACTAAGCCGAAATAAAAGGGACATCTAGGCAGGGATGACCTCACCCTGCCTGGGTGCTACCCACCTAGCCTTGCTGCATAACCCCTGATTTTCAGCCATTCCCATTTGATGAGGCTTGAGGCTAAGCGTTACCTTTTTAGAACATATCCCTTAGAATGCCCATCGTCCACCTGACGATGTTCCGAAAGCATTCATCCATACAAGTCCGTTTCGGCTTCGAACGGAATCGAAGGCACTATTCCTACTGCATCCATTTTGGAAATATCCTCAGGATTAGTAGCGACTAGCCCTTGCACCTCACTGCCCCATCTTCGAATCCAAACTCGTTTCCACGAAACGTACAAACCGGATCGAAGTGGTTTTCGAGAAATGAATCTCGATCCCGGTCTCTTCGAAACGATCAACGTATTTGGCCCATATTGATAGTCGGTGATTTAACTATCAATTAATATTCAAAACATCCATCACACAATAAATAATTTTCCAATTTATTTATTTATCTCAAAATATCTTCACAAGATATATTTTCGCTTTCAAACTCTTTTGAAAATAGTTTTTCAAACTATCTTCCTTTTTACAGAAATAAGTTCCCAAATATTTTATATTTTCCCCCGGAATTACCAAGCACAAAACTTCGACTTTTAAAATAAATTAAACGCTTACTTTGAAATATATTTTAAAACATTTAAGTTAAACTACTTCAATAATTTGTTAAAATACACACTATATAAATATTTGAAGATAAGTTACTAAATAAAATATAAGACTAGGTTTTCACTTTTAAAAACAAGATACTAAGTCACTCTTTTAAATAATTTACTGCTATAATAGATTAAAAGAAAATACTTACTTTGGAATTTAAATATTTAGAATTAATAAATTTTCCAAAACTTGCTTTTTAAAAAAACTTTAAAACTTTTAAATTATATTTAAAAATTTACTTTGAAAACGTACTTGGTTATTCAGGGAAAATTTCCAATCTCAATCACTTAAATCAATTTTCCAAAATGATTTCCAATTTATTCCATTTAAAATAAATTTCTTTACTTCCTCAGTTCATTTCAAAATTTATTAATTATGAACTTTATTATTATTGTTATTATTTCCGTTTGATTTAAAATCTTTTAACTGAAATATACAAATTTCAGATTTTCCCAATTCCTTCCTTATTCTTTTTAATAATTTAAATCTTAAATTTTAAATAAATGTTTTGTTCTTTTAAATAATATCACTAAAGATTAAAATTCATTAACATTCTGTTTATTCAAATTTCCTTTCTATACTCAAGATTTATTTATTAGAATGTTAAAGTCACTTTATTTCTTTTCCAATTCATTTTTTAATTTACTCAATTTTCTATAATTATTTTACTTATAATTTCACTTCTTTTATTATCTTTCCAAAATCCAATTTATATATTTTTGAAAATTCATCATCCCAATTATATCCAATCGAACCATAGCATTCAACATTCCAATATAATTCATCATAGAATATCAAATAATCACAACAGAGAATATTAAATAATTTAAATAAAAATTGAGGGGTCCAGTTGGATCCCTCCAATCTGTTTTCCCTGCATCCACAAACGTTAGCACAATATAAATATCAATCCCAAAATATACCATACTATAGCACATCAACCAATTCAACCAATCAAACAATTATTTAAATTTAATCATTTAAATTTAAATTTAAATTTAAATTTAACTGAGTGAGATTAACTCACCTTATTCCGTTTTGCAGTCCATTTCAATATTGCCTTGAATTCCCTGATGTTTGACCTTAAATAAACAATTTATATAATTTATTAATATTCAAAATAATTAAACCGTAAATTTTCATTTTAATAAATTTAAATTAAATTTAAATCTAAACAAATTTTCTTTTAATAAATTATCCTTAGTAACTAAAATAATTTAGATTTAATTAAACAAATAAATCTTCACCATATGTAAATGAAATATGAATAGGTATATTTACTTTATTTAACGTTTTCAAACGGTTTTAAAAAATAATCAATATCCCTTTAAATAAAAAATATATTCTTGTTTATATTTTTAGACGAAAACGTATATATCTATTTTATCTGCATATATATAAAAACTGCATATTTTTCTCTGACTACTAAAATTACTGTTTTAAACCATGCTGTTTTATTTTAACGTTTTCATGTACATACCTCCCTTAACTATATACACACATACACATATATAATATATTTATATTTATACTTCCTTTTGTAAATAAGCAAAACATGATTTTTTCTGCACCGGGTATATACATATATATATAAATTAATTTTGATTAAAACAAAAATTTAAATTATACCTTACTGTTAGGATTCGAGCCATCCCCCTACGCGTCGATCTATGCCCTAGCCCCTACTGTCTCGGCGAAACCGCACTCACATCCTTCAACCACCCGGCGCGACTCGAACTCGTGGCCCATGCCCTAACCACCGCTCCTTCTGCTCCTCGCGCACCACTTGACGTCGACGTTCAGCCTCGCCTTGCACGTCGCCTCACGATTCCATGCCGAAACGAACGACGCCTCACATCGAAACTCCACCTCGCGATGACCCAAGCCGACCACGACCTCGCGGCCACCCAAAATCACGACGCCACCAAAACCCTAACCTTCTCGCGCGCCCAGATTTGACTTCGCAGCGGCTGCCTTGTGCGACCCTCCTTCACGAATTCGAGCTTACCATAATTTTTCTTAGAATCGAATTCGGTTTCGATTTGGGAAGGGTGAGGTAAAGAAGACGAGAGAGGAAAATGAGGCTTCGGATGTAAGATAAAGGTTGGGTGACGTGATTTTATATTTGTTAAACACTAATTGCTTAATAATCAATTAGTAATTCTTAATTAAATTGCTGAACTAATTGCCCACAAATCATATGTCATCAAGTAGTTAATTACAAATATTTATTACTTAATCAATAATTAACCCAAACTCTAATTACAATTATAATGTAATTATTCCTTGCGTGTTAAAGTTGACTTGCGTGTTAATAGGGTTAAGGTGAAATGAGATGATGTTTTTGTATGCTGATGTGAGTATGTAGGTCAATCAACCAATATATATATATATATATATATATATATATATTTAAATTTTAAATCATTACGATTTCACCACTTAAAATCTCGATCGTATGGAGAAGATAGCCTTTTTGAAGCACTAAACATTGAACTTTCAATATAAATTCCAGCGCGTTTATATATCGTACGCTCACACAACAAACCCGATCAATACGAAATTTGAAATCCGATAATAATTCAATATTACGGACCCAATGGAACTGGTTTCGTCGAATTCCGAGACTGTGCCTCGGAAGATTAAGTTCAATTTAAAACGATAAAATTTCAGAACTGAACAAATCACTGTTCAATTTAATTTTAACACTTCTATTATGTTCAATGTTCTCAATATAAATTTTGCAAGCCCTTTAAATTATTTTTATATAGGTTTAAAACTCCAGATTCAACATTTTACCCAACTTCAAATTATTTAATTCAATAATTCAATTATCAAATAAATTGTGATATTCGTAATTCAAGTTAAAATTACTCTATTGAATATTTAAAATCAATTAAATATTTCGATTTTAAATGCTTGAAAATTCCGGGTTGTCACACTTGGTTATCCTCTTCTAGAATCCCTCTTTCAATTACAGTTCCTATTACCGCCCTTCTTTTGCTTTGTATATTAACCTGAACTTTTTTGAAACTCACCCCGGACTGCTTCACGACAATGTTGCTTTGCACTCCCTCTCCACTAGATTCGACAACATTTTTTTTCCTAGAGCGTCCAGTTTCCTCTTTCATCAAATACTTAGTTGCTTTGGTACGGAAATGCACTAATGTCGTAGGTGGTTTGTAAGCTAACCAATTGCCAAAGTCAGATTCTAGATCGATCCCTCTTATTATCGCCATCAAGACTAAATGGTCATTCGGTTTGCTGACTTCTGTGATAGTCGTATGAAATCTCTCCAAGTAATCTTTCAGCAATTCTCCTGGAGCCTGGATCACACTTGATGCGGATATTAAATCTTTAAAGCAAATCGCATGCATAAGAATTTTCTCTATATTTGTTGCTAAATCATCAAATCTAGAGATTGACCATAGGGGTAATCTCGTAAACCACATCGTCTCTATGCTAGAGAGATTAATGGAAAAACACCTACATTTTGTGGCATCATCGACTCCTGTGGAGTCCATCATCCATTCCTATCTTATGATATGATGCCTGGTGTCGGTTTTTCCCTCAAAGGCTGGCATTGACGGCATGCTAAACCTCCTTAGTACTCTGCTTGTAGCATATTGTCAGTGAATAGGGTACAACTTCTCGAAATTCCTCAATCATCGTTGGTCAGGCCTTGGCTCTCCTATACTAACTGTCTAAGCATAGCTGACACATCCTGTGTTTGGATAGTTGGAGCCAAGCGGTAGTCGCACTCCACCTCACGTTCACATCATTGTACGTTCACATCATTGTCATTCCAAAAAGGCAATTGATCTGAATTCACCTGAACTTCAGCATCCAAATCGATTACTACATCACCAGTGTATGCTCTTCCTGCTACTTGATAAGGCTTCCTCCAAGAATTGGATTAGCATCGACCATTCCAAATGGATCAACAATCGTTATCCGTCTGTTTGGATCCGTCGGGTGCTGGCGAGTTGACTTTTCAACATGGTACCCATCGGTTCTACGACTTCTGCACCTATGATAGTCATCCAACGAAGTTGAGCTTTCTAATGCTGAATAGGGAGTTGGCTCCCTCCTAGTTTTCCCACGTTGTTGATCCCTGAATTGATTCATTAGATCGATATTGGCTTGAATCTACCAGTTCAATTATCGGCAGCTATCCATGTGCACTCTCATCAGATTCTGGAAATCAGCTCGCATGATGGAATCAACTAGATTCTGGATATCAACTAGATTAGTAGCATTCACATCGCTGGTAGATTGCTCAGGCCTCCTTGTTGGACGTTAAGGTTCTCGTTTCCTTCTGCGTTTCAAGAGGTAGATCTGGTATTCCTAACCGTTGCTGATAGTTTTTTTAGACTTTTGCAAATCTATTTAGAATGAATAAGCTTCTTGAAGATAATTATGGATCTATTCGAGTGATTTATGCAATCCAGTAGCAAAAAAGAGGTCCAAATAGAGTTGAGAATCTTCCTTCTCAGTGAAAGCACCAAAATGTTTGCACCAAAGTTGTCACAAACACCCAATAGAGATTTTGTAGAGAAATAAATGAAGACTATAAAATGAAAATAAAAGAAGCAAGCAATAATAAGAAGACAACGATTTATTGTGGTTCGGCATTGAAAGCTTATGTCCACTTTGGAGAAATAACCTTATTAAACACTTGAATTGATAAGTATAGGAGGATGCATCGGAGTAAAACCCTTAGTTATAGAGTGGTGCAAAGTAACAAGCGGTGTAAAAGATCCTCCAAATGAACAATCAAGTCTATATTTATAGGGGAAAACGAAATATCTTCCTCAAATTTTGGCAATGGAGTCTCTAGATCCAGAAGAGGTCATGATATCGATTGCGGTCCCAAATCTTGAGAAAAACGATTGGTATCAATCATTATACTGGCTTGCTTTGGCATGCGATCAATATGGTGGACTCTACTCTTTAGTATATTGATGCTCCTAAAGTTTCATCTGTATTTGGCTTGTAGATTTCGAGATATCAATCATTTTCCATTGCATTGAACTATAACATTGATTCGATATGATCCATAATAGGCGAATATGGATCGTACCCACACATGGTGTATTTTCACACTTTTATCATTCTATGGAATCCGTCTTCTGCTTTCACTCCGCCGCTACTTCAAATTATCATCTATGTCTGATCTTAAGGCTTTGTAATTATTAATCTGACTTGTTAATCCCAATGATAGTCAATTTTAACTTGTCAAATCAGTTTGAATATAGCCATGCTAAATGGTTGGATAAAGAATTGCAAGTTAACCCTTGTTATGTGAAATGTTGAATTTAAATCTTGCTTACGAAATTATACCAATTTATCAAGCGCTTCCCTATTATAAGCAAGTTTGCAAGTTTATATGAAATTTGATTAGGTTGCATAATGATTAGAATTGGTATTTTATTTGGCGAATGAAGTTAATGATATCTTAGTGAACAATGTAATGACTAGAATTCAAATTTATTTGACAGTGATGGTTAAAATTAGAAATAAAGTTATTTTGATTTTTGGTATTTTAGTGATATTTTTGTTTGTTGGAATTTATATTGTTTCAAGTAAGTTTCCATATATTATCGAGTTCAAATTTAAAAAAAGTGTGATGTTTGAAATGACAGGTAATAGATATAAGCATATAGAAGAAACAGATTACAAAATATGTATAATTATCGTATTTTGTACCGTCTATTACAAGAGATAAAAAGATAATTCCACATAATTACAAACACCGTACAAACATCCTCTTTTGAAATAGATATGCAAATTTACCATATTAACAATTATTTGATAAGAGGTTAGTTCCAATGTACTAAAATATATCAAATCCTAAGGGTTGAATATGAAGATAAGAATGAAATAAAAATACCAATAAGATGGGAAGTAACGAAAAATAAAATGTGGAGAAACGGGCAAGTAGAAAAAGGAATAGAAAATAATATGGAATACAAATGAAAGCTGAAATTAACGAATGTAGTAGCATTTGTATTGATAACTGATAAGACAGTGGTAAATGAGATTGATAAAGAAAAGTTAAATACATAATGAAATAATGGCCTAGGATCAAATATAAAAAGATGTAGAGGAAATGTAGAAAGAGTAAGAAGAATAACAATACATGAATATGGAATATGTATATAAGTAGCTTTGGATGTGCTTTTATGATGGGTGTGGACAGTTATAATTCAATAATTATAAATTATAGAAAGAGAATGACATAAGGTCATTAGAGTAGGTTGGAAGTACACATGATCTAACCATAGGACATGTGGAGAATTTGCTTGCATATAGAGTAAGGGATATCCTCAGGTCATGTTCATGCTTGAAACAAAAGCTCCATAAACATAGGCAATTGGACGTACCGTTAGGCAGATGTCAAGGCTGGACAAGCATTATAAAGTAGCATGCTTCAAATTTATTTAGGGGAGGGTATTGCCTTTATTCTACTAGGCAATCTAAAAGGACAATGGTAGGATTCAAACACTGTGCAACGTGTGGGGTACCAAAATTCAAGGTTAGGGTTGCATAAGTCACGAGTCCGTCATTGAACCCTTACGATCAGTGGAAGGACATGGCTACACCTAACTGATCTTCGTCGCCTACCAGGGTCAATTCGGTTGGGTAATGCACCACTATATTTGTTTGCTTGTTTGTTTGATAAGGTAAGGCTAGTTAACCCATAATGAGATTCCTTCAAACCTTGGATGAGGTCATTAGTGGAGCCGAGTCCACATTAGGAAGCGATAGTAGAAAATCCTCAAAGAGAATGGCTAATACGATAAGCCAACATTAGAGTGCAGTGAAATAATACGTCGACGCAGCGTAATAGGATTTCCTCAATATACGAAGGCAAGATCATGGTACGACGAGGATTTGAACCCCGACGAAGGGTTGAATGAAAGATACTAGAGGAAAAGTATCTGGGTCCATTAGGGGACCATGGGATATATATAAATATATATTGTAGTTATAAATCTATGGGATGTAGATGGAAACGATTTGTACACAGTTGTGAAGTCGAGATGACTAATAAAATTTAAACAGACATAACATGAAATAGTGAACAATCGGAATAAGATAGTGTTATGTATATGATTTATAATTTATCAGTCACCAGAAGGCTATTCTGTCCCTCTCCTCATTCCAACTTATATGATAATTAGAAGAGTAGGTACCGGTGCTTGGCGTAATTGGTGCTGACAAGAACATTTAATTTTTGGAAGTATAAAATCTTGGTCCGTACTTATGTGATCTGTTATATTTTAATCATCCCGTTGCAAGTTATTTCATTACGGCTCTGATATACATTCTTTGTTTCTAATTGGAGGATACCAAACTAACAATCTGTGTTTTGGTGGAATTGGGTTTTCGATTTAGCGAAATGCAGGCCCATTAGGGTGTAGATTGGTACATTTTATATTAGAGCTTGGTTAGTCGATCTTGAAAATTAGGAAACATTGAGTGATCATATTTGTATTTTGCCTATAAATATAATATACACTAAATCCTAATATTTCCAAAAATAGAATAATAATATATGGAATATCCTTGAAGTTGGATGGTACCCGACTCCTTAGTCGAGCCTTAATAGCCTCATGATTGTATATCCCCATATGGTTATAGACACATGATGTACAATAGGTCCAGATAAAGGAAAAATAAGAATCTATATGTTATAGATAATGAGAGATAGGGAAGTTCCTAAAGAAGGGTGTGAAATGGTCTAATTGGTAATTGGATTTTCTATATTCAGAAAGGAACAAGGTAGTAAATTAAAG
Source organism: Allium cepa (assembly GCA_030765085.1). NCBI lineage: Eukaryota > Viridiplantae > Streptophyta > Magnoliopsida > Asparagales > Amaryllidaceae > Allium > Allium cepa. The sequence continues at coordinate 22,023,884 of CM060936.1, read as the reverse complement.
GAAATATATTCTTAAATGAATAGTTAAAAATCCACTAAGAGTTCCACCCAAGAAAAAATAGTTTTAAAAGTAAAGAAGCAAATATTGTATTTTGGAGAAAAATATATGATATTGAATTTTGGAAAAGTATTTATATAACAAAAGTTTCGTTGGAAGTTAAACCGACCATAAATTATTTTATAAAAGCAATTTATTTGAGAATAATATAGGGTGTATATAGCTTACATGTTTCTTTCTAAAGAGAGAAAAGTGTAATTATGAAGTTCGAATAGAAGTAAAAATTTGTTAAAATCTAAAAATTTGTTAAAATATTAAAATTTCAATGAAGGATATTTTGTAGAAAGCTATTTCTTTTGAAAGAAAAATAGGAGAGGAATATAGTTCATGGGTTTTCTGTAACGGAAACTTTTAAGTTATAAAGTAATATTTTATGGGTAGACAATAGAAAATAGTATAAGTTTGGAATATGGGTAAGTTGTACAGAAAAGAAGATTTGGAACTCTAAAACAAACCTGTAGGCAAACACATTACAATGGTTCAAGTAAAAGATTGTAAATTAAGAGAAAATAATTGAAATAAGTGTAGTTTAGTTAGAGAAGTTGAATAGTAGATAAGTTATGAAATATAGATAGAAATGAGGTTTGATTTAATGTAATTAGGTTGAGATTTGATATATTTTAATTCATTTATATGAAAAGGGATAATAATATAAGTTTCTAAGTTATTCATAGAGAACTATAAAGGTAACAATTCCCCTTGAAGGAGGAAAGTAGTTCCAATGCATTAAAGTGTAGGATCCTTGAATATAATAAAAAGTGTAGTAATTATAAATTTGTAGGAAATCGTGAAAACAATTTTGCTAGTAATCTGATTAGAAGCAACATAAGAAATTTAAGGCAGTAATAAGAAATGGACATTTTTCATTGTTCTGTGCATTTCAAGTCTCTTCTAAAAGTCCCTCTTTCGTGATATTAGCTCCGCTACAGATTGAAAGTAGAGGTAGAAAGAAATGATAGAGTGAGGGTTATTCTTATCTATTACAGTTTTATTGTTTAGAAAATTATAAAAGACGTTTTAGAAATACTACAAAGTTACAAAAGAATGGTTTACTGTGACAAATAAGTTTTTGAAGGAAAAACTTAATAAATAGTTTGATTAATAATCCCAATTTTTAAGAAGTAAAAGTTAAGAAGATCTTTAAAATGAAAATGTGGGTTTGGAAAAAAATGGGAAAATTTTTTTAATTAAGTTTTGTTAACATTCTCTCTTAAGAATAATGAATTAGTTAAATTCTAAGATTGAATACTAAAGTTTTTAAATAGTTGAAACACTAGTGTTTTTGAATTTAATAAAGGGTTTTAAGTTTTAGTTTTGAAGACAAAGATTTTAGGATTAATTGTTTAAAAAAATTTAAAGTTTTAATTTTTGAAAAAAAGGGTAAATACCTAAACAAGATTTTAAATGTGGAGTAGACTAGAAATAGTGCATAGGGAAGACGGGGTAAAGGATGAAGCTATGAAGAAGATAGCCATGATTACTAATGGAATAGTAATAAGGAACCCCGTAAAGAAATGATAAATGGTTTTAAAGCATGCTTTTACAAGTTCTAAAGTATGCTTGTATGAAGGTGAAAAATAAAGGAAGTAAAATACAAAGATTGGAGAAAACCATCAAAGATTTGGGTTTAATGGAATTGACAATTGACTGTAATGAGACAGTAAACACACATAGAAGGTAACTGGTAGACTCAAAGTTGGGAAGTAAGATAGGAATCGAAAAAGTTATTCCACCGAGAAAATTTAACAATAAGTTATTAAAGATGTGCATAGATGTTTTTCTTACAGTGAAAGGATGCATGGTTTATTCCACAAATGGGTATGGTAATGGAAGAAATGAATGAACCTTATTCATCGTAAGCAATGAAGAAAAAGTAAAGATACGAGATTGAAGGAGTATGACATGTAAGAAGGGTCCATTCAAGTCAGAAGTGATAGAGCCACAACATCGTTAGTATTAGTTAATGTTGTTGGGTAACTTCCAAAAGCTGTTATAGTAAGTTGGGTTGTAAACATTTGTTGTATTTTTTGGGGGTAAAGGCACGTATAATATTATAGGAAATGTTCCTTTCATTTTGTTTTCAATATGGACCGCAATGTTAGGGGGAAAAAAACAAGATAAAGAAATTTCAAAAAAGACAATCAACTTATGTAAAAGAAAAAAAATAGTAGAGGTTGGAAATTAAGAAATAATATAAGAAAATTTATTTAAATACCATTAAAATGGAAAGAGGTATAAGATTGATAAATTTCGGCAAGCGAAAAACAGAGGAGGATGTTGAGTAGCCACGGGTCAATGTCCATGTACCTCAAAGGCTGAATTTTATAATTGAACTTAATTGTTGGTTACTATTATAAATAATAGAAAAGTTTTGGAACTTAAAGTTTACCTCATAAATTAAGGGAAGTCCACTATGGACATTGGATTGTTGACTAAAATTCGATTTCTTGGTTTGTGGGAACTTATGTTTTGGAAACCTATACATAAATACAATTTTGAAAAATAAAATGTTTTGGAAGATTTTTAAGTTTAAATATTTATGAATATTTTAGAAAGTAATACAAAAATATTTTTGAACTAAAAAGAAATTTACAAATTTTGAAAATGCCACATATTTGACGTTGGGATATAGTTGATAGGTTAAGGATTTTATTGTACAAGAGAAATGGATGTAAAATAAAATACGATTAGAAACAAGGGAGATATCTATATAGTTAGGGAATCACTTTCTCAATATCTTGTTATTAACAAAATGTTGATTTTTGAGATAAACCTTATTCTAAAAACGCAAAAAGTAACTGACTTACACAAGATGTACTTGGAAAAGTTCGAAAAAGAATGGGGACAAAAATGAAGATTCCAAGATACAGGAGAAAGGGGTATATAAGAGAATAATGGAAAATTGGAATTTTCCATCTAGACCATTTCCGAGCATAAGAAAATAGGATTAGAAAACTAAATTTTTCTAAATTTGTATGTTAGCAAGGGTGTGCTAGGATTTTAGATGGTTAGTATTTGATGCGAAATTGGTTGAACTAAGTTTCTATTTATAGAAGTGTGGGAAAATTTAGATGAAAAACCATTTTTGATTTTCAAAAGGTTACATTAATGTAGAAATGCTAGTAAATCTAAGATGTGAGCATCGTATTGTCGAAATTATTAAAGAAAAAGGGAAAAAAAAGAGAAATCATTCATGTTGGTGTCACCAATTAGAATTATTATTCATGCATATCATATGTTTTATGATAAATCGTGCAAATGTATATGAATTGTTGCAAAGTTGGTTGTACACTAATTGATTGTTAGTATAGAATGGATGTGCGATAGGTTTACATGATCGAACCCTTGAAGAATTTCGGGAATGAAATTCTTTTAAGTGGAAGAATGTAAAATTCGAGATTTTTACGATAATTAATTAATAAATAAAGATCAGTGAAAAATAGAATTCCTGTAAATAGCAAAATTTAGCTATGAAACTTGCACCATTGGATTCGTGGCGATTTTCTAGTCAATTTTCATATATATAAACTTTTCTCATTTGATTTCAAACAAAAAAGCTATTAACATTTGAAAATTTTAAAGTCAAAAATAAATATATATGTAATTAAGAAAATAATTTGAAATTAGTTAACATTAATTAAAGTCCGTTAAAGATTAACTATTACTTAGCCATTAAGTATCTTAATTAAGGTAAGAGTTAACATTAATTGGTTATTAATGGAAATAAATGGAACAGATGAACTAATGTTAAATATTGCATGAACTAACAATGCATAGGTCGACTGTGGACGATTGGCCGGTCGACCTAAGAGTTAATTTTGGCACGATAATTTTAGGCCGTAACGACCTGGATTTAAAATAGTGGATCTGTATATTAGCACCGGATTGAACCTCTATAAATATAGGCATAGGGCGTCACATCCAACTCATAATTTTCTGATTAGCGCAGAAGCTCTGTCAATTTCTCTTCTCCTCCAATATTCTAGAATTCATAGAAATAGATTAGATTGTATGTATACACTTTGGAGAAGAATAGGAAAGGATATAGCATAGAAGATAGGTTCAAACCAAGTCTCTACATCGGAGGTAAGCTATAGATCTGATGTTAATTATTCAGTTAAATCTAAATATCTTTTCTCTAATCCAAATACTAATAGATCTGTATAAATATATATATATTTGAATCCTAATAGGGAGCCAAAACGAAAAATATAGCTAACAGGATTTAGATCTGGATTAGATCTAGAGATTTGGGAGCGGCAGTAAAAGGTTAGGAATAATATATGTTATAATATAATATTAGATTATATCATTGGCGACTTATTCCTTTATGCCTGATAATTTAATTTGAATTGCAAGTTAACCCCCTTTATGTGAAATGTTGGGTTTAATTCTTGCTTATGAAATTATAATGATATATCAAGTACTTTCCTGTTATGAATAATTTTGCAATTTAATATGAAGTTTGAATAGGTTGCATAATGATTGGAATTGGTATTTTATTTGGCGAATGAGATTAATGACATCTTAATGAACAGTGAAATGATTAGAATTTCATATATATTCGATATTAATGAATAAAACTAGAAATAAAGTTATTTTGATTTTTGGGGTTTTAGTGATATTTAGTTTTTTGGAATTTTTTGTTGCAAGTTGGTTTCCCTATATTACCATGTTCAAATTTAACAAAAGTGTGATGATTGAAATGATAGGGAATGGGTATATGCAATAGAAGAAAAAGATGTATAAAATAGGGATAATTACCGTATTTTAAACCGTCTACTTCAAGAAATAAAAAATAATTCCTTGTAATCGCAAACACTGCATAAACCTCCTCTTTTTGATTACTATGTTACCAATTATTTGATAAGAGGTTAGTTCAAATGAACTAAAATGTAGTAAATCCTAAGGGTTGAATATTAAGATAAGAACGAAATTAGAATACCAATAAAATGAGAAGTAATGAAAAAGAAAATGTGAATAAATAGGCAAGAAGAAAAGGGAACACAAAATAATATGGAAGAAATGAAAGCTGAAACTAATGCATGTAGTGGCAATGGTATTGATAACTGATAAGAGAAAGCGGTAAATGAAATTGATAAAGAAATGTTAAATACAAAATGAAGTAAAGGGCTAGGGTCAAATATAAATAGATGCAGAGGAATGAAGGAAGAGTAAGAAGAATAAATACACATGAATAATGGAATATATATATATATATGTATATATATATATATATGAGTTGCCTCAGATATGCGTTTATGATGGTGTGGATAGTTATAATTTAAAAATTATAAATTAAAGAAAGAGAAAAATATAAGGTGATTAGAGTAGGTCGGAATGCGGAAACACATCCAACTATAGGACCCATGGAGAGTAACCTTGCGTATAGTGTAAGGTATATCCTCAGGTCATGTTAGTGCTTGGACCAGAAGCTCCATAAACGTAGGCAATTGGATAGTCCGTTAGGTAGATGTTAAGTCTAGACAAGCACTATAGAGTTGTCTGTTTCAAATTTGTTTAGCGAGGTTATTGCCTTGATTGCACTAGGCAATCTAAATGGACGATGGTTGGAACCGGACACTATGCAAAGCATGTGGTACCAAAATTTAGGGATAGGGTTGCATAGGTCGCAAGTCCATCATTGATCCCTTGCGATCAACGGGAAGGAAAGGGTTATACCTAACTAATCTTTGTTGCCTTCCCAGGTCAATTCAGTTGGGTAATACACTGCCACAGTTGTTTGCTAGTTAGGTTGATAGGGCAAGGTTGGTTAACCCATAACGAGATTCCTTCAAAGGATAGACGGGATGGATAGTGGAGCAGAGTCCATATTAGGAAACAGACAAAGTAGAAAATCCCAAAGAAGAATGGCTATGGCAAGCCAACATTGGAGGGCAATGAAATAATCCACTAACGTAGCGCAATAGAATTTCCTTGAGATATACGATGGCGAGGTTGTGATACGGTGAGGCATTGAATCCGGACGAAGTGCTGAACAAAAGATACTAGGGGAAATTTTATCTAGGTCCGTTAAGGGACCACAAGATATATATAAATATATATTATAGTTATAAATCTATGGGATGTAAATAGGAACGGTTCGTACGCGGTTGTGAAGTCGAACGACTAATATAATTTAAATAGACATAACATGAAATAGTGAACAATCAACATAAGATACTGTTATATATAAGATGTATAATTTTCTAGTTATCAAAATGTTGTTTTGGCATCTTATCACAACCCACAAGATAGTTAGAAGGGCAGGTACTAGTGCTTGGCTTATTCGGTGCTGACAAGAACATTTGATATTTGGAAGTGTCAAATCTTGGTCAATAATTATGTGATATATTATATTTTAATTAATAAACTACAAGTTATTTCATTAAAGTTCTGATATGTATTCTTTAGTTTTAATTGCAGGATACTAAACCAACGATCCGAGCTTTGGTGGACTTAGGTCTTTGATTTAGAGAAAATTTAGGCCCACTGGAGTGTAGATTTTTACATTTGGTATTAGAGCCAGGTTAATCGATCTTAAAAGTTAGGAAAGGTTGAGTGAACATATTTATATTTGCCAATAAATATAATATATGTTAAATACTAATAATTCCAACTATATAATAATTATAGATAGAAAATCCCTAAAGTTGGATGCTACATTACTCCTTAGTCGGGCCTTGATAGCCCAATGGTTGCAGATGCCCACATGATTGTCGATTTATGATGTACAATAGGTCTGGATAAAGGGAAAATAAGATCCTATATGTTATAGATGCTGAAAGATAGGGAAGTTCCTAAAGAAGGGTGTGAAATGGTCCCTCCTATTTGGTAATTGGATTATCAATATTCAAAAAGGAACAAGTTAGTAAATGAAGGAAAGATGTGCTTAGAGAATAGTTAGAAATCCACTAAGAGTCCAACCTAATAGAAAATAATCTTAAAAGTGAAGAAGCAAATACTGGATTTCGGAGAAAAATATATGATAATGGATTAGGAAAAGAATTTATATAATAAAAGTTTCATTGGAAATTAAACTGAAAAGTATCCATAAAATGGTATTGTAAAAGCAATTTGTCTTAGAAAATTATAAAGCATATATAACTCGCTAGTTTCTTTGTAAAGAATGAAAAGTATAGATATGAAGTTCTAATAAAAGTAAAAATTTGTAAAAATATAAAAATTTCAATGAAAGAAATTTTGTAGAAAGCTATTTCTTTTAAAAGAAAAATAGAAGAGCAATATAGCTCGTGGGTTTACTGTAGTGAAGACGTTTAAGTTGTAAAGTAAAAAATTTTGGCTGGACAATAGGAAGTGGTATATTTTGGAATACAGGTAAATAGCACATAAAAGAAGTAAAACACTCCACACCCCTTAGTATACCCAAAAAGGGTACACTAAAAGATGTGGTGCATTATAGTTTTAGAAAAAACATCACAAAGACTAAGATTCACAAGACAAATAAATAAAAACAGCGAAAACATTTAAAATACTTATTATTAAACTTCATTTAAAAAATGAGTAAATAATACATGATATGTCTCAAAATAACTAAAATTTATGTCTTATGAATATACATCCCAGTCTCATAATATCAGAATACAAAAGTAACAATAATAATCACAATCCCTCTCACAAGTGCCAATCCATCATAAGCCAAATGAAAAAGATAAAGATCGGAAGAATGCATCTGAAATGAGAAAACTCCGTGAATGAATCTCCAAGCAACCTGAATCAACTCAACTCTGACGGCCTATTGGGGGGATAGGGGAAATAGAGGCGTGGGTCAGACTATAAGTCTTGTGAGTGAAAGTAATTACTAATCTTCTAAGCAAGGTAAAGATAATAGACTAAGTAATAGTTCTAGCTTGAAGGGAAAATACAAAAAAGATAAAACTCGGATAAAATACTGTTTCTGGTTCCGTTTGACTATTTGCTTTGATTGTTTAATTGAATTGATTGTTTGCACTTGTCTTCGATTGCAATGATTAGGCTAAAACGCTAGTCCTATTTCAATTAGGCTGAAATCCTCATTCTACCTCTATCTCTGTTGTGCCACTCTGAGCCGATCCAATCCTGTTGGTCCACAGCAAAAGACACTTGTTTAGCGCTTGAAACGCAGTAGCGAATTATTTACCCCAATCGATGCTGCATGCTCGGTCATCGCCGGTACACACTAACCGTCGCTGCCTATTTTGATCTCTTATTTACCCCAATTAGCATAAACGTGCCCAGCCTCACCTAAACTGTTGTGAGACCGTCAGTCCTAGTCTGAAAGCGAATACCACCCAGCTTCACCTAACAATCGTGAGACCATCGGTTCTTGACTTAAAGGGAGTACTGCCCAGCCTCACCTAAGTGTTGTGAGACCATCAATTCTAGACCTGAATGGTAATGTTGCCAGTACTGGTCCTAACAAACAATTTCAAATTTTCCCCCTTGCCCAAATCTCCAGATTTGAGCCTCTATCTATTGGCCACTTATTTAGCCTAGTTAGCATAAGCGTGCCCCATCCTCACCTAACTATTGTGAGACGATCAGTGTCTGACTGAAAGGGAATGATGTTGGTACGGGCCCTGCTTTTATATTTGTTATTAACTTAAATGAAAGTTTTAAAATAAGCCTATTCTGTTATTTCTGCTATATTGGCTTATTAACTTAATTTAAGTTTTAAAATAAGTCTCTTCTGTTATTTCTGCTATATTTGCTTATTACAAGATCTAAGTTTTAAAATAAGCCTCTTCTGTTATTTCTGTTGTATTTACTTATTAAAAAGATCTAGGTTTTAAAATAAGCCTTTTCTGTTCTTTCTGATTAATTATAACCTATGTTATAATTGTTGCTCTTATATTCTACCTTTTTAGTTATAACCACTAGTTATAAACATGCTTGAAAATGTCTCAAATTTTTTTATTTCAGTCTATCTTGTTTTTATTACAGTTCTTTCTTATTTTACATCTAATTTCTATAAATTTAGTGTTTTCTATTTAATCCATATTTGTGAATTCTTCTCTCTTTCATATCTATCCGCGTAAAATGAAATAAAAAGAACTAACATTTACATGCTAAATTCTAACTTAAAACGGACTTAAATAAAATATAAACAACTGTAAATAACTGAATAAAAATAGCTGAATAAAACAGACTGAAAAGAACTTATGAAATTTACTTAAAAATTGTAACGACCCGTTGAATTAATAATATTAAATGAATTAAATTAATATGTTTCTAATCTAATTTAGGATAAAATAAAGGTCTTAAGATTTTATTTGAGAAAATGTAGTAATTGGTTATAGTAATTGGAATTTAATGTAACAATTTAATAGTTACATGGAAATAGATTTGAACTATGTAAATTTGCACACCTTGTTATAAGTTAAATATAAGAAACCAATATAAATGTGAATCAGTGAATATTAATAAAAATATTTACTAGAATGGAATTCATTTAATATAAAATAAATAGTGGAGATTGTACATTTGGTTGTAATAATAAATAGTGACTAAATAAAAGTGTCCGTTGGAATAAATCAATGCAATAAGTGTGATAAGTAATTTTATTGAATGTTGTCTCTAATAAATGTACTTGATTTGGTAATTTAGATATTTATACGTAAAGTATATATATATATAAAGATATATTGATTCCAATAGAATTAATTGGAAATCTAATATTAAATATAATGTTGGTAGCAATTGAAATTTACTGTTTTGCAAAATAAATGAGAAATCAAGTCAAATGTGAATTATACCGTAAAGGATCAATTCATTTAAACAGTAGGATTGTAAATAAATAAACATTCTACGTAGGTTGCAATTGGACAATTTATGTAGTTTAATGGAAAAGCAATTGGAAGTAATTACCATAAATTGTGTAGTTAGGGTAGTTTTGATTTGTCACTTAAGATGGAAGATTTTTATAAAATGTAATAAATGCAGTTTAAATTAAGGCATTGACGTTTGGGTATTTAAGAAGTGATAAACTAAAATTTATTTATTTATTTGAAAATTTGAAATCCAATTTGTGGATTTATTGAAAATAAGTGAAATTTGTGTTTAACCATTACATCGATAGGAATAAATTAAATTTAAGTTTATATTAATAAAATTTGGACTAGAGAAATGATATGAATCGGTTTTAGAAGCCTTAAATATAAAATGGGAAGTAGACGAGATTTCACGTTACAACCATTTTTAAAAAAAATCCTGATGTATGTAGAAATATTAATGAAATATAACGTAAACCAATGCTGAATCGAAAGAATAGAGTCAACACTTATTTATTCATTTAATGTGATATAACTACGAGTATGATTTATTGAAAATTACATGGAAATCTAATATATAGGACATTACCTAAAAAGGAAGAGTAGATAAAATTTATGATAAACATATTTGTATATGAAGGTTATTGATTTAAGGAGAAATTGGGCAAGTTTTATGTATTTGGGTTAAGTGCAACCTTTAATAGATAAATTTAGTGCAATTAAAAGAAATTGACATTTAATATTTCGATAACTTAAAATTTGATGGGATAAGAACATTTGGGTAATGAAGGGATGACAAATATTAGCTGTGATTCTAGAAGGAATTAAATAGATAACGGGAAGATTAAAATCAGGTTCTAAGCAATAATTATTAAATAACAGGATTTATTAAATTGAACGTTGAATACTACGTTACTGAAATTTAAAATGGACTTTAAGAATAATATTTTAAATCATGAACCAAAGTATGTGGCATCCCTTTTTGGATAAAGAATGAGTATATAAAAGTTAAAAATCTAATATATGGGGTTTTGAGCATTTAATTTTATAATTCTTAAATATAGGAAAGTGCAGAAATTAACACTGCAAATTGATATACTTATAATTTTAATTCACATCCAAGCTTATTAAATCATTTGAAATTGATTAAATAATATAAGTAATAAAATTTGGACAATTTTAGAATATAGTATAAAATTTGGATTTTTGTAATTTATTTTAATTTAATTCATGAATATAAAAATAGCCATTTTTGTCACGGACTCGGATTTCGATGAAACCAGTTTCATCGGATCCGTATCAGTGAATTATTTTAGGGTTTCAAGTTTCGTATCGATCGGACCTGTCATTTGATCGTACGGACGCGAAACGCCTTGAAATCAATTTTATTAAAATCAATTTGGAATCAATTTGGAAATCTTGTTTTCAGCATAACTTCTTCATACGATCGAATTTGGACGCGAAACTTTTTCCATCGCGTTCAGAATATTTTAAAACACCTATCTGGATATATGGGTTTGACGAATTTTGTTCCGGAGTCTAAACGGGCTTTTTGGGCCATAGTTTGTTCCGCACGTTCATTCTACGGTCTATCTACGCTACCTCTAACCCTCTATATAAACCCAGCTATTTAGCCCTAGCCTCCGCCTAATTTCATTTATCTGCGCGTATATTTTCTGCAAGCTCCTCTTCTTCTTCAATGGGTGCAAACCCTAGATCCGATCAATTCAAAATTTCAATGAAAATTCAAACTCTCCAGAAAAATTCCACAAAAATATATGTTGATGTTTTCGATACGCGTAATCTATTGGTGTGATTCGTTTTTCAAATGGAGTTATCGTTTAACCAGAATAAATTCAAAACAGTCCCAACCGTTCATCATCGCCGTAACATACTTCGTCTGATCGTCGAATGGTTTCTGGGTAGTGAAGAGAAGACGATGGGGAGTTCATCTATGTGGTTTGTGTCGCGAATTCACGGCTGGATCGAGCTATTTAATTCGATTAGGGTTTCTTTAAGGTGGCGGCCGTGAGCTTTTCACAAGCAACGATGGAGCGGGGGGGCCTCGTGGTGGGCTGCGCATGAATGGGGAGGGTGTTGGTTCTGGCGGCGAGGCCGGAGGTGCTTAGAATAGATAGTCAAAGTCAGGTCAAAGACGAGGTGATGGGTTCGTATGCACGGTTTGGAGCAGGCTAATCGCGTGAGAGTGGGAGAGGAACAGTAATGCGTGATTCCTTGATGATGTGGCAAGTATGTAAATGTGTACCATTCTTTGCTATTTTAAAATTTAAATTCAAGTGCAAATTTCGACATAACTCTCGTATACGATCTCCGATTCACGTGAGATTTTTTTTATCAGGATCGTAATTAAATTCCGGACCTGATGACGCTGGTTTGGATGAATTCTGAGACGGTCAAATTTTTGGGTTTAAATTGAATTTAAATTCAATTTAAATTCAGAAGGTGAGTGTTTAAACCCACTCACAACTACTAGAAGCTTTTATGTTTGTTTAAATTAATTTTAGAAATGAATAGAAATTTATTTATGAGTATTTGGCATGTTTATTTTATTCATATCTGTTGAATTGCATTTATTTAATTTAACTGTTAATTTAATTAATTTATTGCGTATAAATTTATAGTTAAAATTTATTTGTTTGTATATGAACTGCTAGTTAACAGTTATATAATTTATTACTGAATATAGACTGTAGATTAATAGCTGTTAAATTTAATTTGAATAAAATTGCCAGTATTACCTGTTATGTAGTACCAAAAATAATATTGTTATTGATTGATATTGATTGGTGATTGCGATTTGGATGATGGATGATGTTGATGAATGGATGTTTATTGTATATCATTAAATTGCAAATTATCATGCATATTTCATTTCATTCGGGATTGTGGTTTGAAATGATATATAACCGCAAAATTTTATATCTTTTAAATTGCGGATTGAAATGATAAATATCCGTATCACTTGACCATAGGATAGAAAATTATATACATGCACCGCTGTAACGACCCAGAATTTTTGATAATTAAAATTTTAATATTTAATTTATTTTAAATATTAATAAGTGAATTTATAAGTCAAATAAATTTTATTTTGAATTATTGGATTTAATTGGATTTTTAAATCGATAATTTAATACGTTAAATTATGGAAATAATTGAAAATTGAGTTAAATATGATTGAAAATGATTTGTAAAATTTTATTTTATCTTATGGGGGTTAGAATGATATTTTAGAACTTTTAAAATCGAATTTAAAGTTAATTTGTGAAAATTGAATATTTTAATATTTAAATCGACTAGTGAAAATAGTCAATTTTTGGACAGTCTCAGAATTGAACGAAACCAGTTCCATTGGATCCGTAATAGTTAGTTATTACCGGATTTCAATTTTCGTGTCAATCGGAGTTATCGTTTGATCGTGGCAGCTCGAAACGCATCGAATTATTTTTAATTTTAATTTGACGAGTGAAAATAGCCATTTTTCAAAAAGTCTCGGATTTCGACGAAACTAGTTTCATCGGATCCATAATGTGATATTATTGTAAGGTTTCAAATTTCAAGTCAATTGGATTTACCGTTTGTCCGTTACGAATTAAAACGCCTAGAAATCGATTTAAATCGGTTTAATTTAAATTGAGCGTTTACAGCCATAACTCGCACAGATGTCCGAATTAGCTTCCGAAACCTGTTCCATTGTGTCCGGAACGCGGGGTAAACCCTAGAAACGCTGGTTACGGCGCCTAAATCGGAGTTCGGAATTTCCGGGATGAATAGTATCGTTCGTTCTCTTATAAATAGCCCCAACATCTTCATAATTTGATAAAAAAAAATAATAAACCCTAATTTTCAACCCTAGCCGCCACCCCCCCCCGAACGGCCAGAATTTGCCAAACTTCTTTCCTCTAGATCTTCCAATCCATCAGCAATTAGATGAAGCTTCCAACTAGAAAGTTGTAGAGCACAACACGAACTAGAGATCCAACGGTTATGATCGAATTTGGAGCGACGATGGAGGAGAAAAGGGGGCCGTTCTCTTCAGGCCTGTGCACGAAATTCGAGGCTCATCATGAGGCCGAGCTTAGGGGGATTGAGGCCGAACATAGGTGGGGTTTGTGGCTTCGATTTGGTGCCTACGTGATGAAGTTTCGTCTTGTGATCGAGGAGCAAGATCAAACCCTAGTTTCTAAGTCATGGGTTCTTTTGTTCGTGCAAAATACTGAAGCTTGAACGTGAGGGAGAAGATGATAGGGACGGCCAGGATGCAAGGAGAAGGAATCAAGTGGCTGTGATGAAGTTAGGTTATAAGTTTTATAAATTATGTTATAAATCTATGTATATAAACACGTGTAACTTCAAAAATTCATAACTTTTTCATACGAGGTCGAAAACGCGCGAAACCAGTTGCGTTGGAATCGTATGGACGAGCACTACGCGATGGAGTTGGTTTGGAGTCGTTTGGAGTTAGTGAGAATTTTGGGTAAAATTAAACGTCCGTTTAATTTTATTCGAAATAAATCGCTAAAACGGAAAAATAAACCAAGGTGAGAACTTCTCACTCAATCGAATAGGTTTCGATTTTATTTTAAATAGTTAGATTTAAAATATTTGAATGCATGTTTGAATGTTGATTGATATCTATTGATTGTTAAAATAGACATTATACGCCGTTAGTAAGCGGATGTTATTTATTAAAAACATATACCGCGAATATTTCATAAACAGTGAAATTGGTATTATATATAATAGCAATATATATATATTGGCATATGTATATATTGGAGTTATTGATTTTCCGCATTTTTTGTTTAGCGGATGAGACCCTATTGCGCCGTTATTAAGCGGATAATATTTAATAAGAACATATACCGCGATAATTTCGTACTGGAGCGAAATTGGTATTGTGCTAATGTTTTTGGATGCAGGAAAACAGGTTGGAGGGATCCAACTGGATTCCTCAACAGTTTTTATTTGATTTCAGATATTTTGATATTTGATGGATTTTCATATTGATATATGATATCGTTGTAGTCGTGATTGACTATTTGGTGTGTAGCATCATTGGACCCAGATTTTGGAATTTTAAAATGATTTTAAAGTGATTTTTGAAAATATACTATATTTTTGGAATTGATCCATTTTAAATAAATAAACGTTATAATTTTTAATGTTATAAAAATTATGATTTTTGTGAAATACAGTTAAAAACTGATTTTTGAGAATATGATGCTATTGAGTTATAAAATAGTTTAATCGAGATATTTTAGAATTTATTGTGAAAAGTTTAAATATAGAATTTATGAAATTTAATTATTTTATGAATCAAAATGGTGAAATAATAAAGGAGATTAAAGACGTTTTAAAAGGATAATATAAATTGATTTATATAAGAGATTTATAAATGGATATTTATAAATTGAAATATGGACATTATAAAACGAGTTTTTATAAGTGTTTGAATGAAGTGAAATTGAATTTCATTTAAAGAATGAAATTTATAGAATTATAAACGGTGAAGTTATAAATGAAATTTATAAATAATAAGAATTATAAATTTGTGAAGTTATTTGAAGAATAGATTTGGTTAAATAAATGAATCTTATAAGTTATAAGATTTAAGGTTTGGAAAGTCTTTAGAGGAACGATTTTGTAAAATAATCGTTTTATAAGTAATTAACTTATAATATGAACTTTTAGTTTATAAGTGAGTTATAAACTGGAATAGGTTAATAAAAGAATTTATAAAAAGGAAGTTTTTATAAATAAATAGAAATGGAAATTTATAAATGTTGTTTTACAAATTTGCAAACAACTTATTCTGATAAGTTAATTGTTATAACCTAGAAATAGAGTTATATTCACGTTTTTAGACTGTGAATAATCCTTTGAAATAAAATGAATAAAAGGATGAAATTTGTTAACAAAGAATATTCACGTTTTTGAATTGTGAATAATATGTTAAAGGAAATGTTTTGAATGAGATGTTTAAATTGAATTAAAACGATCTAACGATGTTTTAAAATGTGTTGAGATTCGAAACCATAGATTTCAACATTTATTGTTGAAATAGACGTTTTCGAGAAATAGAAGGAGATGATGGACTATAACACTGTTGTTATAGTAAATGATTTCCGAAAGGAAATGTTTTGTATAGTATTGGGATTTATATATCTATTTTAATTTCGAATCCCTATACTAGTGATTTTGGGTTGTCGTAACGATGTTTTACGCAACATTCATTTTTGGCCCAAATAAATATGTTTAAGAGAATGATTTCCTTAAAGAATGAAATATATACTTAATTTCGATTTAAGTATATTGAATATTTTCCAAGTGTTGAAAATAAATAAAATTTGTGAATTACTTATGAATGTATAAGTATGGAAATGTTTTTTTCAATGTGAAATGAAACGTTTAGAGAATTTATCTTTTTGAAGATAAATTGAAATGAATTATTGAAATCATATGCATGGATATTTTGAAATATAAATTCACTAAGGAATTTATAAAAGGAAGTGGAATTTGTTTAAAAGTAAATATTGATTTATTTTTGAAGTATTGAAATTATATATCTAGTGAAGATATTTTGGAAAATAAATAATTTGGAAAATTATTTGGAATCTGGTGATGTGTGCATATCCAGTGATAGTTCAATAGCCGACTATCAATATTTCCCTTTGAATGGGTAATTGATGTGATTTATTGAATGTGAATGCCGCACTTATTTTTAAATAAGCACTCACTATTCGGGTTAACCGGGAAAGGACCATGGGGTCGTATAACCCATTCCGAATATGTGATACGTCGTTGTGAATTGCATTGAAGATCGGTGTTGAAGACCCGGTATTTGCGAGAGCGATAGGATGACCTGTCGATTTACTCTGCACCGAGTTGCTCCGGTATAGAGTTCTCCATATGTGATGGTGAATCCGATCAGGATTGTGAATATCCGGATTGCAAGGACTTCTTTGTAAGTGCCTTCGGTTTTGTTCGATCCCGGAACAGACTTGTATGGATTGTGTGTCTGACATTACAAGTTGAGATATAAATCCGATTTCTTTCAAATATATTTCTGTTGGTGGCGAAGAATTTATTCTTTAGCTTAACACCCTTCTCTGAGACGTACGAGCTCAGAGGTTATATAGTTGAAGTTATCAGCGATATATTCCCAATTTGGTAATGTGATATGCTGAGTGATGCTGTAAATGATCATTGTGTTGATTATTGTGATAGGATCGTTTATTTGATCGTCTATCTTGGTGATCATTGTGTTGATCATTTGTTGACCCAAAGCATGGCTTTTGTATAAAGTATGTTTTTGTGGACGTGACTTCGTCGAACCTCACACCCCGGAAATGGTCAAAACAGGAAAGATGCGGCAAGGTTATGAGGGGTAGCACCCTTTAGGGTATGTACATTTCCTTCTGGATAGAGGTGGTATCATGGTATGGAGCCCAGATATTTAACCTATGTGGTTACTATGAATTTATTACTTTGTGGTTGTTGGCTTTCGGGATCCCGTGAGAAAGGTCGTTTACGATCGGGGAATGGCGTGCTCGTGTCAGTAGTTACCCAGTTAGGGGTAACCCGGCCTTGTGTTGGCAGAGTTCCGGTTTGGTTCTCGGGGATGTCTTTCCAGAGGCATTCTCATGTGGCAATGGGAAGTTCCTTGGCCTGACCATTTGTTGGAAATCCAATTCCCAATACGAAACTTGTACGGTTTTAGTTGTAGAACCTATCATTCACTTATGGTGGTCACCACTGTTTGGATGGTAGCTATAGTAGGCATAGTTCGAAATGTCTATGTTGGCTAAGATTTATATCTTCACTTTCGAAATGAATTTTTTCTACACTATACACTAATAATAATATGAAATGTTCTTTTTAATGCGTATCAAGCATCTTTGACTATCATAAGGAGAAATCTCCTCCGATTCTGCGTTTGCATTGTGTGTGTGTGCGGGAGGCCTTATGGTAGTCTCATTTTTAAAAGCATTGCGAATTGAATTTAAAAATATCTCTCTATTTTGATTTTAAAGTTAAATAAACTGTTTTGAGTTCTCACACCAGTCACATGACTGACTTGGAGTTTATTGTTTTCCTTCCTAAACTCTGGGTGCCCACCAATTTTCACACGGGCAGTCAAGAGTAAGGTTTATCAGGATATTCTGGATATTCAGGAGTTGCTGGAGGCAAGATGGATGGCATGGCGTATTACTTATATAGTATTTCTTTTTCCACTGCACTGTTTGTTGTTGTTGTTGTTGTACACTCTGATGATATGATGTAATGTAATGTATAAAATGTAATAACTGATAGTTCTTTGTTTAAAGATTATTCATTTATTATTATATGTTGTTCCGCTGCGAATTGTGAGATTCTGATGTTGTGCTGTTGTTTTCTGTTCTATCCTATTTTCTTCTGTTTTTCTTTTTGTTCTCTTTTCTTTCTATTCTATTTTAAAATTTTCTATGTTCTTTTCCCTATCTAAATTTTCTATCTTTTTACCTTCTTCTCTACTTTTTCTTTTCTTAAAATCTTTTTAAAACCCCTAAGGGTTCGTATTTTCGTTCATCTTGAATTAAACAAAGGAGATTAGTGTCTATTCGAGGAGTACGGACTTACGGGTCTTTACAGTTGGTATCAGAGCTTATGGTTAAGCGACAACCATGGTTCTGTTGGGTGTTATTCATTAGAGATAGAGTCAGCAGTACTCTAGAGTGAATTTGAGTGTAATAATAGCTATGAGAGCGTATTTGTTAGTGAATATAAATTGTTTTATATTGTGTTGACTTATCGGTTGATTGTTTATAGATTCCAGTCGATGTAGTCTAGCTAACTATCATAGATAGGAGTTTCTAAACTCTTAAACAAGATAAACCGACATAATATTGTTTTAAATTGGGTAAATGAAATAATTTTACCTTGATTATATATTTTATATATAAAGGAATAATTTTTCAGAATTATTAAAGTGTATATAAGTTGATTGTTTAGATGTTTGAATAATCTAAATAAAAGAATAATTGTATAAGTTAAGAATTATAAGAATGGAATTATAATTAATGTGATTTACAATTGTGGAATAAACTTATATATAAGAAGTGAAACTATATGAATATATTTATGAATATGAGTTGTAAATAAAAATGAATTTAAAGTTAAATGGAAATTTACTTTAGAAATGGAAATATAACTTAAATTATGTTGAATGAAGTTGATATTAGTATCAAAGTAAATTAATAAAGTTAAGTGATAGATATGAACTTGAGTTATATAAATGAAATTCAACTTTTGTAACAGAATTGAATGAATGGATTGAATATAAATCAATTAAATGTGATTGAAGTTGATATGAAATAATGGATATAAGTGTTAATTCATTAAAATCTAATGTTATTAGAAAGTTGAATAATTGAATAAAAATCAATTAATTAAACCAATTGAAAGCAAAGAAATTTGGTTGTAATTATATATACATTGATTGATATTGAATATGATTGTTAGATGATTGTTGATTGATTGTATAAAATTCATTAAGTGTTAATGAAATGGAAAGCTAAAGTAAATTGAATTCAAATTAAAGGTAAATAAATTTGAATAGAATTGAATGTGAATTGGATTTAATTAGTAAATGTTAACTAATTGAAATATGAATGAAAGTTGATAAAATCCAATGTAAATGAATCAAATGTGAATCAATTTGAAAACCAATTCATTAAATATTAATGAGAATATGAATGAATATATATTGGTTATGGATGTTAGTTGAATGATAGTTGGTTGATGTTTGCATTTGTTGCTTTAGTTGCATTTGCTATGTTAGCATATATAGTTATTATGTTGCTATATGTTGTATATCGATACTATTATCTATATGCATGATTCTCATGTTGTTTGTTGAGTAATTAGTAGGTGCGGATCGCGTTTGCTTCGCATTTGGAGCTCGCTTTCGCGCTATATTAGCCGTATATGCTCGCTAATAAAATATAAGGTACATATCTCGGATTAAATATCGTACTTTTACACTTTTTCCCTGCGGGATGCCTCATTACTTGATGAGATGTATATTTGTGATATATATACTGTCATTTTTTTTTTCAGATCGAGCCGCGCAAAGGAGACTATGGCGAATTTTTCCGAAAATTTAAGGCGTTAGAAAAATTTTGAGAAAATTGGAAAAATTTTGAAAACTTTAACTTTGATTTTGGAATTGAAAGTTAAATGATATAATTGTTTTTGAAAAGATAACTAAGTATGATTTGGAAAACTTAGTAAAGATTTGTAAGAAGTTTAAACTATAGATTTTGGGAAAATTAATAAATTCTATAACTTTTCTTACTTAATAATTTCGAGGACGAAATTCTTTTAAGAGGGGAAGATTGTAACGACCCAGAATTTTTGATAATTAAAATTTTAATATTTAATTTATTTTAAATATTAATAAGTGAATTTATAAGTCAAATAAATTTTATTTTGAATTATTGGATTTAATTGGATTTTTAAATCGATAATTTAATACGTTAAATTATGGAAATAATTGAAAATTGAGTTAAATATGATTGAAAATGATTTGTAAAATTTTATTTTATCATATGGGGGTTAGAATGATATTTTAGAACTTTTAAAATCGAATTTAAAGTTAATTTGTGAAAATTGAATATTTTAATATTTAAATCGACTAGTGAAAATAGTCAATTTTTGAACAGTCTCAGAATTGAACGAAACCAGTTCCATTGGATCCATAATAGTTAGTTATTACCGGATTTCAATTTTTGTGTCAATCGGAGTTATCGTTTGATCGTGGCAGCTCGAAACGCATCGAATTATTTTTAATTTTAATTTGACGAGTGAAAATAGCCATTTTTCAAAAAGTCTCGGATTTCGACGAAACCAGTTTCATCAGATCCGTAATGTGATATTATTATAAGGTTTCAAATTTCAAGTCAATTGGATTTACCGTTTGTCCGTTACGAATTAAAACGCCTAGAAATCGATTTAAATCGGTTTAATTTAAATTGAGCGTTTACAGCCATAACTCGCACAGATGTCCGAATTAGCTTCCGAAACCTATTCCATTGTGTCCAAAACGCGGGGTAAACCCTAGAAACGCTGGTTACGGCGCATAAATCGGAGTTCGGAATTTCCGGGATGAATAGTGTCGTTCGTTCTCTTATAAATAGCCCCAACATCTTCATAATTTGATAAAAAAAAAACCCTAATTTTCAACCCTAGCCGCCACCCCCCCTGAACGGCCAGAATTTGCCAAACTTCTTTCCTCTAGATCTTCCAATCCATCAGCAATTAGATGAAGCTTCCAACTAGAAAGTTGTAGAGCACAACACGAACTAGAGATCCAACGGTTATGATCGAATTTGGAGCGACGATGGAGGAGAAAAGGGGGCCGTTCTCTTCAGGCCTGCGCACGAAATTCGAGGCTCATCATGAGGCCGAGCTTAGGGTGATTGAGGCCGAACATAGGTGGGGTTTGTGGCTTCGATTTGGTGCCTACGTGATGAAGTTTCGTCTTGTGATCGAGGAGCAAGATCAAACCCTAGTTTCTAAGTCATGGGTTCTTTTGTTCGTGCAAAATACTGAAGCTTGAACGTGAGGGAGAAGATGATAGGGACGGCCAGGATGCAAGGAGAAGGAATCAAGTGGCTGTGATGAAGTTAGGTTATAAGTTTATAAATTATGTTATAAATCTATGTATATAAACACGTGTAACTTCAAAAATTCATAACTTTTTCATACGAGGTCGAAAACGCGCGAAACCAGTTGCGTTGGAATCGTATGGACGAGCACTACGCGATGGAGTTGGTTTGGAGTCGTTTGGAGTTAGTGAGAATTTTGGGTAAAATTAAACGTCCGTTTAATTTTATTCGAAATAAATCGCTAAAACGGAAAAATAAACCAAGGTGAGAACTTCTCACTCAATCGAATAGGTTTCGATTTTATTTTAAATAGTTAGATTTAAAATATTTGAATGCATGTTTGAATGTTGATTGATATCTATTGATTGTTAAAATAGACATTATACGCCGTTAGTAAGCGGATGTTATTTATTAAAAACATATACCGCGAATATTTCATAAACAGTGAAATTGGTATTATATATAATAGCAATATATATATATTGGCATATGTATATATTGGAGTTATTGATTTCCCGCATTTTTTGTTTAGCGGATGAGACCCTATTGCGCCGTTATTAAGCGGATAATATTTAATAAGAACATATACCGCGATAATTTCGTACTGGAGCGAAATTGGTATTGTGCTAATGTTTTTGGATGCAGGAAAACAGGTTGGAGGGATCCAACTGGATTCCTCAACAGTTTTTATTTGATTTCAGATATTTTGATATTTGATGGATTTTCATATTGATATATGATATCGTTGTAGTCGTGATTGACTATTTGGTGTGTAGCATCATTGGACCCAGATTTTGGAATTTTAAAATGATTTTAAAGTGATTTTTGAAAATATACTATATTTTTGGAATTGATCCATTTTAAATAAATAAACGTTATAATTTTTAATGTTATAAAAATTATGATTTTTGTGAAATACAGTTAAAAACTGATTTTTGAGAATATGATGCTATTGAGTTATAAAATAGTTTAATCGAGATATTTTAGAATTTATTGTGAAAAGTTTAAATATAGAATTTATGAAATTTAATTATTTTATGAATCAAAATGGTGAAATAATAAAGGAGATTAAAGACGTTTTAAAAGGATAATATAAATTGATTTATATAAGAGATTTATAAATGGATATTTATAAATTGAAATATGGACATTATAAAACGAGTTTTTATAAGTGTTTGAATGAAGTGAAAATGAATTTCATTTAAAGAATGAAATTTATAGAATTATAAACGGTGAAGTTATAAATGAAATTTATAAATAATAAGAATTATAAATTTGTGAAGTTATTTGAAGAATAGATTTGGTTAAATAAATGAATCTTATAAGTTATAAGATTTATGGTTTGGAAAGTCTTTAGAGGAACGATTTTGTAAAATAATCGTTTTATAAGTAATTAACTTATAATATGAACTTTTAGTTTATAAGTGAGTTATAAACTGGAATAGGTTAATAAAAGAATTTATAAAAAGGAAGTTTTTATAAATAAATAGAAATGGAAATTTATAAATGTTGTTTTACAGATTTGCAAACAACTTATTCTGATAAGTTAATTGTTATAACCTAGAAATAGAGTTATATTCACGTTTTTAGACTGTGAATAATCCTTTGAAATAAAATGAATAAAAGGATGAAATTTGTTAACAAAGAATATTCACGTTTTTGAATTGTGAATAATATGTTAAAGAAAATGTTTTGAATGAGATGTTTAAATTGAATTAAAACGATCTAACGATGTTTTAAAATGTGTTGAGATTCGAAACCATAGATTTCAACATTTATTGTTGAAATAGACGTTTTCGAGAAATAGAAGGAGATGATGGACTATAACACTGTTGTTATAGTAAATGATTTCCGAAAGGAAATGTTTTGTATAGTATTGGGATTTATATATCTATTTTAATTTCGAATCCCTATACTAGTGATTTTGGGTTGTCGTAACGATGTTTTACGCAACATTCGTTTTTGGCCCAAATAAATATGTTTAAGAGAATGATTTCCTTAAAGAATGAAATATATACTTAATTTCGATTTAAGTATATTGAATATTTTCCAAGTGTTGAAAATAAATAAAATTTGTGAATTACTTATGAATGTATAAGTATGGAAATGTTTTTTTCAATGTGAAATGAAACGTTTAGAGAATTTATCTTTTTGAAGATAAATTGAAATGAATTATTG
Organism: Allium cepa; assembly: GCA_030765085.1. Taxonomy (NCBI): domain Eukaryota; kingdom Viridiplantae; phylum Streptophyta; class Magnoliopsida; order Asparagales; family Amaryllidaceae; genus Allium; species Allium cepa. The sequence goes on along the minus strand of CM060936.1, from coordinate 22,000,207 downwards.
AAATCATATGCATGGATATTTTGAAATATAAATTCACTAAGGAATTTATAAAAGGAAGTGGAATTTGTTTAAAAGTAAATATTGATTTATTTTTGAAGTATTGAAATTATATATCCAGTGAAGATATTTTGGAAAATAAATAATTTGGAAAATTATTTGGAATCTGGTGATGTGTGCATATCCAGTGATAGTTCAATAGCCGACTATCAATATTTCCCTTTGAATGGGTAATTGATGTGATTTGTTGAATGTGAATGCCACACTTATTTTTAAATAAGCACTCACTATTCGGGTTAACCGGGAAAGGACCATGGGGTCGTATAACCCATTCCGAATATGTGATACGTCGTTGTGAATTGCATTGAAGATTGGTGTTGAAGACCCGGTATTTGCGAGAGCGATAGGATGACCTGTCGATTTACTCTGCACCGAGTTGCTCCGGTATAGAGTTCTCCATATGTGATGGTGAATCCGATCAGGATTGTGAATATCCGGATTGCAAGGACTTCTTTGTAAGTGCCTTCGGTTTTGTTCGATCCCGGAACAGACTTGTATGGATTGTGTGTCTGACATTACAAGTTGAGATATAAAGCCGATTTCTTTCAAATATATTTCTGTTGGTGGCGAAGAATTTATTCTTTAGCTTAACACCCTTCTTTGAGACGTACGAGCTCAGAGGTTATATAGTTGAAGTTATCAGCGATATATTCCCAATTTGGTAATGTGATATGCTGAGTGATGCTGTAAATGATCATTGTGTTGATTATTGTGATAGGATCGTTTATTTGATCGTCTATCTTGGTGATCATTGTGTTGATCATTTGTTGACCCAAAGCATGGCTTTTGTATAAAGTATGTTTTTGTGGACGTGACTTCGTCGAACCTCACACCCCGGAAATGGTCAAAACAGGAAAGATGCGGCAAGGTTATGAGGGGTAGCACCCTTTAGGGTATGTACATTTCCTTCTGGATAGAGGTGGTATCATGGTATGGAGCCCAGATATTTAACCTATGTGGTTACTATGAATTTATTACTTTGTGGTTGTTGGCTTTCGGGATCCCGTGAGAAAGGTCGTTTACGATCGGGGAATGGCGTGCTCGTGTCAGTAGTTACCCAGTTAGGGGTAACCCGGCCTTGTGTTGGCAGAGTTCCGGCTTGGTTCTCGGGGATGTCTTTCCAGAGGCATTCTCATGTGGCAATGGGAAGTTCCTTGGCCTGACCATTTGTTGGAAATCCAATTCCCAATACGAAACTTGTACGGTTTTAGTTGTAGAACCTATCATTCACTTATGGTGGTCACCACTGTTTGGATGGTAGCTATAGTAGGCATAGTTCGAAATGTCTATGTTGGCTAAGATTTATATCTTTACTTTCGAAATGAATTTTTTCTACACTATACACTAATAATAATATGAAATGTTCTTTTTAATGCGTATCAAGCATCTTTGACTATCATAAGGAGAAATCTCCTCCGATTCTGCGTTTGCATTGTGTGTGTGTGCGGGAGGCCTTATGGTAGTCTCATTTTTAAAAGCATTGCGAATTGAATTTAAAAATATCTCTCTATTTTGATTTTAAAGTTAAATAAACTGTTTTGAGTTCTCACACCAGTCACATGACTGACTTGGAGTTTATTGTTTTCCTTCCTAAACTCTGGGTGCCCACCAATTTTCACACGGGCAGTCAAGAGTAAGGTTTATCAGGATATTCTGGATATTCAGGAGTTGCTGGAGGCAAGATGGATGGCATGGCGTATTACTTATATAGTATTTCTTTTTCCGCTGCACTGTTTGTTGTTGTTGTTGTTGTACACTCTGATGATATGATGTAATGTAATGTATAAAATGTAATAACTGATAGTTCTTTGTTTAAAGATTATTCATTTATTATTATATGTTGTTCCGCTGCGAATTGTGAGATTCTGATGTTGTGCTGTTGTTTTCTGTTCTATCCTATTTTCTTCTGTTTTTCTTTTTGTTCTCTTTTCTTTCTATTCTATTTTAAAATTTTCTATGTTCTTTTCCCTATCTAAATTTTCTATCTTTTTACCTTCTTCTCTACTTTTTCTTTTCTTAAAATCTTTTTAGAACCCCTAAGGGTTCGTATTTTCGTTCATCTTGAATTAAACAAAGGAGATTAGTGTCTATTCGAGGAGTACGGACTTACGGGTCTTTACAACCGCGGTATATATATAACTATTTAAATGTGATTTCTATGGTTTGGATGGAATACGGTTTATAATAATCTTAAATTTTATATTGTATAAATATTTTTCTTCCATATATATATACATATAAAGTTGAAAATTTTGAAATTAAAAGGTGTATAAAAATCTTTATTAAAATTGGAAGAAAATTAAGAAAATGGAGTTTAATAATTTATATCATATGTTTAAATGTTAAGTTTGGAAATTTTAAGATATGATATTTATAATTGGATTTTTCCCAAAATAAATTGAAATGAATATTCTAGTATAATTTGAATTGGGAAAAATATATATATTTTATTACTAGAAATTGAAGTCTTCTTATTTATGGATTTTATATGAATATTCAAGACTAATTAATAGAACAATTGATTTGTTGAAAGAATAAAATCCAACTTTAGTTTGAAATATTGATACTCAAAATGAATATACGTATATATAAATAAATTGAAGTGGTTTTGGAACTTGAGAGAGATAATATAAATTTTGGTTTAGACTTTAATAAAGAAATGTATTTGTAAAGCCATGAGAACTATTTTCTTTACAAAGTAACATTTAAGTCAAACCATTTAATTCATATACCGTTGAATGTCCAAACCATTCAAGTTTTTTTTTTTGAAGTTATGGTTTTAAATTATGATTTTCAAAATACTATGCTTTGAAAATATTTGATTTTCAGACGTTATGAAGTTAAAGCATTTTGATTTTGGAAAAGAATTATATTTGGGATAAGTGATAAAATATGGTTTTGGGTTTTGAAATGATATCGTATTCATGGTTATGAAATGGAATGTTTATTCTGATTTTTAAAGTATAACCTATTTTTAAATGACCGCGGTGTTATAATAACGAGGGGTTGGCAAAGAGACCGGGATCGGATATCTGACATACTCTCTGTCGATACCGAAAACCACTTTGACTAACCGTTTACGCGGTGGAGATTCCAGAATGAAGTAGGTGGTGGCGACGTTCCCTGTAAGGTAAATACGTGGGCCCGACTCCCGTGAGTTGGCATAAGGTGGCTAAAACAGGAGCTATTCCCAGGCCAATGAGGTCATACCTCTGATCGGACACTCCTCTTCGATATTATACTATGACTTTGGATTGATTCAGTGGCCACTTTATTTTGATTTTGGGGAGTTTGTTCGAGGTGGGCGGTAACTGCGGCTACGCGTTTCCATCAGCCTGGGTACGCAATTGGTATATCTACCATGGCATTGCCTTGTTGTGCCGTGTCACCTACCATACCGAGCCTTTACTACGAGTTGTGTTTTGTACCATACCTATGGAGTGCCCTCTGACGACGCCCAGTACGGGGGAGATTACGGTACTGTATAGACTATGGGAATATATAAATGTGTTAAGGTGGAAAATGTAAAGCCTTAACGCTATTTAAAAGTAAGTTTATTTTATAAATAGACACTATTATAATAGCGCAATATACTACATAGTAAATAGTTTAACGAATCCTTAGGAGATGTAAATCCCGAACATCTCTTGAGTTACTGTACTCATATTTATTTCTGTAAATTTAACTCACATAAGATCTTTTAGTCTGACTCGCGTGTTTTTGTCTTTTCAAATTCTCTCGGGTCAGTCCGAGCGTTTCAGGATCAAAGACTTTAGCTTTGAAGGACGAAGACGAAGGAGTCGTATTATTATTATCTATAGTATTGCACCACACTCATACTGTTCCGCTGCATTGATTGTATTGGTAGGTGTAACTCTGATATTTATTGTATAAAGCAAATCAAGTGTTTGTAAACTGTTTTGAACTGTATATTTATTATTATATTTTATCCTTCCGCTGTGAGATTCTATTTTGTTTTTATTTCTTCTCTGTTTTTCTTATTTACCCCGTAACAATCCGTCCTTCCGTTATGTTTTGAATTGGCACGTGTGTCGGTTTAAAGTGTGCAAAAAGGCGGGATGTTACAGTTGGTATCAGAGCTTTGGTTTAGCGATAAACCTTGGTTTTGTGGGGTTTGACTCTTTACTAATAGGGTAGTAATACCCTATGGGAGTCACTGAGCGTATATATATGAGAGAGCGTATTTGTTAGTTTTATTAAAAGATTTTAATATTATGTTACTCTGTTCCGTTTTGTATTTATAAATTCTGGTTGATGCATGGGACGCTATGCCATCAATAGAAATTTCTAAACACTTAATAGGACGGACCGACATAATATTTGTTTTTAATATAGGTGAATGAAATAATTTTGCCTATTATATTTTCTATATATAAAAATATTTTTATAAAGATATATATATATATATATATATATATATATATATATATATTTGGTTGCTATAGATTGGGTGTTAGGAAATAAAAATATTTATAACAATTGAAGCTAAGTTGAAATTATAATAAATCAAATTGGAGATTTTAGAACTTAAGTCCGGGATTTTGAAAATCTGTTTTCAATGGATTTATGGGATATAGGGATTTGGTTTATAAGTATTTTCTTATATAAATATTTAGTATAATTCGGAAAAATTATTTTAAAGAAGATTTTGCAGAATATAAATTTTGTACTTTCCTCTCTGTCGCTAGAAAATAATTTCGGTGATGGCGGCCACATCATCGACTTCTATTTTCGAGTTTCGAAAGGGAAAGGCCACTGTAGTAAATTCTACTGCAGATTTATGTTGGAAATAGCTGAATTTGTTTGTTTTAAATATAACTGAGATATAAAGTTGTAGGAAACTAATTATCTATTATTCCAAAATAAATTGAAATTTGACCCGGAATTTAATTCTAAAATTTTCCATTAATTAATTGTTAAATTTTAGTGGAATAAAAAAAAAGTAAGTAATAAATGGATTGAAAACCTCTAATAAGTAAGAGAATTAATGCTAAGTATAAAGGAAGTTAAAAATTTAAATTATAAATAATGGTAAAGATTTATTGGAAAATCAATGAATTAAAAGAATTGAGATTAAACTTGCATAAGTTCTTTTGCTTTTTCTTTAACATAAATAACTTACCAAGTATAAAAAGTTGAAATGTAAATTAAGAGTGGAATAGAATATTATGCAAGTAGAATTTTGGAAAAAAATGAAGTATTCAATAAATTACTGTTATAAATAAGAATTTAATGGTATTAACTTAAGTAATGATTGGAATTTTACTAAAATTAAAGGTTGTATTATTAATAGGTGATTTTAACCTTAAGAAAGAAAAAAAATATGAAATTCCTTAATTTATAAAGTTTGATTGTAGGGTTATTAACTTAAGTACGCCTTAATTTCCCCTATTCTAATATAATGGAAAGTAGAAAAAATATAAATGACTGCAATCCATAGATAATGAATGAGTAAAATCTTTCACTTATAGGAATGCAAGTTATAAGGTTAATAAATTAAGTGTAAGTAGAGGGTTACTGTAATTAAATATAATGGAAACTTCAACATTAAATAAATGAATGAGATTAAAGGTAAGTCGAAATTGTAATTTATAAAACAAATATATATTAATTAAAGGAATGGAGAAGAAACTTGTAAATTTTCACTTACATTCTTAAAACATACATAACTTACCATATAATAAAAAGTTGCAATGTTAGTAGGAAAAGGTAAGGGGAAATCTTACAAGTGAAGAGTAAGGTAATAAAGGTATTCTATTAATTTGCTATTATTAATGAGAATTAATTGTATAGACTTAAGTTAAATTGGAAATCTTACTATAAGTCAAGGTAAGTAGTATAAATAGATGATAGAAACTTTAGTAAATAAATTGGAATACAAATATAATGAATTTTGTGATAAATGGAAAATGAAAATTTGTAAGAAATAAAGAAATCACTCCATAAATGAAAGAAAGAAAAATCAAACCATTGAAGCATGAGATAAATGTATAATAAATAAATTTGGGTGTTGGTTTGAATTGTGTTGTTTGATTTATGTTGTTGGGTAAGAAATTTGAAGTGTTTAAATGAATAAGTATCTATCTTTGTTCCATCTAAGACTGTTGAGTAAAGGATGCACTTGATAGTTAATTTCATTTCATACAAATTTCAAGTTTGAACCCAAACAACTATTTGTTTGATGGATTTAATGGTTGCTTTGCTTTGTGTATGTATGTCGTTGTAAGGTTGATGGTTGTTGAATTGTTTGGTTGATTAATGATTGAATCCACTTGAATAGTTCACTTTAAAATAAATATTTAACCTTTTAGAGTATATAAGTGAATACAGGTGATGGAAGCAACTGCTACTGCTTTTGGTTCCACAATAATTAGCGTAATTGCCCGACAAATAGGTACGTTTCCGGATTACGTTTTAGCGCTATTTTATATAATTTTTCCCGTGTTGGGATAATATTTTGATAATATATGTAATATATTTGTATATGTTGATATTATATTTTCTCCAGAGTCTCTCCGTACAAAGGAGACTCTGCCAAAATTTTCCGTAAATTTTGGACTTAGAATTTTGTGAAAATATTTTCCCAACTTTAATAATTAAGTATAAAATAATATAATGATTATAAACAGGTATATTTTATTTAAGAAAATAAATTTAGTAAATTATTGTTATAAGTTAATATTTGGAATAAGATGTACTGTTTTATTCTTCCTTCTCCCTTCTTTTTCCTTTTCGGGGACGAAAAGTTTTGAGTGGGGGAGATTGTAACGACCCGTTGAATTAATAATATTAAATGAATTAAATTAATATGTTTCTAATCTAATTTAGGATAAAATAAAGGTCTTAAGATTTTATTTGAGAAAATGTAGTAATTGGTTATAGTAATTGGAATTTAATGTAACAATTTAATAGTTACATGGAAATAGATTTGAACTATGTAAATTTGCACACCTTGTTATAAGTTAAATATAAGAAACCAATATAAATGTGAATCAGTGAATATTAATAAAAATATTTACTAGAATGGAATTCATTTAATATAAAATAAATAGTGGAGATTGTACATTTGGTTGTAATAATAAATAGTGACTAAATAAAAGTGTCCGTTGGAATAAATCAATGCAATAAGTGTGATAAGTAATTTTATTGAATGTTGTCTCTAATAAATGTACTTGATTTGGTAATTTAGATATTTATACGTAAAGTATATATATATATATATAAAGATATTCCAATAGAATTAATTGGAAATCTAATATTAAATATAATGTTGGTAGCAATTGAAATTTACTGTTTTGCAAAATAAATGAGAAATCAAGTCAAATGTGAATTATACCGTAAAGGATCAATTCATTTAAACAGTAGGATTGTAAATAAATAAACATTCTACGTAGGTTGCAATTGGACAATTTATGTAGTTTAATGGAAAAGCAATTGGAAGTAATTACCATAAATTGTGTAGTTAGGGTAGTTTTGATTTGTCACTTAAGATGGAAGATTTTTATAAAATGTAATAAATGCAGTTTAAATTAAGGCATTGACGTTTGGGTATTTAAGAAGTGATAAACTAAAATTTATTTATTTATTTGAAAATTTGAAATCCAATTTGTGGATTTATTGCAAATAAGTGAAATTTGTGTTTAACCATTACATCGATAGGAATAAATTAAATTTAAGGTTATATTAATAAAATTTGGACTAGAGAAATGATATGAATCGGTTTTAGAAGCCTTAAATATAAAATGGGAAGTAGACGAGATTTCACGTTACAACCATTTTTAAAAAAAATCCTGATGTATGTAGAAATATTAATGAAATATAACGTAAACCAATGTTGAATCAAAAGAATAGAGTCAACACTTATTTATTCATTTAATGTGATATAACTACGAGTATGATTTATTGCAAATTACATGGAAATCTAATATATAGGACATTACCTAAAAAGGAAGAGTAGATAAAATTTATGATAAACATATTTGTATATGAAGGTTATTGATTTAAGGAGAAATTGGGCAAGTTTTATGTATTTGGGTTAAGTGCAACCTTTAATAGATAAATTTAGTGCAATTAAAAGAAATTGACATTTAATATTTCGATAACTTAAAATTTGATGGGATAAGAACATTTGGGTAATGAAGGGATGACAAATATTAGCTGTGATTCTAGAAGGAATTAAATAGATAACGGGAAGATTAAAATCAGGTTCTAAGCAATAATTATTAAATAACAGGATTTATTAAATTCAACGTTGAATACTACGTTACTGAAATTTAAAATGGACTTTAAGAATAATATTTTAAATCATGAACCAAAGTATGTGGCATCCCTATTTGGATAAAGAATGAGTATATAAAAGTTAAAAATCTAATATATGGGGTTTTGAGCATTTAATTTTATAATTCTTAAATATAGGAAAGTGCGGAAATTAACACTGCAAATTGATATACTTATAATTTTAATTCACATCCAAGCTTGTTAAATCATTTGAAATTGATTAAATTATATAAGTAATAAAATTTGGACAATTTTAGAATATAATATAAAATTTGGATTTTTGTAATTTATTTTAATTTAATTAATGAATATAAAAATAGCCATTTTTGTCACGGACTTGGATTTCGATGAAACCAGTTTCATCGGATCCGTATCAGTGAATTATTTTAGGGTATCAAGTTTCGTATCGATCGGACCTATCATTTGATCGTACGGACGCGAAACGCCTTGAAATCAATTTTATTAAAATCAATTTGGAATCAATTTGGAAATCTTGTTTTCAGCATAACTTCTTCATACGATCGAATTTGGACGCGAAACTTTTTCCATCGCGTTCAGAATATTTTAAAACACCTATCTGGATATATGGGTTTGACGAATTTTATTCCGGAGTCTAAACGGGCTTTTTGGGCCATAGTTTGTTCCGCACGTTCATTCTACGGTCTATCTACGCTACCTCTAACCCTCTATATAAACCCAGCTATTTAGCCCTAGCCTCCGCCTAATTTCATTTATCTGCGCATATATTTTCTGCAAGCTCCTCTTCTTCTTCAATGGGTGTAAACCCTATATCCAATCAATTCAAAATTTCAATGAAAATTCAAACTCTTCAGAAAAATTCCACAAAAATATATGTTGATGTTTTCGATAAGCGTAATCTACTGGTGTGATTCGTTTTTCAAATGGAGTTATCATTTAACAAGAATAAATTCAAAACAGTCCCAACTGTTCATCATCGCCGTAACAAACTTCGTCTGATCGTCGAATGGTTTCTGAGTAGTGAAGAGAGGACGATGGGGAGTTCATCTATGTGGTTTGTGTCGCGAATTCACGGCTGGATCGAGCTATTTAATTCGATTAGGGTTTCTTTAAGGCGGTGGCCGTGAGCTTTTCACAAGCAACGATGGAGCGGGGGGGCCTCGTGGTGGGCTGCGCATGAATGGGGAGGGTGTTGGTTCTGGCGGCGAGGCCGGAGGTGCTTAGAATAGATAGTCAAAGTCAGGTCAAAGACGAGGTGATGGGTTCCTATGCACGGTTTGGAGCAGGCTAATCGCGTGAGAGAGGGAGAGGAACAGTAATGCGTGATTCCTTGATGATGTGGCAAGTATGTAAATGTGTACCATTCTTTGCTATTTTAAAATTTAAATTCAAGTGCAAATTTCGACATAACTCTCGTATACGATCTCCGATTCACGTGAGATTTTTTTTATCAGGATCGTAATTAAATTCCGGACCTGATGACGCTAGTTTGGATGAATTCTGAGATGGTCAAATTTTTGGGTTTAAATTGAATTTAAATTCAATTTAAATTCAGAAGGTGAGTGTTTAAACCCACTCACAACTACTAGAAGCTTTTATGTTTGTTTAAATTAATTTTAGAAATGAATAGAAATTTATTTATGAGTATTTGGCATGTTTATTTTATTCATATCTGTTGAATTGCATTTATTTAATTTAACTGTTAATTTAATTAATTTATTGCGTATAAATTTACAGTTAAAATTTATTTGTTCGTATATGAACTGCTAGTTAACAGTTATATAATTTATTACTGAATATAGACTGTAGATTAATAGCTGTTAAATTTAATTTGAATAAAATTGCCAGTATTACCTGTTATGTAGTACCAAAAATAATATTGTTATTGATTGATATTGATTGATGATTGCGATTTGGATGATGGATGATGTTGATGAATGGATGTTTATTGTATATCATTAAATTGAAAATTATCATGCATATTTCATTTCATTCGGGATTGTGGTTTGAAATGATATATAACCGCAAAATTTTATATCTTTTAAATTGCGGATTGAAATGATAAATATCCGTATCACTTGACCATAGGATAGAAAATTATATAAAGGCACCGCGGTATATATATAACTATTTAAATGTGATTTCTATGGTTTGGGTGGAATACGGTTTATAATAATCTTAAATTTTATATTGTATAAATATTTTTCTTCCATATATATATATATACATATGAAGTTGAAAATTTTGAAATTAAAAGGTGTATAAAAATCTTTATTAAAATTGGAAGAAAATTAAGAAAATGGAGTTTAATAATTTATATCATATGTTTAAATGTTAAGTTTGGAAATTTTAAGATATGATATTTATAATTGGATTTTTCCCAAAATAAATTGAAATGAATATTCTAGTATAATTTGAATTGGGAAAAATATATATATTTTATTACTAGAAATTGAAGTCTTATTATTTATGGATTTTATATGAATATTCAAGACTAATTAATAGAACAATTGATTTGTTGAAAGAATAAAATCCAACTTTAGTTTGAAATATTGATACTCAAAATGAATATACGTATATATAAATAAATTGAAGTGGTTTTGGAACTTGAGAGAGATAATATAAATTTTGGTTTAGACTTTAATAAAGAAATGTATTTGTAAAGCCATGAGAACTATTTTCTTTACAAAGTAACATTTAAGTCAAACCATTTAATTCATACACCGTTGAATGTCCAAACCATTCAAGTTTTTTTTTTAGAAGTTATGGTTTTAAATTATGATTTCCAAAATACTATGCTTTGAAAATATTTGATTTTCAGACGTTATGAAGTTAAAGCATTTTGATTTTGGAAAAGAATTATATTTGGGATAAGTGATAAAATATGGTTTTGGGTTTTGAAATGATATCGTATTCATGGTTATGAAATGGAATGTTTATTCTGATTTTTAAAGTATAACCTATTTTTAAATGACCGCGGTGTTATAATAACGATGGGTTGGCAAAGAGACCGGGATCGGATATCTGACATACTCTCTGTCGATACCGAAAACCACTTTGACTAACCGTGTACGCGGTGGAGATTCCAGAATGAAGTAGGTGGTGGCGACGTTCCCTGTAAGGTAAATACGTGGACCCGACTCCCGTGACTTGGCATAAGGTGGCTAAAACAGGAGCTATTCCCAGGCCAATGAGGTCATAGATCTAATCGGACACTCCTCTTCGATATTATACTATGACTTTGGATTGATTCAGTGGCCACTTTTATTTTGATTTTGGGGAGTTTGTTCGAGGTGGGCGGTAACTGCGGCTACGCGTTTCCATCAGCCTGGGTACGCAATTGGTATATCTACCCTGGCATTGCCTTGTTGTGCCGTGTCACCTACCATACCGAGCCTTTACTACGAGTTATGTTTTGTACCATACCTATGGAGTGCCCTCTGACGACGCCTAGTACGGGGGAGATTACAGTACTGTATAGACTATGGGAATATATAAATGTGTTAAGGTGGAAAATGTAAAGCCTTAACGCTATTTAAAAGTAAGTTTATTTTATAAATAGACACTATTATAATAGCGCAATATACTATATAGTAAATAGTTTAACGGATCCTTAGGAGATGTAAATCCCGAACATCTCTTGAGTTACTGTACTCATATTTATTTCTGTAAATTTAACTCACATAAGATCTTTTAGTCTGACTCGAGTGTTTTTGTCTTTTCAAATTCGCTCGGGTCAGTCCGAGCGTTTCAGGATCGAAGACTTTAGCTTTGAAGGACGAAGATGAAGGAGTCGTATTATTATTATCTATAGTATTGCACCACACTCATACTGTTCCGCTGCATTGATTGTATTGGTAGGTGTAACTCTGATATTTATTGTATAAAGCAAATCAAGTGTTTGTAAACTGTTTTGAACTGTATATTTATTATTATATTTTACCCTTCCGCTGTGAGATTCTATTTTGTTTTTATTTCTTCTCTGTTTTTCTTATTTACCCCATAACAATCCGTCCTTCCGTTATGTTTTGAATTGGCACGTGTGTCGATTTAAAGTGTGCAAAAAGACGGGATGTTACAAAAATAGACTGTAAATAAACTTACAAAAAATTGTCTCAAAATTGTAGAAAAACTACAACTATTGAGAAACCTATTATTTTAAATTACTTAAAATCTTAAATAGTTACGAAACACTCACATGTGGTTCTTAGCTCTAGTCCTGGCCTTTCTGGTTCCACTTCTAGGGCAATGAATGTTTTTTTCAAAAAGATTTCCTCCCTATAAAAAAATTCTATTTAGGGTTCAGCCTCGGGCAATGAACCCAATTAAGAGAAAATCTTAATGAGAAAAATAGTTAGGCCTAAGGTTCTATTTATACTATGACTTAGAGATCTCAGACCGATTGATTTGAAGATTAAATCTGGTGCAACCACGTCATAGGCTCACTAGGAACTGTCAGATGGAAGCATGAACGCACAGGATTTGAAAAAAATCAAGTTATGATGTGTTCGAACTTAACTGGATGAATCTACGCTCAATAAAATTGGCAGGTCGACCTAAGGCCTTTGGGGGTTTTACCCTAAGGTCGACCTGGCCTTGGTTTGGGTCGACCTGACCCTTAGTTTATTTTTTTTTACGTTTTTCTTATTTCTTATTTATTCCATATCTTCTTCATATTAGCTCGGATTTTGACAAATTATATATGAAAATTGACCAGAAAATCACCACGGACCCAATGGTGCAACTTCCGTAGCTCAATTCTGATAATTTCACAAACTTATTTTATTATTTAATTAATTCTATAATTAATTATGATAGATCAAATTTTGGGTTGTTACATTCTCCCCTTCTTAAAGGATTTCATCCTCGAAATCTCTAAGGACAGAAGAATGAAATAAATACTTTCAGCCAAATTCTATAACCGAATATTTAACCATCATCCATTGCATCCATTGTCCTTAAGGTTTCTAATGCAATTTATGATATATGCAATAGTATAGTGTCAATGTCCCTAACTAATGCAAAATTTTAGGTGATTTACTAATTCAGTCGACATTCTTTTATGCAATCATGTCTGTATCATGTATCCAAATGAATGCAAATTCCCTAATGACAACTGATAGTTCTGTATGCATGCTACAATCATCATCCAAATGCATCAATCATATGATAATCATCTATTTATAGCAACCATGGAATAAAATAAAAATGTAAATGTGCACATATCCATATGCATATACTTTAGTGACCTAGTTTGGCCGAACCCTAAGAGATAATAGTGCCTAGTGTATATATATGTGTCCATTAGCATGCACTAGCAAACACTTGCAACCACTTGCGTCCAACATACATAACATGTTCTAGTAACATATTTACATACAGTCCTATCGTCCATAGGTTAAATCCTAAGATCTACCTTCCCAAAGGATACTAAAGGAAAGAACTTATTCAAAACTAAAGATGGACATAGAAAATTCAAGACGTACCATCGAAAAGATATGGATAAGATGTACATATTTTCTCCTCCGCCTCCCACGTAGCATCCTCAATGCTGTCTCCCCACTGCACCTTAACTAAAGATATTTCCTTATTCCTAAGCTTCTTGATATCATGTCCAACAATCTTGGTAGGAATGCGATGAACCGGTGCTTCTCTCTTCACTTCAACTTCCTCCAGTTAACTAGGTTCTACTACCTCTGCTGAATCATGCAAGCACTTTCTCAAGTGTGAAACATGAAAAACATCATGAACTCCCATGAGCCTCTTTGGTCTGATACACCATCTTCCCTACCCATTCCACAATGGGGAACGGTCCTACGAATTTGGGAGCAAGTTTCCCACTTGATCCAAACCTTACTACCTTTCTTAGCAGAGATACCTTAATGAACACCAAATCTCCTACCTCAAACTCAATATCCCTTTTTCGTTTATCTGCATAAGGTTTCTGCCTAACTTGGACCATCTTCATTCTCCTTCTAATCAAGTCAATCTTTTCTGACGTCTCTCTAATCATTTTGGGACCAAGTAGCAATCTCTTTGTAGACTCCAACCAACAAGAAGGCGACTTGCAAGGTCTTTCATAAAGAGCTTCAAAAGGTGTCATCCCAATGCTAGCCTGAAAACTATTATTATATGCGAACTCCACTAAAGGAAGATGCTCCTCCTAAGTTCCTCCAAAGTCAAGAATGAACATCCTCAACAAATCCTCAAGAACTTTATTAACTCTCTCTGTTTGGCCATTCGTCTGAGGGTGATTGGCCGTACTCAATCTAAGCTGTGTACCTAAAGCCTCTTGCAAGCTTCTCCAAAACTCGCTAGTAAAGATATGGTCTCTGTCGCTAACTATGCTAGAGGGAACTCCATGAAGTCGGGCTATCTCATGGACATATACAGATGCCAAATAAGGTGTTATCCTCTTACTCTTGACCGGAATGAAGTAGGCGCTTTTACTCAAACATCTAAATCACCCAAATACCGGTATTCCCCATCATATATCAGGGTAAACCATCTATGAAGTCCATCGAAACACTATCTCACTTCCACTCGGGTTCACCCAACGATTGAAGTAATCCACTGGGCTTCCGTTGCACCGCCTTAACTCTTTAGCACACAAGACACTTAGCTACAAACTCTACCACAACCTTCTTCATGCCACTCCAATAAAACACTCTCTTTATGTCCCTATACATCTTATCACCACCATGATGAATAGTCATTCGAGAATGGTGTGCTTTTTCTATAACTTCTCCCGTCAAATCACTAGTGCGGGGGACACAAAGTCTTCCATCTCTCCTTAACCAACCTTTACTATCAATGGAATAGCATTGGAGATGTCTAGAGACATCTCCTCTGCTAATCGTATCCAAAATATCCATAAGTTATGAATCCTCTTGCTGCCTTGAGCTAATCTGATCTATGAGGGTAGGCTTAACCTCAAGTGTTGAAATATTAGCAAAATCTCCGATAAACTTCCTATAATAGCGGTCAAACCTAGGAAGCTTCTAACTTCAGTACTGTTCTTGGAGGCCTTCCAATCTTGTACTGCTACTACCTTAGCAGGATCAATAGCTAGACCCTTTCTTGAGACTACATGCCCTAAGAAACGCACCTCCTTACGCCAAAATTTCAAGAACTTTGCTTTTAACTAATGAATATGAAGTGTATGAAGAACCTCCTCAAGATGAATAGCATGCTCTTCCACACTCTTGGAAAACACCAAAATGTCGTCCACGAACACTACAACGAACTTATTCAGGAAATCTTGAAAAACACGGCTCATCAAATCTACAGAATAGGGGGGAGTGTTGGTCAGCCCAAACGACATAACCAACCACTTAAAGAGTCCATCGGGTGTCCTAAATGCGGTCTTATCGATGCTATCGTCAGCGACCCTAAGCTGATGAAATCCAGTAGCTAAGTCAAGCTGAGAAAATACTGAAGAGCCAACCAACTGATCGAAAAGATTTTCTATCCTAGGAGGTGGGTAACCTTTCTTCTTTGTGAGCTTATTCAACTCTCTATAGTTTACGCAAAGTCGAAGGGAACCATCCGCCTTTGTAGCGAAGACGACTGGCTCACCGCACTCAGATACGCTTGTCTGATGAAGCATTTCTCCAATAGCTCACTGATCTACTTACTGAACTCCTTCCTCTCCCTAAGAGCCATAAGTCACACGGGCAACGCCATTGGCTTAGCATTGTCATTCAGATTGATCCTAATATCAATCTCTCTCTCTTATGGGGTAGTCCCCTAACCACCTCAAAAACATCTGGGAAATCTCTAACAACTGGAATGGAATCTAACTCTCCTAGTGATGAATCAAGGAATAAAGGAAGCTCAACATGAATAACCCCTATGGGTCGCAAGAAACCTTGAGAGTCCTTCCGCTACATGTCTCTAGTCTGACAACTCTCCTCTCGCAGTCTAATATCGCACCATTAGTGGATAACAAGTCCATCCCCAAAATCATCTCATATCCCAAAATCCCAGTATATAGGCATCAAAATCAAACTCTACGCCTAGTATAAAAATTTTCAAACCCCTACAAATCATGGGTAAATGTGCCGATCCTCTATGGGGTTTGAAACAACTATAGGGTGTACTACAAGAGAAATATTTAAGTGCAAACAATCAACTAAGGAGCTAGAAATGAAAGAATATGATTCTCCAGAATCAAAAAGAGTCTGAATAGGAAAGGTCCAAAATAGAGATCAATCCTTCTACGGAGACTTTCCTACCTCGGTCCAGTCCACTACTAGAAGGTGCTGCATCCAAAGCCTTTACTTGCACCATATGTGCGTCTGCTCTCTGCCCGTCCTTTGAGGACAAGCTCTACTAAGGTATCCAGGCTACCCATAGTTGTAACACATCTCCTTCATCGTGTCCTTCTTACAGTCCTTTGTGAAATGCCTAACTAATCCACAATTATGACATTTCTCTCCCTTCTTGATATATCCCTTCTGAGGTCCTCCTCCTTTCTTGTTGTCCTTATCCTTCTTATTCTTCCACCATTACATCTTAGAGTTTTCAAATTTAGGAACCTCCTTAACCTCTTCTTTCTTAGCTACATCTAACATGAGAGCCATCTCCACAAGTGATTCATATGTCACTCTTCAGGCAACCTAAATCAACTCAGCTCTGATGGCCTATTGGGGGAATGGGAAAATAGAGGAGTGGGTCAGACTATAAGTCTGGTGAGTGAAAGTAATTACTAGTATTTCTAAGCAAGATAACGACAATAGACTAAGCAATAGTTCTAGCTTGAAGGGAAAATATAGAAAAGATAAAACTCGGATGAAATACTATTTCTTATTCTGTCTGACTATTTTCTTTGATTGTTTGATTGAATTGATTGTTTGCACTTGTCTTAGATTGCTATGATTAGGCTGAAATGCTAATCCTATTTTAATTAGGATGAAATCCTAATTATATTTGTTGATCGGCCTTCTATCTCTATTGTGCTTCTGTGAGCTCATCCAATCCTGTTGGTCCCATAGCAAAAGACACATGTCTAGCGCTTGGAACGCGATAGAGAATTACTTATCCCAATCGATGCCGCATGCTCGGTCACCGTCGGTACACACTAATCGTTGCTCCCTGTTTTGACCTCCTATTTACCCCCAATCAGCATAAGCGTGCCCAGCCTCATCTAATCTGTTGTGAGACTATCAGTCCTAGTCTGAATGGGAGTACTACATAGCCTCACCTAAATGTTGTGAGACTATCAGTCCTAGTCTGAATGGGAGTACTACATAGCCTCACCTAAATGTTGTGAGACCATCAGTTTCTGACAGAAAGGAAGTACGCCCAGCCTCACTTAAGTGTTGTGAGACTATCAGAATGCTGCCAGTACTGGTCCTAACAAATAATTTCTAATTTGTGCCCCTTCCCCAAATCCCTAAATTTGAGCCTCTATCTATTGACCACTTATTTACCCTAGTTAGCATAAGCATGTCCCGTCCTCACCTAACTATTGTGAGACCATCAGTTCCTGACTGAAAGGGAATGCTGTTGGTATGGACCCTACTTTTATCTTTACTTATTAACTTAAATGTAAGTTTTAAAATAAGCCATTTCTGGTATTTCTGCTATATTTGCTTATTAATTTAATCTAAGTTTTAAAATAAGTCTCTGCTATATTTGCTTATTAACAAGATCTAAGTTTTAAAATAAGCCTCTATTGCTATTTCTGCTGTACTTGCTTATTAACAAGATCTAAGTTTTAAAACAAGCCATTTCTGTTCTTTCTGCTTAATTATAACCTATGTTATAATTGTTACTCTTCTATTCTATCTTTTTAGTTACAACCACTTGTTATAAACATGCTTGCAAATGTCTCAAATTTGCCTATTTCAGTCTATCTTCTTTTTATTATAGTTCTTTCTTATTTTACATTTAATTTCTGTAAATTTAGTGTTTTCTATTTAATCCATATTTGCGAATTCTTCTCTTTTTTATATTCTATTCGCGTAAAAAGGAATAAAAAGAAACTAACATTTATAGGCTAAATTCTAACTTAAAACAGATGCAAATAAAATGTAAATAACTAAATAAAAATAGCTGAACAAATAGACTGAAAAGAACTTCTGAAATTTACTTAAAAATAGACTATAAATAAACTAACATAAAAAATCTCAAAATTGTAGAAAAACTACAACCATTGAGAAACCTATTATTTTAAATTACTTAAAAATCTAAAATAATTACAAAACACTCAATTATGGTCCTTAGCTCTAGTCCTAAGCCTTCCTAGATCCACTTCTAGGGTATAGAATATTTTTATCAAAAAGATTTCCTCCCTAGAAAAAATTTCTATTTAGGGTCATCCTCAGGCAATGAACCCAATTAGGAGAAAATGTTAATGAGAAAAATAGTTAGAACTAGGGTTTATACTATGACTTAGGGATCTCAGACCTTGGATTTGAAGATTAAATCTGATGCAACCACGTCATAGGCTTACTAGGAACCGTCGAATGGAAGCACGAACACATAGTATTTAAGAAAAATCAAGCTATGATGTGTTTGGACTTAACAGGACGAATCTACGTTCAATAAAATAGGCGAGTCAACCTACAAACCATGGGGGTCGACCAATAGGTCGACCTAAGGCCTTTGGGGTTCAACCCTAGGGTCAACCTGGCCTTGGTTTTGATCAACCTGATCCTTAGTTTATTATTTGTTTATTTTTGTTTTTTTATTTCCTATTTATTCCATATCTTCTTCATATTAGCTCGGATTTGACAAATTATATATGGAAATTGACCGAAAAATCTCGACGGACCTAATGGTATAACTTCTGTAGCTTGATTCTGATAATTCCACAAACTTATTTTATTATTTAATTAATTCGTTAATTAATTATTATAGCTCAAATTTTGGGTTGTTAAAAGAAGTTTTGAAACCCTAAAATAAAGCTGTAGGCGAACACATTACAATGATTAAAGTAAAAAGATAGTAAACGAAGAGAAAATAATTAGAATAATTGCAGTTTAGGTAGAGGAGCGGAATAGTAGAAAAGTTATGAAATATGAATAATACCGAGGTTTGATTAATTATAATTACGTTGTGATTTGATATATTTTAATTTATTAGAATGAAAAGGGATAACAATATAAGTTTCTATGAGTCATCCTTTAAGTGACTCATAGAGCATTATAACGTTATCAATTCTTCTTGAAGGAGGATAGTAATTCCAATGTATTAAAGTGTGGGATCCATAAATATAACAAAAATTTTAGTAGTTAGAACTTTTTTAGGAAATCACGAAAAGAAATTTTGCTATGTAATCTAATTAGAAGCAACATAAGTAATTTAATGCAGAATAAAGGAAAATGGGCATTTTTTCATTGTTGTGTGCATTTCAAGTATCTTTTAGAAGTCCCCTGGTCAAGACTTAGAGACCCACTAAAGATTGGAAGTGGAGGTAGAAAGAAATAATAGAGTGAAATTGTACTAATCTACTCCAGTTTTATTGTTTAAAAATTTATAAAAGATGTTTTGGAAAAACTTCAAAGTGAATTTTTAAAAAAGACTAGTTTGGTGTAATAAGGTTTTGAAGGAAAATTGTAATAAACGCTTTGATTAAAAATCCCAATTTTTAATAAGTAAAAATTAAGGTCTATAAAAAGATTGAAAAAAAGGGGATGAAACTTTTAATTAAGTTTTGTTAACATACACTCTTAGGCTTAATGAATAAGTTAAATTCAAAGATTGTAAATTAATGTTTTTAAACGGTTAAAGTACCAATTATTTTTGAAATTAATAGAGGGTTTAAAGTTTTTATCCCGCTTTTGGCAAGGCCATGACACCAAGAGATTAAATTGAAATCAAAGAAAATTCTCCTCGATTGCTAGTTATGTACATATCAGCTATGGATGTCGGTGAATTTTTGCCCAAGTCCGGATCGAGCTACAATTGATATGGCATGACAAGCAAACCTATGGAAGTCAACCTTTCACATTTCAAGTCAATTGTAGTTCATATGCTTAAGATATGATCGATGCAAGCTAAGAGAATTAACTTGTTCGAATCCATCGATCGGCCTTCTTCGCATCGACCTCGTTTGCATCCATCACTAGCCTCTTTCGTGTCCATCAGACAACGATAGCTCTGTTCGTATCGGTCGCCAACCATATCGGTTCATACCAATCAAACTTAACCTACCACTTCGTATCGATCCCCATCTTGTTCATATCCATCCACGCCAAACCTCCCAATTCGTATCCATGCAACCGCGACACACTTCGTATCGATCATTCGATTGATCGATACGAAGAGTACAAACGTCATCGGTATGAAGGGAAGATTTTGGTATCGATATGAAGTAGCCCACATTTATCTACTTCGTATCGATCATTTTGATGTATACTTCGTATCGATCAACCAGATGATCGATACGAAACCCTCGCTTTCCATCGATACGAAGCCAACACGAGGTGATCGATACGACGAACACACACCATCATCGATACATAGAGTATAGAACTCAATGGATACGAAGGAGGAAGCAGTCAACGTGGAATGAAAGATGGATCTACCCTAGCTTATCGCTCCACGTCACCATCGCCTGATCATTACAAACGAGATCGATGCGAACAACATCGAGGCGAACCCAACAACCATTGAAAAATACAAACTTGCATCGATCATATGTCACAATCTACAAGTTCAAATGCTACAAAATTTTCACAAGAGCTTGCGTACAACCTCAAGAGTGTTCACCATCGATCTCGACTCGATTAGGCAAGATTTGGATCGATGCGAATCTCGTTTGTATCGATCATGGATCGAGTCATAATCACCAGGGATCGATCATGTGGCCCCACCCACGTGAGAGAAGGAGTCTTTCGAGATCTTGGCGAGATATTTGCAGCCTACACCTATAAATAGAAGTCTAAGAGCTTCAAGAAAGGGATCTTTTTGGCTCTTCTACGCCGAGACTCTGCTGATATTATCTTTGTACTTCACTTCTACTGTTGTAACTCATTGTAGCCAATGAACAAAGATCAATAAAAGTCAGCCATTTCATAGTGGACGTAGGCCATACGCCGAACCACTCTAAATTTGTGTTTTTTTGTGTTTCCTTTTAATTTTTGAGTTTTCTTCACATTTATTTTCTGTACATATTTTCTATCTGTGATATGTGATTGTAAACGGGTGCTTTCATCGACAACTAGGTGTTTGTAATCAATTTTGGCTCAAACAAAGTTGTACTTTTAAAGACAAATGTTTTGGGATTGAGTGATTCAAAAAAATTTAAATTTTTAATTTTTGAATAAAAAGGTAAAGACCAAACTTAGATTTTAAATATAGAGTAGATAGAAAATAGTGCCTAGGGAAGATGGGGTAAAGGATGAGGCTATGAAGAAGATAACAATGATTACACATAAAATAGTAATAATGATCCCTGTTGAGTGTAAAGGATTATGGTAAGAAGCCAGGGATATTTTTGACATGTGCACAAGCCTTATGAAGAACCTGATAAGAAATGATAAATGGTATTAAAGCATACTTCATGAGTTCTAAAGTGTGCTCATATGAAGGTGAAGGATAAAGGAAGTAAATACCAAGCTTTGAGAAAACCATGAAAGATTGGGTTTAAGCGAATTGACAATAGATAGTAATGAGAAAGAAAACACACATAAAGGGTAATTAATAGACTCAAAGTTGGGGAGCAAGATAGGAATTGGAAAAGTTATTCCAGCGAGAAAATTTGCCAATAAGTTATTAAAGATGTGGATAGATGTTGTTGCTTACAGTAAAAGGATGCACGGTTTATTCCATAAATGTGTATGGTAATAGAAGAAATGAATAGACCTTATTAATTGGAAGTAATAAAAAAAATGTAAAGATATGAGGTTGCAGGAGTATGACATGTTAGAAAGGTTCATTCGAGTCAGAACTGATAGAGCCACAACATCATTAGTATTAGTTTATGTTGTGGGGTAACTTACAACAGTTGTTCTAGTTAGGTTGGCTTGTAAGCATTAGTTAACTTTATTGGGGTAAATGCATGTACGATATTATAGGAAATGTTATTTTTATTTTGTTTTCAATATGGACCAATGTTAGAAAGAAAACATTAACATAAGGAAATTTCAGAAAGACAGTCAACTAATCCAAAAAAGAAAATAGTAGAGATTGGAAGTTATGAAAAAAGTAATAAAATTTATTTAAATACGACTAAAACGGAATGAGGAATAAGACTGATAAATTTCAGCAAGCGGAGAATAAGGGAAGAATGTTGAGTAGACACGAGTCAATGTCCATGTACCTCAAAGGTTACAATTTATAATTGAACTTGGTTGTTGATTGCTATTGTAAATAAAAGAAAAGTGTTGGAACTTAAATTTTACCGCATAAATTAAGAGAAGTCCACTATGGACTTTGGATTGTTGATTAAACCCCGATTTCTTGAGATGTAGAAACTTGTGTTTTGAAAAACCTATACATATGTACACTTTTGAAAAATAAAAGTATCTCCGCAAAATGTTTTGAAATTTTTTTAAGTTTAAATTTTTATGAATACTTTAGAAAGTAATATAAAAATATTTTTGAATTAAAAAGAAATTTTCAATTTTTAAAAATGTCACATACTTAACGTTAGGAAATAGTTGACAGGTTGATTAGTAAAGATCTTACTGTGCAGCAGAAGTGATGGTAAAATAAAATACAATTACAAACAAAGGAGAAAGCTGTTATAATTTAGGAATCACTTTCTCCATATCTTGTTAATAACCAAAAAGTTGATTTTTGAGATAAACCATGTTTTAAAACCTAAAAAGAAATTGACTTATGCAAATTGTACATGTAAAAGATGGAAATGGAATAAAGGGAAAAGAGAAGATTCCAAGATACAAGGGAAAGAGATACAAAAGAGAAGGATGGAAATATGGAATTTTCCATCTAGACCCTTTCCTATCTTAAGAAAATAAATTTAGAAAACTGGATTTTTCTAAATTGGGATGTTAGCAATGGTATCTTGCGATTTTAAACGGTAGGTACTGAATGTGAAATTGGTTGAACTACGCTTCTATTTATAGAAGTGTGGGACAATTTCAATGAAAAACCATTTTTGGTTTTTGAAAAAGTTACGGTCATATAGAACATGTCGGTATATTTAGTATGCGAGCATCATATTTTCAAAATTATTTAAAAAAAAGAAAAAAAAGAAACCATTTAAGTAGGAGATGCCAATTAGAATTATTATTCATGCATATCGTATGTTTTGCGATACACGGTGCCATGTACACGAATTGTTGTAAAATTGGTTGCACACTAACTGATTGTTAGTATAGAATGGATGTGCGATAGGTTTACATGATTGAACACTTGCAGAATTTCAGGGATGAAATTCTTTTAAGAGAGGAGAATATAACACCCCGCAATTTTTACGATACTTAATTAATAAATAAAAATCAGTAAAAAAATGGAAATTTGGTAAGTATCATAATTTGGCTACAAAACTTGCACAACTGAATTTGTGATGATTTTCTGAACAATTTTCATATATAAATTTTTTCGATCAGAGTTTAAATGAAAAAGTTATTAATGTTTGAATTTTTGACGTCGAAAATGAATGTACATGTAATTAAAGAAATAATTTAAAATTAATTAACGTTAACTAACTGTCGTTAAAGATTAACTGTTAATTAGTCGTTAAGTATCCTAATTAGGGTAACAATTCATGTTAATTGGTTATTAACGGAAATAAATCGAACAAATGAACTAATGTTAAATATTGCACGAAATAACACTACATTTGCTAAAAGTGACCATGCCTAGGTCGACATGGACGGTCAACCATGATTCTATGATGATCGACCCGAGATTTAATTTTGGCAGTGATAATTTTAAATCTTAATGGCCTGGATTTAAAATAGTGGATCCGACGGTCAGCACTAGTTTGAACCTCTATAAATATATAGACCTAGGGCCTCAAATCGAGCTCATAATTTTCTGATGAGCACGAAAGCTCTCTCACTTTTTCTTCTCCTCCATTATTCTAAAATTCACAGAAGTAGATAGATTACATGTATACAGTTTAGAGAAGAATAGGAAAGGATTGAGGATAGAAGATAGGTTCAAACCAAGTCGCTACATCGGAGGTAAACTATAGATCTAATCTAAATTAATAAACTAAATCTAAATCACTTTCCTCTAGTCCAAATTCTTATAGATCTGCATAAATATTATTTTTGGATCCGAATAGGGAGTCAAAACGAAGAATATAGATAATGGGGTTTCTAGATTAGATCTAGAGATTTGGGAGCGTTAATAGAAGGTGAGTGGGAATAATTTATGTAACGACCCGTAAATTTTGATTGTTTGAATAATGTATTTAACTGATTTTTGTGAAATTTTAAATAATAAAATTTGGAAATAAAAATTTGATATTTGGAATACGTCTACTTAAACATAGCAAATGGTAAATTTCCATGTGATAATAGGGAAGTTTATTTTATTGTGTAATTTTATTTAAATTTAAATCAGTTAATATTTGATGATAATAAAATGTTTTCCAAATCTGAATATTTTTATATAATAAATTTGTAAATCGCTTTCTGAGTGAAACGTCATATTTCATTTCGACAAATTTGGAGTGCTATTGCCGGCGTTTTAGTAGCATATTCGGTACCGATTATCAATTTTTGATAGGATGATCGTACCACTGATATCTGTATACCGTTTTGATCGTCTCGTCATGCTGATTTCAACAGTGTATTCATTTGTGTATTTCGAAATCCGGTACGCATCGAAATCGTGAAACGGTTAGCCATACCGATACCGGTTGAGCGTTTTGGGTTTCTTCGTGCCTTTCCATGTATTCGTCTATTGAAAATAAACAGCCACTTCCTTTTATTATTTACGAAAATCAATATCCGACCTTTCTCATTCTCATTATTGAAATTTATATCTTGTTCATTTCTATTGTTCATCCTCTTTCTCTTTTCTGTTCAAAGAAAATAATATACATAATAATTAAGCTTTTTGTGCCTGCTTATCTCTTTCCTCTTCATAATTTCACACCTCCCCACCAAAGCTAGACCTATGTCAGAACTCCACCACAAACCCAAGCATCGGCCAGCTTCTTTGCCTCAACCTCTCCCCTCCCTGCCATTCGCCAACCACCCTAGTGTTGCGCCTCTTCCACCCTCAGCACAACCCCAACCTCTGATCCTCCCTTCCTCTTTCTGCCACCCGAGTGCTCGGTCCTTTCTCCTACTTGCCACCAACTCTCACCGTGGCTAAGGCCTCACAACCAAACCTCTTCTCTCCATCCAGACAGCCCCAGGTCCATTTCACCGCAGCCCCTCCTAGCTCCTTCTATTTCGTGCCCTCTTTTATATGAGAGTGGTATATATATCATTTATTTGAGTATTATATAATATGCATATACATATGGACTCGATTTTGAACCTACACCTGCTTTGTTATAACTTGATTTCATACGTTTGTAGGCAGGTATGTATATATATATATATGTGTAGACTATATATATTTGTTTTGATATAACAGTTATATATATGATTGTGCATGAGTTGGATAAGACCTGTTTGTAGTATATGTTAGTCTATATAAAATTTCAATATAACCTTGAACAGTTTTATGTATATCTTTGGTTGCTTATATACATAATCTGCATTGATGATTTTGATTTCGCTTATACTGTTGATCTTCATCAATCCAGTTTGATTTGATTTCGTCAATTCCAAACTATCAACTTTGCTCGTCAAACTCGCGTTCAATCTTGCTTTGCTTTGGATTTCGTGCTTGGACCCGTTACTCATCTTGTTCTTTTGTTTCTCTAGCCTCGAAAGGTGAGCAATCACTCACGATTAACGTTCTTATATTTATAAAATTTGATTTCACTTGAAACGACAATTGAAATATGCTGCTTAATTGAACTGTTAATTATTTATTTGCCATATATGATATGTCGTTATCTGTAACTGTTTACCTATGACATCTGACACCATGATCTATTATTTATATTTTAATTGTTATTGATGATATATGTCTGTTATATTATTATCTATTTTTCTCACTCTACAAGTTCCCTGTTAATATAGAATTCCCTATGGGTTGAAATGATATATACCCGAACGATCTTGTGAAATAGGAGAAAATCGTTATGGGTTGAAATGATAAACCCAAGCGATTTTCATTGAATTGAATTTGGGATTGCTGGTTGAAAAGATATATACCCATAGATAATTAAGTTGCAGATTAAAAAATAAATATCTGTATCACTTGACCATAGGATAGAAAATTATATACAGACATCGTTGGTCTATATGTATGTTTTAAATGATTTCCAAGGTTTTGAAAGAAAATAAATATAGTTTTAATAAATATTTATTTTTAAATATTATATATAAATGTTATTTTTATAAAGGCTTATAATTTTGGATTTTTAAAATTATATGTTTTGAAATTTTAAATTTATAAGTTAGTTTTGAAAATATAATTATTTTAAGATTTTCTTATAATTTTACAAATTTTAAAATGTATAAAATAAGTTTTAATATGATATAAATTTAATAATAATATTTAATTTAATAAAATTTAATTTAATTATTATATAATATGTTTTAAGTATTTATTTAAAATTTTATTTTAAAAGATAGATTTTATAATAATAAATTGCGGTTGGAAAGATAAATTTGAAATTGATTTGAAATTGTATTTATTTAAGAATTATACTTAATTAAGATTAATTTGAAACTTATTGAATTTGATATTTTAAGAATATGATTTTATAACATGATTTTGGTTTTAGACGATTTAAATGAATATTTCAAATTTAAATAAATTTAAATGGGATATTTAGTTTTATTTAAATTTGTATTTTGAAACTTTGTTTTTAATACTATTGTATTGATTAAGTGAATATTTCCAAAACTAGATAATAGTAAAGTTGAATTTGAGATAAATTAAATTATCAAATTTAGTTTTGTAAGTGTTTGAATATTTAAAGCTTTGAAACCAATTGAATTTGAAATAGTTTGATTGTAGTTTAAATCTATATTTGAAACCAATATAAAATGGTATATTGAGATGTTGAATTAAATTGAAATTTGTGAATTAATATTAAATTGAATTGAATTTAAGAATTCGAGTCGATTTAAATCGATTGGTGAACTTTGAGGAACTATTTTTATTACGTAAAGTAGTTTAATATATATGTATATATAAATATTTTTACTTTATAAATTATTTCAATATATAAACTATTTTAATATAAAACTATTTTTAATATACTAATTATTTTAATATAAACTATTCTAATTTATAACTATTTCAATATGCTAATAATTTTGCTATATAAACTATTTTAACTTATAACTATTTTAATATACTAATTATTTTACAAACTATTTTATTATATATATATACTATTTTTAATATCTAAACTACTTAAGTAGGAAGTGTTATGATTTCAAAGTGTTATAGTTTCCAAAGTTATGATTTCAAAGTATTACGATTACAAAGTATTATGATTACAAAGTATTATGATTTCAAAGTGTTATGATTTCCAAAGTGTTCTGATTTTAAAAGTGTTATAATTTAGAAAGAGTTATAATTTTGGAAAGTGTTGTGATTTTGGAAATGAATATTATTTTATAGTGAGTAATGATCTCCTATTGATATGGTTTTTGAAATGGATATGATATTTTGAAATGACCACGGGGTTATAATAACGTTGGTTTTTAAAGAGACCGGGATTGGTTATTGTCGTACTCTCCGCCAATATTGAAAACCACTTTAACAACCGTGTACGCGGTGGAGATTCTAGAATGAAGTAGAATGGTTGGCGGCGATCCTATATGAGGTATATACGTGGACTTGACTCCCTTGAGTTAGCTTAAGGTGGCTAAAACAGGAGAAATTGACGGGCAAAGTGAGGCAGCTCCTCCGATCGGACGCACTTCTTCGATGCCATTCTATTACTTTGTGATTGATTGGGTGCACCCTCGGATTTTTAGGAGTGTTGATCGAGTTGGGCGATAGCTGCGGCTGTGCGTTACCAATAGCCTGGAAGTGTAATTGGTATATCTACCCTGGCATTGCCTAGTTGTGCCGTGTCACCTACCATATCGAGATCACTATGAATTTTTTGTGTGTCCTACCTATGGAGTGCCCTCTGGTAGCTTCCAGTTTACGGAGATAATACAGTACTGTATAGACCATGGCACTATCAAATGTGCTAATAGAGATATGAGTAATGCCCTAGCGCTATTTTAATAGTTTACTTTACTATATACATATTATAACAGTGTATTGTACTAAATGGTATATAGTTCCACAGATCTTTAAAGGATGGGTATCCCAAACATACTTTGAGTTACCAGTATTTCAGTTGATATTTCACTTGAGTTGGATTTATTGATATAAGAATGTTAATCCTGACTCGAGTGTTTTGTGTTTTTGCGTTACGCTCAGGTCAGACTGAGTGTTGTAGCACTTGAGACCGACCTTTGGAGTTGGAGCTTCGCTTGGAGATTCATCTATCTATTCAGCTTGCAGTTATTCAGTTGACTCCTATGATATATTATGATCTTGTATTTGACTATTGTATTGAGACTTCTATGTATTCGAGACTTCTGTTGTATCTTGTTTTAACTCTGTTATATATATATATATAGTAGCTTCATAAACTACTATTCATTTGTTTCCGCTGCTTATTATTATATTACTGTGTCTGTGTTTTACGATTTATTTATTTACACTATATGCTGAATCTGCCAAATATAAATTAATAATTTGATATTTTGAGCAATTTAAGTCCAACATGTATGGATGCGAATGGCACGAAATATCGGAATGTTACATGTGGTATCAAAGCTTTGGTTTTAGGCAAAACTTAGTATATATAGTAAATTTAATTACAAAATCGCCTTCGTTCGAGCTTGAATTCTTCCTCTTTGATTCGGATTTCCTTTGAATTTTTGGAACTTCTCTTTTTTTCTAAAATCCATTCTTTTCTCTCCCGTTTTGTGTTTCCTAAATTCTGGAGTATCCCATAGATCCACTGTATGTTTTGTAAAGGGGTGAAACTCCTTTACAACAGGCATTGATTCACCGGTGATTTCTACATCCTCGGTTTAGATGCTGCTATCTCTTGCTGTGTCCAAATTCTGTCTCTTGCGATCCAATGTCGATTTGCCTTAGAATTTTGCATCAATCTTATTCTTGAAGTCATGGTGGATTCAGTTAAGGTCACCCGCGATTAACAATAGTATATCCATTCATTTCTCTTTTGCTATTTAATTATTTTATCTTTGTTTTGAGCCTATCTTAATTAGAATTCTCTTTGATTAGAGTTCCTCTAAACTTGAATCTCTAACCTTGTTCTAGAAACCATTCTGGAAGTGTCAAGGAGTGTATTTGTAATTAATATTAAAATGTTTTATATATTGTGTCATTTGAGCTGTTAATGTTGATTTGGGGTTTCGATCGATTCGTCTGATCAACGTTATCGATAAGGATTTTAAAACACTTGAACGGAGCAAACTGACACAATATTATTTTTCAAATTTGGTAAATGAAATAAATTTTGTGTAACTATATTATATATAAGTATAATTTCTGGAATTAAATAGTTAAATGAATGGTTATTAGAATGATAATATTTAATTTTCATTTATTATTTTGTAAACCATTGACTATTGCCATATTATAAATGAATGAAATAATAAAACATGGTTTATAAATTGATTTGGAATTGAAATGAATTTAAATTAAGGATTTAAGAATTAAATTTTTGGTATTTTTAGAAATTTGGTTTTAAATTTTAGGGTATATTATTGTAAAAAGTATTTTTCAATAGAAATCATTTCCAAAGAATTTTAAAACGTTTTAAATCAATACTCTCCTCTTTTGTCGCTGGAAAATAATTTCGATGATGATTGCAGCATCATCGACATTCATTTTCGTGTTTCAGAGTGGAGAGACCATTCGGTAGCTTCGCTACACTTTTGTTTTGGAAAATGACTTTGATTTGAATTTCTGAAGTATGATTTGATGTGTAATATATATAGGTATATGATTATAGATTTGATTTGATATATAGAATATATATGTGTGTATATATTTATCTCTAATGGTTTGAAGTGAATCGGAAATTTAAACTCTTTCATTCTTGAATAAATATTTAAACTCGAAAAAATTGAGTTAGAAATTTTACTTGAATAATACTTAATTGCATTCTAATATATATATATATATATATATATATATATATATATATATATATATATATATATATGTATATATATATAACTTACCTAGACTATTCAGAAGTTAACTATGTAATTGAATGGTATACATTATAAATGATGTTGATGGAATTTATAAATAAATTTGAGTGATTATAACAAAGTGTCAATATACTCAATCTATGTGATAAGAAATGTAAATTGAGATAAACTGAATAATAACATAATGAATAAATAAATATGAATTTAGGAATAGTTAAGATTGAGTTATAAATGAAATTAACTTAAGTGAAATCAAATGGATTTAAACCAAATTAATTGAATATAAACCAATTTTAAAGTAAATGAGATTTATATGGTTTAAATTAATTGTTTATTTTGTACTTCAATCTATTTTTCTTTCTGGTTGTTCCTATTCTCCTACCTCGTTCCTTTTCGGGGACAAAAAGTTTTGAGTGGGGGAGAGTGTAACGACCTATAAATTTTGATGGTTTGAATAACGTAATTTAACAGATATTTCTGAAATTTTAAATAATAAAAATTTGGAAATAAAAATTTGATATTTGGAATACGCCTACTTAAACATAGCAAATGGTAAATTTCCATCTGATAATAAGGAAGTTTATTTTATTGTGTAATTTTATTTAAATTTAAATCAGTTAATATTTGATGATAATAAAATATTTTCCAAATCTGAATATTTTTATATAATAAATTTGTAAATCACCTTCTGAGTGAAATGTCATATTTCATTTCGACAAATTTGGACTGCTATTGCTCCATTTATCTTAATTCCGGCGTTTTAGCAGCAGTTTCGATACCGATTATCGACTTTTGATAGGATGATCATACCACCGATATCTGCATACTGTTTTGACCGTCTTGTCATGATGATCTCAACAGTGTATTCATTTGTGTATTTCGAAATTCGGTACGCGTCGAAACCGTGAAACGGTTAACCGTATCGATACCGGTTGAGCCTTTTGGGTTTCTTCACGCCTTTCCATATATTCATCTGTTGAAAATAAACAGCCACATCCCTATATTATTTACAGAAATCAATATCTGACCTTTTTCATTCCCATTGTTGAAATTTATATCTTGTTCATTTCTATTGCTCATCGTCTTTCTATTTTCTATTCAAAGAAAATAATATACATAATAATTAAGCTTTTTGTTGCCTGCTTATCTCTTTCCTCTTCATAATTTCACACCTCCCCACCAAAGCTCGGCCTTTGCCAGAACTCCACCACAAACCCAAGCATCAGCCAGCTTCTTAGCCTCAACCTCTCTCCTCCCTGCCATTCGACAACCACCCTAGTGTTGCGCCTCTTCCACCCTTAGCGCGATCCCAACCTCCGGTCCTCCCTTCCTCTTTCTGCTACCCGAGTGCTCGGCCCTCTCTCCTACCCGCCACAAACTCTCGCCATGTACGAGGTCTTGCAACCAAACCTCTTCTCTCCATCCAGACAGCCCCAGGTCCAGTTCGCTGCAGCTCCTCCGAGCTCCTGCTATTTCGTGCCCTCTTTTATGTGAGAATGGTATATATATCATTTATTTGAGTATTATAATATGCATATATATAGACTTGATTTTGAACATACGCATGCTTTGTTATAACCTGATTTCATATGTTTGTAGGCAGGTATGTATATATATGTGTGTGTACTGTATATATTTGTTTTGATATAAAAGTTAAATATATGATTATGCATGAGTTGGATATGACCTGTTTGTTGTATATGTTAGTCTATATAAAATTTCAATATGACCTTGAACAGTTTTATATATATCTTAGGTTGCTTATATACATAATCCGCATAGATGATTTTGAGTAACTATATATATATGTTATAGACTTTAAAACGTGTGTTCTTATTCTATGCATTTAATTTTGATTTTTATATATATGGGAAGGTTGATTTTTAGAAAAGTAAATATATCATTCGGTGGGCGTGTGTGTGTGTATATATATTCAAATACATATATGATATAGAAGTTGTATTTTTTTTAAGGTATGTTGCTTTTATTCCTAAAATTTTGAATTGGGCATGTATATATAAGTTTTGTATATATATATTTAATATAAGTTTGTTGTTTTGTGTTGTATATATACAAAATGATATGTTTGTATATCTATATAAGTATTTATTTCAAATTATATTATGTATATATGTTTGACTTTAATATATGTGTTCTAACTTAAAATAATAATTTTTGAAATACGTATATATTTAATTTAATATGTGTTTGAAATTTAGAATATGATTTTACATAAATAGTTATGTATAGTTATATTATAAGTTCACTTATACCATTGATCTTCATCAATCCAGTTTGATTTGATTTCGTCAATTCCAAGCTATCAGCTTTGTTCGTCAAATTCGTGTTCAATCTTACTTTGCTTTGGAATTCGTGCTTGGACTCGTAAGTCATCTTGTTCTCGTGTTTCTCTAGCCTCAAAAGGTGAGCAATCACTCACGATTAATGTTCTTATATTTATTAAATTTGATTTCACTTGAAACGATAACTGAAATTTGCTGCTAAATTGAACTGTTAATTATTTATTTGCCATATATGATATGCCATTATTTGTAACTGTTCACCTATGACATCTGACATCATGACCTGTTATTTATATTTTATCTGTTATTGATGATATATGCCTGTTATTTTAATATCATATCTATTCTCACTCTGCAAGTTCCCTGTTACTATAGAATTCCCTATGAGTTGAAATGATACATACCCGAATGATCGTGTAGAATAGGAGAAAATCGTTATGGATTGAAATGATAAACCCAAGCGATTTTCATTGAATTGAATTTGGGATTGGGGATTGAAAAGATATATACCCGTAGATAATTAAATTGCGGATTGAAATATTAAATGTCTGTATCACTTGACCATATGATAGAAAATTATATACAAACAACGATTGTAACATCCCAAATTTTTATATCAATTTAAGATTAGTAATTAATATAAGTTTTGGAATTAATTTTGGATTAAATTAAAATTTATTTGAAAATTTCAAAACAAATAAAATAAGTGTTAATATATATATATATATGAATATATATATATATAAATAAGATTGTAATTGCATTTGAGTTTTTAAAAAAATTAGATTAATAAATATTTTAAAAATTTATTTGAATTTAAATATATATTTATATGGGTGGATTTGTATTTGAATTTAATTAAAATTGATATTTGAATTTGAATTTGGATTTGACATTGAACTTGAATTTTAAGTAAAATCTTAGTAAAATAATTTGGATTTAAAAATAACATATATGTGATTTATTTAATATGTAATTAATTTTTAAAACCATTTTCTTTTAAAATGGTATAAGTATAATAAAGACAAAATTATTTATACGAATAAGAAAATATTTTATTTAAAAAATGTAATCATGTAAAATTACAAGTGTTAGTTAATAAGACATCCAATTTAACAAGTGTTTAATTTTTAACAAATAGATTTACAAGTGTAATGATCTTATCAATTTATTAACAAGTGTCATTTTATTGTTTTTATTTTTGAGAAAATTAATTAAAATAAGAAAATAAGATTATATAAACATAACATTTTCCTCCTTTTCATTCTTTTTATCTTATTACCAAATCCTATACAAATTCTTAAAATTGAAACAAAATTTTCAAAAACAAATTTGACAAGAAAAATCAAAAACTTTAAAACCAGAAAAATTATCAAAGCATAAAATCAGGGGATTTCAAACACCTTTTTCAGTTCAAAGTTTAAAGCCTGGAAATCATCTCAAATATCAAAAAACAAGGTCTGTAAGTAAATAGCAAGCAAGTTATCAATTCGATAATTTCAGTTTCAAGATCAACATCAGGTTTTCAAGTTCAAGATCAAAAAACCTCAGCAATCAACCCATCTTTCAGCCTTTAAGTTTTAAAATCCAGACAGGTTCTCTGTTTCAAATTGAAGGTGAGTAAACCCTTAAAATCTGGAGTATTAGGTGTTGTTTGTGATGATGCTTGAGATAAATTGTAAAGTATTTATATGCATGCAAATATATCTGGATATTTATATGCAGAGGTAACTGTGCATGTTTAGTATCAGGCATATCTGCCTCTGTTGTTCCCAGGTTTCCAAAAAAACCTATTCAAAATTCGTTTTCTCCTTCCCTGATTCCTATTAAGCTTGAAGATTCAAACAAAAATTGTTTGTTTAAACATGATTTAAGTATTAAACATAAGTTTAAGCAAAATTAGTAAAAGTTTCTTCTGAAAATTTGAAATATACAGAGAAAACTTAAAATCATGGCAAATTCAAGTGCCACGATTTCGAATTTCATTTGCAACACCTAACTAGATTTCAAAAACTATGAATTTTAAGAACATAATCAAGATTTTTAGTTTGATAAATTTTGGGAAATTACGAGTTGAACAGAAAATGCAATTCCATCAATATCTGATGAACGAGGAAGCTATGGAGATCGTGGTTGGTTCTGGAGAGGGTTGGAGGGTTGTATTTGTCGAATATGTGCTTATATGATTTTTGTTTGATGATAATAAACATATATACATTCATTTAAATGTATTTGATAATATACTATCTTGTTTTTCATAGATTAAATAAATATTTGTTGAATAAAATAAAATTACACAGAATTCGAATTTGAATTCAAACAGAACAAGTTAAACAGATTTTGAATTCAAACAGAAATTTTTATTCAAACAAATATTTATTACAATTTTGAATAGTACAATTTCAATCTCTCACTATAACTATACAACTTTGATTACAATCACATCACATTTCACATTTACAGTTAACCTCACTACATATCACTCACACTCGTATTTTTATCTTCAACTGCATTCCAGTTTGAATCCAGCATCTGAGCAATCTGCAAAAATATTCACTAACGCAGTAAAATTGAAAAAGAAATATTTTTGCAATATAAAATGAAATACGATTTTTGAAAATATGATTTGCCTCAGTTATTTGGGTTGTTCGTCATCATTCACACTTGATTTCATCACAAAGTCGTGCACATAGATATTACAGGGACAGGTATACATAAGTGGCTGCAGTACACATACATACATTTGTACACGTGTGGGCTGCCCCGCCAACTCGTGTGCACAAATCAAACAAAAGCACTGTTAACAATTCAGCACAAGGTCAAACCCAAATAACACACGGGATTCAACTCAAGGCAGAATACAAGCTGCAGTATACCAAAGTGATACAGATACATGCAAATTCGACAAGCAACTGAAGGCAAAAGGTCCAAAGTATCACTTACAACATGTATGCAGCATCAAGTAAACAACAATGTCGAGCTCACTGCAACTCAAGATTACTGGGCAAGTGTGGACAAAAAAAAAATGCCAACATCAAAGACCACAAAAGAAATGCCATCAGACATGACCAAAGAGAAGTAGTGCAAGCATATGAAATGAGAACTCAGTGATATATGCAACAAGGTCAGATAAACAAGCCAGAGCCACCAAAGGTCAGAGGCAACATCACAAAATTCAAACTACAACAGGCCAGAGGTGAACAAATATGCATATACCAGTGATGCAACTTAAGCCAAATCATTTACAACATGTACACAGCAAAGACAAATGAAACAGTGATACATAGGCAACATGAAGCAATGCACATGTCACCGGTACAAATGAAGACTGCACGAATCAAGCTCAGTGGCAAATGCATAAATATATCAGAGTGAAACATTTGAGTTGCAACATGAATGAAAAGAACCAGACACAACAGTGAAAGTGCAGACCAAATGCAATTTGCAACAAAACCAAGCATGATACAGGTGGGCAGTGAAGGCAGCAATACACCACCAAGTAAATGCACAGCATAAATAAGACCAAACTGCATAAGTGACCACAAAGACAGATGTACATAATGAAGCAGTACAAATGAACCATCAAAGAATGCAACACAGTGATGAGACCAGATGAAAATACTCTTAACTGCAAGTTCAAACCAAAACACCAAATGCAAACAGAGGCATCAATATGCAGCAATGCCACAGTACTGAATACCATATGGACACAGCAATGATCAGGACCAAGATACAAGTTAGTTCCAGTGCCAACATATCCAACTCGAAGTGCAACTACAAGTACAGGCTACGACATAGATGGAGCTACAGGAATGTACCAAGCTACATGAAGACAGAAGACTACAACTCAAAATGCAATGCACAGCAATGTATAACAAGGTCAAGGGCATATGAAGACAAGTGTAACATCACAATGAATTCACAAGGCCGAAGCAAACACATGAATTCACAAATCAAAGCTGTGTCGAAATCAAAGTTGAAATGGTCAGAGCCGTAGTATACAAGTCACAAATCGAAATCGTGAGTACCAAGTAATATCAATTTATACGAAATTGAATTAGTCGGATTTTATCTCAATCATCCAAGTATAATCGAATGGCCAAAGCAAATCAGTAGACAAATTCAAACATGAAAATACGAACGCAAAAATAGGATTTCGAATCCTATAAATACCCAAAATCATCATCGGCATAAGGTATCGAGTTCGAGAAAGCCAAAATCAGCAGAGCAAAAGAAATAAAACACATACCAGAAAATCACATACGAATTCGATCCAAATCGAAGAACCATGGGCAAAGCAAAAAGCATCGAAGCATACAATCAAACTGTATCAAGCGGCGAACATCAATTTGCACAACCCTAGTCTGAATTGCAAGGAGCAAACAAAAGCCCTAATTGAGTTGAGGAGCGGCCATTTTTCACGAACGAAAAAATAAAAGGAACGGGTTGAAGAAGTGAATAAGGGGTCGGCCTTTGGTTTATTAATTTGGGCTTTGTTTTTTTATTAAATAGGGTTTTGTTATTGTTTTTAAATTGTATTTTTCTTTTAAACCGTTTTATAATTTTCTAGTCGTGTGACTAGGGGACAAATTACGGTGTGTAGTTTGGGAATTCGCAACTCGGTGGTTGAGTTGTGGTCAGGGTTTTGAGCGTAGAGTTAGATTAGTCAATAGCGGGTATAGCGAGTTTACGTGTGTAAGCGAGGGACTATCTAATTTCTAGTAGAAACCTTGGGGGCAGCACGTAGGCAGGGTTTTGCCGAAGCTGGGTAAATTCTGTGTTGTTCTGTTCTGTTATTTATATTCTGCTATATCTGTGCTGCTATTCTGTGATCTGTGTTAATATTAATTTATTAGTGTCTGCAATTAAGTTTTATAATTTACACTATCACCCTATTCACCCCCCCTCTAGGGTGAAATCGATCCTACAAGTGGTATCAGAGCTAGGAATAGAAGTCAACATTTGTTTTTAAAAATTCTATTTTTTTGAAAAAAAAAATCAGCTTTTGTTTAAAAATTTGAATTTTTAAAATGGCTTCTTTTAATAATGCTTTTGCAGAAGGTCAATCCATAGTTAGACCACCAATGTTCAATGGTGAATATGCTTTTTGGAAAAATAGGATGAAAATTTTTTTGAAAACCATTGACGCTTGGGATATTGTTGAGACAGGTTATAGAATACCAACTATAACTGTAGATGATCAGGAAATAGAAAAACCAAAGGAACAATGGACAGAACTAGAAAATAAATTACAGAATACTAATGCCAAAGCTATGAATTCTATTATCTGTTCATTAGATCAATTTGAATTTAATCGTGTCTCACATTGTCCAACTGCGCAGGAAATATGGCACATATTAGAAGTGACTCACGAAGGAACATCTCAAGTCAAAGAATCTCGCCTTGCCATGCTAAGCAGCGAATACGAGAACTTTACAATGGCGAAAGAAGAAAATGTCAAAGAGATGTACGGACGACTTTCCAATATCGTATACAAATCAAAAGCTCTCGGAAAAACATACACCGAATTGGAAATAGTCCGTAAAATCCTCAGAGTCCTTCCACGAAGCTTTGAAGCAAAAGTAACTGCCATTCAAGAATCGAAAGATTTAAAACAAGTCAAAGTCGAAGAACTCATCGGAAATCTCACCACTTATGAGCTAGAAATGAAATTCAAGGAAGTGCGTGAAGGTGGAGATACTCGAAAGAAATCAATAGCTCTCAAAGGAACAACTGAAAGTGATGATGAGAATGATGATGATGATGATGGAGCAGCAGAGCTGGCGCTACTAATAAAGAAATTCAAAAAGTGGAATCGCAAATACGGAAATCCAGCTCGAAATCATGAATTGAAAAGCAGAATAGGCAAAGCACTAGACAACCCAAAAGATCAGAAAATCATCTGTTACAAATGCAACAAACCCGGCCATATCAAGCCACAATGTCCTCAAAAACGATCAAATCAAGGAAAGAAACTAAAGAAGAAAAGCTTTGCGGCTACTTGGGATGAAACTGACGAAGATGAAAGTGATAACACTGAGAGTGAGAGTGAAAAAGCAAACATGTGCCTTCATGGTGAAGTTACAGACAGTGATGACGACGAGCCAAGCGAGGTATCAAAACTCACTCATTCTGAATTACTAATTTATTTCCATGAAGTAAATGGCTGTTATGAACGACTTAGGGAAAAATATGCTAAACTTGAATCTCAAAAGGATACTTTGATAGAATGCAATAAACAACTTGATCAATTAGTTAAGAACTATCAATGTAGAATTCCTAAGTGTGATAAGTGTCCAACATTCGAAGAAGAAATTAAAAAATCGGAAATCAATATAAAATCACTTGAAAATGAAATT
The DNA here is from genome assembly GCA_030765085.1 of Allium cepa. Taxonomy (NCBI): domain Eukaryota; kingdom Viridiplantae; phylum Streptophyta; class Magnoliopsida; order Asparagales; family Amaryllidaceae; genus Allium; species Allium cepa. The sequence continues at coordinate 21,960,949 of CM060936.1, read as the reverse complement.
CTGATTTTAAAAGAGAATGAAAATACTAGGAGAGAGATTTCTATTAAAAAGTGCACACAGTTGTTAAACGAAAATGAATCTCTCAAAACACAAGTCCAACAACTGTCAACGACCTTAGATAAATTTTCAAAAAGTGAAAAATCGTTGAATATGCTATTAGGAAAGCAAACTGTTAATATGGTTAGACAAGGACTTGGATATAATAATTCGAAAATTGTTGAAAGCAATATTAATCAAGTTAATTCTATGAGCACAATTTGTAAAAAATTTGGACACAATCACAATAATTGTTGGAATAGACCCAAACATATGAAAACAATACCGATTTGGGTTCCAAAAGGCACAAATATAAAATCTCTCAAAGTTAAACAAATTTGGGTGCCGAAGGGAACAATTATAAATAGTTTTGGGTATCCACAAAATTATCATTCTAAATATTTTGCCACTAACAATCATGGACCTATAAAAACAAATAGGTCACTAAACTCTCTTCTCGTGTAGGTATGCTGGCAGGCTAAGGAACAACAGCAATGGTACTTGGATTCTGGCTGTTCCAGGCACATGACAGGCGATAAATCGAAGTTCCTTAGCCTAGAAAAGTACAAAGGTGGCAGAGTCACAATGGGGAACAATGACAAGTGTAAAATTGTCGGTAAAGGTAAAGTAGGTAACAATACATTTACCTTGAATGACGTACTATATGTTGAAAATCTGCACCACAATTTGATATCAATCAGCCAGCTATGTGATAAAGGTATGAATGTTATCTTTGATTCTGACATGTGCAAAATTGTTGACAAATCATCAAAAGAAATCTTATTTTCAGGAAAAAGGAAAGGTAATATATATTCTCTATCTTTTGATGATCTCATCCTCTCTAAATGTTTGGTAGCTAAGGATATAGAAGTGAATTTATGGCATAGACGTTTAGGGCATGCTAGTATGAACTTATTAAACAAATTAAAAAGGAAAAGTTTGGTAAGAGGGTTGCCATCACATGAGTTTGAAACTGAAAACATCTGTAAAGCATGTACTTTGGGAAAACTTAGAAAATCATCGTTTCATGCCAAAAACAATGTAAGCACTTCTAGAGTTCTTGAACTAATTCATATGGATCTATTTGGACCTAATGACATTGCTAGCTTAGGAGGTAAGAAATATTGCTTTGTGTTAGTTGATGATTACTCAAGATATACATGGGTATATTTCTTAGCTAAAAAATCAGAAACTTTTTCATACTTCACAAGATTCGCAAAATTTGTGCAAAATGAAAAAGAAGTCTCTATTGTTTCGTTAAGAAGTGATCATGGTGGAGAATTTGAAAATTATGAATTTGAAACTTTCTGTGATGAAAACGGAATCAAACATGAGTTCTCTGCACCACGTACTCCACAACAAAATGGGGTAGTTGAGAGAAAGAATCGAACTTTACAAGAATTGGCTAGGTCTATGTTAAATGAATATGAACTACCTCTGCATCTCTGGGCAGAAGCTGTAAATACAGCATGTTATGTAATGAATAGAGTTATCATCAGACCGATTCTTAACAAAACCCCCTATGAGCTATGGTTCAACAAAAAACCAAACATCGCTTACTTCAAAGTGTTTGGATGTCCTTGCTATATTCTTAATACAGGTGATCAGTTAGGAAAATTTGAAGCAAAGGCTGATGATGGCATCTTCATGGGTTACTCTTCGAGAAGCAAAGCTTATAGAGTCTACAACAAAAAGACTAAAACAATCGTAGAGTCAATCAATGTGAAATTTGATGAAGGCATTGACGAACAGGATACATCCAAAAGCAACGTTGAAGAGGAGAAAGAAAAAGATGAGTTCGAAAAACCAAAAGAAACTGCTGATGCTAGAGAAACTACCACAACTCAAGAAGTCCGAAGAAATCTGGATCCAGAAAAGCTGAAATACAAAACAGACCATCCACCAGAATTGGTAATTGGAAACCCTATAGCAGGTATACAAACTCGTTCATCCTTTAAAAATCTATGTGATCTGTGCTTATATAGTGGATTTATTTCAGAAATAGAACCAAATAACATAGATTCAGCCCTTAATGATGAAAACTGGTTCATGGCCATGCAAGAAGAGATAAATCAGTTTGAACGAAATAATGTTTGGAGTCTAGCACCTAGACCTAAGGATTATCCAGTTATAGGAACAAAATGGATTTTTAAAAATAAATATGATGAATCTGGAAATATAATTAGAAATAAAGCTAGACTAGTTGCTAAAGGATACAATCAAATTGAAGGAGTTGACTTTGATGAAACTTTTGCGCCTGTAGCTAGACTAGAATCAATTAGAATATTGTTAGCTTTTGCTTGTTACAAAGGATTTAAACTAAGACAAATGGACATTAAGAGTGCTTTTCTTAACGGAGTTTTAAAAGAAGATGTGTTTGTTGAACAACCAGAAGGTTTTGAAAGTCATGAATATCCAAACCATGTATACAAACTAAAGAAGGCATTATATGGATTAAAACAAGCTCCCAGAGCTTGGTATGAATGTCTTACTTCTTATCTCCTTGAAAATGGGTTCAAAAAGGGATGTGTAGATACCACACTATTTCTGTTGCATGAAAACAATGATATTTTGATTGTTCAAATATATGTTGATGACATCATTTATGGTGCTACTAACAAGTTATTGTATGAGAAATTTGAAAAAGTCATGCAGGAAAAATTTGAAATGAGCTTGGTTGGAGAGTTAAAATTCTTTTTAGGATTTCAAATCCAACAAAGCAGTAAAGGCACATTCATTTCTCAAACAAAATATATTAGGGAACTTGTCAACAAATTTGGATTGAAAGATGCTAAACCAGCAAGAACTCCCATGAGTACAACACTTTAACTTGACAAGGATGAAAAGGGTAAGACAGTTGATCAAAAGCAGTACAGAGGTATGATTGGATCACTCCTTTATCTTACCGCCTCTAGACCTGACATCATGTTTTCTGTCTGCTTATGTGCGCGTTTTCAATCTAACCCAAAAGAATCTCATTTAAAAGCTGTTAAAAGAATTATAAGATATTTATTGCACACCCCACGATTTGGTCTTTGGTATCCATCAAATGACAATTTTGAATTGAAAGGTTTTTCAGATGCTGATTATGCTGGAAATTTGGTTGATAGAAAAAGTACTAGTGGAGCATGTTTTATGTTAGGACATTCATTAGTTGCATGGTCGAGTAGAAAACAAAATTGTATTGCATTATCCACAACAGAGGCAGAGTATATTTCTTTAAGCGGTTGCTCTGCTCAAATCTTATGGATGATACAAACTTTGCATGACTATGGCCTAAATTTTAAACGTGTACCACTAATGTGTGATAGCAAAAGCGCAATTGATCTCACAAATAATCCTGTACATCATTCGCGAACAAAACATATAGATGTAAGACATCATTTTATTAGAGATCATATTTCCAAAGAAAATATCTGTATAAATTTTCAACTGATTCTCAATTGGCAGACATCTTTACAAAACCCCTACCAGAAAATAGTTTTTGTAAACTACGACTCAGTCTAGGTGTTTTAGAAATTTGCTGAATATTTAACATTTTTTTTCTCCCTACAAATCATCGAAAAGAAAAATAATGATTGAAAAAGTGATGAGTGTTGATATTGATTATATATTATAACTCGAGAAAGTATAATTAGAAAATTTCTTTAGAAATGTAAACAAGAGTTATAAAACTTTTTGTTGGTAAAAATTCCATGACCATCTCTATACCTATCATATTTCTATCAACCATCACTCATCAAAATTCTATATAGTTTGTCGATATGTGGTACTTTAAACAGGAATCGTTCGTTTTTTTCATTTTCACAGTTTTTTTTAAAAAATAAAAATAAAAAATAAATAAAAAATAAAAAAATAATAATAAAATAAATAAATACCAAAGTATTCACTCTCATTTAAAAGTCCTCACGGTTATGCATGGGTGAATTACTTGGAATTTGTTATGTGCTTCCATGCTCATTTAAAAGTCCTTATGGTTATGCATGTATGGAACGCATATCAAAAGTTGATTTTTTTTAAAATAAACAAGTTGATTCTAATCCCATTTAAAATTCCTCACGATTATGCGTGGTTAGAAGATACTTGAATTCATTTTTTTAAAAATAAAATTGGAATACTACTAATCTCATTTAAAAGTCCTAACGGTTATGCATGGTTAGTAGATATTCAAATTCCTGATATAAATATACCACAAATAGACACAACTGTATGGTTTTATATGATGATATCATCCCTATCATTCTAAAAGTGGAATATGCGCCTAACAAAATATTTATGATTTTTGTTTGATTTTTTTTTATTAAAATTTAATATTTATATTCAATTGAGTTTTAATGTTGGTTAATATCAATAACTTTATCTCTATTTTCTCTAACACTATTATTCTTTTGCTGATAACAAAAGGGGGAGAGAAAAGTTAAGATTTTGTCAAATAAAATCAAGCAAAGGTCAAATAATTTTCTATTTGCATCTAGGATCATTATTTACATCCAGGATCATTTGCATATTTTTATTTGTATGCATATATGTAGGGGGAGCAACGTATAGAGAGGAAGCATTTAAATAGGGGGAGCAATTAGAATATATCAATGATCAAATACATTTAACATATTCAAAATCTTAAATATATGTTTGTTATCATCAAAAGGGGGAGATTGTTGAATATGTGCTTATATGATTTTTGTTTGATGATAATAAACATATATACATTCATTTAAATGTATTTGATAATATACTATCTTGTTTTTCATAGATTAAATAAATATTTGTTGAATAAAATTAAATTACACAGAATTCGAATTTGAATTCAAACAGAACAAGTTAAACAGATTTTGAATTCAAACAGAATTTTTTATTCAAACAAATATTTATTACAATTTTGAATAGTACAATTTCAATCTCTCACTATAACTATACAACTTTGATTACAATCACATCACATTTCACATTTACAGTTAACCTCACTACATATCACTCACACTCGTATTTTTATCTTCAACTGCATTCCAGTTTGAATCCAGCATCTGAGCAATCTGCAAAAATATTCACTGACGCAGTAAAATTGAAAAAGAAATATTTTTGCAATATAAAATGAAATACGATTTTTGAAAATATGATTTGCCTCAGTTATTTGGGTTGTTCGTCATCATTCACACTTGATTTCATCACAAAGTCGTGCACATAGATATTACAGGGACAGGTATACATAAGTGGCTGCAGTACACATACATACATTTGTACACGTGTGGGCTGCCCCGCCAACTCGTGTGCACAAATCAAACAAAAGCACTGTTAACAATTCAGCACAAGGTCAAACCCAAATAACACACGGGATTCAACTCAAGGCAGAATACAAGCTGCAGTATACCAAAGTGATACAGATACATGCAAATTCGACAAGCAACTGAAGGCAAAAGGTCCAAAGTATCACTTACAACATGTATGCAGCATCAAGTAAACAACAATGTCGAGCTCACTGCAACTCAAGATTACTGGGCAAGTGTGGACAAAAAAAAAAATGCCAACATCAAAGACCACAAAAGAAATGCCATCAGACATGACCAAAGAGAAGTAGTGCAAGCATATGAAATGAGAACTCAGTGATATATGCAACAAGGTCAGATAAACAAGCCAGAGCCACCAAAGGTCATAGGCAACATCACAAAATTCAAACTACAACAGGCCAGAGGTGAACAAATATGCATATACCAGTGATGCAACTTAAGCCAAATCATTTACAACATGTACACAGCAAAGACAAATGAAACAGTGATACATAGGCAACATGAAGCAATGCACATGTCACCAGTACAAATGAAGACTGCACGAATCAAGCTCAGTGGCAAATGCATAAATATATCAGAGTGAAACATTTGAGTTGCAACATGAATGAAAAGAACCAGACACAACAGTGAAAGTGCAGACCAAATGCAATTTGCAACAAAACCAAGCATGATACAGGTGGACAATGAAGGCAGCAATACACCACCAAGTAAATGCACAACATAAATAAGACCAAACTGCATAAGTGACCACAAAGACAGATGTACATAATGAAGCAGTACAAATGAACCATCGAAGAATGCAACACAGTGATGAGACCAGATGAAAATACTCTTAACTGCAAGTTCAAACCAAAACACCAAATGCAAACAGAGGCATCAATATGCAGCAATGCCACAGTACTGAATACCATATGGACACAGCAATGATCAGGACCAAGATACAAGTTAGTTCCAGTGCCAACATATCCAACTCGAAGTGCAACTACAAGTACAGGCTACGACATAGATGGAGCTACAGGAATGTACCAAGCTACATGAAGACAGAAGACTACAACTCAAAATGCAATGCACAGCAATGTATAACAAAGTCAAGGGCATATGAAGACAAGTGTAACATCACAATGAATTCACAAGGCCGAAGCAAACACATGAATTCACAAATCAAAGCTGTGTCGAAATCAAAGTTGAAATGGTCAGAGCCGTAGTATACAAGTCACAAATCGAAATCGTGAGTACCAAGTAATATCACTTTATACGAAATTGAATTAGTCAGATTTTATCTCAATCATCCAAGTATAATCGAATGGCCAAAGCAAATCAGTAGACAAATTCAAACACGAAAATACGAACGCAAAAATAGGATTTCGAATCCTATAAATACCCAAAATCATCATCGGCATAAGGTATCGAGTTCGAGAAAGCCAAAATCAGCAGAGCAAAAGAAATAAAACACATACCAGAAAATCACATACAAATTCGATCCAAATCGAAGAACCGTGGGCAAAGCAAAAAGCATCGAAGCATACAATCAAACTGTATCAAGCGGCGAACATCAATTTGCACAACCCTAGTTTGAATTGCAAGGAGCAAACAAAAGTCCTAATTGAGTTGAGGAGCGGCCATTTTTCACGAACGAAAAAATAAAAGGAACGGGTTGAAGAAGTGAATAAGGGGCCGGCCTTTGGTTTATTAATTTGGGATTTTTTTTTATTAAATAGGGTTTTGTTATTGTTTTTAAATTGTATTTTTCTTTTAAACCGTTTTATAATTTTCTAGTCGTGTGACTAGGGGACAAATTACGGTGTGTAGTTTGGGAATTCGCAACTCGGTGGTTGAGTTGTGGTCAGGGTTTTGAGCGTAGAGTTAGATTAGTCAATAGCGGGTATAGCGAGTTTACGTGTGTAAGCGAGGGACTATCTAATTTCTAGTAGAAACCTTGGGGGCAGCACGTAGGCAGGGTTTTGCCGAAGCTGGGTAAATTCTGTGTTGTTCTGTTCTGTTATTTATATTCTGCTATATCTGTGCTGCTATTCTGTGATCTGTGTTAATATTAATTTATTAGTGTCTGCAATTAAGTTTTATAATTTACACTATCACCCTATTCACCCCCCCTCTAGGGTGAAATCGATCCTACAGTATTACTCGGGAAAAAAACTTGCTTGGATTCTAGATGGTCGTGGTGGCTAGGAGGCGACGAATTAGGGTTGAATGCCCGGTTTTGTTCATCGATATTTTTGTAAGCACTGCGTCATCTCTGGTGGACCGGAGAGAATTGGATCGGGGGGAAGCATCGTGATTCTTCGGAGCAACTATGGTCGAGGTCGCGAAGGTCCTGGCGTCTTGACGAGGGAGTGCGTGGTGTTTTTCGACGAACCATGTTGAGTTCCAGTTTCAGTTAAGATGCTCGATTTCAAATTCTTGTCGAATCGAATGATCTGAGTGTTAGGAAGGGGTGTGGACGTGTTCGTCGTCGCGCCGAAAGTCGCAGCGATGATCGAAAGTGGACCAGTCAATCGTACACATGCACATAGGTTGGTTTATGTCAGTAGGCAATGGATTGGGGAAGAAAGGCGTGACTCAAAGTGGTCTACGGGAAATATGGGTACAAGCTCGAGTATGGATTCGAGTAATTTTTGGGTTGCATCGGGTTTAACACTTAAAAAAAAATTTAGGTTCGAAAAAAAAACATATGGGTTGGTTTGGGTAAAACTCGAAGCGAATAGCATGTGGGCTCGGGGTTAGACTCGAGCGCACCTCGGGTTGCTGAAGAAAACAGTTTTTGACTTTAAAACAAAAATCCAAATTTTAACATTTTTATTCCATGATTTAAAATATTGATTTTGATTAAGTTTGGAATTAATAAGGGTTTAATTAAGATATTTTTAAAGTAATTTAATTTAACTTATTTAATTTTTTCACATTCTTTATAAATTTATTTATTTGAATAATGTAATTAAAAAGGATAATTGAGATAAAATGTTATTTAAACTAACCTTAATCTTTTAAGCTAGTTAATGTGATAATAATGATTTATCAAACAAAGTTTAAATAATATCTAAAGTAAATAATAAAGATAAAATGGTTTATCTTTTAATTTTTTAAGTAATTAATGATTTGTTAATATAATTACTTAAAGATAATTACTTAATTAATAATTAAAGAATAATTAATTAATGGAAGTAATTAAGATTAACTAATTTATAATTAAGCATTGATTAAGAATAATTAATTAATTTATCAATTAACAATTAAACGTTAATTAAATAATAATTAAGGTTAATTAATTGTTAATTAAGATTAATTAATTAGTAATTAAGGACTAATTAATAATTAAGGATAATAAATCATTAATTAAAAATAATTAATGGAAATAATTATGTGATTAACTAATTATGATCACATTTTTTAATTCATCTCAATTATAGATAATTGATTATTATTGAATGCTTTGTATTGATTGATATCTTTGATATGTGATTTTGATACCATGTGATATGAATTTCTTTGTGCTGAGCTGTGAAATCTATGATGTATTTCTGTGTGAATGTGAAAACCCATTTGGCCCGTAAAACGGCATTTGAATTTCGATGCGACAGGGAGTCGGATTCCAGTTGGTTATCCAAAACCCACATCGAAGCTTAATGGTGAATCTTTGTGATTAATATATCCACGTGTTTTTAAATTGAGCACTCACTATTCGGTTTAGCCAGGAGAGGACTTTGTGTCATATAATCTATTCTGAATAGTGATACGATGAAATGGAAAGCATTTGAAGATGGTGGTGAAGACCGGGTGTCTTGGAGAACGATAGGATAACCTGTCGAATGATTTTGCACTGAGTTGCTCCGGTATAGAGATCTCCATATGTGATGGGGAGTCCGATCGAGATTGTGGATGCCCGGATTGCAAGGGCTTCTTCGAAAGTGCCTTCGTTCCATTCGAACCCGGAACGGACTTGTATGTTGTGTGTCTGACATTACACTTTGAGATATAAAGCTGATTTCTATCAAATACATTTCTGTTGGTGGCAAAGAATTTATTCTCTTATCTTAAGACCCTTCTCTAAGATGTACGAGCTCATAGGTTATGTTGTTGATGGTTATTAGTGATATACTCCCAATTTGGTAGTGTAGCATGATGAGTGCTACTGATCATTTGTTGATCAAACCATAGCTTTGTGGATGAGACTTCGTCGAACCTCACAACCCGGGAATGGTCGAAACAGGAATGTTGCGGTAAGGTTATTAGGGGTTGCTCCCATAGGGTATGTCCATTTTCTTCTGGATAAGAGGTGATATCATGGTATGGAGCCCAGATATTTAACTGTGTAGTTATTGCTATTCGTTGGTGAATCCCGAGATAAAGGTCGGTAATGACCGGGGATGGCATACTTGTAGGTGTTACCTAGTTATAGAGGAAACCCGACCTTGTGTTGGCAGAGATCCGGTTTGGTTCTTGGAGGCGTCCCTCGAGAGGCATCCCATTTGATAAGGAAGTTCTTAGCCTTACCATTTTTGGAAATCTAATCATTCAATACGATCCCTTTACGATTTCAATTGTATAACCTGCCATTCTTAAATGGTAGCTATAGTAGGCGTAGTATAATGGTACCTATGCTGGCTAAGATTAATATTACACTTTTGAAATGTTTTTCACACTATGCACTAATAATAATATCAAAAGAGTTTTCTCGTATCAAGCATGTTTGACTATCATAAGGAGAAATCTCCTCCAAGTGTGCGATTGCATTATGTGTGTGCCGGGAGGCCTTATGGTAGTTTCATTTTCTAAAAGCATAACGGATTTCTTTTATAAATTGTTTTTGTTCAAACAACTCTTTTTGTTTACTCATACCAGTCCCATGACTGACCCGGAGTTTATTATTCCCTTCCTAAAATCTAGGTGCCCATAATTTCCATACGGGCAGCCTAGAAGCAGGATATCCATGTTTTGGAGATAGCTTGGGTAGTAGAAGTCTTTTTGGTTTGGAAGCTTTTGGTTTGAAGTCTTGGAAGCTTTGTGGATCTAAAGGTGCTTAGTTGGGATTCTCGCTCTCTTTCTTTTGAAGGCTCTATTGAAGTTGAGATAACTCTGTTATCTTTTCCGCCATGGTGTTATCGTTTTGTTGTTATATCATGCATTTGAACTCTGATGTTGGTAATCAATGTTGTATTTGTGTTGTGATAAATGAATCACCTTTTGTTTCCATTGTTTACATTCATCTAATGTTATTATAAACTCCATCCGAACTGGAGTTCAACATTTGAATCTCCGACAGTCGAATACAAGTGAGGTATTTGATGTTGATTTTTGAACGCTGGATTTCGGTTCATGACAAGTGGTATCAGAGCTAAAGGTTGAGTAAGAACTTAAGCTATGGAGTATAACACATTAGATGACTCATTAGAGAAAGGGTGAAGAATACCCTAGAATGAATATAAACCGAAAGACCGAAACCCTAAAATTTCTTGGTTTATTTCTTTTAACCCTAAGATATCTCGTCTGTATGGTCTAAATCAAGTTTCTTACTATTTACAGATAGTGAGAATAAGCACTAGAAGAGGACGAGGTAGGGGACGGGGAAATACCACTACAACTGGTCAAGTCCCTGCCACAACAGCTATACCTACTCAACCTCGGCCGAATCTGAATGATCTATATAGAAGTTTTTCCAGACTTGGTGGAAAGTCGTTCACTGGCAAGGAATCTATTGTCGAAACCCAAGCCTGAATCCGATCATGTGAAAGAATTTTTAAAGGGCTAAAGTTGGAAGATGATCAAATGCGATTAATAGCTTCTTGGCAACTCCAAGAGGAAGCTCTGGCTTGATGGGAGACTGTTACTATGGATGAGCAGGAAGATGAGTTCACTTGGAGTCATTTCAAGGAGGTGTTTGAGAAACGATATATGCCATCTGCTGGTATCTCCCGAATGTACCAGGAATTTATGGACTTGAAGCAGGGAAGTTTATCGTTTGAGGAGTATTTGAATAAGTTCAATGAGTTATCTCGATTTGGTCCGGAGCTGGTGAATGCACCTTTGAAGAAGAATGAAAGATTTATACAAGGGATGAACAAGAAATTCCATGAGAGAATGACAGCTCACATGAAAGAATCCTTTTCTGATTTGATCGATATGGGTTATCGACATGCTACCCTGGATATGCAGGGAGTTCTTGAGGAGAAGGGAAGTTCAAGCAATCCAAATTGGAAGAAAAGGAAGTTTGAAGGGAAGAAACCGTATCAAGACAGGGAGAAGAAGAGTAATCGGGAAAACCCAGCTAGAGATATTACTTGTTACAACTATTAGGAGAAGGGCCATTATTCAAACGATTATAAGAAGCCAAAGAAACCAGTAAAGAAAGATCAACCTGTGAAGATAGGTCAAAAAACCAAGGAATGCTTTTGCTGTCGCAAGCTAGGTCACGAAGCTAAAGTTTGCCCGAAAAAGAAGCAAGCTCAAGTAGCGAAGGTGTACGCGATAAAAGATAACCCCTCAACTTCTAAAGCGGATAAAGGAAAAGGAGTTTTAGAAGGTAACATTATTATTTATGATAGATTTGTTAGATTTTTGTTCGACACGGGAGCTACACATAGCTTTATCTCCCAACCAATCGTAAGTGAATTAAATTTAAACCTGAGTTTGTCGACGAGCCCATTTGCATGAAAAATCCAGTTGGCGGCCCTGCGAACCTTTGTCTACGATGTAGAGACGTTCCTATCTCGTATTCTTGTCACCGATTTCCTATCAGTCTCTTTGTTCTTGACATTGATGAATTTGAAATCTTACTCGGAATGGACTAGCTAACGAAATACGAAGCCAAATTAGACTGTAATAATCGAACGAATTTGACCAGAACCAAATTTAGGAATTTCACTGAAATCTCTTGTGAGGATCGGAGTCCTAAGAGGGATAAGCTAATGTATACCTTGGGATATCCCGGACCTAGTCTAGAGTCCATACCTATTGTCCGGGAATTTCCAGACGTATTCGAAGAAGTCAAATCTTTACCTCCACATAGAGAAATTGAATTCAGAATTTACTTAGTACCCAATGCTCTTCCTGTTGTTCATGCAAGCCGTAGGATGGCACCAAGGGAAAGGATAGAACTTGTCAATCAAACCCGAGATTTGCTAGAAAAATGATTAATACGTCCTAGTGTTTCTGATTGGCGTTCAGCTGTGGTATACGTTGCTAAGTCTGACGTATCCTTAAGAATGTGTGTAGACTACCCTGATCTCAATAAATTAACTCTCAAAAACAAATTCCCTTTACCTGGAATTGACGATCAGTTTGATCAACTGCACGGCGCTCGATTCTTTTCGAAGATGGATCTAGCTCAAGGATTCCATCAGGTACGAATTGCCGAAGACTGTGTTCACTTAACTGCTTTCAGAGGTCCAGAAACATTCTACGATTGGTTATTCATGCCTTTCAGACTAACCAATGCTCCCGTATACTTCGTAGACTTAATGACTCGTGTATTCTGAGAAGTATTGAACAAATTTTTTCTTGTGTTTATTGATGATATTTTGATCTACTGTAAAACCTAAGAAGAACATGTCGAGCATTTGAGAATTGTTCTGGGAATATTGAGGAGCAACATTCTGTTCGCCAAATTTCTAAATGTCATTTTCGGGTCAAGGAAGTCAGATTTCTCGAGCACATTGTTAATGAAGAGGGAATTTCTGTACATCCAGGCAAGATTTCTACTATTCTAGACTGGAAGCGACCCACAACTCCGAAAGAAGTTCGAAGTTCTGGGTTTAGCGGGATATTACCGGAAGTTTGTTCAGGATTTTTCTAAGATAGTTGGTCCATTGACTAAGCTGACAATGAAAAATGGTAAATTCGATTGGACTCCGAAATGTGATGAAGCGTTCCAGGAGTTGAAGAGAAGATTGACTACTACTCCCGTTTCCACTACTATTAACGGGAATCAAGGCTTATCTGTTTACACAGATGCTTGTGGCGATGGTGTGGGTGCTGTTCTAATGCAGAATGGTAGGGGTAATTGCCTACGCAAGTAGACAATTACGTCCACATGAGGAAAACTAGCCAACTCACGATCTGGAGCTCTTGGCTGTTATTTTCGCTTTGAAAATATGGCATCACTATCTTCTGGGTAAAAATCCCTCTCAACTTTCCTAAAAGAGCTAAAAGTTTAACTTAACTTAATATTTATTCTTAATAAACTCTCCTTGTTTTAGGTGAAAATTTTGAATTATTCACCGACCACAAATCTCTGAAATATCTCTTTACCCAGAAGGTTTTGAATCTGCGCAACAACACTGGTTGGAGTTTCTTGCGTTTTATGACCTAGATATTCTATATATGCCCGGAAAAGCCAACGTGGTAGCCGATGCTTTGAGTAGAAAACATGCTATTCTTGCTCATCTTGTTGTCACTCCTACTCTTCTTAAGAGGATCGCCAGTAAACAGAGAGAAGACAAGTTTCTTCTAGAAATTAAACGGAGAATTCGTCGTGGTGAAGATTCTAGTTTTGAAGTCGATAAGAATAGAATTGTAAGACTGAAAGGCAGGATGTGTGTTCCAGATATCCCGGATATAAAACGCGAAATTTTGGACGAGTGTCACAGGTCCAAATGTAGTATCCATCCAGGAGTTAATAAGATGTATCGAGATATCAAAAGAACTTTCTAGTGGAAAACAATGAAGAGGGAAATATCTAATTATGTGAGCCATTGTGCAACCTATCAACAAATCAAAAGTGATCAGATGAAGATGGCAGGTTTACTCCAACCATTGGAGGTGCCTAAGTGGAAATGGGATCAAGTGTCTATGGATTTCATAGATGGGTTGCCACGTACTCAAAAAGGGAATGATGCGGTTTGGGTTATTGTGGATCGTCTGACTAAGACAGCCCACTTTATCCCAGTAAAATCTACCCGGACAACAGCAAGTTTGGCTGAATTCTATATGAAAGAAATTGTTCGTCTCGACGGTATACCCAGCAGTATAGTGAGTGATCGTGACCTGATCTTCACTAGCGGATTTCGGAAGGCATTTCAAGCCGCATTAGGAACGAGACTGGACTTCAGCACTGCTTATCATCCACAGTTTGATGAGCAGACAGAAAGAATAAATCGAAACTTAGAAAACCTTTTGCGTGCTTGTATACTTGACTTTGGTGGTTCATGGGAGGACCATTTGCATCTGGTTGAATTTTTGTATAATAACAGCTATCAGGCCAGTATCAGAATGGCTCCTTTCGAAACTTTGTATGGTCATCCATGTCAATCATCTGCATGTTGGATCGAGTCAGGTGATAGACTCGTTCTTGGACCAGATGTGATTGAGGAAGCCACTGAAAAAGTTGATTTTATTCGAAAGAAATTGAAAACGGCTCAGAGCCATCAGAAGAGTTATGCTGATCGTAGAAGAAGAGATTTAGAATTCTAGGTTGGAGATTCTGTTTTCCTCAAAGTTTCTCCAATGCGGGGAGTGTTGAGATTTGGGAAAACTGGTAAGCTGGCACCACGATATATTGGTCATTTTCCTATACTGGAGAGAATCGGTCCTTTGGCTTACCGAGTGCAACTACCCAATTGGTTATCTGCATACAAGATGTATTTCATGTTTCACATCCTCGAAAATATGTGTACGATCCAGATTGTATTATTGAAGAAGCCGCTCAGCAGTATTTGGAGATCACACCAAATCTAGCAGTGAAAAGTGAATCGAAAAAAATCATTGATCGAGATGAAAAGCAATTGAGGAATAAAATTGTGAAACTTGTTAAAGTGCAGTGGAGTGGTGATTCAAATGACTGTTCTTGGAAAACAGAGGATAGCATGCAGAAGTCCTATCCTAATTGCAGAGTGGATATTTTGGCTTAATCTGGTAAGCTATTTCTCTATTTTTTATATATTCGTATATTCTTTGTTTATCTCTCTCTCTTTCAAATTTCGAGGACGAAATTTTCTTAAGGGGGAAAATCTATAACATCCCAAATTTTTATCAATTTAAGATCAGTAATTAATATAAGTTTTGGAATTAATTTTAGATTAAATTGAAATTTATTTAAAAATTTCAAAACAAATAAAATAATTGTTAATTTGTATTTATAAATAAGTCTGTAATTGCATTTGAGTTTAAAAAATATATTTAAATTAATAAATATTTTAAAAATTATTTGAATTTGAATATATATTTATATGGGTGTATTTGTATTTGAATTTAATTTAAATTGGTATTTGAATTTGAATTTGAATTTGGATTTGACTTTGAATTTGAATTTTAAATAAAATCTTAGTAAAATAATTTGGATTTAAAAATAACATATATGTGATTTATTTAATATGTAATTAATTTTTAAAACCATTTTCTTTTAAAATGGTATAAGTATAATAAAGAAAAATGTATTTATACAAATAAGAAAATGTTTTATTTAAAAACATATAATCGTGTAAAATTACAAGTGTTAGTTAATAAGACATCCAATTTAACAAGTGTTTAATTTTTAACAAATAGATTTACAAGTGTAATGATTTTATCAATTTATTAACAAGTGTCATTTCGTTATTTTTATTTTTGAGAAAATTAATTAAAATAAGAAAACAAGATTATATAAACATAACATCTTCCTCCTTTTAATTCCTTTTATCTTCATTACCAAAGCCTATACAAATTCTTAAAACATAAAACAAAATTTCCAAAAACAAATCTGAGAAGAAAAATCAAAAACTTTAAAACCAGAAAAATCATCAAAGCATAAAATTTGGGAATTCAAACACCTTTTTCAATTCAAAGTTTAAAGCCTGGAAATCATCTCAAATATCAACAAATAAGGTCTATAAACAAATAACAAGCAAGTTATCAATTCAATAATTTCAGTTTCAAGATCAACATCAGATTTTCAAGTTCAAGATCAAAAAAACTCAGCAATCAACCCATCTTTCAGCCTTCAAGTTTTAAAACCCAGACAGGTTCTCTGTTTTCAAATTCATGGTGAGTAAACCCTTAAAATCTGGAGTATTAGGTGTTGTTTGTGATGATGCTTGATATAAATTGTAAAGTATTTATATGAATGCAAATATATGTGGAAATTTATATGCAGAGATAACTGTGCATGTTTAGTACCAGACATATCTGCCTCTGTTGTTCCCACGTTTCCAAAAAAAACCTATTCAAAATTCTTTTTCTCCTTCCTTGATTCCTATTAAGCTTTAAGATTCAAACAAACATTGTTTGTTTAAACATGTTTTAAGTATTAAAAATAAATTTAAGCAAAATCAATTAATGTTTCTTCTGAAAATTTAAAATGCACAGAAAAAACTTAAAATCATGGCAAATTCAAGTATCACGATTTCGAATTTCATTTACATCACCTAACTAGATTTCAAAAAATATGAATTTTAAAAAAAGAATCAGGATTTTTAGTTTGATAAATTTTGGGAAATTACGAGTTAAATAGAAAATGCAATTCCGTCAATATCTGATCAACGGCGAAGCTATGGAGGGTTGTATTACTCTGGAAAAATACTTTCTTGGATTCTAGATGGTCGTGGTGACCAGGCGGCGATGAATTAGGGTTGAATGCCCGGTTTTGGTTACCGATATTTTCGTAAGCACTACATCATCTCTGGTGGACCGAAGAGAATTGGACCGGACGGGAAGTATCGTGGGTCTTTGGAGCAACTGTGGTCGGAGTCGGAGGGTCCTGGCGTCGTGACGAGGGAGTGCGTGGTGTTTTTCGATGAACCATGTTGAGTTCCATTTTGAGTTAAGATACTCGATTTCAAATTCTTGTCGAATCGAATGATCTGAGTGTTAGGGAGGGATGGGGACTTGTTCGTCATCGTGCCGGAAGTCTCTGCAATGATCGAAAGTCGACCAGTCAATCGTACATGCGCACATAAGCTGGTTTGTGTCAGCAGGCAATGGATCAGGGAAGAAAGGCATGACTCGAAGTGGTCTTCGGTAAATATGGGTACAGGCTTGAGTATGGGTTCGAGTAATTTTTAGGTTGCACCAGGTTTAACACTTACATAAAATTTTAGGTTTGAAAAAAAAAACATACGGGTTGTTTTGGGGTAAAACCCGAAGTGAATGGCATACGGGCTCGGGGATGGACTCGAGCAGGCCTCGGGTTGCTGAAGAAAATAGTTTTTGACTTTAAAAGAAAATTCCAAATTTTAACATTTTTTATTCAATGATTTTAAATAATGGTTTTGATTAAGTTTGGAATTAATAAGGGTTTAATTAAGATATTTTTAAAGTAAATAAATTAAATTTATTTAATTTTTTCACATTATTTATAAATTTATTTATTTGAATAATGTACTCTAAGGATGAAAAGAACCCGAAGATCATCTTAGAGTTGTGCTTGAGATGCTGAGGCAGCATCAGCTAAAAGCAAAGTTCTCCAAGTGTCATTTTTTGAAGAAAGAGGTTAAGTTTCTTTGTCGTCTTTTTTCAAAGAAAGGGTTATTAGTTGATCTAGATAAGCTCGAAGCCGTTAATAATTTGAAGAGACCAGAGACGGTGAATAAGATTAAAAGTTTTCTTGGACTTGCTGGCTATTGCCGGAGGTTCATTAAGGATTTCTCTTGGATAGCAGCGTCTTTGACTAAGTTAACGAGGAAAGAGGTGAAGTTTGTTTGATCCGACAAATGTGAGAAAGCATTCCTTAAGTTAAAGCATTAGTTGACCAATGCACCAGTGTTAGTAGTTCCAAATGGAAACCAAGGGTTGGTGGTGTATACTGATGTGTCAGGAACTGGATTGGGAGTTGTATTGATGAAGAAGGGTAAAGTGATTGCCTACGCTTCACCACAGATTAGACCACATGAAGTAAGGTATCATACTCATGTTTTGTAGTTGGCAGCGGTGATCTTCACATTGAAGATTTGGAGAAATTATCTCTTAGGGGAGAGATTTGAGTTATACACAGATCATAAGTCTTTCAGATACTTATTCTCTCGGAAAAGTTGAATATCAGACAGCAACGGTGGCTGTAATTTTTAACTGCTTATGATTTTGGTATAGAGTATCCTAGGAAAGGAAATAAGGTGGCGGAGGCTCTTAGTAGAAGACATCAGAATGTGGTGTTAGCTATGTTGGCAGAATGAAAGGATTTAGAAGCTCTGACTACTTGTAGTGTGCAGTTAAGATCGACTGCTAGTTCTAGTCAAAGTACTACCGGGTTTTCATGTTTAGAAGTTCAACTAGTGTTAATCGAGAGAATTGCTTCTAAGAAGAAAGAGGATCTATTATTTGCCGAGAAGATCAGAAGGCTTGAGGCTGTATCAGAGGTTGATGATCATAAGGACTTTAATCTTGAGCAAAAGGGATGGTTGAGAAAGAAGGGACGGTTGTGTGTTTTAGATGTTGAAAACTTGAGGAAGAAGTTCTTGGAGAATTTCATCGATCCAAGTTTACGATTCATCCTGGAGGGACCAAGATATATCAAGATATGAAGAGAAGAGTTTCTATTGGAAAGTCATGAAGAGGGATGTTGTCTTGTGGGTTAGGCAATATGCAAACTATCAACAAGTGAAAGCCGAACATCAAAAGCCTAGGTGTTCGCTCAACCTAAGCTCTGATACCAAATGTAACGATCCACCTTTCTTACTACCAAAAAAGACACTTAATACATCCTCGGTATTCATGTGCTGATCACTTAGCCATCCAAAAATAGGTCATTAAGGTGAAAGAAAGATAGATAGAATAGAAGAAACTAAATAACACAGAATCTCACAACGCAACGAAATAATATATATTACTCAACATAATATATTACAAAGTCATTTAAAAATGTTACATCAGAGTCATTCTAATACAAATTCTACCCTGGGACAGTTATAACAGCCTGTCCTTAACTAATAGATACAATATACAGCGAAAGACAAGGTAAAAACTAGCTATCGATGAAGCCTCCTGCTTCAAGCTTCTCCAAAATGCATCCATGGAAACCTGAACTACTTGGTTGCCCATAAAAATTTGAGCATCCAAGAGTTTGAGGAAAATAAAATAAAACTCCGAGTCAGGCATGGGTCTGGTGTGAGTAAACTCAACAACTAAATTACTATGTTTAAAACCCTTTTAAAATTAATGCTATCTCTTAAGACCATGCTGCACATAAACACATATGGGTTTTTACCTGACGATAACAAAAACATTTTCTATAGAAAATCCATTGATATTGTAATAATGTCTAGAGTATAAATACTTATTAATCATAGCCGAATTGTTACATTAATTAAATTCCAGCATACTAGGTTCTAAAATCAAAACCGTAAAGGCATGTATTGGAAATTGGATTCCATTCTATGACAAGGTAAGGAATTACCTTCCGATGGTACATCTCTTGGTAGAATGCACCAGGGTCTGACAAGAACATCTTATACCCCTGCCACACAGGACTGGCCTACCACTTAACTAGTAGTATCGAATATGATCATCCCACATTAGGCCCTGAAGCATATATGATTAGATATAAGCAATCAATTTAGATTTAGGAATGACTATACCTTGACGGGAGTGACCTACATGGCCCTGTTGCATGCCCAATTTTAGTCATTTCCTGATTGATAAGGCTTGAGGCAACGATTTAACTTCATATAGCACTTCTCACTTGGAATGCTAACACTGCGCTCCAAGCAACGATGCAATGCCAGCATTCATCCATATAGGTTGTCCAGGAGGTGGACAAACCAAAGACACTACTTCTACTACATCCTTTTTCGAATCACCCTTAGGATTGGTAGCAAGCAGCCCTTGCAATTCAAAGAGCTCTATTTTCAATTCCATCATCTTTAGGATTTCTTCACTTTGAAACACTTGAGTTGGGTCGAAGTGGTTTTTGGATAACATATCCAATCCCGATCTCTGTGAAACAACATTCAATAGTTTCTGGTAAACTCAACCCCATTCTTTAGGAAATAAACAGTCAAAGATAAGAGTGGAGATCACCTCCTAGCCGTTAGTGGATGGATTTCCTTATCATTTGTACTAGGAGAACGAAATGAGATTTATACGCATAGTATAGCATCATCGGGGATGACTGTGCCATAAAACTTACGTATTTCTCCTAGATATTTCCAAATTTACATTTGGGCCCAAATTCGATCGTCGGTTATTTAACTATCGAGTAAACAACAACAACCAATTTCATTTGGGATTCATTTATCCATAGCAACCACTAAGCCTCAAACAAATCTTTTTTTAATAAATCTCTTTTCGAAACATTTGTCTAAAACATTCTTATACTTATCTCTTTGACATAAGTATATTCACAAAAAAAAATTAAAATCATGATAAAAGAATTAAAATGTTGTTTAAATTGGAGGTAAGGACAACCTAAAGACTATCCCCTCGATTCAAGTATGGTATAGATGTTTCATACTACTATTTTTAAAAGGTCGGTTTGGAGAAACCTAGATCTCAAATTCTTTTTATACTTCTTTTGATAAATTCTTTTTAATCAAATCTATTTCATTCATGATCTTTTACTTGAAATCCAAATCCATTTCAAAATGCTTTCCAAACTTCCAAATTCATTTATAAAACCCTTTTATAAATATTCAAAATCATTATATAAATTGCTTTTATAAATATCCAGCTTTTTATAAAAATTTCCTATAAATACCCAACCTTTTTATAAACTCCCTTTATGAATATCGAAATCATTTTCTAAAACTTCTTTTATAAATACCCTAAAATCATTTATAAAACTTCTTTATAAACCTTTCTTGTTTAAATAACTTCTTAAATATCCTCAAATCAAATTTTCTTCCTTTAATAATTAAATACATTTGATAAATCTCCCTTATTTATGAAATCTTCTTTTCTTAAAAGCTCAAATCAATTTACCCAAACACCTTATAAATTTCCAGTTTCCTTTATCAAGCTCTTTAAAAGAATCTCCCTTTTATAATGTTAAAAACCATTCCCATTAGTTATAAACATCTTTAGTAAAACATTTGTCAAATCATTCTTTAAATATCTTATTAAAATTGAAATAACTTCAAAATCATTTCAAAAAGAAAAATGAAATATTTATCCTTACAGAATTGAATGGAGGCTTAGCAACACAATGGGGCTTTTAATTTAGTTTTACTTATCAAGTCTAACAAGGCATCATAAAACAACAGGTATATAAGGGATAAACACATAACAATCAATCAACTCAAGTAAATGTCCAAGTTGATTGTAATAGCAGAATTGTTCTACTAATAGATGTCATTTAGTTTTCCTAATCATATGGGGTTACTTAAGAGTAAGTGACATAGAAATCCCTTGCTTAAAAATAAATTTGAAAAGAAAACAGTTTAAAATTAAACTGAATACTTAACTCAAAACGATTTTAAAATAAATTAAAACGCGTGTAAATGAGAATCAAATACTTGTTAAATAGTAGTTAAACTCTAACTAAAAGTAATTAAAACTTAATTAAATCTTATTCAAACATAATTACTTTAATCAAAGATTAATTAAATATAAACCCTTTAAAATAACAATTAATTAATAATTATCTTAAATAAATAATTAAATAATAATCAATTAATCCTTAATTAATAATTAAATAATAATTAACTTTAACTAAGTAGAAAATCATGATTAACTTAATTTATTAACATTTAAGTATAAATACCATTATTTACAAATGATTATGTACTAATTACCTTTATTAATTAATTAATTAATCAATTAAATAATCATTAAATAATATTTTATTAAATAATTAAATTATTGTTCTCTAATTACTTAATTATAGTTAGAAAACATTTCCAAAAAGATTTCTAGGTGAAAATAAGTTCAGATTAGAAAAATAGTTAGATTTTCCGAACTGCGTGTATAGCGACTATCGGTATACGCACCCGTAATTTCAAAACTTGAAAATTTGACTTTCTTACTTTTAAAAATTCAACTTTGAACCCGCCTTATTTAAAACATTAAAATAAACTTTTGAAAACCAAAACCAAAGTTTTAAAATGGAAAACCTTTCGCTTTGAAATAAAAATCAAACCTTCGACAAAAATGGATTTCTACGTCGCTTTTGGTTAGCGAATCGCTATCTTCACGTCATGAGCCCAAATGCAACATTCCAACACAATATCACATCATAACATTATAGCACAATCATAAGCAAGAATATTACTTCACAAATACTAACCAACTTTTCTAGTATTCAAGGAATATTCAAGGTATAATCTTTATCGCTTACTCAAACTTCGACATAAGCAGTCGACTCCAAATCAACATATATACATGCATACACAATATAGAACATTACCACATACTTAAGCACCATTTTAAATCATAAATTTTACAACTTTAAAAGGTTACTAACTTGAGTTTTAAGAAACAGGGACTTTACTCACCAAATTTTCACTAAAACTTGATTTCGACATAGATCTTGGTATTAACTTGCAAATGAGAAGACTTTGGATGCTTTTACACCTAAACTAGGCTTGTCCATGCTTGTGTTTGGGCTCGGCCAAGCATGTTTTAGGGTGGACGGTCATGCTACTTGGAAGAGAAGAGGTTGTAAGTATATGTAAAAGTGGTTTAGTGGACTAAATAGGAGATTTTGAGTAAAAAGAAGCGATTTTTCTTACTTTAAAATCTATAAAGAGAAGGTGTGGGTATATATTTTTAATCTTTTAGGAATTTGAAAGTGGAGAAGAGGATTATAAAATGAAAATTATGAAATGGAAGGAATATTTATAGGCTTAGGAAAATATTTTTAACATGTAAAGTGCTTAAATATATACACATGCATGCACTCCCTACCTCCTCTTTCTCTCTTGTACACTAGACCCCTTCCCCCAAGGCCATGCTTAGGGTACTTAAGGTACATAGGATTTGTATGTGATAGAGTTAGGGGTATGTCCTATGAGCAATTATGTGATTTGTTACATATATCTAACTCATTGACCAATTTTGTTCCAAATAAAGATATTCTCTTTCTATTATATACTTGATATAATGTGGTTATATTAATTAATCAATTTAGTTAGAAGTATATTTAATAGAAAATCCACAAATGGTATGTTTTGTGATAGTAGTTACAAAGTGTTGTAACTGTTGGGGATGCGGATTAAGGATCTTAAGGCAGAAATAACACTAGAGGGGGGTGAATAGTGTTTTAAAGAATATATAAACTATGTGACTAAATTAAAACTTTCAACACAAATCTAAACAGAATTCTAACACAGAATGATCACAGAACATATAACAAATGCAAATAGTAAAGTAAAGCAAGTAAAAGGAAAGAACACACCGGATTTTATACTGGTTCGGAATCCTCCTACATCCAGTCCTGCACCAAGGCAATATCCTTGTACAAATTTTTATAAGCCAATATCCAAATTACAACCCTCAATTTCTAAGGCCTTGAGGAACCCTCTTATCTCCGAGTCTGGGGTAAACTCTCTTGATTTACGGGACACAAGATCATACTAATACTTCTTAAAAACAATCCTTTTGAATGGATAGATTCTATGGACTTTTTGAATACAAATTAATCCTATAACTCTGAATAGCACTTTGATCTTTAGTTGAATGATGGAGAATCAAATAGAGAGAGTATCTAAATGATTTCCTATTGAGAATTTGGCAGAATGATGGCACGATATTGAAAATATGAAGTTTTATGGATATGGAATGGTGGATAAGAAAGAGTGAAGAAAATAAGAAAGTAGTTATTAAAAAAATTCGTTTTGGAAGCCTTTATATAGATGCACAACAGTCATAACCATTGGCGAAAGGTTTTTGAACGAATGGACATTTCTTTTGAAATTTGAATTTTGAATCCAACTGTCACCATGTCGACATGGGGTATCCCCTTATGTCAACATCCCTCAGTTCAAAATTGTAGAGATGTTTTTTTGTAAAAGCATTTGAATTTAAAACAAGTTGAAACTTCTCTGAAGCAAAATAAAGTGTGTAAACAATATTTTGAGATAGAGAATGGATATAAAACATTATTTTAAATATATATATAATTGATATAGACCGTCAATTATATAAGTAATATTTAAAATCAGAATAAGTTTTGATGTTTTAAAAATAGAAGTTTTTAAAATCAGAATGGAGGAATATTTCAAGGCTAAAACAAAGTTTGAAAACATTTTTGAAAACATGATTTTGAAAGCTAAAACATTTTGAAAACAGATTTAAAAACATTTTGAAAAACTATTCAAACTGAAATTGCAAGAACCTTCCTACAGAGCTCCTGCATAGGACTCGAGAACTTGTACAAAGTAGTTTAAATGATTTTGATTTTCGTGGGTTTGTAAGCCACTTGTCGTAGGTTTATAAGCTACTTGTCGTGGGTTTGTAAGCCACTGGTTTCGATAGAAATTGGGTTCCATCCTAAAAGAAAATTGGAAGAAAGACGAGAGTACTATTATGAAGTTTTAACAAAATACTAGACACTTATCTTGAGATCTTGAAATCTTGATTCTCTAGAGTCTTGAATCTTGAATCTCTAATCTTCATCTTGATGCTTGAGTCTTTATATTGATCAGTCTTCGATAATACCTGCATATACTTCCTATATACATACATATACATATATATATATATATATATATGAAAATGTTAGTATATATTTTATAAAGTAAATTATAATAACTATATAAGGTTGTTGTCATCAAAACATCATCAACTCAGTTCCTAACAATCTCCCCCTTTTTGATGATGACAACCTTTATTTATAAAATATTCTTACCATAACATAACTCTCAATAACTCCCCCTTACTCCGTGACTTCTTCTTAAACTACAACTCCCCCTTACTCCATGACTCCCCCTTACACCAAGCACATATATTTTTATAACTTTCTCCCCCTTTGTCATCAACAAAAAGGAATAAAAGATTTACCTGTTCTAAGATAATCAAGTATATATAGAATAAAAGTGTAAAGTGAACGTGTAAGTGATCAAGTGTGTGTGCATATATATAAGTGTAACTTGACAATCAAATCAATATCATACATAGCAAACCAATCATGTATAGTATATGAAGTTATATACAAACCAAATCCAAATCAAACTTAAGTAAACAATTCAATCAAATCCTAATCAAATCTAAATCAAATCAAATCAAACAAACAAACATACATAATGATCAGACATTCCTTGGGACTTCCACCCATCCATCTTCTCCAAAGGTAGGATCAATTTTGATAACATCCCAATTATCTTTGTCGAGAGTGACCGGTGGATTTGCTTCGGGTTCGTCTTTGCTAAGGCTTGAGATCATCCAACGAAGTGCGTCGAAGTGTTTCTCTTGCTCTTTGATCATCTGCATTTGGCTTAATTCTAAGTGCCTTTGATTTCTAAGTATAAAAGAAAGAATATTCTTGAAAGAAGTAAGAGTTTCTTCAAGATTTTCACTTAAATTCTTAATTGGAGAAGCCATAATTTAAGAAATAAGTTGAAGTATGAGAGGAGATGAATAGAAATGGAGGTTGAGAAGTTTTTCTGGAAAAAATAGGTATTTATAGGAGTTATTGGCCGTTTAAAATGAATTGTCACTTGGTAGTTAGAAGAATTTGAAGTTAGAAATTGTAACTACTTTCTGACTGTTATATGTCGACATGGGGTGATGGGGCATGTCGACATGGTCTAGACAGAATGACCAAGTTAAGTTATTTTTGATTTCTAAGTTTATTTTTATACTAGTGGACCTATATAAACTTAAAATAAATAACTATCAGAGATATATAAAGCTGGAAAACAGAGAATAAGATAGCATTACTTATATTAGTTAACATTACATAATCTTAACTAAAAAAGTAGAAAATACAAAGATAAATAAACGATAGCTAGAGAGATAATGACTAGGATTAGTTTGATGAAGATGATGATGAAGACAAGCCAAGTTTCCTGCCTATCTTCCCAAAGAACTTGTCGATCTTGGTGGAGATTTTATCCATTTTCTTGCTAATAGATCTCTTAAGAACCTTTTGGTTTTGAGCAAGTATCTTTTGGTTCTTGAGTATGGTTTTGTTGGATGGATTGGCGGGTGTATGTGGATACTCTATACTTTCCAAAGATGTATCTTCATCTTCCTCTTCTTCTTCAATTTCCATTCCTTCCCCTTCTTCTTCCTCTTCTTCTTCCTCTTCTTCCATCTCTTCATGAGCAAGTCTCTCTTCCTTTTCGGCAAGTGTTTGATATGGTTGAAACATAAGTGGGATTTTCATAAGAGAAATGTTCCCATGATTGAACACTTTCCTACTTACAAACTCTTTCTTTTTAACATCCACACCAAAATAATTGAAAATCCGAGTAAGGTAAATTCCATGATAAAGATGTTTTCTCCCATATTAAAATTTTTGGGTCTTAACTCATCCAAAATAGTTTGTGCCCAATTAATATCATATTTTTCAAATATAGCAAAAAGAGCTTTACACACTTTTGAGGCGGGATTATTGTAGTTTCCCGACCTAGGAATAATTGTGTGTTGAATAAGAAGGTTGACAATTCTTGCTTTTGGGCGGAAAAAGCGATTCTTAAAATCCATGTGGTCATCGCTTTCAAAAATGTGATGAAAAGTCTCTCGATCGGTTTCATTGATTTGAAATTCCAAGAGATTCAAACCGGTAGATTTGCAACCCAAAATAGTACCCAAAATATCGGAATCCAAAACAATAAGTGTTCCTTTAACACTACTCCAAATTTGATCTTCATTTCCATTATAAAATCCACGATTTAGGTTTGCATAAAACATTTTGACAAGGTTTGGATAACAAACGAAATCGTTTTGCTTGTTATCAATCAAGCTAAGAATGGAGTTTTGTTCAAAAAGTTGATCGATTTCATAAGAAGAAAAATCATCAAAAATGGCAAATTTTCCCGTATTGACTTTAATATAGTTTACGTAGCTTATGTAAGCTTTGATAGCCTCCGGGTCATTGAAAAGATCATTTTTGATGGATTTGGGCAGCCTCATAGTTGATGGGTTACTTGAGGAAGCCATTGATGAGTGTTTGAGAGGAGTAGAAGATAATGAAGAAAGTTTGAATTATGAGAATAAAGTGAAAAGAGATGACAAGAGAAGTATATTAAATAGATTCTCTAAAGTCATGTTCTCTGGTCAAGAGGTATCTTTTCAGAATTTTGAAGTAAGTGAAAAGGTGGAAGGAAATTCAAAAGTTTGAATTCAAATTTTGAAATCAAATTTCTTAGAGACATGTCGACATGGGGTATCCTGGCATGTCGACATGTGCCTGTTGAATTTGAAAAGGGGTGTCTATTCCTAAAATCTAAGAAATTCCTAAAATCTTAAGAAACCTAATCTATATTCTATATCTATATATAATCCCAGTAATAATATTAAATATAATAATATTAAAATATTTTAATATTTAAAATATTATTAAAATAATATTATTTTGAATTTAAAAATTCAAATTTCAAAGGGTGATTTTGAATTTAAAAATTCAAGGAATTGTAAACAAAATCAAAACAAACAAGCATCCAATAAAATTAAAATAAATGTGTACCTATTTGTAGATCCAAACTTCGATCGTCTTCCGATTCGAGAATAGCCGTGAAGCACAGATTTGAATTATCAGTTTTCTTCTCGTCATCACTGGATGAATCTGAATCGTCAAGAGTTCTACATATGCCTTCTTTCTTTTCTTTGGTTGCTCGTTGTTTGGTTGAAATGTCTGTTTGTCTGGATATGGACAATCCATCTTGTAGTGCCCCGTTTTGTTGCAGTTATAGCATCTATCACCATTATTGTTGTTGTTGTAGTAGTAGTTGTTGTTGTTGTTCTCCGAAGTATTTCTGGAATTTCTTTGATCATTTCTTTTAAAGTTATTCATCTTTCTATACTTCAAAAATTTCCTGAAATTTATGGTCATGAAAGCAATTTCTTCATCACTCTCTTGTTCTGAATCTCCAGTTGTTGCTCTGAATGCGATCGTTTTCTTTTCCGTTGCCTTAGATTCTTTTCTCCCTTCTAGTTGAACTTCATAAGACATTAGATTACCGATTAACTCTTCGATCTTCATTTGACTAACATCATTTGCCTCTTCAATAGTAAGTGTCTTTTGATCCCATTCTGGAGTGAGTGAATTGAGTATTTTTCTGACTTGATCTTCTTCTATGAAACCCTTTCCTAAAGCAATAAATGAGTGTACAATGTCTTGAAATCGACAATACATGTCGGAAATGGACTCATTTTCATGCATTTTAAACAATTGAAACTGGTTAGTTAATATGGAAATTTTAGTCTGTTTAACTTTGCTTGTTCCTTCATGAGTTACTTGCAAAGTTTTTCAGATTTCAAATGCAGACTTACAAATAGAGACTCTATTAAACTCATTCCTATTTAGTGAACAAAATAGTATATTCATAACCTTAGAATTGTTTTGTGCAACTGTCTTTTTCTCAGTAGTCCACTGGGAAAAATTAGTAGTTGGTTCAACATATTCAATTTGTGTCATATTCCAAGTATCTAAACTTATGGATTGTAAATAAATTTTCATCCCACATGCCCAATATGCATAATTACTGCCATTAAAAAGTGGTGGTCTGACAGTAGACTGACCTTCTACAAATGAACTAGTGTTAGTACTTGTGTTGACAGACGTAGTAGTGACAGGAGTGACACTACTAGTGTGTTGTGCCATTAAAATTTTTCAAAATTTCAGATTATGAAAACAATGAAAACCAATGCTCTGATACCAATTGTTGGGGATGAGGATTAAGGATCTTAAGGCAGAAATAACACTAGAAGGGAGGTGAATAGTGTTTTAAAGAATATATGAACTATATGACTAAATTAAAACTTTCAACACAAATCTAAACAGAATTCTAACATAGAATGATCACAGAACATATAACAAATGCAAATAGTAAAGTAAAGCAAGTAAAAGGAAAGAACACACCGGATTTTATACTGGTTCGGAATCCTCCTACATCCAGTCCTGCACCAAGGCAATATCCTTGTACAGATTTTTATAAGCCAATATCCAAATTACAACCCTCAATTTCTAAGGCCTTGAGGAACCCTCCTATCTCCGAGTTTGGGGTAAACTCTCTTGATTTACGGGACACAAGATCACCCTAATATTTCTTAATAACAATCCTTTTGAATGGATAAACTCTATGGACTTTTTGAATACAAATTAATCCTATAACTCTGAATAGCACTTTGAACTTTAGTTGAATGATGGAGAATCAAATAGAGAGAGTATCTAAATGATTTCCTATTGAGAATTTGGCAGAATGATGGCACGATATTGAAAATATGAAGTTTTATGGATATGGAATGGTGGAGAAGAAAGAGTGAAGAAAAAAAGAAAGTAGTTGTTAAAAAAATTCGTTTTGGAAGCCTTTATATAGATGCACAACAGTCATAACCATTGGCGAAAGGTTTTTGAACGAATGGACACTTCTTTTGAAATTTGAATTTTGAATCCAACTGTCACCATGTCGACATGGGGTATCCCCTTATGTCGACATCCCTTAGTTCAAAATTGTAGAGATGTTGTTTTGTAAAAGCATTTGAATTTAAAACAAGTTGAAACTTCTATGAAGCAAAATAAAGTGTGTAAACAATATTTTGAGATAGAGAATGGATATAAAACATTATTTTAAATATATATATATATATAATTGATATAGACCGTCAATTATATAAGTAATATTTAAAATCAGAATAAGTTTTGATGTTTTAAAAATATAAGTTTTTAAAATCAGAATGGAGGAATATTTCAAGGCTAAAACAAAGTTTGAAAACATTTTTGAAAACATGATTTTGAAAGCTAAAACATTTTGAAAACATATTTAAAAACATTTTGAAAAATCTATTCAAACTGAAATTGCAAGAACCTTCCTACAGAGCTCCTCCATAGGACTCGAGAACTTGTACATAGTAGTTTAAATGATTTTGATTTTTGTGGGTTTGTAAGCCACTTGTCGTAGGTTTGTAAGCTACTTGTCGTGGGTTTGTAAGCCACTGGTTTCGATAGAAATTGGGTTCCATCCCAAAAGAAAATTGAAAGAAAGACGAGAGTGCTATTATGAAGTTTTAACAAAGTACTAGACACTTATCTTGAGATCTTGAAATCTTGATTCTCTAGATTCTTAAATCTTGAATCTCTAATCTTCATCTTGATGCTTGAGTCTTTATACTGATCAGTCTTCGATAATACCTGCATATAATTCCTATATACATATATATATCTATCTATATGAAAATATTAGTATATATTTTATAAAGTAAAGTATAATAACTATATAAGGTTGTTGTCATCAAAACATCATCAACTCAGTTCCTAACAGTAACCGTGAGTAATTTATCACAATGAAACAAATATACCATTTTAAATGTTCCTAGTCAAGATGTAATGAGAGTGGATATCGATGTATCCATTGAGACTAGAGTACGTAACGCTCTTTAAATGTTGGGCAGTGTATTACTCATGACTGTTGGGGGCACCAAAGGGTTACGTACTGATAGTTATTGGATAAACATGGGATGGCTCACTAGATAGTTTTCTATTGGTTAATATAACTAAGATCAAGCAGAGAATATCGATGTGACTAATTTACACAGTTCTCTCGACTTGAAAATACTGTTGATCTTCAATATGGAAGCTCCGCTTTAATTATAGTTAAATCATGGAATGTTCCATCGAACGACTATAGTTGGGTCGAGTGCAAGCATAAGAAGTGAAACATTATTCAAGAGAGGATTCGTCTCCTCGTTTATATGAGGTTAGTATCACAGTCAACAAAGGTCAACTCAAAGTCAAAGTCTCTGGCCAGAGCATTTCGGTTAATAATAATTTTTATTATTGAACCAAAGACTTTATAATCCAAACACAAAATCACTTTGAATTCATTGGTAACCTTTTTTTGTTAAACATTTCCTCAATTGGAATTTTTTCAAATAATGTTTATTTAAAACAACCAATATGTTTTCACTTGTATGTATGTATGTATCCATAATTATTATGAATCTACGCACCCATAATTATTATGAATGTATGCATATATTTCAATGACAAAATTTAGACAACAAAGGTATGTGTAGATTTGGTTGATAAGTAATCAGTGTCATTTAATGTATTAATTATTATAGCTAAATGGTGAAAGAAACGATAGATTTCTCTCTTTTCATATTCTATCATATCCATGTGTAGATTTGATTGATAAGTAATAAATGTCATTTAATGTATTAATTGTCATAGTTAAATGGTGAAAGAAATGATATGTTCCTCTCCTTTCATATTCTGTCATATCTTCACTTTATTAATTGAATATAGTGACAGAGGGAAATAAATAATTTCATTCTCTTAATTTATTTTTACATGTTTCATTTAGACGTATAAACACCACACTTACACTTCACATAAATGAATGTATTTAATACGTTCATTATATCACATACAATTGTATATTTAAAATTCCTTAAATTACCATATCGAATAAAATATTGGTTTTATTTAAAAGAAAATTTAGATAAGATCTAAATACATTTAGACTTCATAGGCCCGTTAATGATCCAAAATGGTAAATTTTTTGAAATTCACTTATTTCTTCCGTTGTGGACTGGCCCAGTTCCGACAGTGTATGTAAATATATAAACGTATTTATATGTATATATATATGCGTTTTATAACATAATTTGTCACATCCAAGCTTAGGTACATATATAAGTTAGTATATATATAAGTATGCTTAATTAATACTAATCCTAACATACATAAATGTGTGCATGTTGGACCAAGTGTGCACAACGTTCCCGATGACTTTCGATGTCAAAAAGTCAAAATTTCGAAAAACTTTCTTCAATCGCATTTTCTATTTTTATTTGAACTATATATATTGGTAAAGAAATTTTGAAAACTATTTTCTCTTCAATATTAAATAATTAAAATGGGTTTATTCGCTAATTAAATCCGTTTATTGATTATATAAAATATATTTAAATAGCCTATTTCAAAGTAGCAAAATGTTGGGTTGTTATAAATTTATTTTACCATCATTTGTTATTATTTAAAAGAGTTATATTTTAATTATAAAACGTATTATTTCAATATTTAAAATTTATTAAACATTTGCAAAGTAAGGCTATAAAATTCCAAATCGTTGCAGTATGTATGTGTGAGATGTGTGTTAAAAAATGGAACTAAAATACAAAACTTATTTTACATTAATATAGGAAAAACAAACGCCTCTCTTTCAAGGAAGCAAAACTTTACAATTTAAACCCTTTATATTATATTCAACTTTTACATATACAAACTTGAAGCGGAAAAATATATTCATACTTGTCTAAATTACGAAAATAGGTGATGCAAGCTACAAATAGGAAAATCCATATTTTGCACACCATTTCCTAATAATTTTCTTTTTGAACCCTTTATCGCAACAATAGAAATTAGAAGTAGAATTTGAATAGAACATAAACTATTTAAACTCCAAAAAAAAAAAAAATCAAACTCTACTATATTAATGCAAAACAATTAAAATTCCAATTATCCAAGAATTGACATTTTATCGAGAGAATTTTGGGGTTTTAGAGTTTAGGGTTTTTGTATGCAAAATTCCCCAAGGCATGAATAAATCCAAACTTTTACTGCACAAATTACAAAATGTGAAAAACTAAGATTTCCACTCATATGTAGCATTTCCTGATTCCCTTTGGATTCGACTTCACGCCTTTACTTAATTCCTCCTTTAGTTTTCTTCTTTTAGAATATACAACAATTCAATTTTACATATATTAGATTAAGACTTTAAAGATTAGGGAAGAACAAAAATTGAAAAAGTGTGTGTCTCCAAAACTTATTGCCTTTAGATCTGATTGATTCTGAATCGAAGAATTAAAGAAGAAGGATGATATAGTTTCACTAGCATTATCCTAGGGGACTAGCCTCTTATTTATTATGGTTAGGATGCACTAGTACAGTAGGATTTAAGTTGATTTAATATAATCAAATCCAAATTATTCCTGGGCTAACCTAACCCTAGCCACCATATAGGTATCGGTCGACCGCTCCACCCTAGGTGATCAACCAGCCCAGTAGACGCGGTCGACCGACCTTCCGAGGCAGAGATTTATTTTTTGCCTTTTTTAATTTTTAACATTAATACTTTGACCGTTAATCTTAATGTTAATGTTTTCCTAAATGTTAAAATATATTTTTCTTCTAATGCACAATGTTAACATTATTTAATTTTAAATTTAAATTCATTTGAATTATTTTAAATTCAAAATTTTCAGATGCCGATAACATTTTCGTTTAAACTTCGATCATAAAACTTTATATATGAAAGTTGATCAGAAAATCACCATGATCACAACGTTGTATCTTTCATAGCCAAATTCCAACATTTGTGAAATTCTCGTTTTTAGCCTTACCATTAATTAACTAATCTCTTACTAATTTTTATGGGGTGTTACAGAAAGGTTATAGCCTGTGCTACTCAACAACTTAAACCGCATGAACATAATCATGTGATGCATGATTTCAAGTTATTGGCTGCTATACTTGCACCTAAGATATGGAGGCACCACTTAATCGGCAAAAAATTCGAGTTACTCATGGATTACAAGTCCTTGAAGTATCTTTTCACCAAGAAAGACCTAAAAAAGAGATAGCAACATTGGTTAGAATTTCTTGCCTCTTACGATCTTGATATTTTATATACTCCAGAAAAAGCAAATACTATAGCTGATGCACTGAATGGAAATCATGAAATTATGGAAACTCTAGAGGTTAGATCAACTCTTCTAGATCTGATTGCGAGAAAACAACAAGAAGATGTTAGATTGGTAGAGATTATGAAAGCCATAAAAGAAAGTGTTACACTAGAAAGCTGGCCACTTTTAGAGATTGATCGCCGTGGGATATTATGAGTAAAAGGACGATTATGCATTCCAAATGTCGGCAGGGTTAGATAGAAGTGCTAGCTGAATGTCATTGTTCAAAACCCTCCATTCATCCAGGGGTTATGAAGATGTATGAAAACATGAAGCATGTTTTCTGGTGGGAAGGCATGAAGAAGGATATTTCTATTCACATGAGTAGATGTGTGAACTACCAACAAATCAAAAGTGGCCATCAGAAAATGGCTGGATTGCTTCAACCACTTGAGTTTCCAAAGTGGAAGTAGGAGAAGGTATCAAAGTACTTCATTGGGGGACTACCTAGGTTGAGGCAAGGAAATTAAGGTTTCGGGTTATTCTCGATCGATAAACTAAGAGTGTGCATTTCATTTCGGTGAAGTCGACTAGAAGTGCTTTAAGTATGGAAATTTTATAGTTGAAGGAGATAGTTCGATTCCTTGGAATTCCAAGAAGCGTTTTAAGTGGTAGAGATCATATATTGAGAAGTAAGTTATGGAAAGGGTTGCAAACTACCTTAGGGATGAAGCTAAGTCTAAGTACAACATACCACCCACAGACTGATGGGCAGATGCAGAGAATCAACTGTATATTGGAAGATGTATTACGAGTCTATATTCTTGATTTTAGGGGTTCTTAGGAAGTGCATCTACATTTGGTTAACTTCACTTTTGATACTAGCTATTGGGCTAGCGTTTAGAATGGCATCTTTGGAGGCACTATATAGTCATCGATGCAAATCACCATCATGTAGGGTTGAGACTAGAGATCGATTAGTACTTGGGCCCGATATGATTCTAGAGGCACTAAAAAGATAGTTGAGATTCAAAGAAGGATGAAGTGGGTGCAAGATAGGTATAAGAGCTATGTTGATAATCAACATAGAGAATTAGATTTCTCAGTTGGGGACTTTGTGTTTATAAAGTTTCTCCGATGAAAAATGTTGTGTTGTTCAGAAAGATGGGAAAGTTAGCTTCTTGATATGTATGACCTTTTCTTATATTTGAGCAATTACATTTGCATGTAGAGTTGAGTTATCTACTAGAAAATCAACTGTGCACAATTTTTTACATGTATATTATTACGAAATATATGTACAATCCATCTTCAATAGTAGAGCCAACACGGTAGTAGAACCTCAAGATCAAGCCAGACCCTAACCATACTTAGGTGGCATGTTCATATTGTCGATTAAGATACGAAGCAGCTAAGGTCAAAGGTTGTTAAGTTGGTTAAGGTATAATGAAGCAACAGTGGGAGAGATTATACTTGGAAATTGAAGATTGTGGAAGGGAATTTTATCTTGGGCTGCTATGAAATTATTTATTTTTGTATATAGTATGTCCATTGCAGGTTAATAAACACATGAGGTGAAGTCACTTAGTATATATCTTTACTTGGTGTGTAATTTCATAGAGTATGATATATATATGTGTGTGTGTGTGTGTGTGTGTGTGTGTGTGTGTGTGTGCGTGTGTGCGCATTATTGCTTGTATCAATCTCTCAATGGTATGAATTCATGTTTGAACATGATAATAATATCAGGAACGAAATTCCTTTAAGAGTGGAGGATGTAACCATTCATAATTTTGTCACTTAAAAATTTGAGTGTTTTAATATTAAATGATGAATTACATAACCATAGTACAAATTTTTTATGGTGATTACCGTTCAAAGTTTTTGACACAGTTAACGTAAAATTTAGAGTGATAAAATTTAAATAAACCACGTAGAATTAAAATCAGTATATCGAGTTGAGAAAATGGATAGTTTTGTTTTGGTAAACAAATGAACAAAAGAGGGTGTCACTTGCACTAAACTGATCCATAAGCAGACCCATATGCGCACTTGTAAATATACAATCAATACATCTTCCCCTCATCATACATAAGCGCATACGTTCTCTTCATGTTGTCAGGAGAAGTAGCACATGGAAAAACTTGAGACACTTAAAAAAAAACACAATACACTTGGCTATCATGGGAAGTTCCATAATAAAAATGAGGGGTGGCATTAAATATAGTATTTAAAGGAGAGAGTGACACAAGACTAATTATGTGCAAGTTTGTAAAACCACCATGTTTATTCAGATGATAACCAAGGGAGCATGTGTCCTTACACTAACATTTGAATGGGATAAGAAGGCACGTGTCTAATTTAAAAAGTCTAAATTAACCTTGAAGAAATGCTATGAAAATGATATAATTCTATTTTATTTGATACTTCTAAAAAAATCTAAACAAAAGACAACGAAAAAAAGGGAAAAGAAGTCTACATTTAGGAAAGTAAGAAGTTTCTAGCACTTCGAAATAAGATCAAGATTATCAAGTTTGGGATGAGAAAAACTATTTTACTCTATAATTTCATGTTGTACTATGATATGGCACATGAATTTTTGCATTATTATGTAAGCCGCTCAGACACAATGCCCCTCAGTATTTCGCTTAAAACTTTTGAAAGATTAAACCAATTTTACTTTATTTAATATTCTGCAAAGCTGATTCAAAGATCTATAACTTTTACCTAGGTGGCATTTCCCTAATTTGATCATTTTCAAATCGAAAAATTAGTAATAATGTAGTCCATATTTACTACCTATTTTAACTAGATGCACAAACAAAAACTCCTTATAGTTTTTCAAGCATAACTACTTGAGTACTGAATTAATTTTGGTGAATCTTGTTCTATTAGAAAAATAACTAAATTGTTTACAACTTATGCATCATGATCCTTAAATTCAATAGTATATTGATCTAAAAACTAGTTACAAAGTGGGTTAAGATTTCTAGTTGACGGTAAGAAGAGTTCAAGCCAAAGCTTCTTAGTATTTAAGCATAACTTTTGATAAACTAAATGGATTTTTATGACATTTAGCTTGTTTGAAAGATGATGAAAATACCTACGACTATTGTCTCTTTCACTTTTCCAAAATTCAAAATTTTATTGATGGAAAATCTAGTTATAAACTTAGCTAACAAATTTGGCCGAGGAGATAAGAATTTCACACAAAAACCCCTTTTGGTACTTTAGTCATAACTTTTGAGTTTCTCAATGAAATTTGGTTCTCTTGAAAGATAAATAAAAAAGCTATAATTTTTTCCTATACAACTTTTTCAAAATATAAAATCTAAAACTAGATCTCGAAGTGAATTTATTTTTGAGTCATGTTAACAGAAAACTTAGTCCAGATTTCAAACTGAAGGTTTATCTTTTAATATTTGAATTTAAATGTTTGATAATTTGTAAATCATGCGAAGTAGTTTTATGTGCAAAACATTCATTTAATAAATATTATAAAATATTTTTGGAAAATTAATATTAAATTAGTTTTGAAAATATCTTGGTAGTTACGAAGGAAGTTGAGTTTTCTAAAAGAAAGAATAATCTAAATTTGCGGGATGATTCTCGAATATAAAGTACTATGGAAAGTACTTTCTTATATTTTAATACTGAAGTTTCAACCATATCATTAATGATGGTTGCTTTTGAGGTATGTAGCATAAATGTTGAAAATTAACACATCGTATGCATAAATGAAAGTGATTATAGATGTTTACATTTTTGGAAATACTAGATAGATTATGTTTCAAATATCGAACATAACCTTTAATGTATGAAATATATATACAAGAGATATGAAGTTTATACAATATGGATATCCTCCCGGTGATGCTCAATCATACATATAAACTCATCTTTCTCTTTAAGGGAAAAGCGTTGGGATATCCTCTCGATGAGGCTCTACCTTATAGGTTATCCATTAATTTCTAGAAGAACAGGAATTAGGTTAACAAAAATTCATTGTACAATGGCTTAGAAGACCCTCGAGTAGGATAATCATATGGGGCATTTCACTAGAAGAACAAATTTTGTCGTACAATTAGTTTCTAGAACACACATCCACGGAAATTAATTTCAAGACCAGAGTCAGCAGAATAATTACTTTTAAGGACAAAGTCAGCAGTCCAATTACTTTCAAGGACATAATTTCATAGGTTTTTAGGCCTTAGAAACTAATTATTTTGCATATTGTCCTTAAAAGTAATTATTTCAGTTGTGTGTCCTAGAAACTAACTGTACTTGCTAAAGAGGCCCTTGTGGCTAATTTCCACTAATCATATATAGATAATAATCGAATCCACTTTAAAAAATCGATTGAAGATACTTTCAAAGATTGGTCGAGAAGATTATGTTCGGGAAGTTGGACCAGTTATACTGCCTATTTGGAGGGTGATTCCAAAGAAGAGGGCAGGGTTAATATCCTTGTGATTTGTTCGGTTTGCTAGACCTGTTGTACTGTCTATCTCGAGGGTGATTCCAAGGCAGAGGGCAAGGTTAGCAATTATGTGTTTCATTGGAAAGACGATTTGAATGTAGAACTCAAATCACGAAATAACTAAAACTGGGGCGGTGTGGAGAGTAAGCTATGTGGATTGCTACCATTAGGGTATATATTATATTTTCTAGAGCATATTTTGGTTATATGCATGTAGATATGATATATTCGGCATGTTACTTATGATAGACATAGGCTGGCTTAGTAACACCCAAGAGTGGCTTATATTACATAGGACCTTAAGTATATTTACTATAAAGAATTACTATGTATTCGGTAGGGAGGCCCTTACCCTTGTCATGTGGGAAATGGTTCACCAAGTACTGTTGGCTCTTCCTTGAAAATCCATTAATCGAATGTAGCCATTATGAATTCAGATGTCTACCTAAATACTATTGTGATGTGAGATACAAGCATCATAACTATTTTATGTATTTAATTTTCACACTTAGATACTATTTATGTATCTCCCTTATTTACTTATAAAAATGAAATAGTTTTGGTTCTAGGGGAAAACCCATTCTGTTCTATGACATGATCTTATAATGTATCGTTATATGTTTATGCGTATTTTCTGGGTTTCTCATACCAGACCTTGTTTAACTCAAAGTTTTTTTCCTTAAACTCTCGGGTGCTCATTTGAGTAAGCTGAGAAAGACATGTTATGCTTTGGACGTTTTGGGAGCTTGTAGACGATGAACGTAGGTTTTTGAAGATATCGGCTATTTTGTTTTCCGCTGCACTATAGTATATATGTATCAACATTTATAAGAATAGACTACTGAAACTGTCTAGGCTAAAAGATTACAAGAATACCATAGATATATTTGATGTTATTTTTAAGAGTCAGAAAAGCAAGTGGTCGCATCATCTGCTATGAAATGAATAGGGTTCCTTCATCATCAAGGACTAATAAATCAAGTAGCAAGTGGCATGGTACTTTAAACTGAGGCTATAAAAGCTATTGATTTGAATCCTCGAAACATCAAAATTAGCACTTTGCATGAATTAATAATGTACAATTCTTGTTCCAAAAAAAAATTGCATCTTACATCAAATGGTATATTTTTCGAGTATAGGTTAGTTCGTTACTCTGGTAAGTGCTTGGTAAAAATTAAGCTTTCATTCATAGGAACGTTCCTTAGTTAAAAACCTCCAATTCTTAGATTACTTGTGTTAAATACCGACCAAAAAGTGGATTTTCGAGGGATTTCCCAAAATCTTGGTATATTTTACTAATACCAATATCTTAAGCCTCTAATACCGTTGTTAGTCAAATGCCTCACTACAGTGGAAATTTAGGATAGATTTCAAGGAAATGTCGTATGAAAATTTTCCAAACGCACCTTTACTTGTATCATTACTATTAAAGCTTTTATGTTAAATTTTATTTAATATTCAAATTATAAATCATAAATATATAGTTGTAGCTATATATAATCGTTTCATGATACACATATTTCTTAAATATTAAATTTAGTTTTAATTTGAGTACTCAAAATATGTATAAACTAAAATATAAGTAAAAGATTATATAAATATGTAATAAGATTTGCCAATATTTCAACTAATCTAACAACGGTGGAAGAATTTCTTTTTGATTCTGAAAATAGATGATACCGTTAGACTTGGACTTTTTGACAAAGCCTAAAGAAATATTAGAAGATATCAAACTCGAGATCTATGATATTCTATAGGACAAGATTATGATAATGGCTATATCTTGTACCCACCATTAATCTTGTATATTGTGATATGGCTAATTCATGACCTAAGGCATCTAATTTTTTGGAGTGATCTAAAGAATATGTACATTATTTTCCATCTATGCAACGATGATGAGTATTTAAAGATCGTGTCTCAGGTTGTACCATTACACAATTATCGGACACATGTTGGAAAGTCACATAGAAGCATTAAAATGTATAAGATAACAAACCATAAAGATAAGAGATGCTCTAATTTACCCATCAAATAACACCTAGGATTCTATGGAAAACTGAAGCTAGAAGCCTTATAACAAATAAGATTCAGAATTTTCAATTCTTGTTCGGCCCATGCATTTGGTATGAAATATTTAAAAATAATAACATTGTTAGCAAAAATTCTTGAAGATGTAGATATGCAAATTGATGATATTCTACGTTGACTATATGTACCTATTGATTTTTTTTGAAGATTTTAGAAATGCCAGGGTTAGTTCTTAAATGGTACGAGATTGCTCAAATGTGGTAGGGTTGTCTTGCATGTGGAAATAGGAATGACAGTTTGCAACTGAAATGGTCCAACATCACTAAAATTTATGTGGTGTGTAAATATGGATTGAAAGAGACGTAAACATGAGAATTTCGTTTATTATAGTAAGTGTGTGTCAGCTCATAGGCGTATGCCATACGTTGGAGACAGAGAGCTTGGTCCGACTACCATTACACAACAAGTGATATCAGAGCCGAATGTTCCAAACTAGGGCATGCAAACAAAATAATGCTCTCAAAAGTACTTTATGGTAATGCAAGCCAAGAGGAAGATTGTTAGAGTTGTCTCACATGTGGAAATATGAAAGACGGTTTGAAATTAGATTCGTCCCACATCGCTAAAATTTGATGGGGATGTGGTGTATTACTAAGGTTGGTAGACATCTAACATTAGAGATTATTTTTGTCACAACAAGTGTGTGCCAACTCATAGACGTACGCCATATGCTGGACATGTAGTGCTTATGTAAATGTTGAAGATATGATGAAAACACTAGAATAATCTTTTCGAATAAATTACGTTCTGAAAGTTATGTGCAAAGCTATTGTTTTGTTCCAAACCCGATTTGAGCAATTTAAAGAATATAATGATAAATTTGACTTCTTGTTTGATTTAAAAAAGTTCATTGGTGTAGATGATGAGTAACCAAAAGATCATTATTAATACTTGTGAATATTTGAAACAGGATATGCACTTTGATATTGATGGAAGAGAGTTATTTTTAGAGCTAAGAGTACTGAAAGTTCTTTTGCCAAAAGAAAAAACAGAAGTAATTGAGTGCTCAATTACATAAGTTCATATTTGAAGGAGATAAAATTTTCGAATGTTTGGATTACTCATACGATTATTCTGACTATACTAGCCACCGTTGCCTCAGCTGAAAGATATTTTAATCAAAGCTAAAGTTGATAAAACTTTATTTTTGATCCACTATGACGCAAGAAAATTTGAATGGTTTGACGATACCATCGATCGAACAAGATATGATCAATGGACTTGAATATGAAAATATTATCTATAGCTTTACAATTCATAAAGCTAAGGAAATTTTTCTTTGCAATCAAAGTTAACTTTGTTGTGTAACTTGAATTCTTATTGTTATGAAAAATGTTTTTCCGTTTATTTATTATTAATAACCCACATAAATTATTTCGATGCTTTAGTTTTATTTAAACTCTCATTAGTTGTAGAAGACTAAAACTCCTAGAACCGACTATATCCCTACATTTATTTACACTGCAATTACTAATGTTGCATTTATGTACTAGAATTATTTACATTTTGATAATTGCACTAGAATTATTTTGCATTTCGATATTTGCATTGCAAGTATTTATCATGAAGTTATCCGCTAATATTTGAAATACTGAAAGGAAAAATAAATGATTATATTTATTCACTTCATTTATTTGGATATTGCACAATCATACATTAAAACAATACATAGTCAAAATTTGAAATACAATTTTGAGCGCAGTACTTCTACGTTGGACATTCATAAACCAAAAAAAGATTATTAGATTACATAATGACTGTAGAGAAATAAAAAGTCAAGCTCAACAAGAAAAACATGATAAACATTGCTTTTATTAGACAGAAAGAATATGCATCCTTGAATTACACTTATTTGATTTAGTATCTTCTCTTTAAATTCATAGTGAACTTTCCCCGAAATTCTCTCCTCTCCTTCTACAGTCCACACGTTCAAAAACTCACTGTCACTTGTCTCTAGCTCGCTTTTCGTTTGTATTTTCTCCAAAAAATGGGGAAAATAAAATGTTTTCTCGTATTCTTTCTACTAAGTGTATCACGCTGCGCAAAAGGCGAAGAAAATTATGTATCTGCGGTTGGAGATCCAGGAATGAGAAGAGATGGACTGAGAGTAGCTCTCGAAGCTTGGAATTTCTGCAACGAAGTTGGCAACGAAGCTCCGAACATGGGCAGCCCTAGAATCGCCGATTGCTTTGATGTTGAAACGACGTCCATCGCCTCAGGTCACTTTCCCATTTATTCATTTTTTGTTTTATGGGTTAATTTTGGGTTCGTTTAGTGATTGTAGCTATCCGATTCATGATTGTTCTACATCGTCTCGTTGATTGCGATGATATGATATGACGGAAGAAACGAGAAGATGAACCATTTTGCAAATACAGCTCACACATAGTTTTAATTAGGAAATTAGCTTATCGATGACTTGTGATGATAAGATTTATGATTTGAGTGCAGTTGTTGGGTTGCTAGCAATCATTATGATTTCTGTTGTACCTGACGCATTAGCTTTAAGCTTTATATTCTTTATTACATATTCGTATTTTGTAGCT
This sequence comes from Allium cepa, assembly GCA_030765085.1. NCBI lineage: Eukaryota > Viridiplantae > Streptophyta > Magnoliopsida > Asparagales > Amaryllidaceae > Allium > Allium cepa. The sequence goes on along the minus strand of CM060936.1, from coordinate 21,917,864 downwards.
TTATAGCCACTTTTTTATGTTGTCCTCTTTGATGATCTTCTTTTTCAACCTAAAATATGTATGAGTCAAAGAAAGGAGAGATTCTCCTCTATTGATTACTTCTATTTTCTTTATCTTATACTTTACTGATATTTTGTTCAAAATGGGGAAATCAAATCTATACATTTTTTGCTCCAACCGTGTTAAAATCATACAAGTCTTTCTAAGATTTTTTTTTTTCTTTTTTCTTTTTTCCCATTGGTATTTATAGTTTTTGGAGTGTCCGTTGAGATACTTCTGTTCCTGAGTTCTTCAAACATTGATTTTAATTTGTGTTCGTATCCTATTGAATTGGTAACTCTATTTGTTTTTCCTAATTTTATTCAATTCTGTTCTTTATATAGAAATGTGCATTTTGTGTTGGCAACCATAAATTACATAACATTCAACCATCATTCATTTAAAAAAAAGAAAAAAAAGAAAAGAAAACTATGATTAAGTAGCCATTTCATTTTTTAACCAGGCCACTCACATCAGTTTTTAATCAACCTCAAAATTTAAATAAATTAATCAGAAAATTATATTTGGATGAAGAAGTTGATTAATCTTTGGAGAAAACCTAAAATATCAGTTAGACAACCTTCATGTATCATCATTTTGATTTAAGACTAATTTAACATCTTTTTTGGACAACTTGAATCACATTTGGAAATGAAAAATATTAACATAATAAATTAAATCCTACAACTTTTAGCTGATTTTCCTTTTGATTTAGCACATAATTTCTAGGATCTTTTGTGAATGAGCTCAACATTTAATAAGGAAAGATCATGGAGTACAAAAATAGGGGTAATTTTAATGTAAACAATTGATGTATGTTGAGTAATTTTTACTTCCTTTCTTCTTTTTTTCTGGTGTATTTTAAGAAAATTTTGGTTCATAAATAAAAATTCCCCTTTTGTTTATTTTGTAATTCGTTTACATGAAATATTAATAATATAATTTATATTTGTTCAAGTAGTGCAAACAACTTTTCTCCTGTCCTTAAATCCTTTACATAACATACAAAATATATTATTCTGATAAATATTACGGCATAACCAATATCATATTTGTATAAGCTGAAGTTATCAACTATTCTTTAACAATGCTAATGGCCAGAGATATAAATATTATGAAAAAAAGGTCTACAAATATATTTTTATACTTTATTTTGATATTTCTAATATATCAGTGAATATTATTCAACCGTTTGCAGTCCCTTATATTTTAAGTTGGATGTCGGTATTAATTTAACTTAAATAAAGATAAACAAAATGAATATTTAAAAAATTATCCGAAAGTCAGTCATTTTTGTTATATTTTTTTAGAATCTTTTGAACTTCCAATTGTTAAGAATATTTTATGTGCAGAAACAGGGGAAATGTAATACATTTTGTTCTTTTGCTCAAAATATTAATGCAAGAGCTGTACACATAAGTTAATCTCTCCTTAAAAAGACTTGCATTATGCATATAGTTTTCAATTAGTAAACTTGAGTCTTTTTTCTTTCTGAATAAATATGCAGATGAAGATGACAACGATGAATATATCAAAGAAGCAAATAACATAATCTCACACAAAGTAAACGAAACAATGAACAAGCTTGGAGTAGGAGAACCTTTCCCTGGCAAAGAAACTTCAGGTAGTGATTATATCAACGATGTAGATCTCTACGCCGCTAAAAAGGAAGAACTTCTAGGTGAGCTCTGCGAAGTTCAAGATGACCATAATCTGCCATGGCAGTTTTGGATGATAATGCTTAAAAATGGAAACATGGACACTTCCTCCGGTCTCTGCCCTAAAGACGGCCATAAGGTAGGCCCATTTCCTCCAGAATCAAGATTTCCATGTTTCGAGAAAGGGCAATGCATGAATCAACCGTTGGTGTACCATGATTATACAAAAATCGATGGTGGTGATATGTTGAAAGGTGGATTTTATGGTACTTGGGAGGTTGATGCGGATGTTAGCAAAGGAAATGAAAATATATCGTATTTTTCGGTTTATTGGGAGAAAGAAGTTGGAAGTGGTGGATGGAAGTTTCACCATGTGCTCAAGACTTCCAAGAAGTATCCGTGGCTTATGCTCTACTTGAGGTCGGATGCCACCAAAGGGTTTTCAGGAGGGTATCATTATCAAACTAGAGGGATGACCAAAATAGTAAGATATACTTTTACATTTTTATGATTCACTTTTTTATCTTTAATATAACGGACCAAGTTTGATCGTAAGCTCCGAAAAAGAATATGCAATTATGCAAACTCTCTGCTTATGGTTCTTTGAGTTATCTTCAACAGTGAGTATACAGATTACAGTTATGTAATGTAAACTCCGAAACTGTTTCCAACAGTAGATTGCGTAATACTTGGATTAAGAGTTACAAATTTGTAATCTTACTAGTCGGTTCGATTCAACTAGATGTTGTAAATTTCAAATTTCCACATTCATGTATTACAAAATAAATCTGTTTTTGTAAACAGTTATCAGACTGGTTTAAATAAGAAATATGTTTTCCAAATGATCTGAGAGAATAAATTTTCATTGGGTAATGATTATCGATTAACCGACATGACACAGATACCGGAATCACCAAACTTCAAAGTAAAACTAAGACTAGACATCAAAAAAGGGGGCGGCCCTAAAAGTCAGTTCTACCTAATGGACATGGGAAGCTGCTGGAAGAACAACGGTGACCCGTGCAACGGTGATGTCACTACAGACGTGACCCGTTACAGCGAGATGATCATAAACCCAGAAACCGACTCTTGGTGCAGACCTAAAAACCTAGACTCGTGTCCTCCGTACCACACTTTTGGTAACGGCACCCGTGTGCACAGAACGGATGCAAGGTACCCTCACGCAGCCTACCATATGTACTGCTCTCCTGGAAATGGAAAGTACATGGAAGAGCCCTACAACATCTGTGATCAGTACAGCAATCCTCAACCTCAGGAGATACTGCAGATATTGCCACACCCGGTTTGGGGAGAGTATGGGTACCCTACGAAGAAAGGGCAAGGGTGGGTTGGTGATGCCAGGAGTTGGGTGCTCGATGTTGGTTGCATGTCTCAGAATCTTTACTTCTATCAGGTATACATATCATACATATATCACAATACTGAATTTGTATTTGAATTGTACCTTTGGTAAAGAGATGGTACATATTTTTTTATACCAAATCATCTAGGTCAACAATCCAGATTCTAGGGCTTTACCAATGAGCTAGTGGTCATGACACTATTGGCATAGATAAGTAAAAAATAAACAATTTTTGTCATATTGTCTTTTGATGTCAAAAGTAATTTAAAAAAGGAAAAGAAAAAAGAAAAGAAAATGAACACTTGTTATTATTGCCAAATACAGTCTTGATAATTTAAAATGAATATCAAATATTAATAATCTTGCTTGTGTAGGATCCTGGAACGGCTCCAGTGAAGAGAAAATGGCCTTCGCTCGATGTTGGTACAGAAATTTATGTTAGCAACGTTGCTCAAGTGGCTGAATGGACAGTAAGCGAATTCGACGTTTTGATTCCAAATTCTTTCCAGGGTTCTGTGTAGTTATATATATATATATATATATATATATATATATATATATATATATATATATATATATATTGACTGGTATACTTGTATAGTTTAATTAGGTAGCAGATTTTGAAGACTTACACGGCTCATTTGAGTCAAAGTTTGTTGAGATGTCGAGTAATAATGTTTGTTAATGGGATAAGTTATTTCGTGTAACGGAATGGTCTTAATTTATGAGTATGAACTATGAAATGTGGAACTGAATTTCAGTTAGAAGCCACCAATGCCGTATGTAACATGTATATGATGCGTGCAAGGTAGAGAAGAATGTTTGTACACATAATAACATGCGAGCAAGCAAATTTTTTAAAGTGCATGGACTGATGAAAAAAGCTTATTTAGTTATTACTTTTTAGAAAAATGCTGAAAAGGATATGCTCGAATGAAGCGGCTCCTCGACTAAGTTATAGTTTGATTCATATTAATTATCGATTATATTTTGCATGTTTCGTTTATGTGTACATTAATTTGATTTTCTTTGCTATAATGTTTTGGATGTTAGGTACACACCATTTAATCTTAATAAACATTTCTCGGTCAAATTGTGCAATATCGCCCACCGTAGGTACTTTTAAAAATGTGTTTCGGTTCTTATATGGCTTATTTTTGTTTATGTGTGATTTTTAAACGCTCTATATCTTTTTCTCTGAAAACATTTTTTATGAGTTGTGCAATTTACAACGGTTTTTTGAACATTTTTCATAACCATTTATATTGCAAATATTTACGGAATTGTGCATTCTTTTGCGATCTCTACAGTTAGGTTTCTACGATACAATATTACCATATTAAATAAGATTTGAAAAACATTTGAGTGACTGTAATTTATGATTCAAATTTATTGTCTGTTGTAATGTATTATAAAATGCAATGTATTTGAATGAGAATAAGTTATTTTGAGAGATTGAAGCAATCAATCAATTTCCTAACCAGTTGATTAAATAATGTATTTTATCAGGTGTATGTAAATTGGAGAAACTGAAAAAAAACCAAATAGCTAAATATTACCTATATGAGCAGGAGAATTGATGAGACATTGATTTATTACCATAAATCAATTACTTCAACACTTAGTAATAATTTCTATATAAATAGTAATAATTTATATATAAAGATTGTCGTTATTTAGAGACTAACATTATCATCTCAAGTTGTATTTCTTTATATTCTTCTTAATCTTTATTATCAATCTTGTAATTTTATTTTTTCGGAAGGTAATAAAATTATTCATCTTCCCAAAATGGATGTACACTATCTCGCGGTAGTGGAACCACTATAAATCTTGTGTGTGATTTTCTTTTCTATTTGTGCATTTGTGATATGTGATTGCTTATTTTGAAATACTAGTATTCTGTTTGTTTTACCTCACCATCAACACGATCCTTTTATTTCCACCGCGTTTTCGGTGTTAATCAAAAATTTTCTCAATAGTCTAATATCAGAGCTATTTGATTATTGAAGGAATGTCTTAAGCAGTATGGCAGGAGATGAAGGTACCACAGTTGAAGCAAGGCCCCATGTTAGAGGATCTTATATGGTATCAGAAACTCAGTTTGTGATAGAGAAGTGGAATGAGAATAATAAATTTGAGAAATGGCAACGAGGATGAATGTTGTTCTAAGGTGGGATAAGGTTCATCAGGTAGTGTTTGACAATGAGAAGTTGCTCATTGATATTTCAGCCATTGAAATGGAGGAGTGGAAGAATGAGCTTTTACTACTCTTTAGTTGGCTATGGGAGAGAACGTTATCTTGCATATTAGCAGTGAAACAACTGCTAGTTGTCTGAGGAATTTAGACAAGCTGAAGAATCTCTAATAGAAGAAGTTGCTCACAAACCGTCTGATTTTGCTGAAGGCATTATTCATCATGAAGAGGAGAAATGGTACTTTAGTAAAGGCACATCTTAGTTTCTTTGATGGTCCTTTAATGAAGATAATGACAGTCGATTTGAAGGTGGATGAAGAGCAGAAAGTGATGGTTCTTTTGTATTCCCTTCGGGTGCGTTACACATGTTTCGCTGTTAGTCTTACATATGAAAGAAACACTTTGACAGTAGGGTATGTGAAGTCGGGTCTTCTCTCTGAAAACTTGAGAGATCAGTTAAAGGAGATGAATGAAGGTAGAGGAGGGAGTTGTTGTCAGGGTTTATTCGTTGACAATGGAAGAGAGGAGAAGAAGAGTTGGAATCCTAAGGGGCGTTTCAAGTCTAGGAAGCCCGAAAATGGTTGGAGAAGAAAGTCTAGAGATATGAAGTGTTTCCACTGTAAGAAAGCAGACCACTAGTAGAGAGATTTTGTAGAATTTAAAAGGAAGACAAAGGATGATCTTTATCCGTTGTGGTGGAGAATGATGTATCTAATGATTGTAGCAACATCGGATGTAACATACCATTGGGTGTTTGATTCAAGGGTGTCGTTCCACAATACACCAAATTTGGATTACTTCAACTCTTTTGTTGAAATGGAGGAAAGTGCAATTCATATGAGAAATGATGCTTGTTGTAGAGCCATGGAAGAGGGTACAATACAGATTTGCATGTTTGATGGAATAATTCACACCTTGACAAGTGTCCGCTATGTCCCAGGTCTTTAAAAGTCATTTATCTCTATAGGGCAGTTGGCATCCATGAGATGCAATGTGACTATAGAGAATCGTAGTTTGAATGTTTCTAGGGGTGCGCTACTATTGACGAAGGGTGATGTGTTTCGGAATCTGTATCTGTTGAAAGGAACAACCGCGCTTGGAGAGTCTTATAGTAGAGTATAGAGTTCTTATGTTTTGGATGCCACTAGACTTTGGCATCTTAGATTGTGTCATATTTCGAAGAAGGGCTTGGAGTTTCTTCGCAGATGGAAGATAATTAGAGGAGATAGCTTTGACAATTTAGATTTTTTTAGGAGTGTTTATTGGGTAAGCAGACAAATGTATCTTTTGGAGTTTAACTTCATGGATCGAAGAGAGTAATTGCATATGTACATACAAATGTCTGGGGACCTATAGCACCACTCCTATTAGGAGAGCGAGATATTTTATTTTCTTCATCGATGACTTTTCTCAAATAGTTTGAGAATATGTGATGAAGTCCAAGTCATAAAGTTTTAAGAAATTTAAATCTTAAAAGATGCTAGTTGAGAACCAGTCTCGTTACAAGTTGAAGGTGCTTAGATACGATAATGGCGGCGAATTTGTCTCCATAGGGTTCCTTGATTTCTATAAGCAACATGGTATTCGGAGATATTTCATCACACTTGGTGATCCACAATCCAATGGAGTTGTTGAGAGGATGAATCACATTCTACTTGAAAATGCCTGTTGCTTGAGATTGACTACGGGATTATCCAAAGGCTTTTGGGCTAAAACTTTGTTAACTGCAGCGCATATTCTAAATTGAATTCCATGCTCCGGCTCCATAGATAAGAAGATTCCAGAAGAAATATGGAGTGGTAAAGCAGTGTACCTTGGTGATTTTTGTATTTTTGGTGGTCCTGTGTATGCGCACCATACAGGCGATGATAAGTTGAAGGCTAGAGCAAACGAGGATATATTTATGAAATACACGGGTGGAGTTAAAGACTATCAAATTTGAAATGCAGTTGATAAGAAGAATGTACATGTCTGGCATGTTACATTTGATGAGTCTGCAATGTTCAAGCCTAAAGAAGAGTTACCTACCACATCAGTTGATTTTGATAAGTCTAAGGAGATGGAAGTTGTTCCCACATTTTAGCCTAGTAGTAGAATTGTAGTTTTGTTGAGTGAAGCGAAGATGTAGTTGATGAAACGTCAAAGAGTAATCTACATATGTCTTCTAGTAGGGTTGGTGATATGCATGAACCTAGAGGAAGTTCGGTTCAAGGTGGAGGTGAAAGGAGCTTAGGCGATGTTATACATATTTAACCCAATCAAAGGACTATTAGGCCGTTCGAGAGGTATGGAGATTGGCAATATGCAAAACTTAGCCTTGATTCTCAGTTTTATTATGCCTTACATATGGTTCATAAAGAGCCATTTGACCTTGAAGAAGCCATGAAGTTGAGTTATAGCTTGAAGTGGATTTACGTTTTGGAAGAGGAGTTTGAGTCATTAAAGAAGACCAAGACCTGGAATTTGATACCACCTCCTAATCTGATCCATAGGTTGCAAATGATAGAGTTAAGGTATGCCCTTGGGGGCAATTCTATAATTTATTGTAAATTATTAACTCTATAATAACATCTCGTTCGATATTAAAGGTTTTCTTCTTTCTATTATATACTTTTTACAATGTATTATAATTAATTATTTAATTTAGGTATATTTATAGAAAAACCATAAATGGTGTGTTTGTGATAATAATTACAATTGTTGTAATCACAAGTATTTTATCACAACATGATTTTAAACACATCATTTTAAATGTTTTTAGTCAAGATGCATCGACATTGGATATCGATGCATCCATTGAAACTATAGGACGTAACACTTAGCAAATGATGGACAGTGTATTACTCACGACTATTCCCGTTTTACCATAAAATTCATGTGAAGAAAACGAAGAGTAAAAAAAAACTTTAGGGACCTGAAAGTGATACAGATAGTGTTTTTTGGGTATGAAACTATGCATTGACAGCTTAAAGCTTACAAAACCGTAGAACTCCCAAAGAGCTTCGTTTGACTGGTTTTGGCTGCCGTAACTCCAGAAGAGCCAACCGTTATGGCTGTCCGAAGAATCGATATCCCCTGGCCGCAACATCTACGGCGCAAGGTGCAACATCCATCCGTAATGCCGAAATAGTGCCTTATGACTTTTAGAAATGAGTGCATGGATTTGAAACGGAATAGTACCATGGTGCATCACTCTCCAGCGATGGTATATCGATGGCCAGCCACGGTGATCCCGTGTTACCATAAAATTCACATAAAGAAAACGAAGGGTAAAAAACAACTTCCGGGACCTAAAACTGATTCAGATAGTGTTTTTTGGGTATGAAACTATGCATTGACTGTTAAAAGCTAACAAAGCCAAAGAACTCACTGAGAGCTTCGTTTTGACTGGTTTTGGCTCCTGTAATTCCAAAAGAGCCAACCGATATGGCTGACCGAAGAATCGATATCCCTGGGATGCAACATCTATGGTGCAAGGTGAAATATCCATCCATAATGCCGAAACTGCGCCGTACGACTTTTAGAAATGAGTGCATGGATTTGAAATGGAATAGTACCATGGTGCATCACTCTCCAGCGATGGTAAATCGATGGCCAGCCACGGTGATCCCGTGTTACCATAAAATTCACGTAAAGAAAATGAAGGGTAAAAAAACCTTTCGAGACCTGAAAGTGATTCAGATAGTGTTTTTTTAGGTATGAAACTACGAATTGATGGCTTAAAGCGGTCAATGCCGTAGAACTCACAGAGACCTTCGTATTGACAAGTTATGGCTTTCATAACTCCAAAATAGTCAAGTGTTATGGCTGTTCGACGAATCGATATCCCCTGGGTGCAACATCTACGGTGCAAGGAGTAACATCCGTCCATAATGTAGAAACTGCACCGTACGACTTTGAGAAATGAGTGCATGTATTTGAAATGGAACCATACTATGGTGTGTCACTCTCCAGCGATGGTAAATCAAAGGCCAGCCACGGTGACCCCTTTTTACCACAAAATTCACGTGAAGAAAACGAAGGGTGAAAAAACTCCCGAGACCTAAAAGTGATTCAGATAGTGTTATTTTGGGTATGAAACTATGCATTGAAGGCTCAAAGCTGTAAAAGCCATAGAACACACAAAGAACTTCATTTTGAGTGGTTGTGGCTTCCGTAACTCCAAAAGAATGAGCCGTTATGGCTGTCCGAAAAATCAATATCCCTGTGCCGCAACGTCTACAGTGTAAGGTGAAACATCCGTCCATAATGCCGAAACAACATCGTACGACTTTTAGAAATGGGTTCATGGATTTGAAACGAAATAGTACCATAGTGAATCACTCTCCAGCGATGGTATATTGATGGCCAGCCACGGTGAACCTGTTTTATCATAAAATTCATGTGAAGAAAATGAAGGGTAAAAAAATGAAGGGTAAAAGTGATTCGGATAGTTTTTTTTGGGTATTAAACTATACATTGACGGCTTAAAGCTGGCAAAGCCGTAGAACACACAAAGAGCTTCGTTTTGATTGGTTTTGGCTCCCGTAACTCCAAAAGAGTCAGCAATTATGGCTGTCCGAAGAATTGATATCCCTTGGATGCAACATCTATGGTGCAAGGTGCAACATCCGTCTATAATACCGTAACTACACCGTAAGACTTTTAGAAATGAGTGCATGGATTTGAAACGGAATAGCATCATGGTGCATCACTCTCCAGCAATGGTAAATCGACGGCCAGCCACGGTTGTTTGCGCCAAAATTGGTCACAAACCCCAAATACCGTGAAAGCACCAAGTATAAATTTAAATCAGCAATATTCTAAATACAAATCACAGATCACAGCAAACAGCAAGCAATAATCCAGAAATAATGAATAGAGGCACAAGATTTATAGTGGTTCAGCTATCTCCAGCCTACGTCCATTTCAAAGTTTTAACCTTTTATTGATTATCCTTGCTGGTTACAGATAATTACAGCAGTAGTAATGAAGAATTTCGAGTACAATAGTTATATCGAAGTGTAGAAATGAATCCGGCAGAGTCTGGATGTCCAATACCCAAAAGGTCATTTTTCTGTAGGCTTCGGGAGGCTATTTGTAGGCGTAGGAGGCTGAGATCAAGCTAAAACTCCGGGAGACTCCTTCTGGCAAGTGAGTGGGCCCACGCGACCGACCCCACCAAGTTTCGACTCGATCTATGATCGATACGAAGTGATTTCGTATCCATCAAAAAATGATCCAATCGAGCTGAAACTTGGCAAGATTGTTCTTTATCATGTAAGCAAGCTGCTGTGAAAATTTCGTTGCATTTCGATCATCGGTTTAGGAGATACGATCGATACGAGTTGGTGTTCTTCGTGGACTGCAGATTTTGAATTCATGCTTTCGCATCCATCTTCTTCGACTCGATTAGAAGCGCGTGCGCATCGATGACGTTGCACTACTTCCCAGGCCTGATCCTGAATTCGTGCCGAGTTGAAGGTTTCTTCCTTCGAACCATGCATGTCCTTAGCCGCTTTGAATGCTTCTCCGCTTGATTCGCACTCGCATCCATGATTCGCGTTCATTCGTACCGATAATTTCGCTTCGCATCTGTATCCAACTACGCATCGTACCGTTCTTCGTATCGATTTTAGGAGGGTGTTTCGTATCGATCTATCCGATTGATACGAAATAATGTTATGCGAGGCGATCGATACGAAAAACGCACGAAAGGTGTGGATACGAAGCTAGATACAAACGAAGCCTTACCTGATGGATATGAGCGAGGCCTTACCTGATGGACACAAACTTCGATAGCCTCCCATGGATACGAAAGCGCCAAAGTCCTTCTACTATCGATACGAGAGTATCGATTTGAAACATACCACCTCTTCCCATCTTGACCGATACGAAACCATTGAGTCGTGTCCATGACGATCGATACGAACAGTATCGATTCGAAGTCCTTCACCCTGCTCTGCCTTTGATCGATACGAACACTATCGAGTCGAACCAAAACCTGATCGATGCGAACCCCATCGAGTCGAACTTCTGCCGATCGATACAAAGCCGATCGATACGAAACACCAACTACCTGATCGATACAAAACGTATCGATATGAACCATCCCTGCTGATCGATGCGAAATGCATCGATACGAACCGTGCCTTGCGCGCCTCAATCCATCCATATCTTATGCATACGACCTCCGATTGATCTGAAACTTGAAGCATAGCCTCTTCTAGTCCTTATCACCATCTCTAATCGATTCTATCCCGATCAGAGCTCAACCAAATTTTTAACGACATCGATTGCAGCCTTGATTCCAATCGATCTCCAATCCCAATATCCATCATTCCTTGCCAATTTGTTGATATTCCAGCCTTAACCAAAAGGTGGGATGACATTTGCCCCTCAAAACATGCCTTGTGATAAGAAGGCGTGTTTTGAATAGTTTCGAATCCGATATCGAAGCCCATAGCCATATCTTTTGAGTATATCATCCTTGACCGTTCAGAGTCGATGCCCAATTGCAAATCCGATGACCAAAGCCTTAGCCAATTCCATATCCATCCGAACTCGACAACCGAGTCCTAATCCATCCTTATTCAATAGCCGATAACCGAATCCAGGACCTCTCCGGGTCGATATCCAAATCCATAACCTCTCCGGGCTCTTGCCAAGCGCAATCCACACCTGACGACCGTGGTCCAGTATCCCTGGACGTCGAGCTAACCTCACCGGGTTCCTACCGATCGTAATCCACACTTGACGACCGTGGTCCAGTGTCCATGGACGTTGAGCTAACCTCACCGAGTTCTTACCAAGCGCAATCCACACTTGATGACCGTGGTCCAGTGTCCCTGGACGTTGTACAATGCCATGGCTTAAGTCCTAAGCCGAATCCTAGTCTCTCCGGACCCTTGTTGAGCATAGTCCATACTCAACGACCTGAAATAATAATCGATAATATGAGGCCTAAGTCCTAGGCCGAATCCTGGTCTCTCCGGACCCTTGTCGAGCATAGTCCGTACTCGACGACCTGAAAATAACAATTGATAATACATGGCCTAAGTCCTAGGCTGAATCCTGGTCACTCCAGACCCTTGCTGAGCATAGTCCATACTCAACGACCTGAATGAGTCAATTCACCACGTTCGGGCAAAGCGACTCACCCCTTGCCAGGCGTAATCCATACCCGACGACCTTTTATCAAAAACCAGATAAAAATCCAATCAAAATCCAAATCAAAGCCAGAAAATCAAAAATCCAAACCGGCATCCAAAACAGAAACCAATCATCCAAACGAAAATCCAAAATGGAAAGCAAACAAAACTGGGAGTTCAAACCAAACTCCAAAACCAAACCAGAAAATCAAGTGTCCAATCCAAAACGAAAAACAGATTTCACAAACCATAGCTTCGCGGTTTATCATCATTCAGAGCATGCCTAGGGGCTATCTCCGTCCCCATACATGTGTAAATGACTCTGCCATTTTCCAATAGCTTGTTACTTATTTCATATTATCCTGGTCAATGTATAATCAACCGACCATCATCCCTGGACCTCGCGCCATCGTTGTACGAGGTAGGCGGTGGCTGCTCCTGCTCCACCACTACATTCCCAGTTTCGACATATTGTCGCAACTGTCCATTCCTTACATGCTCCTCGATTATATCCTTTAAGTGCCTGCAGCTGTTGGTATCGTGTCTATCCAAATCATGAAAGAGGCAATGCCTTCCTGATGCCCTCTCCCGCTCAGAAGGCTCTCTCCTAGCCAACCTACGGTAGGGAAGGCGATTCCGAGTATCCAGGTATATCCGCTCCAGTGTCTCATTCAACCCTGTGTATGTAGAAAACTTTGGATCCTTCCATCGCTTCCTAGCTTTTCCAGAATCATTGTCCAACTTCCTTTTTCCTTTATCTTTATCCGAACCTTTGCTGGATGGTCCTCCACCCTCAGTCGCATTCATCTCCTTTAACTTTAAATCTGCACATGCATCCTCTTGTCGGAGGAACCTCTCTGCCTCGTGAAAGAATTCCCCGAGATCCAGTGGTGGGTCTCGTATCAAAGATACCTTGAAATCCGAGTCCTCCCGGACTCCTAATACTGCTGCCATTAAAACCATTGATGGATCCGGCCGATCCACCGAAGCAACTACCACATTGAATCGATTTTTAGAAAAGCCCTAAGTGATTCATCCATCCTTTGCTTTACCGATGTCAATGTCATTACGTTCTTCGGCCTCTTGATATGAACCCGAAACTGCCTCAAAAACCTATCCACCAATTCCCTCCAAGTCCTGATAGACCTTTCTTCCAACTGCCTAAACCACATGGCAGCCAAGTCCGTCAGGTATAAAGGAAAACATCGGGCCATCACTTCTTCCGATGCCCCTAGCACTTCCATGTGTCTGGTGTACCTTATCAAGTGATCAGTTGGGTCTGCCTTGCCATCATATACCTCCACGCTAGGTAACTTAAACTTAGGTGGATTCTGAGCCATCCTTATTTCCCGAGCGAATGAACTCCTGTTCACCCCTCCAAGTCTCTATTGGTCAAGCCACCTCGCACAGTTTTCCTGATGATCTCCACTAATCCAGCGTTGTCTGTCTGGGGTTGCCCCCATGCCTCCGAGGGAACTCCGGTACATATTCTTCATGCGGTTCAGCAACGTTGGCTCTAACGTGTTGAACTCCTTCCAAAGGTCCTCCTGCATTGGATCCTGTGGGCCTGCCCCCAATCCCTCGTTGATTGCCTTCCAGTTCTGTATCCTGTCCTCCATTAGATTCCAAAACCCGAGCTCCTTGTTCCACATCCACAACCGCTGTGGCTGTTCCTAAGTTCTGCATCCCTGCAGCTCTCATATGCTCAAAGAAAGTCTGCATCATTTCCTGTTGACTTTTCAACAATCTCTCTTGCGAAGAATTTGCCATAGCTTCCATTCCATCCCTGGTGATGCAGACGGAAGCTTGTCCTTCTCCTGCTCCAGAGGATGCTTCTTGGCTTCCTTCCTGCTGGCTTCTCTCAGCCCTTTGCCTTCTACTATTTTGCCTCGTAATTGTCTTCAAATTCAAACTCCTCAAACTCTTCAAATCTGAACTTCAAATCCGATGTAGCGGGTGCTAGTTCTTCTCAGTGAAAGCACCAAAGTGTTTTCGCCAAAATTGGTCGCAAACCCCAAATACCGTGAAAGCACCAAGTATAAATTTAAATCATCAATATTCCAAACACAAATCACAGATCACAGCAAACAGCAAGCAATAATCCAGAAATAATGAATAGAGGCACAAGATTTCTAGTGGTTCGGCTATCTCCGGCCTACGTCCACTTCAAAGTTTTATCCTTTTATTCATTATCCTTGCTGGTTACAGATAATTACAGCAGTAGTAATGAAGAATTTCGAGTACAATAGTTATATAGAAGTGTAGAAATGAATCCGGCAGAGTCTGGACGTTCAATAGCCAAAATGTCATTTTTCTGTAGGCTTCAGGAGGCTATTTATAGGAGTAGCAGGCTGAGATCGAGCTAAAACTCCGGGAGACTCCTTCTGGCACGTGAGTGGGCCCACGTAACCGACCCCATCAAGTTTCGACTGGATTTGTGATCGATACGAAGTGATTTCTTATCCATTAAAAAATGATCCAATCGAGCTGAAACTTGGCACGATTGTTCTTTATCTTGTAAGAAAGTTGCTGTGAAAATTTCATTGCATTTGGATCATCGGTTTAGGGGATACAATCGATACAAGTTGGTGTTCTTCGTGGACTGCAGATTTTGAATTCATGCTTTCGCATCCATCTTCTTCGACTCGATTAGAAGTGCGTGCGCATCGATGACGTGGCGCTACTTCCCAGACCAAATCCTGAATTCGTGCCGAGTTGAAGGTTTCTTCCTTTGAACCATGCATGTCCTTAGCCGCTTTGAATGCTTCTCCGCTTGATTCGCGCTCGCATCCATAATTCGCGTTCATTTGTGCCGATAATTTCGCTTCGCATCTGTGTCCAACTGCGCATCGTATCGTTCTTCGTATCGATTTCAGGAGGGTGTTTCGTATCGATCTATCCGATCGATACGAAATAATGTTATGCGAGGCGATCGATACGAAAAACGCACGAAAGGTATGGATACGGAGCTAGATACGAACGAAGCCTTACTTGATGGATACGAGCGAGGCCTTACCTGATGGACACGAACTTGATAGCCTCCTATGGATACGAAAGCGCCAAAGTCTTTCTACTATCAATACGAGAGTATCGATTCGAAACATACCACCTCTTCCCATCCTGACCGATCGAAACCATTGAGTCGTGCCCATGATGATCGATACGAACAGTATCGATTCGAAGTCCTTCACCCTGCTCTGCCTTTGATCGATACGAACACTATCAAGTCGAACCAAAACCTGATCGATGCGAACCCCATCGAGTCGAAATTCTGCCAATCGATATGAAGCTGATCGATACGAAACACCAACTACCTGATCGATACGAAACGTATCGATACGAACCATCCCTGCTGATCGATGCGAAATGCATCGATACGAACCGTGCCTTGCGCGCCTCAATCCATCCATATCTTATGCATACGACCTTCGATTGATCTGAAACTTGAAGCATAGCCTCTCCTAGTCCTTATCACCATCTCCAATCGATTCTGTCCCGATCAGAGCTCAACCAAATTTTTAACGACATTGATTGCAGCCTTGATTCCAATCGATCTTCAATCCTAATATCCATCATTCCTTGCCAATTTGTTGATATTCCAGCCTTGACCAAAAGGTGGGATAACAACGGTGATCCTGTTTTATCATAAAATTCATGTGAAGAAAACGAAGGGTAAAAAAAACTTCCAAGACCTGAAAGTGATTCGGATAGTGTTTTTTTTTGTTATGAAACTACGCAATGATGGATTAAAGCTGTCAAAGCTGTAGAATTCATAGAGTCCTTCATTTTGACTAGTTATGGCTTCCGTAACTCCAAAAGAGTCAACCGTTATGATTGTTTGAAGAATCGATATCCCCTTGGCGCGACATCTTTATTGCAAGGTGCACCATCATCGATAATCCCGAAATTGCACCGTACGACTTTTAGAAACGAGTGCATGGATTTGAAATAGAAAGTACCATGATGCATCACTTTTCAGCGGTGGTAAATCGAAAGGCCAGCCACATTACCATAAAATTAACGTGAAGAAAGCGAAGGGTAAAAACAACTTCCGAGACCTGAAACTAATTCAGATAATATTTTTTCGGGTATGAACTATGCATTAACGGCCTAAAGATGACAAATCCATAGAACTCATAGAGAGATTCTTTTTGACTGGTTTTGGCTCCCGTAACTCCAAAAGAGTCAACCATTATGGCTGTCAGAAGAATCGATATCCCCTGGGCGCAACATCTACGGTGCAAGGTGCAACATTCGTCCGTAATACCGAAACTGCGCCGTATGACTTTTATAAATGAGTGAATGGATTTGAAATGAAATATGCCTTAGTGTATCACTCTCCAGCGACGGTAAATCAATGGCCAGCCACGGTTATACTATTTTACCATAAAATTCACATGAAGAAAACGAAAGGTAGAATAAACTTTCGAGACCTGAAAGTAATTCAGATAGTGTTTCTTTGGGTATGAAACTATGCGTCAATGTCTTTAAGCTGACAAAGCCATAAAACTCCCAGAGAGCTTCGTTTTGACTGGTTTTGGCTTCCATAACTTCAAAAGAATCAACCATTATGGCTGTCCGAAGAATCGATATCCCCTGAGCGCAACATCTATGGTGCAAGGTTCAACATCAGTCCATAATGCTGAAACAGTGCCTTACGACTTTTAGAAATGAGTGCATGGATTTGGAACGGAATAGTACTACGGTGTATCACTCTCCAGCGATGGCAAATAGATGGCCAGCCATGGTGATCCCGTGTTATCATAATATTCACGTGAAGAAAACGAAGGGAAAATAACTTCTGATATCTAAAAGTGATTCGGATGGTGTTTTTTTGAGTACGAAGCTATGCATTGATGGCTTAAAGCTGACAAAGCCATAGAACACACAAAGAGCTTCGTTTTGATTGGTTTTGGCTCCCGTAACTTCAAAAGAGTCAACCATCATGGTTGTCCGAAGAATCGATGTCCCCTGGGCGCAACATCTACGGTGCAAGGTGCAACATCCGTGCGTAATGCCGAAACTGTGCCGTACGACATTTATAAATGAGTGCATGGATTTGAAATTGAATAGTACCATGGTGCGTCACTCTCCAGCGATGGTAAATTGATGGCCAGCCACGATGATCCCGCTTTACCATAAAATTCACTTGAAGAAAACGAAGGGGAAAAAAACTTCCGAGACCTGAAAGTGATTCGGATAGTTTTTTTTGGGTATGAAACTATGCGTTGACATCTTAAAGCTGACAAAGCCATTGAACTTCTAGAGAGCTTCGTTTTGACAGGTTTTGGCTCCCATAACTCCAAAATGGTCAACCATTATGGCTGCCCGAAGAATCGATATCCTCCGGACGCAGCATCCAAAGTGTTAGGTGCAACATCCGTCCATAATGCCGAAACAGTGCCTTATGACTTTTAGAAAGGAGTGTGTAGATTTGGAACAGAATAGTATCTTGGTGCATCACTCTTCAGGGATGGTAAATCGATGGCCATCCATGGTGATCCCATTTTATCATAAAATTCACATGAAGAAAACTAAGGGTAAAAAAACTTTCGAGACCTAAAAGTGATTCGAATAGTGTTTTTTGAGTATAAAACTATGCATTGATGGCTCAACGCTATCAAAGCCGTAGAACTCATAGAGACATTTGTTTCGACTGGTTATGGCTTCCGTAATTCCAAAAGAGTCAACCATTATGGCTGTCCAAAGAATCGATATCCCTTGGACGCAACATCTACGGTGCAAGGTGTAACAGCCGTCCATAATCCCGAAACTACATCGTACAGCTTTCAGAAATGAGTGATCGGATTTGAAACGGAATAGTACCATGGTGCATCATTCTCCAGCGATGGTAAAATGATGGCCAGCCATGATGATCTCGTTTTACCATAAAATTCACATGAATAAAATGAAGGGCAAAAAAATTCCAAAGACCTGAAAGTGATTCAGATAGTGTTTTTTGGGTATGAAACTATGCATTGATGGCCCAAAGCTGTTAAAGCCATAGAACTCACAGAGGCCTTCATTTTGACTTGTTATGGCTTTCGTAAATCCAAAAAGTTAATAGTTATCGTTATCCGAAGAATCGATATCTCCTGATCTCAACATCTACGGTGCAACATCCGTCCATGATGCCAAAGTGCGCCGTACGACTTTTAGAAATGAGTGCATGAGTTGGAATGAAATAGTACCATGGTGAATCACTCTCCAGCGATGGTAAATCGATGGCCAGCCGCGGTGATATCATTTTACCATAAAAATTCACGTGAAGAAAAACGAAAGGTAAAAAAAACTTCCAAGGCTTAAAAGTGATCCGAATAGTGTTTTTTTTGGGTATAAACTATGCATTGACGGCTAAAAGATGTCAAAGCCATAGAATGCAAAGAGACCTTCGTTTTGACTGATTATGGCTGCCGTAACTCCATAATGTCAACCGTTATGGCTGTCCAAAGAATCGATATCCCCTGGATGCAACATCTATAGTGCAACATCCGTCCATAATGCCGAAACTGCACCGTACGACTTTTAGAAATGAATGCATTGATGTGAAACGGAATAGTACCATGGTGCATCACTCTCCAGCGATGGTAAATCGGTCGGCCACGATGATCCGGTTTTACCATAAAATTCACATGAAGAAAACGAAGGGTAAAAAAACTTCCAAAAACTAAAAGTGATTCGGATAGTATTTTTTTGGGTATTTAACTATGCACTGACGACTTAAAGTGGTCAAAGATGTAGAACTCACAGAGACCTTCATTTTGACTGGTTATGGCTTCCATAACTCCAAAAGAATCAACAGTTATGAGTGTCCGAAGAATCGATATCCCATAGGTGCAACATCTATGATGCATGGTGCGACATCCGTGCATAATGCCAAAGCTGCACCATACGACTTTTAGAAATATGTGCATGGATTTAAAATGAAATAGTACCATGGTGCGTGTCTCTCCAGCGATGGTAAATCGATGGCCAGCCAGGGTGATCGTGTTTTACCATAAAATTCACGTGAAGAGAACGAAGGGTAAAAAAAATTCTGAGACCTGAAAGTGATTCGGATAGTGTTTTTTGTGGTATGAAACTATGCATTGATGGCTTAAAGATACCAAAGTCATAGAACTAATAGAGACCTTCGTTTTGACTAGTTATGTCTCGCGTAATTCCAAAAGAGTCAAGCGTTATGGCTGTATGAAGAATCGATATCCTCTGGGTGCAACATCTACGGTGCAAGGTGCAACATCCGTCCATAATGCCGAAACTGCGCCGTACGACATTTAGAAATGAGTGCACGGATTTGAAACGGAATAGTATCATGGTTTATCACTCTCCAACGATGGTAAACCGATGGCCAGCCATGGTGATCCCGTTTTACCATAAAATTCAAGTGAAGTAAACTAAGGGTAAAAAAATCCGAGACCTGAAGGTGATTCAGATAGTATTTCTTTGGGTATGAAACTATGTATCGACGGCGTAAAGACGATAAAGCCGTAGAATTCCCAAAGAGCTTCGTTTTGATTAGTCTTGGATCTTGTAACTCCAAAAGAGTCAACCGTTATGGCTGTTCGAAGATTCGATATACCTTGGGTGCAACATCTATAGTGCAAGGCGCAACATCCGTCCATAATGACAAAACAATGCTTTACGTCTTTTAGAATTGAATGCATGGATTTGAAATGGAATAGTACCATGGTGCATCACTCTCCAGCGATGGTAGATCGATGGCTAGCCACGGTGATCCCGTTTTACCATAAAATTCACGTGAAGAAAACGAAGGGTAAAAAAAACTTCTGAGAACTGAAAGTCATTCTAATAAAGTTTTTTTGAGTGTGAAACTATGCATTGATGGCTTTAAGATATCAAAGCTATAGAACTCACATAGATCTTTGTTTTGGCTGTTGATGGCTTCCATAACTCCAAAAGAGTCAACCATTATGGTTATCCAAAGAATCGACATCCCTTGAGCGCAACATTTACGGTGCAAGGCGGAACATCTGTCCATAATCCTGATACTGCACCATATGACTTTTAGAAATAAGTGCATAGATTTGAAACGAAATAGTACCATGGTGCAACACTCTCTAGCGATGGTAAATCGAAGGCCAACCACGATGATCTCGTTTAACCATAAATTCACGCGAAGAAAATGAAGGGTAAAAAAAACTCTCGAGACCTAAAAGTAATTATGTTTCTTTGGATATGAAACTAGGCATTGATGGCTTAAAGCTGTCAACGCCGTAGAAATCACTGAGACTTTCGTTTTGACCGGTTATGGCTTCCGTAACTCCAAAAGAGTCATCCGTTATGGCTGTCCGAAGAATCGATATCCCCTGGGCGCAACATCTACGGTGACGGTGCAACAGCCATCCATAGTTCCGAAACTACGCCATACAACTTTCATAAATGAGTGCATGAATTTGAAACAGAATAGTACCATGGTGCATCACTCTCCAGCAATGGTAAATCGAAGGCCAGCCACGGTGATCCCGTTTTACTATAAAATCAACGTGAAGAAAACGAAGGATAAATTTTTTTAAAGACCTGAAAGTGATTCATATAGTGTTCTTTTGGATATAAAACTAAGCATTGATGGCTCAAAGGTGTAGCACTCACAAAGACCATCGTTTGGACTAGTTATGGCTCCTATAACTCCAAAAGAGTCAACCGTTATGGCTGTGCGAAGAATCGATATCCCTAGGCGCAACATCTACGGTGTAAGGTGCAACATCCGTCCATAATGCCAAAACTGCACTGTACGAATTTTAGAAATGAGTGCATGGATTTGAAACAGAATAGTATCATGGTGCATCGCTCACCAACGATGGTAAATCGATGGCCAACCACGGTGATATCGTTTTACCATAAAATTCATTGGAAGAAAACGAAGGGTAAAAAAACTTCCGAGACTTGAAAGTGATTCAATAGTGTTTTTTCGAGTATGAAACTGCACATTGACGGCTAAAAGATGTGAAATCTGTAGAACACACAGAGACCTTTGTTTTGATTGGTTATGGCTTCTGTAACTCCAAAAGAGTCAAATGTTATGGCTGTCCGAAAAATCGATATCCACTGGACGCAACATCTACGGTGCAACATCCATCCATTATGCCAAAACTGCACCATACGACTTTTAGAAATAAGTGCATGGATTTGAAATGGAATAGTACCATTGTTCATCACTCTCCAGCGATGGATAATCGATGGCCTGCCAGGGTGATCGCATTTTACCATAAAATTCAAGTGAAGAAAACGAAGGGTAGAAAACTTCCGAGACCTGAAAGTGATTCGGGTAGTGTTCTTTTTGGTATGAAACTATGCATTAACGGCTTAAAGATGTCAAAGCCGTAGAAGTAACAGGGACCGTCGATTGTCTGGTTATGGCTTCCGTAACTCCAAAAGAGTCAACCATTATGGCCGACCGAAGAATCGATATCCCTGTGTGCAACATGTACGGTGCAAGGTGCAACATCCGTCCATAATGCAAAAACTGCATCGTACGACCTTTAGAAATGAGTGCATGGATTTGAAATGGTATGGCACCATGGTGCATCAATCTCCGACGATGGTAAATCGATGTTTAGCCATGGCGATCGCGTTTTACCATAAAATTCACGTGAAGAAAACGAAGCGTAAAAAAAACTTCCAAGACCTGAAAGTGATTCAGATAGTGTTTTTGGGTATGAAACTGTGCATTGACGGCTTAAAGATGTCAAAGCCATAGAACTCACAGAGACATTCGTTTTGAACGGTTGTGGCTCCTGTAACTCCAAAAGAGTCAACCGTTACGGCTGTCCGAAGAATCCATATCCCCTGGGCGCAACATCTACGGTGCAAGGTGCGACATCCGTCCATAATGCCAAAACTGCGACGTACGACTTTTAGAAATGAGTGCAAGGATTTGAAACGGAATAGTACCAAGGTTCATCACTCTCAAGCGATGGTAAATCGATGGCTAGCCACGGTGATCCAGTTTAACCATAAAATTCACGTAAAGAAAACAAAGGGTAAAAAAAACTTCCGAGACCTGAAAGTGATTCGGATAGTGTTTTTTTGGGCATGAAAGTATGCATTAAAGGTATAAAGATATCAAAGCCATAGAACTCATAGAGACCTTCGTTTTGACCAGTTATGGCTTCCATAGCTCCAAAAGATTCAACCGTTATGGTTGTCTGAAAAATCGATATCCCTTGGATGCAACATCTATGGTGCAACATCCGTCCATAACGTCGAAACTGC
Organism: Allium cepa; assembly: GCA_030765085.1. NCBI lineage: Eukaryota > Viridiplantae > Streptophyta > Magnoliopsida > Asparagales > Amaryllidaceae > Allium > Allium cepa. The sequence goes on along the minus strand of CM060936.1, from coordinate 21,895,244 downwards.
GCCATATAGCTTTTAGAATTGAGTGCATGGATTTGAAATAGAATAGTTCAATAGTGCATCACTCTCCAGGATGATAAATCGAAGGTAGGCCACGATGATTCCGTTTTACCATAAAATTCACGTAAAGAAAATGAATGGTAGAAAAATTTACAAGACCTGAAAGTGATTCAGATAGTGCTTTTTTGAGTGTGAAACTGTGCGTAGACGACTTAAAGATGTCAAAGCTGTAGAACTCACAGAGACCTTCGTTTTTACAGGTTATAGTTCCCGTAACTCCAAAATAGTCAACCGTTATGGCTGTCAGAATGATCGATATCCCATGGGCGGAACATCTACAGTGCAAGGTGCGACATCCGTCCATAATGCTGAAACTGCGCCATACGACTTTCAGAATTGAGTGCATGGATTTGAAATGAAATAGTACCATGGTGCGTCACTCTGTAGAGATGTAAATTGATGGCCAACCATGGTGAAAGCGTTTTACCATAAAATTCACGAGAAGAAAACGAAGCGTAAAGACAAACTTCCAAGACCAGAAAGTGATTCGTATAGTGTTTTTTGGGTATGAAACTATGCATGATGGCTTAAAGATGTTAAATCCATAGAACTCACAGAGACCTTCGTTTTGACTGGTTATGGCCATTACTTCAAAAGAGTCAACCATTACGGTTGTCCGAAGAATCGATATCCCCTGAGCGCAACATCTTCGGTGCAAGGTGCAACATCCATCCATAATGCCGAAACTGCGCCGTACAACTTTTAGAAATGAGTGCAACACTCTCCAACGGTGGTAAATTGATGGCCAGCCATAGTGATATCGTTTTACCATAAAACTCACGTGAAGAAAATGAAGGGTAAAAAAATCTTCCGAGACCTGAAAGTGATTCGGATAGTGTTTTTTCGGTATGAAACTATGCATTGACGGCTAAAAGATGTCAAAGCCGTAGAGCTCACAGAGACTTTCGTTTGACCGATTATGGCTCCCGTAACTCCAAAAGAGTCAATCGTTACAGCTGTCGAAGAATCGATATCCCCTGGGTGCAACATCTACGGTGCTGCAACATCCGTCCATAATACCGAAATTGCAATGTATGACTTTTAGAAATGGGTGCATGGATTTTAAATGGAATAGTACCAAGATGCATCACTCTCCAGAAATGTTAAATCGATGGCTAGAAATGGTGATCCTGTTTTCCCATAAAATTCACGTGAAGAAAATGAAGGGTAAAAAACTTTCGAGATCTGAAAGTGACTTGAATTGTGTTTTTTTGGGTATGAAACTATGCATTGACGGCATAAAGATGTCAAAGCCGTAGAACTCATAGAGACCTTCGTTTTGACTGGTTATGGCTCCTGTAACTCCAAAAGATTCAACAGTTATGGTTGTACGAAGAATCGATATCCCTTGGTGCAACATCTATGGTGCAACATCCGTCCATAACGTCGAAACTACGCTATACAGCTTTTAGAATCGAGTGCATGAATTTGAAACGGAATAGTACCATAGTGCATCACTCTCCGGCGATGTTAAATTGAAGGCAGGCCACGATGATTCCATTTTATCATAAAATTCACTTGAAGAAAACGAAGGGTTAAAAAAACTTCCGAGACTTGAAAGTGATTCGAATAGTGTTTTTTTGGGTGTGAAACTATGCATTGACGGCTTAAAGCGGTCAAAGCCATAAAACTCATAGAGACCTTCGTTTTTACTGGTTATGGTTCCCTAGTCAAACGTTATGGCTTTCCGAAGAATCGATATCCCCTGAATGCGACATCTATGGTGCAAGGGCAATATCCATCCTTAATGCCGAAACTGCGCCATATGACTTCTAGAGATGAGTGCATGGATTTGAAATGGAATAATACTATGGTGCATCACTCTCTAGCAATGACAAATCAATTTCAGCCTCAGTGATCCCTTTTTATCCTAAAATTCACGTGAAGAAAACGAAGGGTAAAAAAACCTTTCGAGACCTGAAAGAGATTCGGATAGTGTTTCTTTGGGTATGAAACCATGCATTGATGGCTTAAAGCTGACAAAGTCGTAGAACTTCCAAAGAGCTTCGTTTTGACTGGTTTTGGCTCCCGTTACATCAAAAGCGTCAACCATTATGACCGTCCCAAGATCAATATCCCCTAGGCGCAACATCTACAATGCAAGGTGCAAAATCCGTCCATAATGCCAAAATAGTGTCTTGCGACTTTTAAAAACGAGTGCATGGATTTGGAACGGAATAGTGCCATGGTGCATCACTCTCCAGTGATGGTAAATCGATGGCCAGCTACGGTGATCCCATTTTACCATATAATTCACATGAAGAAAAAGAAGGATAAAAAACTTTCGAGACCTGAAAGTGATTCTGATAGAGCTTTTTTGAATATGATACTATGCAATGATGGCTTTAAGCTGTCAAAGATATAGAACTCACAGAGACCTTCGTTTCAACTAGTTATGGCTTCCACAACTCCAAAAGAGTTAACCGTTATGGCTGTCCAAAGAATCGATATACCCTGGGCGTAACATGTATAGTGCATGGTGAAACATCTGTCCATAATCCCGAAACTATGTCGTATGACTTTTGGAAATGAGTGCATGGATTTGAAATGGAGTAGTACCACGGTGCATCACTCTCCAACGATGGAAAATCGAAGGCCAGCCATGATGATCCTTTGGGTATGAAACTATGCATTGACGGCTTAAAGCTGTCAAAGCCATAGAACTTATAGAGACCTTCATTTTGATTGGTTATAGCTTCCGTTACTCCAAAAGAGTCAGCCCTTATGGCTGTCCGTAGAATCGATATCCCCTGGACGCAACATCTACGGTGCAACAGCCGTCCATAATCCCGTAACCGCGTTATACGACTTTTAAAAATGAGTGCATGGATTTGAAATGGAATAGCACGATTGTGTATCACTCTCCAGCAATGGTAAATCGAAGGCCAGCCATGGTGATCCCGTTTTACCATAAAATTCACGTGAAGAAAATGAAGGATAAAAAACTTTAAGACCTGAAAGTGTTCTGATCGTATTCTTTTGGGTATGAAACTACGCATTGAGGGCTCAAAGCTATCAAAGCCATAGAACTCACAGAGACCTTCGTTTTGATTGCTTATGGCTCCCGTAACACCAGAAGAGTCAGCCGTTATAGCTGTACGAAGAATCGATATCCCCTAGGCGTAACATCTACGGTGCAAGGTGCAACATCCGTCCATAATGCCGAAACTACGCCGTACGACTTTTATAAACGAGTGCATGAATTTGAAATGGAATAGTAGCATGGTGCATCACTCTCCAACGAAGATAAATTGATGGCCAACCACATTGATATCGTTTTACCGTAAAATTCACGGGAAGAAAACAAAGATTAAAAATAACTTTCGGGACCTAAAAGTGATTCGGATAGTGTTTTTTTGGGTATGAAACTATGAATTGACGGTTGAAAGATGTCAAATCCATAGAACTCACAGAGACCTTTATTTGACAGGTTATTGCTTCTGTAACCCCAAAAGAGTCAACCGTTATGGTTGTCCGAAGAATCGATATACCCTTGACGCAACATCTACGGTGGAACATCTGTCCCTAATGCCGAAACTGGGTCGTTCAACTTTTAGAAATGAGTGCATTGATTTAAATTGGAATATTACCATGGTTCATCACTCTCCAGCGATGGAAAATCGATGGCCAACTAGGGTAATCGCGTTTTACCATAAAATTCACGTGAAGAAAACGATTGGTAAAAAAACATTTGAGACATGAAAGTGATTCAGATAGTGTTTTTTTGGTATGAAATTATGCATTGATGGCTTAAAGATGTTGAAGCCATAGAACTAATAGAGGCCTTCGTTTCGACTGATTATGGCTCTCGTAACTCTAAAATAGTCAACCGTTATGGTTGTCCGAAGAATCGATGTCCCATAGGTAAAACATCTACGGTGCAAGGTGCAACATCCGTCCATAATACCGAAAATGCACCGTGTGACTTTTTAAAATGAGTGCATGGATTTGAAACGGAATAGTACCATGGTGCATCACTCTCCAGCGATAGTAAATCGATGGCCAACCATGGTGATCGCGTTTTACCATAAAATTCACGTGAAGAAAACAAAGCGTAAAAACAAACTTCCGAGACTTGAAAGTTATTTGGATAGTGCTTTTTTGGGTATGAAAGTATGCATTGATGGCTTAAATATGTCAAAGCTGTAGAACTCATAGAGACCTTCGTTTCTACTGTTTATTGCACCCGCAACTTCAAAAGAGTCGACTGTTATGGCTGTTCGAAGAATCGATATCCCCTAGGTGCAACATCTTCTATGCAAGGTGCAACATCCGTCTATAATGTCGAAACTACGCCGTACGACATTTAGAAATGAGTGCATGGATTTGAAATGGAATAGTACTATGGTGCATCCCTCTCCAGCGATGGTAAATGGATGGCCAGCCACGATGACATCGTTTTACCACAAAATTCACGTGAAGAAAACGAAGGGTAAAAAAAAACTTTCAAGACCTAAATGTGATTCGGATACTGTTTTTTTGGGTATGAAACTATACATTGATGGCTGAAAGATGTCAAATCCGTAGAACTCACAGATACCTTCTTTTTGACTGGTTATGGCTTCTATAACTCCAAAAGGGTCTACCGTTATGGCTATTCAAAGAATCGATATCCCCTGGGCGCAACATCTACGGTGCAACATCCGTCCATAATACTGAAACAGCGCCGTACGACTTTTAGAAATGAGTGCATGGATTTGAAATGGAATAGCATTATGATTCATTACTTTTCAGCGATGGTAAATCGACAGCCAGCCAGGGTAAACGCGTTTTACCATAAAATTTACGTGAAGAAAATGAGGGGTAAAAAAACTTCTAAGACCTGAAAGTGATTCAGATAGTGTTTTTTTGAATGAAACTATGAATTGATGGCTTAAAGACGTCAAAGCCGTAGAACTAACAGAGATCTTCATTTTACTGGTTATGGCTCCTGTAAATCCAGATAGGTCAACCGTTATGTCTTTCTGAAGAATCGATGTCCTCTGAGCGTAACATCTATGGTGTACGGTGCAACATCCGTCCATATTGCCGAAACTGTGCCGTACGACTTATAGAAATGAGTGCATAGATTTGAAATGGAATAGTACCATGGTGCATCACTCTCCAACGATGGTAAATCGATGGCCAACCACAATGATCGTGTTTTAGCATAAAATTCACGTGAAGAAAACGAAGTGTAAAAAAAAGCTTCCAAGACATGAAAGTGATTCGGATAGTGTTTTTCTGGTCATGAAATTATGCATTGACGGCTTAAAGATGTCAAGGCCATAAAACTCACAAAGACCTTCATTTTGATCGGTTATGGCTCCCGTAACTCCAAAAGAGTCAACCGTAACGGCTATCCGAGGAATCGATATCCCTTAGGCACAACATCTATGGTGCAAGGTGCAACATCCATCCATGATGCCGAGACTGCGACGTACGACTTTTAGAAATGAGTGCATGGATTTGAAACCATATAGTACCATGGTGCATCACTCTCCAGCGATGGTAAACCGAAGACATGTCACGATGATCCTGTTTTACCACAAAATTCACGTAAAGAAAGCGAAGGATAAAAAAAGCTTACAAGACCTGAAAGTGATTCAGATAGTGTTTTTCTGGGTGTGAAACTATGCATTGGCGGCTTAAAGACGTCAAAGCAGTAGAACTCACAGAGACCTTCAGTTTTATTGGTTATGACTCCCGTAACTCCAAAAGAGTCAACCGTTATGGCAGTCCGAAGAATCGATATCCCCTAAGCGTAACATTTACAGTGCAAGGTGCAACATCCATCCATAATGCCGAAACTGCGCTGTATAACTTATAGAAATGAGTGCATGGATTTGAAATGGAATAGCATCATGGTGCATCGCTTTCCGGCAATGGTAAATCAATGGCTAGCCACGGTGATCCCATTTTGGCCTAAAATTATCATGAAGAAAATGAAGGATAAAAAAAACTTTAAAGACCTGAAAGTGATTTGGATAGTGTTCTTTTGGGTATGAAACTATGGATTGACGGCTCAAAGCTATCATAGCCGTAGAACTCATAGAGACATTCGTACAGACAGGTTATGGCTCCCGTAATTCCAAAAGAATCAACCGTTATGGTTGTCCGAAAAATCGATATCCCTTGGGCACAACATCTACGGTGCAAAGTGCAACATCCGTCCATTATGCCAAAACAATGTCTTACTACTTTTAGAAATGAGTGCTTGAATTTGGAATGGAATACTACCATGGTGCATCACTCTCCAGCGATGGTAAATCGATAGCCAGCCGCGGTGATCCCTTTTACCATAAAATTCATGTGAAGAAAATGAAGGGTAAAAAAAAACTTTTAAGAACTGAAAGTGATTCAGGTAGTTTTTTTAGGTATGAAACTATGCATTGATGGCTGAATGATGTCAAAGCCATAGAACTCATAGATACCTTTGTTTTGACTAGTTACGCTTTCTGTAACACGAAAAGAGTCAACCGTTATAGCTGTCCGAAAAATCGAAATCCCCTGGGCGCATCTTCTTCAGTGCAGCATCCGTCCATAATGCCGAAACTGCGCTGTACGACTTTTAGAAATGAGTGCATGGATTAGGAACGGAATAGCACAATGGTGCATCACTCTCCAGTGATGGTAAATCAATGGCCAGCCACGGTGTTATCCTTTACCATAAAATTCACGTGAAGAAAACGAAGGGTACAAAGACTTCCGAGACCTGAAAGTGATTCGATAGTGTTTTTTTGGGTATGAAACTATGCATTGACGGCTTAAAGATGTCAAAGACATAGAACTTACAAAGACCTTCATTTTGACTGGTTATGGCTCCCGTAACTCCAAAAGAGTCAACCGTTATGGCTGTTTGAAGAATCGATATCCCTTGGATGCAACATCTACTATGCAAGGTGCAATATCCGCCCATAATGCCGAAACTATGCCGTATGACTTTTAAAAACGAGTGCATGAATTTGAAACGGAATAGTACCATGGTGCATCAATCTCCAGCGAAGGTAAATCGATGGCCGACCATGGTGATCGTGTTTTACCATAAAATTCACTTGAAGAAAAATGAAGCGTAAAAAAACGTTCCATGACCTAAAAGTGATTCGAACAGTGTTTTTTTAGGTATGAAATTATGCATTGATGGCTTAAAGATGTCAAAGCCATTGAACTCACAGAGTCCTTTTTTTTGACCGGTTATGGCTCTCGTAACTCCTAAAGAGTCAACCATTATGGCTGTCCGAAGAATCGATATCCCCTAGGCACAACATCTAAGGTGCAAGGTGCAACATCCATCCATAATGCCGAAACTGCGATGTACGACTTTTAAAAATGAGTGTATGAATTTGAAACGGAATAGCACCAAGGTTCATCACTCTCTAACAATGGTAAATCGATGGCTAGCCACAGTGATCCCGTTTTACCATAAAATTTACGTGAAAAAACGTAGGGTAAAAAATAATTTTGACACCCGAAAGTGATTCGAATTGTGTTTTTTTCGGTATGGAATTATGCATTGGCGGCATAAAGACGTCGATGCTGTAGAAGTCATAGATATTTTTGTTTTGACTGGTTATGGCTTCCATAACACCAAAAGATTCAATTGTTATGGTTGTCCGAAGAATCGATATCCCCTAAGCCCAACATCTACGGTGCAACATCCATTCACAACGCTGAAATTGCACCATACAGCTTTTAGAATTGAGTGCATGGATTTGAAATGGAATAGTACCAAGGTGCATCACTCTCTAGCGATGGTACATCGAAGGCAGGCCACGGTGATCCCGTTTTACCCTAAAATTCACGTGAAGAAAACGAAGGGTAAAGAAAACTTCCGAGACCTGAAAGTGATTCAGATAGTGTTCTTTGGGTATTAAACTATGCATTGACGACTTAAAGCTGACAAAGCCTTAGAACTCCTAAAGAGCTTCATTTTGACTGGTTTTGGCTCTTGTAACTCCAAAAGAGTCAACCACTATGGATGTCCGAAGATTTGATATCCCTTGGGCGCAACATCTACGGTGCAAGGTGCAACATCCGTTCATAATGCCGAAACAGTATCTTACGACTTTTTGAAATGAGTGCATGGATTTGGAACAGAATAGTACCATGGTGCATCACTCTCCAGCGATGGTAAATCGATGGCCAGCCATGGTGATCCCGTTTTGCCATAAAATTCACGTGAAGAAAACGAAGGGTGAAAAACAAACTTTCGAGACATGAAAGTGATTCGGATAGTGTTTTTTTAGGTATGAAATTATGCATTGACGGCTTAAAGCTGTAAAATCCACAGAACTCAAAAGACCTTCGTTTTGATAGGTCATGGTTTCCTTAACTCCAAAAGAGTCAACCGTTATGGGTGTCCAAAGAATCGATATCCCCTGGGCGCAACATCTACGGTGCAAGGTGCAACAGCTGTCCATAATACCAAAACTGCGCCGTACGACTTTTAGAAAGAATGCGTAGATTTGAAATAGAATAGTACCATGGTGCATCACTCTCCAACGATGGTAAATCAAAGGCAGGCCCCGGTGGTATGGTTTTACCATAAAATTTGCATGAAGAAAACAAAGGGTAAAAAAAACTTTCGAGACTTAAAAGTGATTCTGATAGTATTTTTTTGAATATGAAACTACGCATTAAAAGCTTAAAGCTGCCAACCCGTAGAACTCACAGAAAACTTCGTTTTTACTGGTTATGGCTCCCATAACTCCAAAATAATCCCGTGAAGATCCGTCCATAATGCCGAAAATGCACCGTACGACTTATAGAAATGAGTGCATGGATTTAAAATGGAATAGTACCATTGTGCATCACTCTCCAGCAACGGTAAATCAATGACCAGCCACGATGATCCCGATTTATCCTAAAATTCACGTGAAATAAACGAAGAGTAAAAAAACTTCTGAGACCTGAAAGTGATTCGGATAGTGTTTCTTTGGGTATGAAACTATGCATTGATGGCTCAAAGCTGTCAAAGCCGTAGAACTTAAAAAGACCTTCGTTTTGACTGGTTATGGCTCCTATATCTCCAAAAGAGTCAACCGTGTTGGCTGTCCGAAGAATCGATATTCCCTGGGCGCTACATCTACGGTGCAAGGTGCAACATCCGTCCATAATGTCGAAACTGTGTTGTACGACTTTTAGAAATGAGTGCGTGGATTTTAAGAGGAATAGTACCATAGTGCATCACTCTCCAACGATGGTAAATCAATGGCCAGCCACGGTAATATCAATTTACCGTAAAATTAACGTGAAGAATACGAATGGTAAAAAACTTCTAAGAGCTGAAAGTGATTCAGATAGTGTTTTTTTGGGGTATGAAACTATGTATTGACGGCTTAAAGATGTCAAAGCCATATAACTCCTAGAGACCTTCGTTTTAACTGGTTATGGCTTCCGTAACTTCAAAAGAGTCAACCGTTATGGCTGCCCGAAGAATCGGTATCCCCTGGGCGCAACATCTACGGTGCAACAACCGTCCACAATGCCAAAACTGCACCGTCAGACTATTACAAATGAGTCATCGATTTTAAATGGAATAGTAACATGGTGCATTGCTCTCTAACGATAGTAAATCGAAGGTCAGCCATGGTGATCCGGTTTTAACACAAAATTCTCGTGAAGAAAATGAAGGGTAAAAAAAACTTTCGAGACCTGAAAGTGATTCAGATAGTGTTTTTTGGGTATGAAACCATACGTTGACAGCTTAAAAATATCAAAGCCGTAGAACTAACAGAGACCTTCGTTTTGACTGGTTATGACTCCCGTAACTCCAAAGTAGTCAACCGTCATGGCTATCCGAAGAATCGATATCCCTTGGGCACAACATCTATGGTGCAAGGTGCAACATCCGTCCATAATGCCGTAACAGTGCCATTCACTTTTAGAAATGAGTGCATGAATTTAAAACGGAATAGTACCATGGTGCATCTCTCTATAGCGATGGTAAATCGATGGCCAGCCAGGGTGATCGTGTTTTACCATAAAATTCATGTGAAGAAAACGAAGGGTAAAAATAACTTCTGAGACCTGAAAGTGATTTGAATAGTGTTTTTTGGGTATGAATTTATGCATTAATCGCTTAAAGATGTCAAAGGTGTAGAACTTACAAAGACCTTCGTTTTGACTGGTTATCGCTCCAGTAACTTCAAAAGAGTTAACCGTTATGGCTGTCCGAATAATCGATATCCCGTGGGCACAACATCTACAGTGCAAGGTGCAACATCCATCCATAATGCTGAAACTACACCATACGATTTTTAGAAATGAGTGCATAGATTTGAAATGGAATAGTACCATGGTGCCTCGCTCTCCAATGATGGTAAATCGATTGCCAACCACGGTGATCGCGTTTTATTAAAAAATTCACGTGAAGAAAATGAAGGTAAAAAATACTTCCAAGACCTGAAAGTGGTTCGGATAGTGTTTTCTGGGTATAAAACTATGCATTGACGGCTGAAATATAGAACTCACATAGACCTTTGTTTTGAATGGTTATGGATTATGTAACTACAAAAGAGTTAACCGTTATAGATGTCCGAAGAATCGATATCCCCTAGGCGTAACATCTACGGTGCAGCATCCGTCCATAATGCCGAATCTGTGCCATACGACTTTTAAAAATGAGTGCACAGATTTGAAATGGAATAGTACCATGGTTCATCACCCTTCAGCGATGATAAATTGATGGTCAGCCAGGGTGATCGCGTTTTACCATAAAATTCACGTGAATAAAACGTAGGGTGGAAAAAAATTTCGAGACCTAAAAGTGATTCAGATAATGTTTTTTGGTATGAAACAATGCAAGGACGGCTTAAAGATGTCAATGCCGTAGAACTAACAGAGACCTTCGTTTTGACGATTATGGCTTCCGTAACTCCAAAAGAGTCAACCATTATGGCTGTCCGAAGAATCGATGCCCCTTGAGCGCAACATCTACGGTGCAAGGTGCAACATCCGTCCATAGTGCCGAAACTACATCGTACGAATTTTAGAAATGAGTGCACGAATATAGAACAGAATAGTACCATGATGCATCACTCTCCAGCGATGGTAAATCGATGCCAACCACGATGATCGTGCTATAAAATTCACGTGAAGAAAATGAAAGTTAAAAAATACTTCCAAGACCTAAAAGTGATTTGGATAGTATTTTTTTGGGTACGAAACTATGCATTGACGGCTTAATGTTTTCAAAGCCGTAGAACTTACAGAGACATTCGTTTTGACGGTTATGGCTTCCTTAACTCCAAAACAGTTAACCGTTATGGCTATCCGAAGAATCGATATACCCTGGGCGCAATGTCTATGGTGCAAGGTGCAACATCCGTCCATAATGTAGAAACTGTGCCGTACGACTTTAAGAAATGAATGCATGGATTTGAAACGGAATAGTACCAAAGTGCATAACTCTCTCGCAATGGTAAATCGATGCCAGCCACAGTGATCCCGTTTTACCCTAAAATTCACATGAAGAAAATAAAGGGTAAAAAAAACTTCCAAGACCTAAAAGTGATTCAGATAGTGTATCTTTGGGTATGAAACTATGCATTGACGGCTTATAGCGGACAAAGTGGTAGAACTCGTAGAGAGCTTCATTTTGACTGGTTTTGTCTCCCGTAACTCCAAAGGAGTCAACCGTTATAGCTATCCGAAGAATTGATATCCCCTGGGCGCAACATCTACGGTGCAAGGTGGAACATCCATATTTTCTGCCGAAACAATGCCTTACGGGTTTTAAAAATTAGTGCATGGATTTAGAATGGAATAGTACCATGGTGCATCACTCTCCAACGATGGTAAATCGATGGCCAGCCATGGCGATCCCATTTTACAATAAAATTCACGTGAAGAAAACGAAGGGTAAAAAAAATTCTGAGACCTGAAAGTGATTCTAGAAGTATTTTATTGAGTATGAAACTATGCATTGAAGACTTAAAGATGTCAAAGTCGTAGAACTCACAAAGACCTTAGTTTTGACAAGTTATGGCTTTCGTAACTCCAAAATAGTCAACGGTTATAACTATCTGAAAAATCGATATCCCGTGGGTGCGACATCTACGGTGCAATGTGCAACAGCCGTGCATAATCCCGAAACTGCGCCATACGACTTTTAAAAACGAGTGCGTAGATTTAAAACGGAATAGTTCCATGGTGCATCACTCTTTAGGGATGGTAAATCGAAGGCCAGCTACCATGATCCCATTTTACCATAAATTTCACGTGAAGAAAACGAAGGGTAGAAAAAAGAAATTCCGAAACCTGAAAGTGATTCAGATAGTGTTCCTTTGGGTATAAAACTTTGCATTGATGGCTTAATGCTGTCAAAGCCGTAGAACTCACAAGGATCTTCGTTCTGATAGGTTATAGCTTTCTTTACTCCAAACGAGTCAATCGTTATGGCTGTCCGAAGAGTCAACATCTCCTAGGCAATATCTATAGCGTAAGGTGCAACAGCCATCCATAATTTCGAAACTGCGCCGTACGACTTTTAGAAAGAATGCGCGGATTTGAAATAGAATAGTACCATGGTGCATCACTCTCCAATGGTGGAAAATCGAAGGCAGGCCACGGTGATCCCGTTTAACCATAAAATTCACGTGAAGAAAACGAAGGGTAAAAAAACCTTTCGAGACCTGAAAGTGATTCAGATAGTGTTTTTTTGGATGTGAAACGATGCATTAATGGCTTAAAGACGTTAAAGCCGTAGAACTCACAAAGACCTTCATTTTTATTAGTTATGGCTCCCGTAACTCCAATAGTCAACCGTTATGGCTGTCCGAAGAATCAATATCCTCTGGGCGCAACATCTACGGTGCAAGGTGCAACACCCGTCCATAATGTCGAAACTACGTTGTATGACTTTTAGAAATGAGTGCATGGATTTGAAACGGAATAGTACCATGGTGCATCACACTCCAGCAATTGTAAATCAATGGTCAGCTACGGCTATCCCGCTTTACCCTAAAATTCACGTGAAGAAAACGAAGGGTAAAAAAAATTCCGAGACCTGAAAGTGATTCGTATAGTGTTTCTTTGAGTATGAAACTATGCATGGATGGCTTAAAGTTGACGAAGTCGAAGAACTCCGAGAGATCTTTGTTTTTGACTAGTTTTGGCTCCCATAACTCCAAAAGAGTCAACCGTTATGGTTGTCCGAAGAATCAAGATCCCCTAGACACAACATCTACGGTGCAAGGTGCAACATCCGTCCATAAGCCCGAAACAGTGTCTTACGATTTTTAGAAATGAATGCATGGATTTGGAACGGAATAGTACCATGGCGCATCGCTCTCCAGTGATTGTAAATCAATGACCAGCCGCGGTGATCCCATTTTACCATAAAATTCACGTGAAGAAAACGAAGGGTAGAAAACTTTCGAGACCTCAAAGTGATTCTGATAGTATTTTTTTTAGTATGAAACAATGCGTTGACGGCTTAAAGCCGTCAAACCAATAGAACTCACAGAGACCTTCGTTTTGACTGGTTATGGCTTCCGTAACTCTAAAAGAGTCAACCGTTATGACTATTTGAAATATCGATATCCCCTGGGTGCAACATCTACCGTGCAAGGTGCAACATCCATCCATAATGCCGAAACTGCGCCGTACGACTTATAGAAATGAGTGCATTGATTTGAAACGGAATAGTACCATGGTGCATCACTCTCCAGCAATGGTATATCAATGGCCAGCAACAGTGATCTCGTTTTTCCCAAAAATTCACGTGTAAAAAAACTTCCGAGACCAGAAAGTGATTTGGATAGTGTTTCTTTGGGTACGAAACTATGCATTAACGGCTTAAAGCTGTCAAAGCCATTGAACTCATAGAGATCTTCGTTTTGACTAGTTATGGCACCCATATCTCCAAAAGAGTTAACTGCTATGGCTGTCCGAAGAATCGATATCCTTTGGACACAACATCAACGGTGCAAGGTGCGACATTCATCCATAAAGCCGAAACTGCACCATACGACTTCTAGAAATGAGTGTATGGATTTGAAATGGAATAGTACCATGATGCATCACTCTCCAGCGATGGTAAATTGATGGCTAGCCATGGTGATATCGTTATACCGTAAGATTAACGTCAAGAATACGAAGGGTGAAAAAAATTCCGAGACCCGAAAGTGATTCGGATAGTGTTTGTTTGGGTATGAAACTATGCATTGACGACTTAAAGATTTCATAGCCGTAGAACTCTTACAGACCTTTGTTTTGACTGGCTATGACTTCCGTAACTCCAAAAGAGTCAACCGTTATAGCTGGCCGAAGAATCGATATCCCCTGGGCGCAACATCTACGGTACAACATCCTTCCATAATGCCAAAACTGCGCCGTACGACTTTTAGAAATCAATGGACGGATTTGAAACGAAATAGTACCATGGCGCATCACTCTCCAGCGATGGTAAATTGAAGGCCATCCATGGTGATCTGGCTTTACCATAAAATTCACGTGAACAAAACGAAGGGTAAAAAAAACTTCCAAGACCTGAAAGTGATTCAGATAGTATTTTTTGGGGTATGAAATTATGCATTGATGGCTTAAAGAAGTCAAAGCCATAGAACTCATGGAGATCTTAGTTTCGACTGGTTATGGCTCTCATAACTCCAAAAGAGTCAGCAGTTATGGGTGTTTGAAGAATCGATATCCCCTAGACGCAACATCTACGGTGCAAGGTGCAACATCCGTCCATAATGCCGAAGCAGTGCCATTCGTCTTTTAGAAATGAGTGCATTATTTAAAATGGAATAGTACCATGGTGCATCTCTATCCATCGATGGTAAATCGATGGCCAGCCTGGGTGATCGCACTTTACCATAAAATTCACGTGAGGAAAAAGAAGGGTAAAAAAAACTTCCGAGACCTGAAAGTGATTCGGATAGGTTTTTTTGGGTACGAAACTATGCATTAAGGGCTTAAAGATGTCCAAGCCATTGAACTCACAAAGGCCTTCATTTTGACTGGTTATGGCTCCCGTAACTCCGAAAGAGTCAACCGTTATGGCTGTCCGAAGAATCGATGTCTCTTGCGTCCAACATCTACGATGCAAGGTGCAAATCCATCCATAATGACGAAACTATACCGTACGACTTTAGAAATGTGTGCATTGATTTGAAATGGAATAGTGCCATTATGCACACTCTCCAGCGATGGTTAATTGATGTCCAGCCACGGTAATCGCGTTATACCATAAAATTCACATGAAGAAAGTGGAGGGTAAAAAAAAACTTCCGAGACCTGAAAGTGATTCGGATAGTGCTTTTTAGGTATGAAACTATGAATTGATGGCTTAAAGATGTCAAAGCCATAGAACTCATAGAGACCTTCGTTTTGAGTATTTATGGTACCGGTAACTCCAAAAGAGTCAACCTTATGTCTATTCAAAGAATCGATATCCCCTGTGCGCAACATCTATGGTGCAAGGTGCAACATCTATCCATAATGTCAAAACTGATCCTTACTACTTTTAGAAATGGATGAATGGATTTGAAAACGGAATAATACCATGGTGCATCACTCTCCAGCGATGGTAAATCGATGGCCAGCCTCTATGATCCTATTTTACCATAAAATTCACATGAAGAAAACGTCACGGCTTAAAGCGATCAAAGCCGTAGAACTCACAGAGACCATCTTTTTTGACTGGTTATGGCTTCCATAACTCCAAAAGAGTCAACCGTTATGGCCGTCGAAAGAATCGATATCCCCTGGGCGCAACATCTACGGTGTAAGGTGCAATAGCCTTCCATAATTCTGAAACTATGCCGTACGACTTTTAGAAATGAGTGCATGGATTTGAAACGTAATAGTACTATGGTGCATCACTCTCCAGCAATAGTAAATCGAAGGCAAGCCACGGTGATCCCGTTTTACCATAAAATTCACATGAAGAAAACAAAGGTAAAAAAACTTTCGAGACTGAATGTGATTCAGATAGTGTTTCTTTGGGTATGAGACTATGCATTGACGTCATAAAGCTGAAAAAGCCTTCGAACTCCAAAGTGCTCCATTTTGACTGGTTTTGTCTCCCATAACTCCAAAAGAGTCAACCGTTATGGCTGTCCGAAGAATCTATATCCCTTGAGCGCAACATCTATGGTGCAAGGTGCAACATCTATCCATAATGCCGAAGCAGTGCCTTACGAGTTCTAAAAATGAGCGCATGGATTTGGAATGGAATAGTACCATGGTGCATCACTCTCCAGCGATGGTAAATCGATGGCCAGCCTCGGTGATCCCGTTTTGCCATAAAATTCACGTGAAGAAAACGAAGGGTAAAAAAGAACTTCAAAGTCTTTAAAGTGATTCAGATAGTGTTTTTTTGAGTATGAAATTATGCATTAACGGCTTAAAGCGGTCAAAGCCGTAGAACTTACAAAGACCTTCTTTTTGACTGGTTATGGCCTCCGTAACTCCAGAAGAGTCAAGCGTTATGGCTGTCCGAAGAATCGATATCCCCATGGCGCAACATCTACGGTGCAAGGTGCAACAGCCTTGCATAATCCTGAAACTGCGCCGTAGGTTTTTAAAAATGAGTGCATGGATTTGAAACGAAATAGTACCATGGTGCATCACTCTCCAACTATGGTAAATCGAAGGCCAGCCATGTTGATCCCGTTTTACCATAAAATTCACGTGAAGAAAACGAAGGGTAAAAAAACTTTCGAAACCGGAATGTGATTTGAATAGTTTTTCTTTGGGTATGAAACTATGCATTGACGTCTTAAAGCTGAAAAAGCCGTAGAACTCCAATGAACTTCGTTTTGACTGTTTTTGGCTCCCGTAACTCCAAAAGAGTCAACCGTTATGGCTGTTCGAAGAATCGATATCCCTTGGGCGCAACATCTACGGTGCAAGGTGCAACATCCGTTCATAATGTCGAAGCAGCGCCTTACGACTTTTAGAAATGAGTACATTTATTTGGAAAGGAATAGTACCACGGTACATCACTCTCCAGCGATGGTAAATCAATGGCCAGCCTCGGTGTTCCCATTTTACCATAAAATTCACGTGAAGAAAACGAGGGATAAAAAAACTTCAGAGACCTAAAAGTGATTCAGATAGCTTTTTTTGAGAATGAAACTATGCATTGACGCCTTAAAGCAGTCAACGCTGTAAAACTCATAGAGACCTACTTTTTGCCTGGTTATGGCTTTCGTAACTCCAAAAGAGTCAACCTTATGACTGTCCGAAGAATCAATATCCCAGGATGCCACATCTACGGTGCAAGGTGCAACAACCTTCCATAATCCTGAAACTGAGCCGTACGACTTTTAGAAATCAGTGTTTGGATTTGAAATGGAATAGTACTATGGTGCATCACTCTCCAGCGATGGTAAATTGAAGGCCAGCCATGGTGATTTCATTTTACCATAAACTTCACGTGAAGAAAACAAAGGGTAAAAAGAAACTTCAAACACCTGAAAGTGATACAGATAGTGCTTATTTGGGTATGAAACTGTGCATTGATGTCTCAAAGCTAATAAAGCCGTAGAACTCACATAGACCTTCGTTTTGACTAGTCATGATTCCCGTAACTCCAAAAGAGTCAACCGTTATGGATGTCCGAAGAATCGATATACTCTAGGCAAAACATCTACTGTGCAAGGTGCAACATCCTTCGATAATGCCGAAACTACACAGTATGACATTTAGAAATGGGTGTATGGATTTGAAATGGAATGGTGCCATGGTGCATCACCACTCTCCAGCGATGGTAAATTGAAGGCCAGCAACAATGATCATGTTTTACTATAAAATTCACGTGAAGAAAACGAAGGATAAAAAAAATTCAAACACCTGAAAGTGATTCGGATAGTGGTTTTTTAGGTATGAAACTATAACGGCTTAAAGCCGTAAAAGCTGTAGAACTCACAAAGACCTTCGTTTTGACTGGTTATGACTTCCGTAACTCTAAAAGAGTCAACTACTGTGGCTGTCCGAAGAATCGATATGCTCTGGGCGCAACATCAACGGTGCAAGGTGCAACATCAATCCATAATGCCGAAATTGCGCCATACGACTTTTAGACATGAGCGTATGGATTTGAAATGGAATAGTATCATGGTGCATCTCTCTCTAGCGATGGTAAATCAATGGCCGGCCACAACGATCGCGTTTTACCATAAAATTCACGTGAAGAAAACCAAGAGAAAAAACTTCCGATACCTGAAAGTGATTCGGATAGTGTTTCTTTGGGTATGGAACTACGCGTTGATGGCTAAAAGCTGTCAAAGCCGTAGAACTCAAAAAGACCTTCATTTTGACTGGTTATGGCTCCTGTATCTCGAAAAGAGTCAACCGTAATGGTTGTCCAAAGAATCGATATCCGCTAGGCGCAACATCTACGGTGCAAGGTGCAACATCCGTCCGTAATGCCAAAACTGCGCCGTACGACATTTAGAAATGAGTGCATAGATTTGAAACGGAATAGTACCATGGCACGTCACTCTCAAATGG
Organism: Allium cepa; assembly: GCA_030765085.1. NCBI lineage: Eukaryota > Viridiplantae > Streptophyta > Magnoliopsida > Asparagales > Amaryllidaceae > Allium > Allium cepa. The sequence goes on along the minus strand of CM060936.1, from coordinate 21,876,743 downwards.
CGGTAAATCGATGGTCAGCCACTGTGATCCCGTTTTACCATAAAATTCACATGAAGAAAACGAATGGTAAAAAACTTCCAAGACCTGAAAGCGATCGGATAGAAATTTTTTGCATATAAAACTATGCGTTGACGGCATAAAACAATCGCATCCGTAGAACTCACTAAAACCTTCGTTTTGACTGGTTATGGCTTCCGTAACTCCAAAAGAGTCAATCATTATGGCAGTCCGAAGAATCGATATCCTCTCGACGCAACACAACGGTGCAAGGTGCAAAATCCATCCATAATGCCGAAACTGCGCCGTAGGACTTTTAGAAATTAGTGCATGGATTTGAAAAAGAATATCATCATGGTGCATCACTCTCCAGGGATGGTAAATCGAAGGCCAGCCACGATGATCCCATTTTACCATAAAATCCAAGAGAAGAAAACGAAGGATAAAAGAACTTCCGAGTCCTGAAAGTGATTCAGAGAATGTTTTTTGGGTATAAAACTATGCATTGAAGGCTTAAAGATGTCAAAGCTATTGAACTCATAGAGACTTTTGTTTTAACTGGTTATGGCTCCCGTAACTCCAAAAGAGTCAACCATTATGGCTCTTTGAAGAATCGATATCCCTTGGGCGCAACATCTATGGTTCAAGGTGCAACATCCGTCCATAATGCCGAAACTACGCCGTACGACTTTAGAAATGAGTACATGAATTTGAAATGGAATAGTACCATAGTGCATCACTCTCCAGCGATGGTAAATCGTTGGCCAGCCTCGGTGATCCTACTTTACCATAAAATTTACGCAAAGAAAATGAAGGGCAAAAAAAAACTTCAGAGACCTAAAAGTGATTTGGATAGTGTTTTTGGGTATTAAACTATGCATTGACAGTTTAAAGCCGTCAAAGACGTAGTACTCATAGAGACCTTTATTTTGACTGCTTACGGCTTCCGTAACTCCAAAAGAGTCAACCGTTAAGGCTGTCCCAAGAATTGGTATCCCTTGGGCGTAACATCTACGGTGCAAGGTACAAAATCCGTACATAACATCGAAACTGCGTCAAATGAGTTTTAGAAATGAGTGCGTGGATTTGAAATGTAATAGTACCATGGTGCATCACTCTGTAGCGATGGTAAATCGAAGGCCAACCACGGTGATCCCGTTTTACCATAAAATTCATGCGAAGAAAACAAAGGGTAAAAAAAACTTCCAAGACCTAAAAGTAATTCGGATAGTGTTTTTAATGGGTATGAAACTATGCATTGACGGCTTAAAGTAGTCAGAGCGGGAGAACTCATAGAGACCTTCGTTTTGACTGGTTATGGCTTCCGTAACTCCAAAAGAGTCAACCGTTATGATTGTCCGAAGAACCGATATCCTCTGGACGCAACATCTATGGTGCAAGGAGCAACATCCGTCCATAATCCCGAAACAGTGCCTTACAACTTTTAGAAATGAACGCATGGATTTGAAATTAAATAGTACCATCGTGCATCATACCCCAACGATGGTAAATCGAAGGCTAGCCATGATGATCCTGTTCTATCATAAAATTCATGTGAGGAAAATGAAGGGTTAAAAAAAACTTCAAAGACCTGAAGGTGATTCAGATAGTATTCTTTCGGGTATGAAACTATTCATTGACGGATAAAAGCTGTCAAAGCTGTAGAACTCACGAAGATCTTCATTTTAACTGGTTATGGCTTCCGTAATTCCAAAAGAGTCAACCGTTATGGCTGTACGAAGAATCGATATCCCTTTGGCGCAACATCTAAGGTACAAGGTGCAACATCCGTCCATTATGCTGAAACTACGCCGTACCACTTTTAAAAATGAGTGCATGGATTTGAAACAGAATAGTACCATGGTATCACTCTCCAACAATGGTAGATTGATGGCCAGCCACGGTGATATCGTTTTACCATAAAATTCATGTGAAGAAAACAAAGGGTAAAAAAACATCTGAAACCTGAAAGTGGTTCAGATAGTGTTTTTTGGGTATGAAACTATGCATTGACGGCTTCAAGATGTCAAATCCGTACAACTCACAGAGTCCTTCATTTTGACTAGTTATGGCTATCGTAAGTCCAAAAGAGGCAACCGTTATGGCTGTCCGAAGAATCGATATCACATGGGAGCAACATCTACGGTGCAAGGTACAACATCCGTCCATAACGCTGAAATTGCGCCATACAACTTTTAGAAATGAGTGCATGGGTTTCAAATGGAATAGTACCATGGTGCATCACTCTCCAGCGATGGTAAATCAAAGGCCAACTACAGTGATCACGTTTTACCATAAAATGTACCTGAAGAAAACGAAGGGTTAAAAAAATTTCCAAGACCTGAAAGTGATTTGGATAGTGTTTTTGGGGTATTAAACTATGCACTGACGGCTTAAAGATGTCAATATCGTAGAACTCACAGAGACCTTCATTCCGACTGGTTATGGCTACCTTAACTCCCAAAGAGTCAACCGTTATGGCTGTCGAAAGAATCCATATCCCTTAGGCGCAACATCTACGGTGCAAGGTGAAACATCCGTCCATAATGCCGAAACTGCGCCGTACATCTTTTATAAATTAGTGCCGGGATTTGAAATAGAATAGTACCATTGTGGATCGTACTCTCATGATAGTAAATCGATGGCCAGCCATGGTGATCCCGCTTCACCACAATATTCACGTGAAGAAAACGAAGGGTAAAAAAATTCCGAGACCTGAAACTGATTCGGATAGTGGTTTTTGGGTGTTCAACAATTCATTGATGGCTTAAAGATGTCAAAGCCGTATAACTCACAGAGATCTTCATTTTGATAGGTTATGGCTTCCGTAACTTCAAAAATGTCAACCGTTATGGCTGTCCGAAGAATCGATATCCCCTAGGAGCAACATACGCGGTGCTAGGTGCACCATCCGTCCATAATGCTCAAACTGCGCCTTACGACTTTTATAAATGAGTGTGTGGCTTTGAATTGGAATAGTACCATGGTGCATCACTCTCCAACAATGGTAACTCGAAGGCCAGCCACAGTGATCCGATTTTACCATAAAATTCAAATGAAGAAAATGAAGGGTAAAAAAAACTTCCGAGACCTGAAAGTGATGCAGATAGTTTTTTTGGGTATGAATTGATGGCTTAAATCTGTCAAAGCCGTAGAACTCACAAAGACCTTTGTTTTGACTTGTTATGACTTCTGGAACACCAAAAGAGTCAATTGTTATGGCTGTCCGAAGAATCGATATACCCTGGGCGCAACATCTACGGTGCAAGGTGCAACATCCGTCCATAATGCCGAAACTGCACCGTATGAATTTTAGAAATGAGTGCATGGATTTGAAACGGAATAGTACCATGGTGCATGACTGTCCACCAATGGTATACCGATGGCCAACCACGGTGATATCGTTTTACCATAAAATTTACGTAAAGAAAACGAAGGGTAATTTTTTTTTCGAGACCTGAAACTTATTTGGATAATGTTATTTTGGGTATTAAACTATGCATTTGACGACTTAAAGATGTCAAAGCCGTAGAACTCACAGTGACCTTCTTTTTGACAAGTTATGACTCTCGTAACTCCAAAAGAGTCAATAGTTATAACCATTCGAAGAATCAATATCCCTTGGGCGCAACATCTATGGTGCTAGGTGCACCATCCATCCATAATGCCAAAACTACGCCGTATGACTTATAGAAATGAGTGCGTGGATTTGAAATCGAACAGTGCCATGGTGCATCACTCTCCAGCAATGGTAAATCGATGGCCAACCACAGTGATCTCGTTTTACCATAAAATTCATGTGAAGAAAACGAAGTGTAAAATTTATTTTCGAGACCTAAATGGTTGTCCTAGAACTCACAGAGACCTTCATTTTGACAAGTTATGGCTTCCATAACTCCAAAAGAGTCAACCGTTATGGTGTCCGAAGAATCGATATCCCTTGGGTGCAACATCTATAGTGGTAGGTGCACCATCCGTCCATAATGCCATATCTATGCCATACGGCCTTTAAAAATGGATGCATGGATTTGAAACGGAATAGTACCTTGGCGCATCACTCTTCAGCAATGGTAACTCGAAGGCTAGCCACGGTGATTCGTTTACCCTAAAATTTACATAAAGAAAACGAAGTGTAAAAATCTTCCGAGACCTGAAAGTGATTCAGATAGTGTTTTTTTGGGTATGAAACTGTGCATTGATGGCTTAAAGCTTTCAAAGCCGTAGAACTCCAAGAGACCTTCCTTTTGACTTATTATGGCTCCCATAACTGCAAAAGAGTTAACCGTTATGGCTGTCTGAAGAATCGATATATCCAAGGTGCAACATCTACGGTGCAAGGTGCAACATCCGTTCATAATGCCGAAACTGCGCCGTATGACTTTTAGAAATGAGTGTATGGATATGAAATGAAATAGTAGCAGAGTGCATCACTCTTCAGCAATGGTAAATCGATGGCCGGCCACGATGATCCAATTTTACCATAAAATTCACGTGAAGTAAACGAAGGTAAAAAAACTTCCGAGACCTGAAAGTGATTCGGATAGTGATTTTTTGGTTATGACACTATGCATTAACAGCTTAAAGCGTTCAAACTATAGAACTCATAGATACCTTCATTTCTACTGGTTACGGCTTCCGTAACTCCAAGAGGGTCAATAGTTATGGCTGTCCGAAGAATCGATGTCCCTGGGCGCAAAATCTGCGGTGCAAGGTACAACATCCGTCCATAATCCCGAAACAGTGCCTTACGACATTTAGAAATGAGTGCCTGGATTTGAAACGGAATAGTACCATGGCGCCTCACTCTTAGCGATGGTAAATCGATGCCCATCCACAGAGATCGCGTTTTACCATAAAATTCACGTGAAGAAAACAAAGGGCAAAAAAAAACTTCAAAGATATGAAGTGATTCAGATAGTGTTTTTTGGGTATGAAACTATGCAACGACACCTCAAAGCAGTCAAAGCCGTAGAACTCACAGAGACCTTCATTTTAACTAGTTATGGCTCCCGTAACTCCAAAAGAGTCAACCGTTATGACTGTCCGAAGAATCGACATCCCCTGGGAGCAACATCTACGGTGCAAGGTGCAACATCTGTCTATAATGCCGAAACAACATTGTAAAAGTTTTAGAAATGAGTGCATGGATTTGAAACGGAATAATACCATGTTGCGTCATTCTCCAGCAATGGCAAATCAATGGCCAGCCATGTAAATATCGTTTTACCATGAAATTCATGTGAAGAAAATGAAGGGTAAAAAAAATTTCGAGAGCTGAAAGTTGTTCGGATAGTTTTTTTGGGTATGAAACAATGCATTGACGGCTTAAAGATGTAAAAGCTGTAGAACTCACAAAGACCTTCGTTTGGACTGGTTATGGCTCCCGTAACTCCAAAAGATTGAACTGTTATAGCTGTCCGAAGAATCGATAGCCCTTGGGAGCAACATCTATGGTGCAAGGTGTAACACCCGTCCATAATATCGAAACCGCGTCGTATGACTTTCAGAAATGAGTCCGTGGATTCGAAACGGAATAGCACCATGGTGCATCACTCTCCAGCGATGGAAAATCGATGGCCAGTCATGGGGATCCCGTTTTACCATAAAATTCACGTAAAGAAAATGAAGGGTTAAAAAAATCAGAGACCTGAAAGCTATTCAGATATTGTATTTTTAGGTATGAAACTAATCATTGACGGCTTAAAGCCTTCAAATCTATAGAACTCACAGAGATCTTCGTTTAAAATGTCATGGCACCTATAACTCTAAAAGAGTCAACCGCTATGGCTGTCCGAAGAATCGATGTCCCATGAGAATAACATCTACGGTACAAGTTGCAACATCCGTCCATAATTCTGAAACTGCGCCGTACGAATTTTAAAAATGAGTGCATGGATTTGAAATGAAAGAGTACCAATGTGCATTTTTGATATGAAATTATGCATTGATAGCTTAAAGATGTCAAAGTCGTAGAACTCACAAAGACCTTTGTTTTGACTGGTTATGGCTCCCGTAACTCTAAAAGATTCAACCGTTATGGCTGTCCGAAGAATCGATAGCCCTTGGGCGCAACATGTACGGTGGAAGGTGTAACACTCGTCCATAATGCTGAAAGTGCGCCGTACGACTTTTAGAAATGAGTGCGTGAATTCGAAATGGAATAGCACCATGGTGCATCATTCTCCAGCGATGGTAAATCGAGGCCAGCCACGGTGATCGCGTTTTACCGTAAAATTCACATGAAGAAAACGAAGGGTAAAATTAATTTCCGAGACCTAAAAGTGATTCGGATAGTATGGGTATGGAACTATGCATTGACGGCTTAAAGATGTAAAAGTCATAGAACTCATAGATACTTTCGTTTTGACTGGTTATGGCTCCTGTACCGTTATGGTTGTTCAAAGAATCGATATCCCTTGGACACTACATCTATGGTGCAAGGTGCAACATCTGTCCATAATGCTAAAAATGCGCCGTACGACTTTTGAAAATTGGTGCGTGGATTTGAAACGAAATAGTACTAGTGCATCACTCTCCAGCGATGGTAAATCGATGGCCAGCCATGGTGATCCTTTTTTACCTCAAAATTCATGTAAAGAAAACGAAGGGTAAAAAAACATCTGAGACCTTAAAGTGATTCGGATGGTGTTTTTGGGTATGAAACTACGCATTGACGACTTAAGGCTATCAAAGCCGTAGAACTCACAAAGACCTTCGTTTTGATAGGTTATGGTTCCCGTTACCCCAAAAGAGTCAACCGTTACGGAAATCCGAAGAATCGTTATTCCTTGGGCGCAACATTTACGGTGCAAGGTGCAACATCCATCCATAATGCCGAAACTACACCGTATGACTTTTAGATATGAGAGCGTGGATTTGAAAAGGAATAGTACCATTATGCATCTCTCTCCAGCGATGGTAAATCGATGGCCAGCCACGGTGATCCCGTTTTACCATAAAATTCACGTGAAGAAAACGAAGGGTAAAAAAACGTTCGAGACCTGAAAGTGATTCGGATAGTATTTTTTGGATATTAAACTACGCATTGACGGCTTAAATATTTCAAAGCCTTAGAACTCACCTAGACCTTCATTTTGACTGTTATGACTCTCGTAACTCCAAAAGAGTCAATCATGATGGCTGTCCGAAGAATCGATATCCCCTGGGCACAACATCTACGGTGCGAAGTGCAACATCCGTTCACAATGCCGAAACTGCATCATACGACTTTTAGAAATGAGTGCATGGATTTGAAATGGAATAGTACCATGGTGCATCACTCTCTAGCGATGGTAAATCGATAGCAAACCACAGTGATCATGTTTTACCATAAAATTCACGTAAAGAAAATGAAGGGTTAAAAAAACTTCCGAGACCTGAAAGTGATTCGAATAGTGTTTTTTTGGGTATGAAACTATGCATTTACGACTTAAGGATGTCAAAGCCATGGAACTTACAAATACCTTCATTTTAATTGGTTATGGCTCCCGTAATTCCAAAATATTCAATCTTTATGGCTGCCCGAAGAATCGATATCCGAGGGCGTAACATCTATGGTGCAAGGTGCAACATCCGTCCATAATGCCGAAACTATGTCGTATGGCTTTTAGAAATGAGTGCATGGATTTGAAATAGAATAGTACCATGGTGCAACGCCCTCCAGCGATGGTAAATCGATAGCTAACCAAGGTGATCCCGTTTTACCATAAAATTCACGTGAAGAAAACGAAGGGTAAAAAAACTCTCGAGACCTAAAAGTGATTCGGATAGTGTTTTTTTGGTATGAAACTATGCATTGACGACATAAAGATGTCAACAGTTATGGCTATCTGAAGAATCGATATCCCCTAGGTGCAAATACGGTGCAACATCCGTCCATAACGCTGAAACTACGCCATACAACTTCTAAAAATGAGTGCATCTATTTAAAAGGGAAAAGTACCATGGTGCATCACTCTTCAGTGATGGAAAATTGAAGGCAGACCACGGTGATCCCATTTTAACATAAAATTCACGTGAAGAAAACGAAGGGTTAAAAAAATTTCTAAAACCTAAAAGTGATTTGGATAGTGTTTTTTTGGTATGAAACTATATATTGATGGTTTAAAGCCATCAAAGTCGAAGAACTCACATAGACCTTCGTTTTGACTAGCTATGGCTCCCGTAATTCCAAAAGAGTATACCGTTATGGCTGTCCGAAGAATCGATATCCTCTAGGTGCAACATCTACGGTGCAAGGTGCAACATCCGTCCATAATTTCAAAACTACACCATATGACTTTTAGATATGAGAGTGTGGATTTGAAAAGGAATAGTACCATTGTACATCTCTCTCCAGCGATGGTAAATCGATTGCTAGCCACGGTGATCCCGTTTTAACATAAAATTCATGTGAAGAAAATGAAGGGTAAAAAAAAACTTACGAGACCAAAAAGTGATTCAGATAGTATTTTTTTTGGGTATTAAACTATGTATTGACGGCTTAAAGATGTCAAAGCCGTAGAACTCACCTAGACCTTCGTTTTGACTGGTTATGGTTCTCGTTAATCCAAAAGAGTCAACAATGATGGTTGTCCGACGCATCGATATCCCCTAGGCACAACATCTACGGTGCAAAGTGCAACATCCGTCCACAATGCTGAAACTACGTCGTACGACTTTTAGAAATGAGTGCATGAATTTGAAATAGAATAGTACCATGGTGCATCACTCTCCAGTGATGGTAAATTGATAGCAAGCCACGGTGATCATGTTTTACAATAAATTCACGTAAAGAAAATGAAGGGTAAAAAAACTCCCGAGACCTGAACGTGATTCGAATAGTGTTTTTTTTGGGTATGAAACTACGCATTTATGACTTGAAGATGTCAAAGCCATAGAACTTACAGATACCTTTGTTTTGACTGGTTATGGCTCCCGTAAGTCCAAAATAGTCAACCTTTATGGCTGTCCGAAGAATCGATATCCCCTGGACGCAACATCTACGGTGCAAGGTGCAACATCCGTCAATAATGCAGAAAATGCGCCGTACGGCTTATAGAAATGAGTCATGGATTTGAAACGGAATAGTACTATGGTGCATCACTCCCAGTGAGGGTAAATCGATGGCCAGCCAAGGTGATCTCGTTTTACCATAAAATTCACGTGAAGAAAACGAAGGGTAGAAAAAACTTTCGAGACCTGAAAGTGATCCAGATACTGTTTTTTGGGTATTAAACTATGCATTAATGGCATAAATATGTCAAAGCCGTAGAATTCACAAAGACCTTCGTTACGACTGGTTATAGCTCCCATAACTCCAAAAGAGTCAACCTTTATGGCTGTTCGAAGAATCAATATCCCCTGGGCGCAAACTCTACGATGCAACATCCATCCATAGAGTCGAAAATGCGCCATACAACTTCTAGAAATGAGTGCTTGGATTTGAAATGGAATAGTACCATGGTGCATCACTCTTCAGCGACGGTAAATCGAAGGTAGTCCACGGTGATCCCGTTTTAACATAAAATTCACATGAAGAAAATAAGGGTTAAAAAACTTTCGAGACCTAATAGTGATTCGAAGAGTGTTTTTTTAGTATGAAACTATAAATTGATGGCTTAAAGCAGTCAAAGTCGAAGAACTCACATAGACCTTCGTTCTTATTAGTTATGGCTCCCGTAATTTCAAAAGAGTAAACCGTTATGGCTGTCCGAAAAATCGATATCCCCTGGGTGCAACATCTACGGTGCAAGGTGCAAATCCGTCCATAATGCCAAAAATGTGCCATACGACTTTAGAAATGAGTGCATGGATTTGAAATGAAATAGTATCATGGTGCATTTCTGTTCAACGACGGTAAATCGATGGCCAACCAGGGTGATCATGTTTTACTGTAAAATTCACATGAAGAAAACGAAGGGTAAAAAAAACTTCCGAGACGTGAAAGTGATTCGAATAGTGTTTTTTGGGTATGAAACTATGCATTGACAGCTTAAAGATGTCAAAGCCGTAGAACTCACGGAGGCCATTGTTTTGACTGGTTATGGCTCCGGTAACTCCAAAAGAATTAACCGTTATGGCTGTCCGAAGAATCGATATCCCTTGGATGCAACATCTACGGTGATAGGTGAAATATCCGTCCATAATGCCGAGACTGCACCGTACAACATTTATAAATGAGTGCATGGATTTGAAATGGAATAGTATCATGTTTCATCACTCTCCAGCAATGGAAAATTGATGGCCAGCCTCGGTGATCGCATTTTACAATAAAATTCACGTGAAGACAATGAAGGATAAAAAAACATCCGAACCCTAAAAGTGATTCGGATAGTGTTTTTTTTGGGTATGAAAGTATGCATTGATAGCTTAAGGATGTCAAAGCTATAGAATTCATAAAGACCTTCGTTTTGACTGGTTATGACTCTCGTAACTCCAAAAGAATCAACTGTCATAGCTGTCCGAAGAATCGATATCCCCTGGGCGCAACATCTACGGTGCAAGGTGCAACATCCGTCCACAATGCCAAAACTACGTCGTACGAATTTAAGAAATAAGTGCATGTATTTGAAAAGGAATAGTTACACGGTGCATCACTCTCCAGAGATGGTAATCGATGGCCAGCCATGGTGATCCTGTTCTACCGGGTAAAAAAACTTCTGAGACCTGAAAGTGATTCGGATAGTGTTTTTTGGGTATGAAAATATGCATTGATGGCTTAAAGCAGTCAAAGCCGTATTACTCACAAAGACCTTCGTTTTGACTGGTTATGGCTTGCATAACTCTAAAAGAGTCAACCGTTATGGCTGTCCGAAGAATCGATATCCCCTCGGTGCAACATCTACGGTGCAAGTTGCAACATCCGTCTACAATTCCGAAACTGTGCCATACGACTTTTAAAAATGAGTGCATGGATTTGAAATGTAATGGTACCATGGTGCATCTCTCTCCAGCGACGGAAAATCGATGGCCAGCCAGGGTGATCGCCTTTTACCATAAAATTCACGTGAAGAAAACGAAGGGTAAAAAACTTCCAAGACCTGAAAGTGATTCAGATAGTGTTTTTTGGGTACAAAACTATGCATTGACAGCTTAAAGATGTCAAAACCATAGAAATCATAAAGACCTTCAGGTTGACTGGTTATGGCTACCGTAACTCCAAAGAGCCAACCGTTATGGCTGTCTGAAGAATTGATATCCCCTGGTGCAAATCTACAGTGCAACGTGCAACATACATAATTCCAAAACTACGCCGTACGACTTTAAGAAATAAATGCATGGATTTGAAAGGGAATAGTACCATGGTGCATCACTCTCCAGCGATGGTAAATCGCTGGTCAGCCACGGTGATCCCGTTTTACCATAAAATTCACGTGAAGAAAACGAAGGGTAAAAAAACTTACAGGACCTGAAAGTGGTTCGGATAGTTGGTTTTTGGGTATGATGCAATGCATTGATGGCTTAAAGCAGCCAAAGCTGTAATGCTCACAAAGACCATCGCTTTGACTAGTTATGGCTTCCATAACTCCAAAAGAGTCAACCGTTATGGCTGTCCGAAGAGTTCACATCCCCTCGGTGCAACATCTACGGTGCAAGGTGCAACATTCATCGATAATCCCAAAAAAATGCCTTACGACTTTTAGAAATGAATGCATGGATTTAATGTAGAATAGTACCATGGTGCATCACTCTCCAGTGAAGGTAAATCGAAGGCTAGCCACGGTGATCCTATTTTACCATAAAATTTACGTGAAGAAAACAAAGGGTAAAAAAAATTCAAAGACTTGAAAGTGATTCGGATAATGTTTTTTGGGTGCGAAACTATGCATTGACGGCTCAAAGCCATTGAAGCCGTAGAACTCATAGAGACCTTTGTTTTGACTGGTTATGTTTTCCATAACTCCAGAAGAGTCAACCGTTATGGCTGTCCGAAGAATCGATATCACCTGGCGCAACATCTACGGGGCAAGGTGCAACATTCGTCCATAATGCCGAAACTACACCATTCAATTTTAGAAATGAATGCATGGATTTGAAACGGAATAGTACCATGGTGCATCACTCTCCAACGATGGTAAATTGATGGCCAGCCACGGTGATATCGTTTTACTATAAAATTCACGTGAAGAAAACGAAGAGTAAGAAAAAACTTCCGAGACCTTAAAGTGATTCGGAAAGTGTTTTTTTGGTATGAAACTATGCATTGATGGCTTAAAGACGTCAAAGCCGTGGAAATCCTAAAGACCTTTGTTTTGACTGGTTATGACTTTCATAACTCCAAAAGAGTAAATTGTTATGGCTCTCTGCAGATTCGATATTCCTTGGGAGCAATATTTACGGTACAAAGTGCAACATCCGTCCATCATGACGAAACTACACCATACGACTTTTAGAAATGAGTGCACGGATTTGAAACGGAATAGTACCATGGTGCATTACTTTCCAACGATAGTAAATCGAAGGCCCGCCACGGTGACCCTTTTTACCATAAAATTCACGTGAAGAAAACGAAGGGTAAAAATACTTCCTAGACCTGAAAGTGATTTGGATAGTGTTTTTTTGGTATGAAACTATGCATTGATGGCTTAAAGCTGCCAAAGCCACAAAACTCACAAACACCTTCATTTTGACTGGTTATGGCACCCGTAACTCCAAAAGAGTCAACCGTTATGGCTATTCGAAGAATCGATATCCCTTGGGAGCAACATCTACGGTGTAAGGTGCAACATCCATCCATAATTCCGAAACTGAGATGTACGATTTTTATAAATGAGTGCGTGGATTTGAAATAGAATAGTAGCATGGCGCATCACTCTCTAACAATGGTAAATTGATGGCTAGCCACGGTGATCCCGTTTTACCATAAAATTCACGTTAAGAAAACTTAAAACTTTCAAGACCTAAAGTGATTCAGATAGTTTTCTTTTGGGTATTAAACTATGCATTGATTGCTTAAAGATGTCAAAGCCGTATAACTCAAAGAGTCCTTCGTTCCGACTGGTTATGGCTCCCGTAACTCCAAAAGGGTCAATTATTATGGCTGTCCGAAGAATCGATATCCTCGGGGCGCAACATCTACGGTGCAAGGTGCAACAACCATCCGTAATGCCGAAATTGCACCATATGACTTTTAGAAATAATTGCATGAATTTAAAATGGAATAGTACCATAGTGCATCACTCTCCAGCGATGGTAAATCGATGGCCAATTATGGTGATATTGTTCCACAACATAATTCACGTGATAAAAATGAAGGGTAAAAAACTTATGAGACCTAAAAGTGGTTCAGATAGTGTTTTTTGGGTATGAAACTATGCATTGACGGCTTGAAGATGTCAAAGCCATAGATATCACAGAGACCTTTTTTTTGACTAGTTATGACTTCTATAACTCCAAAAGAGTCAGCCGTTATGCCTGTCCGAAGAATCGATATCCCATGGGCATAATATCTACAGTGCAAGGTGCATCATCCATCCTTAACGTCGAAACTGTGTCATACGACTTTTAGAAATGAGTGCACGGATTCGAAATGGAATAGTACTATGGTGCATCACCCTCCAGCGATGGTAAATCGAATGCCAGCCACGGTGATCCCATTTTACTACAAAATTCACGTGAAGAAAACGAAGGGTATAAAAAATTTCGAGACCTAAAAGTGATTCGGATAGTGTTTTTTTAGGTATGAAACTATGAATTGATGGCTTAAAGCTACAAATTCATAGGACTCACAGAGACTTTCATTTCGACTGGTTATGGATCCCGCAACTCCAAAAGGTTCAACCGTTATGGCTGTCCAAAGAATCGTTATCTCCTAGGGGCAACATCCACAGTGCAAGGTGCAACATCTATCCATAATCCCGAAGCTGCACTGTACGACTTTTAGAAATGAGTGCATGGATTTGAAATGGAATAGTACCATGGTGCATCGCTCTCCCACGATGATAAATCGATGTCCAACCACGATGATCTCGTTTTACCCTAAAATTCACGTAAAGAAAACGAAGGGTAAAAAAGTTTCCAAGACCTGAAAGTGATTCAGATATTGTTTTTTAGTACGAAACTACGCATTGACGGCTTAAAGATTTCAAAGCCATAGAACTCACAAAGATCTTCGTTTTGACTGGTTATGGCTCCTGTAACACCAAAAGAATCAACCGTTATGGCTGTCTGAAGAATTGATATCCTTGGGCGTAACATCTATGGTCCAAGGTGCAACATTCGTCCATAATGCAGAAACTGCGCCGTACGACTTTTAGAAATGAGTGGATGGATTTGAAATGGAATAGTAACATGATGCATCACTTTCTAGTGATGGTAAATCGATGGCCGGCCACGGTGATCATGTTTTACCATAAAATTCACATGAAAAAAACGAAGGGTAAAAACGACTTTCGAGGCCTGAAAGTGATTCAGATAGTGTTTTTTGTATGAAACTATGCATTGATGGCTTGAATATTTCAAAGCCGTAGAACTCACTGAGATGTTCGTTTTGACTGGTTATTGCTCCCTTAACTCAAAAAGAGTTAACAGTTATGGCTGTTTGAAGAATCGATATTACTTGAGCGCAACGTCTATGGTACAAGATGCAGCATCCATCCATAATGCCGAAACTGCACCGTTCAACTTTTAAAAATGAGTTCGTGGATTTGAAACGGAATAGTACCATAGTGCATCACTCTCCAGCGATGGTAAATCGATGGCCAGCCACGGTGATCCCGTTTTACCATAAAATTCATGTGAAGAAAACAAAGGATAAAAAACTTCTGAGACCTGAAAATGATTTGGATAGTGTTTTTTTTGGGTATTAAACTATGCATTGAAGGATTAAAGATGTCAAATTCATAGAACTCACAAAGACCTTCGCTCCGATTGGTTATGGCTCCCGTAACTCCAAAAGGATCAACCGTTATGGCAGCCCGAAGAATCGATATCCCTTGGACGCAACATCTACGGTGCAAGGTGCAACATTCATCCATAATGCCGAAATTGCACCATACGTATTTTATAAATTAGTGCTGGGATTTGAAATAGAATAGTACCATGGTGGATCATACTCCAACGATGGTAAATTGATGGCCAGCCACGGTGATCGTGTTTTACCATAAAATTCACATGAAGAAAACAAATGATAAAAGAAACATCCGTGGCCTGAAAATGGTTAAGATAGTGTTTTTTGGGTATGAAACTATGCATTGATGGCTTAAAGATGTCAATGCCGTAGAACTCACAAAGACCATCGTCTTGACTGGTTATGGCTCCCGAAACTCCAAAAGGGTCAACCGTTATGGCTGTCCGAAGAATCGATATACCTTGGGTGTAACATTATAAGGTGCATGGTGCAACATCCATCCATAATGCCGGAACGCTCGTCGTGCAACTTTTAGAAATGGGTATATGGATTTGAAATGAAATAGTACCATGGTGCATCACACTCCAGCGATGGTAAATCGATAGCCAGCCACGGTGACAGCGTTTTACCATAAAATTCACGTGGAGAAAACGAAGGGTAAAAAAACTTCCGAGACTTTAAAGTGATTCGATAGTGTTTTTTAAGTATTAGACTATGCATTGACGGCTTAAAATGTCAAAGCCGTAGAACTCGCAAAGACCTTCATTTTGACTGGTTATGACTCTGGTTACTCCAAACGAGTCAACCGTTATGGTTGTCCGAAGAATTGATATTCCTTGGGCACAATATCTACGGTGCATGGTGAAACATCCGTACATAATACCGAAATTGCACCATATGACTTTTAGAAATGAGTGTGTGGATTTAAAATGGAATAGTACAGTGGTACATCACTCTCTAGCGATGATAAATCAATGGCCAACCACGGTGATCGCGCTTTATCATAAAATTCTCATTAAGAAAACGAAGGATAAAAAAACTTTTGAGACCTGAAAGTGATTAGGATAGCATTTTTTGGGTATGAAACTGTGCATTGATGGCTCAAAGCTATCAAAGCCGTACAACTCACAGAGGCTTTTGTTTCGGCTGGTTATGGTCCCGTAACTCCAAAAGGGTCAACCGTTATGCCTATCCGAAAAATCGATATCCCTTGGGAGCAACATCTACGGTGCAAGGTGCAACATCCGTCCATAATGTCGAAACTGCACCACATGACTTTTAGAAATGCATATATGGATTTGAAATGGAATAGTACAATGGTGCATCACTCTCTAGCGATGGTAAATTGATGACCAACTACGGTGATCGCGTTTTACCATAAAATTCACGTGAAGAAAGCAAAGGGTAAAAAACTTCAGAGACTTAAAAGTGATTCGGATAGTGTTTTTTGAGTATGAAACTATGCATTGACGGCTTAAAGATGTCAAAGCCGTAGAACTCACAGAGACATTCGTTTTGACTGGTTATGACTTTCGTTACTCCAAGAGTCAACCATTATGGTTGTCCGAAGAATCGATATTCCTTGGGCACAATATTTATGGTGCAAGGTGCAACATCCGTCCATAATGCCTAAACTCCGTCATACAACTTTTAGAAATGAATGCGTGGATTTGAAATGGAATAGTACCACATTGCATCACCCTCTAGCGATGGTAAATTGATAGCCAGCCACGGTGATCGCGTTTTACCATAAAATTCACGCGAAGAAAACGAAGGGTAAAAAAAAAATTCGAGACCTAAAAGTGATAATATAATGTTTTTTTAGGTATGAAACTATGCATTAATGGCTCAAAGCCTTCAAAGCCGTAGAACTCACTGAGACCTTCGTTTTGACTGGTTATGGATCCCATAACTCTACAAGAGTCAACCGTTATGGCTGTCTAAAAAATCGATATCCCTTGGGCGCAACATCTATGGTGCAAGGTGCAACATCCGTCCATAATGCCGAAACTGCGTCGTATGACTTTTAGAAATGAGTACATGGATTTTAAATGGAATATTACCATGGTGCATCACCCTCCAGCGATGGTAAATCGATGGCCAACCACGGTGATTGCGTTTTACTATAAAATTCATGTGATGAAAACGAAGGGTAAAAAAAATTCCAAGACCTGAAAGTGATTCAGATAGTGTTTTTATGGGTATGAAACTATGCACTGACGGTTTAAAGAGGTAAAAGCCGTAGAACTCACAGAAACCTTCGTTTTGACTGGTTATGGCTCTTGTAACTCCAAAAGAGTCAACCGTTTTGGGTGTCCGAAGAACCGATATCTCTTGGGCACATCCACGGTGCAAGGTGCAACATCCGTCCATAATGCTGAAACTGCACCGTTCGACTTTTACAAATGAGTGCATGGATTTGAAATGAAATAGTACCATGGTGCATCACTCTCCAGCGATGGTAAATCAAAGGCCAACCACGGTGATCCGGTATTACTATAAAATTCACGTGAAGAAAGCGAAGGGTAAAAAAATTCCAAGACCTGAAAGTGATTCATATAGTGTTTTTTTGGATATGAAACTATGCATTAATGTCTTTAAGCTGTCAAAGCCATAGAACTCACGGAGACCTTCGTTTTGACTGGTTATGTCTTCTATAACTCCAAACCTTCAAACATTATGGCCATTCGAAGAATCGATATCCCCTGGGTGCAACGTCTACGGTGCAAGTGCAACATCCGTCCATAATGCCGAAATAGCACCGTACGACTTTTAGAAATGAGTGCATCGATTTGAAATGGAATAATACCATGGTTCATCACTCTCTAGCGATGTTAAATCGGTGGCCAGCCACGGTGATCCCATTTTACCATAAAATTCACGGAAGAAAATGAAGGGTAAAAAAACTTTCGAGACCTGAAAGTGATTCGGATAGTGTTTTTTGGATATGATAGAAATCACAGATACCTTCGTTTTGACTGGTTATGGCTTCCGTAACTCCAACAGAGTCAGCCGTTATGGCTGTCCGAAGAATTGATATCCCCTGGGAACAACATCTACGGTCCAAGGTGCGACATTCATCCATAATTCTGAAACTTCGCCATACGACTTTTAGAACTGAGTGCATAGATTTGAAATGGAATGGTGACATGGTGCATCACTCTCCAGCGATGGTAAATTGATGGCCAGCCAAGGTGATCGCGTTTTACCATAAAATCCACGTGAAGAGAACGAAGGGTAAAGAAAATTTCCGAGACCTAAAAGTGATTCGATATTGTTTTTTGGGTAAAAACTATGCATTGATGACTTAAAGATGTCAAAGCCGAAGAACTCATATAGACCTTCGTTTTGACTGGTTATGGCTCCTGTAATTCCATAAGGGTCAATCGATATGGCTGTCCGAAGAATCGATATCCCCTAGGCGCTACATCAATGGTGCAAGGTGCAACTTCCGTCCATAGTGCCGAAACTACGCCGTACGGCTGTTAGAAATGAGCGCATGGATTTGAAATGGAATAGTACCATGGTGCATCACTCTCCAGCAGTGGCACATCGATGGCCAGCCATGGTTATATCATTTTACCATAAAATTCACATGAAAAAAACGAAGGATAAAAAAACTTCCAAGACCTGAAAGCGGTTTGGATAGTGTTTTTTGGGTATGAAACCAAGCATTGACGGCTTAAATATGTCAAAGCCATAGAACTCATAAAGATCTTCGTTTTGACTGGATATGACTTTCGTAACTACAAAAGAGTCAACCGTTATGGCTGTCTGAAGAATTGATATACCTTGGGCGCAACATCTATGGTGCAAGCTGCAACATCTGTCCGTAGCATCGAAAACAGCGCCGTACGAATTTTAAAAATGAATGCATGGATCTCAAATGGAATAGTACCATGGTGCACCGCTCTCCAGCGTTTGTAAATCGAAGGCCAGCCACGGCGATCCTATTTTACCATAAAATTCATGTGAAGAAAACAAAGGGTAAAAAAAACTTTTGAGACCTGAAAGTGATTCGGATAGTGTTTTGTTGGGTATGAAACAATGTATTGGTGGCTTAAATCTGTCAAAGCCGTAGAATTCATAGAGATCTTCATTTTTGGTGGTTATGACTCTCGTAACTCCAAAAGAGTCAACCATTATGGCCGTTCGAAGAATCGATATCCCCTGGGCGCAACATCTATGGTGCAAGGTGTAACATCCATCCATAATTCCAAAACCGCGCCATAGAATTTTTAGAAATGAGTGCATGGATTTGAAATGGAATAATACCATGGCGCATCACTCTTCAGCGATGGTAAATCGATGGCCAACCACGGTGATTCCATTTTACCATAAAATTCACGTGAAGAAAACGAAAGGTAAAAAAAAACATCCGAGACTTGAAAGTAATTCGAATAATGTTATTTTAGGTATGAAAATAATCATTGACGGCTTAAGGCCTTCAGAGGTCCAGAACTCATAGAGACCTTTGTTTCAACTGGTTATGGCTCTGGTTACTCCAAAAGAGTCAACCGTTATGGCTATCCGAAGAATCGATATCCCTTGGGCGCAACATTTACGGTGCAAGGTGCGACATCCGTCCATAATGCCAAATCTACATCGTACGACTTTTAGAAATGAGTGCGTGGATTCGAAACGGAATAGTACCATGGTGCATAACTGTCCAACGATGGTAAATCGATGGCCAGCCATGGTGATCTCTTTTTACCATAATTTCATGTGAAGAAAACGAAGGGTAAAAAGCTGTCCTAGAACTAAAAGTGATTCAAATAGTTTTTTTTTGGAATGAAACTATGCATTTATGGCTTAAAGATGTCAAAGACATAGAACTCACGGAGATCTTCTTTTTGATTAGTTATGGCTCTCGTAACTCTAATAGATTCAACGGTTATGGTTATCCGAAGAATCGATATCCCTTGAGCGCAACATCTACGGTGCAAGATGCAAAATCCGTCCATAATGCCGAAACTACGCCGTACGAATTTTAGAAATGAATTCGGGGATTTGAAACGGAATAGTACCATGGTGCATCATTCTCCAGCGATGGTAAATCGATGGCAGCCATGGTGATCTCATTTTACCATAAAATTCACGTAAAGAAAACAAAGGGTAAAAAAACTTTCGAGACTTTGAAATGATTCGGATAGTGTGTTTTTGGGTATTAAACTAGGCATTGATGGCTTAATGCTGTCAAAGCCGTAGAACTGGCTCCCGTAACTCCAAAAGAGTCAACCGTTATGGGTGTTCGAAGAATAGATATCCCCTGGGCGCAAATCTATCCTGCGAGGTACAACATCCATCCATAATCCCAAAACTACGCCCTACGACTTTTACAAATGAGTTCGTGGATTTGAAATGGAATAGTACCATGGTGCATCACTATCCAGCAATGGTAAATCGATGGCTAGCCAGGGTGATTGCGTTTTACCATAAAATTCACGTGAAGAAAACGAAGGGTGAAAAAACTTTCAAAACCTGAAAGTGATTTGGATAGTCTTTTTTTGGGTATGATACTATGCATAATGGATTTAAGATGTCAAAGACGTAGAACACACAGAGACTTTCGTTTTGAGTGGTTAAGGCTCCCATAACTCCAAAAGAGTCAACTGTTATGGCTGTCCAAAGAACCGATATCCCTTGGGCGCAACATCTACGGTGCAAGGTGCAACATCCACCCATAATGTCGAAACTGCGTCGTACGACTTTTAAAAGTGAGTGCAAGGATTTGAAATGGAATAGTTCCATGGTGCATCACTCTACAGTGATGGTAAATCGAAGGCCAGCCACGGTGATCCGATTTTACCATAAAATTCACGTGAAGAAAACGAAGGGTAAAAAAAACTTCCAGGACCCGAGAGTGATTCATTTAGTGTTTTGTTGGATATGAAACTATGCATCGATGGCTTAAAGCTATCAAACCGTAGAACTCATAGAGATCTTCGTTTTGACTGGTTATGGCTCCCGTAACTTCAAAACAGCCAACTATTATGGCTGTCCGAAGAATTGATATCCCCTGGGCGCAACATATACGTTGCAAGGTGCAACATCCATCCATAATGCCGAAACTACGCCGTATGAATTTTACAAATGAGTGCATGGATTTGAAACGGAATAGTACCATGGTACCTCACTCTCCATCGATGGTAAATCGTTGGCCAGCGACGGTGACCCCATGTTACCATAAAATTCACGTGAAGGAATTGAAGGATAAAAAAACTACCGAGACCTAAAAGTGATTCTGATAGTGTTTTTATGGGTATGATAGAACATACAGAGACCTTCATTTTGGCTATTTATAGCTTCCGTAACTCTAAAAGGGTCAACCGCTATGGCTGTCCGAATAATCGATATTCCCTGGACGCAACATCTACGGTGAAAGGTGCAACATCCTTCCATAATCCCAAACTGCGCCATACGACTTTTGGAAATGAATGCTTGGATTTGAAATGAAATATTACCATGGTGCATCACTCTTCAGCAATGGTGAATCGATGGTCAGCCGGGGTGATCGTGTTCTACCATAAAATTCACGTGAAGAAAATGAAGGTTTAAAAAAACTTCCGAGACCTTGAAGTGATTTGGGTTGTGTTTTTTTGGGTATGAAACTATGCATTGATGGCTTATAGCATTAAATGCCATAGAACTCATAGAGACCTTTTGACTGGTTATGGCTCGCGTAACTCCAAAAGAATCAACCGTTATGACTGTCTGAAAAATCTATATCCCTTGTGCGCAACATGTATGCTGCAAGGTGCAACATCTGTCCATAATCCCGAAAATGCGCCTTACGTCTTGTAGAAATGAGTGGATGGATTTGAAACGGAAAAGTACCATGGCGCATCACTATCCAGCGATGGTAAATCGATGGCCATCCAGGGTGATCGTGTTTTACCATAAAATTCACGTGAAGAAAACGAAGGGTTAAAAAAAACTTTCGAGACCTGAAAGTGATTCGGGTAGTGTTTTTTTGGGTATGATACTATGCATTGATGGGTTAAATATTTCAATGCCGTAGAACTCATAGAGACCTTCTTTTGGACTAGTTATGGCTCATGTAGCTCCAAAAGGGTCAACCGTTATAGTTGTCCGAAAATCGGTATCCCCTAGGCGCGACATCTACGGTGCAAGATGCAACATCCGTCCATAATACCAAAACTGCACCGTACGACTTTTAGACATGAGTGCATGGATTTGAAATGGAATAGTACCATGGTGCATCACTCTCCTACGATGGCACATCGACGGCCAGTCACGGTGATATCGTTTTACCACAAAATTCACCTGAAGAAAACGAAGGGTAAAAAAACTTTCAAGACCTGAAAGTAGTTCGGATAGTGTTTTTTGGGTATGAACCTATGCATTGATGGCTTAAAGATTTAAAAGCAAAAGAATTCACCAAGACCTTCATTTTGACTGGTTATGGCTCCCGTAACTCCAAAAGAGAGTCAACCGTTATGGCTGTACAAACAATCGATTGGGCATAACATCTACGGTGCAAGGTGCAACATCCATCCATAATGCCGAAATTGAGCCGTACGACTTATAGAAATGAGTGCATGGATTTACCATTGTGCATCACTCTGCAGCGATGGTCAGCCATAGTGATCCTGTGTTACCATAAAAATCAAGTAATGAAAACGAAGGGTAAAAAATTTGCAAGGTCTGAAGTGATTCGGATAGTGTTTTTTTGGGTATTAAACTATGCACTAATGCCTTAAAGTTTTCAATGCCATAGAACTCACAGAGGCCTTCATTTTGACAAGTTATGGCTTCCATAACTCCAAAAGAGTCAACCGTTATGTCTGTTCGAAGAATCAATATTTCCTAGGCGCAACATCTATGGTGCAAGGTGCGACATCTATCCATAATGCCGTAACCGCGCCGTACGACTTTTAGAAATAAGTGCATAGATTGAAAACGGAATAGTACGATGATGCACCACTCTCCAGTGATGGTAAATCGATAGCTAGCCACGGTGATCCTGTTTTACCATAAAATTCACGTGAAGAAAAAGAAGGGTTAAAAAAAACTTCCGAGACCTGAAAGTGATTCGGATAGTGATTTTTCGGTATGAAATTATGCATTGACGGCTTAAAGATTTCAAAGTCGTAAAACTCGCGGAGATCTTCGTCTTGACTGGTTATGGCTTCCGTAACTCTAAATGATTTAACCGTTAAGGCCGTTCGAAGAATTGATAGCCCTTAGGCGCAACATCTACAGTGCAAGGTGCAATATCCGTCCACAATGCCGAAACTGTGCCGTACGTATTTTAGAAATGAGTGCGTGGATTTGAAACGGAATAGTACCATGGTGCTTCACTTTCTAGCGATGGTAAATCAGTGGCCAGCCATGGTGATCGTGTTTTACCATAAAATTCACGCGAAGAAAACGAAGGGTAAAATAAATTTCCGGGACCCGAAAGTGATTCGAAAGTTTTTTTTGGTATGGAACTATGTATTGATGGCATAAAGATGTCAAAGCTCTAGAACTCATAGATGTCGTCGTTTTGACTGGTTATGGCTCCCGTACCGTTATAGCTGTTCGAAGAATCGATATCCCTTAGGCGCAACATCTACGGTGCAAGGTGCAACATCCGACCACAATGCCGAAACTGCACCGTATGACTTTTAGAAATGAGTACACGAATTTGAAATGGAATAGCACCATGGTGCATCACTCTCCAGCGATGGTAAATCGATGGCCAGCCATGGTGATCCAGTTTTACCTTAAAATTCACATGAAGAAAAAGAAGGGTAAAAAAACATCTGAGCCCCTATAGCGATTCGGATAGTGTTTTTTTGGGTATGTAACTATACAGTGATGTCTTAAAGCTATCAAAGCCGTAGAACTCACAAAAATCTTCGTTTGGACTTGTTATGGCTCCCGTTACTCGAAAAGAGTCAACCGTTATGGCTGTCCGAAGAATCGATATCCCCTAGGCACGACATTTATGGTGCAAGATGCAACATCCGTCCATAATGTCGAAACTGTGCCGTACAACTTTTGGAAATGAGTGCATGGATTTGAAATGAAACAATACCATGATGCATCACTCTCTAGCAATGGTTAATCGATGGCCAGCAATGGTGATCGCATTTTACCATAAAATTCACGTAAAGAAAACGAAGGGTAAAAAAACTTCTGAGACCTAAAAGTGATTTGAATAGTGTTTTTTTGGTTTGAAACTATACATCGATTGCTTAAAGATGACAAAGCCATAGAACTCACAAAGACCATCGTTTTGACTAGTTATGGGTCCCGTAAATCCAAAAGGCCAATAGTTATGGCTGTCCGAAGAATCGTTATCACCTAAGCATAACAACTACGGTGCAAGGTGCAACATCCGTCCATAATGCCGAAACTGCGCCGTACAACTTTTAGAAATGAGTGTGTGGATTTGAAACGAAATAGTATCATGGTGCATCACACTCCAGCAATCGTAAATCGATGGCCAGCCTCAGTGACCGCATTTTACCATAATACACATAAATAAAACGAAGGGTAAAAAAACTTCCGAGACTTGGAAGTGATTCGTATAGTGTTTTTTGAGTATGAAACTACCCAATGACGACTTAAAAATGTCAAAGCCACAGAACTCCTTCGTTTTGACTGATAATGGCTCTCGTTACTCCAAAAGAGTCAAACGTTATGGTTGTCCGAAGAATCGATATCCCTTGGGTGCAATATCTATAGTGCAAGATGCACCGTCCGTCCATAATGCCGAAACTATACTATACGACTTTTAGAAATGAGTACGTGTAATTGAATGAAATAATACAACAGTGTATCACTCTCCAATGATGGTAAAGTGGTTGCTAGCGACGGTCATCCCATTTTACCATAAAATTCACATGAAGAAAACGAAGGGTAAAAAAAACTTTCGAGACCTGAAAGTGATTCGGAAAGTGTTTTTTTAGGTATGACACTTTGTAGTGATGGCTCAAAGCCGTGAAAGCAGTAGAACTCACGGACACCTTTTTTTGACTTGTTATGGCTCCCGTAACTCCAAAAGAGTCAATTGTTATGGCTGTCCGAAGAATCGATATTTTCTGTGCGCAACATTACGGTGCAAGGTGCAACATCTGTCCATAATGTTGAAATTCCACCGTACGACTTTTAGAAATGAGTACATGGATTTGAAATGGAATAATGCCATGGTGCATCACTCTCCAGTGATGGTAAATTGATGGCCAACCACGGTGATCGCGTTTTACCATAAAATTCACGTGAAGAAAATGAAGGGTAAAAAAATTCCAAGGCCTGAAAGTGATTCGGATTGTGTTTTTTGGGTATGAAACTACACATTGGCAACTTTAAGATGTAAAAGCCATAGAACTCACAGAGATCTTCGTTTTGACTGGTTATGGCTACCGTAACTAGAAAAGAGTAAACCATTTTGGGTGTCGGAAGAACAGATATCCTTTGGGCACAATATCTACGGTGCTAGGTGCAACATCCATCCATAATGCCAAAAATGCGCCATTCGACCTTTAGAAATGAGTGTGTGGATTTGAAATGAAATAGTACCATGGTGCATCACTCTCCAGCGATGGTAAATTGAATGCCAGCTACAGTGATCTGGCCTTACCATAAAATTCACGTGAAGAAAACATGGGGTAAAAAAAAAATTTAAGACCTGAAATTGATTCATATAGTGTTTTTTGGGTATGAAACTATGCATTGATGGCTTAAAGCTGTCAAAGCCGTAGAACTCACAGAGACCTTCGTTTTGACGGGTTATGGCTCTCGTAACTCCAAAAAAGTCAACCGTTATGGCCGTTCGAAGAATCGGTATCCCGTGGGCGCAACATCTACGGTGCAAGTTGCAACATCCATCTATAATCCTGAAACTACACCGTACGACTTTTAGAAATGAATGCATGGATTTGAAATGGAATAGTACCATGGTGCATCACTCTCTAGTGATGGTAAATCAATGGCCAGCCACGGAGATCCGGTTTTACCATAAAATTCACGTGAAGAAAATGAAGGGTAAAAAAAAAACTTCCAAGGCCTGAAAGTGATTGGGATAGCGTTTTTGGGTATAAAACTAATCATTGACATCTTAAAGCCTTTAAAGCTGTAAAACTAACATAGACCTTCGTTTTGACTGGTTATGGTTTCCGTAACTCTAAAAGAGTCAACTGTTATGGCTGTCCGAAGAATCGATATCCCCCGAGCGCAATATTTATAGTGCAAGGTGCAACATCTGTCTATAATGCCGAAACTACACCGTACGACTTTTAGAAATGAGTGCATAAATTGAATAGTACCATGGTGCATCACTTTTCAGCGATGGTAAATCGATGGCCAGCCACGATGATCGCGTTTTACTATAAAATTCACGTGAAGAAAACGAAGGGTAAAAAAAACTTTCGATACCTGAAAGTGATTCAGATAGTGTTTTTTTATATTAAACTATGCATTGACGGCTTAAAGATGTCAAACCGTACAACTTATAGAGTTCTTCGTTTTGGCTGGTTATGGGTGTTGTAACTCCAAAAGAGTCAACCATTATGGCTGTTCCAAAAATCAATATCCCTTAGACGAAACATCTATGGTGCAATGTGCAACATCCGTCCATAATGCCGAAATGGTACCGTACGAATTTTAGAAATGAGTGTGTGGATTTGAAATGGAATTGTACCATGGTGCATCACTCTCCAGCGATGGTAAATCGATGGTCGGCCATAGTGATCCCGTTTTACCATAAAATTCACGTGAAGAAAACGAACGGTAAAAAAAACTTCTGAGACCTTAAAGTGATTTGGATAGTGTTTTTTGACTATGAAACTATGCATTAATGGCATTAAGCCATAGAACTCATTGAGACCTTCTTTCTGAATGGTTATGGCTTCCATAACTCCAAAAGAGTCAACCGTTACGGCTGTCCAAAGAATCGATATCCCTTGGGCGCAACATCTTCGGTGCAAGATGCAACATCTGTCCATAATCCTGAAACTGTGCCATACGAATTTTAGAAATGAGTGCATGGATTTGAAATGAAATAGTATCACGGTGCATCATTCTGCAGCGATGGTAAATCGATGGCCAGCCACGGTGATCCCGTTTTACCATAAAATTCACTTTATGAAACAATGGGTGAAAAAAACTTCTGAGACCTGAAAGTGATTCGGATAGTGTTTTTTGGGTATGAAATTAATCATTGACGACTTAAAGCAATTAATGCCGTAGAACTTATAGAGACCTTCATTTTGACTGGTTGTGGCTCTTGTAACTCCAAAAGAGTCAACCTTTATGGATGTCCGAAGAATCGATATCCCCTTGGCGCGACATCTACGATGCAAGGTGCAACATCCGTCCATAATGCCAAAACTGTGATGTACAACTTTTGGAAATGAGTGCATGTATTTGAAATGGAATAGTACCATGATGCATCACTCTCTAGCAATGGTAAATCAATGGGCAACAACGGTGATCGCATTTTACCATAAAAATCACATGAAGAAAACGAAGGGTAAAAAAACTTTCGAGACTCGAAAGTGATTCGAATAGTGTTTTTTGGGTATGAAACTATACATTGGCGGCTTTAAGATGACAAAGCCGTAGAACTCACAGAGACCTTCGTTTTGACTAGTTATGGCACCCATAATTCGAAAAGAGTCAACCGTTATGGCTGTGTGAAGAATTGAAATCCCTTGGGCACAACATCTATGGTGCAAGGTGCAAAATCCGCCCATAATGTAGAAACTGCGCCATACGACTTTTAGAAATGAGTGCGTGGATTTGAAACGGAATAATACTAAGGCGCATCACTCTCCAGCAATGGTAAATCGATGGCCAGCCATGGTAATCCTGTTTTACCATAATATTCACTTGAAGAAAACGAAGGGTAGAAAAATTTTCGAGGCCTTAAAGTGATTCGAATTGTATTTTTTTGGGTATAAACTATGCATTGATGGCTTAAAGCCGTCGAAGCCGTATAATTCACAAAGATCTTCATTTTGATTGATTATGGCTTCTATAACTCCAAAAGAGTCAACCGTTATGGATGTTCGAAGAATCGATATCATCTGGGAGCAACATCTATGGTGTAAGGTGCAACATTCGTCCATAATGCCGAAACTATGCCATACAACTGTAGAAATGAGTGCATGGATTTAAAATGAAATAGTACCATGGTGCATCACTCTCTAGTGATGGTAAATTGAAGGCCAGCCATGATGATCCTTTTTTACCATAAAATTCACGTGAAGAAACGAAGGGTAAAAAACCTTCCGAGGCCTGAAAGTGATTCAGATAACGTTTTTTGGATATGAAACTGATCATTGATGGCTTAAAGCCATTAACGCAATAGAACCTGTCTTCTTTTTGACTGGTTATGGCTCCCGTAACTCCAAAAGAGCGAACCGTTATGGCTGGACGAAGAATCGTTATCCCTGGGAGCAACATCTACGGTGCAAGATGCAATGTTTGTCCATAATGCCGAAACTGCACCGTACGACTTTTGAAAATGAGTGCATGGATTTGAAATGAAATATTACAATGGTGCATCACTCTACAATGATGGTAAATCGATGGCCAGCCTGGTGATCGCATTTTACCATAAAATTCACATGAAGAAAACGAAGGGGAAAAAACTCCCTAGACCTGAAAGTGATTTGGATAGTGTTTTTTTTGGGTATGAAACTATGCATTGATGGCATAAAGATGTCAGAGCCGAAGAACTCACAGAGGCCTTCGTTTTGACTGGTTATGCCTTCCGTAACTCCAAAAGAGTGAACCGTTTTGGCTGTCCGTAGAATTGATATCCCTTAGGCGCAACATCTACGGTGCAAGGTGCAACATCCGTCCATAATGCCAAAACCACGCCATACGACTTTTAGAAATGATTTCATGGATTTGGAATGGAATAGTTCCATGGTTCATCACTCTCCAGCGATGGTAAAATGATGGCCAGCCGCGGTGATCCCGTTTTATGATAAAATTCGTGTGCAGAAAACGAAGGGTAAAAAAAACTTCCAAGACCTTAAAGTGATTCAAAAAGTGTTTTTTGGGTATGAATCTATGCATTGACGGCTTAAATCTGTCAAAACCATAGAACTCACAAAGATCTTCGTTTTGACTATTATGGCTTCTGTAACTCGAAGAGAGTCAACCGTTATGGCTGTCTGAAGAATTGATATCTCCTGGGCGCAACATCTAAGGTGAAAGATGCGACATCCGTCAATAATCCTGAAACTGTGCCACACGACTTTTAGAAATCAGTGAATGGATTTGAATCGGAATAATACCATGGTGCATCACTCTCAGCGATGGTAAATTGATGGCCAGCCACGGTGATATAGTTTTACTATAAAATTCCCTTGAAGAAAACGAAGGGTAAAAAAATAGCTTACGCGACCTGAAAGTGGTTCGGATTGTGGTTTTTTGGGTATGAAACTACGCATTGGAGGCTTAAGGATTTCAAAGTCGTAGAACTCACAAATACCTTCGTTTTGACTGGTTATGACTTTCGTAACTCCAGAAGAGTCAACCGTTATGGATGTCCGAAAAATCGATATCTCCTGAGCGCAACATATACGGTGTAAGGTGCAACATCCGTCCATAATGTCGAACTGCATCGTACAACTTTTAGAATTGAGTGCATGGATTTGAAATGGAATAGTATAATGGTGCATCACTCTGCAGCGATGCTAAATCGAACGTCAGCCACGGTGATCCCGTTTTACCATAAAATTCACGTGAAGAAAACAAAGGGTAAAAAACTTCCGAGACCTGAAAGTGATTCAGATAGTGTTTCTTTGGGTATAAAACCATGCATTGACAGCTTAAAGCCGTAGAATTCACCGAGACCTTCGTTTTGACTGGTTATGGATCTCGTAACTCCAAAAGGGTCAACCATTATGGCTGTCCGAAGAATCTATGTCCCTTGGAAGCAACATCTACGGTGCAAGGTTCAACATCCATCCATAGTCATGAAACGGCGCCATACGACTTTTATAAATAAGTGCATGGATTTGAAATGGAATAGTACCATGGTGTGTCACTCTCCAGCAATAGTAAATCGATGGCCAGCCACGGTGATTCCGTTTTACCATAAATTTCACGTGAAGAATCGAACGTTGAAAAAAACTTCCGAGACCTTAAAGTGATTCGAATAGTGTTTTTTTGACTATGAAACTATGCACCGACGACTTAAAGCCGCTAGACATGTAGAACTCACTAATACCTTCGTTTTGACTGTTTATGGCTCCGTAACTCCAAAAGATCAACCGTTATGGCTGTCAGAAGAATCAATATCCCTTGGGCGCAACATCTGCGGTGCAAGATGCAACATCTATCCATAATACCAAAACTGCCCCATACGAGTTTTAGAAATGAATGTGTGGATTTGAAATGGAATAGTATCACGGTGCACCACTCTCCAGCGATGGTAAATCGATGGCCAGCCATGGTAATCCCGTTTTACCATAAAATTCACGTTAAGAAAACGAAGGCTAAAAAAACATCTGAGACTTGAAAGTGATTCTGATACTATTTTTGGGTATGAAACTAATGATTGACGGCTTAAAGCTGTAGATCTCACAGAGTCCTTCGCTTTGACTAGTTATGGCTCCCGTAACTCTAAAAGAGTCAGCCATTACGGCTGCCCGAAGAATCGATATCCCTTGGGCACGACATCTACGGTGCAAGGTGCAACATCCGTCCATAATGCCAAAACTGCACCATACGACTTTTGAAAATGAGTGCATGGACTTGAAACGGAATAGTACCATGATGCATCACTCTCTAGCAATGGTAAATCGATGGCCAGCAATGGTGATCGCGTTTTACCATAAAATTCGCATGAAAAAACAAAGGGTAAAAAAAACTTCGAGACCTGAAAGTTATTCGAATAATGTTTTTTTGGGTATGAAACTATACACTGACGGCTTAAAGATGAAAAATCGTAGAACTCTTAGAGACCTTCATTTTGACTGGTTATGGCTCCCATAACTCGAAAAGAGTCAAGCGTTATGGCTGTCCGAAGAATTGATATCCCTTGGGAGCAACATCTACGGTGCAAAGTACAACATCCATCCATAGCATAGAAATTGCGCTGTACGACTTTCAAAAATGATTGCGTGGATTTGAAGCATAATGGTACCATGGCGCATCACTCTTCAACGACGGTAAATTGATGGCCAGCCATGGTGATCCCGTTTTACCATAATATTCACGTGAAGAAAACGAAGGGTAAAATACCTTCCGAGACCTTAAAGTGATTCGAATAGCTTTTTTTGGGTACGAAACTATGCATTGATGGCTTAAAACCGTCAAAGCCGTAGAATTCACAAAGAACTTCGTTTTGACTGATTATGGCTTCCGTAACTCCAAAAGAGTCAATCGTTATGGCTGTCCAAAGAATCGATATCCACTGGGGGCAATATCTGCGGTGCAAGGTGCAACATCCGTCCATGATGCCGAAACTATGCCATATGATTTTAGAAATGAGTGCATGAATTCAAAACGAAATAGTACCATGGTGCATCACTCTCCAGTGATGGTAAATCGAAGGCCAACTATTGTGATCCCGTTTTACCATAAATTCACGTGAAGAAACGAAGGGTAAAAAACCTTCCGAGGCCCGAAAGTGATTCGAATAGTGTTTTTTGGGTACGAAACTATGCATTGAGGGCTTAAATATGTCGAAGACGTAGAACTCACAAAACCCTTCGTTTCGACTGGTTATGACTTCCGCAACTCCAAAAGAGTCAACCGTGATGGTTGTCCGAAGAATCAATATCCCCTAGGCGCAACATCTACGGTGCAAGATTCAACATTCGTCCATAATGCCGAAACTGTACCGTATGACATTTAGAAATATGTGCATGGATTTGAAATTGAATAGTACCATAGTGTATCACTCTTTAGTGATGTTAAACTGATGGCCAGCCACGGTGATCCCGCTTTACCATAAAATTCACGTGAAGAAAACAAGGGTAATAAAAACTTCGAGACCTGAAAGTCATTCGAATAGTGTTTTTTGGGTATGAAACTAATCATTGACGGATTAAAGCCATCAAAGCCGTAGAACTCACAGAGGCCTTCGTTTTGACTTGTTATGGCTCCGGTTACTCCATAAGAGTCAACCGTTATGACTGTATGAAGAATCGATATCCCATGGATGCAACATCTATGATGCAAAGTGCAACATCCGTCCATAATGCCGAAATTGCACCGAACGACTTTTAAAAATGAGTGCATGGATTTGAATGGAATAGTATCATGGTGCATCACTCTCTAGCGATGGTAAATCGACCGCCAGCCACGGTGATCCCGTATTACCATAAAATTCATGTGAAGAAAACGAATGGTAAAAAAACTTCCAAAACCTGAAAGTGATTCAGTTATGTTCTGTGGGTATGAAACTAAGCATTGACGGCTTAAAGATGTCGCAACCATAGAACTCACAAAGATCTTCGTTTTGACTGGTTATGCCTCCCATAAGACCAAAAGAGTCAACCATTATGGTTGTCTGAAGAAATGATATCCCTTGGGGGCAACATCTACGGTGCAAGGTGCGACATCTGTCCTTAATGCCGAAACTACACCGTACGACTTTAGAAATGAGTGCGTGGATTTGAAATGAATAGTACCATGGTGCATCACTCTCTAGCGATGGTAAACCGATGGCCAGCAACGGCGATCCTTTTTGACAATAAAATTCACGTGAAGAAAACAAAGGGCAAAAAAAACTTTCGAGACCAAAAAGTGATTCGGATAATTTTTTTGGGTATTAAACTATGCATTGACGGCTTAAAGCGGTCAATGACGTAGAACTCACAGAGACCTTTGTTTTGATGTATTATGGCTTCCGTAACACTAAAAATGTCAACCATTATGGCTGTGCGAACAATCAAAATCCCTTAGGCGCAACATCTACGGTGCAACATCCGTCCATAATCCCGAAACTACGCAATCGGACTTTTAAAAATGAGTGCATGGATTTGAAACGAAATAGTACCATGGTGCATCACTCTCCAGCGATGGTGAATTGAAGGCCTGCCACAGTGATCCCATTTTACCATAAAATTCACGTGAAGGAGACGAAGGGAAAAAAAACTTTCGAGACTTGAAAGTGATTTAGATAGTGTTTTTTGATATGAAACTATGCATTGACGGCTTAAAGCGGTCAAAGCTGTAGAACTTACAAAGACCTTTGTTTTGACTGGTTATGGCTTCTGTAACTCCAAAAGAGTTAATCATTATGGCTGTCCGAAGAATCGATATCCCCTATCGCAACATCTATGATGCACGGTGCAACATCCATCCATAATCTCGAAACTACGCCGTACGACTTTTAGAAATGATTGCATGGATATGAAACAGAATAGTACCATGGTGCATCACTCTCCTTCGAGGTGTTACCCGGTACTCTGGCCTAACTACATGGCGATAGTCGTAGAGCTTTTGGTTGAACCCGGATGAGATTTGAGCTAAGAAAGGGGTGGAAGAACAAGCGACCTGTGTAACTAAATGTTGGCTTAGCTAATACATGGCTCGGAGTGTTCAGCACTGGCTCGGCCAATGCGGCTTGGCGTTCGAGTGAATTCAGGGCAGTTCGACCAGGATGGGCCAGATCAAGTGGTTCCGTCGAAATGATCTCAGTTATAGTGGATCAGTGTGAATTTGGTGCGGCCTTGATTGTTCGACTGACTTTGGTCTGGCCTTAAAAGCGCAAATTCATTCGTTGCTCAATAAGGGGAGACATTTTTTCATTCGGTCTAGATGGTTCGGTGTGTGTCATTTGGTCCAGATATTTCGGTAGACGCCGCTCGGTCAAGGAAGTGGAGTCGTGCATGGGTCGACAAGGAGCTTTGCTCAGTCCTTTTTCGATATTCGTGGTTCTTTCATGGTAGTCCATTATACCTCGTTCGGTGCATGCCAGCAGAGTTTGTGGTTATCAATTCCACTCCAAAGCGAGCCAGTCGGCATGTCATTGTTTCAAGTCACATTGTTACTCACTTCGAGCCCTTAGAGACATTGCTTTGAGCTAATCATCAAGGCACCATGATTCGGCATTTGCCACTCGGCCAATTTCGTACGGCAAATGTGGCTTGATCTACTCGGCCTGGTGCACATGAGTTCTCGGTAGTGGATCGAAGCACCTTGTTCTTCGGCCTGCGCAGGGAGTCTAGCATATCTTCATCTATAAATAGAAAGGCACGGGTATAGATGAGGGGACCTTTTTTCGAGAACTCCAGGAAGACTCTGCCATTTTTTATACTCATTTCATGTCAAAATTTGTACTCAAGCTGATTGTGTACGGATTGTATCTGTATTCAATTCTTTGAAGAAGCAATAAAGATTACATTCAAAGTGGACGTAGGCAGTTATGCTAGACCACTATAATTCTGGCGTTCTCGTTTTTACTGTTCTTATTGCATTTTATTGAGATAATCCTCTATTTTAATTTATTTTCTTCATTAATCTCTCTATATAAATCTACTCAAGGGTGTTAGTGACCAATTTTAGTGCTAAAATTTTGGTGCTTTCACTGAGAACAACATTCTCAGGCTGTTAGGATCTACTTTTTTGCTATTGGACTGAAGAAATCCCCTGAAGGAGATCCAAGTTTATTCTCAAAAGTTAATAAATTCTGCTCAGAGTTCCTACAGATAACTCTAAGATGTCAAGGCCACGCACCAGATCCCCCTCCCACAACGTCGATGCCAATGAGACCATAAGTGTCCAACAAGTAGGACCAAGTAATCAGCATGCTAATGCTGGTGCAGAACCCACCACTTCCCTAAACCAAACAGAAGTTGTCACTAAGGCAGAGTTTAATGAGCTGATGAGAGAACTCATGAAAAGCAAGAGATAACTCAATGAGAAAATTCAAGATAACGCCAATCTCGTGATTCAGCTTACTCAACAACCGCATCAAAATGCTGGAGGAAGCCCTGCTTCCTATTCGTCATCCGACAGCTCCATTTCGTCTAATGAACATCCCAGGCATTATGCGCCACAGAATTGAAACAGCGGAAACAGGTGTGGCAAATCAATCCAATAGGAATGGTCTTGGTTCCTTGACTGGAGCCATCGCCCCTTACTTACACCAAGGTAATCGCACTCGAGTTGGAATAGGAAACTTAGGATCTAGAGCACGAGTGGAAGCTGGACGACTGGCTCACCAAAGTCATAACGAAGCAGGTCCCCGGAATATACGTTTGGTAGATCACCAACCAAGGAGGCACCAACCGGAATGGTCATGAAAGATGGATTCCAACTTGCCACCTCCTATAGAAACCTCAGACCTATCAGCTATGTTCAGATAGCTGATGAGCGAAAATCAAGGCTTATCCAACGATGATTAGGGCGTATCTAGGAGCCACACTCCATTCATAGATGCTATCCTACTGGCTGAATACTCCAGGAAGTTTAATATGCCGACTATTCCGACCTACGAAGGGAAGACTAATCCCCGACAGCATGTAATGAGATATGAGTGAATGATGGATTCAGCTAGGGAAAACGATGCGATTAAACGTAGATGTTTCCCAATAACTTTATCTAGAATTGCTACCATGTGGTTCGCCCGACTTTCTCCACGATATATCTCCATCTATGATGAGTTAGCGATGAAATTTGTGGACCAGTTCAGGATCCATACCACTCGTCCCAAGGATGTGATGTGTTTATCCAGTGTAATTCAAGATCCACGAGAGTCCCTAAAGGAGTACTTACAAAGATTTCACGTTGCGGTTACCGAAGTTAACAGCCCAAATGACCACGCTATTCTAATGACCATGATGCGAGGAGTAGATCCAGATTCGAAGTTTGGTGATTGGCTAGCAGGAAAACCTTCGAGTTCCCTGGAACGTTTTTATGAAAAGGCGAACCAATTCATGAGAAGGGAAGAAGCCAGGTGGACAAGGAAAGGTAGTGCATCAGGGCCTCGCAAAGAAATGGTGTAGAGAAACATTGTTGTAAAACCATCCGGTGACAATTCTGGAAAGGTCCAAGTCAATGTTCAAAACAAGGCAGAGCAGTCTAAAGGATCCAGAGGAGGAAATCCCAAAAAGAAAAGGGAAGCTAGAAAGTGGAAACCAAGGATCTCAACTTACAACGAGTACACTCCTCTGAACATTTCTTTGGAGAATATTTATCTATCAACTTGTAATAATTTCCAATATCGAAATTCGCGCCCAAAGTGTCCACCGAGGAACAAAAGCGGACTGTGAAGTATTGTTGCTTTCATGAGACTTGTGGGCACAATACCGAGGATTGTAGGCACCTCCATGACACTATAGAAAAGGTGATTCGACAGAAAAAGTTACAGGTGTTTGTTAAGAATCCACAGGAAGGTGAACAAAGGACATCCGACCCCCATCGTGGTTAGGCTCCACATCGACCTGAGGAACCCATTCGTACTGGAGGTAGATTAGCCATACACACAATCGTCGGTGGGCCTCACGCGGCAAACAAGAATTGGTAAGAAATGGAGCGTTATGCTAGTTCCCTAAAGCATGCAGATTTTGAAGGCTGTTTAAACATGGAAGATGGGACTCCAGCTAAACAGCAAAGAATGATGACGGATGATATAGTGTTCAGGAGTAGAGATGTCGATCAAGTGGAGGCACCTACCATTGACCCGATGGTCATCTCGGCCACTATTGGGCCAGCGTTTATGAGAAGAATACTAATTGACTCTAGAAGTTCAGTTAACATCATCTTCAAAAAATCATATGACCAGATGAAGATAGAGACAAAAGATCTAAAACCATCTAAAACCTGTATTTATGGCTTTAATGGTGCGACTACCGATGCGGTGGGTTTTGTTGAATTGCCAGTCAAACTTGGGGAAGGTGAACGTAGGAGGGTGCGGATCCTATTATTCATTGTTTTGGATGTCGATTCCCCGTATATTGTGTTTCTAGGCCGACTGACCCTGGCAGAGTTTAGGACAACTTTGGCCCCGTGGTGTTTAAGCTTGAAATTTTCGATAGATAAAGGAGTTGGTGTAGTGCATGGCGATGAAGCGACTGGTCGTTCATGTTATGTGGCTGAGCTGAGAGAGGCCCGAAGAAGAGAGAAGGGAAAGGTTGTGGACAACTTCGTCCGCATCCGAGGCACTGAAGATTGACAAATAACACCCGAGCCTTGGCTCTAGCAACATGATCGGATCTATAGAGACAGATCCGAGGGACGATGATGAGCAATCCAAGGAGGCAAAAGCAGCACTGGCTGAACTGACGATTGACATTCCAGTCAGCCATGATGACCCATCACGGGTGCTCTAGATTGGATCACAACTCAGCCCCTCGATGATCGAGGATCTTACTGGTTTCCTCCGAGCAAATCTGGATGTTTTCGCTTGGACATATTCTGATATGTGCGGAATTTCTTATGCCATTATGAGTTATATGTTGAACATTGTCCGAAATATGTGCCGGTGAAGCAAAAAAGGAGAGGTATGCACCCGGAGAGGTCCGCTGCCCTTAGAGAAGAGGTGGACGAACTCAAAGCTAATGGGTTCGTCCGCGACGCCCTCTGCCCAGAATGGATCTCTAACCCCATACTAGTGAGAAAAGCGAATGGGAAATGGAGGAACTGTGTTGATTACTCGGACCTAAAGAAGGCATGCCCTAAGGACAGTTTCCCTTTACGCAGAACTGATTAGCTGGTCGACTCAACAACAATACACGACTTATTGTCGTTCATGGATGCATATTCGGGATAATATCAAATTTCAGTGCATATTCCAGACCAGGAACACACTAGTTTTGTCACGGATGTTGGACTGTACTATTATGTAGTGATGCCCTTCGGGTTGAAAAAAGCAGAAGCAACATATCAACGTCTGGTGAATCAGATGTTTAAAGACCAAATTGGAAGAACAATGGAAGTCTATGTGGATGACATGCTCATGGAGTCACGACAATCAAACGACCACATTCGAGACTTTGCGGAGATATTTGGTATACTCAAATACTACGGGACGAAAATCAATCCCTTAAAATCTTCCGCGTTGGGGAAGTTCTTGGTTTTTTTGTCAATGTGAGAGGGATCGAAGCTAACCTAGAAAAGATTCAGGCTATTCGGGACATACAAGCGCCCAAAACTATAAAGCAAGTACAATGCCTGAATGGGAAAGTCGCCGCGTTGAGTCAATTCATATCCAGAGCGACCGATAAGTGTATTCCTTCTTCGATGTGATAAGGAAAGTGAAGAGAAATTTTGAATGGACGTCGGAGTGTGAAGATGCATTCCGAGCTCTGGTAAGACACTTGGAGAGACCTCCGATTCTGTCAAAGCCCGTAGACCATGAGGAATTATACGTTTACTTGGCCGTATCTCAGCATGCCATCAGTATAGCCTTGCTTCAAGGGGAAGACCGAATTCAAAAGCCAGTGTATGCTAGTAAGCGAAATTGACGGGGGCAGAGAGAAATTATCCTAAGATTGAGAATCTAGCCTACTGCTTTTTGATTGCATCATGCAAGCTCTGTCTGTATTTTCAGGCACACCCGATCAGTGTTTATACCGATCAACCTCTGCGACAGGTGCTCCAACGACCAAAAATCTTAGGAAGATTGCTCAAGTGGAACATTGAGTTGAGTCAATTCGATATAACATACCTGCTATGGAGGCTATCCAAGGGCAAGCGCCAGCAGATTTCATTGCATAATTCACCATATTAGACGAGCCTAATAGTGATGATGTAGTTCCCCCCATTCGATGGAAGCTATACACCGGTGGGGCATCCAACGACCGTTGTTCTAGGGCTAGTGTTATTATTGTAACTCTCAAAAACCAATCAATTTGTTGCACGTTGAAACTCGATTTTCTAGCTACAAATAATGAAGCCGAATATGAAGCATTGATTGCTGGCTTAAAACTTATTAGGAAACTCAAAGTAAGATCAGTTGAAATCTTTTATGACTCACAACTGTTGGTGTACCAAGTACGGGGAGACTACCAAGCAAAGGGGCAGAGACTTGCCCCATACCTTGCTCGGGTTCAAGAACTATTGGCGGACCTTGAATATTCTGATATTATGCATATCCTGCATGAACAAAATAGGGAAGCCGATTCATTGGCAAAACTTGCAAGTACTGGCGATGCATAACAGATGTGCTTAGCACCAATTGAAATTTTACATGCCCCAAGTATAAATGAGATGGAGGTAGATTTTGTGTTGGAAAGGGAAACTGAAAAAGAGTCTTAATGACTCTGTTCAAAGAATAACTATTACATGGAACTTTGCCAGAGCGAAAGAACGAAAGACGAAAAGTCATTCGCAAAGCCCCATGCTATATAATGCAGGATGGGATAATGTATCGAAAAGGATTCTCAGTTCCCTTACTTTGGTGCATCACCCATGATGAGATAAAGCAAGTCTTAAAAGAAGTTCATGAAGGAGAATGTAGCGACCATATTATGGGGAAGACACTAGCAAAAAAGGTCTTCCACTATGGACACTATTGGCCAACCATGAATTGGGATTCTACGGACTATGAAAGAAGACGCGACAAATGTCAAAAGTATGCGAAAATCCCGAGAGCTCCGCCAACGGAACTTACACAAATGGTTAGTCCCTGGCCATTTGCAATATGGAGGATCCATATAATCGGCACCTTACCAATTTCCAGAGGTGGTGCAAAATATGCGATTGTCGCGGTCGATTACTTTACCAAGTGGAAGGAAGCATAGCCCTTAGCTACGATAACCACCAAAAAGGTCATTAATTTCGTTGTGCGAAACATCATATGCCATTTTGGACTCCCATGAACTATCATTACGAACAACGGGACTCAATTTGAAAGTAGAGAGTTCAAAGAATTCTGTCAAAAATATGGCATTGAGAAATGGTTTGCGGCAGTTGCTCATCCTAAAGCCATTTGATAAGTTAAAGCAATAAGCAAAATAATCAAGTCCATATTGAAAAAAAGGTTTGGATAAGGCCATAGGCAAGTGGGTAGATGAGCTTCCGACAGCACTCTGGGACTACAGAACCATCACAAGTCCGTGACTGGTCATACTCCATTTACTTTGGCATACGACACTGAAGCTGTTATACCCATGGAACTTGAAGTTCCCTCTCACCGGGTGACTCATTATGATCCTAGGATGAATCAGGATCTCTTACTGAAATCATTGGACTTTGTCGACGAAAAACATGAAGAAGCTGATTTAAGGGCAGTTGCATATCGGCACCGAGTTGCTCAATATTATAATGAAAAAGTTCGACCGAGAATCTTTGATGTGGGTGATCTCGTTTTGAAGCGAGTTTTCCCGATCCCATCACATATGAATCCCATATGGAAAGGTCCATACGTCATCGAACGGAAGCTTGGAGAAGGAACTTTCAAGCTGGCGACCATAGATGGCATGCCACTTCCCTGCGTATGGAATAGCGAGCATTTGCGTCGTTATTACATTTCGTCTATTTCTTTTGCATTTTAGTTGCAATTATTTTCAGTATATGTTTCTTTTTTATTCTTTGTTTTCGACATATAATGAGACGATTTAGTTTGTTCCTTTTTGCTATGATCAATAAAGGCCTGAAGCCGTTTTTCTATGAACTATTGATGTTCCGTGTGTTATAATTCCATGGCAAAAATTAAATTACATTATTCTATCTGGAATATGAATGTGCATATAAAATTAAGAGTCAATCGAT
Organism: Allium cepa; assembly: GCA_030765085.1. Lineage (NCBI taxonomy): Eukaryota > Viridiplantae > Streptophyta > Magnoliopsida > Asparagales > Amaryllidaceae > Allium > Allium cepa. The sequence goes on along the minus strand of CM060936.1, from coordinate 21,836,278 downwards.
AAACGACTTAAAATTCTCTAAATCCTTGGAGTACGGACTAGAGTACTCTGAGTCCCCGAAGTGCGGACTATAGTATAAACGACTTAAAAATCTAAGTACCTGGAGCACGGAATAGAGTACTCTGAGGCTCCAGAGTGCGGACTAGAATACAAATGACTTAAAAATCTCTATGTCCCCGGAGCGCAGACTGAGTACTCTGAGTCCCCGGAGTGCGGACTAGAGTATAAACGACTTAAAAATCTCTAAGTCCCCAGAGCATGGACTAAAGTAAACTGAGTCTCCAGAGTGCGGATTAGAGTATATGACTTAAAAATCTAAGTCCCTGGAGCACGGACTAGAGTACTCTGATTCCCAAGACTACGGACTAGAGTATGAACGAATTTAAAATCTCTAAGTCCCCGGAGCGCGAACTAGAGTACTTTGAGTCCCCGTAGTGCGGATTAGAGTATAAACAACTTAAAAATCTCTAAGTGCCCAGAGCACGGACTAGAGTACTCTGAGTCCCCAGAGTGCGGACTAGAGTATAAATGACTTAAAAATATAAGTCCTTGAAGCACGGACTAGAGTATTCTGGGTCCCCAAAGTGCGGACTAAAGTATAAACGACTTAAAAATCTCTACGTCCCCTTAGCGCGGATTAGAGTACTCTGAGTCCTAGGGTTGCAGACTAGAGTATAAGCGACCTAAAAATCTCTGAGTCCCCTGAGCGTGGACTGGAGTACTCTGAGTCCCTGGAGTGCGGACTAGAGTATAAATGACTTAAAAATCTCTAAGTCGCGGTAGCGCGGACTAGAGTACTTTGTGTCCCCGTAGTGCGGACTAGAGTGTAAACGACTTAAAAATCTCTAAGTCCTGGAGCACGGACTAGGGTACTCTGAGTCTTCGGAGTGCGGACTACAGTATAAACGACTTAAAAATCTTTAAGTCCCCGAAGCGTGGACTAGATTACTTTGATTCCTCAGAGTGTGGACTAGAATATAAACAAATTAAAAATCTCGTAGTCCCCAGAGTGCAGACTAGAGTACTTTGAGTCCCCGAAGTGCGGACTAGAGTATAAACGACTTAAAAATCTCTAAGTCCTCGGAGTGCGGACTAGAGTACTCTGGGTCACCGGAATGCGGACTAGAGTACTCCGAGTCACTAGAGTGCGGACTAGATTATAAACAACTTAAAAATCTCTAATTCCACGAAGTGCGGACTAGAGTACTTTGATTTCCCGGAGTGCGGACTAGAGTATAAACGATACAAAAATCTCTAAGTCCCCGCAGCACGGACTAGAGTACTCTAAGTCCCTGGAGTGCAGACTAGATTATAAACGACTTAAAAATCTCTAAGTCCCCGGAGTGCGGGCTAGTGTACTCTGACTCCCCAAAGTGTGGACTAGAGTATAAGCGACTTAAAAATCTCTAAGTCCCTAGAGCGTGGGATAGAGTACTCTGAGTCCCCGGATAGCTACTTTTTTGATTTCTTCTCCTTCCTCAGTTTCTCTGAAGGCTTCTCTCCCAAGCGTTTTCTCTTAGACGCTTTGCTTACTAGGGAGGTGGTGCCCGGGGAAGGAAGAGGGACCTCCAGAGGTACGCACCTACTGGAAAGAATGACCTTCAGGGGCCTGTTAAGAAGATCATTAAGCTCCACCACCTGAGGCTCAACTTTAATTTCAGCTTTCCCTTTCCCCTCTTCCATAATTAGCTCCTTTATACTCAGCTTCGAAGTAGGTTTGGAGGCGTCCGTGATTTCATCTTCACCATGTTCTTCTACGGGAAACGGATACTCGGATTTGTCCTCATCAAGCTCCCCGATCACTTGAGCGTCGGGTCCTGGAGTATCCCTAGTCTGAAATGGCTCTCCCATTTTATCCTCTTTCTCTGTGGCGACATCGCTCCTTGGAGTTGGTTCAAGATCGGAATGGCCTACATGAAGTCATAAAAAGCAAATGTTAGAACGCGACTATTACACACCCAAATCGATGGTATTTTGGACTCTAGAAAGAAAAACTACATACCGATTTTCGGTTGGCTCTCGATTGTTTTAGAAGTTTCACCCTCTGGAATCGAGGATAAAATATGAGCATCGAGCCTGGGCTTCTTTGGGTCGTAGCCGGCATGCTTTTCGAGAGGATTAAGCAACGAACTATCAGTCAGTTGAGCGGAAGGAGGAACTTGAGATTCGGTATCAAATGGGCCAGCAATGTCGTCCTTGCCTTTTAATGGCGAAGAACCTCTACCATATAGGGCTTTCACAATAGACAAGTCCGAAGGCTCGTTTCCACAAAGCACTTCCTTCATCAGGGCTCCTTCATCACCCTCTTCAGTTCCCAACTCAACTTTTTTAATATTTATTATAGTGTCCCATGCTTTGGCCAAAGATTCGAGGTAACCCTCGCCTAGGAAGGTTAGGTCGCGATGCATGAGAACTCGAGCATTATACTCGGCATTGAGTGGATCGAATAAGCATTTAATTTCCCCCTACCAGTCTCAGCAGCGCCTCGAGGCGAGAATCAATTTCCAAGAGTGCCAATCTTTTACCCTCCTCATGGGCTGCATCCTTTAGCGCTTTAGCTTTGGAGAGCTCCTCATCAAGCTTTGATTTTAGAAGTCGTGTAGAGACAATCTCATTGCAATATCGTTATGACTCCTCTTGAGCAGCATTTTTATCTTTCTTTTTTTAAGGAGTAGCTCCTCCAATTCTTTACCTCGATGAGCGAGGACATTCTTTTCTTTCTGGATGGAGTCTTTTTCTAAGGCTAGAGCACCGCTGCGCTGGACTGCCTCATCAATTTCCCTTTTGCGAGTGGCTTCCAAACGACTGACGACCTCTACTTCATCTTTAGCGTTCTTTTGAATGACCTCGAGTTGAGACTTCCACAAAGAAAGCTCTTCATCCTGGGCTTTAATGATGTCTCTATCGTGGATCGCTTCAAGTTTCAAACGATCGATTTCATGCTGACGTTCCATGGAAACTTATGAAACTTTTTTCGCCCAGTGAACGAATGCCTCGTATTGGACGTAGACATCATTATTGCAGGCGATGGTACTTTGTTTGACATGCCATGGAACATGATGAATCGCAGGAAGAAATTTCAGTTCGTCAAAGCATATTTATGGAAATGTGGATTTAAGCTCAACTAGTTTTTCTACTATTGATGGATCGTGTGCTGGGACTGAGGAAGATTGTCTAGCCAAAACCGCGGACTTATTGTGAGGCACACGAGTTCGCTTAGTGCTTGGCGAACCAGAATGTTGGTCATAAGGAGCTTCAGATTGAGACCCCCTTTGAGCAGATTTCTCCCTGCTATACTCTGGTTGAGGAGGAGGATCTGCTCTTTGCCTTTCTCCGCCGCAGATCCGGTTGTAGTGGCGCCAGTTGGGAGACTAGTTCAATGACCTTCCGTTAACAATCCAAAATTTAAAAGCGATTCATTGGAAATAATAGATTTGATCTCCTGGTCTTCCACGGAAGTAGCTCGAATAGCCTCGACGGCCTCTAATGTGCGCGTAAATGTGCATATTTTTACCACCATATTTAATCTATTTAAATTAAATAAATGATTATATTGGGTATTTTACATTGTTTTAACCAAAATCCATATTAATTCAAATTGTCACATATCCATCTTCATTTAGGGGCAAAATGGTCATTTGTGTGCATATATTTATACATATTTGTATAGGAATTTAATCTCAAATAGGAGTGGGTTCATGAAGACACATGTATGCAAAATAATTACAAAGGAATGAAGATGAAAATAATTCAAAGTGAAGAACATGGAGGACCCCACTTACCCATCTACCTTAATGTACAAATTAGAGGCTAATGCACATGCTTATGGAATTAATGGCTTCATGTACACTTAAATGATGATTAGGAGAAGCTAATGATTACTTGGCCTCCACACTACCTCAAGGGCCTTTTGGGCATTTCCAAATTATGGATTAGGGTTTCATGCTGGTATAAATAACCCATTATGTTCATGTAACCCTCCTCTTAGCTCATCTTCCTCTTCATTAGTTTAGGTTCAAAATAAAAGAAAGCTTCTTTTTTCTTTTCATGGCTACTTAGCCATTTTTATTTCATGTAATTTCTTCTTATGCAACTTTAATACATGTTATTTTCCTTTTCTTGTTTATTTCCTTTCATGTTATAGTGTAGATCTCTTTTATTTTATGCAAGTAGAATAGTTTTTCATTTAAATTTTCTCCCTCTTCCTTTGTTTTTGCTTTCATGTTGCTAGCTACATTTGTTAATCAAATGACAAATATGAGAGGCTAAGCTCCTTCAATTCAGGGGTAATGAAGCTCTCTAATTTATGTAGCTTCAACTATTTGTTAATTCATGCTCCTTTTTTGTGCTTAATGATGATCAATGAAGTGTTTTATTTGTTATTTTTGCTTTGAATTTGATAGTCTATATTGTTGACAAAACAATCACTAACACAAATGTCTCTTCATCAAAATATGATTATGGCAAAAGAAAGTGATTTGAAACTAAAATTTGATGGACTATATTTCTAATCAATAGTTAATAGGCCATACTTAAAATAAATTTCATTTTCAATTTCTTTATCAAGTTTCATGAAAGTTATTAAGCGCTTTAAGGGATGTGTTATAGTTTGATGGCTTATGTTGGCTAATCAATAGCACAAATATGTCATACTTATGATAAGCACATCAATTAAGGCACTAATGACCATAAAAGAGAGATCATGATTTCATGTGTTGAACTACATGATCTAGAGAGTGGATTTATTCTCTAAATTTTCATTTATATTTTATATTTGCATCTCTTTTCTTTGAGTTAGTTAGCTAATTTTCTAATTCTCTATTTTAACTTTCACTCGACTTTGGTATAATTTGATTGAATAGAATTTTAAAATCATCAATTCCCTGCGGATCGACCCGTATTTGCCACGTACTACAAGTGTACGTCGTGAGCTTGCGGTTATTTTAATTTTGAAATTTTTCGACGGTTTTCTAATTCGATAGAATTTCGTCAATTAACAAGTTTTTGGCGCCGTTGCCAGTGAATTGTTTTGATTTTGATTTTCTATTTTTCGAATTATTTTCTTTTAATTTTTGTGTGTTTTCTTTTAATTTTTGTGTGTTTGCAATTAAAAAAATTGTGTGTTGTGTGAACTTTGTTTTCATTTTGTTGTATGATTTTGTTCTTGTGCAATTTCTTGTTTCTAGTTTAATTTTGCATTTCCATATTGAAAAACAAAAACAAAAACATTCCATTTCATTCACAATTTTCATTTCATTTTACAATTTACATTAAAAAAAACTTTGCATTGCAAGTGCTTGCTCTCTGTTCTCTGACCTTGACATTTTCAATCGATTTCCTATGTCTTGATCTCTGTCTATTACACATTTTATCAATGCATCCCCATACCCTCTGCATTCATTAACATCATCTCACCAAGGCCATAACAACTACACCATTACACAATCTACTCAAACTTCATTACTTCAAACACATAGTGCCTGCCATCAGAAACCACCACTTCCGCCTTCCTTGACAAACATCAATTTTGCCCAACCATTCTCACTGCCTTCTTAACCACAAACATTTTCCCAAAAACTCATCAACCACTACATTTTCCTTCCCTTATGTTCACTTCCTTGTGCATGTTGCAACAAACCCAAACTGCTACATTTAACTTACAATTAGACTGCCACCACGCAATTGCAAATCTAAATCATTCTCACTCCCATAACGTCCCCTTCTAATCACTTACGTGCCCTAACCTCAACAGCCACTAACTTCATCACCACTGCAAGTTCACCACCAATCCATCAACTGCAACATCCCTATACGTCCAACCTGCATCAACCAACTGTTGCCGCAACTCCAACTTCCACACCTCCAGCAACAACACGCACCTCGAATCCATCCACCACGTCTCTAAATTCAACATACTCCTCCTGCTGAATCACCTACAACACAGTCTCCAACATCGAAATTGAAACCACCAATCATCGAACTCCATCGCAAACTCATTACACTCGAACTCGTTCATCAGCTTCAAATTCCACTTCCACCACCAGAGCTAACCACTCCAAATTCAAATCACGACCATCTTATGCAATCGCCCAATTTGTGTGATCATTGGTTGCTGAAGTGTGGAAAAATCGTTATTGTTTGATTTATGAATTTGGAAATTCACAAGGGAAAGGGGATTTAAGCTCGGGTATTTTGATAATTTTTGATTAAGGAGAAATTTTTATTCTTTTAGATGTGATATACGGTTTTCTGGATTTGAATTATTTTTGGGAACGATAAAGGTCTGGGTTGGTTTTGTTTTTGTTCTTTTTCTTGGGCCCGGGTGGATTTTGTTACGGCTTGGTGTTCATTTATTCTTTTGTTAATTTCCTTTCTTGTTCTTAAAAAAGAAAAAAAAACCATTCTCTTTTGGTTACTTTGTTTTTGCGTCTTTTGTTTACTTTGTTTCAACGGGAAAAAAAGGAGTTTTCTTTAATTTACTTTGTTTGGTCTAATTGTTTTAGTTTTGTTTTGTTTAATTTGTTTTATCCTTAAAAAAAGGATTTTAAAATTGTTTTATCTTGATTTGCTTTAGTTATTCCTTTCATCTCCTAAAAAAACCTTTGTTTAGGAAAAAATTTCTTTGTTTTTTTTAAAATAAAAAAAACTGTATATATATCTTGTTTTTATTTTCAGGTTGTCAAAGCAAGAAATAAAGAAAGAATAGCTTGCTGAAGACAGCCCTCTTGCCCAAAAATAAATTGCTTAGCATGCTTGCTATAAAAAAAATTGTTGCTTTTATATAGCCCCTGTCTACTGTTTTTATTTGCCTTGCATTACTGGTTGTCTACATTTGCATTAAAAAAATTTCAAAAAATAAAATAAAATAAAAAAATTCATTCGTAGTTGCATTGTTAATTAACGTTTAATTTCTATTTTGCATTTCATCCTAAAATTTGTTAATAATAATGGCTAGACATTGATAACACTTCATTGTATATTGACAATTTGTCTTCTTTGAACAATTTAATTTCTTGGTGTCAAGGCTACGGCGGAGTAATAACCATTTATAAATATTACGGTGATTCATAAATATTATAGTGGTTATTCCTCTGAAGGTACTTAAACCTTCGGCTGCATTGTTACTGTGATTCGTGGTGCACCAATAAATCATGTCCGCTACCTGGCTGAGAACTTAGGATAAATCATTTGTAATTAACTTAGGATAAATCATTTGTAATTAACTTAGGATAAATCATTTGTTTATTTAAGACAATGTGTGACTATACAATTTTGGGTTAACTTAGGATAAATCATTTGTAATTAACCCCTGCATTCATTTAGTTGTATCAGGTCATGCATATTTGAAAAAAATTAAAAATTGTAAATATTCCTTTTCATTTTCTTTGAAATTTTTAAATCCTTTTGCTTTGAAATTTCAAAAATAAAAAAAAAATAGAAAATAAAAAATCCAAAGAAAAAAAATTGAAAAACCAAATACAAAAAAAAATCATTTTTTCATTTTGAAAAATAATTCCTCTTGGTAAATATTTTTCCTTTATAAAAAAAGCAAAAAAAAAATTCTTGAAAATGTCCGCATTTCCCCACACTCTTGAATTTTACAATAGTTGTGAAAATCAATATAATCCATATGATTTCACTTCAAATTCTTATGGATATTTTAATGGCAATTATTGTTTAAATAATTCAAATTTTGGACAACAAACTTTTCAAAACGATGATCAATCTTCAAATCTCGAAAATAGCATTTCATCTTTACTTGAACTCTCTACACAACAAAATCAAAGTATAAACGATTTGTGTAACTTATATTTGTGTAATAGCTCAAGTAAAAATAATCAAAATTTGAATTCACTTCAAAATTCATATGGTTTCGAGTGTAACCCATGCAAATTCAACTTCGAGCTTCAAAATGAATTTCAAAATCAAGATGAAAATGTGAACCAATTTTGAAATAATTTTGGCAATGGGAATAGTTTCAATAATGATACCATTGAAAACTTTGGTTATCAAAAAATTCAAATGAAAATTTTCAAATTAATAATCATGAATTTGATTTTATTAACCAAATGGAAAAAGATAACGGGGATTTATTACTTGAAAAATACAAGACTTTTCGTGAAAATCATAATCAAATCTCAACTTGCAAAAAATCAAATAATAATATACCATTTATCGAAATTAACAATTCTTATTCTCAACAAGTCCAAATCGAAATTTTTTAAGTTAATAATCACAAATTTGACGTTGTTGAGCAAATGAATGAAATTTACGATGATCATACGAATTTGTTGATTAAAACATTGGAAAATTTTCGTAAGAAACAAAATAAAATTTCAATGTGTGACGAGTCAAACAATAATCCATCTTTTATACAAATCGATGATTTTCAAATAGCAACTTTTGAAATTGATAATGACGATCTTAATCAAGTTGTTGAAAATACGGTAATTAAGTTGGATTTCAGTCCTTTTGAGGGTGCGAAACTCGATTTAAATTTCAATCTTCTTTTTTCTAAAAATTTGAATGCAACAACTTTGGATTTTGAAATGGATATATGCGATGTAGTTGTTGATAATCCAACAAAGAAAGATGAATTTAACGAACACGAGTTTTATGGACTTTACGAAAACGAGTCATTAAATTTTGATGGGGAAGATTTCGATCACCATTTTGACTTTGAAATCGAAAATTTGGAAGAAGTTTTCAATGATAAACTTGAATTTCAATTTGGTGAAAATAAATGTGAATTTCAACCAAATGTTTTATCAACCCGAAAAATCATTGAAAACAAAAAAACTCGTTCATTTTTTATTAAAACAAAATTCATTTTTCCAAATCGACGATCAACTTCGAAATCTTTTACAATTTGGTTTTCGAGCATAAGCTGTGTCTCGCATACTTGACGAGACAAATGAATCTGTCTTTAGAAGACCGTTTCATTTACTTTTTCACTGTATACTTTCTCATCTCTTGGAAAAAATCATCCTTTCATGTAAATATAGGATTTTTATTTTATTTTTCTTCTTTCTCCTTCCACTTGGGTTGACTGTGGGGACACAGTCAAAATCAACCGTGGGGGGAGTCTCATCATCTTTTTGATTTTTCATAGTTTATTTTACATTTTCTTTTCAAAACTTAAAAAACAAAATAAAAAAAATAAACAAAAACTAAATTTGATTTATTTTTAAAGAAACACTATAGGATAAATATATGGTTTTGGTTTATTAAATTGAAATTTTTGAAAATTTATTTGCCTTGATAAAAATAAAAATAAAGTTTGATTACAAATAACGATGGTTTAACTAGTATATGGGAAGATTCATACGTGTTAATTATGAAATACATCCTGATTGAAAATCTTTGTTTTAAAAAGTGGTTGATTTAAAGTAAAGGATATAACATTTTTTTTGTCTTCTAAGTTAAGTGGTGCTAAGATTATTTTGCAAAACTCTCTCTTTCAAAAAAAATTTGAAAAAAAAACATATAAAAAAAACCTTTGTATATATGTAAATATTTTCTATTAACACCTATGGTCGAAAGTTGTACACTCGCCATGCTCTGAACCTTTCTCACGTAAGCCCGAAAGCCAGTGCACGATCGGTATATCTGTCCTTAGTTTATCTGAGCTAGGTGTATGTATATAAAAATTATTTTATTAATAATGCCTATAGTCGATAGGTGTTCACACTTGTCTGTTCACTCACCACTCTATGTATTCCCCTCACATAAGTCCGCAAGGTAGTGCATGGGTAATATATCTAGCCTCAGTTTACCTGAGTTAGGCGTATAAATATTGTAAATATCAATAAAATTTCAAAAATACAATGGAGAGTAAGCAATTGAAATCCTAGCACTATTTTTAACTTATTTGATTTGACTTGTTATTGAAAAGAAATAAATATACCACTTTGATAAACTTTGATAATCAACTTAGGATCTATTTCATAGTTACACTTTGTTATCACCCGAAACAACGAGTTAAATTATAGTCTATTTGTTATGATAACTTGATTTTTGTTTGAAATTTTGTCGATTAAATGACATAAATTTTCAAGATAATAACTAAAACCTATATTTAACTTATTTGTGTCGATTTAAAAATAAATCCTTCATTTGTAAATATTTTCAAAAACTCGCATTCATCTCTTTGTAAATAAATCTTGCATTTTTTAAATATTTTCACTTCACATTTTTCATATCGCATTCGGATTTTATGGGTAGTATCCGCTGAAAACCCTCACGAGACAACACTCGTCATACTGGGGACACCCAGAGGTTTAACAGCTTGTTGCATACGCTCAATGCAATCGTGCTCCCTACGAAAACGGATTTAACTTAGTTTTCCTTTATTCGAGGACGGATAAAAAAGATAAGTGTGTGGGTATTTCATGTGCGCGTAAATGTGCATATTTTTACCACCATATTAAATCTATTTAAATTAAATAAATGATCATATTGGGTATTTTACCTTGTTTTAACCAAAATCCATATTAATTCCAAATTGTCACATATCCATCTTCATATAGGGGCAAAACGGTCATTTGTGTGCATATATTTCTTTGAGAAAAATTAATTGGAAATTTATACATATTTGTGTAGGAATTTAATCTCAAATAGGAGTGGAGTTTATGAAGACACATGTATGCACAAAATAATTACAAAGGAATGAAAATAGAAATAATTCAAACATGGAGGACCCCACTTACCCACCTACCTTAATGTACAAATTAGAGGCTAATGCACATGCTTATGGAATTGATGGCTTCATGTACACTTAAATGATGATTAGGAGAAGCTAATGATTACTTGGCCTCCGCACTACCTCAAGGGCATTTTGGGCATTCCCAAATTATGGATTAGGGTTTCATGCTTGTATAAATAACCCATTATGTTCATGTAACCCTCCTCTTAGCTCATTTTCCTCTTCATTAGTTTAGGTTCAAAATAAAAGAAAGCTTCGTTTTTCTTTTCATGGCTACTTAGCCATTTTTATTTCATGTAATTTCTTCTTATGCAAATTTAATACATGTTGTTCCTTTTCTTGTTTATTTCCTTTCATGTTATAGTGTAGATCTCTTTTATTATATGCAAGTAGAATAGTTTTTCATTTAAATTTTCTCCCTTTTCCTTTGTTTTTGCTTTCATGTTGCTAGCTACATTTGTTGTAACGATCCCGGATTTTAATTTAATTTAAATTGATAATTTATTTAGTTTTTGAATAAAATGGTGAAATTTATAGATAAATTGATTTGAAAATTCAAAATGAAGTCTTTAAAATAAAATATACAAATAAATATTAAGTTAGAAATTGAAATAGAAATATATGAGAGATAAACTATAAACTATAAAGTCAACAAAACAAAGTAAACATATTAAAATAAATACGTATAGTTAAAATTCAAAACAACACATTAACTAAAATATAGAGTAAACACACAATTAAATTTAAAACGACATATTAAAATAGAAATTTATTTATATTAAAAAGTCATAAGACAAGAAACAAACTACATTCAAATGTGTATAGTGTAAACAAAACAAATATCTATAAACTAAGTACAAAGCAAATTTGACTTGCTGTAAACAAAATGAGGAACACATATACAATAGGCAAGCAAGAAAATAATAAGTAACCCAAGTGTTAACATAAGCATGAAGTATAAAGTAAGTAACTATAGCAAAACAAAGAAGTACAAGCAAAGAAAAGATAAGTATGTAGGCTGTAGCTTATAAAACAAGTACATAATATCATCTCAACAACTAAAATATTGATCATATCAGCCGTAACAAAGAAATGCAGTAGGCAAAGGACTTTCTCATTTAATGCAAGATTATCTCTAGCCCATAACTAATGCACCTCAGCCATACACAAGTCATTCCAAATAGTTACATCCTGTACTTGCAAAGAACTTCAAACTGCATGCTTCCTTTGTATATGCATCAACTCCTCACTTCAGTCATTATCACAACTAAGCAAACCAAAACATGCATGAATTCTTAAATCCTGAGAAAAGATCAGAAGTAAACAATAGCTCAACAATTTCAGTTTCTCAGACTTTTGTTCTCTGCCTTCAACCAATCAGGTGAGTAACCTTTCCTTTTAAAATTCTAAACATGATTCTGTGGCAAGTATCTGTGATGAGAATATTTGTATATATGTATGTTTTCTGGATCCACATGAGTGAGGGGTGAATATATGTGCACAATTATTCACTGTGATACTTTGTTTCTGGTTTCAAGCTCTGGTACCAGCTTCAAAAAAATAAAAAAAATCATGTTCTCATGATCAAGGCATGATTTGAATTCAAGATGAAAACAAAACTTGTTTGTTTTTTTTTGTATGAGCTTTAATCTAAAAATGTATTCAAGCTAAAACAACTTAGCATTTCCTCTGGAAATTGAAAGAGCAGAGCAAAGCTTTATATAAGTCAAAATTTAAATTTCTTAAATTACGTTTTCAGGCATATAAACTGAATTCGTATACTTTAATTTGATTTTTAAAGCTTGAATCATAATTTTTAGAGTTAGATGCTAAGAGCAGTTTGAGTTTGGTTAAAATTCGTTCTATAGTCGATCTCTGATGATCTACGAAGTTCTGGTGACCGGGATCGAGGCTGGTGGTAGTGGAGTGATAGGGGAGTTTGGGAAAGTTTCCAGGAAGTTGGTCAATGGACGGTGGTGGGGGCGGTGATCGTTTCAAGTTTTTAACCCTAGTTTTTACTCGGCCTGGTATTTTGATCATCTCTACATCTATGGTGGATCGAGCGCTGCCAGTCGTTGGAAGGTGATGGCTGGGTGAATGACGAGGTCGTGGCCGGTGGCTCACGTTTTCTGGTGGTCGAGGGCGTGGTTGTGAGACGTTCTTTCCGGTGATGTTGAACTCCAGTTTCGAGCTGAAGGCTCGTTTTCAATTTGGGTTAGATGTTTGCGTTTGGATGTTCGTAGTCGAGTGTCGAGGCGATTTGTGGCTTGCCGGAGGCGGTGAGGTACGCCGGAGTGCTGGCGAACGTGGGTGCACATGCACGTGTGCACTTCGTATCTGGTTTGGAGCTTTGGGGAAGACACAGTTTTCTCGTATGATTACTCGAGATTTTGCGGGGTCGACCCGAAGTGGTTCTCGCGTTTTCCTGAAGTCGACTCGAAGCAAGATTTTAAATGCGAAATGAAAACACTTGGAAAGTTTTTTTTTTATGGAAATTTTGGGGTACCTGGGTAAAGATTTGGGAAAACTCGAAGCAGAGCTCGAGTTTGTGAGGGTTTAACTCGGGGAAATCATGATGTGGCTCGGGTATAAGATGTGGTACAGGTTTCAAAAACCTGTTTCTGTTTAAACTTTAAAAATATTTAAGTATATCCTATAAAATGTTTTGGAAATAAATGATTGAGTTTAAACTCTTTTGAATTTCTTTCAGCTAATTAATATTACTTTAACATGAAATCTTAAAAGTAAATTTAAAATGAATGTTTTCAAACTTAAGAAACTAATAAATAAAATCATTCATAAAAAATAAATCATCTTTATTGTTAATGAAACATATTGATATGTAATTCATAAATTATTAAGTTAATTTGAATGATTAATTATGAAGTTGGTTTAAAGGTTAATTTAATTAATAAGTAATTAAAGAATGATTTATTTAATTTATAAATAAATAATTAGATTAAATTATAATCAGAAATGATTAATAATGAATTAATCTAAGATAATTTTTTTAGAAAGTAATTAAAGAAATGTTATTAGTGAATGAAAATAATTAACTAGAGATTATTAAGTAATTAAACTAATGCGATAAAATTTGATAATTAATCAGATTTATTAATTCAGATAATCAATTATACATTGTTAAATGTAATCACCGAATAGAAGTAATTAAGAGATTTATTACTTATTGTAATTAATAAATCAGAATGGGATAATCAATTCATAAATAAATAAATTTAATTGGGAATAAAATCGAATTAATTTAGATTAACGATTAGTAAATCCTGCCTATAAATATTTATTAAATGCTTGACCTTACTTATGAATGATTATATTGCATTGTGTTGTATGAGAAACCTTGAATTGACTGTCTTATCTGATCAGTAATATTTTGTTCTGTGACTGTGTATGATTTGTCCATTTATTTACATTGTTATATTATCTGTGAATCTGTGAATTGACGATAAGCGTGATAGTTATACCGCTTATCAAAGATATTGTTGTACTTAAATCTGTGATGATTGAATGATATTGCACTATTGTGTTGAACCCCTGGACCACACCATACACACACAAATATGGATTTCACGAGGAAGTCGATTAAGTCACAGATTTTTGAAATGATTTTTAAAGTTGAATATTTTAATTCAAATATTTTGGAAATGGAGTGGGTTTAAAGTGAAAAGCAATTGAAATGGAATTTCAAAGATGAAATTATTTTGAATAACTTGATTAAGATTTGGAATTTAAATATTTTGATTTAAATTTGAATTCAATACTTGAAATTGAATTCTATGATTTGAAACTAGGGATTAACGATATTATACTAGTTATATATGAGTCAAACCATTTTTAAAGTATTGTTCTTTTGAGAATTCGAATTAACCCAAAGATTGTAACTTGTATAAATGAAATAAGGTTTTTTTTCCGAAATAACACTGTTATTTCTAAATGATAAAAAGCTTTCATAGGAGAAATGAATTTCAAATTGTATTAAAAGGATTTCAAGTTTAAACTAAAATAATCTTCCAAGTTATAGATAAATATCAAGTTAATCGAATTTTGAAAGCTATGAATTAAATCTTTGATTTAAGGATTTAAATGAATTAATCCAATTGGAATGGAAATTGTTTTGAAGGCTATAAGTTAAATCTTTGAATTAAAGATTTAACGAGTTAATCAAATTGAAATTAAAATTGATTTGGAAAATCTGTGAATGAATCTTTTGTTTAAAAGATTAAAATGTGAAAATTGTTTAAACCGTTAAAGGTTGTGAAAATGAATCTTTTTGTTTAAAGATTGAAAATGGTAATTTGTTAAGCCATTTGAAGAAAAGTTTTGGGTAATAAGTTGTGACTTAATGGAAATCCCATTATCCATTTGGTTTTGAAATATCGTGCTCACTATTCGATTTAGCTGGGAAAGGACCTTTGTGTCGTATAACCCATTCCGAATATGTGATACGTCGTTATGGATAGCATTTGAAGACCGGTGATGAAGACCGGGTATTTGCGAGAGCGATAGGATGACCTATCGATTGTTTCTGCACCGAGTCGCGCCGGTATAGAAACTCCCTAAGTGATGGGAAATCCGATCGGGATTGTGAATATCCGGATTGCAAGGACTTCTTTGTAAGTGCCTTCGGTTCTGTTCAATCCCGGACCGGACTTGCTTATGCTAGGTGATATGTGATGGGGGGTTCTCGCTTCGCGGTTTGGTGGCGAACGGGAGACTCTTACCCCCACACGTCCTCTTTACGAGGTTGGTTAGGCGAAGCCGTGACATTCGAAAGGGTGGCCGTAAAAGCAAGTTTGGGATATCAGTGTAAGCCACGGTGGGGCTGGGATGGTTGAAAAGCCTACCGGTTGTGACCTCTTATCGTTACATTTGGTATCAGAGCTAAGGGTTGAACTTTAGCTCAGTAGTGTAACACATTAAGTAACTCATTAGAGATAGGGTGAAGTAAACCTTAGAATGAGTAATCCCTAAGATATCCGTTTGAATGCCTCAGTAAATTCTCTTACTATCCACTGATAGTAAGTATGAGTGCAAGAAGAAAACGAGATAGGGGACAGGGGAATACGACTATAATTAGTCGAAACTCTGTAACAATAGTGGTAACAACTTTCTTCTCAATCTCTTTTTGATTCGTTTTCAAATTCTTTTGAATTGCTTCGTGACAGCTCCAGAAAAAGAAGTTTCGGTGCGGTGATGCTCTACGAATCGTTGTAAGAAATTTTTACTTCGTATCTTTATCGGTTTCTTATCGGCTTTTCGATTTAAACCTTAATGAATATAAATTAGAAATTTTAAATGAATTAGAAATTTTAAATTGAGTTAACTTGATTAATAGAATATGAAGAATGATTAGAATTGTATCGATAAAATGATTTTGTTTAAAACCAAAAATTGAAATTCTATCGTAATTTCTTGTATCTATTATTGATATTCTGATTTGAAAAGATATTGGTGAGCCAAATGCAGAATTGATATCCAATTTGATTTGAAAAGATATTTCTCTATCTTTAATCTATCCTTGTTGTTTTCGTGCCTACGAATTTCGAGGACGAAATTCTTTTAAGGGGGGAAGTCTGTAACGATCCCGGATTTTAATTTAATTTAAACTGATAATTTATTTAGTTTTTGAATAAAATGGTGAAATTTATTGATAAATTGATTTGAAAATTCAAAATGAAGTCTTTAAAATAAAATATACAAATAAATATTAAGTTAGAAATTGAAATAGAAATATATGAGAGATAAACTATAAACTATAAAGTCAACAAAATAAAGTAAACATATTAAAATAAATACGTATAGTTAAAATTCAAAACAACACATTAACTAAAATATAGAGTAAACACACAATTAAATTTAAAACGACATATTAAAATAGAAATTTATTTATATTAAAAAGTCATAAGACAAGAAACAAACTACATTCAAATGTGTATAGTGTAAACAAAACAAATGTCTACAAACTAAGTACAAAGCAAATTTGACTTGCTGTAAACAAAATGAGGAACACATATACAATAGGCAAGCAAGAAAATAATAAGTAACCCAAGTGTTAACATAAGCATGAAGTATAAAGTAAGTAACTATAGCAAAACAAAGAAGTACAAGCAAAGAAAAGATAAGTATGTAGGCTGTAGCTTATAAAACAAGTACATAATATCATCTCAGCAACTAAAATATTGATCATATCAGCCGTAACAAAGAAATGCAGTAGGCAAAGGACTTTCTCATTTAATGCAAGATCATCTCTAGCCCATAACTAATGCACCTCAGCCATACACAAGTCATTCCAAATAGTTACATCCTGTACTTGCAAAGAACTTCAAACTGCATGCTTCCTTTATATATGCATCAACTCCTCACTTCAGTTCATTATCACAACTAAGCAAACCAAAACATGCATGCATTCTTAAATCCTGAGAAAAGATCAGAAGTAAACAATAGCTCAACAATTTCAGTTTTCTCAGACTTTTGTTCTCTGCCTTCAACCAATCAGGTGAGTAACCTTTCCTTTTAAAATTCTAAACATGATTCTGTGGAAAGTATCTGTGATGAGAATATTTGTATATATGTATGTTTTCTGGATCCACATGAGTGAGGGGTGAATATATGTGCACAGTTATTCACTGTGATACTTTGTTTCTGGTTTCAAGCTCTGGTATCAGCTTCAAAAAAATAAAAAAAATCATGTTCTCATGATCAAGGCATGATTTGAATTCAAGATGAAAACAAAACTTGTTTGTTTTTTTTTTGTATGAGCTTTAATCTAAAAATGTATTCAAGCTAAAACAACTTAGCATTTCCTCTGGAAATTGAAAGAGCAGAGCAAAGCTCTATATAAGTCGAAATTTAAATTTCTTAAATTACGTTTTCAGGCATATAAACTGAATTCGTATACTTTAATTTGATTTTTAAAGCTTGAATCATAATTTTTAGAGTTAGATGCTAAGAGCAGTTCGAGTTTGGTTAAAATTCGTTCTATCGTCGATCTCTGATGATCTACGAAGTTCTGGTGACCGAGATCGAGGCTGGTGGTAGTGGAGTGATAGGGGAGTTTGGGAAAAATTCCAGGAAGTTGGTCAATGGACGGTGGTGGGGGCGGTGATCGTTTCAAGTTTTTAACCCAAGTTTTTACTCGGCCTGGTATTTTGATCATCTCTACATCTATGGTGGATCGAGCGCTGCCAGTCGTTGGAAGGTGATGGCTGGGTGAATGACGAGGTCGTGGCCGGTGGCTCACGTTTTCTGGTGGTCGAGGGCGTGGTTGTGAGACGTTCTTTCCGGTGATGTTGAACTCCAGTTTCGAGCTGAAGGCTCGTTTTCAATTTGGGTTAGATGTTTGCGTTTGGATGTTCGTAGTCGAGTGTCGAGGCGATTTGTGGCTTGCCGGAGGCGGTGAGGTACGCCGGAGTGCTGGCGAACGTGGGTGCACATGCACGTGTGCACTTCGTATCTGGTTTGGAGCTTTGGGGAAGACGCAGTTTTCTCGTATGATTACTCGAGATTTTGCGGGGTCGACCCGAAGTGGTTCTCGCGTTTTCCCGAAGTCGACTCGAAGCAAGATTTTAAATGCGAAATGAAAACACTTGGAAAGTTTTTTTTATGGAAATTTTAGGGTATCTGGGTAAAGATTTGGGAAAACTCGAAGCAGAGCTCGAGTTTGTGAGGGTTTAACTCGGGGAAATCATGATGGGGCTCGGGTATAAGATGTGGTACAGGTTTCAAAAACCTGTTTCTGTTTAAACTTTAAAAATATTTAAGTATATTCTATAAAATGTTTTGGAAATAAATGATTGAGTTTAAACTCTTTTGAATTTCTTTCAGCTAATTAATATTACTTTAACATGAAATCTTAAAAGTAAATTTAAAATGAATGTTTTCAAACTTAAGAAAGTAATAAATAAAATCATTCATAAAAAATAAATCATCTTTATTGTTAATGAAACATATTGATTTGTAATTCATAAATTATTAAGTTAATTTGAATGATTAATTATGAAGTTGGTTTAAAGGTTAATTTAATTAATAAGTAATTAAAGAATGATTTATTTAATTTATAAATAAATAATTAGATTAAATTATAATCAGAAATGATTAATAATGAATTAATCTAAGATAAATTTGTTTTAGAAAGTAATTAAAGAAATGCTATTAGTGAATGAAAATAATTAACTAGAGATTATTAAGTAATTAAACTAATGCGATAAAATTTGATAATTAATCAGATTTATTAATTCAGATAATCAATTATACATTTTTAAATGTAATCACCGAATAGAAGTAATTAAGAGATTTATTACTTATTGTAATTAATAAATCAGAATGGGATAATCAATTCATAAATAAATAAATTTAATTGGGAATAAAATCGAATTAATTTAGATTTAACGATTAGTAAATCCTGCCTATAAATATTTATTAAATGCTTGACCTTACTTATGAATGATTATATTGCATTGTGTTGTATGAGAAACCTTGAATTGACTGTCTTATCTGATCAGTAATATTTTGTTCTGTGACTGTGTATGATTTATCCATTTATTTACATTGTTATGTTATCTGTGAATCTGTGAATTGACGATAAGCGTTATAGTTATACCGCTTATCAAAGATATTGTTGTACTTAAATCTGTGATGATTGAATGATATTGCACTATTGTGTTGAACCCCTGGACCACACCATACACACACAAATATGGATTTCACGAGGAAGTCGATTAAGTCACAGATTTTTGAAATGATTTTTAAAGTTGAATATTTTAATTCAAATATTTTGGAAATGGAGTGGGTTTAAAGTGAAAAGCAATTGAAATGGAATTTCAAAGATGAAATTATTTTGAATAACCTGATTAAGATTTGGAATTTAAATATTTTGATTTAAATTTGAATTCAATACTTGAAATTGAATTCTATGATTTGAAACTAGGGATTAACGATGTTATACTAGTTATATATGAGTCAAACCATTTTTAAAGTATTGTTCTTTTGAGAATTCGAACTAACCCAAAGATTGTAACTTGTATAAATGAAATAAGGTTTTTTTTTCGAAATAACACTGTTATTTCTAAATGATAAAAAGCTTTCATAGGAGAAATGAATTTCAAATTGTATTAAAAGGATTTCAAGTTTAAACTAAAATAATCTTCCAAGTTATAGATAAATATCAAGTTAATCGAATTTTGAAAGCTATGAATTAAATCTTTGATTTAAGGATTTAAATGAATTAATCCAATTGGAATGGAAATTGTTTTGAAGGCTATAAGTTAAATCTTTGATTTAAAGGTTTAACGAGTTAATCAAATTGAAATGAAAATTGATTTGGAAAATCTATGAATGAATCTTTTGTTTAAAAGATTAAAATGTGAAAATTGTTCAAACCGTTAAAGGTTGTGAAAATGAATCTTTTTGTTTAAAGATTGAAAATGGTAATTTGTTAAGCCATTTGAATAAAAGTTTTGGGTAATAAGTTGTGACTTAATTGAAATCCCATTATCCATTTGTTTTTGAAATATCGTGCTCACTATTCGGTTTAGTCGGGAAAGGAGCTTTGTGTCGTATAACCCATTCCGAATATGTGATACGTCGTTATGGATAGCATTTGAAGACCGGTGATGAAGACCGGGTATTTGCGAGAGCGATAGGATGACCTATCGATTGTTTCTGCACCGAGTCGCGCCGGTATAGAAACTCCCTAAGTGATGGGAAATCCGATCGGGATTGTGAATATCCGGATTGCAAGGACTTCTTTGTAAGTGCCTTCGGTTCTGTTCGATCCCGGACCAGACTTGCTTATGCTAGGTGATATGTGATGGGGGGTTCTCGCTTCACGGTTTGGTGGCGAACGGGAGACTCTTACCCCCACACGTCCTCTTTACGAGGTTGGTTAGGCGAAGCCGTGACATTCGAAAGGGTGGCCGTAAAAGCAAGTTTGGGATATCAGTGTAAGCCACGGTGGGGCTGGGATGGTTGAAAAGCCTACCGGTTGTGACCGCTTATCGTTACATTTGGTATCAGAGCTAAGGGTTGAACTTTAGCTCAGGAGTGTAACACATTAAGTAACTCATTAGAGATAGGGTGAAGTAAACCTTAGAATGAGTAATCCCTAAGATATCCGTTTGAATGCCTCAGTAAATTCTCCTACCATCCACTGATAGTAAGTATGAGTGCAAGAAGAAAACGAGATAGGGGACAGGGGAATACGACTATAATTAGTCAAAACTCTGTAACAACAGTGGAAACAACTTTCTTCTCAATCTCTTTTTGATTCGTTTTCAAATTCTTTTGAATTGCTTCGTGACAGCTCCAGAAAAAGAAGTTTCGGTGCGGTGATGCTCTACGAATCGTTGTAAGAAATTTTTACTTCGTATCTTTATCGGTTTCTTATCGGCTTTTCGATTTAAACCTTAATGAATATAAATTAGAAATTTTAAATGAATTAGAAATTTTAAATTGAGTTCACTTGATTAATAGAATATGAAAAATGATTAGAATTGTATCGAAAAAATGATTTTGTTTAAAACCAAAAATTGAAATTCTATCGTAATTTCTTGTATCTATTATTGATATTCTGATTTGAAAAGATATTGGTGAGCCAAATGCAGAATTGATATCCAATTTGATTTGAAAAGATATTTCTCTATCTTTAATCTTTCCTTGTTGTTTTCGTGCCTGCGAATTTCGAGGACGAAATTCTTTTAAGGAGGGAAGTCTGTAACGATCCCGGATTTAATTTAATTTAAATTGATAATTTATTTAGTTTTTGAATAAAATGGTGAAATTTATTGATAAATTGATTTGAAAATTCAAAATGAAGTCTTTAAAATAAAATATACAAATAAATATTAAGTTAGAAATTGAAATAGAAATATATGAGAGATAAACTATAAACTATAAAGTCAACAAAATAAAGTAAACATATTAAAATAAATACGTATAGTTAAAATTCAAAACAACACATTAACTAAAATATAGAGTAAACACACAATTAAATTTAAAATGACATATTAAAATAGAAATTTATTTATATTAAAAAGTCATAAGACAAGAAACAAACTACATTCAAATGTGTATAGTGTAAACAAAACAAATATCTACAAACTAAGTACAAAGCAAATTTGACTTGCTGTAAACAAAATGAGGAACACATATACAATAGGCAAGCAAGAAAATAATAAGTAACCCAAGTGTTAACATAAGAATGAAGTATAAAGTAAGTAACTATAGCAAAACAAAGAAGTACAAGCAAAGAAAAGATAAGTATGTAGGCTGTAGCTTATAAAACAAGTACATAATATCATCTCAGCAACTAAAATATTGATCATATCAGCCGTAACAAAGAAATGCAGTAGGCAAAGGACTTTCTCATTTAATGCAAGATCATCTCTAGCCCATAACTAATGCACCTCAGCCATACACAAGTCATTCCAAATAGTTACATCCTGTACTTGCAAAGAACTTCAAACTGCATGCTTCCTTTGTATATGCATCAACTCCTCACTTCAGTTCATTATCACAACTAAGCAAACCAAAACATGCATGCATTCTTAAATCCTGAGAAAAGATCAGAAGTAAACAATAGCTCAACAATTTCAGTTTTCTCAGACTTTTGTTCTTTGCCTTCAACCAATCAGGTGAGTAACCTTTCCTTTTAAAATTCTAAACATGATTCTGTGGCAAGTATCTGTGATGAGAATATTTGTATATATGTATGTTTTCTGGATCCACATGAGTGAGGGGTGAATATATGTGCACAGTTATTCACTGTGATACTTTGTTTCTGGTTTCAAGCTCTGGTACCAGCTTCAAAAAAATAAAAAAATCATGTTCTCATGATCAAGGCATGATTTGAATTCAAGATGAAAACAAAACTTGTTTGTTTTTTTTTGTATGAGCTTTAATCTAAAAATGTATTCAAGCTAAAACAACTTAGCATTTCCTCTGGAAATTGAAAGAGCAGAGCAAAGCTTTATATAAGTCGAAATTTAAATTTCTTAAATTACGTTTTCAGGCATATAAACTGAATTCGTATACTTTAATTTGATTTTTAAAGCTTGAATCATAATTTTTAGAGTTAGATGCTAAGAGCAGTTCGAGTTTGGTTAAAAATCGTTCTATCGTCGATCGCTGATGATCTACGAAGTTCTGGTGACCGGGATCGAGGCTGGTGGTAGTGGAGTGATAGGGGAGTTTGGGAAAAATTCCAGGAAGTTGGTCAATGGACGGTGGTGGGGGCGATGACTGTTTCAAGTTTTTAACCCTAGTTTTTACTCGGCCTGGTATTTTGATCATCTCTACATCTATGGTGGATCGAGCGCTGCCAGTCGTTGGAAGGTGATGGCTGGGTGAATGACGAGGTCGTGGCCGGTGGCTCACGTTTTCTGGTGGTCGAGGGCGTGGTTGTGAGACGTTCTTTCCGGTGATGTTGAACTCCAGTTTCGAGCTGAAGGCTCGTTTTCAATTTGGGTTAGATGTTTGCGTTTGGATGTTCGTAGTCGAGTGTCGAGGCGATTTGTGGCTTGCCGGAGGCGGTGAGGTACGTCGGAGTGCTGGCGAAAGTGGGTGCACATGCACGTGTGCACTTCGTATCTGGTTTGGAGCTTTGGGGAAGACGCAGTTTTCTCGTATGATTACTCGAGATTTTGCGGGGTCGACCCGAAGTGGTTCTCGCGTTTTCCTGAAGTCGACCCGAAGCAAGATTTTAAATGCGAAATGAAAACACTTGGAAAGTTTTTTTTTATGGAAATTTTGGGGTACCTGGGTAAAGATTTGGGAAAACTCGAAGCAGAGCTCGAGTTTATGAGGGTTTATCTCGGGGAAATCATGATGGGGCTCGGGTATAAGATGTGGTACAGGTTTCAAAAACCTGTTTCTGTTTAAACTTTAAAAATATTTAAGTATATCCTATAAAATGTTTTGGAAATAAATGATTGAGTTTAAACTCTTTTGAATTTCTTTCAGCTAATTAATATTACTTTAACATGAAATCTTAAAAGTAAATTTAAAATGAATGTTTTCAAACTTAAGAAACTAATAAATAAAATCATTCATAAAAAATAAATCATCTTTATTGTTAATGAAACATACTGATTTGTAATTCATAAATTATTAAGTTAATTTGAATGATTAATTATGAAGTTGGTTTAAAGGTTAATTTAATTAATAAGTAATTAAAGAATGATTTATTTAATTTATAAATAAATAATTAGATTAAATTATAATCAGAAATGATTAATAATGAATTAATCTAAGATAAATTTTTTTTAGAAAAGTAATTAAAGAAATGCTATTAGTGAATGAAAATAATTAACTAGAGATTATTAAGTAATTAAACTAATGCGATAAAATTTGATAATTAATCAGATTTATTAATTCAGATAATCAATTATACATTTTTAAATGTAATCACCGAATAGAAGTAATTAAGAGATTTATTACTTATTGTAATTAATAAATCAGAATGGGATAATCAATTCATAAATAAATAAATTTAATTGGGAATAAAATCGAATTAATTTAGATTTAACAATTAGTAAATCCTGCCTATAAATATTTATTAAATGCTTGACCTTACTTATGAATGATTATATTGCATTGTGTTGTATGAGAAACCTTGAATTGACTGTCTTATCTGATCAGTAATATTTTGTTCTGTGACTGTGTATGATTTATCCATTTATTTACATTGTTATATTATCTGTGAATCTGTGAATTGACGATAAGCGTTATAGTTATACCGCTTATCAAAAATATTGTTGTACTTAAATCTGTGATGATTGAATGATATTGCACTATTGTATTGAACCCCTGGACCACACCATACACACACAAATATGGATTTCACGAGGAAGTCGATTAAGTCACAGATTTTTGAAATGATTTTTAAAGTTGAATATTTTAATTCAAATATTTTGGAAATGGAGTGGGTTTAAAGTGAAAAGCAATTGAAATGGAATTTCAAAGATGAAATTATTTTGAATAACTTGATTAAGATTTGGAATTTAAATATTTTGATTTAAATTTGAATTCAATACTTGAAATTGAATTCTATGATTTGAAACTAGGGATTAACGATATTATACTAGTTATATATGAGTCAAACCATTTTTAAAGTATTGTTCTTTTGAGAATTCGAATTAACCCAAAGATTGTAACTTGTATAAATGAAATAAGGTTTTTTTTCCGAAATAACACTGTTATTTCTAAATGATAAAAAGCTTTCATAGGAGAAATGAATTTCAAATTGTATTAAAAGGATTTCAAGTTTAAACTAAAATAATCTTCCAAGTTATAGATAAATATCAAGTTAATCGAATTTTGAAAGCTATGAATTAAATCTTTGATTTAAGGATTTAAATGAATTAATCCAATTGGAATGGAAATTGTTTTGAAGGCTATAAGTTAAATCTTTGAATTAAAGATTTAACGAGTTAATCAAATTGAAATTAAAATTGATTTGGAAAATCTGTGAATAAATCTTTTGTTTAAAAGATTAAAATGTGAAAATTGTTTAAACCGTTAAAGGTTGTGAAAATGAATCTTTTTGTTTAAAGATTGAAAATGGTAATTTGTTAAGCCATTTGAAGAAAAGTTTTGGGTAATAAGTTGTGACTTAATTGAAATCCCATTATCCATTTGTTTTTGAAATATCGTGCTCACTATTCGGTTTAGCCGGGAAAGGACCTTTGTGTCGTATAACCCATTCCGAATATGTGATACGTCGTTATGGATAGCATTTGAAGACCGGTGATGAAGACCGGGTATTTGCGAGAGCGATAGGATGACCTATCGATTGTTTCTGCACCGAGTCGCGTCGGTATAGAAACTCCCTAAGTGATGGGAAATCCGATCGGGATTGTGAATATCCGGATTGCAAGGACTTCTTTGTGAGTGCCTTCGGTTATGTTCGATCCCGGACCAGACTTCCTTATGCTAGGTGATATGTGATGGGGGGTTCTCGCTTCGCGGTTTGGTGGCGAACGGGAGACTCTTACCCCCACACGTCCTCTTTACGAGGTTGGTTAGGCGAAGCCGTGACATTCGAAAGGTTGGCCGTAAAAGCAAGTTTGGGATATCAGTGTAAGCCACGGTGGGGCTGGGATGGTTGAAAAGCCTACCGGTTGTGACCGCTTATCGTTACATTTGGTATCAGAGCTAAGGGTTGAACTTTAGCTCAGGAGTGTAACACATTAAGTAACTCATTAGAGATAGGGTGAAGTAAACCTTAGAATGAGTAATCCCTAAGATATACGTTTGAATGCCTCAGTAAATTCTCTTACTATCCACTGATAGTAAGTATGAGTGCAAGAAGAAAACGAGATAGGGGACAGGGGAATACGACTATAATTAGTCAAAACTCTGTAACAACAGTGGAAACAACTTTCTTCTCAATCTCTTTTTGATTCGTTTTCAAATTCTTTTGAATTGCTTCGTGAAAGCTCCAGAAAAAGAAGTTTCGGTGCGGTGATGCTCTACGAATCGTTGTAAGAAATTTTTACTTCGTATCTTTATCGGTTTCTTATCGGCTTTTCGATTTAAACCTTAATGAATATAAATTAGAAATTTTAAATGAATTGGAAATTTTAAATTGAGTTAACTTGATTAATAGAATATGAAGAATGATTAGAATTGTATCGATAAAATGATTTTGTTTAAAACCAAAAATTGAAATTCTATCGTAATTTCTTGTATCTATTATTGATATTCTGATTTGAAAAGATATTGGTGAGCCAAATGCAGAATTGATATCCAATTTGATTTGAAAAGATATTTCTCTATCTTTAATCTTTCCTTGTTGTTTTCGTGCCTGCGAATTTCGAGGACGAAATTCTTTTAAGGGGGGAAGTCTGTAACGATCCCGGATTTTAATTTAATATAAATTGATAATTTATTTAGTTTTTGAATAAAATGGTGAAATTTATTGATAAATTGATTTGAAAATTCAAAATGAAGTCTTTAAAATAAAATATACAAATAAATATTAAGTTAGAAATTGAAATAGAAATATATGAGAGATAAACTATAAACTATAAAGTCAACAAAATAAAGTAAACATATTAAAATAAATACGTATAGTTAAAATTCAAAACAACACATCAACTAAAATGAGTAAACACACAATTAAATTTAAAACGACATATTAAAATAGAAATTTATTTATATTAAAAAGTCATAAGACAAGAAACAAACTACATTCAAATGTGTATAGTGTAAACAAAACAAATATCTACAAACTAAGTACAAAGCAAATTTGACTTGCTGTAAACAAAATGAGGAACACATATACAATAGGCAAGCAAGAAAATAATAAGTAACCCAAGTGTTAACATAAGAATGAAGTATAAAGTAAGTAACTATAGCAAAAGAAAGAAGTACAAGCAAAGAAAAGATAAGTATGTAGGCTGTAGCTTATAAAACAAGTACATAATATCATCTCAGCAACTAAAATATTGATCATATCAGCCGTAACAAAGAAATGCAGTAGGTAAAGGATTTTCTCATTTAATGCAAGATCATCTCTAGCCCATAACTAATGCACCTCAGCCATACACAAGTCATTCCAAATAGTTACATTCTGTACTTGCAAAGAACTTCAAACTGCATGCTTCCTTTGTATATGCATCAACTCCTCACTTCAGTTCATTATCACAACTAAGCAAACCAAAACATGCATGCATTCTTAAATCCTGAGAAAAGATCAGAAGTAAACAATAGCTCAACAATTTCAGTTTTCTCAGACTTTTGTTCTCTGCCTTCAACCAATCAGGTGAGTAACCTTTCCTTTTAAAATTCTAAACATGATTCTGTGGCAAGTATCTATGATGAGAATATTTGTATATATGTATGTTTTCTGGATCCACATGAGTGAGGGGTGAATATATGTGCACAGTTATTCACTGTGATACTTTGTTTCTGGTTTCAAGCTCTGGTATCAGCTTCAAAAAAATAAAAAAAATCATGTTCTCATGATCAAGGCATGATTTGAATTCAAGATGAAAACAAAACTTGTTTTTTTTTTTGTATGAGCTTTAATCTAAAAATGTATTCAAGCTAAAACAACTTAGCATTTCCTCTGGAAATTGAAAGAGCAGAGCAAAGCTGTATATAAGTCAAAATTTAAATTTCTTAAATTACGTTTTCAGGCATATAAACTGAATTCGTATACTTTAATTTGATTTTTAAAGCTTGAATCATAATTTTTAGAGTTAGATGCTAAGAGCAGTTCAAGTTTGGTTAAAATTCGTTCTATCGTCGATCTCTGATGATCTACGAAGTTCTGGTGACCGGGATCGAGGCTGGTGGTAGTGGAGTGATAGGGGAGTTTGGGAAAAATTCCAGGAAGTTGGTCAATGGACGGTGGTGGGGGCGGTGATCGTTTCAAGTTTTTAACCCAAGTTTTTACTCGGCCTGGTATTTTGATCATCTCTACATCTATGGTGGATCGAGCGCTGCCAGTCGTTGGAAGGTGATGGCTGGGTGAATGACGAGGTCGTGGCCGGTGGCTCACGTTTTCTGGTGGTCGAGGGCGTGGTTGTGAGACGTTCTTTCCGGTGATGTTGAACTCCAGTTTCGAGCTGAAGGCTCGTTTTCAATTTGGGTTAGATGTTTGCGTTTGGATGTTCGTAGTCGAGTGTCGAGGCGATTTGTGGCTTGCCGGAGGCGGTGAGGTACGTCGGAGTGCTGGCGAAAGTGGGTGCACATGCACGTGTGCACTTCGTATCTGGTTTGGAGCTTTGGGGAAGACGCAGTTTTCTCGTATGATTACTCGAGATTTTGCGGGGTCGACCCGAAGTGGTTCTCGCGTTTTCCTGAACTCGACTCGAAGCAAGATTTTAAATGCGAAATGAAAATACTTGGAAAGTTTTTTTTATGGAAATTTTGGGGTACCTGGGTAAATATTTGGGAAAACTCGAAGCAGAGCTCGAGTTTGTGAGGGTTTAACTCGGGGAAATCATGATGGGGCTCGGGTATAAGATGTGGTACAGGTTTCAAAAACCTGTTTCTGTTTAAACTTTAAAAATATTTAAGTATATCCTATAAAATGTTTTGGAAATAAATGATTGAGTTTAAACTCTTTTGAATTTCTTTCAGCTAATTAATATTACTTTCACATGAAATCTTAAAAGTAAATTTAAAATGAATGTTTTCAAACTTAAGAAAGTAATAAATAAAATCATTCATAAAAAATAAATCATCTTTATTGTTAATGAAACATATTGATTTGTAATTCATAAATTATTAAGTTAATTTGAATGATTAATTATGAAGTTGGTTTAAAGGTTAATTTAATTAATAAGTAATTAAAGAATGATTTATTTAATTTATAAATAAATAATTAGATTAAATTATAATCAGAAATGATTAATAATGAATTAATCTAAGATAAATTTTTTTAGAAAGTAATTAAAGAAATGTTATTAGTGAATGAAAATAATTAACTAGAGATTATTAAGTAATTAAACTAATGCGATAAAATTTGATAATTAATCAGATTTATTAATTCAGATAATCAATTATACATTTTTAAATGTAATCACCGAATAGAAGTAATTAAGAGATTTATTACTTATTGTAATTAATAAATCAGAATGGGATAATCAATTCATAAATAAATAAATTTAATTGGGAATAAAATCGAGTTAATTTAGATTTGACGATTAGTAAATCCTGCCTATAAATATTTATTAAATGCTTGACCTTACTTATGAATGATTATATTGCATTGTGTTGTATGAGAAACCTTGAATTGACTGTCTTATCTGATCAGTAATATTTTGTTCTGTGACTGTGTATGATTTATCCATTTATTTACATTGTTATATTATCTGTGAATCTGTGAATTGACAATAAGCGTTATAGTTATACCGCTTATCAAAGATATTGTTGTACTTAAATATGTGATGATTGAATGATATTGCACTATTGTGTTGGACCCCTGGACCACACCATACACACACAAATATGGATTTCACGAGGAAGTCGATTAAGTCACAGATTTTTGAAATGATTTTTAAAGTTGAATATTTTAATTCAAATATTTTGGAAATGGAGTGGGTTTAAAGTGAAAAGCAATTGAAATGGAATTTCAAAGATGAAATTATTTTGAATAACTTGATTAAGATTTGGAATTTAAATATTTTGATTTAAATTTGAATTCAATACTTGAAATTGAATTCTATGATTTGAAACTAGGGATTAACGATATTATACTAGTTATATATGAATCAAACCATTTTTAAAGTATTGTTCTTTTGAGAATTCGAATTAACCCAAAGATTGTAACTTGTATAAATGAAATAAGGTTTTTTTTCCGAAATAACACTGTTATTTCTAAATGATAAAAAGCTTTCATAGGAGAAATGAATTTCAAATTGTATTAAAAGGATTTCAAGTTTAAACTAAAATAATCTTCCAAGTTATAGATAAATATCAAGTTAATCGAATTTTGAAAGCTATGAATTAAATCTTTGATTTAAGGATTTAAATGAATTAATCCAATTGGAATGGAAATTGTTTTGAAGGCTATAAGTTAAATCTTTGATTTAAAGATTTAACGAGTTAATCAAATTGAAATGAAAATTGATTTGGAAAATCTGTGAATGAATCTTTTGTTTAAAAGATTAAAATGTGAAAATTGTTTAAACCGTTAAAGGTTGTGAAAATGAATCTTTTTGTTTAAAGATTGAAAATGGTAATTTGTTAAGCCATTTGAAGAAAAGTTTTGGGTAATAAGTTGTGACTTAATTGAAATCCAATTATCCATTTGTTTTTGAAATATCGTGCTCACTATTCGGTTTAGCCGGGAAAGGACCTTTGTGTCGTATAACCCATTCCGAATATGTGATACGTCGTTATGGATAGCATTTGAAGACCGGTGATGAAGACCGGGTATTTGCGAGAGCGATAGGATGACCTATCGATTGTTTCTGCACCGAGTCGTGCCGGTATAGAAACTCCCTAAGTGATGGGAAATCCGATCGGGATTGTGAATATCCGGATTGCAAGGACTTCTTTGTAAGTGCCTTCGGTTCTGTTCGATCCTGGAACAGACTTGCTTATGCTAGGTGATATGTGATGGGGGGTTCTCGCTTCGCGGTTTGGTGGCGAACGGGAGACTCTTACCCCCACACGTCCTCTTTACGAGGTTGGTTAGGCGAAGCCGTGACATTCGAAAGGGTGGCCGTAAAAGCAAGTTTGGGATATCAGTGTAAGCCACGGTGGGACTGGGATGGTTGAAAAGCCTACCGATTGTGACCGCTTATCGTTACATTT
The DNA here is from genome assembly GCA_030765085.1 of Allium cepa. Classification (NCBI taxonomy): domain Eukaryota; kingdom Viridiplantae; phylum Streptophyta; class Magnoliopsida; order Asparagales; family Amaryllidaceae; genus Allium; species Allium cepa. Next base: position 21,805,288 of record CM060936.1, on the reverse strand, counting down.
GGTATCAGAGCTACGGGTTGAACTTTAGCTCAGGAGTGTAACACATTAAGTAACTCATTAGAGATAGGGTGAAGTAAACCTTAGAATGAGTAAGCCCTAAGATATCCGTTTGAATGCCTCAGTAAATTCTCTTACTATCCTCACACCTCGGGAATGGTCAAAACAGGAAAGATGTGGCAAGGTTATGAGGGGTAGCGCCCTTTAGGGTATGTGCATTTCCTTCTGGAAAAGGGTGGTATCATGGTATGGAGCCCAGATACTTACTCATGTTGAAAACACTTTATGATTGTGTGAATTGATTACGAACGCTCGGTTAAAGGTCCCAAAGGACCGGGGGATGGCATATTCGGTCAGTTGTTACTCAGTTAGGGGTAACCCGGCCTTGTGTTGGTAGAGATCCGGTTTGGTTCTCGGGGACGTCCATCTAGAGGCGTTCTCATGTGGCAATGGGAAGTTCCTTGGCCTGATCATTCGTTGGAAATCCAAAGAAACAATACGAACCTTGTGCAGTATTAGTTGTATAACCTGCCATGGAATGTGGCGGTAACCTGCTATTGAACATGGTTAGCTATAGTAGGCATACGATAATGGTCGTATGTTGGCTAAGATTTATATCTTTACTTTCGAAATGAATTTTTCCCTACACTATGCACTAGTAATAATATCAAATGTTTCTTTTAACGCGTATAAAGCATCTTTGACTATCATAAGGAGAAATCTCCTCCGATTCTGCGTTTGCATTGTGTGTGTGTGCGGGAGGCCTTATGGTAGTCTCATTTTTAAAAAGCATTGCGAATTGACTTTGAAAATCTTTTGTTGAATGTTTTAAAAGACAACTGTTTTCTTTTTGTTACTCACACCAGTCCCACGACTGATCCGGAGTTTATCGTTTCTTTCCTAAACTCTGGGTGCTCATTATTTTCTACACGAGCAGTCTAGAGTTGGGTTTTTCAAATAGTTAGATATAGTGGATTATCTGGAGTTAGTTCAGTCTTTGGTTCGCACCAGTCTTGCCTAGCTTGGTGCATTGTTATGGGGAGTTCGAGCTATTGCTGGATTAGTTCTTGGAGATGGAGTTCAGATTTGGAGTTTTTCGTTGAAGACTATCTTAGAGTTATTTTGTTCCGCTGCTAGATGTTATCTATCGTTTTCTTTTCCGCTGCTATTTATTGTATCATATCTCTGATGTATATTGATATCTATTGGATCATCTGTTGTATCAGATATTGTATTAAAGCTGCATATCAATGTATTATTCTTTTATTCCGCTGTGTTGTTTACTTAATGTTGTTATAAGCTCCGGCGAATCGGATTTGAACGGTCAAATCTATGGCATTCGAATACGATATGAAGTATGGATGTCGAGTTTCGAGCGGGCAAAATCCTAAACGTTACATTTGTTAATCAAATGACAAATATGAGAGGCTAAGCTCCTTCAATTTAGGGGAAATGAAGCTCTCTAATTTATGTAGCTTCAACTATTTGTTAATTCATGCTCCTTTTTTGTGCTTAATGATGATCAATGAAGTGTTTTATTTGTTATTTTTGCTTTGAATTTGATAGTCTGTATTGTTGACACCAAATAGGCTATGCTTAAACATTCAGTAACACAAATATCTCTTCATCAAAATATGATTATGGCAAAAGAAAGTGATTTGAAACTAAAATTTGATGGTCTATATTTCTAATCAATAGTTAATAGGCCATACTTAAAATAAATTTCATTTTCAATTTCTTTATCAAGTTTCATGAATGTTATTAAGCGCTTTAAGGGATGTGTTATAGTTTGATCGCTTATGTTGGCTAATTAATAGCACAAAATGTCATACTTATGATAAGCACATTAATTCAAGCACTAATGACCATAAAAGAGAGATCATGATTTCATGTGTTGAACTACATGATCTAGAGAGCGGATTTATTCTCTAAATTGTCATTTATATTTTATATTTGCATCTCTTTTCTTTGAGTTAGTTAGCTAATTTTCTAATTCTCTAGTTTAACTTTCACTCGACTTTGGTATAATTTGATTGAATAGAATTTTAAAATCATCAATTCCCTGTGGATCGACCCGTATTTGCCACGTACTACAAGTGTACGCCGTGAGCTTGCGGTTATTTTAATTTTGAAATTTTTCGACGGTTTTCTAATTCGATAGAAATTTCGTCAATTAACAAGTTTTTGGCGTCGTTGCCAGCGAATTGTTTTGATTTTGATTTTCTGTTTTTCGAATTATTTTCTTTTAATTTTTGTGTGTTTTCTTTTAATTTTTGTGTGTTTGCAATTAAAAAAAATTATGTGTTGTGTGAACTTCATTTTCATTTTGTTGTATGCTTTTGTTCTTGTGCAATTTCTTGTTTCTAGTTTAATTTTGCATTTTCATATTGAAAAACAAAAACAAAAATATTCCATTTGATTCACAATTTTCATTTTACAATTTACATTAAAAAAAACTTTGCATTGCAAGTGCTTGCTCTCTGTTCTCTGACCTTGACATTTTCAATCGATTTCCCATGTCTTGATCTCTGTCTATTACACATTTTATCAGTGCATCCCCATACCCTCTGCATTCATTAACATCATCTCACCAAGGCCATAACAACTACACCATTACACAATCTACTCAAACTTCATCACTTCAAACACACAGTGCCTGCCATCAGAAACCACCATTTCCGCCTTCCTTGACAAACATCAATTTTGCCCAACCATTCTCACTGCCTTCTTAACCACAAACATTTTCCCAAAAACTCATCAAACATACATTTTCCTTCCCTTGTGTTCACTTCCTTGTGCATGTTGCAACAAACCCAAACTGCTATATTTAACTTACAATTAGATTGCCACCACGCAATTGCAAATCTAAATCATTGTCACTCCCATAACGTCCCCTTCTAATCACTTACGTGCCCTAACCTCAACAGCCACTAACTTCATCACCACTGCAATTTCACCACCAATCCATCAACTGCAACATCCCCATACGTCCAACCTGCATCAACCAACTGTTTCCGCAACTCCAACTTCCACACCTCCAGCAACAACACGCACCTCGAATCCATCCACCACGTCTCTAAATTCAACAAACTCCTCCTGCTGAATCACCTACGACACAGTCTCCAACATCGAATCGAAACCACCAATCATCGAACTCCATCGCAAACTCACTACACTCGAACTCGTTCATCAGCTTCAAATTCCACTTCCACCACCAGAGCTAACCACTCCAAATTCAAATCACGACCATCTTCTGCAATCGCCCAAATTGCGTGAATATTTGGTTGCTGAAGTGTGGAAAAATCGTTATTGTTTGATTTATGAATTTGGAAATTCACAAGGGAAAAGGGATTTAAGCTCGGGTATTTTGATAATTTTTGATTAAGGAGAAATTTTTATTCTTTTAGATGTGATGTACGGTTTTCTAGATTTGAATTATTTTTGGGAACGATAAAGGTCTGGGTTGGTTTTGTTTTTGTTCTTTTTTTGGGGGTCGGGTGGATTTTGTTGCGGTTGTCAAGTTTCATGAAAGTTAGTAAGTGCTTTAAGGCATGTGTTATAGTTTTATGGCTTATGTTGGCTAATCAATAGCACAAATATATCATACTTATGATTAGCACATCAATTAAAGCACTAATGACCATAAAAGAGAGATCATGATTTCATGTGTTGAATTATATGATCTAGAGAGTGGATTTATTCTCTAAACTGTCATTTAACTCTTATATTTGCATATCTTTTCTTTGAGTTAGTTAGCTAATTTCCTAATTCTCTAGTTTAACTTTCACTCGACTTTGGTATAATTTGATTGAATAAAATTTTTAAAATTATCAATTCCCTGCGGATTGACCCGTATTTGCCACGTACTACAAGTGTGCGCCGTGCACTTGCGGTTATTTTAATTTTGAAAATTTTCGATGGTTTTCTAATTCGCTAGAAATTCCGTCGATTAACAACCTCATAATACCCAGCGCCTTTGAGACGTGGGCTTATACCTGCAAAAATCGAAAGAAGTTTAGAGAGAATGCACTTAGTGCCTTAGACAAATATTAGTCTGAAAATGAAACTTGCTCCCTTCCAGCCATCTTCTCGCAAAGCCAGAGGGGCAGCGTATCTAAAACCATTCTTGCTTATATAGAGAAAATTTACTCCATACCCACTGTCAAGTCTTGGCACTTGGAGTGTGGCTCAAGAAATACGAAGGATGGGCTGTCAGACCATCTTTTAAAGCGGTAAATATAGCTAATATCCTTGGGAGTGGGAGGCCTGAATAAGATGCTCATGAAGAGAATACAAGTGGCCTGAATAAATGCAAGAATGTCGGGGTGAAGCTGTGCCGGAGCAATTCTGATGTACCGCAACACCTGACGGAGAAATGAATTGAACGGTGGCACACTTCCGATCCAGCATATGAATTGGTTGCACGCTGTATACCCAGCTGGGGCAGGTGAGGGCGATCTTGTCCTGATGGAACTAAAATATCGTCAAAGGGAATTTCATGGATCGAACAAAACCGACGAAGTGCGGTTTTACCAATTTTTGAAGCTTATGAATCAGTGGGATTATCCAGGATAATTGCTCCATCGATAGCATCAGAGGCCGGGCCAATACCTGCAGCAGATGGATCTGGAATACCCTGTGTGAAGGTTGTCGGTAGATCTAAAGCTCCTACTACCTCCTGCTGAGAGCCTGGATCAGGCTTATCAGAAGCTGTAGTAGAGCTCGATTTTATGGACATCTTTAAAGAGCAATGGATATGGAAAAAAATCATGTTTAAACTATACTTGAAAGACGATCGGTATCAGATATAATGCTGATAATATATCCCCCCATGTTGTGTGTGAACTAGTGCTACAACTCAAACGTGAGTGCAGAAAAGATTAAAGTTTGAAACACAAGTGTTCTTGGAAATTGTCATCGTTGACCATCTCCGGCATTTTATCACGTGATTGGCAGTAAAAGTCTTGAAATCAAACGTCGACGTCATAAAGTATGAAGGTTATTTATCTGCATTTGATGATATAAATTTGCATTGAATATTATTCAAGCTATGGGGTAGTTAGTTTAAATTAAGTCCTCGAGCTAATATGCTTTGTTACTGGTCATTATGCCTTATTCAGTGCTTGGTTGTGGAGGTGAATTGTACAAATGAATGTTATGATTGGATTAGACTAGTTTTGGTTATTTATGCCAACCCAATACCCTATGGAATGACCGAACCGTCCTATCCTTTCTCTCTCTTTCTAACTACCGAACCAACTTCCTCAAACTATACCGCGCTTCTAAACCAAATTACCGAACAACCTCGCTTGGACCTATACCGAACCTCGTTCACAATACTTCTCTCCTTCACCTTTCTCAGTATGTACCGACCCACAACCCCAGATTCTAGTTTATTCATAGCAACACGCTTAATACCGAACGACCACGTTCCCAAATATGTCTTGACCGACCCACTCTCTCATTCTAGACCGTATGGCACTCTCTCTATCACTACTCCCACAAGAGACTTACCAGCCAACAGACTTCCACTCAAAATACCGACCTAGAGTTATTACTTCCTTTGCCGAACGGCTACTATTCGCCTGTACCGAACCACTCATATTAATGGCTATGAACGACCTTAACCTAGCATATGTCGAGCCGCTCATTCTCAGAGTTTCGACCAACTTTATTACTAAGTCCCTAACAATTCAACATTACTACAATGGGCTACCGACCGTCCTTCCTCGACTGTATGATGACCAGAATTCCACGAATTATACACCAACTCCCGCAAATCACCAGACCTACTTCTTCCCCATGTCCTCGACTTTGAAGTCAAAGCTATAGCCGTTTGTCATCCCACCTTTGGGCAAGGCCGTGATACCTGGAACTTAACTGGAAACCAAGGACAGTCTGTATCAAAGATTGGTTATACGTAGGTTTGCTATGGATGTCGATAAATTTTGTTCGAGTCCGGATCAAGCTATGATTGATGAGACATGACAAGCAAAGCTGTGAAAACCAACGTTTCCAATTTCAAGTCAATCCTAGTTCATATGCTCAAGATATGATCGATACTATCCAAGGAAAACAATTCGTTCGCAACCTTCTATTCGTATCGATTGGGCGAACTATGCTCTTCGTACCATCCACTTAATGGCCTTGTTTGTGTCCATAGAGTATCCAGGTTAAATCTGACTTCGTATCGATCTTATTCGAATCGATCAGGAGAACTGCACTTTTCATATCCATATAGCATCGACTCTTTGTGTCCATCCATCTGTTCGTATCCATTAAATTATTAGTTGTTCATATCCATCAAGTTAGAACAACTTCGATCGATACGAACAAGACCACACAATCGGTGTGAGCCATGCAACTTGGATCGATGCGAACAGAGCCACTTCCATCGATATGAACCGTGCCACTTCCATCGATAAGAATTGCGCCACTTCCATCGATACGAACTGTGCCACTTCCATCGATAAGGACAAAGCAACGGTCTTCGACACGAATAAGGCGAAAACCTTGAAATGACTCGGTCAACTCAGCATCGAAAGTGGAGCGATCCCAAATTCAAGTGCCACGTCAACTCACATGCACGTGCTTAACATCAAGTCGAAACGATCGATAGGAGCATATCGGTTCAAACTAAATGGCCTACCAAGAACTCTAATTTGCATCGATCATAACTCGCAATCCACAGGTCCAAATGGTATCAATTTTTCACAGGATCTTACGTATGACCTAAGGAATGTTCATGCCAAATTCTAACTCGATTGGGTCAAATCTTGATTGATACGAAATTCGTTCGTATCGACCACGGATCGATTAAGAATCTCATGGGATCGATCATATGGGCCTACCCACGTGCTAGAACTGAGATCTGAGCGAGATATTTGCATTTTACGCCTATAAATCGCACCCCAGAGCCTATGGAAAGAGGATCTTTTGGCTCTTTGACGTCTAGACTCTGCCAAAACCATTTTTATACTTTAAGGCTGCTGTTGTACTCGAATTTCATCACTGTAATCTATTGTAGTCAGTTGTAATCAGCAAGTGAATATCAATAAAATCATCAACTTCATGGTGGACGTAGGCCATACGCCGAACCACTCTAAAATGTTGTGTTCTGCATGTTTTCATTATTTGTTTTTAAAGTGTTTGTTAGACAATCCTCTTTTTGCATTTCTATTCTTTATTTTTATCTCTTCAAATACTTTCGAAGAGTGTTTTGTCCAATTTTGGTACAAACACTTTGATGCTTTCACCGAGAAAACTCAATTTTCTCATATATTGTCAATACCGGATTGCACAAATCTAAGAAGAATATCCAGATCTCATGTTTAGAATCCTTCCAACCTATTTAAATTTGCATCAAATCTAGGAAAGGACTTCGTCATTCGCCATGGTTAGCACAAGGACCGCCTCCACAGCTGCAAATCAAAAAGGATGGGACAGACAGAATCCCGTACAACTGCCTCCATCCAACCAGAATGCTGTCGGACCGTCAGATTCATCAGGCACTGTCACTCGACAAGAGTTTCAAATGCTTATGCAATAGCTGACTTAGAGTTGTTAGCAACTTACTGAACAACTATGCGCCAACGCAGAATTGACTAATAAGCTGAACCGCCAACGGTGTAGGAGATCCAAGAGGGATCAGGCCTGCTACTTATCCACCGAAAGTTTAGCCTCATCTGACTACCATCACAGATCTACATGTCCACGATTGGATGTAAGCTACCCCCAAGCCATCAGACATCAACCTACTCAGAACGTTGGATAACCAAGAGTTGGCCCATCAACCAGCTACCAGATTGGACCTTCCTTTTGGGGAGGTACTGTTCCTCATTATACCACAGACATCCGCGCTACTACCACCGCTGTTGAACCAAGGTTGATGCCAGGAATCAACCAGGTTTGAACCATCGTCAGCATGGACGTACTCCCGCACCATACGTCCCCGAAGACTTGGAACCAAGGAGGTGAGACATAGACCATCGACCGCGTCTGGTCCTGCCTCGCATTGTGAACCCGACCATACCTTGGCTCAACGTGCATAGAATGTCCAGATGTCGGATATACCGACGATGATTCATCAGATGATCCGTGAAAGTCAGGGTCTCACAAATGATGACTAGGGAATCTCCCAAAGTCATACTCCCTTTACCGATGAAATACTTTATGTTGAACCACATCGACGATTTAGAATGCCGGCTTTACCAGTCTATGAAGGAAGTTCTAATCCCAACCAACATAGTATGAAGTATGAGTGGTTGATAGATGCTGCACTGGTTGACAATGCAGTTAAATGTCGAAGCTTCCTGATCTCTCTGAAGGGCATAGCTAGTATGTGGTTCACTCGTTTTCCACCTCGATCTATTCTTGTTTTGACCAACTGGCAACCAAATTGGTTGAGCAGTTTCAAATGCATGTCGCAAGGCCAAAGGATGTTAATGCTTTGTTCAATGTCACTCAAGCTCCTGGAGAGACATTCCGACGTTATTTAGAAAGATTCCATGCTGCATGTGTTAAGATCAGCAACCCAAATGATAACTCCATTCATATGGCATTGACTAAGGGGATTGACCCTGATTCTAAATCCGAAAACTTGTTGGCCGAAAAACTACCTGCGTCATTGGACCGTTTCTATTCCAAAGCAGCCGAGTTCTTGAGAAGGGAGAATGCGAAACAGTCTAGGAATAAGGATAGCGTGGGGCCTAGTGGTGAAGGAATTCAAAGTAATATTGTAGTCAAATAGTTCGGGGAGAGTTTCAGAAAAGTTCAGTTAAACATTCAAAACAAGCAAAATCAGCAGAGGGATAATGGAAATCAAAACCAAAAACGAGTTCAAAATCGTGGTCCACGACGTAGAGCTCTTATGTTCGATAAATACGTCGCTGGAGAACGTATATCTACAAACTTACAATACCATCCAGTACAAGAAGCCTACTCTGAAATCATCATCGGAGAGGAAAATCCAAACAGAAACATTTTGTAGGTTTCATGAGAGTTATGGCCACAATACAAATGAGTGTCTCCATTTAGAAGATCTCATCGAGAAGTTGATTAGAGAGAGAGGAAGTTGGAACAGTTTGTGCGGGCGCCGCAGTCTAGAGGTGCGGGCCCTTCGAATCAAAATAACATATCTAGTCAGGCAAGACAGGAGGAACCTGCTCATACCGGCGGGAGGTTGGTGATAGATACAATAAGTGGCGGTCCTCATCCAGTAGACCGAAGCTGGAGGGAAATGAAGTTGTATGCCAGCTCTTTAGGCATGCAGACTTCGAATGTTGTAGTAGTTGTGATGATGGGGCTCCGGCCAAGCAACAGAAGACGATGACTGACGAAATCATGTTCCAAAATAGAGACGTTGATAAGGTCGAAGCCCCCACTATCGATCCACTAGTCATATCTACTCAGGTTGTTCCTACTTGGATGAAGAGGGTCTTGGTTGACAATGGAAGCTTTGTGAACATTTTGTTAAACGGGTATACGATCAGATGAAGATGGAAGCCAAAGATTTGACACCTTGCCAGTCTCGAACCCACGGCTTCACTGGGAGCGCTACTATACCCACTGGAGTAGTGGAACTACCAGTGCAACTAGGAGTTTGAAAATGCCGGAGAGTCCGGATACTGTAGTTTGTTGTGTTAGACATAGACTGCCCTTACAATGTTTTCTTGGGCCGACTAGCCCTTGCTGAATTTAGGGAAGCCATTGTCCCGTGGTGCTTGACTCTAAAATTGCCCACCGATCGTGGGGCTGAGTCATTCAAGGAGATCAGGCTGTCGGACGAGCCTGTTATGTTGCTGAGCTACGCGGGGCGTAGTGAAAGAAGAAAGGAAAGGGTGTAGAGTAATCTCTCTGCGTCTGTTTTGCTGATAATTGAAAATTGGTGCGTGGGCCCAGGCCTGGGCACCCCAACCAATTCCAAAGGGTTCTTAACCCAAGAGATACTAAAAGTGAAGATGAAACTAAAGACAATCTAGCTTCCCCGAACGAACTGACAATCGATGTCCCGATCGATGTTGACGACGATTCAAAGATGATAAAGATTGGATCTCAGTTAAGCCAACAGACACAGAAGGAATTGGTTGAATTTCTCCAAGCGAACCTCGACGCATTTGCTTAGACGCACTCGGACATGTGTGGGATCTCGCTGGAAATCGTGAGCCACACTTTCAATATTAACCTACGGTATATCCCGGTCAAACAAAAAAGGCGTGGTATGGATCCAAAGAGATCTGCCGCCCTTAAAGAAGAGGTCGATAAGTTGAAATCGAATGGGTTTATCCAAGTTGCCTTATACCCAAAGTGGGTATCCAATCCCGTACTTGTCCGAAAGCCAAATGGGAAATGGAGAACGTGTGTTGATTACTTAGACCTGAATAAAGCATTCTCGAAATACAGTTTTCACTTCCTCGAATTGATCAGCTCGTAGATTCAACGGATGGGCACGAATTATTATCTTTTATGGATGATTATACAAGTTACAACCAGATACCCATGCACTTACCCGACCAAGAACATACCAGCTTCGTAACCAATCCGCGACTCTACTGCTACAAAGTCATGTTCTTCAGACTCAAGAACGCCGGAGCAACATAGCAATGACTAGCCAATCGAATGTTCTCCACCAGATTGGAAGGACCATGGAAGTATATGTAGATGACATGCTGGTGAAGTCATGATTCTCCACTGATCATATTAGAGACTTGTAATCAATGTTTAACATCCTTCAAGAATACAGGATGAAGCTCAATCCACTGAAATGTCACTTTGGGGTCGCATCCGGAAAATTCCTTAGGTTTATCATCAATTCTCGAGGAATCCAAGCAAATCCCGAAAAGATCCGGGAAATCACTTGAAGCTCCAAGCACCATAAAGAAAGTCTAGAGCCTCAATGGGAAGGTAGCGGCATTGAGCAGGTTCATTTCAAAGTCCACCGACAAATGCATTCCTTTCTTTGATTTGATTCGAAAAGAGAAATGGAATTTTGCATGGACCACGAAATGCGAGGGCACATTCCGAGCACTAATCAACATCTCTCCACACCGTCAATTTTGTCAAAGCCTATCGATCACAAGTAATTGTACCTTTACATGGCGGTATCAGAAAATGCAATCAATGCCGCCTTAGTTCGGGAGGAAGACTGAGTGCAAAAACCGGTCTACTATGTTAGTAAATGACTAACAGGAGCTGAGAGAAATTATCTGAAGTTAGAGAAGTTGCCTTATTGTCTCGTTATTGCTTCGAGGAAGCTTCGTCTGTATTTCCAGGCTCATGCTATCACTATTTACACCGATCAGCCATTATGACAGGTCCTTACACAGCCTTAGTCGTTTGGTAGGTTACTCGATTGGAAAACCGAGCCAGTTTGATATTACTTACACTCCAAGGTGAGCTATTCAAGGATAATTGCTAGCGGATTTCATAGCCGAATTTACCATCCTAGAGGACTTTCCCAAAACCAGTGAATCTCTCGAGTATATCTGGAAGCCGCATACTAATGATGCATCAAACGACCTATGCTCAGGTGCTGGAGTAGTACTTGAAACCCCCGAAGGTCGGTCCATATGTTATACTCTAAAGTTTGAATTTCGCACGACCAATAATGAGGATGAATATGAAGCCTTGCTTGCCGGATTGAAACTCTCCTAAGATTTGAGAATTATTGCTATGGAAATTTATCGTGATTCACAATTAGTTGTATGTCAAGTTTGGGATGAATATCAGGTAAAGGATCGAAGGCTGGCTGCTTATCTAGCTCGAATCCATGAAATACTTAATCAGTTTGATTATTGTGCCATCTTCTACATACCCTGTGAGCGCAATCAAAAAGCTAATTCATTGGCAAAATTAGTAAGTACGAGCGAAGCACAATAAATGGGACTCATTCTTGTGGAAACGTTATCTTCCCCAAGCATTGATCAGATGGAGACAGACTGGATATTTGAAATCACTCCTCATAATGAGTCATGGATGACTTCGTTCCGAAATTACCTCGAGCATGGAACACTGCTTGAGGGCAGGAGTGAGAAGAGACAGATTCTTCGTAAAGCTTCGTGGTTCACTATTTAGAATGGAGTCATGTATTGAAGAGGGTATTATGTTCCTCTATTCCGATGTATCTCCCATGATGAAATTAAGCGAGTGTTGCATGATGTACACGAAGGAGAATGTGGCGATCACATCGGGGGGCAAGCTCTCGCTAAGAAAGTATTCCGATATGGATATTATTGGCCGATTGTAAACCGCGATGCAGCAGAGTACACCGGGAAATGTGATAAATATCAAAAGCATGCTCGAATTCCTAGAGCCCCATCTACCGAGATAACCCAAATGGTCAGTCCAGCCGTTTGCAGTATGGGGCATCGATATCTTTGGCTCTCTACCTCCGGGCAAAGGTGGTGTGAAGTATGCCATCGTCATAGTTGATTACTTTACCAAATAGGCCGAAGCTGAATCTCTTTCTACAATCACGACGAATAAGGTGATTAACTTCGTAGTCCGCAACATTATCTTCTAATTTGGTCTCCCACATACCATCATCACTGATAACGGAACCTAGTTCGACAGTGTTGAGTTCAAGGATTTCTGCCAACTATTCCGCATTCAAAAGAAATTCTCTACAATCGCACACCCTCAAGAGAATGGCTTGGTTGAAGCTGTTAATAAGGCTATCAAGTCTATTCTAAAGAAACGACTGGAAAAGGCCGGGGGCAAGTGGGTTGATGAACTTCATATGGCTCTATGGGCTTACCGGACAACCCACAAGTCCGCAACCGAACACACTCAATTCTCTCTTTCCTATGGTTCAGAAGCCGTTATTCCAGTCGAGATGGAAGTACCTTCTCATCATGTGACTTATTATGATCCAAAGACAAGTGCCATACTACTTGCTGAATCCTTGGATTTGTTGGATGAGACGCGCGAAGAGGCTAATTTGAGGGCAGCCGCATACCGAAGTCAAGTCGCTCGATTATACGATGCCAAGGTCTGACCTCAAAACTTTAAACTCGGCGATCTCGTCCTCAAAATAATCTATCTGGTTCCTTCGCACATGAAACCAATGTGGAAAGGACCATATATGATTGAACGAAAACTCGGAGATGACACATTCAAGTTATCGACCATAGATGGTCTTACTTTGCTAAGAGCCTGGAACAACGAGAGTCTCCATCGTTACTACACATGACATGCTTTATTTATTTTAGTCTATTTTTCATCTGCAATTTTTTTCTGCATTTCAAAATTTGAATTTGTGATAAGGAAACCGACTTTGCCGTATTTTCTCGTTTTAGCGATAAAATGCCATCACTTCGAGCCAAAGCTGTGATTTATTGAATATGACATACAACCATCACGATGCATGAAGGGCTAAGTTCCATCATACGGTGGAATTTATTTAAATAGAGAGTGACTGTGATTCGACCGGCCACTCACTAAGTGAAATCCGAGCTCGGGAGCAAGCCATCACACCAAAGCCAAAGAAAGATTGACACATGACAATCCTTTAACCGACTCCAGCTTCCCAGAGTGCGAGCTGGAGTATAAAATTATAAATGCGGTTTCGAAGAGAGTGGACCTGTCAACCTAACGACTTCGATTGTATCCTAACCAAGTTCGAGGAGGATGGACTCGTCCATCTAACGACCTCACTTGTTAACTCGGTGTGGATGCGAATTAACCATCACGGTCCTGATAAATCCATCATTTCCAGAGTGTGAGCGAAATCCCAAAAGCCTAAATAGATGTGACTGACCATCTTTCAGCCAACTCCAATTTCCCAAAGTGCAAATTGGAGTATAAATGTAAAATCTAAGTTCCCAGAGTGCGAACTGGAGTATAAACACCAACTCCGAATTCACAGAGTGCGAGTTGGAGTATAAACATCGACTCTAGATTCCCAGAGTGTGAGTTGGGGTATAAACATCATCCACTTCAAGTTCTCGGAGTGCGAACTAGAGTGCAAAGATCGACTATCTTTGGCATCCCAGAGTGTGAACCAGGGAATTGACCGTAAATAACTCTAAGTCCCCAGAGTGTGGTCAAAGTATAAACATAACTCGGGTGTAAATGACCAATCACAAACTAACTGAAGTCCTCAGAGCGTGGACATATGTTTAAAACTTAAAAAGGCATGATCGACCGCCGACATACAAATGCAGATCCCTGGTATGCGAATGTGATCATTGATAAGTGAGCGGGTGTGATTCGACCACTCGACTTTCGCTTGTTTTAGCATCGATTCAACGATGTTAAGCTCGACAAAATGAAGGCAAAATGCAATCATTGTTCGATCTTTACCAATCATCCCCGAAATTGGGGGCGTAACTTAAGTGTCAACCGTTGACTGAAACGGTACAACATCAAAGTTCAACTTATCCCCGGTCGTGACTCGTATCTGTGATTTTCAGACTTGACAAATAAAAACAAATTTGACTCAAAGGTTGGAAACTCCGCATGTGCACTGCACTAGAATTCAAATACTGAAACACTTAAGCATAAAAAACAATAATAGAGTTAAAGCCAAAAAGAGTTTCATTTCAACTATCTGTGGAAGAAATTCATGTACAAGTTTTTTTTTCCAAAATTCCTAATAGCAGGATCCGAACCCGCATCTATACACGGCCTACGAAAGGAAAAAAATAGATTCCTATCTATCTACCAAAAATAAACTGAAGAAGCACGTCTACTCTTTCTTCCTTTTCGATGTAAACCCGTTGGAGCTACTGCTTAGTTTTCTCTTTAAGATCTTACCTTTCGACGGCCAGTCTCCAAGCGAGGGCATGATCTCAACGTCCTCCTCCTAACTTGAGTGTACGGGGATACTTCCTGAAGGTGGAGTCGGGGGAATAGGATCAACTGTAGGAGGCGGGACGAGCACGCTGGTGTCGATAACTGTACCACCGGGTGATACCATTCTCAATGGAGTCGGACCAGGTGCTGCCATTCCATCTCCAAAACTACCGCCACAAGCCGCTGCCTCCATTTCAGCATCGATTTCAACCAATATCTCTTCTTCGCGAATTGCTTAAGTCTCGCTGGGAACATCGATGGTCGGCATTGAAGAGCCAGTAGCAGGTGCGATTCCACTCATAACAAATGGTAAGTCCGCAAAAGGGTCACTGTGGCGACTGAGGAGTTCCTCCATCATCTGCTCGTTAGAAGAAAGTGTGCACCTCTGCGTTCCATCAATCAATGCAGTCGTTGTTGTGGTGGTCGCCTCAGTAATGATAGCCTCCTACGCTTGATGTGATTCTTGAGTTGCAGGAGGCGCGGTCAGTGTAACTATAGTCACTAGATAAATGAAAAGACAGACTATTAGTAAACGCTTCAAATCAAGCTCCTTATTTTGAACACACATGAGAAATGTTCAGAATACATTCCTCAGTTTGGCTCGTGGATGACTGAACGACTTCAAAAGTGTGCTCTTTAGCCGAAGAACACTGCGGTTGTTCCAGATTGTAGGCAGGGATGGATTGGGGATCAACCGCTGGCGCAGGCTCAGGTTGGGTTAGCACAGGAATCCCAAGACTTGCTTCGTGATGCTCAACACCTGAACCTTCTCCAACCTCAGAGTGTTGGGCACCGAGCTTCTCCTTTCCGTGTGAAATCATCAACTGGTGGATAATATTCCTTTCATCTTCATTCAGCATACGATTCTCAAGCTCAAATTCGTCGATTGATTCATCTGGCTGCACCGCCTTAATCTCCTCAACAAATCGACCCTAGGCGTTGTGAAGATGTACCGGATAATTTTCGACCCAGGCTAGGTTCCTATGCTTTGGCACATTCGCATTGTAAGTAATGAGGAAATCTTCGATATCAGCCTTTGGCCTAGACTCCGCCGTTCAGATCCTCTCCTCGACCTCAGTGTCCACTACACGAACTTTAGGCCATGTCATGTCCCGTTCGTACCGGAGTTCTACCGCATGCTCACATGCCTCCTAGGCTACGCAATTTGCGTCATCCCTTTCCTTCGTAATTTCAGAGAATTTGGCTTTAAGCTAATTAAGTTCTTTGACAGTTGCATCCCGTTCGGCAGTAACGGTCGTGTTTCGATGGCCTATCTCCTCCACCAAGGCGTAGTGTGTGTGCCTCATCCTCTCCATGGCTAAGTTCGCCTCGTCGGCCTTTTGATTGGCCTCTATTTCTGACTTTCGGAAGGATTCAGCTTCTGTGTTAAGCACTTGGATAATTTGATCCTTCTGAGCGAGCTCGTTTTCTAATTTCTTTATGGTGGTTTCAGGCTCAAAGGCCAGCTTCGATGCTTTCTCTGCGGCTTTCGTCCACTCCTTATACTGAGAATATATGTAGTGAATATAACCGTGTATTGTGTTCTCTGCCTCCCCTGGGATTCTCTTTAAGTTCGGAGGGAAAATGTAGTTATAGAAGCAGATGTTCGTAAAATCTTTCTTCAATTGTGCGAATCTAATAGCCCCTTCTATGTGGGCTTAGTAATAGCCTGTTCAAAGACAATAGGAGTTTCGGCCTCGTGCCTGCGATGGTGTGATTTAGGCCTAGAGGATTGGACGATGGTTTCTAGCTAGTAGGCTCTGAAGTTTGTTTTTCATAACTCGAGGAGTGTGTAGGGATTCTAGAAAGTGGAGAACATGATCAGGATCTATGTCTGTAATCCCTATCACTATCCCTGTCATATCTTTCTTGGTTGGAATATCCACGGTCATAATCCCTCTCTGCCTCTCTCCTAGGTGAGTCATAGTATGTAGAAGATCGTCGAGCTAAGCAAGGACTCCATAAATCGACCCGTGTCTAGAAATTGTACTTGTAGTGTAAGGGAAGCAAAGTTAGTAATCTCTTGAAGTAGACAGCTTGCAATCTGAAATCGTGTAGTGACGTGAAGTGTGTATGTATGTGCAACACCCCGACCAACCGAAAATGTCAGCCACACTTGTGGGAAGAGACTCACTTAAGTCTAAGGCACTTTGAAGCTCCTCCAATCCGGCGTTGTGTTGGAAAATTAGGATGTCGACAAGCCATTCAAAAAGGTTCTCCAATTGCGCGGGAGGAGCCTCTGAAATTATAATACCAGGAACATGGAGGGGCATGATCACAGATTTCCATCTCCCAGACTTAGAATGCTTATGGGCTGCGGCCTTGCCTTTTCTCCTTCCCTCAGAATCTTGAAAGGCGTAGGAAGGCCCAGCAATAGGTTCATCATCGATGTGTGTATCTTCATCATCACCTTCTTCAGCTATAACAACCCTGGGCGTCTTACGCCTTACTTGTCTAATCAGAACCGCCCTTATGTTCCTTCGATCCTTATGCTCTAATTTAGCTCGATCAGCCCAACCATCTTCAAATTTCGGTCTATTAGCACCGAATCTATTTCCCTCGTCTCATTCGACTTTTCTTGAAGGACCTGTACTATCTCTTTAAAATGCGCACCTTCGGGTCATGGAATTATGGCTGTGAAGAAAAGGAGATATTAGTTTGACATCAGTTATGATCACCTTGCCAACTGCTTGTAAAGACTGTGGTACTTACGTTTGAATAACCATCGGCTGGCGAATCCTAGGGGCTTCGGACATAGAATCATTCCGTTTTAGTGTTACTCATCCTGGTCCAGGAGCCGATGACAACTTGACAATTTCTAACCTCTTACAGAAATGTAAAAGAAGGGCTATCTCCCCGGCTCTTGACACTGAATAAGTACCTAACTTCGTGCGGGGTCGGTGGTTGGAAGAGATGCTCCATAAATACAATGAATAGGCTATTCAACAGAGCATATCCCTTGGGGTGTAATTGAGATGGAGCTATTCCGGAGAAAGACAATACTTCCCTAATGTATTGGTTAAATAGAGGAAGTATTCCAGGTGCACATACATGGCAACTGAAACTAGTAAACCCCTCTGGTGGAAAATGCGGTCTATCATTTGGTCCTGGTAATAGCACATCGTCCAATGACAGGCCTTGCCTTAAGCATTTCCATTCCAGCATGTCTTCGGAAACGTTAAACGGTATATAATCTGGCGGATTACCAATAAAAGTAACACCTGGTAACTCATCCGGAGCTGGATCTATAACTTCGGTCGTGATGACCGGTATCTCTATTGATAAGGGAAGTGAGCTCTGAATTTCTTGCTGTTGTGAGCTTGTAGACTCCATAACTAACTAACTTATGAAAAATCATCATTAGACAATAATAAGCACGTGTATCCCCCAGTGTGAAGTGTGTGAATATGTTGTGCAGTGCAGTGCTACATATTACTTGAGCAATTCTACAGTGTTTGAAAAAATATGCAAATGACAAGACCTCGATATCCAAGTGGAACGGCCGTCATCGCTGATCGTCACAACCATACCGTCCATACTTTGGAGACCGATTCGTGCTAAAGTTTATTAAGATTTTGTTAAGTTGTGGTTCCATCGATGTGCTTCGCAAGGCAATCAGGTACGTAGAGAAGCGGTTAAGTCCACTTATACAAAGATGAAGCTCGTCGGAGTCAAGTATTTGATTTTGTATAAAATTTGTATTTATCAAGACCGTAAAGTTCATATCATTAATCGCAAAAGCATTGACTTCGTATCGGTCTCAGAGCACTCGGTACACATCGATGAAAGCTATAACTTCGCATCGATCCGAAGCTCACATTTCGTATCGATCACCAAAGGCTCCATTCCATCGATCATGGGGAAAGAGATTTCGTATCGATCAACTGAGGTTCCAGCTCGTATCGATCAGAAAGCTTTTAATCTTCGTATCGAGAAATAAGGTCGCCACTTCATATCGATCATGATACCAACTTTTCGTATTGATCGCTCCGGGTCGATACGAACTTTCACCGCCTTCGATCAATACGAAGTTGCTTCCTCAACACCCCTTCTTCTCCAATCGATACGAACTTTGATCATCTTGTGATCGATGCGAACCACTCCTCTTCAACTGGTACGAGCGATCCCTTCGTGTCCATCTATCTGTCTTCTCCAAACAACACAAACGCCATTGCGTTCTCCTTAACCTCGCTCCGACCTAACTCCAACATCAACGATGCCGAAATCGGCCTCGATTCTGGGTGATTTGGCGTTAAAGTTCAAGTCTCATCATTTTAGATCGATTTATATTGGTCAAATACCTAGTTTGCAGATTCGGGTTAAGAAGTTAATGGGTTGTTCGAATTGAAGACAAAGGCAATTTTTCCTCTTTCTCTTGTTCTGATCGATTTGAAGGCAAATAGCAAAGAAAGAGCAAGTTAGAAATTTGGCTAAGTACAAGAGATTATGTATGGACTTGAGAAATGAAGAAAAATGATTCACCTCCCAGTCATTGCGACCGATCCCAACTGGTTCTTCATCTCATCGATACGAATCGCTTTGTTTGTATCCACTGTTTTTAACTTCTTCCAAGGCGCATCGATACGAACTACACTTTTCAAATCCATCAAGTCACGGCCTCCAAAGAATCATATCCATCGATATGAAGTGCTTAATTCATATCCATCGATGTGGATTACATCAATACGAGAACAATTTTCCGATCTTTTACATCGATCCTGGAGAGGATCGATACGAAGGGATATTCCAAAACAACCGTCTAGCATTGTTACAACTCGAATTTCACATCGATTCAGAAGAGGATCGATACGGAATTCGATACCAAAAAACCGACAACGATTTGTGAACATGCAAATGTTAACGACAGTTAGGTTAACATATATGCATGTATGTCGAACTAATTTTCAATTTTCAAAATTCACAGGTCGAATGCCCACCTGATGAACAAATACAACTACAAATAGCTAATCAATATCATACAACAATCAGTTACAACAGCACACAGTACAATAACATGTAGCCTATAGTTCATAATTTATGTCTCTATGGATCAATCAAGGATTACAACTTCCAACGAGAGAACGATAACCGTTTAACAGGTTAAATGGAACGATTCAAAATGAAGATTGCAGCTTTTCAAAGCACGTCATGTTCTCACAAGATGTACTTTGGAGGGCAAATGTTATCCCGCCTTTTGAAAAGGCCGTGATACTAGGAACTTAACGGGAAACCAAGGACAGTCCGTCCCGAAGATCGGTTGTACGTAGTTTTGCTGTAGATGTTGATAAATTTTGTTCAACTCCGAATCAAGCTATGATTGACGAGACATGACAAGCAAAGCTGTGAAAACCAACATTCTCAATTTCAAGTCAATCCGAGTTCGTATGCTTAAGATATAATCAATACAATCCAAGGAAAACAACTCGTTCGCAACCTTCTCTTCGTATCGATCGGGTGAACTATGCTCTACATATCCATCCACTTATGGCCTTGTTCATGTCCATAGACCATCTGGGTAAAATCTGACTTCGTATCGATCTTATTTGAATCGATCAGGGGTGCGCGATTTTATATCGATCGAGAGAACTGCACTTTTCGTATCCATAGAGCATCGACCCTTCGTGTCCATCCATATGTTCATGTCCATCAAATTATCAGTTGTTCGATAACCATCAAGTTAGACTTCGATCGATATGAACAAGATCACACAATCGATGCGAGCCATGCAACTTGGATCGATGCGAACAGAGCCACTTCCATCCATATAAACTGTGCCACTTCCATCGATACGAATTGCGCCACTTCCATCGATACGAATTACGCCACTTCCATCAATACGAACAAAGCAACGGTTTTCGATACAAACAAGGAGAAAACCTTGGAATGACTCGGTGAACTCGGCATCGAAAGTGGAGCGATCCAAAATTCAATCGCCATGTCAACTCACAGGCACGTGCTTAACATCGAGTCGAAACGATCGATACGAACGTATCGATTTGAACTAAACAGCCTATTGAGAACTCTAATTTTCATCGACCATAACTCGCAATCCACAGGTCCAAATGCTATGATATTTTCACAGGAGCTTACATATGACCTAACGAATGTTCACGCCAAGTTTCGACTTGATCGGATCAAACCTTGATAAAAAGGAAATTCGTTCGTATCGAACACGGATCAAATCAGAATCTCATAGGATCGATCACGTGGGCCCACCTATGTGCTAGAAGAAGTCTTCGGAGATCTAAGCGAGATATTTGCATCCTACGCCTATAAATAGCACCCCAGAGCCTATGGAAAGAGGATCTTTTGGCTCTTTGACATCCAGACTCTGCCAAAACCATTTTTATACTTTAAGGCTGCTGTTGTACTCGAATTTCATCACTGTAATCCACTGTAGTCAGTTGTAACAGCAAGTGAATATCAATAAAATCATCAACTTCATAGTAGACGTAGGCCATATGCCGAATCACTCTAAATCATTGTGTTCCTGCATGTTTTCATTATTTGTTTTTGAAGTGTTTATTAGAGTATCCACTTTTTACATTTCTATTCTTCATTTTTATCTCTTCAAATACTTCCGAAGAGTGTTGTGCTCAATTTTGGTACAAACACCATTCCTCCTGGTAACTTATCTAGCTCTACTGAGATCGAACCAAATTCCTAGCCCAACTACTACTTAGGAACCCGCGAGACTCCACATTTAGGGAAATAAATCGAGTGAAAAGCTCATACCTATATGCGAATAATTAAGGCCTATGAAAGCTATTGGGTTTGAGGCGAAGTGTGGTTAAGCTTGTTTGCGAATGGAGTTTCAAAATGGATTGCCTAGCTATGAAAGGATGAAAGGTTGAATGATGGGTGTGGCATGGGAGGAAAACAGGTTAGGGGACTTTTAAAGTAAAGTAGAAGTGAGAAGAAAAGGGACAAAAGCTGGAATTTGTTTATGGAAGAGGGAAGATGTATGGGCTATCTCCTGTAGACCCGCTGATATGCTTTGGGAAGTCGGCTACTAGACATGTTTTCCCCAACTTAAGTAAATCGAGCATGTGGATCGGCCTACGTATGCCGACCTACTTCTTGTTCTAAAAAAGTTAAATAAAAATAAAAAGAATGATGAGAATAATAATAAACAAAATAGTGAATAAATGAAATTGAAGTTAAAATGAAATGTGTATATGTGTATGCATGTAAAAATAATTAAAGATGATAGTGCAACGAAAAGTTGGATTTCGCCTGATAGGTGGAGAAGCGTAGATTTGGGAAACCCAGTATGATTCAACCTCTGAAAGGCTATGTAATTTCAACTTTTGCAAAGTTAAAACAAGATATAAATGATAGATCATTGTCCTTCTAGATGAGCTAAGTTCTAAATGCAAGGAATAATTGTTAATTCAAACCACGTCATATTGATTCACATGGCGCACTTTAGGGGGCAAATATTACCTGACACCGTGGCCCGGCTACATGGCGATAGTTGCAGAACTTATGGTTGAACCTGGATGTGATTTAAGCAAAGAAAGAGGTGGAAGTATAAGCGACCAGTGTAACTAAAGTTTGGTTCGGCCAACACATGGCTCGAAGTGTTCAGCACTGGCTCGGCTAAGGCGGCTCGGCGCCGGAGTGAAGTCAGGGAAGCTCGGCCACGATGGGCGAGAGCAAGTGGTTCGGTCGAAATGATCTCAGTCATAGTGGATCGGTGTGAATTTGTTTCGGCCTTGATCGTTTTGATGACTTAGGTCCGGCCTTAAAAGCGAAAATTCATTCGTCGCTCGATTAGGGGAGTCATTGTTTATTTTGGTCTAGATGGTTCGGTGTGTATCGTTCGGTCCAGATGTTTCGGTAGACGCCGCTCGGTGAAGGAAGTGGAGCCGTGCATGGGTCGGTATCCCCTGAGTGCAACATCTATGGTGCAAGGTGCAACATCCATCCATAATCCCATAATGGTTCCTTACGACTCTTAGAAACGAGTGCGTGGATTTGAAATGGAATAGTACCATGATGCATCACTATCCAGCGATGGTAAATCGATGGCCAGCCACGGTAGTCTCGTTTTACCATAAAATTCACATGAAGGAAAAGAAGGGCAAAAAAACTTCCTAGACCTAAAAGTGATTCGATTGATGTTTTTTGGGTGTTAAACTATGCGCTGACGGTTTAAAGCCATTAAAGATGTAGAATTCACAGAGACCTTCATTTTGACTAGTTATGGCTTCCGTAACTCCAAAAGAGTCAACCATTATGACTGTCCGAAGAGTCAATCTTCCATGAGCGCAACATCTACGGTGCAAGGTGCAACATTCTTCCATAATCCCGGAACAGCGCCGTACGACTTTTAGAAATGAGTGCGTGGATTTGAAATGGAATAGTGCTATGGTGCATCACTCTCCAACGTTGATAAATCAAAGTCCAGCCACGATGATCCCGTTTTACCATAGAATTCACGCGAAGAAAATGAAGGGTAAAAATAAAACTTCCGAGACCTGAAAGTGATTCGTATAGTGTATTTTTGGGTATGAAACAATGCATTGACGGCTTAAAGATGTCAAAGCCATAGAACTCACAGAGACCTTTTTTCGACTGGTTATGGCTCCCATCACTCCAGAAAAGTCAACCGTTATGGCTGTCCGAAGAATCGATATCCCTGGGTGCAACATCAACGGTGCATGGTGCAACATCTGTCCATAATGCCAAAACTACATCGTACGACTTTTAGAAATGAGTGCGTGGATTTGAATTGGAATAGAACCGTGACGACCCAAAAATCCGTACACTTTGAATCGACAATAATCCACACATGTCTGACCCAAAAATCATAGACTGACAGAAAGTCATGAGAAAGAAAAGAAGAGAGAAGAAGAGAAGAGAAGAAAGGAGATAGAACCAAACAGAACAATATAGAATCTCACATCGCAGTGGAAAATATATAATATCATATCAATGATCTTTACACAACAAAAACTGTATATATATATATATACACACATCAATCAGAGTTCAACACAATAGCTATCAACCTGAACAGTTATAGTAACCTGTCCTTACAAAAGTTGATAATAACAACAACTAACAAAGCACAACGGATAATCAAAACAAGTACGTGTATACGAAAATGAAGATCTCCAGCTCTCCTGTTGAAGCTCCAAAAGCAGCAAATTTGAACCTTTAAATATACTCGGTCTGACCCAAGTATTGAAACGGAATAACGCCCGGATCAGTCTGGTAAACCAGCTGAGAAACACACTCAACTGAATTTATTAAATTACCAAACTTTTCCTTTATCAAAATAAAGTATCTCGTAAGACATGTCCACACATAAACACAGACATGTTTTTACCTTACGATAACTAAAACATTTCATATCAAATGTCATGTTATATTATAGTAGTGTCTACTATATACAATTAGTATTAATCATAGCCGAAATTGTTACATTGATTAAATTCCAGCATATAGCCCAATAGGGTAATACAATCAAAATGGCAAACATGTAGTGGAGTTTGGGTTTCCATACAAATGACCAGGTGAAGAGACTGCCTTCTGGCAGTACATCTCTAGAAGAATGTACCAAGGACCATCACAAATGATCCACTACTAACACAAGACCAACCCACCTCTATAACTAGATGGTACCGAATGTATCATCATCCGGTCGTTACCTACCTTTACCGAGGGACCTCTAGCATACAAACCACAATAATCAGACACACGACGTCATAGCATATAGAGATATATCTAGAATAGGATGATCATATCCTACTTGGGAATGACCCACTTAGCCTTACCGCATCTAACCCTGTTTTGCTCATTTCCTGTTGATGAGGATAGAGGTAACGATTACCTTTCACAAAGCACAATCACATCACATTGAATGCCACATGGCCATTTCCGTTAACTACTAATTGCCTTCCACAAAAATACAACCCTTAAGCTCGTATGTCTCAAGGAGGGTGTTAAGCTAAGAGAAGTTGCCTTCTCCGCCACCACTGATGTACGTTTGTAAAAACCAATGTACGTAATCTATAGAAATGCAATGTCGGACAAACATCCATACAAGTTGTCCAGGAACAGGACAAACCGAAGGTACTTTCCTACCATATCCTGTCGGGAAATCACTAGGATTAGTAGTGAATAGTCTTTGCATTGGATATTTCATAATAAAGAGTCCACTGCTAATGGATGTATATTGGGATTTTAACCCCAAACGATCAACAAGCAGTCCCCCCTATGAAACTCTGGAATATCAATACCATCACAAGCAACCCGCATAATCGTCGTATATATGTTGGTCCGAAGTGGTTTTCGGATAAATCGATCCCGGTCTCTTCGCACCAACAACGCAAAAGCATTTCTCAACCTCACACAGCAACTAAGTCTCATAGACTTATCGCGTCTCCAACGTTAAACTTGCTATCCTTCGGGCCAGAAAGGAAGCTCGATAGATTGGAGTAATACTCCGCACTATACGAATCAACATCCTCAACACAGAGGATAATCAAGCCTATACAGAAGGCTACGTACTAAGTGCACGACTAAATATTTCCTATATCAATTTGAGGAACTAACATTTGGCCAAGTTCGATAGTCATTTATTTAACTATTAAAACAAACAAATGAATATTCAGCACCATAACAATCACTGGGCCCGTTTAATTAATCTTTTATTAGTTAAATCACTTGCCAAATATTCACTTTAATTTACCTTTGAAAAGATATAATCTCAAACCATTTCAACTTCTATATTGAAAACATTTCCATATACTTATTTACTAATAAGTAATTCACAATTCAATTTATATTTTCAACACTTAGAAAATATTTCATATACTTAAATCAGGATTAAGTATATTTTATTCTTCAAGGAAAACGTTTTCTTTAAACACATGTATTTGGGTCAAAACGAATGTTGCGTAAAACATCATTACGACAACCCAAAATAAATAGTATAGGGATTCAAAAATAAGATAGATATATAAATCCCAATACTATACAAAACATTTTCTTTCGAAAATCATTTACTATAACAACAGTGTTATAGTCCATCATTTCCTTTTTTCACAAAAACGTCTATTTCAACAATGAATGTCGAAATCTACGTGTTCGATATTCAACACATTTAAAAACATCTTTTAAACATTTTGTTCCATTTAAAATATCACTTTCCAAAACGTTTATTTAATATATTATTCACTGTCCAAAATCATGAATATAATCCCTTTATCAAATCCAATATTTCTACACATTTATTTTAAAGTATAATCCACTGTTCGAAATCGTGGATATAATTCTCAACCCAAATTCATTTTTGTTTCAACATTTAATTTAAAGGATTATCCACAATTCAAAATCATGGATATATCTCCTTTAATAAACTATAATAATTAACTTATCAAATTCAATTGATTTTGGATTTATAAAATAATGTTTATAAATTCCATTTATATTTTATAAAAACTTAATTTATAAAATCCCATTATTAATCAATTTCATTTATCTCCTTTAAATGCTAAAATCCAAATATAAGTTAATTCCTTATAAATTATTTATTTACAATTTTCATTCTTTTATAACTTCACAATTCACAAATCTTATTCACTTATAAAATCCATTTATAACTTCATTTTAACATTTAAAAAAACTTCTTTAAAATCCCATTATTTCGATTCATAAAAGTTCAATTTTATAAATTTTATATATACTGTTAATAATAATTCAAAAATCTCAATTTATATAAACCAATTCTTTTAATAATTTACAAATCGTTATTAAAACTTATATAACTCCAAAAAACATATTTAAGTGTATTTCACTAAAAATCATAATTTTGATAACATAAAAATTATAATATTTATTTATTCAAAATAAATTCAATTTCTTTACAATTCAAAAATCAATAAAACGTTTATTTCCAAAATCACTTTTAAAATTCTTTTAAATTTGAAAATCGTCACTTTAACATTTTTTTAAACTCCAAAATAGGCCCAATCCTACAACAACACCAAATACATCAATCACGACATCCAAAATATCATATATCATATGAGAACAGCATATATTACAAATGTAAATAAATCAATACTGTTGAGGAATCCAGTAGGATCCCTCCAACCTGTCACCTACAACAAATATACATATTAGAACATGTGTACAATGTCCGCTTCAAGGCATACGCGCGTGCAAATGGTCATCCGCTCATACACGGGAACGTATAGGGTCATCTGCCCCACTAGGCAGGTATATATATCCAAATATCAATCAATATATTATATATTATCCAAACAATCATCAATCGTCATAAATAATATTTATTCTCACTTATATAAAAATATCAGTGAGTCGGAAAGAGTGAGTTGTACTCACATTGCTTGTAGTCATCGCGATAGTGATTTATTCCGATTAAAATTAAACGAGCGTTTAATTTCAACCAAAGTATTCACTAGCTCAAATAAATTTCAGTCCAGCTCCATAATGTAGTGCTCGTCCATATGAACCTAACGCAATATGTTTCGTGCGAAACGGACCTTGTATGAAGAAGTTATAGCATTTTAAAGTTTATACAAATTATTATAAAATCTATTTTGAATTTTCTTTTTATAACCTTTACACATCTGGGCCGTTTTTTCAATATTGGAAATCCAGGCCGTAATCATCTTCTCCCTCCCATCAGGTTTTAACGCACGAAGAAACCCAACATAGCCGCCGTTTTGCCCTAATTGTCGCGACCACCACGATGCACGAGACCCCATCACTCCACCGCCAAATCGAAGCTCATCTCGAACGGCACCACCGCCCCTAGCGCCTTGAAGATCGGCTCCCCATGGACCTCAAAAAACGTGCACAAAGGTCGTACGAACGCAAGCCAATTGGCACCACCACGTTTCTCCGATTTAGATCTTGACCGTTGATCTTATGGATCTCGATGTGCTCGACGTTTTTGCAGTTGGAAGTTTTTCGTAATTGCTTATGGATTGGAAGAAATCGAAGGGTGAAAATGAGGATTTTCTGTCCATTGAACATCTCATGGCGGCTAGGGTTTGGTTTTGACCTAGTTTGTGAAAATAGAAAATATCCAAGTCCTTCTATAGAAAATTTACATGCACTATTCATCCGGAAATTTTTCGAACTCGAAACAAAGCTTGCCGCCTGGCATTTATAATGTTTTACCCATATTCCGAATGCAATGGAATATATATTGGGATCTAATTCGATCGTATTTGAAAGATAAGATTTCGAATCGAATTATTTAAATTTAAAATTCACTCAAACAGATTTTTACGCGTTTTAGGTTGCCCCGGACAAACCGTAAATCCTATTGACACGAAATTTGAAATCTTACATTAATATAACATTATGGATCCAATGAAACTAGTTTCGTCGAAATCCAAGACTGTATGAAAAACGACTATTTTCACTCATTAATTAAATATTAAAATATTCAATTTCTACAATTTGACTTTTAGTTCGATTTTAAAAGTTCTCTAACATCATTTTAATTCAAATATGATTTAATTCAAATTTATACAACATTTTTATTCACATTTAATTCAAATTTCCAATTATTTACGCAATTTCAAACATTAAATTAGAAATTTATTTATCCAATTAAATCTAGATATTCAAAATATTATTTATTCAACTTATAAATTTAACTTGTAAATATTTAAAATCGATTAAATACATGAATTTCAAATGATTAAAATTCTGGGTCGTTACATTCTTCCCTACTTAAAAGAATTTCATCCTTGAAATTACCAAGTAAGAAAAAGTCACAAAATCCATTAACTATTCAAAATAATTCGTTCAAAGTAGATTTACCAAAATCACTTAAGTGTTTAACTTTCCCAAAATCCAATAGTTAAACTTAAAAAACTTTTCTCAGTTTTCAAATCACACTTAGTTATTTTTTCAAAACAAACTAATGTCGTTTAACTTTTCAATTCAAAATCAAAATTTTAGTTATCAAAAATTTTCCAAATTTTCCCCGAAATTTTCTAACGCTTTAAATTTTCAGAAAATTTCGCCAGCGTCTCCTTTGCGCGGTTCGATCTGGAAAAAAATTACAATATATATATATATATATATATCACAAATATACATCTCATCATCACGGATGAGGCATCCCATAGGGAAAAAAGTGTAAAAGTACGATATGTAATCCGAGATATGTACCTTATATATTATTAGCCAATATATACGGCTAATATAGCACGAAAGCGAGCTCCAAATGCAAAGCAAGCACGCACCTACTAAACACTCAACTAACAAATGAGAAACATGTATATATTAAAGTAACATCAATATACAACACATACCAATACAACTACTATATATGCCAATATCGCAAATGCAATCAATAGCAACAAATCCAACCATCAAACGACTATCATCCAACTAAAATTCAACAAACCAATATCCATCCAATCAATCCATAACAAATCAATATTCATTCACTTATTATAAATATTCATTGAATCGATTTTCAATTTAATCACATTTGATTCATTAACATTGAATTTACTAACATTCATTCGTTCATATTTAATTAGTGTACATTCACTAATTCATATTCCAATTTGTTCACTTCCAAATCAAATCAAATCAAATAAAAATTCAATTCTATTTAGATTTACTTACTCCAATTGGCATTCAATTATTTAGCTTTCAATTTTATTAGTTCAATTCCATATGAATTTTCTATACAATCAACTAACAACCATCTAACAATCAATGTATATCCAATATAACCAAAATTAATTTACTTTACATTAATTCAATCTGGTTCAACACTTTTAATTTCAAATTGGTTTAACATTCAATTTAGATTGAATTCTAGTATTCACTATATTCATATTTTTATACAACACTTTCAATATTATTATAAATTGACAACTTCTTAACAACAACATTTTTAATGCTAATTTTATATAACTCAAGTTCATATTCATTTAATTAATTCATTTCATTGATTCATTTTATTAATTCACTTCGATACCAAAATCAACTTCATTCAACATCACTTAAGTTATCTTTCATTTCAATTTCATTTACCTAAGTATACTTCCATTCACATTTTTATAATTTCAAATCATGGCTATATAATCACTTTACACTTAGGTTTATTTAAACTTCCAAATCATATTATAATCACTTACCTAATCCAATTAAAATTCAATTCAGTTTATTTAACTTCCTTCAGTTAAATTTCAAATCATATAATTCACTTACTAACTCAAATTTCTTTCAACTTTACTAAAGTAAATTCTTACTTCATATTATAAGTCCAAAACTTATATTTTTCAATTACAACCTGGATTTTAAATCAAATTTGTTTATCAAAACAAAACTTTAATTTCAATTTACTATTGGTAGCAAATCCGTCACACGGAAACTCGAAAATGATACTAATGATGCTGCAGTCATCACCCTTATTATTTCCCAGCAACAGTAGTGAATTCAGTGCTTTATATTCTTTTAAAAATTTCCTTCTATTTATAAATCACATTTACAAATCTTTACTTATATACTTCACTATTTCACTTTACTTATATAAGATCATTCCAAATATATTTATCTTATTTAGATTTATAACAATATAACTCTTTAACTTTTGAAAAATAACTTCCAAAATCATCAGAATTCAAATTTTCAAATAATTAGTCTAAATCCATTTTTACTTATAACTCATTTTTATAAATATATTCATATGTTTCACTTCTTATATATAATATGATTTCACAATTGTAAATCATATTAGTTATAATTCCACACTTATAATTCTTTTGCTTATGTAATTTATTCTTTTACAATTGTTTCTTCTATTTATATTATTCAAACATCTAACTTTTATATATATATATATATATATATATATATATATTTACATTTTCAGACAACCAAACAATCAATTTATATATACTTCCATAGTTTCTGAAAAATTGTTTCCTTATATATAAAATATAATCGAGGTAAAATTATTTCATTTACCCAATTTAAAATGATACCATGTCGACTTGCCTCCTATAAGTGTTTGGAAATCCCTATCGATAACATGTCGTCCCACATACCGACCAGAATTCACAAACAGCTTAACGGATAAGAAAACACAATGTAAAACATTTTATATTCACTAATAAATACGAGCTCATATATATAATACAATCAAACTCAATCTAGGGTGCTACTGCCCTACCTATATTGAGTACACATCAAAGCTTAGGAATATACAAAATCTAAGATCTGATACCAGTTGTGACGATCCGAAAATCCGTACGATTTGAATTGACAATAATCCACACATGTCCGACCCAAAAAAAACAGACTGACAAAAAGTCAAGAGAAAGAAAAGAAGAGAGAAGAGAGAAGAAGAGAAGAGAAGAAAGAGAGGAGATAGAACCAAATAGAACAATACAAAATCTCACATCGCAGCGGAAAATATATAATATCATATCAATGATCTTTACAAAACAGAAACTGTATATATATACACATCAATCAGAGTTCAACAATCAAACAATAGCTATCAGCCTGAACAGTTATAGTAGCCTATCCTTACAAAAGCTGACAATAACAACAACTAACAAAGCATAGCGGATAATCAAAACAAGTACGTGTATACGAAAATGAAGATCTCCAGCTCTCCTGCTGAAGCTCCAAAAGCACCAAATTTGAACCTGTAAATACACTCGGTCTGACCCAAGCATTTTAACGGAAGAATGCCCAGATCAGTCTGGTAAACCAGTGTGAGTAACACACTCAACTGAATTTATTAAATTACTTTTCCTTTATCAAAACAAAGTATCTCGTAAGACAAGTCCACACATAAACACGGACATGTTTTTACCTTACGATACTAAAACATTTCATATCAAATGTCATGTTATATTATTTTAGTGTCTACTATATACAAATAATATTAATCATAGCCGAAATTATTACATTGATTAAATTCCAGCATATATCCCAACTGGGTAATACAATCAAAATGGCAAACACGTAGTGGAGTTTGGGTTTCCATACAAATGACTAGATGAAGGGACTACCTTCCGACGGTACATCTCTAGAAGAATGTACCGAGCACCATCACAAAGGATCATCTACCAACACAAGACTGGCCCACCTCTATAACAAGATGGTACCGAATATATCATCCTCCGGTCGTTACCGACCTTTACCGAGGGCCCTCTAGCATACAAACCACTATAATCAGATACACAAGGTCATAGCGTGTAGAGATATATCTAGAAGAGGATGATTATATCCTACTTGGGAATGACCCACTTAGCCTTGCCGCATCTAACCCTGTTTTGCTCATTTGCGGTTGGTGAGCCTAGAGGTAACGATTACCTTTCACAAAGCACAATCACATCACTTTGAATGCCACACGGCCATTTCCGTTGGCTACTAATTGCCTTCCACAAAAATACAACCCTTAAGCTCGTATGTCTCAAGGAGGGTGTTAAGCTAAGAGAAGTTACCTTCTCCGCCACCACTGATGTACGTTTGTAAAAACCAATGTACGTAATCTATCGAAATGCAATGTCAAACAAACATCCTTACAAGTTGTCTAGGAACAGGACAAACCGAAGGTACTTTTCTACCACATCCTGTCAGGAAATCCCTAAGATTAGTAGCGAATAGTTCTTGCATTGGATATTTCATAATAAAGAGCCCACTGCTACTGGATGTATATTGGGATTTTAACCCCAAACGATCAACAAGCAGTCCCCCACTATGAAACTCCCGAATATCAATATCATCACAAGCAACCTACACAATCGTCGTATATATGTTGGTCCGAAGTGGTTTTCGGATAAACCGATCTGGGTCTCTTCGCACTAACAACGCAAAAGCGTTTCTCAACCTCACACAACAACTAGGTCTCATAGACTTATCACATCTCCGTCTTTTAACTTGCTATCCTTCGAGCCAAGAAGGAAGCTCGATAGATTGGAGTAATACTCCACACTATACGAATCAACATCGTCAACACAAAGGATAATCAAGCCCACACAGAAGGCTACGTACTAAGTGTACGACTAAATAGTTCCCACATCAAGTTGAGGAACTAAAATTTGGCCAAGTTCGATAGTCGGTTATTTAACTATCAAAACAAACAAACAAATATTCAACACCATAACAATCACTGGGCCCTTTTAATTAATCTTTTATTAATTAAATCACTTGTCAAATATTCACTTTAGTTTATCTATAAAAAGATATAATCTCAAACCATTTCAACGTCTATAGTAGAAAACATTTCCATATACTTATTTACTAATAAGTAATTCACAATTCAATTTATATTTTCAACACTTAGAAAATATTTCATATACTTAAATAAGGATTAAGTATATTCTATTCTTTAAGGAAAACGTTCTCTTTAAATACATATATTTGGGTCAAAACGAATGTTGCGTAAAACATCGTTACGACAACCCAAAATCAATAGTATAGGGATTCAAAAATAAGATAGATATATAAATCCCAATACTATACAAAACATTTTCTTTCGAAAATCATTTACTATAACAACAGTGTTATAGTCCATCATTTCCTTATTTCTCGAAAACGTCTATTTCAACAATGAATGTCGAAATCTATGTGTTCGATATTCAACACATTTAAAAACATCTTTTAAACATTTTATTCCATTTAAAATATCACTTTCCAAAACGTTTCTTTAATATATTATTCATTGTCCAAAATCGTGAATATAATTCCTTTACCAAATCCAATATTTCTCCACATTTATTTTAAAGTATAATCCACTATCTGAAATCTTAGATATAATTCTCAATCCAAATTCATTTTTATTTCAACATTTAATTTAAAGGATTATCCACTGTCCAAAATCATAGATATATCTCCTTTAATAAACTATAATAATTAACTTATCAAATTCAATTGATTTCGAATTTATAAAACAATGTTTATAAATTCCATTTATATTTTATAAAAACTTCAATTTAAAAAATCCCATTATTAATCAATTTCATTTATCTCATTTAAATGCCAAAATCCAAATTATAAGTTAATTCCTGATAAATTATTTATTTACAATTTTCATTCTTTTATAACTTCACAAATTCACAAATGTTATTCACTTATAAAATACATTTATAATTCATTTCAACATTTAATAAAACTTCTTTAAAATCCCATTATTTCGATTTATAAAAATTCAATTTATAAATCTTCTATATACCGTTAATAATAATTCAAAAATCTCAATTTAAACAAACCAATTCTTTTAATAATTTACAAATCATTGTTAAAACTTATATAATTCCAAAAATCATACTTAAGTGTATTTCACCAAAAATTATAATTTTTATAACATAAAAATTATAATATTTATTTATTCAAAATAAATTCAATTTCTTTACAATTAAAAAATCAATAAAACGTTTATTTCCAAAATAACTTTTAAAATTCTTTTAAATTCGAAAATCATCACTTTGATATATTTTTAAAACTCCAAAATAGGCCCAATGTTGCAACACCACCAAATACATCAATCACGACATCTGAAATATCATATATCATATGATAACAGCATATATCACAATATCTGTAAATAAATCAATACTGTTGAGGAATCCAGTTGGATCCCTCCAACCTGTCACCTACAACAAACCTACATATTAGAACATGTGTACAATGTCCGCTTCAAGGTAGACGCGCGTACAAAGGGTCATCCGCTCATACACGGGAACATATAGGGTCATCTGCTCCACTAGGCGGGTATATATATCCAAATACCAATAAATATATCATATATTATCTAAAAAATCATCAATCATCATAAATAATATTTATTCTCACTTATATAAAAATATCAGTGAGTCGGAAAGAGTGAGTTGTACTGACATTGCTTGTAGTCGTCGCGATAGCGATTTATTCCGATTAAAATTAAACGAACGTTTAATTTCAACCAAAATTTTCACTAGCTCAAATAAATCCCAATCTAGCACCATAATATAGTGCTCGTCCATATGAAGCTAACGCAATTCGTTTCGTGCGAAACGGACCTTGTATGAAGAAGTTATAACATATTAAAGTTTATACAAATTATTATAAAATCTATTTTAAATTTTATTTTTATTTTTATAACCTTTACACATATGGGCCACTGCTTTCAGTATTGAAAATCCAGGCCGTGAATCATCTTCTCCCTCCCATCATGTTTTAACGCACGAAGAAACCCAACATAGCCGCCATTTTGCCCTAATTGTTGCGACCACCACGATGCACGAGACCCCATCACTCCACCACCAAATCGAAACTCTTCTCGAACGGTACCACCGCCCCTAGCGCCTTGAAGCTCGGCTCCCCATGGACCTTAAAAAAACATGTGCAAAGGTCGTACGAACGCAAGCCAATTGGCACCACCACGTCGCTCCGATTTAGATCTTGACCGTTGATCTTATGGATCTCGATGTGCTCGACGTTTTTGCAATTGAAAGTTTTTCGTAATTGCTTACGGATTGGAAGAAATCGAAGGGAGAAGACGAGGATTTTATGGCCATTGAACATGTAATGGCGGCTAAGGTTTGGTTTTGACCTAGTTTGTGAAAATAGGAAATATCCAAGTCCTTCTATAGAAAATTTACGTGCACTATTCATCCAAAAAATTTCAAACTCAAAACGAAGCGTGTCGCCTGGCGTTTATAATGTTTTACCCTATTACGAACACAATGGAATATATATCGGGAGCCAATTCAATCGTATTTGAAAGATATGTTTTCGAATCGAATTATTTAAATTTAAAATTCGCTTAAACAGATTTCTACGCGTTTTAGCTTGCCTCGGACAAACCGTAAATCCGATTGATACGAAATTCGAAATCTTATAATAATATAACATTATAGATCCAATGAAACTAGTTTCATCGAAATCCGAGACTGTATGAAAAATGACCGTTTTCACTCGTTAATTAAATATTAAAATATTCAATTTCTACAATTTGACTTTTAATTTGATTTTAAAATTTCTCTAACATCATTCTAATTCAAATATGATTTAGTTCAACTTTATACAACATTTTTATTCACATTTGATTCAAATTTCCATTTATTTACGCAATTTCAAACATTAAATTAGTAATTTAATTATCGAATTAAATCTAGATATTCGAAATATTATTTATTCAGCTTATAAATTTAACTTGTGAATATTTAAAATCAATTAAATATATGAATTTCAAATAACTAAAATTATGGGTCGTCATAGAACCAAGACGCATCACTCTCCAGCGATGGTAAATCGATGGCCATCTACGTTGATATATATTAAAATATTCAATTTCTACAATTTGACTTTTAATTCGATTTTAAAATTTCTCTAACATCATTCTAATTCAAATATGATTTAGTTCAACTTTATACAACATTTTTATTCACATTTGATTCAAATTTCCATTTATTTACGCAATTTCAAACATTAAATTAGTAATTTAATTATCGAATTAAATCTAGATATTCGAAATATTATTTATTCAGCTTATAAATTTAACTTGTGAATATTTAAAATCAATTAAATATATGAATTTCAAATAACTAAAATTCTGGGTCGTCATAGAACCAAGACGCATCACTCTCCAGCGATGGTAAATCGATGGCCATCTACGTTGATATCGTTTTACCCATAAGATTCACGTGAAGAAAACCAAGGGTAAAAAACTCCTGAAACAGCGTCGTATGACTTTTAGAAACGAGTGCTCGGATTTGAAATGGAATAGTGCTATGGTGCATCACTCTCCAGCAATTGTAAATCGAAGGCCAGCCAC
This sequence comes from Allium cepa, assembly GCA_030765085.1. Classification (NCBI taxonomy): domain Eukaryota; kingdom Viridiplantae; phylum Streptophyta; class Magnoliopsida; order Asparagales; family Amaryllidaceae; genus Allium; species Allium cepa. The sequence continues at coordinate 21,768,711 of CM060936.1, read as the reverse complement.
GGTGATCCCGTTTTACCATTATATTCATATGAAGAAAATAAAGGGTAAAAAAAAACTTCGGAGACCTGAAAGTGATTCAAATAGTGTTGTTTTGGTATGAATCTATGCATTGACGTCTTAAAGTAGGCAAAGCCAAAGGAACTTACAGAGACCTTCATTTTGACTGGTTATGGCTTCCGTAGCTCCAAAAGAGTCAATCGTTATGGCTGTCCGAAGAATCGATATTCCCTGGACGCAACATCAACAGTGCAAGGTGCAACATCCATCCATAATACCGAAACTGCGCCGTAAGACTTTTAGAAATGAGTGAATGGATGAAATGGAATAGTACCATGGTGCATCACTCTCCAGCGATGGTAAATCAATGGCCAGCCACAGTGATCGCGTTTTACCATAAAATTCACGTGAAGAAAACGAAGGGAAAAAAACTTCCAAGACCTCAAAGTGATTTGAATAGTGTTTTTTGGGGTATGAAACTATGCTTTGATGGCTTAAAGATGTCAATGTCGTAGAACTCGTAGATGCCTTCGTTTTGACTGGTTATGCCTCCCGTAACTCCAAATGAGTCAACCGTTATGGCTACCCAAAGAATTGATATCCCTTGGGCGCAACATCTACAGTGCAAGGTGCAAAATCCATCCATAATGCCAAAACTGCACCGTACGACTTTTAAAAATGAGTGCGTTGATTTGAAATGGAATTGTACCATGATGCATCACTCTCCGGCGATGGTAAATCGATGGCCATCCACGATCATCCCGTTTTACCATAAAATTCACGTTAAGAAAACGAAGGGTAAAAAAACTTTCGAGGCCTTAAAGTGATTCGGATAGTGTTTTTATGGGTATGAAACTATGCATTGATAGCTTAAAGCTATCAAAGCCGCAGAACTTACAGAGACCATCATTTTGACTTGTAATGACTTCCGAAACTCCAAAAGAGTCAATTGTTATGGCTATCCAAAGAATCGATATCCCCTAGGCGCATCTACGGTGCATGGTGCAACATCCGTCCAAAACCCCGAATCTGTGCCGCATGACTTTTAGAAAGGAGTGCATGGATTTGAAATGGAATAGTACCATTGTGCATCACTCTCAATCGATGGTAAATCGATGGCCAGCCACGGTGATCCTGTTTTAACATAAAATTCAAGTGAAGAAAAGGGTTAAAAAACTTCCGAGACCTGAAAGTGATTCGGATAGTGTTTTTTTGGTTATGAAACTTTGCATTGACGGCCTAAAGCCATCAAAACCATAGAACTCATAGAGACCTTCATTTTGACTGGTTATGGCTTCCGTAACTCCAAAAGAGTCAATCGTTATGGCTATCCGAAGAAACGATATCCCTTGGGCGCAACATCTATGGTGCAAGGTGCAACATCCGTCCATAATCTCGTAATAGTGCCTTATGACTTTTACAAATGAGTGCATGGATTTGAAACAGAATAGTAACAGGGTGCATCACTTTCCAATGATGGTAAATCGAAGGCCAGCCATGGTGGTCCCGTTTTACCATAAAATTCACGTGAAGAAAACGAGGGGCAAAAAAAAACTTCCGAGACCTGAAAGTGATTCAGATATTATTTTTTCTGGTATTAAACTATGCATTGACGATTTAAAGCCATATAAAATGTATGACTTACCGAGACCTTCGTTTTGACTGGTTATGCCTTTCGTAACTCCAAAAGTGTCAACTGTTATGGCTGTTTGAAGAATCAATATCCCCTAGGCGCAACATCTATGGTGCAAGGTGCAACATCCCTCCATAATCCCGAAACAACACCTTACAACTTTTAGAAATGAGTAAATGTATTTGAAACGGAATAGTACCATGGTGCATCACTCTCCAATGATGGTAAATCGAAGGTCAGACACGATGATCCCGTTTTACCATAAAATTCATGGGAAGAAAACGAAGGGTGAAAAAAAATTCTAAGACCTGAAAGTGATTCGGATAATTTTTTTTGGGTGTGAAACTATGCATTGATGGCTTAAAGATGTTAAAGCCATAGAACTCATAAAGACCTTCATTTTTACTGGCTATGGCTCCTGTAACTCCAAAATAGTCAACTGTTATGTCTGTCCGAAGAATCAATATCCCCCGAGTGCAACATCTGCGATGCAAGGTGCAACATCCATCCATAATCCCGTAACAGTGCCTTACGACTCTTAGAAATGAGTACGTGGATTTGAAACGGAATAGTACCGTGGTGCATCACTCTCCAGCAATGTTAAATCGAAGACCACCAATGGTGGTCTCGTTTACCATAAAATTCACGTGAAGAAAACGAAGGGCAAAAAAACTTCCGAGACCTGAAAGTGATTCGGTTAGTGTTTTTTGGGTATTAAACTATGCACTCATGGCTTAATACGATCAAAGCCATAGAACTCATAGAGACCTTTGTTTTGATTAGTTACCGCTACCATAACTCCAAAAGAGTTAACCATTATGGCTGTCCGAAAGATCGATCTTCCCTAAGCGCAACATCTACGGTGCAAGGTGCAACGTCCGTCCATAATCCCAAAGCAGCGGCGTACGACTTTTAGAAATGGGTGCGTGGATTTGAAACGAAATAGTACCATGGTGCATCACTCTCTAGCCTTGGTAAATCAAAGGCCAGCCACGATGATCCCATTTTACCATAAAATTCACGTAAAGAAAACGAAGGGTAAAAAAACTTCCAAGACCTGAAAGTTCGGATAGTGTATTTGGGTATGAAACTGTGCATTGATGGCGTAATGCGATCAAAGCCGTAGAACTCATAGAGACCATCATTTTGACTGGTTATGGCTCCCATAACTCCAAAAGAGTTAACCGTAATGGCTGTCCAAAGAATCTATATCCCTTGGGCGCAACATCTATGGTGCAAGGTGCAACATCGATCCGTAATCCTGTAACAGTGCCTTATGACTTCTAGAACTAAGTGCATGGATTTGAAACGAAATAGTACCATGGTGCATCACTCTCTAATGATGCTAAATCGATGGCCAGCCGCGGTGATCGCGTTTTACCATAAAATTCACGTGAAGAAAACGAAGGGTAGAAAAAAATTCCGAGACCTGAAAGTGATTCGTATAGTGTATTTTTGGATATGAAACTATGCGTTGATGGCTTAAATATGTCAAAGCTATAGAACTCACAGAGACCTTCGTTTTGACTGGTTATGGCTCCCGTCACTCCAAAAGAGTCAACCGCTATGGCTATCCGAAGAATCGATATCCCTCGGCGCAACATCTACGGTGCTTGGTGCAACATCCATCCATAGTGCCAAAACTATGTCGTACGACTTTTAGAAATGTGTGCATGGATTTAAATTGGAATAGTAACATGGTGCATCACTCTATAGTGATGGTAAATCGATGGCCAGCCACGATGATCCCGTTTTACCATAAAATTCACATGAAGAAAACGAACGGTAAAAAAAACTTCCTAGACCTAAAAGTGATTTGGATAGTGTTTTTTGGGTAAGAAACTATTCATTGATGGCTCAAAGCCATCAAAGCCATAGAACTTATAGAGATCTTCATTTTGACTAGTTATGGCTCCCGTAATTTCAAAAGAATCAACCGTTATGGCTGTTCGAAGAATCAATATCCTATGGGCACAAAATCTACGGTGCAAGGTGCAACATTCGTTCATAATGTTGAAACTGCGCCGTATGATTTTTAGAATTGAGTGCATGGAATTGAAACGGAATAGTACCACGGTGCATCACTCTCGAGCAATGGTGAATCGATGGTTAGCCTCGGTGATTCGTTTTGCCATAAAATTCACGTGAGGAAAACAATTGGTAAAAAAAACTTTCGAGACCTTAAAGTGATTCGGATAGTGTATTCTTGAGTATGAAACTATGCGTTGGTGGCTTAAAGATGTCAAAGTCGCAGAACTCACGGGGACCTTTGTTTTGACTTGTTATTGCTCTCGTAACTCCAATAGAGTCAACCGTTATGGATTTTCGAAGAATCGATATCCCTTGGGCGCAAAATCTACGGTGCAAGGTGCAACATCCATCCATAATACCAAAACTGCACCGTATGACTTTTAGATATGAGTGCGTGGATTTGAAATGGAATACATGCTGCATCACTCTCCAGCGATGGTAAATTGATGGCCAGCCACGGTCATCCCGTTTTACCATAAAATTCATGTGAAAAAACCAAAGGGAAAAAAAATTTCGAGACCTGAAAGTGAATCGGATAGTGTTTTTTTGGTATTAAACTATACATTGATAGCTTAAAGCCGTCAAAGACGTATAACTCATGAAGACTGTAACGACCCGGATTTTCGATCTCGAAAATTCCAAATAGTTAGGAAAGAAGGAAAGAGATATAAGAAGAAACAAAAATGAAACGAAGAATCTCGCATTCACAGCGGATCAAAATATAATATCAAATAAATTAATAGTTATATAAGGAAAAACTGTATCATTTAATTTACATGCTAGTACATCAGAGTTACAATATTTACGAAAACACTGGACAGTTAAGATTAACTTGTTCCATAAAAACTACAATATATCTCGACAGAATACCCTCCATACATTCCTGCTAACCAGCTCACCGCCTGGCTCCAGAATGTCCTTACCTGAGAATCAGTAATACTCGGTCTGACCCAAGCATTACATCAAAGTAACACCTGGGTCAGGCTGAAAACCAGCGTGAGTAAACTCATTTGACATGAAATTCCAATGCATAGAACTAATTTAAAACCCGGGTAACTCGTTCATCACTACAAGTTCACAACTTGTTATAGTCAACACTTAATCAATCCCTAAGTACCCTTACTTAGTTTAAATGGTCCAGTCATTCAAATTAATCCTATTTCAGCCTATTGATTTCCCATACTAATCTATAAAGAATCATAGTAGATTACAAATCGAAGTGGTTTCGGATACCAACCGGTACCCGACCCCGGTCTCTTCGAATTCAATTTCACCTTAAAAAAACAAGTTATTCAAGTGGGTACCATTCAAATCTTAAATACAGGATATTACTCTTTACATAGGAATACATCATTGGTAAATAACCACATTATCACAGTTTCAACCAAACATATCATATCACAAAGCATCATATATAAAATAACATCATTCAAGTCATACCATTTCTAATTAATTTAATTTAAATTAAATTAATTACTAAAATTACTTTTAATCATGCTTACTTAACATTAAACCATTAATCAATTATCCCTTAATTATCCTCTTTAATTACATTCAGTAATTAGCCTTTAATTAATAACACAAATTAATTAATATTCACCCATTCACATTAATCATATTTATCCTTAATTAATTACTCAAATTAATTATCTTAAATTAATCACATTCATTTTATTTGTTACAATTGGGTAATTCATCCTTTAATTACCCTTAATTAATCTTTAATTACAGATTAATTATTCTTAAATTATTAATTAATAAACCCTAATTATCAGTTAATGAAACTTAATAAAAAATTAATTAATTAATCCTTAATTATCAGTTAATCAATCCTTAGTAACAATTAATTAACCTTTAATTAATCTTTAATTTGATTAAATATTTCTTAAACTATTAATCAATAAACCTCAATTATCAATTAATCAACCTCTAATTACTTGATTGATTAATTTCTATTTACAAATTAATTAATCTCAATTCACTACTTAATTACTTAATTAATTAATCTCTAATCATTAATTAATAATTACTAATTATCAAATTATAATCCTTAATTACAAATTAATTAACCTTTAATTTTGTTTATTTATAATCCTTAATTATTTATTAATTACTCCTTAATTTCTTAATTAAGTAATTTTAAATCATCAAACCTTAATTAACTTTTAAGGTAACCCATTCTTAATTACGATTAACATATACATTTAACATTTACCTTTCAAATTAATAACTAATTACATTCCAAGTTAAGTTTAAAAATAATTGAAGGATTTAACTTAATACATTTAAGTTAAACAAATCACATAACTCTTAAATTAATCATTTAAAACATTCACTATTTAAAGAAATAGATTTTCAAGGGATATATTTAACTTGATTATTTAAATTTAAAAACTTGCTTTTATTCAAATTTAGAAACTTATTTAAACATCCCCTTCGGGTTCAACCTAGTATAAACTCGAGCCAGTCTCAAGAAAAAACTACTTCCTTTTAAAACTTAGTCTTAATTTTTAAATTTAAACCTGGTAACAACTTTAAATAGTTAAGAAGCATAAACACTCAATTCCCTCGCGTACGACCCAAAGACGAAACCGAGCCAAAATGTTGCTGCCTCGAGATCCCATTCGAGAAAGTTAACAAGCACAGAACCCACTGTGCACTGAAACCAGGTGCACGTGCATCGTCGATCGCCAGAGCTCCGGCACTTCTGACCATCCTCAACAAGTCGACAGTGACGTGCTCTGGCCATCAGACCATCCACGATCCTCGATCGAGCACAACAACAAAATTGAACCCAACAGAGCTTCGTGGACCCAAACTCAACAACCAAGAATCGCCTCGCCATGCTAATTCTGACCACCATAGGTTGAGCAACCTCGTCCCAAGCTTTGCCAATCTTCCACATCACCCATGCCTAAGGTTCGATGCACCTCGATCAACCCGAGACCCCGCGATGACAAAAAATTCCTACCTCTGACTAAACTAGGGTTACATCCTAGTTCGTCCCACCACCGCCGCTACAACGAACAGTCACCACTTCCACCATTTTTTCCAACTACCCCGATCATCACCCCATCTCCAGATGAAATCTCGACCACTCGAGTACCTCCGGCTACCAGTAAATGCTCAAAAACTAATTTCTGGTTAACCCAGAATAACACATTCAATCCAAAACTAAAAACTATGATTTATCTCTTAAAAATCACGATTTAAGTCAAGGATTCATGTTATAAAAGAAAAACAAAAGATTGCAGAGTTTGAATTTTAACATATATTAAAAATTCCCAGTGTCATTTTCTTTTCCCGATGATATTCAACCTTCCTTAATTATATTTTCCAAAACTTAGATTAGTTTTAAACAATTAAATCTTGTTTGAATTCCAAAATCTGACAAAGAGCAGATGACAAGATTTTGAATTTTGATCAAACTTTAAACTCTGAACTATAAACAGAGATATACTCAAGCAATCAAACATGCATATTTCTATCAGATACATATATGCAGAGATTATACTTATATATACACATGCAAAATACTCTTCAATATAGAAATTAACATGCAACAAACAATTATCTACTTAGCTTTTTTAAATAAATGTTTTCTCACCTTTTTGAATGTTGAACAAAGAGTTGAAAAGGCTTTGTTTTGAAATAGAGAAACTTTGATCTCTTGAAAACAGGAAAGCTTGCTTTGAAAACTGAAATGCTTTGAAAACTTCAAAGTTTTAAAACTGGAAATCCTTATTAACTTTGATTTTGCTTCAGATTTTCTTGCTTGAACCCTAGAAAATGTTACAGGCTTGAAGATAAATGGTTTGCAGGTTTTGTCTACATGGCTTTGATTCTTTCTTTTGGTTTTGAGAATATTTGCAGGGTTTTTGAACTGAAAATTGGTTACAGGTTTGAATCTCGAGTTTTGTAAAATGTTTAAGGGTTTGATTTGTTTTGAGGAATGTTTCAGGTTTGGAGATTCTTATGGATTTCTGGTTTTTGAAAGTAATTTATATGTTTGAGTTTTCTTGCATTGAAAATGAGAAGATAAGGAAAGAAAAAGAAGAGAGGGGAGATGAATGTTTATATAGAGTTGAATTAGAATTTATTAAGATTAGAGAAAATGAAAAATAAATTGTGACACTTGTAAAATTCAACAACATTTTTCAATACCATTTTTAACTCCTTACACATGCATATAAAAGGAATTAGGAAGCTAACATTTGTCATTATTTATTTTTATTTATTTTAAAATGATTTAAAAGCCTTTATAATTAATTTCCTACTTAATTAGTACATTTATTAATTTATAAATGCTTTTCTTAATTTGTATACATAAAACGTGTTAAAAGAAATAAAATAAAAATCCATTAGATTCTAAATAAAATCACATAAAAATATATTTAATTCATTTTTAAATGTTAATGTAAAACTATTGTATTTATTTAATATTAAAAAAACACTTCCTAAATTTATATAAATAAATTTCTCTTAAAGAAAATATTATAAAACATATCTTTTTTTAGATAAAAACCTTGTTCATATATTTTATATCCAAAATATTTTTTTTAAATAATTATCTTTAACAATTCAAATTTAAATTCAAATTGAATCTAAAATCCAAATTAAAAATCAATTCAAATAAATATATACATTAATTTTAAACAAACACGTTATTAAATTTATGTTGAAGATAATAAGTTTTGCCCATTTTTAAATAATCATATTAGGAGATTATCAAATAATTATTTTCCCAAATATGAATATTTATTTTAGATTTATTTGTTTCATTCTTAACAATCAGTATTTTAATAGTTAAAATTAGTATTTCTATTAATTAACCCAGTTAATTATCAATTAACAGTTACTCCAAAATTCGGATGATCACATTCCTCCCCCTTAGAATCATTTCATCCTCGAAAAGGAACGAAGCCAGAATTATTAAAATGCTTATTATTAGAAAAATTATTCTTTTGATCACTTTAAAATACCTTTAAAATCTACATAATATTATAAAATAATTTTTATAAAAATACTTTTTATAACTTGATGTCTTAACCAGTCCATCCTTATTCTCATAGAAATTCGATCATATGTTGATCAGGCGTACGACTGAAAATCTGTAAGTATTTAGTAGACCCATTTTCAACACCCAGTGAAAATACTTTGAAAACATTTTTTTTGAAAATATAGAAAACATTTTTGAAAATAAAGGAAACATCTTTGGTGAGAATGCTCTGGAAATCATCACCCCCACCCATGGTCGAAGTTAACTCGATGGTTACGTTGCTATCCTGGCAAAATCCATAGATAACTATAGGCACTCCGCGCCCCTCGATTATGCCATGGATCCTGCTATAGGTCGTAGCTACAACCGGGATTACGTTACTATCACAGCAAAAGTCCATGTAACTATAGGCATCGGCGCCCTCGAATTTCGCTGCCAAAAGAATGAAACTTCTCCACTCCACTCGACCATAGATCCCAGTCCACCGATGTTATGTTGCCTTCCCGACAAAATCAAACGTAGACCGTTGACACTTACCTCCACACGATTTCCGCTATGGTCCACAGAAGATCGCAGCGACATCGAGTTATACTGTCGTCACAGTATAACTCAAATGCCTCTATAGGCATCAACGCCCAAGACTTTCGCTACCCAATAATCCTCAGGAACTAGTTTGTCCGGACTCCTCACATGATCAACTTTAGAACTTCCCCCCTTTGAGGCTCAAGGCAGTACCAACCTATGGTACTCTTGAGAAGTTCATTTCAAGGGAGCACCTTTTTCCCCAGAGCCATTTTCAAAACACTTTATACTATACACATATAGTATCTTCCAAATCATACACCTAGTATGAATCTCAAATAAATTTCCTTTCTCAAAATCGATTATTCCAAAATCAATAATTCTCAAATTAGACTTTTCCAAATTCCAATATTGATTTTACCCAAAAATCAAAAGCCTTTCCAAAATCCATAGGTTTTAGAACTTTTTTCCAAAATCCTTCTCATAAGATCCTTTATATATATATATATATATATATATATATATATAACTTTAAAAATCTTTGGATCACTTAAAACTTGTATAAATTCTCTTCTTATACTTCAAATACTTTCAAAATCCCTTTTCCTTTGGCTATAGATTCAACAAGGGGAGATTTATCTTATATAACAAAGATATAAAACTTTGTTTACTCCAATCAAATATTCAAATTTGATTATTCCTTTATAAAATTATTAACCATATTAATTTTCATTCAAAAATCATTTTACAGTTTTTATCGACAAATTTCAATATCAATTTCATTCAAGCTCGTACGATGTACACATATCATTCATACGCAATATCAATCTGATCGCTCACTCGATCACACAATTTCACTTCCAAACTAGTATCGTCCACCGGACTTCCTAGTGCGGACTCGGATCTGGTTTCTTGATCAGAAACTTTCATTCTCCTTGCATAGCCTAACTATGATAGAGAATTTTCAAGACCAATCAAAAATCCATATCTAGGTTCGTCGTTGAAAATTAGGCGAAAAATTCCAACTCGGATCGATTATACTATCTCCAAATTCTATGCTCGAATCTGGATCAAATCATATGCGAATAGAATAATAGACGTACTTCCTACATATCTATCTTCTTTGATTATTAGCCAAACCAATTTCTCATTTTCTATACACATTCACTTTAATATCTATCCACTTATTCACAATTGTTTCAATTCCATTTGGATTATCACTTTAATCCTTATCTCAATTGGTAATTAATCATAAACAGTTTGCACTCTGACCAGCTTATATTTAGAAAATAGCTTGAAAAGTTAATAATAGATATGTAGTTGAAAAATAGTTATTAGTTTGTGAAATAAGTGTAAAATAGTTAAGTAATTGCAAAATAGCTGGAAAATAGTCAAATAGTTATATAAATTTTAAATAATTGCAAAATAGTTGCAAAATAGTAATTAGTTATAAAGTAGTTGAAAAACAGTAATTAGTTTATAAATTAGTTGAAAAATTGCTAAATAATTCCAAAAATAATTGTAAAATAAGTATAAAATAGTTTGGCTTTAAAAAGAAAGGTTGTAGATAGTAAATAGCTTGGAAAAACAGGTTTATATTAAAAAAATATTATTTTGAAAATAGTCCAGAGCCAAATTGTTCAATTCCCAATCTTCATTCTCATCAATTCAATTTAAATTTCCACTTCCATCTAAATTGACTCAATTCCAATTAAATAACTTCAATTTCCATTGAAATTGATTTAACCCCAATTCAAGTTGAATTAATCCTCATTTTCTTTCCTAAATTCAAATCAAATTCCATTTGAATTTACTTATTCAACTTTAATCACAATTTAATTAATTCAAATAAATTTCAAATTGAACCAATTTCAATTCATATCAATTCCAGTTTGAATTAATTCCAATTCCCATTTGAATTTGAACTCATTCAACTTCAATTTCATTTCAAATTAATCCAATTCAAATTTTCCATTTGAATTCTTAAGCTTATCCATCTTCAATCACAATTCCAATTAATTCAAATCAAATCCAGTTAGAACTAATTCAATCTAAATTTCAAATTTTAAACCATCCCGAGTTAGATAAATTCGAGTTAAATTTTTAAATGTTGATTTAATCCTTTAAATCAAATCAACTTATATCTTTAAACATTTAATTCTGAATCCAAATTTCATTTTTAGATTATCTTTACTTAACCTATTTCAAAGTTCAAATAATAGTTCAAAACAATTTTATTTTTTTAAAATTCAATTTATTACCTAATTTTATCTTTCAACTTTGAAACCGATTCTTAAACAATTTTAATTTAAGAGTTCAATTCTTAACATTCAAATCTTAAGTTTAAAGTAATTCCATATCCTTAATTGCAAATTAAAGTTTATTTCCCTCAACAATGGATATATTACCACAATCCATTTCTTCATTCGTTTAAACAAATTCAATTCACAGTTTAAAGATTATTAATAATAATAGGATGATATCATCCAATTTAATTTAAAACATTCGTCCATTTTCAATTTCTAGATCTCAAACCCATTTGAGATCACACAAATTCTCAATTCAAATCAACCATTTTAACTTCCCAAGTTAAATCTCAATTTTATCTTGAAATTTCCAATTCAGGTTGCTTGTCCTAAACTTATTTAACTTTCCCTAATTTAAATTCAATTCAATTTGAACTTCCGTTTCAAATTTAAACTTCTTATTAATAATCTTCCCTCTTCAAATTTCCAATTTCTGTCAATATTCTTTCTTACATATAAGTTCAAAGACTTATATCACTTTGGGTGTTTATATCACACTTCAAGGAAAATCAAAACTCAACACCTTAGAGTTTATTTCAAACCACCTATGATATTATGTATATCCACACATGTATATACATGTTTACTTCTTGGCCCACCAAGCCAAATTTTAAAATTTAAACCACCTTTGGTTTTAATTCAAAACAAATTCTCTTAAGTTTTCATACAACTCTTGTTTGAAACAGTACCCTTCATTCAAATACATTAAATAACATTATTATTATTTCTTTATCATTTCGAAACAAATTTTCAAATTTCTGGACCTAGATTTAAAACTTCACAATTTTGATCATCTTCCGTTCCAATTTAAAAGTCATACTTACCTATATGTTTTACTTTCCTATAATATTTCATTATTATCTTATTCTAAAATCACTTTTACAGATTCAGGATTTTAGTTTCAGTTTGAATTTATTTCAAACTTATTTTCATTCAATTTTCAGTTTGGTTGTATTACTATTATCATTTGACTCTCATTATTTTATTTCGAATAATACAACAACCAATTACCTTAATATATAGTGGTTAGAAGCATCATTGCTTTATATATAAACTTATGTAAAAATCCTTTACTTTTAAAACCATTATATAAAAATAACAAGTACGCTCTCCCGAAAATTCCAAATAGTTAGGAAAGAAGGAAAGAGATAGAAGAAGAAACAGAAATGAAACACAGGATCTCACATTCGCAGCGGATCAAAATATAATATCAAATAAATTAACAGTTATACAAGGGAAAACTGTACCAGTTAATTTACATTTTAGTGCATCGGAGTTACAACATTTACACAAACACTGGACAATTAAGATTAACTTGTCCTATAAAAACTGCAATATATCTCAACGGAAAACCCTCCATACGTTCCTGCCAACCAGCTCGCCTCATGGCTCCAGATTGTCCTTACCTGAAAATCAGTAATACTCAGTCTAACCCAAGCATTACATCAAAGTAACACCAGGGTCAGGCTGGAAACCAACGTGAGTAAACTCATTTAACATGAAATTCCAATGCATAGAACTAATTTAAAACCCGGGGTAACTCGTTCATCACTACAAGTTCACAACTTGTTGTAGTCAACACTTAATCAATCCCTAAGTACCCTTAGTTAGTTTAAATGGTCCAGTCATTTAAATTAATCCCATTTTAGCCTATTGATTTCCCATACCAATCTATAAAGAATCATAGTAGATTATAAATCGAAGTGGTTTTGGATACCTACCGGTACCCGACCCCGGTCTCTTCGAATCCAATTTCACCTTAGAAAACAAGTTATTCAAGTGGGTACCATTCAAATTTTAAATACAGGATATTACTCTTTACATAGTAATACATCATTGGTAAATAACCACATTATCACAGTTTGAACCAAACATATCATATCACATAGCATCATATAAAACAACATCATTCAATCATTTAGCAAGATTAGTTTGTCATACCATTTCTAATTAATTTAAAATAAATTAAATTAATTACTACAATTACTTTTAATCCTGCTTACTTAACATTAAACCATTAATCAATCATCTCTTAATTATCCTATTTAATTACATTTAGTAATTAGCCTTTAGTTAATAACACAAATTAATCAATCTTCACCCATTCAGATTAATCACATTTATCCTTAATTAATTACTCAAATTAATTATCTTAAATTAATCACATTCATTTTGTTTGTTACAATTGGGTAATTCATCCTTTAATTACCTTATAAACAAATTAATTAATCTTTAATTACAGATTAATTATTCTTAAATTATTAATTAATAAACCCTAATTATCAATTAATGAAATGTAATAACAAATTAATTAATTAATCCTTAATTATTAGTTAGTCAATCCTTAGTAACAATTAATTGACCTTTAATTAATCTTTAATTTGGTTAAATATTTCTTAAACTATTAATCAATAAACCTTAATTATCAATTAATCAACCTCTAATTACTTTCTTTTGGCTTTGATTCTTTCTTTTGGTTTTGAGAATGGTTACAGGGTTTTTGAACTGAAAATTGGTTACAGGTTTGAATCTTGAATTTTGTAAAATGTTTAAGGGTTTGATTTGTTTTGAGGAATGTTTCAGGTTTGGAGATTCTTGTGGATTTCTGGTTTTCGAAAGTGGTTTATATGTTTGAGTTTTCTTGCATTGAAAATGAGAAGATAAGGAAAGAAAAAGAAGAGAGGGGAGATGAATGTTTATATAGAGTTGAATTAGAATTTATTAAGATTAGAGAAAATGAAAAATAAATTATGACACCTGTAAAATTCAACAACATTTGTCAATACCATTTTTAACTCCTTACACATGCATATAAAAAGAATTAAGAAGCTAACACTTGTCATTATTTATTTTTATTTGTTCTAAAATGATTTAAAAGCCTTTATAATTAATTTCCTACTTAATTTGTAAATTTATTAATTTATAAACGGTTTTCTTAATTTGTATACATAAAACTTTTTAAAAGAAATAAAATAAAAATCCATTAGACTCTAAATAAAATCACATAAAAATATATTTATTACATTTTTAAATGTTAATGTAAAACTATTGTATTTATTTAATATTAAATTAACACTTCCTAAATGTATATAAATAAATTTCTCTTAAAGAAAATATTATAAAACAAATCTTATTTTATATACAAACCTTGTTCATATATTTTATATCCAAAATATTTTTTAAAATAATTATCTTTAACAATTCAAAATTAAATTTAAATTCAATTTAAAATCCAACTTAAAAATCTTCAAATATATATATATATATATATATATATATATATATATATTAATTTTAAACAAACACATTATTAAATTTATGTTGAAGATAATAAGTTTTGACCATTTTTAAATAATCATATTAGGAGGTTATCAAATAATTATTTTCCCAGATATGAATATTAATTTTTAGATTTATTTGTTTCATTCTTAACAATCAGTATTTTAATAGTTAAAATTAGTATTTCTATTAGTTAACCCAGTGAATTATCAACTAACAGATACTCCAGAATTCGAGTTATCACAAAGAATTTCGTTTTTACTAGTTATGGCTTCCATAACTCCAAAAGAGTCAACTGTTATGGCTGTCCGAAAAGAAGATATCCCTTGGAAGCAACATCTACGGCGCAAGGTGCAACATCCGGCCATAATCCCAAAACAACGTCGTACGACCTTTAGAATTGAATGCATGGATTTGAAACGGAATAGTACCATGGTGCATCACTCCCAACGATGATAAATCGAAGGCCAGCCACGGTGATCCCATTTTCCCATAAATTCACGTGAAAAAAAATGAAGGGTGAAAATACTTCCAATAATTGAAAGGGATTTGGGTAATGTTTTTTGGTATGAAACTATGCGTAGATGGCTTAAAGCAGTCAAAGCTGTAGAACTCACAAAAGACCTTCGTTTTGACTGGTTATGGCTCCCGTAACCCAAAAAGAATCAACCATTATGGTTGTCTGAAGAATTGATATCCTCTGGTCGCAATATGTACGGTGCAAGGTGCAACATCTTTCCATAATGCTGAAATTGCGCCGTACGACTTTTAGAAATGAGTATATGGATTTGAAATGGAATATGCCATGGTGCATCACTCTCCAGTGACGGTAAATCGATGGTAGGCCATGGTGATATCGTTTTACCATAAAACTCAAGTGAAAAAAATGAAGGGTAAAAACTTCCAAGACCTAAAAGTGATTCGGATAGTGTTTTTTAGGTATGAAACTATGCATTGATGGCTTAAAGATGTCAAAGCCACTGAACTCACAGAGACATTTGTTTTGACTAGTTATGGCTCCTGTCACCCCAAAAGAGTCAACCGTAATGGCTGTCCGATCTACGGTGCAAGGTGCAACATCCGTCCATAATGTCGAAACTGTGCCGCACGACTTTTAGAAATGAGTGCATGGATTTGAAACGGAATAGTACCACGGTGCATCACTCTCCAGCGATGGTAAATCGATGGCCAACCATGGTGATCCCTTTTACCATAAAATTCACGTGAGGAAAACAAAGGACAAAGAAAAACTACCGAGACCCGAAAGTGATTTGGATACTTTTTTTTGGGTATTAGACTATGCATTGACGGCTTAAAGACGTCGTAGACGTAGAACTCACAGAGACCTTCGTTTTTACTAGTTATGGCTTCCGTAACTCCAAAAGAGTCAACCGTTATTGCTATGCGAAGAATTGATATCCGCAGGACACAACATCCACTGTGCAAAGTGCAACATCCGTCCATAATCCCGAAACAGTGCCATACGACTTATAGAAATAAGTGCACAAATTTGAAACGGAATAGTGCCTTGGTGCATTACACTCAAGTGATGGTAAATCGAAGGCTAGCCACGGTGATCCCATTTTATCATAAAATTCACGTGAAGAAAACTAAGGGTAAAAAAACTTCTGAGACGTAAAAGTGATTCGGATAGTATTTTTTGGGTATGAAACTATGCATTGATGGCTCAAAGCTATCAAAACCGTAGAACTTACAGAGACCTTCATTTTGATTGGTTATGGCTCCCATGACTCCAAATGAGAAAACCGTTATGGCTGTCCGAAGAATCGATATCCCCTGGGAGCAACATCGACGGTGCAAGGTGCAACATCCGTCCATAATGTCGAAACTACGTCATACGGCTTTTAGAAATGAGTGCATGTATTTGAAAAGGAATAGTAAAATGGTGCATCACTCTCCAATGATGGTAAATCGATGGCCAGCCACGATGATATCCTTTTACCATAAGATTCATGTGAAAAAAATGAAGGGTAACAGAAAACTTCCGAGACCTGAAAGTGATCCGGATAGTGTTTTTTTGGGTCTGAAACTATGCGTTGACGGCTTAAAGATGTCAATGCCATAGAATTCATGGAAACCTTTGTTTTGACTGGTTATGGCTCTTATAACTTCAAAAGAGTCAACTTATGGCTATTCGAAGAATCGATATCCCTTGGGCGCTGCATCTACAGTGCAAAGTGCAACATCCGTCCATAATGCCGAAACTGTGCCGTATAACTTTTAGAAATGAGTGCGTGGATTTGAAATGGAATAGTACCATGTGCATCATTCTCTAGCAATGATAAGTCGATGGCCAGCCATGGTAATCCCGTTTTACCATAAAATTCACGTGAAGAAAACGAAGGGGAAAAACTTCCGAGACCGAAAAATGATTTGGATAGTGTTTTTTTGTTAATGAAACTATGCATTGACGGCTTAAATATGTCAAAGCTATAAAATCCATAGAGGCCTTCGTTTTGACTAGTTATGGCTCCCATTACTCTAAAAGAGTCAATCGTTATGGCTGTCCGAAGAATCGATATCCCTTGGACGCAACATCAACGGTGCAAGGTGCAACATCCGTCCATAATGCCGACACTACGCCGTACAACTTCTAGAAATGAGTCTGTGGATTTGAAATGAAGTTGTACCATGGTGCATCATCTTCCAGCGATGGTAAATTGATGGCGGGCCACGGTGGTCCTATTTTATCATAAAATTCACATGTAGAAAACGAAGGGCAAAAAACACTTTCAAGAACAGAAAGTGATTTAGATAGTGTTTTTTTAGGTACGAAACTACGCATTGATAGATTAAAGCCATCAAAGCGCTAAAACTCATAGAGACCTCTATTTTGACTGGTTCTGGCTTCCATAACTCCAAAAGAGCCAATCGCTATGGCTGTTCAAAGGATCCATATCCCCCGGACGCAACATCTACGATGCACGGTGCAACATCCGTCTATAATGCCAAAACTACGCCGTATGACATTTAGAAATGAGTGCATGGATTTGAAACAAAATAGTACCATGGTGCATCACTCTCTAGCGAGGGTAAGTCGATGGCTGGCCATGGTGATCCCGTTTTACCATAAAATTCACGTGAAGAAAACGAAGGGTAAAAAAAACTTTCGAGACCTGAAAGTGATTCGAGTGGTGTTTTCTTGGTTATGAAACTATGCATTGATGGTTTAAAGCAGTCAAATCCGTAGAACTCACACAGATCTTTGTTTTAACTGCTTGTGACATCCATAACTTCAAAAGAGTCAACCGTTATGGCAGTCTGAAGAATCGATATCCCTTAGGTGCAACATCTATGGTACAAGATGTAACATCCATTCATAATGCCAAAATTGCTCCATAAAACTTTTAGAAATGAGTGCATGGATTTGAAACGGAATAGTACCATGGTGCATTACGCTCAAGCGATGGTAAATCGATGGCCAACTACAGAGATCTCGTTTTGCCACAACATTCACGTGAAGAAACCGAAGGGCAAAAAAAAACTTCCAAGACCTGAAAGTGATCCGGATTGTGTTTTGTTGTGTATGAGACTATGCATTGATGGCTTAATCCATCAAAGATGTATAACTCATAGAAACCTTCGTTTTGACTGGTTATGACTTCCGTAACTCCAAAAGTGTCAACCTTTATGGTCGTCCGAAGAATCGATATCCTTTGGGCGCAACATCTACAGTGCAAAGTGCAACATCCGTCCATAATCCTTAAACAGCGCCATATGACTTTTAAAAATGAGTGCATAGATTTGAAATGGAATACTACCATGGTGAATCACTCTCCAGCTATAGTAAATCGAAGCCCAGCCACGGTGATCTAGTTTTACCATAAAATTCACGTGAAAAAAACCAATGGTAAAGAAAACTTCCGAGACCTGAAAGTGATTCAAATAGTGGTTTTTTGGATTTGAAACTATGCATTGATGGCTTAAAGATGTCAATTCCGTAGAACACACAGAGACCTTCGTTTTTGACTGTTTATGTGACGAGAGGGATTTTTCGCACTCGAAAATCGACATCCATACTTTACATCGTACTCAAATGCCGTAGATTCGACCGTTCAATCCGATTCGCCGGAGCTTATAACAACATTAAGTAAACAACACGGCGGAAGAAAAGAATAATACATTGATATACAGCTTTGATACAATATCTGGTACAACAGATGATACAATAGATATCAATATACAATGAATATCAATATACATCAGAGATATGATACAATAAAATAGCAGCGGAAAAGAAAACGATAACACCAGCAGTGGAACAAATAACTCTAAGATAGTCTTCAAGGAAGAACTCCAAAAACTGCAACTCCATTTTCAAGAACCAATCCAACAATAGCTCGAACTCCCAATAACGATGCACAAAGATAAGCAAGTGCAGTCTGATCCAAAGACTGAACTAATCCAGATAATCCACTACATCTGACTATCTGAAAAACCCAACTCTAGACTGCTCGTGTAGAAAAAAATTTGAGCACCCAGAGTTTAGGAAAGAAACAATAAACTCCAGATCAGTCATGGGACTGGTATGAGCAACAAAAACAGTTTACCTTTAAAAACAAACAACAAGAGAATTTTAAAGTTAATTCACAATTCTTTTCAAAATGAAACTACCATAAGACCTCCCACCACACACACAATGCAAATGCAGACTTGGAGGAGATTTCTTCTTATGTTAGTCAAAGATGCTTACTACGCAAAATCAAATCATTTTTGATATTATTATTAGTGCATGGTGTAGAAAACATTTCGAAAGTAGAATATAAATCTTAGCCAGCATAGGTACCATTATATTATGCCTACTATAGCTACCATATTAGATGGCATGTTTGACAACTAAAACCGTACAAGGTTCGTATTGTTTCTTTGGATTTCCAACAAATGGTCAGGCCAAGGAACTTCCCATTGCCATATGGAAACGCCTCTGGAAGGACGTCCCGAGAACCAAACCGGATCTTTGCCAAACAAGGCCGACTACCCCCTTCCTGGGGAATATACAAAACCTCAGATATGCACCCCCGGTCCTTTGGGACCTTTATACGAGGATCCTCTAAACCAACAACCACACAGAAATAAATATAGTGTGTCCACATGAGTAAGTATCTGGGCTCCATACCATGATACTACCCTTTTCCAGAAGGAATGGTCATACCCTAGGGAAGCTACCCCTGAAACCTTGTCGCATCATTCCTGTTTCGACCATTACCGGTTTGTGAGGTTCGACGAAGTCTCGTCCACAAAGCTACGTTTTTCACAAAGCCATGCTTCGATCAACAAATGATCAGCAGCACTCAGCATGCTACATTACCAAGTTGGGAATATATCACTGATAACCTTCAACTACATAACCCCTGAGTTCGTACGTCTCAGAGAAGGGTGTTAATGCTAAGAGAATAAATTCTCCGCCACCAACAGAAATGTATTTGAAAGAAATCTGCTTTATATCTCAAAATGTAATGTTATACACACAATCCATACAAGTCTGTTCTGGGTTTGAACAGAACCGAAGGCACTTCCAAAGAAGCCTTGCAATCCGGATAATCCCTAATCACGTCCGGATTTCCCATCACATATGGAGTCTCTATACCGGGGACTAGTCGATACAAAGACATTCGACAAGAAACCTTTTCGTTTTTGAAAATTTCCGGTCTTCACCACCGGTCTTCAAATGCTATACATAACGACGTATCATTATTCGGAATGAGATATATGAAACAAGGTCCTCTCCCGGCTAAACCGAATAAATGAGCGTAATATTTAAGAACATATGGATATGGGATTTCAGTTAAGCCACAACTTAAAACCCAAAACTTTCTTTCAAATGGTTTAAACCAATTACCATTTCAAATCTTTAAATTACAAAAAGATTTATTTCACAAAGTTCACCCAGTTTCTCAAAGATTCATCCCTGTATTTCAAAACAATTCCTTTTCAATTGTGTTCATTCATTAAATCTTTAAATCAAATATTTGTTTCATAGCTTTCAAATCTTCCCAAATATTCTCTTTCAAAAACTCGTTTCCAAATATTCATTTATAACTTGGAAAACTATTTCAGTTTAAACTTGAAATCCCTTTAAAACAAATTTGAAATTTATTCCTCCTATGAAAGCTTTTTATCATTTAGAAACAACAGTCTTATTTCGGAAAAACCCGATTTCATTTATACAAGTTACAATCTTTGGGTTAATTCAAATTCCCAAAAGAACAATACTTTTGAATGGTTTGACTCGCATATAACTAGTATAATATCGTTAATCCCTAGTGTCAAATCATAGAATTCAATTTCAAGTATTGAATTCAAATTTAAATCAAAATATTTAAATTCCCAAACTTAATCAAGTTATTCAAAACAAATTTCATCTTTGAAATTCCATTTCAAAAGCTTTTCACTTTAACCCGATTCCATTTCAAAAACATTTGAATTCAAATGGTCTATTTAAAAATCATTTCAAAAATCTGTGACTTAATCGATTTCCTCGTGAAATCCATATTTGTGTGTGTATGGTGTGGTTTAGGGGTTTAACACAATAGTGCATCATCATTCAATCATTACAGATTAAAACACAGATATATAGTTGATAAGCGATATAAACTATAACGCTCATCGCTCATTCACAAATTCTTAGATAATATAGAAATGTAAATAAATGAATAATTTATACACGGCTCAATCCGCAGAACAAAATATCACAAATCAGATAGGACAATCAATTCAAGACATCTCATATCATACAATCATTCACAAGTAAGGTCAAACGTTCAATAATCGTTTATAAGCAGGATTAAATAATTTTTTAATCCTAACTAATTCAATTTATTTTTTTATTAAATAAATTACTTATGAATTTATTATCCAATTTTGTTTTATTAATTATAAATCATTTGATATAAATTTATTAAATCAGTCACCTTAATTAATTGAATTATTCTTCATTAATCATATTAATTTAAGTTAACTTTTAAACTAATTACCTAATTAATTAACTTTAATTAACTATTTTAAGAAATTAAACCTTTAGTTACTTACCATGAAGCAATCATCTCATAACAATTAATCATAATTTCCCAATTAATCTTTATCAATAATTTAATCAAAATATCCCATTTTAATTACAAGTAGTAATTAATCTCTTAAGTACTTTCATTAAGTAATTACATTTTTAAACAATTTAAAATTGATTATCTAAATTAATTAATCCAATTAATTATTAAAATTAATCTCCTTAATTAATATTTAATAATCCTTGGTTAATCGTCTAATAACATTTCTTTGATTACTTACTTAAGGAAATTTCTTAGATTAAAATCATTATTAATCATTTCTAATTAATTTAATTTATAAATAAAATAAATCATTCTTTAATTACCTTATTAATTAAATCACTAAAAACCTTAATTATCCTTAATATAATTCATTTCCTTTCTTATGATTTAATTAAGTTTAAGGGTATATTTAAAACATTACACTTTTAAATTCAAATTTAAATTCAATTTATAATTCTTTAAAATAAATGTAAAGAACATTTATAATTCAAGTTATTTAAAACAATTAATTTTTTTTTCCAAATTTATTTTATTTCAAAACTAAGATTCAGATTCAAATTTGAATCCAGATTTAAAATTAAGTTTAAATCTCTATTTTATTTAAAGCTTTACTTTTAAACCCCAACTATTTAAACCTTTTAAAGTTGTTATAAATAATTTAATTTAAAAACTTTATCTTATATTTAAAACTAAGATTCAAACTTAATTCAAACCTAAACTGAATTTTGATTTAAACTTATTTTAAATATCCTTTTCTTCTTCTTTTTTTTACTTAAAAAAATCCAGATTTAAGTTTTATAAACTTGCAGGTTTTAAAACCTGTAGCTAATATACCCCAGATACTTTCCAGATGACTTTAAGTTAAATCTTAATATTCTTCGAGCGAAACCGGAGATTACTCGAGATCAACCTGAGAACCTATCCTCTTCATCAATGCGAAAATCCCAGATGCACAGAACTTCACCTCGTGCACGTACACATGCCCCTCCGGTCAACTCCAGTCATCGCCGACGTCATCAGCAAGTCGACTACCATCCCCCGATCTAACAACGACGATCCAAACCCCTCCGATTCGACTCGAACTCGAATTCGAGTATAAATCAAAACCTGGAACGCGCAAAAGCAATCAACCCCAAACCTGTCAACGCTGCTTCCTCAGAGCTCCGACCACCTGAACGTGCGAAGCTTCGGCCATCACTTCGTCGTCTCACCTCCTTCCATCCCCCTGAGCTTGGTTGAACTCGATCAACCAGATAATACATGCCAATCAAAAACCCATCCCAGTTAAAAACTAGGATTACAAACTTAATTCGATCGCCACCCTCACCACAAAGCTTTGATTACCCATCTGGCATTTTTCCCGTCATCGTTGATTATCCTTCTTCCACCAAAAAGAACCCTGATCATCAAAACTCTCGTAATCATCAGAAATTACTCAAATACCAATTTCTAGTTAAACCAGAAATGCACTCAAACCCCTATACTAAAAATCGTGATTTTAGTTTCAAAAATCAAATTTTAGTTCAAGTATTTGATTCATATCTTTAAATTCTTGAATCATGATAATTTTATTTTAACTTATTTAAAGGTTGCTCTGTTGTTTTAAATTTTCCAGAGTCAATACAAATTTCTTAACTTAAACAAATTTTTTTTAAGCTTAAAACTATGATATAACAAACATATTTGTTTGAAATTTAAATACTAACATGGATTAAACCATGTGAAAATGGGTTTGAACAATTCTTGAACCTGGAAACTAAAGACAGTGCAATACAGAGGCAACATACAAACATATATCTGCTCAAATATACTCACAGCAGAATTTCACTTATACATTACATATTTATCACCGAGAATAACATGCTATCATATCAATACTTAAGTTATATTAATAAAAAAGTTACTCACAGTTGTTTAAGAAGTGAACAGAGAAGCTTTTATCTTGAAACAACTTTGAACATGCTTGCTGAAACTTCTTTCCTTGATTCTCTGGTTGAATTGATTGTGTTGAGTTTTGTTTAAGATTTAGATGATAATGCTTTAGCTTTAAAATGGACGAAATGACGAAGAGTGTGATATATAGGAATTGAGTTTACAGGATATATTATTTTGTACAAAAAGGTATGGCTGAAGATTGACAGGGGAAGGTGATATCTGGGTATAAGGTATTGTACAGGGTATCGTTACCCTTTCTTTTGTACTTGTCTATGCATTATGTGCTGGAGGTGATAAGATTTGTTTAGCACAATATCAAAGATATTTTATTGCAGCCTACCCATGCTTTTACTTCATGTACATATTGCTTATATTTATAAAACTGCATAACTTTATTAACATTTTGTTTGCTTTGTTTCTATTTGTATGTTTATATTTTGGTGGCTGAGAGATCTCATATTTTATACAATATGATATTATATTTTTGGTACAACAAGACAGGGATTTTTTTATTTTTTTCATTTGATTAAGCATAATTTCGACTGAAAGTAAATTTTAGTCATGGGCTAGATTATATTTTGTGTACTAAGATTTGGCATCAATTTAGCTTGTCTTGTGCTGCAAGCTCCATACTTGTTTCATATTTAAATACATTTTACTATCTTATGTTATACTTACCCAAACTTCTTGCCTTTACTTGCATGCCTCGGCTGATATGATTTTTTTCACAATTCGAATTGACAATTGTTGCTAGCATTTAATGAATAAGTACTTTATGTCCCCTACTTCTTATTTTATTTTCATGTTCATAGATATTTTACATTATTTTGTTCTTAACTTTGCATCAATCTTACAGGCATATACATATATTTGTTTGTGTTATTTTGTATTGACTTATTCTTGCCTGGTTTGTCTTTACTTTATGCGTATAGATATAAAGTTGTTATTATTTTCTTTCTTCTTTTGTTATATTGTTTTGTATTTATATTCTTTCTTTGTTTGCTGAAATGACTTCTAAACTTGTCTAATTCACATACAATATTATATTTTGTACATAGATATTTTCCTTGCATTTTTTATTTTACTTCCAGTAATCCAAAATTTAACTAACATCTTATATTAATTACCAATTATTTTTACAGTTTTTATCCAAAAAATTAAATTAAAATATCATTTAAACTTAACAAATTCGAGATCGTTACAGTTTATGGCTCCCGAACTTCAAACCGTTATGACTGTCTGAAGAATCGATATCCCCAAGGTGTAACGGCTACGGTGCAAGGTGCAACATCCGTCCATAATGCCGAAATTGCATCGTACGATGTTTAGAAATGAGTGCATGGATTTGAAACATAATATTACCATGGTGCATCACTCTCCAATGATCCTAAATCGATGGCCAGCCAAGGTGACATCGTTTTACCATAAGACTCACGTGAAGAAAACGAAGGGTAAAAAACAATTCTGAGACCTAAAAGTGATTTGGATAGTGCTTTTTTGGGTATGAAACTATGCACCGATGGCTTAAAATTGTTAAAGCCGTAGAACTCACAAACACCTTTGTTTAAACTGGCTATGGCTTCCGTAAATCCAAAAGAGTTAATTGTTATGGCTGTTCGAAGAATCGATATTCACTAGGCGTAACATCTATGGTGCAAGGTGCAACATCCATCCATAATTCTAAAACTGCGTCGTACGACTTATAGAAATGAGTGCATGGATGTGAAACAGAATAGTACCACGGTGCATCACTTTTAGTGATGGTAAATCGATGGCCAGCCATGGTGATCCCGCTATACCATTAAATTCAAGTGAAGAAAACGAAGGGTAAAAAAACTTCCAAGACCTGAAAGTGATTCGAAGAGTGTTTTTTTTGGGTATGAAACTATGCATTGACGCCTTAAAGTATTAAAATTCGTAGAACTCACGCAGACCTTCGTTTTAATTGGTTATCGCTTCCGTAACACCAAAAGAGTTAACCGTTATGGCTGTCCGAAGAATCATTATCCCTTGGGAGCCACATCTACAGTGCAACGTGCAACATCTATCCATAATGCCAAAATTGCACCTACAGCTATTAGAAATGTATGTGTGGATGTGAAATGGAATAGTATCACCGTGCATCACTCTCCAGCGATGGTAAATCGATGGCCAGTAATGGTGATCCCGTTGTACCGTAAAATTCACATGAAGAAAACGAAGGGTAAAAAAAACTTTCAAGACCTAAAAGTGATTCGAAGAGTGTTTTTTGGGTATTAAACTATACATTAACGGCTTAAAGCCGTCAAAGACGTAGAAATAATAGAGACCTTCATTTTGACTAGTTATGGCTTCCGTAATTCCAATAAAGTCAACCGTTATGGATGTCCGAAGAATCGATATCCCCTGGGTGCAACGTCTACAATGCAAAATGCAACATCCATCCATAATCTTGAAATAGCGCCGTACGACTTTTAGAAATGAGTGCATGGATTAGAAATGATTAGTACCTTGGTGCATCAAACTCCAGTGATGGTTAATCGAAGGCCAGCAACGGTGATATGTTTTACCACAAAATTCACGTGAAGAAAACAAAGGGTAAAAAAACTTTCAAGACCTGAAAGTGACTCGGATAGTGTTTTTTAGGGTATGAAACTACGCATTGATGGCTTAAAGATGTCAAAGCCATAGAACATACAGAGACCTTTGTTTTGACTAGTAATGACTCCCGAAAATCCAAAAGAGTCAATCGTTATGACTATACGGAGAATCGATATCCCTTAGGAGTAAAATCTACGGTGCAAGGTGCAACTTCCGTCCATAATGCCAAAACTGCTCCGTAAAATTTTAGAAATGAGTGCATGGATTTGAAATGGAATAGTACCATGGTGCATCACTCTCGAGCGATGGTAAATCGATGGCCAGCCCTGATGATCCCATTTTACCACAAAATTCACGTGAAGAAAACGAAGGGCAAAAAAATGTCCGAGACCTGAAAGTGATTCGATAATGTTTTTTGGTATTAAACTATGCATTGACCGCTTAAAGCCGTCAAATATGTAGAACTCATGGAGACCTTTGTTTTGACAGGTTATGGCTTCCATAACTTCAAAAGAGTAAACCGTTATGGTTGTCCGAAGAATCGATATCCCCTGCGCGCTTCATCTACGGTGCAAGGTGCAACATCTGTCCATAATCCCGAAATAGCGTCGTACGACTTTTAGAAATGAATGCGTGGATCTGAAACGGAATAGTACCATGGTGCATCACTCTTCAACGATGGTAAATCGATGGCTAGCCACGGTGATCCCGTTTTACCACCAAATTCACATGAAGGAAACGAAGGGCAAGAAAAATTTCCGAGACCTGAAAGTGATTCAGATAGTGTTTTTTTTGGTATTAAACTATGCATTGATGATTTAAAGCCATAAAAGATGTAGAACTCACAGAGACCTTCGTTTTGATTGGTTATTGCTTCAGTAACACCAAAAGAGTCAACCGTTATGGCTGTTCGAAGAATCGATATCCCCGTTGCGCAACATCTACGATGCAAGGTGCAACATCCGTCCGTAATCCCAAAACAGTACTGTACAACTTTTAGATACGAGTGCATGGTTTTGAAATGGAATAGTACCATGGTGCATCACTATCCAGCGATCGTAGATCGATGGCCGGCCAAGGTGATATCGTTTTACCATAAGACTCACGTGAACAAAACGAAGGGTAAAAAAATTCTGAGACCTGAAAGTGATGCAGATAGTGTTTTTTTGGGTATGAAACTATGTATTGATGGATTATAGCTGTCAAAGCATCAGAACTCACAAAGACCTTCGTTTTAACTAGTTATGGCTTCTGTAACTCCAAAAGCGTCAATCGTTATGGTTGTCCAAAGAATCGATAATCCTTGGGCGCAACATCTACGGTGCAAGGTGCAATATCCGTCCATAATCTCAAAACTACACCGTACGACTTTTAGAAATGAGTGCATGAATATGAAACAGAATAGTACTGTGATAACCTTGATTTTAGAATATCTGTAATTGATAAGTTAACTGGATTTAATAGTATTACTGATAAATAATTCTGGTAATAAAATATGTATCTGAATAAGTATTGGTTCGATAATCCTCCTGGCTTAATTGGCCAAATTATTATTTTCAAACAATAATAATATTGCGTTCTTTGTATATATAAATATAAATAGACTTTTTTAGAATTATCATTGAGAAATTAAATTTGTGTTTGTTTATATATATATATATATATATATTTGAGTTAATTTTAAATTGGATTTTAAAATTTAAATTTGAATTTGAAATTCTAAAGACAGATATCTTAAAATATTTTGGATTTAAAAATATATATGTATGATCTTTTTTTGAATATAATTTGTTTTATAAAAAGGGTTTTATTTTTATAAATTAGGAAATGTATTTGTTAATTAAGGAATTTAATTGTAAAAGCTTATAAACCATTTTATAAATAAATAAAACACGCATAATTCACATGTAAGTTTAAATTGATAAATTTAACAAGTGTAAGTGATTTAAATAGGTATATGAAAAATGTTAGATGAATTAACAAGTGGCGCCCATTTTTTTATTTTTAAATAAATACTAGTTAAACCTTTATAAACATTTATCTCACCTTTTAACTTTCTTTTTTTCCTATCATTACAAATCAAAAATAAGAACAAAGCCTGTAAACCCTTTTTTTTCCAAACCAAAAATCTGTAACCCAAACCAGGAATTTAATCATGCAATCTTTTGCTTGAATTTTCAAGCTATTGCAAAACTAAATAGCCAAGAATTAGCTCAAGCATTTCTGATCAAGGATCAGAAATCTAATCAGATAAGAAAATCAAGTCCAGTTTTTAAATTTTCTAAAGCCTACTCTGTTTCAAACCCAGAAAAGGTGAGTAAATCTGAATTTTTTTGTTTAAATTTTGGATTTATATGATGAATAATTGTAGTATTAACTAAAAAACATCTTGCATGGATGTATAAATGAATTTTGCTTGAAATATATTTTGTGTTGCTGGAAGCAAAGCATGTCTGGATTTAGGTATGCATATCTCTGTTTGGCTTACAGGCTCAAGATTTTTTTTAAAAAATCATATCTCTGCAACAAAACAATTTTAGACCAAGAGTATTAAAGGAAATTTGTTTGTAGCTTTCAATCTTATTTCTAAAAATAGTTTTAGGTTAAAATATTTATGTATTCATTAGAAAAGAGTTAATTTACAGTAAAAACACAATCCAGGTCAGAAATAAGCTATTTAAATCTAATGTTTTGATTTTATAATTAAAAACGTCACGTGAAATGATGAATTTAGGTTATATTTTTGTGATTTTTAAACTTGTATCTCAAGAGGAATCTCTTGATGAACGAAAATTGGGTTTTGTGTATTTTCTAATGATGGCGAATTTTCTGGTGATCGAGGTCATTGCTGAGGCGGGCTTGGGGGACGTAGCATGTGAGAAAAATGGTCTCTGGATTTTTAGACCTTCGTGGTGGACGGTTGGCATCGATATAGGGTTTATGGTATAGTTCTGGTCGTCATTGTTTTTGAAGGGCTGAGCGATGCCACAGTGGTTTGAGTTGGCTCTGGGGAGAGGAAAGGGGAGCGTGGACCTCAGATGAAAGTTCAGACTCGAGGTCGGGGTCTCCGGTGATCGAGATGGCTAATTTGAGGTGATGGATGATAGGTACTCCCTGTGGAATATCAAAATTTGTTCGATTTTGATTCGACTTTGTGCTTAGTGGTTCTAAGTGGTCAGTGGTGTGTCGAGGTGGTCTTCGCCGACATGCTGAGGGTTGGAGCAAGGATCGAAACTAGATGGCGCACGTGGCACACACACTAGTGTCCTATGTATCTGAGGGAAGTGTGGATTGGAGAGGGTAAGGTTTGCTCGGGGAATGCTCGAAGTGGTAAGATGATTGTCTCGAAGCAGAGTGATGACGTGAGTAGCACAGGGTTTGACTCGAGAATTTTGTATTGTGGCTCGGGTATTTCCATAAGAAAATCGGGTTTGTTTGATTTTTGTTCTTAAAGGGTCAAAAACAAAAGAAATTGTAACCAGTTTCAAAGAAATTAGAAATAATAAAGTTTTCAAAGCCTGTATCATACAGATTTCAAAAATATAAGTATATTAAAACTTTAATAATGAGGTGTTTTTGATTAAACAAATTTTCAAAGCCTTTGAATTCAAATAAGTTGATTGATGAAAATAAGAAATTAATTATAGTAGGTGGTTTATCTTACTTATTTAAAATTTTACAAATTGATTATACTTTATTTAGGTAATTAATCGGAGTTAATTACTGATTGTAATTAATTTAAGAATAGTTAATAATGTATTTACTTAAAGATAATTAACTAATGAAAGTAACTAAAGATTAACTAATTTAACTTAAGTGATTATGGGATAATTACTGAATGGAAATAATTAAGAGATGATTAATTACTCAAATGATAATTACTTAAAAATTAAAGGATTAATCCGTTGAGGATAAATAAATTAATAATTAAAGGTTAGTCAATTGAGGGTAATTAACTAACTAATGGGATAATTGCTTGATGAAAGTAATATATGCAAGCAAATATTACATGGTGCAGCAGCCTCAACATTAATACAAACACAAGTACACATATATGGTGAACTTACTCAACTGAAGTGAAACAAGACTGAAAGTACTACCGAGCGCAACTGGCAATTGAAAGTGTACACATGAAGCCATATGTAAGAATTAAATCCAGGAACACAACTGACTCGATACAAACCAAATAGAAATGAAGACTGTATGCAAAGATCAGAGTACAAAAGTAAAGACTTGTATCAAGACAGTTAACCAGGTCTCAAAATGAAAACCAAAGTTAACACATACATATATACACATACATACATATGCATGTATACACATAATGAAAGCATAAGCATGTGCATCATTGAAACAACGACCAAACTCAATGCAGAGCCGACTGCAAGTGAAAAACAACATTGAAGCAACTCGAGCTCAAGACAGT
The DNA here is from genome assembly GCA_030765085.1 of Allium cepa. Taxonomy (NCBI): domain Eukaryota; kingdom Viridiplantae; phylum Streptophyta; class Magnoliopsida; order Asparagales; family Amaryllidaceae; genus Allium; species Allium cepa. The sequence goes on along the minus strand of CM060936.1, from coordinate 21,737,936 downwards.
GTATAAGTGAATGAGACCATGTATATAATGTCAAACAGAAGACTTATACAAGTGCATCGAATCACAATGCATCAGAAGTCCAGACACTACAAGATTACACTGACTCAAAGACAAATAAAATAACAACATAAAATGCTCGAGACAATCAGAGAGTTCTAAATGCATATGAACTCTTATATCAGTGGTAAACCATGAAGATAAAAAAAACTGAAATGCAGCCAGCACTCAGGTTAACAGAAGTAACATTTCCAAACCAAAGTCAGAGAAGTCATCAAAAGTCATAGAGGACAAGATCAAAACGGTGGGACAGTAAGAATAAAATCACCATGAAATAGTATGTACAAGTCGAGTATTGTACAGGCAAGAACAATCATGCCAAGGTCAACATGCTTTCATATGTAATCGACTTAAGTCTGCAACATATAACTTAATAAATACATGTGTGACAAGCTACATGGACCAATAGCAAGTGGATATGACCATCAAGCCAAAAATGCAAACGATTTCAAAAATCATGGAACGGCAGTTTCAAATCAAAGTGGCCAAGTCAAAGGGAACAAAGAATGAAATAAACATCATCAAAGAATTCAACACCGTGGTGGCCAAGGAAGTCAAAACCAAAGCTGTAACAAGCAAGCAAACAAAATATATGAATTAGAACAAGTCAGAAATCATCATTAGCATCCATACGAAAATCAATGGCTGAGATAAATCAATTGATGAATTCAAACAAATGTATACGAACGAAAATACAGGAATTCGAACACTATAAAACCCAATCATCATCGGCCAAAATTACTCATTTGATTTCAAGTACAACAGAGAAGAATAAATCATAAAACTCGAATCAAATCAAAGTCAAGTACTATATAAATCAAAAAGTAATAAACGTACCAATTCTTTCAACAATCAAACTTGACTAAATTGAAGCAAGCCGTGAATAACTAGTTGATCGGAGAAAGGAATCGAAGCATCATCAATCAAATCGACAAAGCCAGCGACTTCACCATGAAGCCCTAATCATTGAGAGGAACGAGCAAGCAAAGGAATCATTTTTACAGAGCAAAGGCCATAGAAAGATTAGAGAAAAAGGGCCGGCAATTTTTAATGATAATTTTATTTAGGCCGGTTACTTCAATTTTATTATTTGTGCTTTACAATTAGGGTTTTGTTTTTATGTCATTGTTTTCAATTTGTGTATTTCATTAAAATCGTTGTAAATTCTAGTCGTGTGACTAGGGGACGAACTACGGTGGTCTAGTTCGAGAATTCGCAACTCAATGGCTGAGTTGTGGCAGGGTTTTGAGCGTAGAGTTAAGGCTAGTCGATAGCGGGTGTCACGAGTTTACGTGTGTAAGCATTCGAATGCTTAATTTCTAGTAGAAACCTTGGAGGTTGCACGTAGGCAGGGTTTTTCCGAAGCTGGGTAAATCTGTGTGTTCTATTGTTTGCGTTTATTATTCTGCTATTATCTGTGCTGCTATTATTCTGTGTTCTGTGTTGAAATTATTTTACATAAACTTTCATAATAATTTTTATAATTAATAGTATCACCCTATTCACCCTCCCTCTAGGGTGAAATCGATCCTGCAAGTGGTATCAGAGCAGGTTCAAAAGCCATTTTTGTTATAAAAGTTTGATTTTTCAAAGACCAATTTCTTTTTACCAATTTGAATTTTTAAAATGGCTACTTTTGCTGAGGATCATTCTAGTATTATCCCCCTATTTTTAATGGAATAGATTTTTTGAATTAGAAATTAAACATGAAATTTTATTTAAAATCTGTTAATGTTAAATGTTGGGATATTATTAAAAATGGGTGTAATATAACGGACGATTAATGCTCTTACTATGCATATATTATATTCTAATATTAATCAAGATAATTCTAAATTTATCTCTCATTATGAAAGTGCATAGGAAATATGAAATACTTTTGATACATTATATGGTGCAAAAGTCAATAGCAATAAGAAATCCTCCTCAATCAACTCAGTTAAAGAAACGAGCTTAATAGGATTGGTAAAAAGCAGTAGTGATGAGGATGATGATGATGGAGCAGCTGAGCTGGTGCTACTAATAAAGAGATCAAAAAGTGGAATAGCAAACACAGAAATCCAGCTCTAAATCAAAAATTGATAAGTAGAATATTCAAAGCACTAGACAACCCATAAGAACGGGAGGTCATTTGTCACAAGTGCAACAAACCTAGACACATCAAGCCCAATTGTCCTCGACTTCAACATGGCATAGAAAAGAAATCAAAAAGAAGAAGTTTTGCAGCGACGTGGAATAAAAGTGATGATGATAATAAAAGTACTGGCAGTGAGAGTGAGAAAGCAGATATGTGCCTTTGAGGTGATATAATTGATGGCGATGATGACGAGCCAAGCGAGGTATCAAAACTTACTCACTAAGAATTACTTATATACTTCCACGAAGTAAAGGGCTATTTTGAATGACTAGGGAGAAATACGCCAAACTTGAATCACAAAAAGATACTCTGATAGATTTAAATAAACAACTTGATCAATTAGTTAAAAACTATCAAAGTAGGATCCCTAAGTGTGATAAGTGTCCATCATTCGAAGAGGAGATTAAAAACTCAGAAATTAAAATAAAATCGCTTGAAAATGAAATTCTGATTTTGAAAGAAAGTGAAGACATTAGGAGAGAGAACTCTGTTAAAAAGTGCACAAAATTATTAAATGAAAATGAATATCTCAAAACACAAATCCAAAACTTGTCTACAACTTTAGGAAATTTTTCCATAAGTGAAAAGTCGTTGAATATGTTATTAAGAAAACAAACTGTTAATACAGATAGACAAGCACTTGGATATAATAAATTTGAAGTTGATAGAAGCAAAATTAATCAAGTAAAATTCAAGTGCACAATTTGTGAAAAATTTGGACACAATCACAATATTTGTTGGTATAGACCCAAACAAGTGAAAACCATTCTAATTTGGGTTCCAAAGGGCATAAATATAAAATCCCTTAAAGTTAAACAAATTTGGGTGCCGAAAGGAACATATATAAATAACTCTGGGTCTCTACAAAATTATTTAAAATCTTCTGCCACTAACAACCATGGACCTATGCGAAAAATAGGTCTCAAAAATATTCTCTCGTGTAGGTGTGGTGGCAGGCTAAGGAACAACAACAATGTTATCTGGATTCTGGCTATCCCAGAAACACAATGGGTGGGAAATCAAAGTTCCTTAGCCAAATACAAAGGTTGCAGAATCACAATGGGCAACAATGAAAAATTATCATAAAGGTAAAAAGGTAACGGTTTATTTTGAACGATCATTAAATGTGATAATCTGCACCATAAATTGAATTTTATTCAGCCAGTTATTGATATAGAAATGAATGCTAATTTTGATTCTGACTTATTCAAAATTGTTGGCCAATTATATTCTTATGCCAAGAACACTATAAAAATCTCTGGAGTCTTTGAACTACTTCATATATATTAGTTTGGATTAATAATAGTGTTTTATTGGTTGATAATACATTTGGTTATTTTATTGTTGACTCGAATTCATGGTTTTTGATTATTTACACGGCTTCAATTCAAATTCAAGAGAATTTCATTTAAAAAGTATCTAAAAATGATTTTGAGATATTTTGTTGCACACTTCATGATCTGGTCTGTAATATTCAACTAATAATAATTTTGAGTGAAAAGAAATTCAGATGTAGATTACATTGGTAATCTAGCTGATATAAAAATTACTAGTGGAATGTGATTTATGTTGAGACATTTGGAACTACATTGTTTTTCAAAAAAAATATCTGCATATTTTTCCACTTCAAATAATTTTCAATAAATAGACATTTTTCTTATAAAACCCCCTTCCAGAAAATATTTTTTTGTTGACCTTGTTTCAGATTAATCATCTTAAAATATTTGATTTTATAATTATTTTTGGATTTGACCTTAAATGGTTACGTTGACTAATCTGACTTCCTACTAATTATCCAAAAGATAAATAGTGATTTAAAAAGTGATGAGTGTTGATATTAATCATATATTATAACTTGAGACGGTATAATTAGTAAATTTCTTTAGAAATTTAAACAAGAGTTATAAAAACTTTTTGTTGGTAAAAATTCCATGACTATTTCTATTTCTATCAACCATCACTCATCAAAATCCAATATAGTATGCCAATATGTGATATTTTAAATAGGAATCATTCGTTTTTCATTTCATTATTTTTTTAACAAATAAAAACATCCAAAGTACTCACTCTCATTTAAAAGTCCTCACGATTATGCTTGGGTGAATTACTTGGAATTTTTGATTATGTGCTTCCATCCTCATTTAAAAGTCCTCACGGTTATGCATGTGTAGAACGCATATCAAACTTAATTGATTAAATAGATAAGTTGATTATAATCCCATTTAAAAATCCTCATGGTTATGCGTGGTTAGAAGATGCTTGAAGTCATTTTTTTAAAAGAAAAAAATGGAATACTGATAATCTGTAAAATTCCCTTTTTAAGCCAAGGATGATTTGATAATTAATATAATATTTTGGATTAAATTATGAAATAATTTAAATTTTTCCAAATTAAATAGGATATTTGTTTGTTTGTTTATGCATATAACTTGATTATAATTTGAATTTTGGAATTGAAATTCTAAAATAGTTATTTTGAAAAAAATAAATCAAATTTGAGAAACACTATACTAATAAAAATTTGCTTTCTAATTTTTATATATGTATATTTATATATTTGGAAGTTTTTACATCAATACGTCCACTGTATCAAATGCCACACAGTCGAATGCAGGAAAATAGGAATGTTAGGGTTAAATAAGAAGAAGATAGAAGAAGAAACAGAAACAATAACAGAATCTCACATTTCGCAGCGAAAGAAATATAATAGATAAATGAATAATCTTTAAAACAAAAGAACTACATCAGTTTATACATCACATTATCAGAGTGTTTCAACAACAAACAGCGGAAAAGAAATATTATATACTAGTGATATGCCTCGCCAACCAGTTTGCTTCCAGATCACCACGGCATACTTTCCCGACTTGGCTCCCATACAACTGATAACCTGACTTTAGTCGGCCCGTGTGGAAAATTGTGGGCACCCAGAGTTTAGAAAGGGAACAATAAACTCCAGGTCAGTCATGGGACTGGTGTGAGATCTTAAAAATAGTTATTTTCACAGAGGAAATAAAAAGAAACCCTCTATGCTTTTGAAAAAAAACTACCATAAGGCCTTCCCACACACACACAATGCAAGCGCACAATTGGAGGAGATTTCTCCTTATGATATTCAAATATGATTGATACGCAAAATCTCTTTGATGGTATTATTATTAGTGCATAGTGTGGAAAAACATTTCGAAAGTATAATATAAATCTTAGCTAGCATAGGTACCATTGTATTATGCCAGCTATAGCTACCTCCTGAGGAGGCATGTTATACAATTGCAATCGTAAAGGGCTCGTATTGTTTCTTTGGATTTCCAACAAATGGTCAGGCTAAGGAACTTTCTGGGCCACATGGTTACGCCTCTGGAGGGATGCCCCGAGAACCTAACCAAATCTCTACCAACACAATGTCGGGTTACTTCTGTAACTAGGTAACTACTACACGAGTATGCCATCTCCTGGTCATTACCTACCTTTATCCGAGGATCCTCAACCACAAAGAAACAACCAGAAAGTAATAAATTTGCAGCAACCACATAGGTTAAATATTTGGGCTCCATACCATGATACCACCCTTTTCCAGAAGGAAATGGACATACCCTCAAGGAGCGCTATCCCTAAATAACCTTGCCCCATCCTTTCTGTTTCGACCATTTCCGGGTTGTGAGGTCCGATGAAGTCTCGTCCACAAAGCTATGCTTTATCCAAATCCATGCTTCGATCAACAAATGATCAGCAGCACTTCGTATGCCACAATACCACTAGTAACCATCAACTACATAACCACTGAGCTCGTACGTCTCAGAGAAGGGTGTTAAGCTAAGAGGATAAATTCTCCGCCATCAAATAGAAATGTATTTGATAATAACCAGCTTTACATCTCAAAGTGTAACGTCAGACATACATCCATACAAGTCTGTTCTGGGTTCGAACAGAACCGAAGACACTTCACAAAGAAGCCCATGCAATCCGGGTATTCACAATCCCGATCGGACTCCCTATCACATATGGAGATCTCTATACCGTGGCTACTCAGTGTAGAGTCATTCGACGGATAATCCTCTCGTTCTCGTAAATACCCGGTCTTCACCACCGGTCTTTAAATGCTATCCATTTCGTCGTATCATTATTCGAAATGAGTTATATAACACAAAGTCCTCTCTCGGCTAAACCGAATAATGAGCGCAATATTTTAAAAAGCATGTGGATACTGGGATCCCAGTTAAGTCACAAATTAAAGCCCAAAACCTTTCTTCAAATGGTTTAAACAAATTACCATTTTAAAATCTTAAAACAAAAAGATTCACTTCATAAAGTTCACCAATCTTTCACAAAGATTCATTCATAGCTTTCAAAACTATTTATAATTCCAAATCTTTTATACAAAAGATACACCTTTAAGATCCTCTTCAATTTGGAACAAAATTCACAAATCTTTCACAGCGATTCATTTATAGCTTTTAAAAAAATTCCCCTTCAAATTTGAAACCCCTTTTTAACAAAACTGGAAATCCTTCTTTATATGATAGCCCTTATTGTTTGAAAAATGCTTTTCGTTTCGGAAAAATCTAATCAAATATACATAAGTTATTTCTTTTAAAAGTATGAATCAGAGAATCAACGAACTACCGTACTATTGGCAAGTTCTATTTTTTGAATTAAATTCAAATTTCCAAAACAATAGTTTTAAACACATATATAAATATTTGTATAAACTTTTCAAACCATGTTTTCTAGAATAATTTCAAATAATATTTTCAAACTAAATTTGAATTTCAAAACTTCCTTTTCAGACGCTTTCCACATTCAACCCAATTCCATTTCCAAAACCATTTGGATTCAAAATTCAACTTTTAAACAAAATAATATTTAAATTCAAAATATCTGTGACTTAACTGATTTCCTCGTGCAATCCATATTTGTGTGTGTATAGTGTAGTCCAGGGGTTTTACATAATAGTGCAACATCATCAATCCATACTCGATTTTAAACCACGACGATATTGTGCGCTCTGTGTGGTCGGTTGGTTTGAGGTGGTCGTTGTCGACTCGTAGGCGGCGGCAAGGTCGATCGGAGATGGTCAGATTTGTGTATATCGTGCACGCATACACGATTATGTAAGGCGTTGTTGAAAATTTAGGGAATATGATGTTGTTGTCGAGTTCGACTCGAAGTCATTGCAGGGTTATATTAGAGTAAAGCAAGTTCGTGAGTTTCTCGGGTAATTTACAAATTTGGCTCGGGTCTAACTCGAAATTACCTCGGGTTTTACATTGTCACAATTTTTAAGGTTTTACATTAGACAAGTTTTGAAAGCTAAACAATTTCTTACTTAATTATTTTATATAATGAATATTTAATTAAGTTTGGGATGTATTAAAAGGTTTTTTCTTTAAAAAATTATTTTGGGTTTAAAGTGTTTTTAATATATATATATATATATAATTTTTATTTTAATAAACTTAATATTGTAATTACTTTAGTAATTAAGAGAATGAAATATTTTCTAATCATTAAGCCAATTTAAAGGACTTAAGTTAATTAATTATTTCCAAAGGTTATTAAATAAGATCTTAAATGATTTTGTATGATAATAATTTCAAGTATTTATTTAATAATGTAATTAGGTGATTAAGTAAGAATAATTGCTTTGTGTAATTAAATTAAAGCAATTTACTTTGTAATTAAATTAAGACTGATTAATTATTGTGATTAAATAAAAAATAATTATTATTGTGATTAATTAAAGGATTTGTTAATTGAGTTAATTAACTACTTAAAGATAATTACTAAATGAAAAGTAATTAATTAATGGTTAAAATTGATTAAGTAACTAGGGATAATCATTTATTGCAATTAATTAAGGATAATTAATTCAATGATAATTAATTAAGGGTTAATTAATTAGTGTAATTAATGAATGGATAATTAAACAATTAAAGGGTTAATTATTTAATGATTAAAGGTAATCAATTTATTAATTAAGATTGATAAATTAATAATTAAAGGTTAATTAATTTATTGTTAATGGTTAATTAATAAATGATTAAAGAATAATTAATTAAAATAGCTTGTAATCAATTAATGTTAATTAATCAGGATTAGTAATTTATTCATAAGTAATTAAATCTGGTTTAAATTAATCAGATGTTAATTGATCTTACTTATGAATGTTTGGATTCTACTGAATGCTTGAATTGTTTGATATCCCTGTTGTGTGATGCTCCGTGATATGAATTATTTTGATTTGAGCTATAATGAATGTAATTTATTTATTGGTGATGAATTTATACAATTTATCTATGAATCTGTGAATGAAGATAAGCGTTATAGGATCATACCGCTTATCGATATTGCTGCGTTTATATGGTGATGATTGATGATGTTTGCACTATTATGTTAAACTCCTGGACTACATCATACACACACAAATACGGATTTCACGAGGAAATCGCTTAAGTCATAGATATTTTGAAATCTAAACATTATTTTGTTTAAAAGTTGAATTTTGAATCCGAATGGTTTTGGAAATGGAATTGGATATGAAAAGCCTTTGAAAGGGAAGTTTTGAAATTGAAATTTAGTTTTGAATATACTATATCTTGTTAAATATTGTTGGCAATTATTTTGGAAATCATGGTTTGAAAGGTTTATACAATTTCTATATATGAATTTAAAACTATTTTAAATAAATTATTTTAAGAATTTGAATTTAATTTAAATTAGAACTTGCCAATAATACGGCAGTTCGTTGATTCTCTGGTTTATAATTTTAAAGGCCATAAATCGTGTATATTTGACCAGATTTTTTCGAAACAAAATGTATTTGTTTTCAAATGATAATAGCTTTCAAATAAAGAAAGGATTTCCAGTTTTTGTTGAAAGGGATTCCAAATTTGAAATTGAATTGTTTTGAAAGCTATGAATGAATCTTTTTGGAAGGTTGGCGAATCTTGTATCCTAAAGGAAGAGGATCTTAAAAGTGTATCTTGTGTATAAAAGATTTGGAATTGAAATAATTTTGAGAGCTATGAATGAATCTTTGTGAAAGGTTGGTGAATTTTATTTTCAAATTGAAGAGGATCTTAAAGGTATATCTTTTGTAAAAGATTTGAAATGAAAATTGTTCAAACCATTTGAAAGAAAGGTTTTGGGCTTTAAGTTGTGACTTAACTAAGATCCCAATATCCATATGTTTTTAAAATTAAGCGCTCATTATTCATCTTAGCTGGAAGAGGACTTTGTGTCATAAAATCCATTCTGAATAATGATACGACGAAATGGATAGCATTTGAAGATCGGTGGTGAAGACATGATATTTTCGAAAGAGAAAGGATTACCTGTCAAATGTCTGTGCACTGAATGGCTCCGGTATAGAGATTTGATCACCATTTATGATGGGGAGTCCGGACGTGATTATGGATTATCTGGATTGCAAGGGCTTCTTTTAAAGTGCCTTCGATTCTGTTTGAACCTGGAACAAACTTGTATGGATGTATGTCTGACGTCACACTTTGAGATGTAAAGCTGCTTTCTATCAAGTACATTTCTGTTAGGTGGCGAAGAATTTATTCTCTTAGCTTAACACCCTTCTCTGAGATGTACGAGCTCAGAGGTTATGTAGTTGATGGTTACTAGCGATACATTCCAATTTGGTAATGTGGCATACGAAGTGCTACTGATCATGTGTTGATCGAAGCATGGCTTTAGTGAAAAGCGTAGCTTTGTGGACGAGACCTCGTCGGACCTCACAACCCAGAAATGGCCAAAACAGGAAAGATGCAGCAAGGTTATGAGGGTCGCACCCTTTAGGTTATGCCGATTTCCTTCTAGAAAAGGGCGGTATCATGGTATGGAGCCCGGATATTTAACCTATGTGGTTGCTGCAAATCTATTGCTTTGTGGTTGTTGGTGTTGAGCGCTCGGATAAAGGTCTATAACGACCAAGGAATGGCTTACTCGTGCAGTAGTTACCTAGTTACAGAGGTAACCCGGCCTTGGAAGAGAGCTGGTTAAATTCTCGGGGCGTCCCTCCAGAGGCGTACCCATGTGGCCCAGGAAGTTCCTTAGCCTGAACAATTATTGGAAATCCAATCACCAATACGCGCCCTTTATGATTTTAATTGTATAACCTGTCATTCTTGAATGGTAGCTATAGCCAGCATAATATAATGGTACCTATGCTGGCTAAGATTAATATTATACTTTCGAAAGGTTTTCTGCACTATGCACTAATAATAATATCAAAAGGATTTTCGCGTATCAAGCATGTTTGACTATCATAAGGAGAAATCTCCCCCAAGTGCGTGATTGCATTGTGTGTGTGATGGGAGACCTTATGGTAGTTTCATTTTCCAAAAAGCATTGCAGATTTTCTTTATTTCCCTTTTGTTTTCTTTTGTTAAAGATAAACTATTTTTTTTTGCTCATACCAGTCCCATGACTGACATGGAGTTTGTTGTTCCCTTTCTAAACTCTGAATGTCCATAATTTTCCACACAGGCAGCCTAGTGTTAGATTTTCAGGTAGTCGGATAGTAGATATAGATTCCGTAGCATTTAATTTTCTGTTTGGAAATCCTTGGAGTCTTGGGTTATGGTGAACGCATTGCATGTATGACCTTGCTCAATACAACGTGATGGTGGTTCGAGCTTCCGGTTTGGAGCTTTGGCTATGGAGTTGCATTCTATTGGATTTTTCTCTCTTGGAGTCTACGACGATATTGTTCTGCTGTTGGTGTTTTCGTTCCACTATTGTCTTGTATCTCTGATGTTGTTCATTTATTGTATCGTTGTTGTAATCAGCTGTTATGTATCAATGATATTATTCATTTTCTTCCGCTGTGTTGTTGTACTTAATGTGTTATAAGTTTCGGCATGAATCAAATTTCGACGGTTGAATATGCGACATTCGAATACGGTGAAGTAAGGAAATCGATTTTCGAACGTTGAAATTCGGGTCGTGACAACTAAGCCTTAAAACTCATTTTCTGATCATCTTGGAATTTCTCGATCAGAACTTCATTTAAAATTCTGGTTTTTCTTTTAAAAATCCTCATTTTCCAAAACGTTTTGATTGATATACCTGAAATCAGAAATTGTGATAATTGAATTTTCAAATACTTTAAGTTTTCCTGTACTTTCAAATTTCCAGAAGAAATTTTGATTTATTTCGCTTAAATCTATTTTTAAAACTTAAATCATGTTTAAACAAACAACTTTTGTTTAAATTCTAAAGTTTAACAATGATCAAGGTGGAAGCAATCGAATTTTTGAATAGATTTGCATTCCTGTAACCTGGAATAGAAGGTACTTATGCCTGTAATTGACATTCACAAATAATATATACACATATACACATCTCTGTACACATGCAAACATATTTTCAATCTTACTTTAGCAGGAATTCAAACAACAGATCACATTCCAGAATTTCAAAAAGTTAACTCACCTTTAAACTTGACAACAAAGAGCCTGTAATTTAACTTATTCTTGAGTTTTGAAATCCTGAGTTTTGATCTTGTTGTTTCTGATGATGGAAACTTGATTTATTTAATTTGAAGCTTTGAATTGCTTAATCACTTGATTAATGAACCTTTGATCATTAATTATTCTTTTAATCATTTAAATAAATTAATCCTTCTTAACCTTTTATTATTAATTAATTAATCTCAATTAATCTCAATTGATATTATGAAATAAATTAAATCAATTATCCTTTAATCATCAAATAATTAACATTTAATTATTTAATTATCCTTTAATTAATTATCCTTAATACACTAATTACTAAATCATTCATTAATCACTTCATTAATTAATTAATATTTAAATCATTATTCAATTAACCTTAATTCTTAATTAATCACATAATTAAATTTTATCACCTTGATTAAAACAAATTAACCATTAATTAATCACATAGTATAAATTAATCACCTTGATTAATTTATCTTTAAGTAATTACATAATTAATCCTTTTAACTACATTGGGTAATTATCCTTCTAAATTCTATCATTAAGCAATTATCATATAATTTCTTTCATTTAAATAATAAAATCTTTAATCACTTAAGACTTAAATTAAATTAAAAGATAATCCATTTATCTTAATAAATTAATTTAATTATCATTAAAAACCTTTATTTAATAAACCTTGTAATTTATCATTAGTAATAAATAAATTAACTTAAATTTTTAAAGTTAATTAACAATTAAAACAACTTTTCTTAATTAACTTCTTAGTATCATTAAGTTTATTCAAAATTAACTTTTTAAAATAAGGGTTATACATATGTATTAAAACATTTTAAACTAAATTAATTTAAAATAATTTTATTTAAAAAAAACTTTTTAACTAATCAAAACCCGATAAACATTTAACATTAAAAAAGAATTGGTTTTGACCAAAATTGTTTTAAATAAAACTTGAAATGATTTAAAGTTTAAAACTGTTTTTACAGACCTGAGCCATTCATGATTTTTTTTCCGGAGCACGACCCTTGACACCATGCTCCTTCATTCCCTTCGAGTCAATCCTTCAAAATCCCGTGCTCGAACCCGAGCCACCTTCGTCTTCCCCAAAATAAAACCAAAAATCTGATATAACTGATATGTGGTGCACATGCACATGATCTACGATCGATTCTGGTCCCTACGGAGACCACCAGCAACACGTCAACGATCATCCCTTTCGATCCCGACCAACTGAGCTTCGATACGAACGCGAAATCGGATATAACAACCCTGAATTTTGAACGATTTAAATTGAGAATATTTAATTAATTTTAAATATTTGAATGATGGTTTGGTTTGAATTCCCAATATAACTATGAATTTGGCGATTAAATTTTAGAATTTAATCTATTGAAAGTTGAATAAAAATTTGAATCTTCAATTTTAAGCCAATTTAAAATAATTTAAAAGCTTAGAAAATTCACATTTATTATACTGAAGATAATAGAAGCTTCAGAATTGAATTTGAAAGTGATTCGTCCAGTTTTGGAATTTTATTGTTTAAATTGAATTTAAAAAATAGCCTTCCGAGGCACGGTCTCGGAATTTGACGAAACCAGTTCCATTGGGTCCGCAATGTTGAATCATTATAAGATTTCAATTTTCATGGCGTTCGGAATTGATATGTGAGCATACGACGTTTAAACGCGTTGAAATTGTGTTGAAAACAAATCGTATTTGAAAAAAATATATAATAGTATAATAAAATTATAAGATATTTTTTTTCACCGGCATCCCTAAAAACACGCCGTTGTTTATGCCTTAACCTACGCCTAAAATCACGAAGAACATCGTGTAGGGCATATCTCATTCTATTTTAAGTACCCCGATACCTCCTTCATCACTTCAAAAATCAAAACGAAAAAAAAAAAGAAAAAAAAATTTAATAGCTGCTTCATCTTCGTACGTCCCCTTCTTCAACAATTAGGGCTTTTCGAAATAGTGGGCTTCAGCTTCAAATTTCTCGACCGCTTCGGTGAAAAGTGAGTGAATCCCTCCCTCACATCTAATTCGAGCTCCATAACTCTTTTGATTTTTTTTTCGTATAATTTAATTAAAATGTTGATGTTTTCTATGATATTTTTCAATTCGCTCATTTTCCTCGAATTGCTATGGTTTCGTCTCCGAACTACTTCGATTTGCAAAAGTGAGTGATTTAATTTTCACTCACATCTAATTTTAAGTAATTGATGATTTTTGAACTGTGACTTCGGTCACTTTGATTCTGCAGATTGCATTGATATTGTTTTAATTATTCTTAAATTCCGAGACTATACTTTTGTTGGATATTGAGTTTGGTGTTATAATTTCACTGTTACATCTCCATTTATGGTACTCGGGTTAATCTAGTGATATTGCTTTGAGATAGTTGGGTTTACATGCAGCTAATCTATTCTCTGCTGCTGGTGCAAGCTTTATTCTCGTTGATGCATTCCATTTTCATGGGTAATTATTGACGCATCACTGTGCATTCATTTTTTTTTGCCATATTGGCTTTACTGCGTCTTCATCTACCTGTTGTACATGCAGTGCCTTGATTTTCTGCATTGCGTCTAGTATCACTAGTATGCAACTCAGTTTGCAAATTGTGACTGCACTTCATATATATATATATGCATTTATGTATGTATATATGAGATTGTGCCACCATGGCACGATCTTCTGTCTACTGGACAATTTTGTATTGCTTACTGTTCCATGACTTGGGCATTTTTCATTTACGTAGCTCCACTTGAAATTGCACTGCCTATGTTGCCCTATTGTATTTATATTTGTAGCCTCTGTGCTTTGTTGTTCCACGGTTGCACTTCGATGGCTTCTGTTGGTTCATGACATTTGTTTTGGGTAAAACTGCCTGTGCACTTGTGTTATTCGAATCTGGAATACTTTTGCACATCACTTGTATTATTTGTAGTTTACTGTATCTTGTGCTCGTGATACAGTGCATTCGATTTAATTTAGGATTGGGCATTGTTTTGGCTGTTTGTTGTACATATGAAATTGATTCATATGTATGGTAGACATTGTTTACTTTGCCTTGACTGGGTTCACTGAGTTTCAATGTTGATTCTTGTAACTTGTTGTTCCACTGGTATATGTGGTGGTTCAACATTTTATTGTTACTTTGGGGTTGAACTTGTCTCAGGCCTTGACCTATTACTATTTTGAAAACTTCATTGATTGTTGGTTTGTTTTTTTGTGGTCTGTATCCCTGATCAACTGTTTTCTCTCTACTCCCATACTGTTGCATTTGTACTTGATCATACTTGATGATGCTTCTCGTTTTGAACCTGCTGCTTCGATTTTTCTCTGATCTTGTTTATTGTCTAGTTCAGATTGCATTGATGTTGAGTCATTGCCAATTAGACTTGAGTCTGGTGGCTTCACTTTGGCAATTGATCTGGTTCGATATTGATCATTGTTGTTGTACATGTGCACTTGGTGTAGTAGTTGCAATGTTGCATTCATGTGTACATCATTTATCACTGGCTTGCATTGTTTTGGGTATGACTGCCTTTGTGCACTTGTTGTTGAACTGCAAGTTGCCTTAAACTTTGAATACTTGGTTTTGATTTGGCCTGACAGTGACATGTGTAGTTGTAGTGTTTCAGTTCTTAACTTGTGTTGTTCAGTTGAGTTCGGCACTTATGTTGTCGTTGCTCGACTGTTTAATTCTGAGGCCATTTGCTTGTTTCAACTGCAGATTTTATGTGCAGTTGTTTCTTGCTTTACTTGATAATTGCAGTTTTCCCCTGTTTGGTTTGGGCCTACACATCCATGGGCCTCCTTTGTTGCGTTGTGCTTCCCCTGTGTTGCCATATCTTGGCTGCGTCTGGACTTACCTTTGGTTGATTGCATGTCCACTTCGTTGAAATACTTATTCCAGTGGACTACGCCTTGTGCACTCGAATTGGCGAGGCAGTGCACATGTATGTACGTGTGCACTGCAGCCACACAGTATCGACATTTTGAATTGATTTTTGAACCTTCATTGACTTTGGTTCGTTGACCTTTTGAGTACATCATCACGATAGTGGCAAGGCAGTGCACGCAAGCGTGCACTGCAGCCAAACAGAGTTAACATGTTGTTGTGGCGAGGCCGTACACGAGTGCGTGTACTGCAGCCCTACCAAATTTGATGTTTTAATTGATGTTTTCTATTGATGGACTTTTATTTTTTTTATGTTGCCAATTCAATATATTTTGAATCGATTTTGATGATTTTGTTGTAAATTTCCGTTTAGGCAATTCTAATGTTTTTTCTTATCTTTAAAAAAATTCCCTTCATCTATCTTCATTGATAATCTGAATCTACTGTTTTATGGTTTAACACTGTTAAGTGTTATATTTACCGTTATCCGATTTCTTGTTAAAGGATCAGATAGGTAAATTTATATTTGACTGTCGTCTAATTGTTGTTTGATTATTATTGCCTCTATGCACTAATAACTGAGTTTGAATTAGACTGACCTGTTTATTATTTTCTTTTGAATGTAATACTCAAGTCAGACCGAGTAATTTTACAGCTTGAAGATTTTCAGGCATCGAAGTTAGAGAGAGAGGGGAAATTTCTTCACTTTAGCTTTTCGAAGAATTTTTGTACTTAAAAGAAATATTCCGCTGTATAAAATTTAATGCATTGTACAAACTCTGATATATGTAAGAAAAATTCATTTATGTGAAATATTATGATTATCTGTTGTGATTCTGTGGCTGATTCTGTTTAAACCTTATAAACTGAATAACAATCCGTCATTTTGAACGTTTCAAGTTGGTTTAATTACCGACTTGGGGCGGTCAGAAGGGCGGGTCGTTACAAAATGTGGTATCAGAGCTTTGGTTTATACAAAGCTCAGTTTATGATGTTTAATATGAATAGTTACTAGAATCACTTTAAAGAAAACGTTTTTCAAATTTAAAGAAGTATGAAATTGTTTTCTTTGAAAAAATAAAAGGTATTTTGTAAATTCAAATTTTTTTGAAAATTCCCCTCTCTAAATTTAGGTTTGCGATAGTTTCTCTTCGATAAGGTCTCCTTAGATTTGAGTCCTGATCATTTGAAACCCATTATCGAATTGCTCAGATTTATGAAAAATGAAATTAAAGTTAAGTGAATTAATGAATTGGTTTAAATCAAATGTTTTGAATATCTCCAAAATAATAATTGGAAAATAAAATGACATGTCAATTTAGTTATAGCCAACGGGATCATTAAACTATAACTTGGGAATTTGATTCTGAATTCTTTTGAAAATTGATTTCAAATGTTTTGAAGAACGATTTAGTAAATTAATGGATTATAAGTATTTAACTTATAATATGGACCTTTGAGTATATAAATGAGTTATATAAATGGAATTGAATTAATAAAGGAGATTATAAATCGAAGTTTTATAAGTAGAAATGGAATTTGTAAAGATTGTTTATAAATTCGAAACCAATTGAATTTGATTAATGAAACATAGAAGTTATTAAAGGATATATATTCGTGATTTTGAACAGCGAATTATCCTTTATGTTAAATATTGTGATAGTAAATGTTGGTTGGGAATTTTATCCACGATTTTGGACAGTGGATAGTCCTTTAAATAAATGTGTAGAAACATTGAATTGAATAAACGATGTATATTCGCGATTTTGGACAGTGAATATATTATTGAATAAAACGGATATGTTTTAGGGTGATATTATGAAATGAAGTTAATGGTTTTAAAGATGTTTTAAAATGTATTAACTATCGAAACCATAGATTTCAACATTCAATTGTTGAAATAGACGTTTTCGAGAAATAGAAGGAAATGGTGGACTATAACACTGTTGTTATAGTAAATGTTTTCCGAAAGGAAATGTTGTTTATAGTATTGGGATTTATATATCTATCTTAAATTCGAATCCCTATACTAGTGATTTTGAGTTATCGTAACGATGTTTTACGTAACATTCGTTTTGACTCAAATAAATGTGTTTAAAAGAACGCTTTCCTTAAAGAATGGAATATATTCTTAATTATGATTTAAGTATATTGAATATTTTTCAAGTGTTGAAAATAAATGGATTTGTGAATTACTTATTATTTAATAAGTATGGAAATGTTTTCCAATATGAAATGGAAAGTTTGAAATTCTATCTTTTAAAGATAAATTGAAAAATGAATATTTGAAATTTGTTTCAAATGGTTAAGTGTCGAAGATTATATATATCTTGTAAAGATATTTTTGGAAAATTGGAACAATTAGTTCAGCTTGAATTTTTTTCAAAAAAAAAAGATTGAATCTTGAGTTAAATTGAGTTTAACTTCGACACCAAAAACAATATAAGTTGAGCTTTGAATTTTGGATAGTCGATTTGGATTGTATGTCTAGCATGGTGAATTGATGACATAGCAATTGATCTCTATTAAATATATATCTGTGGTGGCGGAGAATTTATTCTTTTAGCTTAACACCCTTCTCTGAGACGTACGAGCTTAGAGGTTATATATTGGTAGACATCAATTATGTGTTGAGAATTGACGATGTAACGTGAAATCCAAATCGAATGTGAAGTCGATAATGAATTGGATTATGAATGTGAATTGGGTTTGAGATAACCTTAAAATTTTCAAATCGATTTAGAGGAAAATTTTAAACGAGATGGAAAATTTTGGAATCCTCTATTTGTTATGAATGTGAATTGAGTTTTCGTAATTTATATATGTGAATGTAATAATTCGAAAACCATCAGTTTGGAAAGTCATTATTATGAAAATCCTATGCAAGTTTACATAGGTATGATATGTACGAAATGTGAAATGAAGTACTATATGTATATGACATATGTTTTCTAAAACTGAGGATATGGAAATGTACCTTCCATTTATAATTTGTGAAGGTGATTGGAACTCGGAGTGAGTGTCCATTGGAAATCGTAGCTACGTAGAATTTCCATTATTGGAATGTCCATTGGGACTGGAATCCCCCACGATGGATCATCGTGTTGGGATTACGTGAATTGATGCTGGCGTAATTCGTGGGGCGTGATGCCTACAGTTACAAGCGATTCCACTGGGATAGTGGCGCAACCGCCGCGTAAACTGCGGTCTAGAGGCCAAAGCGTAATTTGAGGGGCGAGATGCCTACGGTCACAAGTGTTTCTTCTGGGATAGTAGCGAAACCTCCGTGTGAACCGCGATCTATGGCAACAACCATGGCGAAATTCAAGAGAGATGTGAAATCTACAGTTACAAGCGATTCTACTGGGATAGTAGCGTAACCGCCAGGTAAAGTGTGATCCATGGGGGAACGTGCTTTCCATATCCATTTTTAAAAGAATTTTTTTAAAGTATTTTCACTAGGAGTTGAAGCAAGTATATTTAATACTTGGAGATTTTTAGTCCTGCGCCTGGCCAGCGTATGCCTAATGTCTGTGAGAACGACGATGGACTTGTTAAACTTTGAGTTAGCAAGTATTTTAAAAACTTTAGATAGCAAATCAATAGTCTGAAATTAGAATTACATAATTCCAACCTAATTGAATTAAGGAAGAAGATCTTTAAAATATCTTGAAAGTCCACAGCTTTGGAAAAAAAAATATATAGATATAATATGCAAATCTCTAGCATGAAGAGTTTTCAAGTTTAAAATCTAAGTTTTGTAAGTCGAAAATTTTTGTAAAAGATTTTTTACGTCTTGATTATAAAAATAATGAACAAAGCTAGGGAAATAAAATAAATAGAATGAATCCTATGTTTATTTATTTTTAATAAGATTCGAACTTGGTGAAATTATGTAAGGTATAAATATCGGTGAGATTTAGCAATCGTTTTCCTAACTTATAATTTCGGGACGAAATTCTTTAAGGAGGGAAGATTGTAACAACCCTGAATTTTGAACGATTTAAATTGAGAATATTTAATTAATTTTAAATATTTGAATGATGGTTTGGTTTGAATTCCCAATATAACTATGAATTTGGCGATTAAATTTTAGAATTTAATATATTGAAAGTTGAATAAAAATTTGAATCTTCAATTTTAAGCCAATTTAAAATAATTTAAAAGCTTAGAAAATTCACATTTATTATACTGAAGATAATAGAAGCTTCAGAATTGAATTTGAAAGTGATTCGTCCAGTTTTGGAATTTTATTGTTTAAATTGAATTTAAAAATTAGCCTTCCGAGGCACGGTCTCGGAATTTGACGAAACCAGTTCCATTGGGTCCGCAATGTTGAATCATTATCAGATTTCAATTTTCATGGCGTTCGGAATTGATATGTGAGCATACGACGTTTAAACGCGTTGAAATTGTGTTGAAAACAAATCGTATTTGAAAAAATATAAAATATAATAGTATAATAAAATAATAAGATTTTTTTTTTCACCGGCATCCCTAAAAACACGCCGCTGTTTATGCCTTAACCTACGCCTAAAATCACGAAGAACATCGTGTAGGGCAATCTCATTCTATTTTAAGTACCCCGATACCCCTTCATCACTTCAAAAATCAAAACGAAAAAAAAAAGAAAAAAAAATTAATGGCTGCTTCATCTTCGTTCGTCCCCCTCTTCAACAATTAGGGCTTTTCGAAATAGTGGGCTTCAGCCTCAAATTTCTCGACCGCTTTGGTGAAAAGTGAGTGAATCTCTCCCTCACATCTAATTCGAGCTCCATAACTCTTTTGATTTTTTTTTCGTATAATTTAGTTAAAATGTTGATGTTTTCTCTGATATTTTTCAATTCGCTCGTTTTCCTCGAATTGCTATGGTTTCGTCTCCGAACTACTTTGATTTGCAAAAGTGAGTGATTTAATTTTCACTCACATCTAATTTTAAGTAATTGATGATTTTTGAACTGTGACTTCGGTCACTTTGATTCTGCAGATTGCATTGATATTGTTTTAATTATTCTTAAATTCTGAGACTATACTTTTGTTGGATATTGAGTTTGGTGTTATAATTTCACTGTTACATCTCCATTTATGGTACTCGGGTTAATCTAGTGATATTGCTTTGAGATAGTTGGGTTTACATGCAGCTAATCTATTCTCTGCTGCTGGTGCAAGCTTTAGTCTCGTTGATGCATTCCATTTTCATGGGTAATTATTGACTGCATCACTGTGCATTCTTTTTTTTTTGCCATATTGGCTTTACTGCGTCTTCATCTACCTGTTGTACATGCAGTGCCTTGATTTTCTGCATTGCGTCTAGTATCACTAGTGTGCAACTCAGTTTGCAAATTGTGACTGCACTTCATATATATATGCATTTATGTATATATATATGAGATTGTGCCATCATGGCACGATCTTCTGTCTACTGGACAATTTTGTATTGCTTGCTGTTCCATGACTTGGGCATTTTTCATTTACGTAGCTCCACTTGAAATTGCACTGCCTATGTTGCCCTATTGTATTTATATTTGTGGCCTCTGTGCTTTGTTGTTCCACGGTTGCACTTCGATTGCTTCTGTTGGTTCATGACATTTGTTTTGGGTAAAACTGCCTGTGCACTTGTGTTATTCGAATCTGGAATACTTTTGCACATCACTTGTATTATTTGTAGTTTACTGTATCTTGTGCTCGTGATACAGTGCATTCGATTTAATTTAGGATTGGGCATTGTTTTGGGTGTTTGTTGTACATATGAAATTGATTCATATGTATGGTAGACATTGTTTACTTTGCCTTGACTGGGTTCACTGAGTTTCAATGTTGATTCTTGTAACTTGCTGTTCCACTGGTATATGTGGTGGTTCAACATTTTATTGTTGCTTTGGGGTTGAACTTGTCTCAGGCCTTGACCTATTACTATTTTGAAAACTTCATTGATTGTTGGTTTGTTTTTTTGTGGTCTGTATCCCTGATCAACTGTTTTCTCTCTACTCCCATACTGTTGCATTTGTACTTGATCATACTTGATGATGCTTCTCGTTTTGAACCTGCTGCTTCGATTTTTCTCTGATCTTGTTTATTGTCTAGTTCAGATTGCATTGATGTTGAGTCATTGCCAATTAGACTTGAGTCTGGTGGCTTCACTTTGGCAATTGAACTGGTTCATATTGATCATTGTTGTTGTACATGTGCACTTGGTGTAGTAGTTGCAATGTTGCATTCATGTGTACATCATTTATCACTGGCTTGCGTTGTTTTGGGTATGACTGCCTTTGTGCACTTGTTGTTGAACTGCAAGTTGCCTTAAACTTTGAATACTTGGTTTTGATTTGGCCTGACAGTGACATGTGTAGTTGTAGTGTTTCAGTTCTTAACTTGTGTTGTTCAGTTGAGTTTGGCACTTATGTTGTCGTTGCTCGACTGTTTAGTTCTGAGGCCATTTGCTTGTTTCAACTGCAGATTTTATGTGCAGTTGTTTCTTGCTTTACTTGATAATTGTAGTTTTCCCCTGTTTGGTTTGGGCCTGCACATCCATGGGCCTCCTTTGTTGCGTTGTGCTTCCCCTGTGTTGCCATATCTTGGCTGCATCTGGACTTACCTTTGGTTGATTGCATGTCCACTTCATTGAAATACTTATTCCAGTGGACTACGCCTTGTGCACTCGAATTGGCGAGGCAGTGCACATGTATGTACGTGTGCACTGCAGCCACACAGGATCGACATTTTGAATTGATTTTTTGAACCTTCATTGATTTTGGTTCGTTGACCTTTTGAGTACATCATCACGATAGTGGCAAGGCAGTGCACGCAAGCGTGCACTGCAGCCACACAGAGTTAACATGTTGTTGTGGCGAGGCCGTACACGAGTGCGTGTACTGCAGCCCTACCAAATTTGACGTTTTAATTGATGTTTTCTATTGATGGAAATTTATTTTGTTTATGTTGCCAATTCAATATATTTTGAATCGATTTTGATGATTTTGTTGTAAATTGCCGTTTAGGCAATTCTGATGTTTTTTCTAAATTATCTTTAAAAAAAAAATCCCTTCATCTATCTTCATTGATAATCTGAATCTACTGTTTTATGGTTTAACACTGTTAAGTGTTATATTTACCGTTATCCGATTTCTTGTTAAAGGATCGGATAGGTAAATTTATATTTGACTGTCGTCTAATTGTTGTTTGATTATTATTGCCTCTATGCACTAATAACCGAGTTTGAATTAGACCGACCTGTGTATTATTTTCTTTTGAATGTAATACTCGGGTCAGACCGAGTAATTTTACAGCTTGAAGATTTTCAGGCATCGAAGTTAGAGTGAGAGGGGAAATTTCTTCACTTTAGCTTTTCGAAGAATTTTTGTACTTAAAAGAAATATTCCGCTGTATAAAATTTAATGCATTGTACAAACTCTGATATATGTAAGAAAAATTCATTTATGTGAAAT
Source organism: Allium cepa (assembly GCA_030765085.1). Lineage (NCBI taxonomy): Eukaryota > Viridiplantae > Streptophyta > Magnoliopsida > Asparagales > Amaryllidaceae > Allium > Allium cepa. The sequence continues at coordinate 21,714,917 of CM060936.1, read as the reverse complement.
ATTATGATTATCTGTTGTGATTCTGTGGCTGATTCTGTTTAAACCTTATAAACTGAATAACAATCCGTCATTTTGAACGTTTCAAGTTGGTTTGATTACCGACTGGAGGCGGTCAGAAGGGCGGGTCGTTACATCGGAGTTGAACGTTTACACACCCAACCTGGAACCAACTTCCCCGATGAAATCATCTTGCCGATGACAAACCAGACCTCGATCATCCCCTCCAACCACACCATAGATTTCCCTCAACCTCTATCTTCGATCCCACCTAGACCGGTTCAACCCGGTTCCACGACGACGATGATTCTCCACTTCAAACCTCGACGAGCAAAACTGTGCCCTAAACCTTACAAATCCACCGTGCCGCCACCACGACCGATAATAAATTCATCTAATATTTTTTCGATGATCCTTAGACCCTCAGCCACCTTCAGCTCCAATCCCGATGATCCTATCCACGCCGATCGTCGAAATTTGGCGAATTTCCATTTACCGTTCAACTTTTAATTTCTCGAACGATACTATACTAAAAATCTCGATTTTTCCTTTAGAATTCATGATTTAGAAAGATGAGCAAGTTTATGTAATCCAAACTTATATTTCAATCAACTAAATCTCGATCAAATTTTGATTCTATTGTGTTTTAATATTTTCCAGTTAACCTTTTTTCTTTTAATTCCTAAAAATGGTTTTTGAATCAAGATCTTGCCAATTAAATCTTGTTTCATTTACACATCAAAGTCTATAAATGATCAAAGGATAAGATTTTAATTTTAAACAGATTTTTAAAACCTGGACCTAATAACAGAAGAAACTATTTCCTGTTCCAGACATGCATAGTTAAATACACACACAAACACACACATATTATAGATATGTAATCACTTCATTCACATACATTAATGTTGATAAACAATTTCGAGTTTTAAAATAGAGGTTTGCTCACATTTGCTCGATCTTGATTTTGAGTTTGTATCGGAGATTGGGTGGTCGAGAACTGATGTAGGGGTGATCGTCGATATGCCGAAGGTGCCGTGAGTGGTCAGAGATGGCTGGATCGTCGGTGCATGTGCACGACAGAGTTGGTTGTGTCAGATTTCTGGGTTGGGGGTTGACTCGAAGGAATTCTCGAGGAGTTTGCATGTTGGCTCGAGTTTGAGTCCATGTATTTTCAAGTATGTATCGGGTTTTAATACTTAAACAAAAATTTAAGTTTGAAAAGAAACATATGGGTGGGTTTCGGGAAAAACTCAAAGCAAGCAGCGTGTTAGCTCGGGTGATACTCGAGTGAGTCTCGGGTAAATGTGAACTGTTTAAAAAAATTAAACAAAAAACAGTTTTCAAATTTTAAAATAAATTTAAGGTTAATAAGTTTTTAACCTATTTTTTTTAAGATAATGTAAGTTTGAGATTAATTAAAGTTTTAAAAATAAATTATTTTTAATTTAATTAAGTTAAAATGTTTAATATATATAACCTTAATGTTAAAATGTTTATTTTAAATAAAATTAATTTTGGTCATTAAGTGAATAATTATAAAAATGAAGTGTTTTCTAAACATTAATCCAACTTTAAGATCATAAGTTAATTAATGTGATAATGTTGATTTATTAAACAAAATTTAAATGATAATTAAAGTAGTTAATAAAGATATAATGGTTTACCTTTTAATTAATTAAGTAATTAGTGATTTGTTAATATAATTACTTAAAGAACAATCACTTAATTAATTACTTAATATAAAAGGTTAATTAAATTAATAATTAAAGGTTAATTAAATTAATAATTAAAGGTTAATTAATTTACAATTAAGAATTAATTAATTAAAGAATAATTTCCTAATTAATTACTTAATATTAAAGGTTAATTATTTGTAATTAAAAATTAATTAATTAAGTATGGAAAAATTAATTAATGAAAGTAATTAAGATTAATTAATTTACACTTAAGCATTAATTAAGAATAATTAATTAATTTATTAGTCGATAATTAAAGGTTAATTAAATAATAATTAAGGTTAGTTAATTGTTAATTAAGATTTATTAATTAGTAATTAAGGATTAATTAATAATTAAGGATAATAAATCAAAATTAAAAAATAATTAATGAAAATAATTATGTGATTAACTAATTATGATCACATTGTTAATTTATCTTAATTGTAGATGATTGATTATTATTGAATGCTTTGTATTGATTGATATCTCTGATATGTGATTGTGATACCTTGTGATATGAATTGTTTTGTGCTAAGCTGTGATATCCATGATATATTTCTGTATGAATATGGAAAACCCTTTGGCTCGTAAAACGGCATTTGAACTTCTACGCGACAGGGAGTCGGATTCCAAATGGTTATCCGAAACCCACATCGAACCTTAATGATAAATCTTTGTGATTGGTATATCCACATGTTTTTAAAATTGAGCGCTCACTATTTGGTTTAGCCGGGAGAGGACTTTGTGTCATATAACCTATTATGAATAGTGATACGATAAAATGGACAACATTTGAAGACGGTGGTGAAGACCGGGTGTCTTCGAAAATGATAGGATAACCTATCGAATGACTCTGGACTAAGTTGCTCCGGTGTAAAGATCTTCATATGTGATGGGGAGTCCGATCGGGATTGTGGATACCCGGATTGTAAGGGCTTCTTTGGAAGTGCCTTCGGTTCCGTTCGAACCTAGAACAGGCTTGTATGGTTGTATGTATGACATTACACTTTGAGATATAAAGATGATCTCTATCAAATACATTTCTTTAGTGGCGGAGAATCTATTCTCTTCGATTAACACCCTTCTCTGAGAGTACAAGCTCAGAGGTTATGTAGTTGATGGTTATTAGTGATATACTCCCAATTTGGTAGTGTGGCATGCTAAGTGCTGCTGATCATTTGTTGATCAAAGCATGGCTTTTGTGTAAAGCGTAGCTTTGTGGAAGAGACTTCGTCGAACCTCACAACCCGGTAATGGTCGAAACAAGAAGGATGCGGCAAGGTTTGCTCACCTGTCAGTGAAGAACAGAGAACAGTGTTTTGCTTTTAAAATCTGCAACTTGTATTTTTTATTTGATCTGGACCAGATTTGCATCTACTTTGTTCGAACTGAATTTTAATCTGAAGCTTGATTGTATATAGGTTGAATTTGCTTGTGGCGATGCTTCTGAATGTTGGTTTCCAAATTGGAGAATATGAAAATAGATTTTTAACTTTGTATTCTGGTTTCCAGGTTGCTCTTCTTTTCCTTTGATCTATTTTGTTATTCCTTTTTTATTTTGATTTTCAAGTTTTATTTTTTCTTTCTCTTATACATTGTTTTGAAAAAATTAACTTTCAAAAGAAATTTTGTGCCACTTGTTCATCTTAAACCAACACTTGTAAATTACCTATTTCCTTTAGCATACACTTGTTTAAAACAAGTAAATTTATATTTAGACCTTCATTTAAATTAATTTACAATTTATGGTTTAAACCTTTTCATTTTATAATTTGTGAATTTATTTATCTCTTATGTTTTGTGTATACACAAAATATTTTTAACTCGAAAGAGATATATATATACATATCAAAGCTTTTATACTTATTCTTGTCTTACATTTGCATTCATACATTTTATTTTGTACTTATATAATTTTAAACCAAATGATTTGAAATCAAATTATTCATTACTAATAAATAGTTATATATATCCATATATATTAGTTCCTTGGAAATATAAAGTTAATAAATCCAATTTTATATTAAAATATTTATTCTTGAATTTCAAAAATCAAAATTCTATTTATATCCATCTTTATATAAACAAACACATTTTATTATTTGTTTTAGGAATAATCAATTTAAGTAACCAACTAATTCTCAAAAAATCCCAAAAATTTATATTAATTACGAATTTTAATTTAGCCTAAAAAACAGGAATGTTACAGACTCTGTAACGACCCAATTTTTCGAATTCCGAAAGTCGACATTAATACGTCCACTGTATCAAATGCCGCACAATCGAATGCTGGAAAACCGGACCATTAGGGTTAAAGAAGAAGAAAATAAAAGAAGAAGACAGAAACAATATCAGAACCCTCACATTTCGCCGTGGAACAAATATAATAGATAAATGAATAATCTTTAAAACAAAAGCACGATACTAGTTTATATATCACATTATCAGAGTTTACAATAACAAACAGTGGAAGAGAACATAACAAAGACAAGTGATACGCCTCCCCATCCAGCTTGCCTCCAGATCTCCACAGCATACTTTCCCGACTTCGCTCCAGAATAATTACAACCATTTTCTAAAACAAATATAAATGGAATCTTTAAATAATCACTTCTATAATTAATTAAATAAATCTTAACTTTAAAGATTTTCAAAATAACTTAAGAAAATAATGCTCCAAAATGTTCTTTTAAAAAAACTAACTTTAAAACTTTTTAATTTATATTTGTAAGCTACTTCAAAAACATACTCGGCTTCCCAGGGAAAATACACTTTCTGTTCTAAAATGGTTAATTTAATCAATCAATAAATCCTTCTTAATTTATTTTTTAAATTTACATTCCAAATCTATAGATTTATTTCCACGCTTTAAAAAATAAACTAATCTTTATTTTTAAAACAAATCACCCTTTCCTTTAATTAATTTTACTTAATAATTTAATTTCAATACTTCGCTTTGTTTATCATAAATCAAATTCAGTTCATTTCAAACCTTATTTAATTCGTCATTCCTTCAATTATTTAAGATTTCATAAATTAAAAGATAAACCATTTATCTTTATTATTTTTAATTATCATTAAAACCTTATTTAATAATCCTTTGGAAATAGGTCCTCATCAATACATTTATTAACTTAAAATCTTTAAGTTAGATTAATGATTATAAAACCATTCTTTTTTTCAATCATTCGCTTAATTACAAAAATTAAGTTTATATACTTAAAAACAAAAGTTATATAGATTAAAACACTTTTAACTTTATAAATTTGAAATAATTTATTTTCAAACCTGTTGACCAATTCAAACTTGGATAAACATTTATCATTTGGAAAAGAACTGTTTTACAAAAATCATTTTAAATACAACTTGATCTGGTTTTTAAAATAAAAACTGTTTTACACAAAAATTCCAGATCCAAGACCACCTCGGTTTCTAACTCGCGTCACATCCCCTCTTCCCCGAGCAACAACCCGAGTAAACCTATTTTTTTCTTTTTTAAAACTATGTTTTGATTTAACATTAAAAAACATTACACACTCGCGAAAACCCGAGCACATCTTCGACCCACAACCCAACTTCTTCGAACAACACCCAAGCCACTCATTTCTCTTCCCCGAGACAACTTCATCTTCCCCAATTTCAACAACATCACCAGATACACCCACGCACGCGTGCACGTGTACGCCAGAGCCGACCACCTCCGATCACCCTCGTTGCCACCAGCAAGACACCGATGCTACACTCAGACCAACTTACCATCTAGCATCCATCAATTCATTGTAGTTCAAAATCGAGCATTTCGACATTACTGGAACTCGAAGTTCGATCGACCAAAACGCCTCATACGATCACCACAGGCCACCTGAACCTTCGACAATGATTTATGCTTCGATTTCACCAGACCCGGCCTTGTCCGATTCGCCGTAGGTGACGAAATTGTCTTTGAAACATGATCGAGCACAACCGAGTTTTAAACCCTAGAATCATTTCGCCCGACCACCACGATTAATAAAAAAATTTGCAAGCATTTTTCCTGGGTTCACCACCATTCAGATTTCAAGCAAATCACAACAAATTTGTTCATTTATTGCATCATTATTTATCGATATTGATATGATTGAATATGTGATGATTGATGATGTTGAACTATTGTGTAAAACCCCTGGACTACACCATACAAACACAAATATGGATTTCGCGAGGAAATCGGTAAAGTCGTAGATATTTTGAAATCTAAATATTATTTTGTTTAAAATTTGAAGTTTGAATCCAAAAGGTTTTGGAAATGGAATTGAATTGAATATGGAAAAGCCTTTGAAAGGGAAGTTTTGAAATTGAAATTTAGTTTTTAATACACTATATCTTGTTAAATATTATTTGAAATTATTTTGGAAATCATGGAAATTAAATCCCTTTTTAGTTTGAAAATGATTTTCAAAGGTTTGGAAAAATGTTTTAAAGAGTGATGAAAGCACTAAACTCTTTTCGGTCATTGGAAAATAATTTCGATAATGAACGCGACATCATCGGTGTTCATTTTCGAGTTTCCAAGAGAGGAATTACTGCCGAATTATTATAAATGTAAGTTGTTTGCAAAAAGGGTTTGGTTTTGGGAATTCAAAAGACATTTTGAATTGATTTCGAAAATGATTTTTGAATAAGACTGGGTATTTTCGAAAATGAAAGGATTACCCGTCGAATGTCTCTACACTGAGTTGCTTCGGTGTAGAGAATTTATCAACCTTTGTGATGAGGATTCCGGACATGATTAGTGAATATTCAGATTTGCAAGGGCTACTTTGAAGTGCTTTCGGTTCCGTTCGATCCCGGAACAAAGTTATATTGATGTGTGTCTAATGTTACACTTTGAGATGTAAAGCTGGTTTCTATCAAATACATTTCTGTTGGTGGCAGAGATTTTATTCTCTTAGCTTAACACCCTTCTCTGAGATGTACGAGCTCAGAGGTTATGTAGTTGATATTTACTAGCGATATATTCCCAATTTGGTAATGTGGCATACGAAGTGTTGCTGATCATTTGTTGATCGAAGCATGGCTTTTATGTAAAGCGTTGCTTTGTGGATGAGACTTCATCGAACCTCATAAACTGGAAATGGTCGAAACAGGAAGGATGCAACAAGGTTATTTGGGGATAGCACCCCTTGAGGGTATGTCCATTTCCTTCTGGAAAAGGGTGGTATCATGGTATGGAGCCTAGATATTTAACCTATGCGGTTACTGCAAATTTATTACTTTGTGGTTATTGCTTTGTGGTTGAGGATCCTCAGATAAAGGTCGGTAACGACCATGGGATGGCATACTAGTGTAGTAGTTACCTAGTTATAGAGGTAACCCGGCCTTGTGTTGGAGAGAGCTGGTTAAGTTCTCGAGGCATCCCTCTAGAGGCATACTCATGTGGCTCAGGAAGTTCCTTGGGCTGACCATTTGTTGGAAATCCAATCACGAATACGCACCCTGTACGGTTTTAGTTGTAGAACCTGCCATTTAAAATGGTAGCTATAGTAGGCATACTATAATGGTAGGTATGCTGGCTAAGGTTAATATTATACTTGCAAATGTTTACTGCACTATGCACTAATAATAATATTAAAAAGAATTTTGCGTATCAAGCATGTTTGACTATCATAAGGAGAAATCTCCTCCATTCTGCGTTTTCATTGTGTGTGTGGAGGGATGCCTTATGGTAGTTTCATTTTCCAAAAGCATAGCAGATTTATTTTCCTTTAATTGTGAAAAATAACTATTTTAAAGATCTCATGCCAGTCCCATGACTGACTGGAGGTTATTGTTCCCTTTCTAAACTCTGGGTGCCCATAATTTTTCAAACGAGCAGCCTAGAGTCAGGTTAGCTGTTGTTCTAGAGCGAAGTCAGAAAAGTATGCTGTGGGGATCTGGAGACAAGCTAGATGGCGAGGCGTATCACTTGTATATGTTATATTCTTTTCCGGTGTATGTTGTCATAAAATCTGATGATGTATGTATAAACTGATATAGTGCTTTTGTTTTGAAGATATTCATTCATCTATTGCACTTGTTCTGCTGCGAAATGTGAGATTCTGTTATTGTTTCTGTTTCTTCTTCTATATTCTTCTTCTTTAACCCTAACAGTTCGGTTTTCCGGCATTCGATTGTGCGGCATTTGATACAGTGGACCTATTGATGTCGAGTTTCGGGCGTCGAAAAATTGGATCGTTACAATTTTGGCAACAAAGCATTTGGTTAAGTGATATCGTTGAAAAGAAAATCAAGTTTGGCCGTAACAATTCAAATTTGTTCAAAACAAAATCAAACAGTTTAAAATCATGGCCACGGTAACAAAAAAATTCCAAAACAAAAATCAAGTTGAATGCTTTCCCTCCTCTATTTTCAATTCGAGAATTTCGAATTGTTTGACTCGAATAAAATATGGATCCATGGCTGAACCTGTTTGTAATTCAAATCAAAGATGGCGACTGCAATCGCGACTGCAAATCGCGAGTATCATTCGTGAAATTGTTCGAGGGAATCATTGCGGGAGTTTGGGGTCTAGGTTCATCTACGGCATGGCAAGGAACGGAGGTGGCATTTCTAGGGCTTCGCAACTTCACAACATCGAGATCGAGCTAGGGCTTCGTTTCGCATTTACCTGTGGATGTCATCGCGTGACCTAGAATTCGTGGTTGCGATCTGGAATGAGTGCAGCCGTGTCACTTTGGTAGTTTGTCGAAGTCGAGACCGGAGGCTAGCATATGGTGGTGGTTTGCGTGGATGATCTGGTAGCCGCACGAGGTAGAGAGGGTATGATTAGTGTGGTAAAAAAAATTTATTTGTTATTTACTGTTTGTTTAATTGTAGAAAGAAAAAGAAAACGATAATATATATATATATCGACATAAAAAATAGATAATATATACAGAAATTTTAAACGGTAATGTAAATCATTTTTATAAGTATATATACGTAATTTCAATAAAATTGTTTTTGAAGAATTTTTTTTGTTTAAATCAAATAATTAGGTTAAATAAAATTATTTATTGGATATTTTTTTAAGTAAAGTTATTTTAAATAAATCGTTAGTTAATTAAATTTATTAAATGGAAATAAATTGTTCGATCATTTTGAATATTAATAAATTGTAAAATTGTTTATACAAGGTCTAATTCTGTGAAGAAAACAAATCGGGAATAGAAATGGGTTGCATGCATAGGCAAAGGTGAGATCTTCTCACTCAAATTTAAATTGGAAATGTCAGGTATTGATTGAATGTTGGATGTGGTAGTGTGTGTGTGTGTGTGTATTTGGAGTGATTGTTTCCCGCATTATATAGCGGATGAGACCCTATGCACCACACAATAGTGGATGATTTTATATAATCCCATATACCACAATATTCCACCTCGAAATGAAATTGGTATTTAATTGTCGTCCTAACATCTGTCGATGCAGCGGAACATGTTGGAGGGATCCAACTGGATTCCTCAGGTATATGAATTTGTTTCAATATTGTATGTTTATTTATTTATAATATGCGTATGATTATATTTGTGATTGAAATCATTCAAGGCTATAGTCTAGCCGAATATATTTTCGGTATCGTAGGATATCAGAAATAAATAAAATAGGATTTTTGAAATTTAAGTAGAAAGTTTATAGTAAAATTTATTTTTCAGAATTGTATAAATTTAAAAAAAGTAATTTTAAAAGGATATAGTTTTATTTTTCAAAATCCTATTGAATAAATTCCAAAATATGGGAAAAAGGTTTAATAAATGGATTTCGGGAAATATTATTCAAAAGTTGAAGAATTTATTTAAAATACGGATTTCAAATAGTTAGGAAGAGATAAAGGAAATTATTTTAAAAGGAAATAAATTTAGAAATCAATTTGGAATTTAATTTGGTGTTTGAAATGATTTTGGAAATCAATTTGGAATTTAATTTGGTGTTTGAAATGATTTTAGAAAATCAATTTGAAATTGATTTGGTGTTTGAAAATGAATCTTTGGGAAATCAATTTGGAATTTGGTTTGGTATCAGAAGTAAATTTAGAAATAACTTTGAAATTTGTTTTCCAAGGATTGAAATGCGGAAAGTGATTTGAAATTTGTTTTCAAAGGATTGAAATGTGGAAAGTGATTTGAAATTTGTATTCAAAGGATTGAAATGTGGAAAGTGATTTGAAATTTGTTTTCAAACGATTGAAATATGGAAAGTGATTTGAAATTTGTTTTCGAAGGATTTAAATGTGGAAAGTGATTGGAAATTTATTTTCAAAGTGTTGAAGTGTTAAAAAATATATCTTGCGAAGATATTTTGAAAATAAATAATTTGGGAAAATTATTTAAATCTTAGTGATTGTTTTGAATATTGTTTGATAGTGATTGTTGTGAATATTGATTGATAGTTAAATAACCGACTACCAATATTGGCTTTTAAATGGCATCTAAATTATGATGCGACCGGGGGTCGGACTCCAAATGGATATTCGAAAACCACATCGAATCTTTGTTATAATGATGGATCTTTTGTTTAAAAGATCAAAGTGGAAATTTGTTGTGATTTGCTTGAAATCTAAATGTAACACTTATTTTTTTAAATAAGCGCTCATTACTAGGTTAAGCCGGGAGAGGACTTTGTGTCATAAAATCCATTCCGAATAATGATACGACGAAATGGGATTGCATTTCAAGATGTTGTTGAAGACCGGGTATTTTCGAAAACGAAAGGATTACCTGTCGAATTTCTCTACACTGAGTTGCTTTGGTATATAGATTTTATCACCCTTTATGATGGGAGTCCGGACGTGATTAGTGAATATCTGGATTTGTAAGCGCTTCTTTAAAGTGCCTTCGGTTTTGTTCGATCCCGGAACGGACTTGTATGGATGTGTGTCTAACATTACACTTTGAGATGTAAAGTTGGTTTCTATCAAATACATTTTTGTTGGTGGCGGAGAGTTTATTCTCTTAGCTTAACACCCTTTTCTGAGACGTATGAGCTCAGAGGTTACGTAGTTGATATTTACTAGCGATATATTCCCAATTTGGCAATGTAGCATACGAAGTGCTGCTGATCATTTGTTGATCGAAGCATGGCTTTTGTGTAAAGCGTAGCTTTATGGACGAGACTTCGTCGAACCTCACAAACCGGAAATGGTCGAAATAGGAAGGATGCAGCAAGGTTATTCGAGGGTAGCGCCCCTTGAGGATAAGTCCATGTCCTTCTAGAAAAGGCTGGTATCATGATATGGATCCCAAATATTTAACGCATGTGGTTACTACAAATTTATTACTTTGTGGTTGTTGCTTTGTGGTTGGGGATCATCGGATAAAGGTCAGTAACGACCGGGGGATGACATACTCATGTAGTAGTTACCTAGTTATAGAGGTAACCCGGCCTTATGTTTGCAGAGAGCTGGCTAAGCTCTCGAGGAGTCCCTCAAGAGGCGTACCCATGTGCCTTAGGAAGTTTCTTAGCCTGACCATTTATTGGAAATCCAATCACCAACATGCGCCCTATACGGTTTAGTTGAAGAACCTGCCATTTAACATGGTAGTTATAGTAGGCATACTATGATGGTACATATGCTGGCTAAGATTAATATTATACTTGCAAATGTTTTCTACACTATGCACTAATAATAATATTAAAAGGAAATTTTGCTTATCAAGCATGTTTGACAATCATAAGGAGAAATCTCCTCCAATCTGCATTTGCATTGTGTGTGTGGCGGGAGGCCTTATGGTAGTTTCATTTTCCAAAAGCATAGCGGATTTTTTTTCCTTTCTTTGTGAAAAATAACTTTTTTTAAAATCTCACACCAGTCCCATGACCGACCTGGAGTTTATTTTTCCCTTTCTAAACTCTGCGTTCCCATAATTTTCCACACGGGCAGCCAACAGTGAAGTTAGCAATTGTTCTGGAGCGAAGTCAGAAAAGTATGCTATGGGGATCTGGAGACAAGCTAGTTGGCGAGGCGTATCACTTGTATATGTTATATTCTTTTTTGCTGTTTGTTGTTGTAAACTCTATTGATGTATGTATAAACTGATATAGTTCTTTTTTTTTAATATTCATTCATCTATTATATTGGTTCCGCTACCAAATGTGAGATTCTGTTATTGTTTCTGTTTCTTCTTCTATCTTCTTCTTCTTTAACCCTAACGGTTTGGTTTTCCGACATTCCATTGTGCGACATTTGATACAGTGGACATATTGATGTCGACTTTTGGACGTTGAAAAATTGGGTCGTTATAATTTAAGACCGGGTATTTTCGAAAATGAAAGGATTACATGTCGAATGTCTCTGCACTGAGTTGCTTCGGTATAGAGATTTAATCACCCTTTGTGATGGGGTGTTTGGATGTGATTAGTAAATATCTGGATTTGCAAGGGCTTATTTGAAGCACCTTTGGTTCCGTTCGATCTCGAAATAGGCTTGTATGGATGTATGTCTGACGTTACACTTTGAGATGTAAAGCTGGTTTCTATCAAATATGTTTCTGTTGGTGGCGAAGAATTTATTCTCTTAGCTTAACACCCTTCTCTGAGATGTACGAGCTCAGAGGTTATGTAGTTGATATTTACTAGCAATATATTCCTAATTTGGTAATGTGACATACGAAGTGCTGCTGATCATTTATTGATCGAAGCATGGCTTTTGTGTAAAGCATAGCTTTGTGGACGAGACTTTCTCGAACCTCACAAATCGGAAATGGTCGAAATAAGAAGGATGCAGCAAGGTTATTTGGGGGGTAGCACCACCTGAGGGTATGTCCATTTCCTTCTAGAAAAGAGTAGTGTCATGGTATGGAGCCAGATATTTAACCTATGTGGTTACTGCAAATTTATTACTTTGTGGTTGTTGCTTTATGGTTGAGGATCCTCGGACAAAGGTCAGTACGACCGAGGGATGACATACTCATGTAGTAATTACCTAGTTACAGAGGTAAACCGGCCTTGTGTTGGTAGAGAGCTGGTTAAGTTCTTGGGGTGTCCCTCCAGAGGCTTACCCATGTGGCACAGGAAGTTCCTTAGTCTGACCATTTGTTGGAAATCCAATCACAAATACGCGCCTTGTACAGTTTTAGTTGTAGCACCTGCCATTTAACATGGTAGCTATAGTAGGCATACTATAATGGTACATATGTTGGCTAAGATTAGTATTATACTTGCAAATGTTTTCTGCACTATGCACCAATAATAGTATTAAAAAGAATTTTTGCGTATCAAGCATGTTTGACTATCATAAGGAGAAATCTCCTCCAATTCAACGTTTGCATTATGTGTGTGACGAGAGGCCTTATGGTAGTTTCATTTTTTGAAAGCATAGCGGATTTCTTTTCCTTTCTTTGTGAAATATAACTATTTTTAAGATCTCCCATGACTGACTGGAGTTTATTGTTCCCTTTCTAAACTATGGATGCCCATAATTTTCCACATGGGCAGCCTAGAGTTAGGTTAGCAGTTATTCTAGAGCGAAGTCAGAAAAGTATGCTGTGGGGATCTAGAGACAAGCTTGATGGCGAGGTGTATCACTCGTATATGTTATATTCATTTCCGCTGTTTGTTGTTGTAAACTCTAATGATGTATGTATAAACTGATATAGTGCTTTTGTTTTGAAGATATTCATTCATCTATTATATTTTTTCCGCTGCGAAATGTGAGATTCTGTTATTGTTTCTGTTTCTTCATCTATCTTCTTCTTCTTCAACCCTAATGGTTCGGTTTTCCGGCATTAAATTGTGCGGCATTTGATTTAGTGGACGTATTGATGTTGACTTTCGGGCGTCGAAAAATTGAGTCGTTACAATTTTGGTATCAGTGCCAGGTTTCGATCCTGGGACCTGTGGGTTATGGGCCCATCACGCTTCCACTGCGCCACTCCGACATGCTTTCCAAACTTACAAATTTGTTTAAGTTTTAGAAAAAACCGGGTGCACACATCAATTTACTCGAGCTAAGACTTGAGCCAAAACGAAGATCCCCCGAAGACAACTTCAAGCTCCACCTTCATCTCCTCAAAAACAACCCAATGGTATAAAACTGGTACCTGTGCACATGTACAGAAACTCCGGCCATCTCCGGCCAATGCTATGTCTGTCGATTAGTCGACTACAACCTCCACACATCACCAGACCACCTAGAATCCCCAAACGACGGCAAATTCATAATCGAGCAATCCGACCCAAAACTGGAACAAAACCCAACCACCAACAATTGCCTTGTTCTTCCACCTCCGACCATCAGAGGTCACATGATCATATCCGAAGCTTCACTGAGGCCTAACGCTTCGATCCCCTTACGTCCAGCCACCTCCGATGCCCTATCGACGCTACAGCTTAACGAATTCCAACCACAATATAAACATGAGCTTAAACCTTAGATATTTTGGCCACCACGATGATTTATAAATTCATCCATTAATTTTCTGATGATCCCTGACCCATTCATAATTTTCCCAAAACAAACAGTTTTAACAACATGCGACAACAAATCTTTTTATTAATGACTCCTTATCACTTCAACTAACTTTCCAAAATCTTCAATTTTTCCAAACGACATTTTTTTCTTAACCATTCAGATTTAAATTTAAACTCAAAATTTTAAATTATCAAAATTTTCTCACAGGTTGTCAAATTTTCTTAATGTGTTATAAGCATTCAAATTTAAATATATATATCTGGGTTGGATTTGCTTGTACTTAATGTGAAAATAGTTTTAAATGTTAATTTTCAATAAAGTGGTGGGCCCATAACATAAATGCATAAAAGCATATTTAAAACATAAAAACGCAATAGATAAGTTAAATAAAAACGTGTGAAAATAAGAAACTATATTACATAGATTTAACTAATTAATGAAAATGTAACTTAAGGATTTGAAACACAAATTATTTACATTTTGACATTTGTAAAGATATTTTAACATAAGGATTAAAACAAAATTTTATAAAATTATTTAAAGGAGGGATTTAAACATAAAATTACTTATTTTTAACAAGTGTAATCTATTTAAATACATTTAAAATTTGTAAACAAATTATGACATACATTAACAAGTGTAGTCATTTTGATATGCAAGAGTAACAAGTGGCATTGAATTTCTTTAATTAAAATGTAAATCCAAGATACTTAAGAAAAGAAGTAACTAGGCTATTTTTAAAAAAATCAAAAATGAAACTAAATGCTTCATCTTCAAAACTGGAAACCAGTAAACCAGGAAATCAAACTCAGACAAAATTAAAACCTGAATCATTAACAACATCAGGTTCAAGCAAAGCAAAGATATGGATTTAATTCAAACTGAAAATTATCTGGAATCAAACTTCAATAAAAAAGAAAGATCAAAACAAAAAGGATTTTTAAGCCTGGAAATCAAGCCTAGAAATCAACAGCATAACTTCAGCTTATTCCAAAATCAAAACCAAGCTTCAATTGATTCAAAGATCAGGCAAAAGTAAATTCAAATCAACTCAAGTAAGCAAGATTCCAAATTGAAGAAAAAAATCTAGATCAAATAAAAAAAGAAAAAGAAAATGCTGTCTCTGTTTCAAACACACCCAGGTAGCAAACTAGACCTGAATCTATTCATATGTCTTGATATTGTGATTGATCCTTGAAGTAAAATAGTGAATGATGTTCTGCATGTATGAATATATGTATGCATGTATATATCTTAGCAATGTCTGTGTATCTATTTTCCTCTTTTCATAACTACATGTTCAAACTCACTAGAAAAAAAATTAGTATCTTCCCATCAAATATAATTCAAGCTATAATCTCTAAAGAAGATATGTTTGTATCAATATAATATCCATTTTAAAAATATTATTAAGTAGAATAAATAGGTAGGATTGCTGGAAATCAAGAGTGTTAGTAAAAAATGAATTCAAGTCGAAGATTGGTTTCTAAATTTTCAACCTTTGATCATATAAACTAATTCGTATTTTAAAAATATGAATTTAGAAAATTGTTTCAGAATTTTTAAGCAAGTAATGGTCGAGAATTAATTTTTTTAATTAATATGTTATAATTAATTAATATGGTTTGTAATTAATTTTAGTTCTTTAATACACAACCAATGCCCCAGACATACACTCATTAGTCCCTATACAGCAAAAACTGCCACCATTCCAGGGCATTAATTCAAGGCAGCGGAAGCGTGGCGGGCCTATAACCCACAGGTCCTAGGATCGAAACCTGGCTCTGATACCAAATGTAACGACCCTGACTAGAACTTCGAAAATCAACATCTAAATACTTTACCCGTATTCGAATGCTGCAGATTCAAATGTCGAATCTGGTTTACCGGAGCTTATAACACATTAAGTACAACAACACAGCGGAAGAAAAATGAATAACTTATTTTTGATACAACAATTGTTACAACATGATACAATATGAAATATCCAACATCAGAGCACAATAGATATACAACAGCGAAAGAATAACTCTAACATTATCTCCAAGGGAAAGAGTGAATCACAAGCTGCAACTCTAATGCCAAAGCTCAAAAGACTCCAAGTTCCTTATCGAAAGCTCGAACCACCATCAGCTTATATTAAGCAAGGTCATCCTGCAATGCAATTTCCAAGATCTAAAGATTCCAAATAATTTCAAATGGGAAGCTAAAGGCAATCAAATCTATATCTACTAGTTGATAATATGAAAATCAAACTCTATGCTGCCCGTGTGGAAAATTATGGGAACCTAGAGTTTAGAAAGGGAACAAAAAACTCTAGGTCAGCCATGGGACTGGTGTGAGCAAACAAAAATAGTTTAAACAAAACAAGCAATAAAAGAATTTAAGATTGAAATCCGCAATGCTTTTTGGAAAATGAAACAACCATAATGTGTCCCCGCACACACACAATGCTAGCGCACAATTGGAGGAGATTTCTCCTTATGATAGTCAAACATGCTTGATACGTGAAATTCTTTCGATTTTATTATTAGTGCATAGTGCAAAAAACCTTTGCAAGTGTAATATTAATCTTAGCCAGCATAGGTACCATTATATTATGCCTACTATAGCTACCATGTTAAATGGCAGGTTGTACAACTAAAATCGTACAAGGTGTGTATTGGTGATTGGATTTCCAACAAATGGTCAGGCTAAGGAACTTCTTAGGCCACATGTACGCCTTTGGAGGGACGCCCCGAGAACTTAACTAGATCTCTGCTAACACACGGCCCGGGTTACCTCTGTAACTAGGTAACTACTACACGAATATGACATCCCTCGGTCGTTACCGACCTTTATCTAAGCACTCAACACCAACAACCACAAAGTAATAAATTTGCAGTAACCACATAGGTGAAATATCTGGGCTCTATACCATGATACCACCCTTTTCCAGAAGGGAACGGACATACCCTAAAGGGCGCGACCCTCATAACCTTGCTGCATTCTTCCTATTTTGACCATTTTCGGGCTGTGAGGTCCCACGAGGTCACGTCCACAAAGCTACGCTTTACACAAAAGCCATGCTTCGATCAACACATGATCAGCAGCACTTCGTATGCCACATTACAAAATTGGGAATGTATCACTAGTAACCATCAACTACATAACCTCTGAGCTCGTACGTCTCAGAGAAGGGTGTTAGTCTAAGAGAATAAATTCTCCGCAATAAAACAGAAATGTATTTGACAGAAACCAGCTTTACATCTCAAAGTGTAACATCAACATACATCCATTCAAGTCTGTTTCGGGTTCGAACAGAACCGAAGGCACTTCAAAGAAGCCCTTGCAATCCGGGTATTCGAAATCCCGATCGGACTCCCCATCATATATGGAGATCTCATTACCGTAGCTACTCAGTGCAGAGTCATTCGACGGGTAATCATTTCGCTCTCGAAAATACCCGGTCTTCACCACCGGTCTTCAAATGCTATCCATTTCGTCGTATCATTATTCGAAATAGGTTACATGGTACAAAGCCCTCTCCCGGCTAAATCGAATAATGAGCACGATATTTTAAAAAGCATGTGGATATTGGGATCCTCGTTAAGTCACGACTTAAAGCCCAAAACCTTTCTTCAAATGGTTTAAACAAATTACCATTTTTCAAATCTATAAACAAAAAGATTCAACTCACAAAGTTCACCAATCTTTCACAAAGATTCATTCATAGCTTTCAAAACTATTTACAATTCTAAATCTTTTATACAAAAGGTACACCTTTAAGATCCTCTTCAATTTTGAAACAAAGTTCACAAATCTTTCACAAAGATTCAATTATAGCTTTCAAAACAATACCCCTTTAAATTTGAAATCCCTTTTTAACAAAACTGGAAATCCTTTCTTTATATGAAAGCCCTTATTATTTAAAACAAATGCTTTTCATTTTGGAAAAATCTGATCAAATATACACAAGTTATAGCTTTTAAAAGTATAAATCAGAGAATCAACGAACTGCCGTATTATTGGCAAGTTCTATTTTTTGAATTAAATTTAAATTTCCAAAAAAATAGTTTTAAACCCATATATATATATATATATATATATATATATATATATTGTATAAACTTTTCAAATCATGTTTCCAAGAATGATTTCAAATAATATTTTCAAACTAAATTTGAATTTCAAAACTTCCTTCTCAAAATTTTTCCACGTTCAACCAAATTCCATTTCCTAAACCATTTGGATTCAAAATTCAACTTTTAAACAAAATAATATTTAAATTCAAAATATCTACGACTTGACCAATTTCCTTGTGCAATCCATATTTTTGTGTGTATAGGGTAGTCCAGGGGTTTTACACAAAAGTGCAACATCATCAATCATTAAAGATTCAAGCACAATAATATCGATAAGCAGTATAACCCTATAATGCTTATCTTTCATTCACAGATAAACACAAATAAATAATTTAAATCATTATAGATAAATAAATTACATTCATCGCAGCTCAAATCAAAACAATTCATATCACAGAGCATCACATATCAGGGATATCAAACAATTCAAAGCAATCAATACAATCCAAACATCCATAAGTAAGATCAGTTAATCATCTGATTAATTTAATCAGATAAATTACTTATGAATAAATAACTAATTCTAGTTAATTAATATTAATTAATTACAAACCATATTAACTAATTATCTTTTAATCATTTATTAATTAAACTTTAATAATAAACTAATTAATCTTTAATTATTAATGAATCAACCTTAATTAATAAATCAACCTTTAATCATTAATAATTAACCTTTAATTAATTAATTAATTATCCTTTAATTAATTTTTCTTAATTACATCAATTAATTAATCCTTAATTAATTACCATTTAATTAATTATCCTTAATTAATTAAAATTAATTAATCTAAATTAATTAATTATCCTCAAATTAATTACCTTAATTAATTAGTTGCTTAAATTAATTATCCTTAATTAATTAATTACTCAAATTAATTAACGTTAATTAATTATTCTTTAATCACTTGATTAATCAACTTTAACCATGAACTAACTTTAATTAATTAACCTTCAATTAATTTTAAATTAATTTTATAAAGTAACTACACCTTAATTACTTATTTTAATTAATCAGCCTTCAATTACATTAAGGTAATTAACCTTTAAGTAATCACATTAAGTAATGATCCTTTAATTAATAAATCAAAATAAATCATTACGTTTCTTAATTATCATTTAAAACTTTTATTAATTAAACCTTTGTAATAAATCACCATTTACAAATAAAACAACTTAGGTCCCTTAAGTTAATTTATAATTAAAGCATTTCATTCCCTCAATTAGCTATTCAATTCCAATATTAGATTTATTTAAAATAAACCTTTAAAATAAGGGTTATATATATAAAAACACTTTAAAACTTAGTTAATTTAAAATAATTTTTATTTAAAAACCTTTTAACCAATTCAAAACTTGGATAAACGTTTAACATTTTCAAAAGAATCGGTTTTAAGAAAACCGTTTTCAAATAAAACTTGATTTACTTTAAAGGTTAAAAACCGTTTTATGTTCAATCATTCAAACCCGAGCCATATTCCAAATTACCCAAGCTTGACTTCGGGTTTCTCACCTCCATCATTTACTTCGAGTCATACCCTGAATTTCCCATGACCAATCTCAAGCACTAACTCTTCTTCTCCCTTTTCAAATTTCCTGACACACAAAACACCCACGTGCATGTACACATAATTTCACCGACGTTCAGTCCATCTTTGTCGTCCCCTCTAGGTCGCCGATAACCTAATTTAACATCATCAATACCCAAAATCCCAAACGAGAAGGACATTCGAAATCGAGTATGATGAACACCAACAGGAACAAAAGTCGATCGCCTGAATCCACCCTGCGCCACCATTCCAGGTCATCGGAGAACTCGCCGCTCCGCCAAAACCTCCATCTCAATTCTACGAATTTATTTCCCTACACACGATCGCCTCAAGTTCGCCCATGGCGATGCAACCATTCATTTTTCGACCATGACCAAAAATGGGTTAAAAACCCTAAATCTTGGTCATACTGTTGCCTCAATGATCAAAGAACTCTCCGATCATTTTTCCCTTAAACGCTAACTCGCTAGCCATCACCAATCACAACTCCGAGATCGTACAACTTCGTAATCATCAAAAATCGAGCAAGGTTCATCTTCTATTTATCTCGAGAAATCTCAACGAATCCAACATTAAAAAATCATGAAACCTTCACCAAAAATCATATTTTCCAAATTCGAATCCAGATATACAACCCCTATCTTAAAATTAAAATACTTAATTTTTTTGTCTAGAAATGATTTTCCCTATGTATTCCCATTTTACAGTTAGTTATTTCCTAATTATATTCATAAATATTTTTAAAATCAAGATTTAGTTAACACGAACATTTTTCCTTTAAAAATTACAACACGGATCTGCTTATACATTGGGAGATGAATTTTTATATGAAATCTTGTGCCTGTTGTTTGCAACAGAGATAAGGACACACATATATACAGACATGCACTCATTAATCCCTGTACATATAAACATATCAGCAAGTATCTCATCATATTTCAAGGATACTCAAAAGCATCAGGATATCAAAACATGCTAAAGGTTTAAAAGAAATGGTTTGCTCAACTGTTAATGAAGAACAAAGAACAATGTATTGCTTTTAAAATCTGGAACTTGTATTTTTTTTGTTTGATCTAGATCTAATTTGCATCTACTTTGTTCGAACTGAATTTTAATCTGAAGCTTGATTGTATATAGATTTTCTTGTGATGATGCTTTTGATTGTTGGTTTCCAAATTGAAGAATATGAAAATAGTTTTTTAACTTTGTTTTCTGTTTTCTAGGTTGATCTTCTTTTCCTTTGATCTGTTATGTTATTCCTTTTTGGTTTTGATTTTCAGTCTTTATTTTTTCTTTCTCTTATACATTATTTTGAAAATAAATAAATTTCAAAAGAAATTTTGTGCCACTTGTTCATTTTAAACCAACACTTGTAAATTACCTATTTCCTTTAGCCTACACTTGTTTAAAACAAGTAAATTTATGTTTAGACCTTCATTTAAATTAATTTATAATTTAACCTTTTCATTTTATAATTTGTGAATTTACTTATCTCTTACGTTTTATGCATACACAAAATATTTTTAACTCAAAAGAGATATATATATATATATATACATATCAAAGCTTTTATATTTATTCTTGTCTTGCATTTGCATTCGTACATTTTATTTTGTACTTATACAATTTTAAAACAAATGATTTGAAATCAAATTATTCATTACTAATAAATAATTATATATATCCATATATATTAGTTCCTTGGAAATATAAAGTTAATAAATCTAATTTTACTTCTAAAATATTTATTCTGGAATTTCAAAAATCAAAATTCTATTTATATCCATTTTTATGTAAACAAACACATTTTACTATTTTGTTTTGAGAATAATCGATTTAATTAACCAAAAAATTCACAAAAAATCCCAAAAATTTATATTAATTACTAATATTAATTTGGCATAAAAAAGGGAATGTTACAGATTCCCCCCTTAAGAAAATTTCGTCCTTGAAATTTGCTAGACAGGGAGACAATAAAGAACAGATAGACACACAAAGATAAAGAAACAGTTTTTCGGATCAAACTGAATATCTATTCTACATTTGGCGTACCAAATCATAATGTTAACAATAGATATGAGAATAAACTTATTCAATATTTCACGACGTAGTCGGGTCATCCGGTCTATGAGATATGCAAGGGCACTGGTTAGTTCGAAGGACAACTAACCGTTCGTAGAATATATCTGGACCCCAAAGAATAAATAAATGGACACAATCTTCCACAATTCTCAAACACTAGATATGGGGCTCGTAACTCAGGTCGGAATACCCCAAAGTATCTATTAACTCGTCCCTAATCGGACTTGAATCCTCACAAGAAATCATAACGAAATTCAAAATTTGGTTTTAACCGAAATCGTTTTATCGATACAAATTAATTTAACTTCATAATTTGTTAACCAATTTATTTCAATTAACATTTCAAATTTCATTAAAATTAAAAAATGAACTGACGATTAGAATACGAGAAAGGAACTTATCTACATGATTGCAGGGCTACCATCACACCAAAGCTTCTTTTGTAGCTGCCACAAAGCCATCAAAGAATTGAAACTGGATCAAAAGAGATTGAAAAGAAAGTTATTCCTGTTGTTGCAGGTAGTGACCATTTATAGTGGTGCTTCCCTGTCCCCTACCTTGTCCTCTACTTGCACTCATACTCACTATCAGTGAATAGTAATATAATTTACTAATGCATACGGACAAGATATCTTAGGGGTATGCTCATTCTAGGGTATTTGTAACCCTATCTCTAATGAGTTACCTAATGTGTTATACTCTTGAGCCAAAGTTTTTATCCTATCATTCTAGGGTTTCGATTTTCGAGCACTGCAATTTGAGAAGTGATTAAGGGGAAAATGATCGGAGTGTTCTCCGATCATCGAGGCGACAGTGCGACCAAGATTTAGGGGTTTTAACCCAGTTTTGGTCATGGTCAGAAAATGAATGGTTGCATTGCCATGGGCGTACTTAAGGCAATCACGGGAAGGGAAATAAATTCGTAGAACTGAGATGGAGATTTGGGTGGAGTGGCGAGTTCTTCGATGATCTGGAATAGTGGCGTAGGGTGGATTTAGGGGATCGACTTTTGTTCCTGTTGGTGTTCATCATACTCGATTTCGAATTTCCTTCTCATTTGGGATTCTGGGTATTGATGATGTTAAATTAGGTCATTAGCGACCTGGAGGGGACGACAAAGATGGACTGAACGTCGGTGAACTTATGTGCACGTGCAAGTCGGTGTTTTGTGTGTCAGGAAATTTGAAAAGGATGAAGAAGAGTTAGAGCTCGGGATTATCGTGGGAATTTTGGGGTTTGACTCGAAGTAAATGATGGAGGCGAGAAACCCGAAGTCAAGCTTGGGTAATTTGGAATATGGCTCGGGTTTGAGTCATAGAACATAAAATAGTTTTTAACCTTTAAAGTAAATCATGTTTTATTTGAAAATAATTTTTGTTAAAACCGATTCTTTTGAAAATGTTAAACGTTTATCCAAGTTTTGAATTGGTCAAAAAGTTTTTAAATAAAAATTATTTTAAATTAAATAAGTTCTAAAGTGTTTATATATATATATATATAACCCTTATTTTAAAGGTTTATTTTAAATAAATCTAATATTGGAATTGAATAGCTAATTGAGGGAATGAAATGCTTTAATTACAAATTAACTTAAGGGACCTAAGTTGTTTTATTTGTAAGTGGTGATTTATTACAAAGGTTTAATTAATAAATGTAACGAACCTGACTCGACCTTCGAAAATCGACATCCAAATACTTCACTCGTATTCGAATGCCGCAGATTTAAACATCGAATCTGGTTCGCCAGAGCTTATAACACATTAAGTACAACAACACGGCAGAAGAAAAAAGAATAACTTTTTTTGATACAACAATTGTTGCAACATGATAAAATATGAAATAACCAACACTAGAGCACAATAGATATACAACAGCGGAAGAATAACTCCAACAGTATCTCCAAGGGAAAGAGTGAATCCACAAGCTGCAACTTTAATGCCAAAGCTCAAAAGACTCCAATTTCCATATCGAAAGCTCGAACCACCATCAGCTTATATTAAGCAAGGTCAGACAGCAATGCAATTTCCAAGGTCCAAAGATTCCAAAGAATTTCAAATGGGAAGATGAAGGCTATCAAATCTATATCTACTAGTTGATAATCTAAAAATCTAACTCTAGGCTGCCCACAATTTTCCACGTGGGTGGCCTGGAGTTAGGTTTTCAGATCAGCTAGTAGATATAGACTCGATAGCCTTCAGCTTCCCATTTGAAATTCTTTAGAATCTTTGGATCTTGGCAATTGCATTGCTCGCTGACCTTGCTTAATATAAGCTAATGGTGGTTCGAGCTTTCGATATGGACCTTGGAGTATTTTGAGCTTTGGCATTAGAGTTGCAGCTTGTGGATTCACTCTTTCCCTTGGAGATAATGTTAGTGTTATTCTTCTGCTGTTGTATATCTATTGTGCTTTGATGTTGGATATTTCATATTGTATCATGTTGTAACAATTGTTATGTCAAAAAAAAGTTATTCATTTTTCTTCCGCTGTGTTGTTGTACTTAATGTGTTATAAGCTCCGACGAACCAGATCGACATTTGAATCTGCGACATTCGAATACGGGTCAAGTATTTGGATGTAGATTTTCGAAGGTCGAGTTAGGGTCGTTACATTTTATTGAAATCCGCAATGCTTTTTGAAAAATAAACTACCATAAGGCCTCTCGGCACACACACCATGCAATTACACACTTGGGGGAGATTTCTCATTATGATAGTCAAACATGCTTGATACGCAAAATCCTTTTTATACTATTATTAGTGCATAGTGAAAAAAACCTTTCGTAAGTATAATATTAACCTTAGCCAGCATAGGTACCATTATATTATGCCTGCTATAACTACCATTTAAGAATGGCAGGTTATACAACTGCAATTGTGCAAGGCACATATTGATGATTGGATTTCCAACAAATGGTCAGGCAAATGAACTTCCTATGCCATATGAGAACGCCTCTAGAGGGACGTCCCGTGAACTTAACCAGCTCTCTGCCAACACAATGCCGAGTTACCTCTGTAACTAGGTAACTACTACGTGAGTATGTCATCCCCCGGTCGTTACCGACGTTTATCCGAGCGCTCAACACCAACAACCACAAAGTAATAAATAATGGACACAATCATCCATAATTTTCAAACACTAGGTATGGATTCCAAACTCAGGTCAGAATACCCAAAGTATATATTAACGTGTCCCTCCTCGGACATGAATCCTCACAAGAAATTATAACAAAATTTAAACTTTGGTTTTAACCG
Source organism: Allium cepa (assembly GCA_030765085.1). Taxonomy (NCBI): domain Eukaryota; kingdom Viridiplantae; phylum Streptophyta; class Magnoliopsida; order Asparagales; family Amaryllidaceae; genus Allium; species Allium cepa. The sequence continues at coordinate 21,689,767 of CM060936.1, read as the reverse complement.
AAATCGTTTTATCGGTATAAATTAATTTAACTTCATAATTAGTTAACCAATTTATTTCAATTAACATTTCAAATTTCATTAAAATTAAAAAATGAACCGATGATTAAAATACGAGATAGGAACTTATCTACACGATTCGTAGGGCTACCATCACACCAAAGCTACTTCTGTAGCTGCCACAAAGCCATCAAAGAATTGAAACCAGATCAAAGGAGATTGAGAAGAAAGTTATTCCTGTTGTTGCAGGTATTGACCATTTATAGTGGTACTTCCCTGTCCCCTACCTCGTGCTCTACTTTCACTCATACTCACTATCAGTGAATAGTAAGAGAATTTATTGAGGCATACAGACAAGATATCTTAGGGATATACTCATTCTAGGGTATTTGTAACCCCATCTCTAATGTGTTACCTGATGTGTTATACTCCTGAGCCAAAGTTTTTATCCGATCATTCTAGGGAGAACTCTCCGATCATTATCCCTAATCGAGTGTGTATTGTTTTTGAAAGTTAAATCAAAAAAAGTTTTAAAAAGAAAAAATAGGTTTGCTCGAGTTGTTGCTCGCGGAAGAGGGGATTTGACTCGGGTTGGAACCCGGGGTGGTCTCGGATCTGGAATTTTTGTATAAAACAGTTTTTATTTTTAAAACCAGATCAAGTTGTATTTAAAATGATTTTTGTAAAATAGTTCTTTCGCAAATGATAAATGTTTATCCAAGTTTGAATTGGTCAACAGGTTTAAAAATAAATTATTTCAAATTTATTAAGTTAAAAGTGTTTTAGTCTATATAACTTTTGGTTTTAAAGTTTATAAACTTAATTTTTGTAATTAAGTGAATGATTGAAAAAAATGAACTGGTTTTATAATCCTTAATCTAACCTAAAGATTTTAAGTTAAAAAATTTATTGATGATGACCTATTTCCAAAGGATTACTAAATAAGGATTTAATGATAATTAAAAATAATAAAGACAAATGGTTTATCTTTTAATTTATGAAATCTTAAACAATTAAAGAATTATTAATTAGTGAAAGTGATTAAGGAAGAACTGATTAATGAAGGTAATTAAAGGAAAATTATTTCAAAGAACTATTACTTAATTAAAGATTAATTAAGGTTAATTAATTAAATTGAATAAAGGTTCATTAATTTATAAATAAATAAATAATTACTTAATTAATTAAAGGGTAATTAATTACTTAAAAATAATTATTTAATTAAAATTAATTAATTATTAAAGTTAACTAATCAAGTGATTAAAGGATAATTACTCAAAGTAATTTATTTGTGATTTATTAATATAAGTGATTAGGGATAATCACTTATTGTAATTAACTAAAGTAATTAACTAAATTAAATTTAATTAAGGATTGACTGATTAATATAATTTATTAAGGATAATTAATTAAAGGGTAATTAAATAAATAAGATTAACTATTTAATGATTTATGGTTGATTGATTTATTAATTAAGATTGATTAATTAATAGTTAAAGGTTGATTAATTTATTAATTAAGGTTAATTAACAAATAATTAAGGGAAAATTAATTAAAATGAATTGTTATTAGTTAATGTTAATTAACCTAGATTAATCTGGTTTCCATTAATTAGATGATCAATTAACCTTACTTATGGATATTTGAATTGCATGCAATGCTTTGAATTGTTTGATATCCCTGATGTGTGATGCTTTGTGATATGAACTATTTTGATTTGAGATGTGATAAATATAATTTATTTATCTGTGAAGAATTTGTATTATTTATCTATCAATCTGTGAATGAAGATAAGCGTTATAGGATTATACCGCTTATCGATATTGCTGTGTTCGGATTGTGATGATTGATGATGTTGCACTATTATGTAAAATCCCTGGACTACACCACACACACACAAATATGGATTTCATGAGGAAATTGGTTAAGTCACAGATATTTTGAAATCTAAATATTGTGTTTAAAGGTTGTAGTCTGAATCCAAATGGTTTTGGAAATGGAATTAAATTGAATACGGAAAGCCTTTGAAAGGGAAGTTTTGAAATTGAAATTTAGTTTTGAATAAACTATATCGTGTTAAACATTATTTGAAATTATTCTGGAAATCATGGTTTGGAGGGTTTATACAATATATATATATATATATATATATATATATATATATGGGTTTAAAACTAGCGTTTAAGAATTTGAATTTAATTCAAATTAGAACTTGCCAATGATACGGCAGTTCGTTGATTTTCTGGTTTATACTTTTAAAGGCCATAACTTGTGTATAATTAATCGGATTTTTCCGAAACAAGAAGTATTTTTTTTCAAATGATAATAGCTTTCAAATAAAGAAAGGAATTCCACTTTTTGTTGAAAGGGATTTCAAATTTGAAATGGAATTGTTTTGAAAGCTATAGACGAATTTTATGAAAAATTGGTGAATTTTGTTTTCAAATTTAAGCGGATCTTAAAGGTACATCTTTTGTATACAAGATTTGGAATTGGAATAGTTTTGAAGGCTATGAATTAATCTTTGTGAAAGATTGGTGAACATTGTGAAGTGAATCTTTTTGTTTAAAGATTTGAAAATGGTAATTTGTTTAAACCATTTGAAGAAAGGTTTTGGGCTTTAAGTTGTGACTTAACTGGGATTCCAATATCCATATGCTTTTTAAAATATTGGGCACATTGTTCGGTTTAGCCAAAAGAGGAGTTTGTGTCATATAACCCATTTCGAATAATGATACGACGAAATGGATAACATTTGAAGACCGGTGGTGAAGACCGAGTGTTTTCTAGAATGAAAGGATTACCCATCGAATTTATTTTTAAAACTTTGTTAAAAATTTAAGGTTAAAACATGAAACATGATAACACTCGCGTCCACTCGAGTTTTTACTCGAGTCACCCATCCTTATGCCCGAGTCATCCCTCAAGACATCATCCACTACCCAAACTACTGACACCACAGAACCACCATGCACCTGCATAGACGATCGCGACGACGATGACCATCGTTGACACCTTCAACCCATCGACGATCACCAAAATCTTCGATCCCGACCCCCAAACCACTAGCAAAAGCCATTGATCAAAATCGAGCAACTCAGTCGAAATTAGAACCGAAACCCATTGCCAAAATCCTCTCGAACCCACGTCTCTGACCACCAGACATCGCGCAACCCCGCCCTCAGCCTCGCCAGACATCCATGCAACCAATGCCCTAGGTGAAGTACGAGTTTCTATCAAATAATATATTTGGTATCACAACTTAATGTTTAAAAATTCAACTGCTCCTCATATAATCGATTTTGGACTTTGATTCCTTAATGAAAAATGATTGTAATTGTAATGATCCAATTTTTCGACTTTCGAAAGTCGACATCAATACGTCCACTGTATCGAATATCGAGCAATCGAATGTCGAGCAACCGAATGCCGAATAACTGAATCTTTTGGGTTTAAGAAGAAGAAGGTAGAAGAAGAATAAGAAACAACAATAAAATCTCACATTTCACAGCGGAACAACATATAATAGATAAATGAATAATCTTTAAAACAAAGAACTATACCAGTTTATACATACAACATCAGAGTTTACAACAACACAATACAACACTGGCGGTTGGTATAACTTGACTCACATGGAAAATTTACTTTGCACCAACCACACGCAGCGGACACTACATAGTATAAGTGATACACTTCACTATCCAGCTTGCTTCTGATCTCCACAACATCTCTTTTCTGATTTCGCTCCAGAATAACTGATAACCTGACCCTAAGCTGTGTTAGTCCGTGAGATGATGGTTTTGATGACAACAACCTTAGAATAGATTATAAAATATAAATACTAACATTATGTTTAGAAATAAATGTATATGCAGGAATTAACCATGCAGGTACCAAGAATTAAGACTGTACAGTATAGAGATTCAAGATATCAAGATTGAAGACTCATGAGTATCAAGATTATCAAGAGTTCAAGAGTTTAAGTAATTTATCTTTTAATTAGAAATTTTGTTAAAACTTCTAGAAAAGCATGGCATCTTAAAATCCAATTTATTCATGGAATGGAATCCACTTCGAGCCTGTTAAAGGGATGTTACCCTAAGTAGGATGGTACCTACGAAAAATCTAGTGGAACATTGTTTTGTATGCGCTAATTTTTATTCAAAATGATTTTTACAAAATTATATCTTGTTTTCAAAATGTTTTCAAAACCTTCCTTTTAAAAGCATCAAAAACATTTATCCTGATTTCAAATACTTTTAGCCTCAAAATATCTTTAATTTCAAAATAAAATTATCCGTGGTTTTAACTATCTTTAATAATAATATATTTAATTTTTAAATATTATACTTAGATTCAAATATAAAGTTATAGTAAAATTTTGTATATATTATTCTATATATTTACTTATGTATTTTAACTATAGTCAAGTATATTTATAAAGTTTAAAATTGTTTTAATATAAGATAGAAGTTATTTTCAAAGATAATCAAATCACCAAAATATCCTTTGGGATGTCGACATGCCCATGTACCCTATGTCGACATAGTGTCAGTTGAATTCAAAATTTAAATTTCAAAAGAAGTGTCCATTCGTCATATTTCTTCACGAATGGACATGGCTGTAGTTCTTATATAAATAGGGGATGTTTTCAATGAATTTAAAAACAGTTTTTCAGGTTTTTCACTCCTCTTCTTCTTCTTCCACATTTCTATATACGTATTCTTACCATTACTCTGCCGAAATCAACATTGAATCTAACTAGATTATCTCTGGTTCGATTCTCTGTCTTAACAAGATCCTCGGTGCTCTTCAGAGTTATAGGCTTTTTTAATCAACTTAGAGAGAAAAGGTGTGATTGTGGCCTTAGAAATCAATCAAGCGAGATAAGGTGTAATTATAGTCTTGGAAATCAATTGGGTGAACTTGTTGTCCGGAAAATCAAGTATCTCTACCCAGAGGATTGTGAATCTGGAGGGTGTATTTCGTTGCCTTGAAATCGAGGGTGCAATTGTAAAGATTATTTTTGAAAGGAAATCTGTACTTGTGTGCGGGACAGGATGTAGGGTAACTCTGAACCGTGTAAAATCCGGTATGTTCTTTCCTATATTGCTTTTACTTTATATTTGCATATGTGTTTGATTCTGTGATCATATCTGTGTCTTAATATTACATACATTTGTGTTTATATTAACAAAACCCAAAAAGATTTAATAATTCTCTAAAACTCTATTCACCCCCCTCTAGTGTTTGTCCTAGCCTTAAGATCCTTAATCTGCATTTCTCACATTTGGTATTAGAGCAAGGTTTTCAAAGTTTTATAATCTGATTTTTGAAAAAGTTTTTAAAATGGCTATGTTTGTTAATACTAGTTTAGAAATATTCAGATTATCATTGTCTCATGAGACTGCATATAATCAATGTTCAAATTCAAGTTGTCTACCGATTTTGTTTGATGTGTAGAAAACATGCTTTATGGGAGTTGAGGAATCAATCCACAATGGACAAATTGTGCATATCAAAAAGAACAAATGGATACTCGATAGTGGATGTTCTAGACACATGACTGGCAATCCAGAAATGTTGAATGATATAATATACAAAGACGGAGGACTGGTTAACTTTGGAGACAATTCAAAAGGATATGTGATTGGCATCGGCAAAGTCGGTAACTCTGAAACTCCTATTATTACTAATGTTTTTCTAGTTAAAAATCTAAAACATAACCTGCTAAGTATAAGTCAACTTTGCGATAAAGATATAAAATTAAATTTGAAAAAGATAAATGTCACATTGAAGATAATAATTCAACCATAATATTTGAGGGAATTAGGAAAAATAATATTTATATTCTTAGTATGAAAGTTTCAAATGATAACTTGTGTCTTTTGGCAAATACAAGTGACCCTTGGATTTGGCATAAGATATTTAGGCATTTGAATTTCAAACTCTTGTCTAGACTGTCAAACATGATCTAGTAAGAGGTCTTCCTAAAATGAATTCTAAAGTAGATAGTCTATGTGATGCATGTCAATTAGGAAAACTTAGAAAAAGTTCTTTTAAATTAAAAGATTTGATTTCAACTTCAAAACCTCTTGAATTACTTCACCTTGATTTATTTGGTCCATCTCAAATTCTGTCAATAAATCATAGAAAATATGTTTTGTAATTGTAGGTATTTATTCTAGATTTACATGGACAATATTTTTTAAACATAAAAGTGATATTTTTGAATGTTTTAAGAACTCTACAAAAAGGATTCAAAATCAACTTTGTCTAAAAATTATAACCATTCGTAGTGATCACGGTGATAAATTTGGAAATGAAAAGTTTGAGGAATTCTGCAATAAAAAGGGAATTACTCACAAATTTTCATTTCAAAGAACTCCACAACAAAACGGAGTAGTAGAACGTAAAAATAGGACGATTCAAGAGTGTGCGAGAACCATGCTTTCAGATAGTAAATTACCAAAGTATTTTTGGGCAGAGGCAGTTGCTACCGCCTGTTATTTTTTAAATAGAATTTTAATTAGCCTTTAACTGATAGACATCTTATGAACTTCTTCATAGAAAGAAACCTAAAGTATCTTATTTTATAATTTTTGGAAGTAAATGTTTTTATTTTAAATACCAAAGATAACTTAGATAAATTTGATCCTAAATCAGACAAATGTATCTTTATCGGATATTATAACAAAAGTAAAGCGTACAGAGTATTTAATTTAAGAACTAACAACATCGAAGAAACAATACAAGTTTCGTTTGATGAAAATCTCAAAATTTTTGAAGATACAAATGATGAGAGGATTTAATCACTCAAAATCAAGAGCCTACTGAAACTTAAAATGAAATCAATCATCCTAATAAAAAGACTAAACTTTTAAAAGATCGTCCTATTGAAAATATATTAGGAGATATTCAATCTGTTAAAACTAGAAATCAACTAAGTCAAATGAGTAATGTAGCTTTTATATCAACTATTGAACCAAAGAATCCAAAAGAAGCATCAACTGATGATTCATGGATTTTGGCTATGCAAGAAGAATTAAATCAATTCACTAGAAACGATGTTTGGGAACTTGTTCCTAGAACTGAGAATAAAATTATAGTTGGAACTAAATGGGTTTATAAAAATAAAATGAATGAACAAGGAGAGGTAGTTAGAAACAAGGCCCGATTAGTCGCTCAAGATTTTTGTCAAGAAGAAGGAATAGATTTTGATGAAACCTTTTCTCCCGTAGCATGATTAGAAGCCATTAGGATTCTACTAGCGTTCGCAAATCATAATAATTTTAAACTATATCAAATGGATGTTAAAAGTGCTTTTTAAATGGATTTGTAAAAGAGGAAGTATATGTTGAACAACCACCACTTTTTGAAAATGAAAAATTACCAAATCATGTTTACAAACTTAAGAAAGCTTTATATGGTCTAAAACAAGCTCCCAGAGCCTGGTATGATAGACTAAGATCTTACTTATTACAATCAAATTTCGAAATTCGTAAAGTAGATAATACTCTTTTTATTAAAAGAAATAAAAATGATATTCAACGAGTACAAGTTTACGTAGATGATATCATTTTTGGATCAACTAAGTTTGAAATGAATAAATAATTTTCTGAAATAATGACAAAAGAGTTTGAGATGAGTCATATGGGTGAATTAAACTTCCTTTTAGGATTACAAATAAAACAATTAGATAATGGTATCTTTATTAGTCAAGAAAAATATGCTAAAGACCTAATTAATAAATTTGGTTTGACTACTGCGAGTGGAAAATCCACTCCCATGGCAACCAATGAGCACCTTAGTAAAGAAGATCTCTCGAAAGATGTAGATCAAAATTTATATAGAGGAATGATTGGATCACTACTCTATATTACTGCTAGTAGACCTGATATCATGCATAGTGTTTGTCTCTGTGCAAGATATCAATCCCAACCTAAAGAGACCCACTTAAAAGCCGTAAAACGTATCATAAGATATGTTAAACACACTTCTGACTATGGCTTATTTTACCCTAAAAATGATTCTTTTGACTTAATATCTTACCATGATGCTGATTATGCTGGTTGTAAATGAGACCGAAAATGTACAAGTGGAACTTGTCACTTTTTGGGGCATTCTCTGATTTCTTAGTTTAGTAAAAAGAAAAACACAATTTCTTTATCAATAACTAAAGCAGAATACATTTCTGCTGCTTTGGCTTGTTCTCAAGTAATATATATGCAACAAACTTTAAAAGATTATGGTTTAAATTTTTCAAAACCACCAATTTATTGTGATAATACTAATGCGATAAATTTATCCAAAAATACTACTCAACATGCTCGAACTAAACATATTGATATAAGACATCATTTTCTCAGAGATAATATAAATAAGGATGTAATTACTCTAGATTATATTAATTCCGAGAATCAAATTGCTAATATATTAACAAAACCATTAAATGAATCTATATTTACTAAATTAAGAAGAGAATTAGGTATTTGTTCAATAACTGAAATATAAAATATAAAATATAAATAACAAAGTATAATTAAAAATTAAATCAATTAATAAAAAAAATTAAAGGACCATGTCGACATACCCTCCCAACCCATGTCGACATATAACATTTTTTATTTTTAAAATTTTTTTCCCACCAAAATTCAAAATAGTTGGTTATATATTCTTCTCATTTTTGAAATTTTATTCATTCTTTCTGTAATTTCTCTGTTCTATCCTCTGAAATCAAATAATCAATGGCCTCCTCTTTCAAATCAAACAAAAATTCTACCTTTTCGTTTCCTTCTCCCATTTCTGGTCCATTTCAACGTACTACTCTTGCTCCTGTGACGAAAAGGAGGATTCTTTGAAGGATGCACTTCAGTAAATGACTGAAATCCAAGTAATGCAACTTCGAATGGCCAAGGAACAAGAGAAGCAAGGCAAAATCCTTAGGAATTTGCAAAAATTTCTAATGGACAATCATGCTAACCCAATCTAGATTGACGAAGACTCTTCAGAAGATCAAATACAAGAGGCCAGTGAAGAAGAAGAAGAAGTCCACATGGAAGAAGTGCACGCGGAAGATGACGACAAAGTCGTTTGCATTGGAGAAGTGTGCTTTGGCAAAGATGGAAATCTTATCGAACAACGTGGAAATTTCTGTTTCCACTATCCAAACTGTTCGATTCATAGATCTTCCATTTTCAAAGAAACTCATTAGTTTCTTTTCTCTTTTTCCTTTTGGTGTATGTTCTTTCTTACGTTTCCCACGAAAATGTAAATACAACAATATAATTAATGAATAATTTGTGTTCTTATATGTGCTATTATATGGACACTTAGTTAAGATAGTTAGTAGTTAAGATAGTTAGTTTAGGACTTAGTTAAGTGTTGATTATTTATGATAACACTATTATTATAATCACATGTCATAGAGTATTAGATTTAGAGGGAGTGATATAGTTTTTGTTGATATATTTGGAGTTAGTTTTTGTTGATGACAAAGGGGGAGAAATATAAAATAGGATAGTCAGGCATAGATTAAGGGGGAGTTATTAGGATAGAAGTAATATTTTATAAACAAAGGTTGTTTTTACTTTAAAAAAAAATTGAAAAAATGAAAGAACTAACTAAAACAAAGGAAAAATTAAAACAAGCGAAATCGAAAGAAACAAAACTTAGAAATTCTTATTTGTTACCCAACGTCGAAAGAGAAAATCCTTTTTCCTTTTGTTTTTTTCTTTTTCTTTTTTTTAATATGGAAAGACACTAACAAAAATTCTTTTTTTTTTGAATAAATCAAAACTAAACTAAAGAAACCAAACTTTTTTTAATGGACTAAAAGCAATTTGATAAAATAAAATCAAAACCAAACAAACAAAAGAAAAAAAAAAGGAAGTTTACTCTGACTCACCAACAAAAGTTTTATACCCGTCCCACTTACAAACTTTAGCAAATAAACTATAGTAATGACCAGAGACGAATTAAGACCAAATTCACAATCGATTTCAAAAAAAAATAAAAAATTCAGTCTCTTAAAATCATAAATAAATCGAATTCCCTTCCCAAATCCCAGAGTTTAAAAATTTCCAAAAGAAATTCGAATCTCAAGTTCGAACGTAGAATGTCTTGTGATGGCGTAGGTTCAGCGAGGGATCGCAGTTGGGTTTCAGGCGATTTGTAGTGGCGATTGGATTGGGACGCGGGTTGAGTTCGAGCGATTCAATTTGCAGAGGAAGGCGGTTCAAGGTTGGGTTTGTTGTTGGTGCTGTCTTGCGAGTTGTTGCTGTCGTTTCAGGTGGGAATTTGCGGTGGTTAGCGTGGGGATACTAGAGGTAGCAGCAGTAGTATTTTAGGAATGGCAGTGAATGTTGTATGAAGTCTGGGTGGTCAGGTGATGTTATGGTGATGTGGTTCAAGGCACTGGTTGCCGTTGTTATGTGTGATAATGAGGGATGATGGTTTGTAGATGTACAGGGTATTGGTGATGATGTAGGCTGATAAAGGCAGGCGATGGGAGGAGAGGCAAATTCCTAAAAACTTCACTGCAATTTCATGAAAATTCGTGTATGATTGGGGATGTTAGGTGATTGGTTTTGGGGATTTGGGTCTGGCGAGTGGCGATGGGCGTTTTCGCTTTTGTTTGCAGCTTCGTGGTCTTTGGTTGTTCTAGCAAGAGGAGCAATGGCCACAGTTGGTGAAGAGACAGCGGGGTGAGTGGCTGTTATGGTTTGTGGCAGTTGATACGGTTGTGGTTGTAGCTGTTATGGATGTTTATCCGTGGTAGGTTATAGAGAGGCAGCAAGTGGTCGTTCAGTTGTATGAAGGGTTGATGAAGCAATTGTTTGGGGAAGATGACAGGCGTGATTGGCTTGATGACAGTGGAAATCAAATGTGTAATGATGAGTCAAGAAGAAGTGGAAGAGTATGGCAGGGGGGTCTGTCGAATGATGATGTAGCTGCAGTTGTCGGCACTGGGTGATTTTGTAGCAAAAGTGAATACTGCTGCAGGGGACTGTGTTGTGTTTGGTAATGGTAGTGGTACGGGTTTAACTGTGGTAGTTTGAAGATGAGGTAGTGTGTTTTTGTGGATGGTATTGAATGGTGAAGATGGCAATATGAAGTCAGTGGTCAGTGGTCAGGGGTTGTAGACAGAAGTGGATATGGTTGTAGACAGAAGGCAACAGGCTATGGTTGAAGATGGTATGTATTTTGTGATGCAAAGAAGAGGGGATTGTTTGATAATGGCAATGAAGGGGTAAGTGTAGTGCGACAGAGAATGGTAGGCAGGGGTGTAGAAGTTAAGTTGTTTGCTATGTATCGTGACAGAGAGTGTGCAACAGTGACTGTGCACAGAATGTGGGACTGGGAGGATGTGCAGGCAATGGATACGAGAGGGTTGCTGGTGGTAGCGATTGCGGTCGAGGTGAATGTTGATGGTTTGGCACAGTTGAAGGTGAGGTACAGGCAGGAATGTTGGTATGCAGAAAGGTGCAACAGTGCACAGTTATATGCACAGTTTGAGGAACAGTGAAGCAAGGCAGATGCACAGCAACAGTAATTAGTCAATTTTTGTTTTTTTTGTTTTTGAAACAATGTAATACAAAAATTTGTACAAAACAAAAATAAAATAAAAAATGAAATGCAAACATAAAGGGAAATAAAATATTTTTGTTTTTGAAATGAACTTGTGATGTTTTTTTATATAGAAATAGAAATGCAAATGCAAATTGAAATTAGAAAACACACACACAAACAAATGCAAACACAAATCAAACTCACACAATTTTTTTTAAACACAACACACACAAAACAAACACACACTAAAATCAAACACAAATAATTCGAAGAATAGAAAACTAAAATCAAAACAACTCCCCGGCAACGGCGCCAAAAACTTGTTCGTCGACGGAAATTCTATCGGTTTAGAAAACCGTCGAACGAATATAAATTAAAAATAACCGCAAGCGCACGGTGTGCGAATGTAGCACGCGGCGAATACGGGTCGATCCACAGGGAATTGATGATTTTAAAATTCTATTCAATCAAATTAACCAAACTTGAAAGTGTGATTAGCTAAAAATGTAAGAAACTAACAAAAAGAAAAGAAATGCAAATATGAGAGTTAAATGACAATTTAGAGAATATATCCACTCTCTAGATCATGTAGTTCAACACATGAAATCATGATCTCTCTTTTATGGTCATTAGTGTTTTAATTGATGTGTTTATTATAAGTATGGCATATTTGAGCTATTGATTAGCCAACATAAGCCATCAAACTATAACACACCCCTTAAAACACTTACTAACTTTCATGAAACTTGACAAAGAAAATGAAAATGAAATCTATTTTAAGTATGGCCTATTAACTATTGATTAGAAACATAGACCATCAAATTTTAATTTCAAATCACTTTCTTATGCCATAATCAATATCGATGAAGAGGCATTTGTGTTAATGATTGTTTAAGCATAGTCTATTTGGTGTCAACAATATAGACTATCAAATTCAAGGCAAAAACAACAAATAAAACCACTTCTATCATCATCATTAAGCATAAAAAGAGAGCATGAATTAACAAAATGTTGAAGCTACATTAATTAGAGAGCTTCATTACCCCTAAATTGAAGGGGTTTAGCTTCTCATATTTGCCATTTTATTAACAAATGTAGCTAACAACATGAAAGCAAAATGAAGAGGAAAAAGAGAGCAAAATGAAAAGATAAGCTATTTAACTTGCATAAAAGAAAAGAGATCTACACTACAACATGAAAGTAAATGAACATGTAAGTAAAAGGAAACACTAATTAACATTGCATAAAAAGAAAAGAAAATTACATAAAATAAAAATGGCTAAGTAGCCATGAAAAGAGAAAGAGAGCTTTCTTTTATTTGGTCTAAACTAATGAAGAGGAAGAGGAAGAGGAAGAGAGGAGGCCTAAGAGAGACTAAGAGAAGAGAGGATTACATGAAACATATGAGGTATATATACAAGTTTTAAAACCCTAATTCACTTTTTGGGGAATGCCCAAAATTCCCTTTAGGAAGTGTGGAGGCTAAGTAATCATTAACATGTCTTAATACCCCATTAAGTGTACATGAAACCATTAACTCCAAAAGCATGTGCTTTAGCCTTTAATTTGTACATTAAGGTAGGTGGGTGGGGTCCTCCATGATCTTCACTTTAAATTATTTCCATCTTCATTCCTTTATATTCATTGTGCATGCATATTTCTTCATGAAACCACTCCTATTTGAGACCAAATTCCTACAAAAATATATAAAAAAATTCAATTAATTTTTCTCAAAGAAATATATGCACACAAATGACCTTTTTGCCCCTATATGAAGATGGATATGTGATAATTTAGAATTAATATGAATTTTGGTTAAAACAAGTTAAAATACCCAATATGATCATTTATTTAATTTAAATAGAATAAATATGGTGGTAAAAATATGCACATTTACGTGCACATCAAATACCCCCACACTTATCTTTTTATTCGTCCTCGAATAAAGAAAAACTAAGATAAATCCGTTTTCGTAGAGAGCACGATTGCATTGAGCATATGCAACAAGCCGTCAAACCTCTGGGTGTCCCCAGTAGGACGAGTGTTGTCTCGTGAGGGTTTTCAGCGGATACTATCCACAAAATCCAAATGCATGATGAAAATATTTACAAAATGCAAGATTTATTTACAAAGAGATGAATGCGAATTTTTGAAAATATTTACAATGAAGGATTTACTTTTAAATTGACACGAATAAGTTAAATATAGGTTTTGGTTATTATCTTGAAAATTTATGTCATTTACTTGTCAAAATTTCCAAGAAAAATCAAGTTATCATAACAAATAGACAATAGTTTAACTTGTTTCGGTTGATAACAAAGTGTAATTATAAAATGAATCCTTAGTTGATTATCAAAGTTTGTCAAAGTGGTATTTTCATTTCTTTTCAATAACAAATCAAATCAAATAAGTAAAAATAGTGCTAGGATTTCAATTGCTTGCTCTCTCATTATTTTCAAGAAAAATTACACACCTAGCTCGGGTAAACTGAGGCCAGATATACTACCCATGCACTGCCTTACGGGCTTATGTGAGGGGAGTACAGAGCATGGCGAGTGCACACACTTTCATGCATACACTATCGACCGTAGGTGGTTTTTATTAAGTCTTTTTTTTACATGTGTTCCATACATCATAACCGTGAGGACTTTTGAATGAGTATGAAAGCACATAATCAAAAATTCCAAGTAATCACCCATGCATAACCGTGAGGACTTTTAAATGAGAGTGAATACTTGGATGTCATTTTTTTTGTGTGGGAGTTTTGCAAAATCATCTTAGTACCATTTAACTTAGAAGACAAAAAAAAATGTTATATCCTTTACTTTAAATCAACCACTTTTTAAAACAACGATTTTCAATTAGGATGTACTTCATAATTAACACATATGAATCTTCCTATATACTAGTTAAACCATTATTATTTGTAATCAAACTTCATTTTTATTTTTGTTAAGACCAATAAATTTTCAAAAACTTCAATTTAATAAACCAAAGCCATATATTTATTTTACAGTGTTTTTTTTAAACATAAATCAAAAGAAAATTTGTTTTTGGGATTTTTTTTTAAAGAGCAAAAATAAACCATGAAAAAGAAAAAAAATGAAGCTGAGTCTCCCCACACACTTGATTTTGACTGTGTCCCCACAGTCAACCCAAGTGAAAGGGATGTTTATTATTATTTACATGAAAACGAATGGTATTTACACGAGATCAGAAAGTATATTGTCAAAAAGTAAATGAAACGGTCTTCCAAAAACCGATTCATTTGTCTCGTCGAGTATACGAGACACAGCTTAAGCTCGAAAAACCAAACCATTTGAAGTTGAATGTTGATTTGGAAAAATGAATGTCATTTTATTGAAAATTGAATGAGTTGTTTTGTTTTCGATGATTTTTGGGGCAGATAAAACAAGTGATTGAAATTCAAGTTTATTTTCACCAAATTGAAATTCAAGTTTGTCATTGAAAAATTCTTCAAAATTATTGATTTCAAAATCAAAATGGTGATGTAAATCTTCCCCTTCATAATTTAACAACTCATTTCCGAAAAGTCCAAAGAATTCATGTTCATTAAATTCGTCTTCCTTTGTTGTATTATCAACAACTTTATTACATGTCTCAAGTTCAAAATTCGAAGTAGTTGTATTCAAATTTTCGAAATCAAGAAAAGGAAGATCGAATTTCAAATTTGGTTCCACATCATTAAAAGAATTGAAATCCAATTCAATTACCATGTTTTCAACAACTTCATTAAGATTTTCGTTTTCAATTTCAAAAGTTGTTATTTGAAAATCATCGATTTGGGTAAAAGATGGATTCTCACTTGACTCATCACACATTGGAATTTGATTTTGCTTTTCACGTTGTTTCATATAAGATTCAAACAACAAATCTGTGTGATCATCGTAGATTTCGTTCGTTTGTTCAACAAAATCCAATTTGTAATTATTAACTTGATAATTTTCGATTTGGATTCGTTTAGAACAAAAAATTTCACTCGTAACGTAGTCAAGATTATTCCCATTGCCAAAATTATTTGAAAAGTGTATCACTTTTTCGTTTTGATTTTGAAATTTATTTTGGAGTTCAAAATTGTATTGGCATGGGTTATACTCGAAATCGTTTGAATTTTGAAGTGAATTCAAATTTTGATTATTTTGAAAACTTTTATTCGAGTTATTGCACAAATATTAATTACACAACTTATTTATCATTTGATTTTGTTGTGTAGCGATTTCAAGTAAAGATGAAATGCTATTTTCAAGATTTGAAGGTTGGTCGTCATTTTAAAAATTTGGTGGTTCAAAATTCGAATCGTTTAAACAATAGTTGTTGTTAAAATATCTATACGAATTTGGAGTGAACTCATATGGATTATATTGATTTTCACAACTAAATTCAAATGAGTAAGAGAGAGGAAACTCGGACATTTTCAAGATTTTTTTTTTGTTGTTTTTTTTAATAAAGAAAAATATTTACAAGTGGAATTCATTTTTCAAAATGGAAAATTGATTTTTGTTTTGTTTTTGGATTTTCAAAATTTTTTTGGCTTTTTTTTAAGAACAAATTATATATATTTTTTTTGGATTTTTGTTTTTCTAAATTTTTTGGATTTTAGAAATTTCAAAGGAAAAGGATTTAAAAATTGCAAAGAAAAATAAAAGGAATATTTACAATTTTTTTTTAGTTTTGGATTTTTGAATTTTTTTTTTGTTTTTTGTTTTTTTTTTAAATATGCATGAACAAATGCAACTAAATGAATGCAAGGGTTAATTACAAATGATTTATCCTAAGTTAACCCAAAATTGTATATTCACAAATTGTCTTAAATCAACAAGATAGTTCTCAGCCAGGTAACGGGCAGGATTTATCGGTGCACCACGAATCACCGTAGTAATGCAGCCGAAGGTTTAAGTACCTTCAGAGGAACAACCGCTATAATACTTACGAATCACCGTAATATTTATAAATGGTTATTACTCTGCCGTAGCCTAGACACCAAGAAATTAAATTGTTCAAAGAAGACAAATTGTTAATACACAATTAAGTGTTATCGATGTCTAACCGTTATTGTTAACAAAATTTTAGAATGAAATGCAAAGCAGAAATTAAACGTGTATTAAAAATGCAACTATGATGTTTTTTTTTTTAAATGCAAATGCAACCAACCAACCAACAATTCAATTCAAATAAAACTAGAAATGAAAGAAGAATTTTTTAGCAAGCAGAGCAATTTATTTTGGCTAGCTAAGGAAGCAATTTTCAGCAAGCTATTCTTCCTTTATTTCATGCTTTGGCAACCTGAAAATTAAAAACTAAGATATATACAATATTTTTAATTTTTTTTTGGTTTTTTTTTTTGAAAGGAAACTTAAAAACTTGTTCGTCGACGGAAGTTCTATCGGTTTAGAAAACCGTCGAACGAATTCAAATTATAAAATAACCGCAAGCGCACGGTGTACGAATGTAGCACGCGGCGAATATGGGTCGATCCGCAGGGAACTGATGATTTTAAAATTTCCTACTCAATCAAATTATACCAAAGTTGAGAGTGTTTTTAAGCTAGAAAATGAGAAAATGAACTAACTAACAAAAAGAAAAAAAATTCAAATATGAGAGTTAAATGACAATTTAGAGAATAAGTCCACTCTCTAGATCATGTAGTTCAACACATGAAATCATGACCACTCTTTTATGGTCATTAGTGTTTTAATTGATGTGTTTATCATAAGTATGACATATTTGAGCTATTAATTAGCCAACATAAGTCATCAAACTATAACACACCCCTTAAAGCACTTACTAACTTTCATGAAACTTGACAAAGAAAATGAAAATGAAATCTATTTTAAGTATGGCCTATTAACTATTGATTAGAAACATAGACCATCAAATTTTAATTTCAAATCACTTTCTTTTGCCATAATCATATTTTGATGAAGAGGCAATTAGTGTTAGTGATTGTTTAAGCATAGCCTATTTGGTGTCAACAATATATGCTATCAAAATTCAAAGCAAAAACAACTAGTAAACCATTTCCATCATCATCATTAAGCACAAAAAGAGAGCATAAACATCAAATTAAGTTGAAGCTACATGATTAGAGAGCTTCATTACCCCTAAATTGAAGGGGTTTAGCTTCTCATATTTGTCATTTTATGAACAAAGGTAGCAAGCAACATTGAATAAGAAAAAGAGAGCAAAATGAAAAGATGAGCTAATTAACTTGCATAAAAGAAAAGAGATCTACACTACAACATGAAAGCAAATGAACATGTAAGTAAAAGGAAACACTAATTAACATTGCATAAAAAGAAAAGAAAATTACATAAAATAAAAATGGCTAAGTAGCCATGAAAAGAGAAAGAGAGCTTTCTTTTATTTGGTCTAAACTAATGAAGAGGAAGAGGAAGAGAGAAGGCCTAAGAGAGACTAAGAGAAGAGAGGATTACATGAAACATATGGGGTATATATACAAGTTTTAAAACCCTAATTCACTTTTTGGAGAATGCCCAAAATGCCCTTTAGGAAATGTGGAGGCTAAGTAATCATTAACATGTCTTAATACCCCATTAAGTGTACATGAAACCATTAACTCCAAAAGCATGTGCTTTAGCCTTTAATTTGTACATTAAGGTAGGTGGGTGGGGTCATCCATGATCTTCACTTTGAATTATTTCCATCTTCATTCCTTTATATCCTTTGTGCATGCATATTTCTTCATGAAACCACTCCTATTTGAGACCAAATTCCTACAAAAATATATAAAAAAATTCAATTAATTTTTCTTAAAGAAATATATGCACACAAATGACCTTTTTGCCCCTATATAAAGATGGATATGTGATAATTTGGAATTAATATGAATTTTGGTTAAAATAATTTAAAATACCCAATATGATCATTTATTTAATTTAAATAGAATAAATATGGTGGTAAAAATATGCACATTTACGTGCACATCAGTTGTCATCATCAAAAAGGGGGAGAATGTTAGTCCTTGAGATGATGGTTTTGATGACAACAACCTTAGAATAGATTATAAAATATAAATACTAACATTATAGTTTAGAAACATGTGTATACGCAGGAATTAACCATGCATGTACCAAGAATGAAGACTGTACAGTATAGAGATTCAAGATATCAAGATTGAAGACTCATGAGTATCAAGATTATCAAGAGTTCAAGTAATTTATCTTTTAATTATAAATTTTGTTAAAACTCCTAGAAAAGCACTGGCATCTTAAAATCCAATTTATTCGTGGAATGGAATCCACTTCGAGCCTGTTAAAGGGATGAAACCCTAAGTAGGATGAAACGTACGAAAAATTTAGTGGAACATTGTTTTGTATCCGCTAATTTTTATTTAGAATGATTTTTACAAAATTATATCTTATTTTCAAAATGTTTTCAAAACCTTCCTTTTAAAAGCATCAAAAACATCTCTCCTGATTTCAAATACTTTTAGCCTCAAAATAATCTTTAATTTCAAAATCAAATTATCCGTGGTTTTAACTATCTTTAATAATAATATATTTAATTTTAAATTATTTATACTTAGATTTAAATATAAAGTCATAGTAAAATTTTGTATATATTATTCTATATATTTACTTATGTATTTTAACTATAGTCAAGTATATTTATAAAGTTTAAAATTGTTTTAATATAAGATAAAAGTTATTATCAAAGAAAATCAAATCATCAAAATATCCTTTTGGGATGTCGACATGCCCATGTACCCTATGTCGACATAGTGTCAGTTGAATTCAAAATTTAAATTTCAAAAGAAGTATCTATTCGTCATATCTCTTCACGAATGGACATGGCTATTGTTCTTCTATAAATAGGGGATGTTTTCAACGAATTTAAAAATAGTTTTTCTGGTTTTTCACTCCTCTTCTTCTTCTATATTTCTATATACATATTCTTACCATTACTCTGCCGAAATCAACATTGAATCCAACTAGATTACCTCTGGTTTGATTCTCTATCACTATCTCAACAAGATCCGCAGTGCTATTCAGAGTTATAGGATTTTTGTAATCAACTTAGCGAGAAAAGGGGTGATTGTAGCCTTGGAAATCAATCAAGCGAGATAAGGTGTGATTGTAGCCTTGGAAATCAATTGGGTGAACTTGTTGCCCGGAAAATCAAGTATCTCTACCCAGAGGATTGTGAATCTGAAGGGTGTACCTCGTTGCGTTGAAATCGAGGGTGTAATTGTAAAGATTGTTTTTGAAAGGAAATCTGTACTTGTGTGCGGGACTGGATGTAGGGTAACTCCGAACCAGTATAAAATCCGGTGTGTTCTTTCCTTTACTGCTTTTACTTTATATTTGCATCTGTGTTTGATTCTATGATCATATCTGCGTCCGAATATTATATACATTTGTGTTTAAATTAACAAAAACTCAAAAAGATTTAATAATTCTCTAAAACACTATTCACCCCCCTCTAGTGTTTATCCTAGCCTTAAGATCCTTAATCTGCATTTCTCATAGGCTGGCTGTATGGAAAATTGTGGGCACCCAGAGTTTAGAAAGTGAATAATAAATTCCATGTCAGTCATGGGACTGGTGTGAGATCATAAAAACAGTTATTTTCACAAAGAAAATAAAAAAGAAATCTGCTATGCTTTTGAAAAATGAACTACCATAAGGCCTCCCGGCACACACACAGTGCAATCGCACACTTAGGGGAGATTTCTCCTTATGATAGTCAAACATGCTTGATACACAAAATCTCTTTAATATTATTATTATTAGCGCATATTGAGGAAAACATTTCAAAACTACAATATAAATCTTAGCCAGCATAGGTACCATTATATTATGCATGCTATAGCTACCTCCTGAGGAGGCAGGTTATGCAATTGCAATCGTAAAGGGCTCGTATTATTTCTTTGGACTTTCAACAAATGGTCAGGCTAAGGAACTTCCTATGCCATATGGGTACGCCTCTGGAGGGATGTCTCGAAAACATAACCAGCTCTCTGCCAACACAAGGTTTGGTTACCTCTGTAACTAGGTAACTACTACAGGAGTATGCCATCCCCTGGTCGTTAGCGACCTGTATCCGAGGATCCTCAACCACAAAGCAACAACCATAAAGTATAATAAATTTGCAGCAACCACATAAGTTAAGTATCTGAGCTCCATACCATGATACCACCCTTTTCCACAAGGAAATGACATACCCTAAAGGGCATGACTCTCATAACCTTGTCGCATTCTTCCTGTTTCAACCATTTCCGAGGTGTGAGGTCCGACGAAGTCTCATCCACAAAGCTACACATTTCACAAATCCATGCTTCGATCAACAAATGATCAGCAGCACTTCGTATACCACATTACCAAATTGGGAATGCATCACTAATAACCATCGACTACATAACCTCTGAGCTCGTACGTCTCAGAGAAGGGTGGTAAGCTAAGAGAATAAATTCTCCGCCACCAACAGAAATGTATTTGATAGAAACCAGCTTTACCTCTCAAAGTGTAACATCAGACACACATCCATACAAGTCCGTTCCAGGATCGAACGGAATCGAAGGCACTTCAAAGAAGCCCTCACAAATCCGGATATTCACTAATCACGTCCGGAATCCCCATCACAAAGGGTGATAAAATCTCTATACCGGAGAAACCCGGTGCATAGACATTTGACAGGTAATCCTTTCGCTTTTGAAAATACCCGGTCTTCAACGCCATCTTTAAATGCAATCCCATTTCGTCGCATCATTATTTAGAATGGGTTTTATGACACAAAGTCCTTTTCCGGCTAATCCGAATAATGAGCGATTATTTTTAAAAATAAGTGTTCATTCAGATTTCAAACAAATAATAACAAATTTCCACTTTGATCTTTTAAACAAAAGATCCATCACTATCACAAAGATTCGATGTGGTTTTCGAATATCCATTTGGAATCCGACCCCCCGTCGCAATGAAATTAAGACGCCATTTAAAGGCAAATATTGATAGTCGGTTATTTATCTATCAATCAATATTCACAACATTTACCAGATTTAAATTATTTTCCTAAATTATTTATTTTCAAAATATCTTCGCAAGATATTTTTTACACTTCAACACTTTGAAAACAAATTTCAAATCACTTTTCACCTTTCAATCCTTTGAAAACAAATTTCAAATCACTTTCCTCACATGGAATAAATTTCCAAATATTTATTTCTACCGAAAATTTGCCACGTGGAATAAATTTCCAAATATTTATTTCCACTGAAAATTTGCCGATTTCAAATACTTTAAAAATAATTTAAAACACATCCAAAATATACTTGGAAACATTTAAAATAAAACTATTTTTAAAACATATTATTTTAAGACATTAGTTTTGAAATTTTATACTCATATCTCATATAAATCTTAAGCCCAAAATAATTTTAAATTTAAATTATTAGATGGAGTATACTATATGAATAACCATTTTCTAAATCAAATATCAATTAAATCTTTAAATAATCACTTCTATAATCAACTAAATAAATCTTTACTTTAAAGATTTAAAAACAACAACTTAAGAGAATAATTTCTCCAAAGTATCCTTTTAAAACCAACTTTAACACTTCCAATTTGTATTCGAAAGCTACTTAAAAAAACATACTCGGCATTCCAGGGAAAATACTCCTTCCATTTCAAAATGGACCATTTAAATCAAGAAATAAATTCTTCTTGATTTATCTAAATTTATATTCCAAATCCCAAATTTCTTTCCACAATTTAGAAATAAACCAATATTTATTTTTAAAACAAATTTCCCTTTCCTTTTTAAATTACCATTGTGGATTTAAATTTTCAAATAACCACTGATATACGATTTTCAAATTGATTTCAAAAATAATTTCCAAACACCAAATCAGTTTCCAAATTTATTTCCAATTTTATTTCAAATACCAAATCAAATTCCAAATTTATTTCTAAATTTATTTCAAACACCAA
Organism: Allium cepa; assembly: GCA_030765085.1. NCBI lineage: Eukaryota > Viridiplantae > Streptophyta > Magnoliopsida > Asparagales > Amaryllidaceae > Allium > Allium cepa. The sequence goes on along the minus strand of CM060936.1, from coordinate 21,667,226 downwards.
ATCAATTTTCATATTGATTTCCCAAACATTTATTTTTAACCACCAAATCAATTTCCGAATTTATTTCTAAATTTATTTTCTTTTAAAATAAATTCCTTTATCTCTTCCAACTATTTATATTCTGTATTTTAAAATAAATTCTTCAACTTTTGAATAATATTACTTGAAATCCATTTATTAAAATCCTTTCCCCTATTTTTGGAATTAATTCAATAGGATTCAAAAATAAAACTTTATTCTTTTAAAATTCCTTCTTTTAAATTTATTCAATTTCCTAAAATAAATTTAATATTTCTTGTATCTTACGATACCAATAATAAAATCGGCCAAACCATAGCCTACAATAATTTTCAGTCACAAATAGAATCATACACGGATTATAATTAAATCAACACGCAACATATGAAACAAATTCAAATTTTTGAGGAATCCAGTTGGATCCCTACAACCTATTCCCCTGCATCCACAGATGTTAGCACAACAATTAAATACCTGTTCCACTTCAAGGTCGAATATCGCAGTATATGGGATTAAATAATATCATCCGCTATTATGCAGCGCATAGGGTCTCGTCCGCTATATAATGTGGGAAATCAATCACTCCAAATACATATATAATACCAATTCCACTTCAAGGTGGAATATCGCGGTATATGGGTTTATATAATATCCTCTGCTATTATGCGCTGCATAGGGTCTAATCCAATAAAACTGATAATAATTTATCATCCAAGCACAAAATCAATGATTTTAAACTTAACAATTTAAAATTAAATCGGAAAATCCGATTGTGTGAGGAGATCTCACCTTTGCCTTTATTTGCAATCCAATCCAAACAGCCGTTTCTTCCCGATTTAAAACCTTGTATAACAATTATATAAGATTTCATTAATATTCGAATAAATCGAACAATTAAATTCCATTTGATAATTAAATTAACCAGTAATTTATTTTAAACTAATAGTTTTAATTATAAACTAACTTTCTTTTAAATAATCTTCTTAGTAACTAAAAAAATTTAGATAAGTTAACTAAACAATTTATTGCCTTTAATAATTTTTTCCCTTAACATAACTTAATATATCAAAATATATGCATGCATATTTATTTTATTCTTAATTCTGGAAATACTATCCTTATAAAACTAGTTTATATTGCAAAATCTCTATAAAAATAAAATCTATATTGCTATTAAAATCCTATCTCTAAATTTTATATAATTTTCTAGAATCTAAATTTTACATAAGTTTACAATTCAAAACATTTAAAACCGTTGCCTTCATAAATCTTATATATATATATTTCATGTTTTTTTGAATTAAAACATGCATATGTATATCAATTATTATTATTATTATTTTACCGTTAAAAATTTCTATTTTCAAAATCCTATCTACATAAAAATTAATTTCTGTAAAAAAATAAAAATAAAAATAATTTTTTTACTGTCGCACGATCCCTGACGAATCCCACGACGAACCACATCACGCGACTTGCCCAAGCATCGCCATGCCCCCTCCGACATTGCTCTCGAGTGCGGGAACGACTCGCGATGATCGCACCGCCACAACCTTCCATCAAGTCGCCGCCGCGCGCGCTTGTGAACGCCGACCCCACATCGCCTTCAAGTCCTCGTTTCCAAATCGCGCAACTCCACCCATTCCTCTAATCGACTACGAATCGATTGGCCTGCCATGCACACATTTGAGGATTGAAGCACTTGATTTTGATATGAGATTATGGGCTTGTCTTGATTTCGATCGGCCATTTTTGTTTTGATTTTCGTTCGAATGCGATTCGATTTCGGTAACTGATGAAGAAGAGGAAAGGCTATTTTTGATTTTTGATTTGAATGCTTGGAAGAAGAAATCTAGGTTCCCTTTTTTCCTTTGAATACACGTGCTGATTTATAAACGACACATGCTCTTCAAGGTGACAAGTGTGGCTGCATCTACAGTGAATTTGAAAAGGAAACATTTATAGTATATTTAAATTTAAATTTAAATTCAAATCGTTTTGATTTCCACGAATCAAAATTTCGATCTCCAATGGAGGCATGCCGCTAAGCGTTTATAAGCTTATACCCCTATTCTGAACGCGATGGAAAAGATTTCGAGTCCAAATTCGATCGTATGGAGAAGATAGCTTTTTGAACCCAGCTTACTAAATTATATTTCGATGTAAATTCAGCGTGTTTGCTTATCGTACGACTAAACGATCACTCCACATACTACGAAAATTGAAATCCGGTAATAATACAATATCACGGATCCAATGGAACTGATTTCGTTGAAATCTGAGACTACGCCTCGGAAGGCTATTTTTAAATACCAATTTAAATGATATAAATTCCAAAATTGAACAAAACATTTTCAAATCCAATTCTGAAGCTTCCATTATCTTTAGTATTATCAATATGAATTTTCTAAGCCATCAAATTATTTTTAACAAGATAAAAACTGAAGATTCAAATTTTTACCCATCTTTAATAAATTAAATTCAATAATTTTATTGCCAAACAAATAGATATTTTTGAAATTCAAGTTAACTTAACTTCCAAATATTTAAAATCAATTAATATTCTAATTTCAAATGTCCAATATTCTAAGTCGTCACATTTTTCCCCTTAAAAGAATTTCGTACCGAAATTAGTAGTTAAGAAGAATGATCGTTAACCCATTTACTATTTTCCCAAAACCAAACAGTTTTATCACTTTGCCAAAACAAATCTTTTTTATTAAAGACCCATTATCATTTCAACTAACTTTCCAACCTTAACCATTACTTCCAAACAATATTGTTTTCTTAACAATTCGAATTTAAATTCCAATTTTAAATTTTCAAATTTTCTCATAAATTTTCCAACTCTTTAAATTTTCGAAAAATTTCGCCAGCGTCTCCTTTGCGTGTCTAGCTCGGTATGACTACAGAATGGCACCACGAGCCCCCATATTTCAAAAGAAAACAAAACGCCCAGTGGCTAGACAAGAAAGTCATCAAATTTCATATAGAAATTTAAATACATACCTTTTGTCGAGCAATTCAAGTTTATCTTCGAAATCAAAATCCCAATTCCATTTCCTTTATAATACCCATATATCATGCTTAACAATAATGTCTAATCACAACATTCAAAACCATTTTATACATTTCTTTGCGAAATTTCAATATTCATATCATTCAAACCCGTACGATGTCCGTATATCACTCGTACGCAATATCAAATCTGATCGCTCATTCGATTATACAATTTCACTTCCGAACTAGTATTGTCCACCCGACTTCCTAGTGCGAACACAGATCTAGTTTCTTGATCATAAACCATCATTCTCCTTGCATAGTTCTAAACTATGATAGAGAATTTCCAGAATCAACCAAAAATCCACATCCAGGTTCACCGTCGGAAATCGAATGAAAAATTCCAATATGGATCGATGTAATTATCTTGAAATTCTATGCTCGAATTCTAGATCAAATCGCTATGCGAATAAAATAACATACGTACATCCTACATATTTATTCCAATTGATTATTAACTATATCAATTTTATTTTTTATTCACATCGATTTTCATTCACTTATTCACAATTACCATTTCCCAATTTCCAGTTTATCCTTTATTCACTTATCAATTTAGAATATTTTCTTAACTCCAAATTTTACTTAAGAATTTCATCATTTATTTCTTAAGTTAATATAAATATTCTATATACTTCTTATATTTAAATAGGATTCAAATTCCATATGAATTCAATTTACCTTTCATTTATAATTATTGAATTCAATTCATTTTTAAACCATATTTATTTTGTCATTCCTTCAATTAGTTTCACTTTCATTTACTTGCAAATGCAAATTCATTTATTCATTCACAATTTTTTTCCACCTTAATAAATTTTAATCCATAACTATTTTTATCAGATTCCAGAGTCTTTCTAGCATTTCGAAGTTATTTTTGAAATTAATTCAAATTATCTTTTGAATTCCCAAAACCAAACCTATTTTTCCAAATAATTTCCATTTAAAATAATTTGGCAGCAATTCCTCTCCTGGATCGAAAATGAACATCAATGATGCTGCAGTCATCATCGAAGTTATTTTCTAGCGACCCAAAAGAGTTTAGAGCTTTTATCCCTTTTTAAAAACATTTTTCCAAACCTTTGAAAATCATTTTCAAACTCAAAAGGGATTTAATTTCCAAATTTTTCCAAATTTCAAATCTCCTCAAAAATATTTCCAAATATTTCTCTGGAATTCTATTTCAAATTATAAATCACACTTACAATTTATATTAACAAATCCCATTTGTATATAAATTTATTTCTTAGCTCTTTGGTTATGTTTTCAATTTCTTATTCAATAATCAATGATAATAATTTAACATTATCACTTCCTAACATCCAAGCAACCATATACTATAATAATTTACGGAAAATGATTTCTTTTCTATACAAAAATAATTTGGGTAAATTTATCTCATTTACCCGATTTTAAAACAATACTGTGTCGGTTTATCATGTTTAAGAGATTTGAAACCCCTATCGACACAGTTCGCCAAACTGCACGGACTAGAATTTATAAACAACCAACCGATAAGCCAACACAATACAAAACAATTTTATATTCACTTACTAATACGCGCTTATATCTATTATTACACTCAAACTCATTCTAGAGTACTACTGACTCTAACTCTAATGAGTAACACCCACGAGAGCCAAGGTTGTCGCTTAACCAAATGCTCTGATACCAAAATGTAACGACCCAATTTTTTGACTTTCTAAAGTCGGCATCAATACGTCCACTGTATCCAATGCCGAGCAATCGAATACCGGAAAACCGAACCATTATGGTTTAAGAAGAAGGAGATAGAAGAAGAAACTGAAACAACAACATAATCTCAAATTTTGCAGCGGAACAACATATAATAGATAAATGAATAATCTTTAAAACAAAGAACAACAATACAATACAACACTGGCAGTTGGTATAACTTGACTCATATGGAAAATTAACTTTGCACCAACCATACGCAGTAAACACTACACAGTATAAGTGATACGCTTCGCCATTTAGCTTGCTCCTGATCTCCACAACATCAATTTCTAACTTCGCTCCAGAATAACGGATAACCTGACTCTAGGCTGTCCGTGTGGAAAATTGTGCAACCATAGTTTAGGAAGGGAACAATAAGCTCCACGTCAGTCATGTGACTGGTGTGAGATCTTAAAAACAGTTATTTTCACGAAGAAAATAAAAAAGAAATCCGCTATGCTTTTGAAAAATGAAACACCATAAGGCCTCTAGGCACACACACAATGCAATCGCACACTTTGGGGTGATTTCTCCTTATGATAGTCAACAACTACATAACCTCTGAGCTCGTACATCTCAAAGTGTAATGTCAGACACACATCTCAGTGTAATGTCAGACATACATCCATACAAGTCCGTTCCGGGATCGAACAGAACCGAAGGCACTTCAAAGAAGCCCTTGCAAATTCGGATATTCACTAATCACGTCCGAAATCCCCATCACAAAAGGTGATAAAATCTCTATACCGAAGCAACCGGGTGTAGAGACATTCGACAGGATATCCTTTCGCTTTCGAAAATACCCGGTGTTCAACACCATCTTCAATTGCAATCCAATTTCGTCGTATCATTATTCGGAATGGGTTTTATGACACAAAGTCCACTCCCGGCTAATCTGAGTAATGAGCGCTTATTTTTAAAAATAAGCGTTCATTCAGATTTTAAACAAATCACAACAAATTTCCACTTTGATCTTTTAAACAATTGATCCATCACTATCACAAAGATTCAATGTGGTTTTCGAATATCCATTTGGAGTCCAACCCCCGATCGCATCGAAACTCAGACACCATTTAAAGTCCAATATTGATAGTCGGTTATTTAACTATTAATCAATATTCACAACAGTTACCAAATTTAAATAATTTTTCCAAATTATTTATTTTCAAAATATCTTCGGAAGATATATATATTTTTTACACTTCAACACTTTGAAAACACATTTCAAATCACTTTTCACCTTTCAATCCTTTGAAAACAAATTTTAAACCACTCTCCTCACATGGAATAAATTTTCAAATATTTATTTCCACTGAAAATTTGCCGAGTTCAAATACTTTGAAATAAATTTAAAACACTTATCCAAAATATACTTGGAAACATTTAAAATAAAACTATTTTTAAAACATCTTATTTTAAAACATTAATTATGAAATTTTATACTCATATCTCATATAAATCTTAATCCCAAAATAATTTTAAAATAATATTATTATATAGAGTATACTATTTGAATAACCAGTTTCTAAATCAAATATCAATTAAATATTTAAATAATCACTTCTATGATCAATTAAATAAATCTTTACTTTAAAGATTTAAAAACAACAACTTAAGAGAATAATTTCTCCAAAGTATCCTTTTAAAACCAACTTTAAAACTTCCAATTTATATTCGAAAGCTACTTTAAAAAAACATACTCGGCTTTCTAGGGAAAATACACCTTCTATTTCAAAATGGACCATTTAAATCAATAAATAAATTCTTCTTTGTTTGTCTCAATTTATATTCCAAATCCGCAAATTTCTTTCCACGATTTAGAAGTAAACCATTATTTATTTTTAAAACAAATTTCCCTTTCCTTCTTAAATTCCCGTTGTGGATTTAAATTTTCAAATATCCACTGATATACGATTTTCAAATTGATTTCAAAAATCATTTCTAAACACCAAATAAATTTCCAAATTGATTTTCAATTTTATTTTAAGTACCAAATTAAATTCCAAATTTATTTCTAAATTTATTTCAAACACCATCATTTTCATATTGATTTCCAAAAGATTTATTTTTAAACACCAAATCAATATCCGAATTTATTTCTAAATTTATTTTCTTTTAAAATAAATTCCTTTATCTCTTTCAAACTATTTAAATTCCATATTTTAAAATAAATTCTTCAACTTTTGAATAATATTACTTGAAATCCATACATTAAAATCCATTCCCATATTTTTGGAATTAATTCAATAGGATTCAAAAATAAAGCTTTATCCTTTTAAAATTCCTTCTTTTAAATTTATTCAATTCGCTAAAATAAATTTCATATTTCTGGTATCTTACGATACCAAAAATAAAATGGCCAAACCATAGCCTACAACAATTTTCAAACACAAATAGAATCATACATAGATTATAATTAAATCAACACACAACATACGAAATAAATTCAAATGTTCGAGGAATCCAGTTGGATCCCTCCAACCTGTTTTCCTGCATCCACAGACGTTAGCACAACAATTAAATATCAATTCTACTTCGAGGTGGAATATCGCGGTATATGGGATTAAATAATATCATCCGCTATTATGCGACGCACAGGGTCTCATCCGCTATATAATGCGGGAAATCAATCACTCCAAATACATATACAATACCAATTCCACTTCGAGATGGAATATCGCGGTATATGGGCTTATATAATATCCTCTACTATTATGCGGCGCATAGGATCTAATCCAATACAACTGATAATAATTTATCATCAAGGCACAAAATCAATGATTTTAAATTTAACTATTTAAAATTAAATCGGAAAATCCGATTGAGTGAGAAGATCTCACCTTTGCCTTTATTTTGCAATCCAATCCAAACTATCCATTTCTTCACGATTTAAAACCTTATATAATAATTATAAAAGATTTCATTAATATTCAAACAAATCAAATGATTAAATTCCACTGGTAATTAAATTAACTAGTAATTTATTTTAAGCTAGTAGTTTTAATTTTAAACTAACTTTCTTTTAAATAATCTTCTTAGTAACTAAAATAATTTACATAAGTTAACTAAACAATTTATTACCTTTAATAATTTTTTTAACATAACTTAATAAATCAAAATATATGCATGCATATTTATTTTATTCTTCATTTTGGAAGTACGCATCCTTATAAAAATATTTTATATTTTAAAATCTCTATAAAATAAAATCTATATTGCTATTAAAATCCTATCTCTGAATCTTATATAATTTTCCAGAATTTAAATTTTACATAACTTTACAATTCGAAACATTTAAAACTGCTGCCTTCATAAATCTCATATATATATATATATATATATATATCTGTTTTTTTAAAATTAAAACATGCATGTGTATATCAATTAATATTATTATTATTTTACTGTTAAAAATTTCTATTTTCAAAATCCTATCTATATATAAATTAATTTCTGTAAAAATAAAAATAAAAATAAAAAAATTACTATCGCACGATCCCTGACGTATCCCACGACGAACCACATCATGCGACTTCGCCCAAGCATCGCCTTGCCCCTCGCCGACAACGCTCTCGAGCGTGAGAATGACTCGCGATGATCGCACCGCCACAACCTTCCATTGAGTCGTCGCCGTTCGCGCTGGCGAACGCCGACCCCACATCGCCCTCAAGTCCTCGTTTCCAAATTATGCAACTCCACCCTTTCCTCTAATCGACTTCGAATCGATTCGCCTGTCATGCACACATTTGAGGATTGAAGCACGCGATTTTGATCTGAGATTATGGGCTTGTCTTGATCTCGATCGGCCATTTTTGTTTTGATTTTTGTTCGAATGCGATTTGATTTTGGTAACTGATGAAGAAGAGGAAAGGGGAAATTTCACGAGGCTGCTATTTTTTTCTCTTATTTAAAATCATGGCCACCATTTTATTTGTTTTGAAAGAAAATGTTCTAGTTTGATTTTTGATTTGAATGCCTGGAAGAAGAAATATCGGTTCTTTTTTTTCTTTTTCCTTTGAATACGCATGTTGATTTGTAAATGACACGTGCTCTTTAGGGTGAAAGGTATGGCTGCGTCTACAGTGAATTTGAAAAGGAAACATTTATAGTATATTTAAATTTAAATTTAAATTCAAATCGTTTTGATTTCCGTGACTCAAAATTTCGATCTTCAATCGAGGTGTGCAACTAGGCGTTCATAAGGTTATGCCCCTATTCCAAACGCGATGGAAAAGGTTTCGAGTCCAAATTCGATTATATGGAGAAGATGGCTTTTTGAACCCAGCTTATTAAATTAAATATCGATGTAAATTCAGCGCGTTTGCTTGTCCTACAACCAAATGATCACTCCATATACTACAAAAATTGAAATCCGATAATAATATAATATCACGGATTCAATAGAACTAGTTTCGTTGAAATCCGACACTATGCCTTAGAAGGCTATTTTTAAATACCGATTTAAACGATATAAGTTCCAAAACTGAACAAAATATTTTCAAATCCAATTATGAAGCTTCCATTATCTTCATTATTATCAATATGAATTTTCTAAGCCATCAAATTATTTTTATCAAGCCAAAAGTTGAGGATTCAAATTATTACCCATCTTTAATAAATTAAATTCAATAATTTTATTGCCAAACAAACATATATTTTTGAAATTCAAGTTAAATTAACTTCCAAATATTTAAAATCAATTAAATATTCAAATTTCAAATGTCCAAAATTCCAGTTCGTTACAGTAATAATGTAAATTTTTTTTAAATAATTTTAAATAAATATATGGAATATTTATTTCAAAATTAAGAAATTACAGTGATAATTCAATAAAAAAATGAATATCTGGAAATTATGTTTTGATCGTATAAACGGATTCGAATTGCAAGATGATGAATTTTGACACAAATATCAAGATTTTTAGGTTTGTGAATATTGAGTATTCAAAAGATGAATGGAAATCGAATTTGTGTCAAGTCGACAACGACCACCTCAAACCAACCGACCACCCAAAACCCACAATATCACCACGGTTCAAAATCGAGTATGACAACACTCCACTGGAACCAGACTCAGCTACCAAAATCTCTGATCGATCTCGTTGCCACCTACAAGTCGACAACGACCACCTCAAACCAACCGACCATCCAGAACCCATTATATCGTTGTGGTTCAAAATCGAGTATGACAGCACTCAACTAGAACCAAACTCAATTACCAAAATCACCATGCCACGCCAACTCCAGCGATCAGAAATCGTGCAATTGATCCCAGAGCTTCGCCAGAGTCTTATACTTCTTTTCCCCGGGTCCGAGGAACTCCAGTGTACCATCGTTGACGAAATCAAGTCAAAAACTCACCTCAACCTAACTACTTGTTAAACCTTACATACGCCACCCTGATGATTTATAAATCCATCCATTATTTTTCTCGAGATCGCTAGATACCCTGATGCCTTCAGTCACGAGCGCGATACTCCACCACCTCCTGTCACCGAGAAATTGACACAAATTCGATTTCTGTTCATATTTCGAATATTCAACATTCGCAAACCAAAAAAACTTGATATTTATGTCAAAATTCATCATCTTGTAATTCGAATCTATTTGTAAGATCAAAACATAATTTCTAGATACTCAATTTTTTTTTTGAATTATCACTGTAATTTCTTAATTTTGAAATAAATACTCCATACATTTATTTAAAACTATGTAAAAAAACAAATTTATATCATTACAATCATTTTTCACTAAGGAATCAGAGTCTAAAATCAACTATATGAGAAGCAGTTGAATTCTTAAACATTAAGTTGTGATACCAAATATATTATTTGATAGCAACCCGTACTTCACCTAGGGCATTGGTTGCGTGGATGTCTGGCAAGGCTGAGGGCGGGGTTGCGCGATGTGTGGTGGTCGGAGACATGGGTTCGAGAGGGTTTTGGCGATGGGTTTTGGTCCAGTTTCGACTGAGTTGCTCGATTTTATCAGTGTCTTGTGCTATTAATTTAGGGGTTGGGATCGAAGATTTTGGTGATCGTCGATGGGTTGAAGGAGTCAGCGGTGGTCATCGTCATGGCGATCATCTGTGCAAGTGCACGGTGGTTCTATGGTGTCAGTAGTTTGAATAGTGGATGATTTTTCGAGGGATGACCCGGGCATATGGATGGGTGACTCGAGTAAAAACTCGAGTAGAACGTGAGTGTTATCATGTTTCAACTTTTAACCTGAAATTTTTAACAAAGTTTTAAAAAATAAAGAAAAAGGCGATTTTTCAGGGTATGTCTTGGGTGGGATTCGGGCTTGATCCGAAGCAGGGTCTAAAAACAGTTTTAAAAAGTTTTTAATGGTTTTACAAAAGCAAGAATCGAACTCAAGCGCACAGGAAGAAAGCATGCACGCCCCTACCACTTCGCCATCCATGCTTTCAAGTAGATTATTCACAGGTTCCAGGATCAAATCGTTTAATTCAACCCGATTAATTAATAAATACGGCTAATCAATATCGATAAGCTCTGATACCAAATATATTAAAGATCAATGTATATTATTCATACATTGATACCAAATTGATATAAATTTGGAATTTGATTTGTATATCAATTAATTAACAAATCCCGAATGTTGGTATCGAAAAGGTTGAGCATATCGAAAAATTGGATCGTTACATTTTGGTATCAGAGCAATTGATTAAGCGACAACCTTGACTCTACCGGGGAATACTCATTAGAGATAGAGTTAATAGTACTCTAGAATGAGTTTGAGTGTAATAATAGATATGAAAGCATATTTTTAGTGAATATAAAAATTGTTTTATATTGTGTTGGCTTATCGGTCGATTATTTATAGATTCTGGTTGGTGTAGTTTGGCCAACTGTATTAATAGGGGTTTCTAAACTCTTAAACAAGATAAACCGACACAGTATTGCTTTAAAAATCGAGTAAATGAAATAATTTTACCCAAACCATTTTCGTATATAAAAGGAATCATTTTTCGTAATTTATTACAGTATATGGTTGATTGGTTATTAGGAAATGATAATATTAAATTTTTATCATTGAAATTGAATAAGAAATTGAAATCATAATTAAAAGCTGAGAAATAACTTCATATACAAATGGAATTTGTAAATATAAATTTGTAAATATGATTTATAAATTGAAATAGAGTTCCAGAGAAATATTTGAAAATGTTTTTGAAAGAATTTGAAGTTTTGAGATTTGGGAAGAATTAAATTCGTTCTGGGTTTGAAAATGGTTTTCAAAGGTTTTGGAAAAACTTTTTGGGGGGGATAAAAGCACTAAACTCTTTACAGTCGCAGGAAAATAACTTTGGTGATGACTGCAGCATCATTGGTATTCATTTTCGAGTTTCTAGACGAGGAATTGCTGTCAAATTATTTTAAATAGAAGTTATTTGGAAAATTGGGTTTGGTTTTGGAAATTCAAAAGATAATTTGAATCAATTTCAAAAAAATGAAAAAAATGATTTTGAAACGTTGGAAAGACTCTGGAATAGATAAAAATAGTTGTGGAATAAAAATTTATTTGGTTGGAAAATAAATTGTGAATGAATAAATGAATTTACAATTGCAAGAAAATGAAAGTGGAATTGGATGTTGAAATTCTTTTGGAATTTGTAAGCAAATAGAACTGGAATTGGAATTGAATTTGATTTATGATAAACAAAGTGAAGTATTGAAATAAAACAGTAAGTGAAACTAATTGAAGGAATGACAAAATAAATATGGTTTGAAATGAATTAAATTCAATAATTATAAATGAAAGGTAAATTGAATTCATATGGAATTGAAGATCCAGTTTAAATAAAAGTATAGATAAAACCAAAGTGATGAAGTGAAATAATATAGGAAGTAGGTAAAATACTTATATCGAACTTAAGAAAACGAATGGTGTAATTCTTAAGTAAATTCAATATTGGAAATATACAAAGTTAATAATTGTGTGAAAATTGAATTGGAAAATTATGAAATGGCGATTGTGAATAAGCGTATTGAAATGAAAATCAAATGTGAATAAAAGAAAATTTGATATAGCTAATAATCAACTGTAATAAATACGTAGGATGTACGTATATTATTTTATTCGTGCAGCGATTTGATTCAGAATTCGAGCATAGAATTTCGAGATAGTTATATCGATCCGAGTTAGGATTTTTCACTCGATTTTCGACGACGAACCTAGATATGGAATTTTGGTTGATTCTGGAAGTTCTCTATCGTAGTTTACGGCTATGCAAGGAGAATGACGGTTTCTGATCAAGAAACCAGATCTAAGTCTGCACTAGGAAGTCGGGTGGACGATACTAGTTCGGAAGTGAAATTGTGTGATCGAGTGAGCGATCGGATTTGGTGTTGCGTACAAATGATATAAACACATCGTACGGACTTAAATGAAATAAATATTCAAACTTTTGTAAAGAAATGTGCAAAATGATTTTTGAATATTGAAATTGGACACTATGGATAGTAGGATATACAGGTGTGTTAACGGCAAAAGAAAAGAATTAGGATTTTGATTTCGAAGATAAATTTAAATTTCTCAACAAAGAGGTATGTATTTAAATGTCAGTAAATGACTTTCTTGTCTAACCACTTGGCTTTTTGTCTTCTTTTTGAATCTGGGGGTCCGTTTTGGCATTTTGTAGTCGTACCGAGCTAGCCGCACAAAGAAGATGCTGGCGAAATTTTCTGAAAATTTAGGGAGTTAGTCTCGGGTGAGCAAACCCCACTTAAATTATCTTTTATGGTTTGATGTTTGCATTTACATTTAAAAAGTATTTGTATATTTGCTGGAATATTCCTACATTGTCTGTGTATGTATATAAATAATTGGATATATGTCTGTATACATCTCTCTGTTGTTCTTCAAACACTAGAATTTCTCACAAAAATTCATATCTCAAAACACAAACAAATTTTGGTGATGATATTTAAATAAAATATTTTAGGATAATCAAGTTTTAAGTTTTAAAAACAATTTCAAGTGTTCAAGTTGAATAATTATTTCAAAAATTGCAAGTTATAGGTATGATTAAATATAAGTTCAAAATCAATTGTTTGGAATTCTTGTTATGGATCTGTTACCTGATTCAAACTTGCGAATAATGAATTTTAACATTGAAATCATATTTTTAAGTTTGGGAATGATGAGATTTTTGGAGACGAACGATCTTGAAACTTTGGTTGAATTCCGACGAACGACTAAACGATGGTTAACGAGATCAAGGCTGGAGGTGGTGTGTGTCATAGATCAAAGGAAAAATAGTGAAGGATTTTTTTAAGCACTGTGGTGATCGAGCGACTTTGATTTAGGGTTTAAACCCATATATTGGTCGAGGTTGGATTTTGAATTGCTATGGCGACGTCAGAGCACCAGAGTTGATCGCTCCGGTGGGGATCAAAGCAGGGGGAGTTGACGAAGCTCCAGTCGAAGTTGCATGGTTATCGATGGTCGATTGTGATGGTTCGAGGTGGTTTTCCATTGATGTTGTAATTCCAGGTTCGATAGACTTGTTCGATTTCGTGCCACAAGGGAGATCGTCGAACTTTGAGGGTCGGGTGAGTCGGAAAGGTGGTCATCGACTTGCTGATGACCTCGGCGAGGAACGTAAGTGGTCGGGTGATCGGGATACGTGCACGTGTGCACGTTTTATCAGGTGATGTTTTAGTTCTGGAGAAGAAGGTGTTTACTCGGGCTAGTCTCGGGGTTAATCGTTCTTTGACTCGAAGCAGGGAGGTGTGGGGTTGTGTTCGTGAGTGTCTCGAGTGTTGGCTCAGGAAAAATTTGTTTGGGACTCGGGTTTGTTAAGATTGAATGAACCAAGGTTTTAAAAGCAAAAGAGAAATTATGAACAAGTTTTCGAGGATTTTAATTGTTTTAAATTGTTTATTTTAAGGGTAATTATAAAGTAGACTAATTACGTAGTTGAATAAATAAGTTTCCAAAATATAAAAGAAATAGTAACCAAATTCCTAAATAAAGTTTTCAAATGGTTTTAAAAATTGAATTTTGAAATGTTTAAAAACTATTTTAGGTTTTGAGTAATTATATTGGGATAATTATTGAATGTAATTAATTTAAGGGTGATTTAATTTATGTAAGTAATTAATGTATGATTACTTAATGAAACTAATTACTTAATGAAATTAAGGAATAATTACTTCGAGTAATTACATTAAAGGATAATTGATTTATGTGATGAAGTAATTAAAGGTAATTAATTACTTAAAGATAAATATTTAATTAAAAGTAATTAAATAATGATTAAAGTTGATTAGTCGAACAATAAAAGGATAATTACCCAATGTATTTAAAAGAATTAATTATTTAATTACTTAAAGATTTATTGATCTAGGTAATTAATTTATTTATGTGATTAATTAAAGATTAATTAATTATGGAAATTAATTAAAAGATAATTAACTAAGAGTTAATTAATTAATGTGACTAATTAAGATTTATTTATTAATTAAGGATAATTACTTAATGAAAGTCATTAAGGATAATTAATTAATAATTAAAGGTTAATTAATTAATTAGAGGATGATTAATAAAGGTAATTAAGGATTAATTAATTTATGTAATTAACTTCAGGTTAATTTATTTATGTGATTAATTAAGAATAATTAAAGGTTAATCCATTTATTATTAAAGGTTAATTAATAGGTGATTAAAAGATAATTAATTAAAGATGGTTTGTATTTAATTAATGTTAATTAACCAGGATTAATGATTAATCTGATTTAAATTAATCAGATGATTAATTAATCTTACTTATGGATGTTTGGATTGTATTGAATGCATTGAATTGTTTGATATCCCCGACGTGTAATTCTTTGTGATATGAATTATTTTGATTTAAGTTGTGATGAATGCAATTTATTTATTTGTGATGAATTTATATTATTTATCTATAAATCCTGGAATGAAGATATGCGTTATAGGATTATACCGCCTATCAATATTGCTGTATTTGGATCGTGATGATTGATGATGTTGCACTATTGTGTAAAACCCCTGGACTACACCATACACACACATATATGGATTTCAAGGGGAATCGGTTAAGTCACAGATATTTTGAATTTAATATTATTTTATTCACATAATGAAATGGTTTTAAATTTGCATTTTGAATCCAAAATGATTTGGAAATATAATTGGGTTAACTATGAAAACTTTTTGAAAGAAAGTTTTGGAAATTACTTTGAATATAATATAACTTGTTAAAATTTTGAAATTTAAATAGTTTGATTTGAATTTGAATTCAAGATTTGAAGTTGAGTGCTACGAATATATGTTATAATTTTGGAAATTATGGTTTGAAAAGGTTATCCAAGTTATATAATGTGTATATATATGGATTTTAAACCAATTTTGAAGCATTTTAAAAGTAGTATTTTAGGATTTTAAATTTAACCCAAGTTTATACTTTAAAAGCTATAACTTATGCATATTTGATCGGATTTTTCCGAAACCAAAAGTATTTGTTTTCAATAATAATGGCTTTCACATAATGGAAAGATTTCCAGTTTTTTTGAATGGATTTCAAGCTATGTGATTTGAATTGAAAATAGTTTTAAAGCTATGAATGAATCTTTGAGAAAGATTAGTGAACTTCGTGAAGTCAATCTTTTTGTTTAAAGGATTAAAAGTGGAAATTTGTTTAAACCATTTAATGGAAGGGTTTTTAAGTTGTGACTTAACTAAGATCCCATATATCCATATGGTTTTAAAATAAGTGCTCATTATTCGGTTTAGCCGAGAGAGGACTTTGTGTCATATAACCCATTCCGAATAATGATACGATGTAAATGGATAGAATTTGAAGACCGGTGGTGAAGACTGTGTATTTTCGAGAACGAAAGGATTACCCGTGAATGTCTGTACACTGAGTTGCGCCGGTATGGAGATCTCCATATGTGATGGGGAGTCCGATCAGGATTATGAATACCCGGATTGCAAGGGCTTCTTTGAAGTGCCTTCGGTTCTGTTTGAACCCGGAACATACTTGTATGGATGTGTGTCTGACGTTACACTTTGATATGTAAAGCTGGTTTCTATCAAATATATTTCTGTTTGGTGGCGGAGAATAAATTCTCTTAGCTTAACACCCTTCTCTAAGACGTACAAGCTCAGAGGTTATGTAGTTGATGGTTACTAGCGATACATTGCCAATTTGGTAATGTGGCATACAAAGTGCTGTTGATCATGTGTCGATTAAAGCATGGCTTTTGTGTAAAGCATAGCTTTGTTGACGAGACTGCATTAGGACCTCACAAATCGAAATGGTCGAAACAGGAAGGATGCAACAAGGTTATTTGAGGGTAGCGCCCCCTGAGGGTATGTCCATTTCCTTCTGGATAGGAGTGGTGTCATGGTATGGAGCGCAGATACTTAACTTATGTGTTTGCTGCAAATTTATTACTTTGTGGTTATTGATTTGTGGTTGAGGGCCCTTGGATAAAGGTCGGTTATGACCGAGGGATGGCATACTCATGTAGTAATTACCTAGTTACAGAGGTAACCCGGCCTTGTGTTGGCAGAGATCCGGTTAGATTCTCGGGGCATCCCTCCAGAGGCGTACCCATATGGCCCAGGAAGTTCCTTTGGCTGACCATTTATTGGAAATCCAAAGAAAAATACATGCCCTGTACGGTTTTAGTTGTATAACCTGCCATGGAATGTGGCGGTAACCTGCTATTGAACATGGTAGCTATAATAGGCATACAATAATGGCTGTATGCTGGCTAAGATTAATATTATACTTTCGAAATATTTTCTGCACTACGCACTAATAATAATATCAAAAGTATTTTACGTAGCAAGCATGTTTGACTATCATAAGGAGAAATCTCCTCTAGTTGTGTGCTTACATTGTGTGTGTGCGGGGAGGCCCTATGGTAGTTTCATTTTCCAAAAAGCATTGCGGATTTCTTTTAAATTCTTTCATTTTAGTTTTGATAAAGATAAAATGTTTTTGTTTGCTCACACCAGTACCATGACTAACCTGGATTTTATTGTTCCCTTTCTAAACTCTGGATGCCCACAATTTTCCACACGGGTGGCCTAGAGTTGGGATTTTCAAATAATCAAATAATAGGTGTAGATTCGATAGCATCCAGCCTTTGAACTTTGGCTATTGCATTCCGGACCTGACCTTGCTTAATACAACTTGATGGTGGTTCGGGTTTTCAATATGGAGCTTGGAATCTTTTAAGCTTTGGCATAGGGTTGCAGTTTGTGGATTCACTCCCTTTTGAAGATCATGTTGGAGTTAACTCTTTCACTGTTATCATTTCCGCTAATATATATTGTCTCAAATATTGTTGTAACCATGTTGCATTCATGTTGTATATCAATAAAAGCCATTCATTTTCTTCCGCTGTGTTGTTATGCTTAATGTGTTCTAAGCTCCGGCGAAGCAGATTCGATGTTTGGATCTGCGGCATTCGAATACGAATGATGTATTCGGTGTCGATTTTCGTAGGTCGAGTCAGGGTCATCACATTTGGTATCAGAGCCAGGTTTCGATCTTGGGACCTGTGGGTTGTAGGCCCCTTAAACCGATCTAGTAACCTGACTCTTAATCATTCCTGGGTTTTAAAATTTATAAAACGGAAATGATATTATTCTTTTTATTGTTGTATAAAAAGTAAATATATTCCCTACCACAAAAATCGGGTCTTTACAAAAGTGGTATCAGAACCAAATGTTCTGATATCAATATTGATTACAACAATGATACAACGTTTGGTATCAGAGCTGAAGGTTGAGTAAGTACTTTAGCTCAGGAGTACAATGTTAGAAATGCAGATTATGGATGTTAAGGCTAGGTTAAACACTAGAGGGGGGTGAATAGTGTTTAAGTAATTACTAAATCTTTTTGAGTTTATGTTAATTTAAAGAAAAATGTATGCAATATTCAGACACAAATACGATCACAGAAACAAACATAGATGCAAAAATAAAGTAAAAGCAGTAAAGGAAAGAACACACCGGATTTTATACAGGTTCGGAGTTACCCTACATCCAATCCCGCACACAAGTACAAATTTCCTTTCAAAAGCAATCTTCACAATTACACCCTCAATATCAAGGCTACGAGATACACCCTCCAGATTCAAAATCCTCTGGGTAGAGATACTTGATTTCACGGGCAACAAGTTCACCCAATTGATTTCCTAGGATACAATCACACCTTTGCACTTGATTGATTTTCAAGGCTACAATCACACATTTTCTCACTAAATTGATTATAAAGAAGTCTATAACTCTGAATGGCACTGAGGATCTTGTTGAGATAGTGATAGAGAATCAAACCAGAAATGATCTAGTTAGATTCAATGTTGATTTTGGCAGAGTAATGGTAAGAATACGTATAAAGAAATGTGGAAGAAGAAGAGGAGTGAAAACCAAAAAATATGACTACAAATTCATTGAAAAAGCCCCTATTTATAGAAGAACAACAGCCATGTCCATTTGTGAAGGGATATGACGAATAGACACTTCTTTTGAAATTTAAAATTTTGAAATCAACTGACACTTAGTCGACATGGGTAACTTGGGTATGTCGACATCCCAAAGGAATTTTGATGTTTTGTTTTTCTTTGAAAATAACTTTTATCTTATATTAAAACTATTTTTTATAAATATACTTAACTATAGTTAAAATACATAAATAAAAATAGAGAATAATATTTTGGTATAAATAAAAAATTTCTTATAATTTTATATTTAAATCTGAGTATAAATATTTAATAGTTAAATATATTATTATTAAAAGATAGTTTAAAACTAAGGATAATTTGATTTTGAAATTAAAGATTATTTTGAGGCTAAAAGTATTTAAATCCAGGATAGATGATTTTGATTCTTTTAAAAGGAAGGTTTTAAAATCATTTTGAAAACAAGATATAATTTTGTAAAAACATTTCGAATAAAAGTTAGTGGATACAAAGCAATATTCCGCTAGATTTTTCGTAGGTTCCATCCTACTTAGGGTTTCATCCCTTTAATGGGCTCAAAGTGGATTCCATTCCACGAATAAATTGGATTTTAAGATGCCAGTGCTTTTCTAGGAGTTCTAACAAAATTCCTAATCAAAATTACTTATTCTTGAAATCTTGAACTCTTGGTAATCTTGATATTCTTCATACTCATGAGTCTTCAATCTTGATATCTTGAATCTCTATGCTATACAGTCTTCATTCTTGGTCCTGCACGGTTAAATCCTGCATATACATATATATCTAAACTATAATGTTAGTATTTATAATTTATAATCCTATTCTAAGGTTTTTGTCATCAAAATCATCGTCTCAAGGACTAATAATCTCCCTCTTTTTTATGATGACGACCTTTGTTATAAAATATTACTATCCTAATAACTCCCCCTTAATCTAATAACTCCCCCTTAATCTATGCCTAACTATCCTATTTTATATTTCTCCCCCTTTTTCATCAACAAAAACTAACTCCATACTATATAATCTCCAAACTATATAACTACCTCTCTTTCTTGGACTAAAGTACTTGCATTTATACTATACAATAGAGTATATATAAAAGATAGATTAAGAGATAATTATACTAATAGACATGATAATTAATTAAGGATCATATAAATATCAATGCATATTTATACATGTTTTTCACACCAAATATCAATCCAAATCAAATCAGATCAAACAATTCAAATCAAATCAAACAATTCAAATCAAACATTACGAGGAACTTCCACCCATCCTTCTTCCCCAAATATAGGGTCTGCTTTAATGGCATCCCAATTTTCATTATCATTAGCGAGAGAGACTGGACGATGTCCTTCGTTATCATCCTTGTGTAGGAAGGAAATCATCCACCGTATTGCATCGAAATGCCTTTCTGCTCCTTGATCATCTGCATTTGACTTAACTCTAAGTGTCGCTGGTTTCGAAGAACGAACGAAATATTATTCCTGAAAGAATTAAGAGTCTCTTCAAGATTTTCGGATAAATTATGAATTGGATTGGCCATATTAGAGTTTGTGAGAAGAATGAGAGACAAAGTGAATAAGAAATAATATTAAGTGATAATTTTGGAAGAAATATGTATTTATAGGTGTTGAAATTCGTTTGAAATGAATAGACATAAGATAGTTATTCAAATTTCAAATTTAAAATGAAGTGTCATTTCTGACCAGTACATGTTGACATGGTCATAGGGGAGATGTCGGCATGGTGCAGTGAATTTTGATGGCTTATTTTGATTTTGTGAATAATTGTGTGTATATATATTTATATAATATACTAACATTTATTCTGGAGATAAGATAAGCTAGATAACAAAAAGGAATTTCAATTTCATCGCATAATAGATCAATATAATGATTTAACATTAAAACTACACGAACATTCAAATCAAAATAAACTAAAACAAATACAACGAGATACGAAAAGGTAGAACTAGTTAGAGGATGACGAAGATGAAGATAATCCAAGCTTCTTGCTGACTTTGAAAATAAACTTGTTCATCTTGGATGAAATTTTGTCCAACTTCTTACTGACGGATCGTTTAAGAACTCGTTGATTCTCAACAGTGGTCTTTTGGTTTTTGAGAAGGGTTTTGTTGGATGGATTAGGAGGATAATCAATGCTTTCCAAAGACGTTTCACCTTCTTCTTCTTCTTCAGTTTACATTTCATCCCCTTCTTCTTCTTCCTCTTCCTCCTCTTCCATCTCCTCATGAGCCAAACGCTCTTCCTTTTAGGCAAGAGTCTCATAAGGTTGAAAAAAAATGGAATTTTCATAAGAGAAATGTTTGAGTGATTAAAAACCTTTCTTGAAACAAATTCTTCTCCTTTGAAATCCACTCCAAAATAGTTAAAAATTCGAGTGATATAGATTCCATGATATAAAGTATTATCACCGATTTCAAGATTTTTGGAACGAAGTTCATCCAAAATAACTTGCGCCCAATTAATATCATAATTTCCAAAAATAGAAAAAAGTTCTTTGCAAACTTTTGAAGTAGGATTGTTAAAATTTCCCGATCTTGGGGTCAAAGTATGTTATAAAAGAAGATTAACAATTCTAGCATTTGGTTGAAAGTTTCGATTTTTGAATTCAAAATTATCATTTCCTTCGAAAATGTGATGAAATATCTCACGATCATTTTCATTGATTTTAAAACTAGAAAGATCCATTCCCATACTCTTGCAATTGAGAATGGTACCTAGAAGATCACAATTCAAAATCTCAATTCAAAACAATTTTAGTGCTCTGACACTACTCCAAATTTCATCATCATTTCCAACATAAAATCCACGGTTTAAATTTGCATAGAAAATTTAAACAAGATTTGGATAACAAACAAATTCATTTTGAGAAGCATCAACAAGACTAAGAATTTGATTGTTTGCAAAAAGAGAATCAATTTGATAAGAAGAGAAATCTTGAAATATAGCAAATTTTCTAGGATGGACTTTTGCATAGTCAGCATAATTGATGTATGCTTTTATAGCCTCCGGATCATTAAAGAGTTGCTCTTTTATCTCTCTGGAAATTCTCATGGTGGAGGGGTTGCTTGAAGAAGCCATTAGAGTATAGAGTAGAGAGCTTGAAGCTTGAAGAGAGGGTTTGAATTTGAAAATGAGAGTGAAAAGATGTGATAAAAGATAGTGAATAAATAGATTCTCAAAGGACATGTTCTCTGGTCAAAATATGCCTTTTTAGAGAATTGAATGAGGTGAAAAGGTGGAGGGAAATTCAAATATTTGAATTCAAATTTTGAATTTCAAATTCTGTAATCATGTCAACATCATGATGGGGACCATGTCGACATGTGTCTTTGAATTTCTATGATTTTTCCTACGTATTCTAATATATATATACACACATATATATATACACATATATATATATACTTATTATTTTTAATGTATATATATCTGGAATAATTCTGAAATTATAGTATATTCTGTAAAATATTATAATACTATTAAAATCAAAAATAAAAATAAATAATAATAATAATAATAATAAAATAATAGTAAAAATAAAAATTTTAAAATTCAAACAACACACCAATTCAAAATCAATCAATCAAGCAACCAATTCTAAGCATGCAATTTCAACCAATTGTATTGTAAATGTGCACCTTTTTCTAAGTCTATTTCTCTGAATTCGTCGAAGTCGAGAACTGCTATGAAACACATATTTGAATTATCATTCTTCTGATCATCATCGCTTGAGGACGAGTCTGAGTCATCTAGAGTAGCAGTATATGCACGTTTTCGTTTCTTTACGGAATCATTGTTTATAGGAAGATTTTGCCTATCTGGATACGGAGAGTCTCTTTTGATATGGCCTGATTCGTCACAGTTGAAACATTTGATATTGTTTGGCACTACATTCTGATTTCCAGAGTTCTTATAGTTGTTTTTCTTGAGATTGTTCATCTTTCTGTATTTCAGAAATTTTCGAAAATTCCTGGTCATAAAGGCTATCTCTTCATCATTATCGTTGTTTGAGTCTGATCCATCGGTCAATGCATTGAATGCCACTGATTTCTTTTCATATGCTTTGCTTTCTCTTCTCTCAATCATTTGAACTTCAAATGACATTAGATTCTCAATTAATTCTTCTATCTTTAAGGTACTGATGTCATTTGCCTCTTCGATCACAAGTGTCTTTTGATCCCATTCTGGAGTAAGAGAATTTAAGATTTTTCTAACTTGATCTTCTTCTGAAAATTCTTTTCCCAAGGATATTGGAGAATGCACAATATCCTGAAATCTACTATACATATCTGAAATAGACTCATTAGAATTCATTTTAAATAATTGAAACTGATTTGTATGCATGGAAATTTTGGTCTGTTTAACATTGCTTTTTTCCTTCGTGAGTAACATGCAAAGTTTTTCAGATTTCATATGCAGACTTACAAACTGACACTCTATTAAATTCATTCCTATCAAGTGAGAAAAAAATAGAATATTCATTGCTTTAGAATTATTTTGTGCAACAGTCTTTTGCTCAGCGGTCCACTGTGCAAAATCAGTTGTGGGTTCAGAATATTTAGTCTGTGTGATATTCCAAGTGTCTAATCCTACAAATTGTAAATATTTTTTTTATTCTACATGCCTAATATACATAATTACTTCCATTAAAAAGTGGTGGTCTGACAGTATATTGACCTTCTACAAATGAACTAGTGATAGGGACGGTAGAACTAGTGTTGGTAGTGTTACCAGTACCAGTGTTGGTAGCCTGTAACGACCCGACTTCCTACGCCCAGGAAGACGTATCGTTTTTAAGAAAAGAAAGAGGTGAGAAAGTAGAAAAGATAGAGAAGAAGAAGAAACAACAACAGAATCTCAACAGCGGAACGAATAAAATATAATATATCACATAAGAGAATACATAGTATCATATACATCGGAGTTACACAGATAATACAACACATACTAGACAGTTATAAACACCTGTCTAGTTAATACAACTCAATACACAATACAGCACAGAGATACCACACAGCGGAACTATATATATATATATATATATATATATATATATATATATATATATATATATATATATATATATAAACGCTGAAGCCACCTGCTCCATTGCTTCTCCACAATTCGTCAAAGCTAACCTGAATCCCTTGGCTATCCATGAAAATTTGGGTACCCGAGAGTTTATGAAAAATAAAAATAAACTCCGGGTCAGACATGGGTCTGGTATGAGTAACAGGTTAAAGTTGCTTAACTTTGAAAATCCTTTGAAAACAAAAGGTATCACGTAAGACTCCCCACAAATAAACATGGGAAAGTTTTTACCTTACGCTAACCAAAACATTTGATAGGAAATTCTGTGATATTATAATAGGTCTAGGGTTTTCAAGTAAATAGAAAATAGCCGAAATTGTTACATCTATTAAATTCCAGCTACTAGCCACAAAAGTGGGTAATATAATCAAAACCGTTGGCACTTATTGGATTGTGGATTCCATACAATGGCAGGGCTACTGGGGTACCGCCCGTCACAGTACGTGGCCTAGATCAACGTACCGAGGATCACTCCCGACCCCCTGCAACACAAGGCCGGAACCATTCCTTACTGAACAATCCCGAACAAGATAAACCCCGGCAGTTGTCATGATCAACCGCCCACACAGCCGAAAATAAAGGGACATCTAGACAGGGGAATATCCTTGTCCTGCTTGGGCATGACCCACCTAACCTTGCTGCACCTCCCCTGTTTTAGCCATCCCTGGTTGATGAGGCTTGAGACTGCGATTACCTTTAGAGAATACATTTCTTAGAATGCTCATCGCCCACCTGACGATGTGTTGAAAGCATTCAATCTATACAAGTTCGCTCCGGGTTCGAACGAAACCAAAGGCATTATCTCGTTACACTCATTTTGGAATCACCCTCAGAGTTAACGACGATAACCCTTGCATTCTGAATCTCCATCTTTACTTCAGATTCACGACCTAGCGTTAATTTGGAATCGATGCGGTTTTCAGATGTTCCAAATGTGGAAACCCGATCCCGGTCTCATCGAAATCCAAAACGTGTCTTTTAAGGCCAAGTTGTCTATTTAGTCTTAACAGATTAATTCAATATAATCAACATACACACAGATGGATAATTCACAATATCACAATAGATAATCACAGATAATCTCATAAACAGATAATCAATATTATCATATAAACAGATAACTAATATTATCATATTTAAACCAAGCATCCATGACACATAGATATTATTCATGTCAGATCACAATCATCAAATGAAATATCAATATCATTCATTCATAAGCAATGATTTATAATCTTACCATTTGTAATTAATTTAAAATGAATTAAATTAACTACTTCTATATCTAATTAATTTAAAGTAAATTAAATTAATTCTTTATCTATAAATCCTGCTTATACAACCATTAATTAATTATAAATCAAATTAATTAATCATCTCCTAAATATCCATCTTGATTAAACACCTTTTGATTAATCATTCTCTAATTACAATAGGTAATTAGTCTTTGATAAATTTTACAAATTAATTATTCTAATTTATTTATAGTATTTAACATTTAATTACTTCTTTTATATTAATTAAATATAATTAATACATTTATCCTTAATTAATCCCCATATTATTAATTATTTCTTAATTAACCAATTCTTAATTTCATTATTAATTATATTAATTCATGATCTTTAATTTAAATTAAATTACTTTGGTTAAATTAATTACATTTAGTAATTAATCTTTAATTAAACACAATTATTAATCATCCTTGATTAATATCAACCTGTAATTACCTACCCTTAATTACTCATATTAATAAATTAATTATCCCATAATTAATTATCTCCATTAATTAATCCCTTGATTAATTACAAAAGTAATTATTCAAATTACTTTATTAACACATCATCCTTCATTAATTACATCCAGTAATTAACGTTGATTACTTCCTTAAGTAATTATGCTCCATTGCATACACTAAGTAATTATACTTATCAATTCATCAAATGATTTTCTTAATTTAATTAAACTAAATTAATTAACTTAAATTAATCATTTAATCAAAATTAATTACAAAAAAAGTAATTAATCTCTTAATTACTTTTTTTTCAAGTAATTACACTTAACCACTTACAATAGATTATCTAATTAATCTGATTAATTATCAAAATTAATCACATTAATTAATTAGTGATCTTTAGTTTATTATCTAGTATCATCTCTTAATTTACTTCTTAATTTATCTTTATTTATAAATTAATCTAAATTAATAAATACACCATTCTTTTATTATCTTATTAATTAAATCATTTAATGCCTTAATTATTCTTAAGATAATTTATTTCTTATTTAATGACTTAATAATATAAATTTATATTAGAACATTACAGTTTTAAATTTACATTTAAATTCCCTTCTGAATTTGAGATTCAAAGGATTAATTATTAAACATTAATGAAATTTAGGTTCAATTAAAAAAATCTGGTAAATAACATTAATTACGTACATATGAAACTTATATAAGGAAACCCCTTTTAAATTCAACTACCTAACTTTTATTTAAATTTAAATTCCCGAAATACATTAATGTTTTAACTTGCAAGTTTAAGTTAAAACCCTTTATTTACTTCCCATTCAAAAAAATTCCTTTATAAAGAACTATACCCATAATCAATTCAAATATTATTTGAAACAAATTTACTTTTCAAAATTATTTTATGTGAACTTATTGTATATATTTAGTTTTAAAAACTGATTTAAAACTTCAGATTTGAATTCAAGAGATACTTGAATTCATTAGTTAACTTTGATTCCAAACTTTGTTTAAATCTTGATTTAAAAGCCCAAATTCATTTTGAAAACTTCAGATTCAAAAGTATCATCTAAAATTACTTTAAACACTGAATTCAAACACTGTTTCAATCTTAGTTTATATTTTGAACCAAATTTAAAACTGAAACAAATCAGGTTTTGTCAAAACCTGAAACCATCCCCTGTCTCGAACCAACCCAGATTCACTTCGAGTCTTCCCTTACCTTTCTTCGAGTCGCATACTAGAGTGACTCGCGTACTACCCGAGGAAAAGAAAACTGCACACAGAAAAGAAAGAAAAAAAACACCCCAGCACCTAAATGGCACGGTGCACGTGCACCGTAGCCCCAGCCAACGCCGGCCACTCACCTGCGCTCCAACACGCCGCCGAGCATCACTAGATACGATCACGACCGCCCAAAGCTACACCACTTGCTCGTGACAAAAACAAGCCCACACTCTCAGACCTGGAACCACGAGGATATCCCCCTCTCGAAACCTGTCAAAACTTCGCCCCTGCTCCTCCGACCTCCAGAGGACCACCACCACCGGCAACGGCTTTGACTTTCACCCCTCTACCCATCCCCAATCCCCTGTTGAACTCGATGCACCAAGGGAAACAAATAGGTCCAAACTTCAACCCAGTTCAAAAATTAGGTTTCCTCAGTGAAATCGAAAACCACCATCGCCACAATGATTGATAGAGCCTCCGGTCATTTTTCATGGCCTCTCTGATCCCCCATCTTCCTCCCGAGTGAATCCCAAACTCTCCCACCAAGTGTATTTGCCCAAGGCAACCCAAACTCCCCAAATCGATCAACCCAGCAACGCCAACTCAACTTGTCATTAAAAATTATGATTTGAGTTCTAAAAATCCTAATTTTGATTTAGTAATCAGTTCATAAACTTGAATTGGTAATTTAAGACATTCGAAATTGTCGCCTGTATTAGATTTAGACTGTTCCTAAAGTTTTACAGAGCAAATCCACTTTGTTTAGCATGAATTAAATTTTAAAATTTACTTTATAATCAACAAAACATATTTTATTTAGATGCTTTGTCCTAACAATCAACAGGTTGAGCAATAATAATTTTTGAATTAACCCAGGCTTTGAAATTTTTAACAGAGGCAACATCCAGATAATATACAGACTTCATCTCATCATAATATAATGCAATGCATAACAAACAAACATCTCTTCTATTCATCATACAACTAAATTAACTTAGGTTATTTTAAGATATAAGTTACTCACAACAATGGAAAACAAAGCAAGTTTATGATGAAACAGTTTGGATTTGCAGGCTTGAAACATACAGTAATTTCCATCTCACAATTATCCAGAGAAAAAAATAAATATATCAATATTCATCCAATATTCAAGCATTCAAATATTAGCATGCATCATATTTTAAAACTTAAGAAATTTAAGAGTGTTACTCACCTTGCTTTTGGAAAGAGACAGAGCATTCTCTTTTTTTTTCTGAAACAATTTGAACTTTAAAAACTGGTAATGATTTGCTTGATTTTTCTTTGATTCTTCTTGCCTTTTTGTTGTTGATGTATGATTCTTTAGTTATAAAAAGGAAAAGCTTGCTATGTTGTGTTAAACGAACTGAAGAAGATGGCATGAATATAAAGGAGTTTCAAGGGAAGGTGGCATCTGAGACAAGCAACATTTGCAGGTACCATACTTTGTTTTATCAGGCAAGATCTTTTGTATTAGGGTGGCTAGAATGATTTTATACAAATTCGAAATGACAATATTAGCTGCTAAGAGATGAAAGCATTTATTGCCAATGTACTTTATGTCTCTACTAATCCTCATTTTTATGTTTAGATATTTTACATCTCTCTATTTATACTTTGCTTTGTTCATTTATTCTTGCATTGTTTCCTCTCCTGCATACTACATAGCAGCTACGCCTATCTTATTCATTTGCCTGTATATTTTGTTGTACTTTATGTTTCCCATAAATCTTATGTTCAGATATTTTTACTTTGTTTTATACTTGATGTTCATATTTATCTGAATCTTAATTTACAAGCTACTTTTATTACTATTTTATTTTTCCTTGTTCTAGCATTACTACTTTTACAGGCTATCTTCATTTTTTTTTTTTTACCTGGCAACATTACTAATTTTACAGATAACATGCAAATACAAACCTGGTTTGCTTTCATTTTTAGATACATAGATATTTATCTTTCTTTTATATTTGATAGAATACTTATTTTACTTTGTTACCATACTTGCTTGCATACTTATTTACAACTACACATATGTCCTTTTATTTCTTACTTTACTTTGCTTTGTTTAAATATTTTACAAAGTTTATTTTATCTTAAACATTCTTGAAAGAATTTATTTTATATCCCAAATCATAGCTTCCCAAAGTATGTGTATATATGTATATACATAAGTTTAAAATTACCAGTTTCGATTCATTTAAACATCCATTTTAAAGATATTACATTATTATTATTGTTTTTTTTAAAAACATAACTCATTATTAATTTAAAATGATTCATAAATGAAATCACTACATAAATAAATTACTTATTTTATAAAGCTAAAATAAAAAGAACAAAACAATCTTTAATTTAAATTTAAACCTAGGCTAGAATTTATTTTTAAACAAATTAAATTTATCTTGAGTATCATATTATTATTTATTTAATATTATATTTCCAAATTATCAAAAATAGTAGAATTAGAAAACATAGCCTTATCAATTAAATTTAAAAACAAATCTTATCTGTTTATAACATATACCAATGTATACATATATACATTATAAATAGAAACAAATTAAATTAGCTTTTAAAAGATTAATTATCAGTTAAATATTTGTTTAAAAGAAGATTATCAAATCAATTCAAATATTATTAACAAATATTATCAAATTAATTTAATTTTTAATGTAGATTATTAAATTGATATTGCCCCAAATTTCCGGGATGTCACATTCCTCCCCCCTAAAAGAATTTCGTCCTCGAAATTTAAAACAAAGGTAATTTAATAATCCAATTTAATTTTTAATTTTAAAACACAAGCATGTATCAATTATAAGCTAACAACCATAGCAACCAATTCATCCAAACAAACAAATCTAACTAGACAAAATTCCGGATAGAATTTTCTCGAGTTTCCCAAATATAAATACCGGGATACTCGCTCTACAGAATCCAACAACCAATACTACTAAGCTATAGAGCTTCCACTCATCTAGATTTACAAAACAAGTCAGGGTATCAGACTACAGACAAGTCTGAATCAACAACCAAAACTCCCTGAACTGCTGATTCTACAACCAGAGATAAATCTCACACGTATTCCCTCAGAGATACGTGAAACACAACGAATTCCAGTTATCCAAACTGATAATTCAATCCTGAAGACCAAACACTTATCCAAAATCAAATCCCCGACTTCAAAATTTAAATTCCTCCGTCTCCTATCCACAAAACTCTATGGATGATCCTGGACCGTCTACATCCTTACTGATTAGCTCAACTCTTGCTGATGTCCTAGAAATAAACTGGACCAAAGACAATCCAACAAAATGATCTTTCCAAGATCAACTCAAAACTCTGAACACAAACTCTATTCCAAAATAGAAAACAGAACTCATTTCTCTTATCCGGAAAAGATTAAATAGGTGCACTCCAATCTGGCCTCCGATCCTGAAAAATTTTCTGTAGAACTCTCCAATCCAAACATTGCAATCCTCACATTGCTTCCCATCCAAACAGCTGCCACCATGCTTCCATTGCGCAACTCTGATTGAACAGATGAAAATGCAGAAGTCGAACACAGACTGGACAACACATTCCAATAATAAAGTTCACATATCCAAAAATAAAACTCAGAAGTTTCTCCAAAATCTGAGCTGCTTCTACAAACTCATTGTCTAGAAACCATCTTATTACTGAGCTGAACCATCGGTACCACTTCTGAAATCCAGTCGATACCAAACTCAATCTTCAGATGCTAGCAAATCTCTGACTTCTTGATGACATCCAGAAAATATCTCTGAAACATAAGATAACACTCAAACTATCGCAAGTCACTTTTGCAATCAATCTATCCTAATTCCAAAAATACTGCTAAGCCATAAGACTTCCTAATTCCAAGCTCTTCGAGAAACTCGGACCTCAAACTAACAGAAACATTCTACTGAACTCAGCTACAATACCGAAGCAGTCACTCTTCCTTACTTGTTCCAAAGAAACATCTTCGGAGACATCCATAGTCACTGCATCTCATCACACAGCTACTACACCTTGATGTATCAAGATATCATGACTTGCTTCTGCCCAACCGACAGATCCAACTCTAGCTTAACCAAATTACACCTCAAAGATGAACTCCAAATCTTAACAGATTTCCTTTAGAGATCGATGAAATCCTTACACCACCCAAAGCTCACTCGAGACGATATTAGGTCTACAGTCTCGACAAGTACCCTTCCAACCTCAATCATTCAAACTCCAACCATTGGTAGTTGTGTTACACACACCACCACCTTATCTACCTTTACAACTTATTGGAAAACCTGAACAGGTAATTCAACAATAGGTAGAAATAAATAAATATATACATATATATCAAAATTACAAATACGCTCTCTCAAGAAAAAAAATCACTCAAGAGCCTAGGTATTCACTCAACCTGGTGCTCTGATACCAACTGTAAAGACCCGACTTCCTACGCTCAGGAAGACGTATCGTTTTTAAGAAAAGAAAGAGGTGAGAAAGTAGAAAAGATAGAGAAGAATAAGAAACAACAACAGAATCTCAACAGCGGAACGAATAAAATATAATATATCACATAAGAGAATACATAGTATCATATACATCGGAGTTACACAGATAATACAACACATACTAGACAGTTATAAACACCTGTCTAGTTAATACAACTCAATACACAATACATCACAGAGATACCACACAGCGGAACTATATATATATATATATATATATATATATATATATATATATATATATATATATATATATAAAAACGCTGAAGCCACCTGCTCCATTGCTTCTCCAGAATTCGTCAAAGCTAACCTGAATCCCTTGGCTACCCGTAAAAATTTGGGTACCCGAGAGTTTATGAAAAACAAAAATAAACTCCGGGTCAGACAGGGGTCTGGTATGAGTAACAGGTTAAAGTTGCTTAACTTTAAAAATCCTTTGAAAACAAAAGGTATCACGTAAGACTCCCTACAAATAAACATGGGAAAGTTTTTACCTTACGCTAACCAAAACATTTGATAGGAAATTCTGTGATATTATAATAGGTCTAGGGTTTTCAAGTAAATAGAAAATAGCTGAAATTGTTACATCTATTAAATTCCAGCTACTAGACACAAAAGTGGGTAATACAATCAAAACAGTTGGCACTTATTGGATTGTGGATTCCATACAATGGCAGGGCTACTGGGGTACCGCCCGTCACAGTACATGGCCTAGATCAACGTACCGAGGATCACTCCCGACCCCCTGCAACACAAGGCCGGAACCATTCCTTACTGAACAGTCCCGAACAAGATAAACCCCGGCAGTTGTGATGATCAACTGCCCACACAGCCGAAAATAAAGGGACATCTAGACAGGGGAATATCCTTGTCCTGCTTGGGCATGACCTACCTAACCTTGCTGCACCTCCACTGTTTTAGCCATTCCCGGTTGATGAGGATTGAGGCTGCGATTACCTTTAGAGAATACATTTCTTAGAATGCTCATCGCCCACCTGACGATGTGTTGAAAGCATTCAATCTATACAAGTTCGTTCCGGGTTCGAACGAAACCGAAGGCATTATCTCATTACACTCATTTTGGAATCACCCTCAGAGTTAACGACGATAACCCTTGCATTCTGAATCTCCATCTTTACTTCAGATTCACGACCTATCATTAATTTGGAATCGATGTGGTTTTTTTTGGATGTTCCAAATGTGGAAACCCGATCCCGATCTCATCGAAATCCAAAACGTGTCTTTTAAGGCCAAGTTGTCTATTTAGTCTTAACAGATTAATTCAATATAACCAACATACACACAGATGGATAATTCACAATATCACAATAGATAATCACAGATAATCTCATAAACAGATAATCAATATTATCATCTAAACAGATAACTAATATTATCATATTTAAACCAAGCATCCATGACACATAGATATTATTCATGTCAGATCACAATCATCAAATGAAATATCAATATCATTCATTCATAAGCAATGATTTATAATCTTACCATTTGTAATTAATTTAAAATGAATTAAATTAACTACTTCTATCTCTAATTAATTTAAAGTAAATTAAATTAATTCTTTATCTATAAAAAGCCTGCGTATACAACCATTAATTAATTATAAATCAAATTAATTAATCATCTTCTAAATATCCATCTTGATTAAACACCTTTTGTTTAGTCATTCTCTAATTACAATAGGTAATTAGTCTTTGATAAATTTTACAAATTAATTATTCTAATTTATTTATAGTATTTAACATTTAATTACTTCTTTTATATTAATTAAATATAATTAATACATTTATCCTTAATTAATCCCCATATTATTAATTATTTCTTAATTAACCAATTCTTAATTTCATCATTAATTATATTAATTCATGATCTTTAATTTAAATTAAATTACTTTGATTAAATTAATTACATTCAGTAATTAATCTTTAATTAAACACAATTATTAATCATCCTTGATTAATATCAACCTATAATTACCTACCCTTAATTACTCATATTAATAAATTAATTATCCCATAATTAATTATCTCCATTAATTAATCCCTTGATTAATTACAAAAGTAATTATTCAAATTACTTTATTAACACATCATCTTTCATTAATTACATCCAGTAATTAACGTTGATTACTTCCTTAAGTAATTATGCTCCATTGCATACACTAAGTAATTATACTTATCAATTCATCAAATGATTTTCTTAAATTAATTAAACTAAATTAATTAACTTAAATTAATCATTTAATCAAAATTAATTACAAAAAAAGGTAATTAATCTCTTAATTACTTTTTTTCAACTAATTACACTTAACCATTTACAATAGATTATCTAATTAATCTGATTAATACATTTATCCATTTTTCATGGCCTCTCCGATCCCCCATCTTCCTCCCGAGCGAATCCCAAACTCTCCGACCAAGTGTATTTGCCCAAGGCAACCCAAACTCCCCAAATTGATCAACCCAGCAACGCCAACTCAACTTGTCATTAAAAATTATGATTTGAGTTCTAAAAATCCTAATTTTGATTTAGTAATCAGTTCATAAACTTGAATTGGGTAATTTAAGACATTCGAAATTGTCGCCTGTATTAGATTTAGACTGTTCCTAAAGTTTTACAGAGCAAATCCACTTTGTTTAGCATGAATTAAATTTTAAAATTTACTTTATAATCAAAAAATCATATTTTATTTAGATGCTTTCTCCTAACAATCAATAGGTTGAGCAATAATAATTTTTGAATTAACCCAGGCTTTAAAATTTTAAACAGAGGCAACATCTAGATAATATACAGGCTTCATCTCATCGTAATATAATGCAATGCATAACAAACAAACATCTCTGCTATTCATCATACAACTAAATTAACTTAGGTTATTTTAAGATATAAGTTACTCACGGCAATGGAAAACAAAGCAAGTTTATGATGAAACGGTTTGGATTTGCAGGCTTGAAACATACAGTAATTTCCATCTCACAATTATCCAGAGAAAAAATAAAAATATCAATATTCATTCAATATTCAAGCATTCAAATATTAGCATGCATCATATTTTAAAACTTAAGAAATTTAAGAGTTTTACCCACCTTGCTTTTGGAAAGAGACAGAGCATTCTCTTTTTTTTTCTGAAACAATTTGAACTTTAAAAACTGGTAATGATTTGCCTGATTTTTCTATGATTCTTCTTGCCTTTTTGTTGTTGATGTATGATGCTTTAGTTATAAAAAGGAAAATCTTGTTATGTTGTGTTAAACGAACGGAAGAAGATGGCATGAATATAAAGGAGTTTCAAGGGAAGGTGGCATCTGAGACAAGCAACATTTGCAGGTACCATACTTTGTTTTATCAGGCAAGATCTTTTGTATTAGGGTGGCTAGAATGATTTTATACAAATTCGAAATGACAATATTAGCTGCTAAGAGATGAAAGCATTTATGGCCAATGTACTTTATGTCTCTACTAATCCTCATTTTTATGTTTAGATATTTTACATCTCTCTATTTATACTTTGCTTTGTTCATTTATTCTTGCATTGTTTCCTCTCCTGCATACTACATAGCAGCTACACCTATCTTATTCATTTGCCTGTATATTTTGTTGTACTTTATGTTTCCTATAAATCTTATGTTCAGATATTTTTACTTTGTTTTATACTTGATGTTCATATTTATCTGAATCTTAATTTACAAGCTACTTTTATTACTATTTTATTTTTCCTTGTTCTAGCATTACTACTTTTACAGGCTATCTTCATTTGTTTTTTTCTTACCTGGCAACATTACTAATTTTACAGATAACATGCAAATACAAACCTGGTTTGCTTTCATTTTTAGATACATAGATACTTATCTTTCTTTTATATTTGATAGAATACTTATTTTACTTTGTTACCATACTTGCTTGCATACTTATTTACAACTACACATATGTCCTTTTATTTCTTACTTTACTTTGCTTTGTTTAAATATTTTATAAAGTTTATTTTATCTTAAACATTCTTGAAAGAATTTATTTTATATCCCAAATCATAGCTTCCCAAAGTATGTGTATATATGTATATACATAAGTTTAAAATAACCAGTTTCGATTCATTTAAAAATCCATTTTAAAGATATTACATTATTATTATTGTTTTTTTTAAAAACATAACTCATTATTAATTTAAAATGATTCATAAATGAAATCACTACATAAATAAATTACTTATTTTATAAAGCTAAAGTAAAAAGAATAAAACAATCTTTTATTTAAATTTAAACCTAGGCTAGAATTTATTTTTAAACAAATTAAATTTATCTTGAGTATCATATTATTATTTATTTAATATTAAATTTCCAAATTATCAAAAATAGTAGAATTAGAAAGCATAGCCTTATCAATTAAATTTAAAAACAAATCTTACCTATTTATAACATATACCAATGCATACATATATACATTATAAATAGAAACAATTTAAATTAGCTTTTAAAAGATAAATTATCAGTTAAATATTTATTTAAAAGAAGATTATCAAATCAATTAAAATATTATTAACAAATATTATCAAATCAATTTAATTTTTAATGTAGATTATTCAATTGATATTGCCCCAAATTTTCGGGATGTCACATAGCCATTTTGAAAAAATTTCAAAATTCAGATTATGAAATCTTTGAAAACCTTGCTCCGATACCAAATGTTATAAATGCAGATTATGGATCTTAAGGCTAGGATAAACACTAGAGAGGGGGTGAATAGTGTTTTAAGGAATTACTAAATCTTTTTGAGTTTATGTTAATTTAAACACAAATGTATGCAATATTCAGACACAGATACGATCACAGAAACAAACACAGATGTAGAAATAAAGTAAAAGCAGTAAAGGAAAGAACATACCGTATTTTATACTGGTTCGGAGTTACCCTACATCCAGTCCCACACATAAGTACGGATTTCCTTTCAAAAGCAATCTTTACAATTACACCCTCGACTTCCAGGCTATGAGGTACACCCTCCAGATTCACAATCCTCTGGGTAGACATACTTGATTTCATGGGCAACAAGTTCACCCAATTGATTTCCTAGGCTACAATCACACCTCTACACTTGATTGATTTTCAAGGCTACAATCACACCTTTTCTCACTAAATTGATTACAAAAAAGTCTACAACTCTGAATAGCACCGAGGATCTTGTTGAGATAGTGATAGAGAATCAAACCAGAAATGATCTAGTTAGATTCAATGTTTATTTCGACAAAGTAATGGTAAGAATATGTATAAAGAAATGTGGAAGAAGAAGAGGAGTGAAAACCAGAAAATATGATTAGAAATTCGTTGAAGACAGCCCCTATTTATAGAAGAACAACAGCTATGTCCATTCATGAAGGGATATGACGAATAGACACTTCTTTTGAAATTCAAATTTTCGAAATCAACTGACACTATGTCGACATGGGTAACTTGGGTATGTCGACATCACAAAGGAAATTTTGGTATTTTGTTTTTCTTTGAAAATAACTTTTATCTTATATTAAAACTATTTTAAACTTTTATAAATATACTTAACTATAGTTAAAATACATAAATAAATATAGAGAATAATATTTTGGTATAAGTAAAATGTTACTTATAATTTTATATTTAAATCTAAGTATAAATGTTTAAAAGTTAAATATATTATTATTAAAAGATAGTTTAAAACTAAAGATAATTTGATCTTGAAATTAAAGATTATTTTGAGGCTAAAATTATTTAAAACCAGGATAGATGATTTTGATTCTTTTAGAAGGAAGGTTTTAAAATCATTTTGAAAACAAGATATAATTTTGTAAAATCATTTTGAATAAAAGCTAGTGGATACAAAGCAATGTTCCACTAGATTTTTCGTAGGTTCCATCCTTCTTAGGGTTTCATCCCTTTAACGGGCTCGAAGTGGATTCCATTCCATGAATAAATTGGATTTTAAGATGCCAGTGCTTTTCTAGGAGTTTTAATAAAATTCCTAATTAAAATTACGTATTCTTGAAATCTTGAACTCTCGATACTCATGAGTCTTCAATCTTGATATCTTGAATCTCTATACTGTACAGTCTTCATTCTTGGTACCTGCATGGTTAAATCCTACATATACATATATATCTAAAGTATAATGTTAGTATTTATATTTTATAATCCTATTCTAAGGTTGTTGTCATCACAGCCATCATCTCAAGGACTAACATATAACACATTAGGTACCTCATTAGAGATAGGGTTATAGATGCCCTATAACAAGTATATCCCCAAGATATCCGTCCGTATGCCTTAGTAAATTCTCTTACAATCCACTGATAGTGAGTATGAGTGCAAGAAGAGGACGAGGTAGGGGATACGGGAATACCACTATGGTCAATACCTTGCAACAACGGAAACAACTTTCTCTATCAATTCTCTTTTGATCATCAGATATCAATTCTTTGATGGCTTCGTGGTAGCTACAAGAAGAAGCTTTGGTGTGATGGTAGCCCTACGAATCGTGTAGATAAGTTCCTATCTCATATTCTAATCATCGGTTAATTTTTTTAATTTTAATGAAATTTGAAATGTTAATTGAAATAAATTGGCTAACAAATTATGAAGTTAAATTAATTTGTGTCGATAAAACGATTTTGGTTAAAACCAAACTTTGAATTTTGTTATGATTTCTTGTGAGGATTCAAGTTCGAGGAGGGAAAGTTAATATATACTTTGGGGTATTCCGACCTGAGCTTGGAATCCATACCTATTATTTGAGAATTGTGGAAGATTGTGTCCATTTATTTCTTCTTTGGGGTCAAGATATATTCTACGAACAGTTAGTTGTCCTTCGAACTAACTAGTGCCCTTGCATATCTCGTAGACCGGATGACCCGAGTACTTCATGAAATATTGAATGAGTTTGTTCTCATATCTATTGTTAATGTTATGATTTGGTAAGCCAAATGTAGAATAGATATTCAGTTTGATATGGAAAACTGTTTCTCTATGTTTGTGTGTCCATCTGTTCTTTGTTGTCTCCCTGCCTAGCAAATATCGGGGATGAAATTTTCTTAAGGGGGGAATCTGTAACATTCCCGTTTTTTAGGCCAAATTAAAATTAGTAATTAATATAATTTTTTGATATTTTTTGTGAATTAGTTGGTTATTTAAATTGATTATTCTCAAAACAAATAATAAAATGTGTTTGTTTACATAAAAATGGATATAAATAGAATTTTGATTTTTGAAATTCAAGAATAAATATTTTAGAAATAAAATTTGATAAATAAATTCACGAATTATAAAATGAAAAGGTTTAAACCATAAATTATAAATTAATTTAAATGAAGGTCTAAACATAAATTTACTTGTTTTAAACAAGTGTAGGCTAAAGGAAATAGGTAATTTACAAGTACTGGTTTAAGATGAACAAGTGGTATAAAATTTCTTTTTAAATTTAATTTTTTCAAAATAATGTATAAGAGAAGGAAAAAATAAAACTTGAAAATCAAAACCAAAAAGGAATAACAAAACAGATCAAAGGAAAAGAAGATCAACCTGGAAACCAGAAAACAAAGTTAAAAGTCTATTTTCATATTCTTCAATCTCGAAACCAACATTCAGAAGCATCATCACAAGCAAATTCAACCTATATACAATCAAGCTTCAAACTAAAATTCAGTTCGAACAAATTAGATGCAAATCAGGTCCAGATCAAATTAAAAAAATGTAGGTTCCAGATTTTAAAAGCAAAACACTGTTCTCTATTCTTCACTGACAGGTGAGCAAACCATTTATTTTAAATCCTTAACATGTTTTAATATTCTGATGCTTGTGAGTATCCTTGAAATGCGATGAGGTATCTGCTGATATGTTTATGTGTATAGGGATTAATGAGTGCATGTCTGTATATATATGTGTTCATATCTCTGTTGCAAACAACAGGCACAAGATTTCATATAAAAATTCACATCCCAATGTATAAGTAGATTCGTGTTGTAATTTTTAAAGGAAAAATGTTTGCGTTAACTAAATCTTGATTTTAAAAATATTTATGAATATAATTAGGAAATAATTAACTCTAAAATGGGAATATACAGGGAAAATCATTTCTAGACAAAAAATTTAAGTATTGTAATTTTAAGATTGGGTTGTATATCTAGATTCGAATTTGGAAAATATGATTTTTGGTGAAGGTTTCATACTTTTAATGTTGGGTTCGTTGAGATTTCTCGAGATAAACAGAAGATGAACTTTGTTCGATTTCTGATGATCACGAAGTTGTACGATCTCAGGGTTGTGGTTGGTGAGGACTAGCGAGACAACGATTAAGGGAAAAATGATCGGAGAGTTCTCCGATCATTGAGGCGACAGTACGACCAAGATTTAGAGTTTTTAGCCCAATTTTGGTCATGGTCGGAAAATGAATGGTTGCATCGCCGTGGGTGAACTTGAAGCGATTGTGGGTAGGGAAATAAATTCGAATTTTCACATTAATGGGAGCGATGTCAGGAAGATAAATACGATGAAGTAAATTTAAGTGTTACTTAAATTTCATACGTCCAATTTTAAATTAAAGTGGATTTTTAAAGGGTGAATCTTTTGTTTTAAAAAAATTGAATGTGGAAATTTGTGTAAACCATTCAAAAGAAAGGTTTTGGGCTTTAAGTTGCGACTTAACCAAGATCCCATGTATCTATATGTTTTTAAATATTGCGCTCATTATTCGATTTAGCATGGAGAGGACTTTGTGTCATATAACCTATTTCGAATAATGATACGACGAAATGGTTAACATTTGAAGACCGGTAGTGAAGACCAGGTATTTTCAAGAATGAAAGGATTACCAGTCGAATGACTCTGCACTGAGTAGCTACGATATAGAGATCTCCATATGTGATGGGGAGTCCGATCGTGATTGTGAATACATGGATTGCAAGGGATTCTTTTGAAGTGTCTTCAGTTTTGTTCGAACCCATAACAGACTTGTATGGATGTATGTCCGACGTTACACTTTGAGATGTAAAGCTGGTTTCTATCAAATACATTTCTGTTGGTGATGGAAAATTTATTCTCTTAGCTTAACACCCTTCTCTGAGACGTACGAGCTCAGCGGTTATGTAGTTGATGGTTACTAGTGATACATTCCCAAATTGGTAATGTGGCATATGAAGTGCTACTGATCATGTGTTGATCGAAGCATGGCTTTTGTGTAAAGTGTAGCTTTGTGGACGTGACCTCATCGGACCTTACAACCCGAAAATGGTCGAAAAAGGAAGGATGCGGCAAGGTTATTTGGGGTAGCGCCCCTGAGGGTATGTCCATTTCCTTCTAGATAGAGGTGGTATCATGGTATGGAGCCAAAATATTTGACCTATATAGTTACTGAAAATTTATTACTTTGTGGTTGTTGCTTTGTGGTTGAGGATCCATGGATAAAGGTTGGTTACGATCGGGGGATGGCATACTCGTGCAGTAGTTACCTAGTTACAGAGGTAATCTGTCCTTGTGTTGGCAGAGATTCGGTAAGATTCTCGAGGCATTCCTCCAGAGGCGTACCCATGTAGCCCAGGAAGTTCCTTTGCCTGACCATTTGTTGGAAATCCAATCAAACAATACACGTGTGATGCCCCACCTCTATACCCACGCTAGCCAAGGACACTACAGAGTAATACCGTCAACTAACACGGAGAATAAGGCTGGTTAGGGGCGACCGTCTATAGCCTTGCTCTAACTATCAATTGAATACATCGACAATAGACATACCAAGCAGGTCGACATACCCAATAAATACTTAAAACAAAACCATAGGTGGTTGAATGATCTATCAGAACAGAATATAACAACTCAAATGTAATAAACATCATAGAACAATAGATCATCATATACACATATATTGATACCTAACAGAGTATACAAAATAATATATGTCAAGTGGTATAGCAAACCACATTATACAGACGAATCCAAATGAATACATATATCAGAGTTACAACAAAAAGGACTACACAAAAAGCTTTAACAAAAAGGAACAAGCAGAATAGTCCATGCGGAAGTAAAATAGGCTAAGTCCAAAAGCACCTAACCTGAAACATCTCAGTCTGACCCGAGTATAAAATACACGGGTCAGTCTAGCTAAACAAATCAGTTAGATAAACTGAACAACAATAAACCTGCAAAGTTACAAGGTATAACAAATATCTCTAAAAGAGATAACACAATCATCTAACAAAAGATGAATCATATGATAACAAGCCTCGTATCATCGGCAACTCATAGAAACAAAGGGTAGGAATATCCCAAAACAAGCCATAAAGGCAAATAACAAATACCAATGAAGGTAACACAAGTTCCACAGGGTAATCGCTACATATCATGCGGCTCAAAAAGACCAACACCAAAGGGCGATACCAAGGGAATATACATATCAAATGAAACATCAGAAAATTGCTCGAGCTCAGTACTGTATAAACAAAGATCCATGAGCCCGAAGACTCCAAACCCAAATATCACTCGAGCGGCTCATAAAGACCTAACTCCGAAAGCGATACAATAGGGCAACAAACCCGAAGGCACAAACCCGAAGGCAACATACCCGAAGGCAAAAAACCTAAAGGTGCAAACCCGAAGGCAACACACCCGAAGGCAACAAACCGTAGTGGTGAAGGTCCGGAGGCCCAGTACTGGACACCACTAACTAGCAGAATGTGTCATAACTCTCAAAAAGGAATCCGAAAAGTGTTAACGTGAGTCCTATAACCACTCGTTCGCACTAAACGGTTTACTATCCGTCAGTCAATTTCACACTCAAAGCAGTACAAAGTTCACCTCATTTCATCGGTAAACCAGACCAAAGGTCAAAAC
Organism: Allium cepa; assembly: GCA_030765085.1. Lineage (NCBI taxonomy): Eukaryota > Viridiplantae > Streptophyta > Magnoliopsida > Asparagales > Amaryllidaceae > Allium > Allium cepa. Next base: position 21,624,414 of record CM060936.1, on the reverse strand, counting down.
GATCAATTGAATAGGTTGGGGATTAATCGGAAGGATAAACGCACAGATTCATGGTCCGTGTTTCGCCCAACCATTTAATCACCCTTCCACTTCGCTCGAAGTGCGAAATTGTGCGTGTGTTTTAAATAGAATTTATAAATCGGAGAAGCGAACTTTTAATACGATTTGAAGAAATCATTTATAAAAACCCGTGAATAAATTCAAAAAGGAATCATCAAGGTCAAATATGCATAAACAACTAATTGGAATATATATGCATCGATCAAATTTGGAAAACTAAGCGAACAATGCAAATTGGGAAAAGACAATAGATTCAGACGTCTGAAAGAAGTGGTTCAGACGTCTGAATCTGGAAATTAATATGTTTTCCAGAACAGAATTCAGACGTCTGAACCAAAACTTTCAGACGTCTGAAATAGGCATTTTTTTGCCTATTTCCTTTCTGGTTGAAATTTAGCCAATTCAGACGTTTGGAATATAATTTTAGACGTCTGAATCTGGAAATTAATTTCTTCCCCAGAATAATATTCAGACGTCTGAAATAGGGTTTCAGACATCTGAAACCTGATGGTCAGGCATTTCCTGAACCTAGGCCATCTATGGCCAAACAAATCGAAAGCAATCGGATGCGTGTTGATTATGGGCTTACGTCAAAGGACTACCTAACCTTAACGACACACCCAAACACTCCGAACAACATAAACATCAACCATATAAGGTTTTTCATAGATTTGGCTTCAAAAATCAATATTTGGCAATTTCACCAAAGCAATCCAAATCGAAAACAAATGAACATATAGATGTATTAGGAATTAATTCCTAATAACCCAAGATAGCTGTAAACATAAATGTGGGATAAAAATCTCACCTAACATCAATAATATCAAGAGAAGTAGATGTGAGTTTAAAACTCACCTTTTAATTCAAAACAAGAATAGAAAAGCTCAATAGCAAAGAAAACAACCAACCACTCTCCACTTCAACTCTACTAGCTTCAATCTAAGATCAAAACAAGTATTTTCCTAAGTTAGGTTTAGGAAATTTTCTGAAATTGAAGGAGAAAGAGTTGGAGAAGATGAAGAGGAGGCTTATCAATAGCTTCTCTTTGATTTTGAAGCAAGAATTCAAGTTTGCAAAGTAAACTAGGGCTTGGAATTTCTAATTTCCATTCTCTTCCCCCATTTTCAGTTTTTAGCTTAAGTTTTTATGGAATGAATTAAGTGAGGAGAGGAGAGGAGAGGGACTGAGTTAGGGTTAATTAGATAGTTAGTGGGCTGAACCCAACCCAAAACCCAACTAGAAAAAATTGCAAAATTCAACTTACTCCAAACATATCAAAGCTTATACTCAAAAAGATCGCAAACGCCATTTTAGAATCAATGGAAATGGTTTCGAGTTCCAATTCGGCCATTTGCAAAAAGTAACTTTTCGGATCTAAATCCGACTAACGACGCTATATTTAAATAAAACATTTGAATATTTAATCGTTAAATATGCGGGTTGTTACAGATCTCCCCTCCTAACAAAATTGCGTCCCCGCAATTTCTAGAGACGATAATTGTAACAACTACATACATCATTCAAAAGAAAAGAAAATAAGCTTGAGATGAAAAGATACACTCACCGTTTCCAAGCAAAGATAGAAAACCCGGATAGGATCGCTCAATAAACTCTCTGATTTCCCCAGTACAGTCATTGGGATTAGCGGACCATTGAACTTTAACGAGCGGCACGTCCTTGTTCCGAAGGCGTCGCACCTCCGTGTCAAGTACGCGAATAGGCTGTTGTACAATAGATAGGTCCGGTGAGATCTCAAGCTCAAGCTAATCAGGAGAATCAATAACAGAATCCGATTCCCGAGGACACTTCCGAAGTTGCGAGACATGAAACACGTCATGAATGCCAGATAAATGAGCAGGAAGTGAAACTCTATAAGCCACAGGGCCAATACGTTCAGTAATAGAAAATGGTCCTATATAGCGAGGAGCCAATTTCCCGGTCGTACCGAAACGCATAACCCCTTTCAAAGGAGAAACACGAATAAAGACAAGATCACCAATCGAGAACTCGAGAGGCTTCCTACGGCTATCCGCGTAGGATTTTTGGTGACTCTGTGCCTCTTTCATTCTCAACCGGATAAGATCAATCTTCTCGGAAGAATCACGAACAAAATCTGGACCAAGAATAAGCTTCTCCCCAGATTCCAACCAACAAGAAGGTGATCGATATGGCCTTCCGTATAAGGCTTCGAAAGGAGCCATACCGATACTAGACTGAAAACTATTGTTGTAGGAGAACTCTACAAGAGGTAGGTGATCCTCCCAGCTACCATCGAAATCAAAAATACAAATACGGAGAAGATCTTCCAAGATACGATTCACCCGTTCAGTCTGTATGTCAGACTGCGGATGATAAGCTGTACTAAAATTAAGCTTTGTTCCCAAAGCTTGCTGAAGACTCTTCCAAAATTGACTCGTGAATAAAGGATCACGATCACTCACAATAGAACTAGGAACACCGTGAAGTCTCACGATTTCCTTGACATACAACTTAGCCAAATGCGAAGCAGTCCTATTAGACTTAATAGGAACAAAATGAGCAGACTTGGTGAGGCGATCAACAATAACCCAAATGCTAGAATGGCCCGATCTCGAACGAGGTAGGCCGTCAATGAAATCCATAGAAATCTGATCCCATTTCCACAATGGAATCTCTAGAGGCTGAAGAAGATCAGAAGGACGCTGATGTTCGGCCTTAATACGCTGGCAAGTTATGCAATTACTCACATAACTCGCCACATCGCGCTTCATGCCTTCCCAATAATAAAGACGATGCATATCGGCATACATCTTACTACTACCAGGATGAATGGTATACTTAGAACGATGACAGTCATCAAGAATGTCATGCCTAAGTGCAAAATCAGAAGGCACAAAAAGACGGTTCTTCTTGCGAAGACACCCATGAGAATCAATGCTGAAATCCCGCAATGCCTCATCACAGGATCCAGACTCACAAAGCTGAATAAGATGCAACAAATCAGGATCACGCTGCTGGGCATCGGCAATACAATCTAATAAAATAGGTCGAACTCCCAAACTAAATAATAGAATAGGAGAGTCAGAAGATGAACCTCGATCACGAATTTCACAAAAAGATAGAGTCTCTAGAATATCCCATTCGGCAAGCATCATAGAAACAATAGCCGAATGTTTGCGACTAAGCGCATCAGCAACACGATTACCCTTCCCAGGGGTATACTGGATATCAAAGTCATAGGAAGCAAGAAACTCGAGCCAACGCTGTTGTCTCATATTGAGTTCCTTCGGAGTAAACAAGTACTTCAAAGATCTATGATCGGTATAAAGAATGAAGCGCTCGCCTAATAAATAGTGTCGCCAAATCTTCAAGGCAAAGACAATGGCGGCTAACTCAAGATCATGAGTGGCATAGCGAACTTTATTCGGACGCAGTTGCCTAGAAGCATAAGCAACTACCCGATCCTTCTGTATAAGAACAGCACTGAGACCACTACCACAAGCATTGGTGTAGACAACAAGATCATGATTCCCCTAAGGAACCACAAGAATAGGAGCATTAGTGAGAAGTTCCTTTAATGTCAGAAAGGAAGCTTCACACTTGTCGGACCAAATCAAACGAATGCATTTCCGAGTAAGGCTGGTGAGAGGAAGCACAACCCGGGAAAAATCCTTAATGAACCGATGGTAATAACCCGCCAATCCAAGGAAACTACGAATCTCATGCACATTCTCAAGCCTCTTCCAATCCTGGATGGCTTCGATCTTTGAGGGATCGACAGAAATGCCATCGGAAGATACAACATGGCCTAAGAACTTAACCTTATTCTTCCAAAAATGGCACTTGGAGAATTTGGCTTTAAGTTGATGGTGACAAAGAGTACTCAAGACAATTCTCAAGTGATTAGCATGCTCGGCTTCAGACTTAGAGTAAATAAGGATAATCAACGAACACAAGGACGAACTTGTCGAGATATTCCCAGAATACTCGATTCATGAGATCACAAAGAAAGCAGGAGCGTTCGTCAACCCAAACGGCATAACGAGCCACTCAAAAGAACCATAACGAGTGCGGAAAGCGGTAAGAGGTATGCTATCTTCCGCGACTCGTAATTGATGAACCTCGTGGCAAGGTCTAGCTGAGAAAAAACCTTAGCACCACTCAATAGATCGAACATATCATCGATCCTAGGAAAGGGATACCTATTTTTGATGGTTAACTCGTTAAGCTTGCGATAGTCAATGCAAAACCTAAGAGTTCCATCAGACTTCTTCACAAAGACGACCGCGGATCCCCACGGAGAAAAACTGGACTGAATCAACTGCTTGGACTCAAGCTCTAAAAGCTGCTTCTTGAGTTCCTCATTTTCCCTTGTAGACATCCTCGTGGGAGGACGACTAACTGGCTGTGCACCTGGAATGAGATCAATGCGGAACTCAATTGCCCGCTTAGGTGGCAAATCCGAGGCAGGCTCAAAAACATCAGAAAAGTAACAAGCAATAGAATACGAGATATATCATCATCATCCAGCGAGTCAAGAGAATATAAAGCCATTTCGGAATTATCCACATCCCGAAGAATAAGAGATAGCTGAGTAGGCGAATCCGGATGTTGAAGATATATAATTCTCTCCGAACAAATAATACTAGCATCATATCTCACTAGCCAGTCCATACCCAAAATCATATCAAATCCCAGACAAGAAATAACGTGCAGACTCGCACGAAAAGAAAAGCCACATAAAACAATCTCAACATCATCACAAAGCAGGCTAAGGGTCGGATCCCCCAATAGGATTCGTAATCCTTAAAGAAGTAACCAAACAAGAAACATCCAAAGATAAATCATCAACGAGCTTTTTCGATACAAAGGAATGTGATGCACCCGTATCGAAAAGAACTCGAATACTATGATCATGAAATAAAATAGAACCTTCCAAAATAGGTGGAGATATACCCTTGGGCTGAGAGGGACCTTCAGAAGCCTTAGCAGCATAAAGCTTGCTAGACTTGGCACCAGCCGGAACAGTAGGGCAAGTGGAAACATGATGACCTTCCTTCTTTCAGTAGCGACAGAAGAGAGGCTTAGGACAAGCTCGAATAATATGATCAGGAGAACCACAATTGAAACCCTTCCGAACGAAAGGTGTTCCAGAAGACTGAGGCTGAGAGCTAGAACCACCAGTCTTTTTCTTCTTAGAAGGAAAAGACCTCTTCTGAAATGGAAACTGCTTCTTGTTAGGGTTCTTGGAAACCTCAACATCAACATCACTATCACACTCCTTCTCGATGGTCTCGAGATGAAGTGCCGAATCAACTAACTCCTCAAAAGAAAGCTTAAGCTAGAGCAACAAAGACTTCTTAAGATATTTCTTAAGACCAGAAACAAACTTCAAATTCTTCTTATAAAAAGTGCTAATGAATTCAAGACCATACTTAGATAAAGCCTCGAATGATGCAACATACTCAGAAACAGAAGATTTCCCTTGCTTCAACTCAAGGAAGCGACGGGTCAATAAAACTTTTTCAGATTCAGGAACGAACTTGAGTTCGAACTGCTCCCGAAACTGAGTCCAAGAGAGAGTAGACTCATCAATTTTGGCTATAAGAAGTTCATACCAATCAAGAGCACGCTCTTATAATAAGCTAGAAGTTACAAGAACTCTATCATGGTCAAAAAGATCCATGCGAGAGAAAATACGCTCGCACGTGCGAAACAAAGCTTGGAGTTCAAGAACGGACTCGGAGCCTTTAAACGGCTTTCCTCCAAAATGAGCAAAATCACTACACTGGCGTGCAAAGGCAGACTTGCGAGGTGGAGAAACTCGGGGAGGAACTGGAGGCTGAGTGCTCCTAAAAAATTCCAAAAACTGATCGGCAGGCATATAAACGCCATCCGGATGTGAACCACTAGATCGCCCAGCATCCTGACGTCGTCCCCTGCCTCTTCCAGCCATACGCTGAAAGTAAGATAAGAACAAGATTAATCACAAGGTAGATACTTCAACACGGAATACTACGGAATAAAATGCATTCCTAGACGTATTCCCCAAATTCTATTTAACCTTTGATGGTGGAAGGAATAGAGAGACATGATGATTCAAAGATTTGTATCACTTATTACACTCCGATGTATCCTAATATGTGCCTCTATTCTGTGTTTATCATACTTTGTTCTGAACTCAGCTCTGATACCACGCTGTGATGCCCCACCTCTATACCCACGCTAGCCAAGGACACCACAGAGTAGTGCCGTCAACTAACACGGAGAATAAGGCTGGTTAGGAGCGACCATCTATAGCCTTGCTCTAACTATCAATTGAATACATCGACAATAGACATACCAAGCAGGTCGAAATACCCAATGAATACTTAAAACAAAACCATAGGTGGTTGAAGGATCTATCAGAACAGAATATAACAACTCAAATGTAATAAACATCACAGAACAGTAGATCATCATATACACATATATTGATACCTAATAGAGTATATAAAATAATACATGTCAAGTGGTATAGCAAACCACATTATAAAGACGAATCCAGATGAATACATATATCAGAGTTACAACAAAAAGGACTACATAAAAAGCTTTAACAAAAAGGAACAAGCTGAATAGTCCATGCGGAAGCAAAATAGGCTAAGTCCCAAAGCACCTAACCTGAAACATCTCGGTCTGACCCGAGTATAAAATACACTGGTCAGTCTAGCTAAACAAATCAGTTAGATAAACTGAACAACAATAAACCTGCAAAGTTACAAGGTATAACAAATATCTCTAAAAGAGATAACACAATCATCTAACAAAAGATGAAATCATATGATAACAAGCCTCGTATCATCGGCAACTCATAGAAACAAAGGGTAGGAATATCCCAAAACAAGCCATAAAGGCAAATAACAAATACCAATGAAGGTAACATAAGTTCCACAGGGTAATCGCTACATATCATGCGGCTCAAAAAGACCAACACCGAAGGGCGATACCAAGGGAATATACATATCAAATGAAGCATCAGAAAATTGCTCGAGCTCAGTACTGTATAAACAAGGATCCATGAGCCCGAAGACTCCAAACCCAAATATCACTCGAGCGGCTCATAAAGACCTAACTCCGAAAGCGATACAATAGGGCAACAAACCCGAAGGCACAAACTCGAAGGCACAAATCCGAAGGCACAAACCCGAAGGCAACATACCCGAAGGTGCAAACCCGAAGGCAACACACCCGAAGGCAACAAACCGTAGTGGTGAAGGTCCGGAGGCCCAGTACTGGACACCACTAACTAGCAGAATGTGTCATAACTCTCAAAAAGGAATCCGAAAAGTGTTAACGTGAGTCCCATAACCACTCGTTCGCACTAAACGGTTTACTATCCGTCAGTCAATTTCACACTCAAAGCAGTACAAAGTTCACCTCATTTCATCGGTAAACCAGATCAAAGGTCAAAACGATCAATTGAATAGGTCGGGGATTAATCGGAAGGATAAACGGACAAATTCAAGGTTCGTGTTTTGCCCAACCATTTAATCACCCTTCCACTTCACTCGAAGTGCGAAATTGTGCGCGTGTTTTAAATATAATTTATAAATCGGAGAAGCGAACTTTTAATACGATTTGAAGAAATCATTTATAAAAACCCGTGAATAAATTCAAAAAGGAATCATCAAGGTCAAATATGCATAAACAACTAATTGGAATCAGCATGCATCGATCAAATTTGGAAAACTAAGCGAACAAGGCAAATTGGAAAAAGACAATAGATTCAGACGTCTGAAAGAAGTGGCTCAGACGTCTGAATCTGGAAATTAATATGTTTTCCAGAACAGAATTCAGACGTCTGAACCCAAACTTTCAGACGTCTGAAATAGGCATTTTTTTGCCTATTTCCTTTCTGGTTGAAATTTAGCCAATTCAGACGTCTGCAATATAATTTCAGACGTCTGAATCTGGAAATTAATTTCTTCCCCAGAACAATATTCAGACGTCTGAAATAGGGTTTCAGACGTCTGAAACCTGATGGTGAGGCATTTCCTGAACCTAGGCCATCTATGGCCAAACAAATCGAAAGCAATCGGATGCGTGTTGATTATGGGATTACGTCAAACGACTACCCAACCTTAACGACACACCCAAACACTCTGAACAACATAAACATCAACCATATAAGGTTTTTCATAGATTTGGCTTCAAAAATCAATATTTGGCAATTTCACCAAAGCAATCCAAATCGAAAGCAAATGAACATATAGATGTATTAGGAATTCATTCCTAATAACCCAAGATAGTTGTACACATAAATGTGGGATAAAAATCTCACCTAACATCAATAATATCAAGAGAAGTAGATGTGAGTTTAAACACCTTTTAATTCAAAACAAGAATAGAGAAGCTCAATAGCAAAGAAAACAACCAACCACTCTCCACTTCAACTCTACTAGCTTCAATCTAAGATCAAAACAAGTATTTTCCTAAGTTAGGTTTAGGGAATTTTCTGAAATTGAAGGAGAAAGAGTTGGAGAAGATGAAGAGGAGGCTTACCAATAGCTTCTCTTTGATTTTGGAGCAAGAATTCAAGTTTGCAAGGTAAACTAGGGCTTGGAATTTCTAATTCCCATTCTCTTCCCCCATTTTTAGTTTTTAGCTTAAGATTTTATGAAATGAATTAAGTGAGGAGAGGAGAGGGACTGAGTTAGGGTTAATTTGATAGTTAGTGGGCTGAACCCAACCCAAAACCCAACTAGAAAAAATTGCAAAATTCAACTTACTCCAAACATATCAAAGCTTATACTCAAAAAGATTGCAAATGCCATTTTGGAATCAATGGAAATGGTTTCGAGTTCCAATTCGGCCATTTGCAAAAAGTAACTTTTCGGACCTAAATCCGACTAACGACGCTATATTTAAATAAAACATTTAATATATAATCGTTAAATATGCGGGTTGTTACAACACGCATAGTACGGTTTTAATTGTAGAACCTTCCATCTAATATGGTAGCTATGGTAGGCATACTATAATGGTACGTATGCTGGCTAAGATTTATATTATACATGCAAATATTTTTTGCACTATGCACTAATAATAATATCAAAAGGATTTTCCGTATCAAGCATGTTTGACTATCATAAGGGGAAATCTCCCTAAGTGTGCGATTGTATTGTGTGTGTGCCGAGAGGCCTTATGGTAGTTTCATTTTCCAAAAGCATTGCAGATTTCTTTTAAAATTATTTTGTTCGTTTTGTTTAAGATAAACTATTTCTGTTTACTCACACCAGTCCCACGACTAACCTGGAGTTTATCGTTCCCTTTCTAAAGTCTGGGTGCCCACAACTTTCCACATGGGCAGCCTGGAGTTGGGTTTTTCAGATAATCAAATAGTAGGTGTAGAGTCGATAGCTTTCGGCCTTTGGATTTAATATCAAATACCATTTTCTACAAATCAATGTGTTATATCAAATATTATTTATCAATAAATTCTATTTTTCCTCTGCTGTGTTGTTGTACTTAATGTGTTATAAGCTCCGGCGAACCAGATTCGATGTTTGAATTTGTGGCATTCGAATATGGGTGATGTATTTGGTGTCAATTTTCAAAGGTCGAGTCAGGGTCGTCACAAGTGGAATCAAAGCTGAAGGTTAAGTAAAAACTTTATCTCAGGAGTATAATACATTAGGTGACTCATTAGAGATAAAGTTACAGATGCCCTAGAATGAGTATATCCCCAAGATATCCATCTGTATGCCTCAGTAAATTATCTTACTATTCACTAATAGTAAGTATGAGTACAAGAAGAGGACGAGGTAGAGGACCAGGAATACCAGTGCAAATGGTCTGTACCCTGCAACAATAAGGAAACAATCTTTTCTCTATCAATCTCTTCTGATCATCATCCGATAACGATTCTTTGATTGCTTCGTGGTAGCTACAAGAAGAAGCTTCGGTGTGGTGGTGGTCTTGCGAACCATTGAAGATAAGTTTCTATTTCATATTCTCTTCATCAGTTCTCTATTAACTTTTCATTTTTAACTTTAATAAATTTAAAATTTTAATTGGAATAAATTGGTTAATTAAACATGAAGCTAAATTATATTGTATCCATTGTCTATCTTTAGGGTCTAGATGTATTCTACGAACGGTTAGTTATTCCTTCGAACTAACCAATGCCCCTGCATATTTCATATATCTAATGACTCGAATATTTCGTAAAGTATCGAATGAGTTCATTCTCAAAATTATTGTTGACATTCTGATTTGGTAAGCCAGATGCAGAATAAATGTTCAGTTTAATATGGTAAACCATATCTTTGTATGTTCATCTGTTCTGAGTATCTCCCTGTCTAGAAAATTTCGAGGACGAAATTTTCTTAAGGGGGAATATGTAACATTCTCGATTTTTAGCCAAATTTAATTCAGTAATTTATATTAATTTTTAGGATTAATTATAAATTAATTTGAAAATTTAGGAATATATATATATATATATATATATATATATGATTTTAAATAAAGGATTTGATTTGGAAATATAAATATTTTATAAATAGATTATAATTTGGAATTTGAATTTGAAATTTTCTAAAATAAATAATATATGTTGTTTATTTATATGTAAGTATATAAATTCATTATGAATCGAATTTTGGGAATTGAAATTCTAAAACGAATAGTTTGAGAAATAATTTGAATTTGAAAAGTCTATAATTCAAAACTAATAAGAATTGTTTTGAAATTATAATATACATATGTATATGAATAGATTATAATTTGAAATTTGAATTTGAAATTCAAATACATATATATTGATAATAAATATTTGGAAATAAATTAGATTTAAAAGCTTCATAATTTAGGAAACAAATATATATATATATATATATATATATATGATTATTACTTGTGTATAATTTGATTCCAAATCATTTTTCTAAGTTATTTAAGAAGTTATAAAAGATTTAATATATATTTATAATTTTGGAAAATTTAAATGAGATTTAAATAAAAGATTTAAAATAATTCTCTTTTATATACTTGGAAATAAATATAGTTAATATATACGTAAATAATATATATGTAAATTTATAAGTAATCTATAAACAAGGTTTAAAAAGTAATTTATAAAGAAAAGGATTTAAACATAAAATTAATTGGATTTAACAAGTGTAAGTAAGATAACATGAATTTAAGCAATTTTTTATTTAATTTACAAGTGTAAACATAAATTAACAAGTGGCATTTCATAAAATTCTTTTAATTTGAAACAATGTTATTAGAAAATCAACCAGGCTATATTTTCTTCATATCCGTTCTCTTCATCAAATTCGAAAAAAAAAACAGTTCAAAATGAGGAAAAAAAGAAACTTGGGAAATAAGAAATCAGAACAAATCAAAATTAAAACCTGAGTAAAAACATCAGGTTCAAGCAAAGCAAAGAATCATCTTAATCAAAGATCAGATTCAAAAAAAAATCAAAACCTGGAAAGTTAAAACAACAGAGAGCAAACTAAAAACCAAGAATCAAAATTCAAATCAAACTCAAGCTCTTCAGTTTGGAATTTGATTCAAGAGTAAATCAACTCAACAATGATTCAAGAAACAATCAAAAAAAATTCAAGCTCAGATCAAAGCCTGCTCCAGATCATTTCATAAACCATTCATAAAAAGCACTCCTCTGTTTGATCTCAGGTAAGCAAACTAACCTATTAAAGTTTGAATCTGTGATTCTGTGAAGTGGAATGGTAAATAGAATTGTTTACATGGATGTGAATATGTTGTATAGGTATATATTTGTAGTTTATGTGTGTGCAAGCCTAGATATATAGAAAAAATCACCTCTGTTAAAAGGTTTAGAAACCTGTTCAAAAATGCAAATCATCCCACCTATACCTTTTTAGGGTTTAATCTCTGAATGAAGTGTTTACATATGTGAAATATCATTTTTAAAAATAAATTCAGGTGGAAATATTGATTAAATATTTTTAAATTTGGATATTACAGTAATGTTCCATTTCAAGTCAGAAAAACAATTATCCAAATTTCATGTTTCAAGTATATAATCTAATTCATATTTGGAAATTATGAATTTTGATATTAAAATCAAATTTTTTTAAGTTTATATGCATGGAGAAATTTCGAGATGAACTGAAATTGGTTTTTTTGAAAATTCCGACGATCATTGTTGAAATGGGTATCGTGTTCGACTTTGGAGGTAGCCTGGGTGCTGAAGGTTCATGGAAAAATGGTTAGAAAATTTTCTAACCACTGTGGTGGTCAAACAACAGGGAACTAGGGTTTTCGAGCATGTTTTTTGTCATCGGGTTTGGGTAGCATTTGTGTAGTCGTCGGTGCATCGAGGTGGACCAGACTAGGTGGAATCGAGATGCGGGTAGGTGGCGAATGTCTGGACGCGGCGACATGGTTGCAGGTGATCGGCGGTGAACAGGTGAGTCGATTTTGTGATCGAAGTTGGTTCCAGGTTGGAGGTGCTCAAGCTCGATTTTGATTTCAGGTTCGAATCGGTTTTCTGGGTGGTCGCGAGGCTTGAGGGGATTGCCAGAGACTTGGTGAAGGTCGTGGTGATGGTCGAAAGCGGTCGGGTTGATCGTGCACATGCATGAGATATCATCAACGTCTGTTGATGTTGAAATTTGAGGAAGAAAGAAAATGCTCGGGTTCCGGCTTGAGAACGAAGGAGAGTTGCCTCGAAGTAGTGTGATGATTGTGAGTTTCTCGGGTATTGTCTAGGGTTAAACAAGATTTGGCTCGGGTAAAATAATAGGTTGAGCTCGAGCTTGTTTAATTTGTTATCAGATTTCAAATTTAAAAGGGAAAACATGTTTCAGGTTTTAAAATACAACAGTTTTTTTATTCTGTTTTCGTATTCCCTAATTTGCAAATCCAACTTCGAAAACTAAAAATTAATCAGGTGAAGTAAATATTGTAATAACTTAATGAAAAATCGATTCAAATTTTCTACTTGAAAGCTCGCTCAAGTTCGCCCTGTGGGTTATTTTTAGAACTATTCCTCATCTTTACGAATACAAATGTTGACACACTAGGAACCTTGTGCACATGCATCGATCAACGGTGATGCTTCGTCCTCCAAGGCCACCGTCGAAAAGTCGCCTACAACCTTCCTTGGCCATCCGATAACCTAGATTTCCTAATCGATCCCGTAAACAGAAACGATTTTGATCGACCCCACAAGAATGAACAGGACACCCACAAAACCACCTTGTCTTTCCACCTCTGACTATCGGAGGCTTCGAAACTCCGGACATACCCTCGTCGACGACCCACACTCCATTTCCCTTAGGTGCGATCAGTTCTAGTCCACCTATGGCGGTGATATTGCCTCGAGAACCACCTTGATCAAAACGAACAGTCGAACCCTTGTTCGACTTCGTCAATCAACTCCGGCCATCAGAAAAATCCCAAATTCCCTCGATCCACTGCACTCCAGCCACCTCCAGACCAAACCCCGACACAAACTTCGACACCGATCATTGAAAATCGACAAAAATACCCAATGCATATAGACTTAAAATTCCAGATTTATATATCAAATTTCATCATATTCCAGTGTGAATCCAATTATCAAATCAAAATATGAATCTAAGAATATTGATTTTCCAGATTTAAAAAGTTTCACTGTAAATTTATTTCTCCAATAAAATATATTACTAATTTTACTTATAAACTTTTTTTAAAAAAATAGCATTAGGTTAAAATAAACAAATTTTCTTTAAGGATCATGGAATAACATCAATTATATGAAGAGATATTAAATTTTTGATCTTGATTTGGAAGCCTGCACTAAGAACAGAGCCTATCCTCATATATCCAGACACATATACACTCAGACATTCAAACATGCAATGATACTTTACATTCACACAACATATTTCATATCATGATTTCACATGAATCAGAGATGAAATAGATCAAGGTCTAAAAGTTTACTCACCTGAGAAATGAAAACAGAGACTAGATCTTATGGAATGATCTGGAATTGATTGTTTGTGAGATGAAGTGAAGCTTTGATCTTAATTGTTTCAGGTTGAGGTTGTAAAAGATTAAGTTGAATTTGTAAATCTTAAACCGCATGTTGCTTTGGGATGATATCTGCTTTGATACTGATCTGTACTTGCTCCTTGATCCGAGACTTGATATATTTGAACTGCTTTGCATTGCATTTCTCAAGTTTGAAGAAGTTTGCTTTGATCAGGTTGAAAGCTTTTGAAACAGGAAGTGCTTTCAGGTTCGCTTGGTTAAAATCTTTACTTTGCTTTTGAATTTGGAAAAACTAGAAGCTTAATTCCTTTGAAAACTGGAATTGAAAACTTGTTTTTGATTTAGCTTTTGTTTTGATTTTATTTGCTATTTTGATCTAATTTTTATTTTCTGGTTTTTGTTTTTAGAAGTGACGATGAAAGAGTTTTGAACTGAAAATGAATTAACAGGTTTTCTCATTCCTAAACATGTTAGTGTATTATATTTAAAAAAAAACGAATTGCCACTTGTTTAATTATGCTTACACTTGTTAAGGTATGCTAAGAGTAAATTAACACTTGTTAAATTAAATAAACACTTATTCAAATTCATGTTATCTTACTTAGACTTATTAAATCCAATTAATTTTATTTTTAAATCCTTTTCTTTATTTTATTTATAAATTATGTTTTAAACCTTGTTTATAAATTACTTATAAATTTACATATATGTTATTTACATATATATTATAGTTATATATATGTGGTAACTATATTTATTTTCAAGTATTTAAAAGTAAATTATTTTAAATTTTTTATTTAAATCTCATTTAAATTTTACAAAAGGATATATATATTTAAATCTTTTATAACTTCTTAAATAACTTAGAAAAATGATTTGAAATCAAATTATACATTACTAATAAAAAATCATGTATTCATATATATATATATATATATATATATATATATATATATATATTTGTTTGTTAAAGTATAAAGCTTTTAAATCCAAATTAAATTTATATTTATTAATCAATTTATTTCAAATAGAATTTTAAATTCATTAAGGTTAAAAATGAAAAGCTGACAAGAAACTGGTAAAGAAAACACAAATTAGGAACTTATCTACACGATTCGTAGGGCCATCACCGTACCAAAGCTCCTTCTTGTAGCTGCCACGAAGCCATCAAAGAATTTGAAATTGGATGATCAACAAAGGAGATTGATAGAGAAAGTTGTTTCCGTTATTGCAGGGTAATGATTATTTGTAGTGGTACTCCCCTGTCCCCTACCTCGTCCTCTTCTTGTGCTCATACTCACTATCAGTGGATAGTAAGAGAATTTACTGAGGCATAGGACGGATATCTTAGGGATATACTCGTTCTAAGGCAATTGTAACCTTATTTCTAATGAGTCACCTAATGTGTTATACTCCTAAGCTAAAGTTTCAACCTTCAGCTCTGATGCCATGTTGTCAGGAAATCATCAAAGAATCGGAATTGTATGATACAACAAAATAACCCAGATATTATTTTGTTTAAAGGTTGTAGTTTGGATCCAACTGAAAATCCTTTCTTAATTTGAAAGCTATTATCATTTGAAAACAAATACATTTTGTTGCGGAAAAATCCGGTTAAATATACACAACTTATAGCCTTTAAAAATATAAACCAGAGAATCAACAAACTGTCATATTATTGGCAAGTTCTAATTTAAATTAATTCAAATTCCCAAAACAATTTACTAAAAATAGTTTTAAATATATATATATATATATATATATATATATATATATAGACACACACATATATATATTGTATAAACCATTTAAACCATAATTTCCAAAATAATTTCAAATAATATTTAACAAGAAATAATATATTCAGAACTAAATTTCAATTTCAAAACTTCCCTTTGAAAGGCTTTTCGTATTCAATTCACTTCCATTTCCAAAACCATTTGGATTCAAACTACAACATTTAAACAAAATAATATTTAGATTTTAAAATATCTGTGACTTAACTGATTTCCTCGTGAAATCCATATTTGTGTGTGCATAGTGTTGTACAGGGGTTTTACACAATAGTGCAACATCATCGATCATCACAACCCAAACACATCAATATCGATAAGCGGTATAATCCTATAACGCTTATCTTCATTCATATATTCACAGACAGATAATATAAATTCATCACAGATAAACAAATTACATTCCTCACGGCTCAAATCAAAACAATTCATATCATAAAGCATCACACACCAGAGATATCAAACAATTCCAAGCATTTAATGCAATTCAAATATCCATAAGTAAGATCAATTAGTCATCTAACTAAATTAAATCGGATAAATTACTTATGAATAATTTACTAATCTTGGTTAATTGATCATTAATTAATTAATTATAATTCATTTAATTAATTATCCTTTAATCATTTGTTAATTAACCTTTAATTATAAATTAATTAACCTTTAATTATTAATTAATCTTAATTAATGAATAAATTAACCTTTAATCATCAAATAATTAATTATCCTCAAATTATATTAATTAATTAACCCTTAATTAATAAATCATCCCTTAATTAATTAGTTAATTATCTTCAAATTAACTACCTTAATTAATTACCATTTAATCAATAATTAATTACAATAAGTGATTATCCTAATCACTAATTAATTAGATTGAGTAATTATCCTATAACTACTTGATTAATCAACTTTAATCATTAATTAATTACTTTTAAATTAAGTAATTATCTTTAAGTAATTAATTACCTTCAATTACTTACATTAATTAATCTTAATTAATTATCTTTTAATGTAATCACGCAAAGTAATTATATTTTTAATTACATTAAATAATTATAAATTAATTAATCACCTTGATTTATTAAGTATTTAACTAACACTTAATTAAATTTTAATTAATCATATACAATGATTAATCTTTATTCCCTAATTAATGATTCTTAACTTGTCACGACCCGAATTTCAGCGTTCGAAAATTGACATCCATACTTCACCCATATTCGAATGCCGTAGATTCAACCATTGAAATCTGATTCATGTCGCAGCTTATAATACATTAAATACAAGAACACAACGGAAGAAAATGAATAACTTTATTGATACATAATAGATACAACATCTGATACAATTAATATCAATGCTATCAGATGTTGCATCTATTGTGTATCAATAAAGTTATTCATTTTCTTCTGTTGTGTTCTTGTACTTAATGTGTTATAAGCTCCGGCATGAATCGTATTTCAACAGTTGAATCTGTGGCATTCGAATATGGGTGAAGTATGGATGTCGATTTTCGAATGCTGAAATTCGGGTCGTGATAGGTGGTATCAGAGCCAGGTTTCGATCCTGGGACCTATGAGTTTTAATTACTTAAAGATAATTACTTAATTAAAAGTAGTTAATCAATGATTAATAGTTGATTAATCAAGTGATTAAAGGATAATTCCTTTATTACTTAATTAGGGTAATGAATTTGAGATTAATTAATTTGTAATTAATTAAAGATAACTAATTAAGGGTTAGTTAATTAATGTCATTAAGTATAATTAAAGATTAATTATTTAATGATTAAAGGTTAATTGATTTATTAATTAAGGTTGATTAATTAATAAATTAAAGGTCAATTAATTATTAAAGGTTAATTAACAAATGATTAAAGGTTAATTAATTAAAATGGTTTGTAATAAATTAATAATTAATTAACCAGGATTAGTAATTTATTCATAAATAATTAATCTGATTTAAATTAATCAGATAATTTATTGATCTTATTATTTTACAAATGTCATAGATAATGTATTTTTATATTTTAAACCCTTACTTATTAATTTATTAATCACTTATAATTTCGAACTATATTTATATATGTATTATGTATTTATATTTTCCTTTTTTATATTTATGTATATATATATATATATAACTTTTTAAAGAAAATGATTCAAAACTAATTACACATGAATAATTAAATATATATTAGAACTTGATCCATAATACCCTTTTATTATATTAAATTTAACTCATGCTTCCAAATCAAAATGCCTATTTAATTTAAAATGTAGAATTTTAAATCCAATTTATTTATAAAAATATTTATCCTTGGATTTCCAAAACCCAAAAATTCTATTCACAATATATCTAAAATCAAACACATATTTTACTTGTTCTGGAAAATTCAAATTAATTTACGAATAAATTTACCTATTAAATTCTAAAATCAAATTAATTACTAAATTAAATCGGGCTTAAAAACGGAATCGTTACTTGATAGAAACCACCTTTACATCTCAATGTGTAACGTCAGACATACATCCATACAAGTCTGTTTTGGGGTTCGAACAGAACCGAAGGCATTTTATAAAGAAGCCCTTGCAATTGTAAAATTGTAGAATGTAACCAAAGGTTAGTTATCCCTACGAAGGCACTTCACTAACAAACTCGAAATCCTTTCTTTATATGAAAGCCTTATTATTTGAAAACAAATGCTTTTCGTTTCGAAAAAATATGATCAAATATACACAAGTTATAGCTTTTAAAAGTATAAATCAAAGAATCAACGAACTGCTGTATTATTGGCAAGTTCTATTTTTTGAATTAAATTCAAATTTCCAAATCAATATTTTTAAACCTATATATATATATATATATATTGTATAAACTTTTCAAACCATGTTTTCCAGAATAATTTCAAATAATATTTTCAAACTAAATTTGAATTTCAAAACTTCCTTTCCAAAAGCTTTCCACATTCAACCCAATTCCATTTCCAAAACCATTTGGGTTAAAAATTCAACTTTTAAAAAAAAATATTTAAATTCAAAATATCTGTGATTTAACCGATTTCCTCGTGCAATCCATATTTATGTGTGTATATTGTAGTCCAGGGGTTTTACATAATAGTGCAACATCATCAATCATTACAGATTCAAGCATAGTAATATCAACGAGCAGTATAATCCTATAACGCTTATCTTTTATTCATAGATAAACACAAATAAATAATATAAACTCATCACAGATAAATAAATTACATTTATCACAGCTCAAATCAAAACAATTCATATCACAAAGCATCACATATTAGGGATATTAAACAATTCAAAGCACTCAATACAATCCAAACATTCATAAGTAAGACCAGTTAATCATCTGATTAATTTAATCAAATAAATTACTTATGAATAAATAACTAATTCTAGTTAATTAATATTAATTAATTACAAATCTATTAATTAATTATCTTTTAATCATTTATTAATTAACCTTTAATTATTAATGAATCAACCTTAGTTAATAAATAAACCTCTAATCATTAAATAATTAACCCTTAATTATTTAATTATCCTTTAATTAATTTTTCTTAATTACATCAATTAATTAATCCTTAATAACTACCATTTAATTAATTATACTTAATTAATTACAAATTAATTAATCTTAATTAATAAATTAATTAATTATCCTCAAATTAATTACCTTAATTAATTAATTACTCAAATCAATTGTCCTTAGTTAATTATTCTTTAATCCCTTGATTAATCAACTTTAATCATTAACTGATCTTTAATTAATTAACCTTTAATTAATTTTAAATTAATTTTATTAAGTAATTAACCCTTAATTACTTATCTTTACTACTAATAATGAGAATTGGTTGACCTAATTTCATTCGTGTCTTTTGGGAATACCGAAAATAACCTTCCGCAAAAGTTAGTCATCGTTACTTCTCATTCGGCTCTAAATCATTCGCAGATCAAAACCTCCTTCGTTATTCCTCTGCCATCTCTCCACCCTCATTCTACCATTACCCTAAATCGATTCGACGTCATCTCTACCATCGAAATCGAACAGAAATGTAGCAGCCATCATCTTCCTACTGGATTGCAACGTATGATTCACCAGCGCATCACACTCATCAGAAAATGCCCCGTTATTATACGACGGCTACTGTTTACTTGGTCCAAACCACAAAAGGAAATCTCACTGCCATCATATTCCTACTGGATTGAAGCGGACGATTCACCAGTCCAACACACTCGCATGAAAACGCCCCATTATTAAGATACAGGTATTACGAAATATTGATTCGTTCATGGTTGTCAATTGTGCTAATGACTTATGTAACAAAATTAACTCCTATAATTTTTATTACGAATCTGAATTTGAATCAAACTATGGCTATTTAAGGAAGTACAGATTTCGATTCCTACCTCGAAAAATATATGTATTCGATTTCTGTACCGAATTGATTTGTATCATACATGTAGATATGTCCATTGTACTATGAATTTGCTGCCATGAGATAAGTTTTTTTGAGTTGTTATGTAATTTTAGCTCATTATTAATTTATGTGTATATTTATCCTTTTGTACTCATTTTCTAGATATACATGGTTATTGTAACTCAAGTGCTTTCTTCACTACGTTTGGATCATTTAATGTATCTACAAAACATTTTTAGTTGTAATCGATTCGGTAAGAATTTATTTATTTTTTCTACTATTAATGACCAGGCTGTAGTTGAATGGTAATGACTAATTTTAATATTAAGGTTGAGAATACTATAGTATGTTTGAATTTGACATGAAAGTAGTGTACAATATTGAGAATACTATAGCATCCTTTCGTTCTAATATGGGAATCAAAACCTTCACATTTTTACCTTCAACATAATATCACCTGTAATTGATTATTTTTCATTATAACTTCAAATATATTGTGATTTGTTAACAAAAATAAAGTGAACAATATGTTCTGCCTTAATTTCCTTTAATTCGCCAATTTAAACTCCTGAAGTTAAATTTTAATTTACATTTCAAGGGTTTACTTTGAAGTCAACTTTATTGTTTTTTTATTCAAGTGCTTTATTTTATGATGTATATTGTTATTTGATGTGTTAAGTTTTGCCTTGGAAGGGTATGTTTTTGGAGGATATATTGCCATTGTAGTTCCTGAATTTCAGTGTTTGAGGTGTATATTTGGTTTTATGTTGTTTAATGATAATAAGATTAATGCCTGTCATAGTTACAGTATATAATTTGTGTTTGTATTAAGTGTATTTGTTAAAGGTGTGGATAAAATGGTTCAAAATGAAGAAACAAACTGTGTTTAATATGACTATTTGTCAGCATGCCTACTTTTTATAGGCCACCATAATGACTCCACTAATATTGCCAATCAAATTAGGAAAAACTTTAACTTGGTTATGTTTGATTGTTGTGAGATTATGAATTAATCGTGTTAATTTTCCATACATATCTCAATCATATTTACAGTCATTTAACATGGTTATTTACGCTTTTATTATATATACGGTCGAACTAATGCTATTTATGATATGATTTTTTTTCCAAATAAATGTTTTGGCATATAAAAGGTTGACAGTTAAATGCTTGACATATTTGTTGCTAATTAATTGCTATCTATGATATCTTCTGTATATGAATTTTCGTAGTTGCTTGGTCTGGCTTGATATGCAATATAGTCAATAATCCAAAATTCCTTCATTTTAAATTAGGAAAGGTAATATGTCAGTATGTACAAATTGGAATCAGTGCTCTAAGAGAAGACTGATCCATATTTTATGACCCTTATTTGACAGCATTAATTGCTTGACTGAAGGTCCCAATGAGTTGTTTCTGTATTTCTGTTCACAAGTCCTAACCTAATTGGAATCATAGACATCTGATTTGGATATATCTTTATCAATGCATGCAATCAAAATAATTACTTAGCCATTAATATTCCATAGAGATTTTTGGTCAGTTTTTCATTATTTCCAGTGTAAACATGGCCCTCTCAACCATTGCAGTAGCTACCAGATATTGACGGAACCAATCCAAATTAAATCATTTGATATCATTTAATTTTGTAGCTCTTGGGAAACTATGACTAAAAGGTTGACAATGGAATTTTTATGAACAAGATGTTCAAAAATCTTCTTGATGATTACCCTATTTAGAAAAGAAATCTTTCTCTAGATTAGTGGGAAGGTTTGAAATATCTCTCTAAACCTCCTTGCGAGCTTTGATATAGCATGTTACTAAGGGAATCTCATTTTTCACTTCATTATACCATTAAAAATACCATAAGATTTTACGCTATACACTTCTTAATAGAAGATTTTTTTCAGGGGATACCAAAGACATCATTTTTGACTCCAACTATCCATCATCTTCAGTTTAAAAATCAATCTTCTATTCAGCATGCAGACTCATATTGCTTCAAGTGAAGGTAACTTTCTCCTTCTCTATACTCATTTTTCTCTTCATCTACCATGTCCACATTCAATAATTCATATTACTATTACACAAATGTTTGATTTCATCTTTGCGTCTACCCTTATTCTATTTTTATGTTTGAATTGAAGGAATGCAAGCAGATGTCAATTTTTATATTTTGTTTTAGTTTTCTCTTAGTTTACTTTTTTAGGAAGATTGAGTGTTTGGGTAAATGGGATTGGAAATAATAGTTTACTTTTTTATATTTTTGTATTTTGTTTTGGAATATTTTTTATTTATGATGTAGCAACTTTATTTTGGCCGTGGTTTGTTTAAGAAGTATCTATCAATATAACGTCTTCATCAGTAGTTCTTTTGTTCAATTTTTTTGCATTTGTTTTCTTTGCTTACAAATCACACGTGTCTAAATGATTTCTGGGAAAGAAGTAATTTGGAAAAACCATGCTTTTAAAGATTTTGTAGGTAGCTGTTATTAAATTTTGATTTTGACAACTATACTTTTGTTTGCTTACTTTTTATGTTATCCTTTAATTTTGTGTTTGCCTATATCTTTACATTTTATGGTTGTTATCCTTTAATTTTGAAGATCCATAAAGACACTTTTCATATATCATGCTGGAAAACGTAATCTCTACTCATGTTAGCAATGCACCAACATAGCTTCAGAGGATCGAATGGTTTTCTATATGACGTTAGCCAGCTCCGTCATGAACATGCATGGGTATGTTATTTCTCTCTTTCCTCAATTCCGTTGAGCTTTTGGTGTATCCTTCATTTCAACTGTTTCACCTTGGGCATTGTCAGCTTGCTGCCAGCGTAGTTTTTATTTATTTATGTTTTGGTAGCATACAATTTACAATGGTCCATAAGTCTGATAATCAAATCTATGTTGCAAAACAAAATAACATGTAATTTTTTTTCATCATAATTTCACATGCTTTCTTCATAAAGTACCTCATAAACTTTTCCAACGATCCGCCTTTGTGGAAGAAAAAAGCGAAATAGAAATTATGATCAAAATATGAAATCTCAATAGATTCTTGAGGCTCAAACTCTTGACTAAAATAAAATATTGAACTCCAGCAAATATTTGAGGCAAACAGCACATCATTTTATTGAATATTCTCCCACTCTGAACAAAAATAGATCACACTATACTGCACCCTACTGAAAATATGCTTATTTGGAAGTTTACACTTCATGCAAAGATGGACCGAATTGGGAAAAATAGACTGAACTGAAAAATAATAATGCAACTTATGACCATTTGTAAGTTCTTGCTACCTAACAAAACTTATAACCATAAATTATAAAAACAGCAGTATGAACTCTATCGGCTCCTAGATCTAATAATTACTACTGCAATATGAACTCTATTAGCTCCCAGATCTAATAATTACTACTGCAATATGAACTCTATCAGCTCCTAGATGTAATAATTGCTATATCAATACTTAGGTTGTTATTAAAACTGTAAACCTAAGTATTCCAACTGTGTCTATGAGGCATCAATTTTTCTGTTTTGAATAAATGTTAACATTGAAGAGGTTAATGCGATAGAAATCAAATCCAACGTTTAGCATATAGAACTCATGTTTAGCCAATTATTGTATTGATAAGATGATACCTGGTGATATCCCTATGAAGCTTTGTCATAACGTCGAAGACATTCCTAAATATTCATACAACATTGTTAGCCCATGGGATAAACATGTAGATTTATATTTTGTAGTTATGGATAATACTCTTGAGTAAGAATCATGTATGTAACTGCATGCTCAATACCATGGGAAACGCTTTTTTTATTAAGTTGTACTGAAGCTTGACATATTCTCAGTTGCCTCATAATAAAGAACTGTAGTTTCACTTTACTATAGCTTTGACAGCCGAATTGGTCACTTATGGTCATATGGATTATTGAAATAATAATTTTGGATAACACAGTCTTTGTTATATCTCTGATTAACAAGAAATTTGGACCTTGGCTTTAGAAGATTAGTGCCTATAAAGCCTATGTGGAAATATACAAATAAAATTAAAGTACTAGATATAACAAATCATGCGCTTGAAACCAAAAAATAGCATGGAAGATACCTAACAATGCAGGGAACAAAGTACCAAATCTTTAAAAATAATAGTGATATAGGAAATCAACAAAGTAGGTGTGACTGCTTGAATCTACAGGTACATGCTAACTACAAATGTCAGGTTCATGTGTTTATGGTACATTAATTAAGCATCAACAAAGAATGCGAATATTATAGTTAGTTGTATTGTAAAAATTCTAAATGTTTGTTTCATGTATGATATCACCCTACCAAATTAAACAGCCTAATTCCATAAACTCTGGATAAAATAATCAAAATAATTCCTTAAATTAAAACACATATTCCATTATTTGGATAAGGCATTTCCAATGCAACTAAATTCGATGAGTAAAATTCCCAATGAAAAGTGGGAGATGGACTTGCCAGAGATGACTGCTATCAATAACAGCTTCATCTTTTAAACCGTGTTCTTGAGTTAAAAGTAATGCATCAATTATCATGTGTCTTTTAGTTTTGTCACTGTTGTTTGTTTCGTCAAACTTGCTTTGTTTTCTGAGTTTACTTGCTTTTTAGTCTTAATGCAAATTACAGCATGATTGGGCATCAAATTGTGTAGGATAAATGTTGAGTGTTTATGCTACTGTTTGTTTATGAATAACATTTGTAATTTTCGGTTTGCATATCAGTATATAAAATTTTGGTTTACAGAGGAAACTCCACCACATATACAACATACATTTGAAATAAAGAGAGAACGTTCAGGCTATCTATAAACGCACTTCCATTGATATTGCTTTGTCTTTTTTGGAAGCATTCTGATGATAACTTCTTTACAGCTAGCTTATCAATAATCACAGAAGTCTCTAGAATTCTATTTTTAGTTTTTTTTACAATCATTTTGTTAATATTAACAGTATTAGATCTTCTGAGATATCTCCACTTAGTAAATTCCTTCTTCACCTGCATCAGAACCATATTCTTGAGGCTTATTGTTCATTATAAATCTCAGACTATCTCCCTCTTCTAATTCCCATTGCTGCTTCAGTTCTTCAATGGTTTTCGATGCTGCAGCTGCAATAGCAGGATTGATATCCTGTGCTAATCTCTGCATATATTTTTAAAAATAAAGTAAAAAGTCAATAAATAAATAAAGGAGGAAAAAAGAAGAATTTTTGTTACTTTCACTTCTTAAATTTATAACTCTGCTTTTTAAATGATGGTGATGAAGATGATATAATTACTTGCAACGCTCCCATGCCAGCATTTCCGAGAATCCACATTGATGGAGCTGCTGCCAGTGCATTTGCTAGAGCTTGCCTAAAATATAAAATAAAAACTTCTTTATCAAGGCTCTTAACATATACACCAGAATCGACAGTAGCTGCAAATGCTGTCTACCAAGATAAAACAAACATCTTTTCGGTAAGATTTCTACTATGCTCCTTTTATCACGTTCTCTAGGAATGCAATATTATGATCGCGTCTCTAGCCCATATTAGCATCCGTTATATCTCATTTACAATTAAGTATAAATATGCAGTGAAGTAATACTGCATATAACTTATGCTAAGTTTATAAATAGGTCTGAAATTAGCATGACATATATGAATGTGCGTATTTCTTGCGTGAAAATTAAGAAAATGACTTATTTTGTTTAATTGGTCTACCTACTGCATACTTGCCTACAGTGATTTGTGCATATCATTTGTTTCTGTTTTGAATGTTCATTGTAGTCATTTGTATTTAAATGTCAGCATATGTAAATTAAGATTGATATTTAGTTTTTTGCTTTACAAACTTTTGTAGCTATTTATTCATGCAAAACGTGGGACAAAGAGATATATGGTAAGCGATGCAATTTATAGTTCTTATGTTTTTTATGTCCATTGTTGAGATGTAGGTGGATAAAACTTATGATAACAGAAATGGATAAAGCTTGATGGCATCTCTATCAATCACTATACCATAGCACCAAGTGTTTTTGGTCACTAGGTAAAGTAATGGAAAATTCATAAAAGAAGCCGGTGGAGTTGAAGAGCCGCTACAAGTATTATTAAGCACACAGAAATTATGATCACCCTCTATATTATCTGCAGAATCCAATATTTCATTGCTGTATATGTTTTATTATATTCAACAACTCCTTCATATCTAGACATTTTTCTAGGTGCGTTCACAGTCTGTGTACAATCTGTTTAAACTGCTTTTAATGTATTTTATGGAGTGTAAGGAACAAGTTTATAGTCAAGATTTTTATAAAATATGCATATTGGTATATGAAATTCTGAAATGGTAATCTTATGTTTCAATGGAGTAGATGGAAAATGTACAGAAACATGTTTCTTCTGTTTTGCTATCAAAATATAAAACTATTTTTGGATACATGCTTATGAATCTCAAATTAAGATTCTTTCTTATGATTTTTCAGCATGAAATTTTTGATCATCTACAAATTATTTTCATTGGTTCTCTAAATTGAATTGTAGTTAATTTTCTATCATCTACAATCTACAGGACCTATTTACCATAAACAGATCAGGTTAGGGGAGGAAACGTTAGAGTATTGTTGAAATCCTTATCAACTTGCGTAGAACATTAATATCATATATTGTTCAATTTATTTCTAGGATTTTGAAGGGCATAATTACCAATTAATTACATAAATATACCACAATAACGACTAATTAACGACTAGAAATGTGTTTGCTGTTTGTGATTAATAATTAACTATTAGATTATTAACACTCTTAATTTATGGTAAAAGTAAACTATGTCCTTTTTCATTATCTGTGTTCCTAATGGTTTAGTATTTATTTGTTAACCTTCATGGTTGTGTATTTTAGAACTTAAAACTTAAAAATGGTGTTTTACAAAAGTTTTAAAAATTTAATGAATTTGAACAAAATTGTTAATGGTTAATTGCAGTATATGTGTGCATTAAGTATTAATACGTACGATATAACACAATTGAAACATACAAATTTTGAATGACGTACATCAAATTTAAAATTAGATGATCAATATATACTTTTTCACCATTTTTTATTTATGCATTTCTTCAATTTATAACCTCATCGTGAAAACGTTTAATGTGTTTACTCATTGTAAACAACTCATGCTTTATTATTACATCTTCATTGGTTTAGCAGATCGATATATGATGACAATAATGATTATTTCCAACTTTAAATTATCTTAACTGCCTTATACAGTAATATTGTTTTAAATTATATTTGATACAGAATATTTGTTGTGTCGTAATAATTAGTTGACTGTTGCCAAGGGCAAAGCTTCTGCTTGGCCACCAAGGGCAACTACCCTTCCTGAAATAATGAAAAGCGTATACCTATAATTTAATATTAGGCCCTATGACCAGACTTGAAAAGAAAGTTATAGGTTTTTGCCTTTTTTTTATTTTTTGAAAAGATTTTTGTCTAGATTAAGGCCCAACAGCTTTTAACTTATTTTTTAGTCGGTATTTATATACTAAAATATGATCCTAGATAAAATAATGGGCTAGCTCTACCACCAAGTCTACTGCATTTTCTCCTTTGTTTATTTCACGTAGATAGCGTGGTCCTGTATAATTTAAGCCACATAAGGTTTGAGTAGCACTACAATAATTTAGTAATAGGTCTTATCTCAACTAAACAAGAAAATGAATAATACAATTTTGTAAATGTCGTGAAGTTATTTGACGCTAATATCAATCATTTTTTATTCTATATTTCATGTAGGATCTTAGTTTTATATCGTTTTAATTGCACACATACAATTTGGCAAACCAAACTATATTTCTTCAAATTATTAGATACTATATATTTATATTAACAAAATTTGCATTATTGCAATGTATAGTGCCATAAGTTATACAAAAAAAACTGTGAACATACCATCGACACGGGCTTCATTATTAATAGTAAAGATAAAGATAAAGATAAAGATGTACGATGAGTGTTTTATTTAAAACTCAAGTTTGTTAATGAGCAGACCATAACAAATCGTTCGTTTATGAATCTTGATTAACAATTATAGTTCCGAAAGAGTGCAAACAGTTGACAGAACATTGACTTATTATACAAAATAAATTGTTAGAACCCTCCTTCCAGCAATACCACATTAACTTCAATAATTTTGATTACGGATTCAAACACAGTTGAATCTAGAAATAATATGTACGATGCTGCATCCCACTGACTACAATTACTTGCTGTTTATAGGGTTAATTCTAAATTTTAACCTTACTTCCCATACTACTCAGTTTCCTCAACTAAGGGAAAGCAACAGGTGGAGCAGGTTAGTCTAACATGTTAGGGTAGATAAGTTTTAACCACATTTAAGTAATCATTTTAGAGTTATACTTTCATGGTATGGCATGTAAGTTGATGGGAATGACACTATATTGTTAGCAGATATACTTTAATGGTCATATATGCTTTATAAAATAGTTGAAAATTTTCATGTTCGGAAAATAAGCACAATACAACCAAATGTACAGTTTTCCTAGGAATATATCAACCAGTGCATCTGTCTAAATTATTAAGGGCTAACTACTTTGTTGTTGTAAAGCCAGATAGTAGTTTAGTTTCTCTTCTTCTTCTTCTTCTTCTTCTTCTGTTTTTCATTTTTTTTAAATATTTTATAAACAAGAGTCAACACCAGAACCATGGATAGAAGTTCATATGTGTAACAAAAGCCACAGTGAAAGTCTTATGCATTTAATTCTCCCTATTACTAGACAAGATTAGATAAAAGAACAGATACTAGAGATGAAACCATGTTGTGAAGTGATGATGCATATAATATGTTTCAATATTAGCTAAAAGAACATATGTATGTATAAGTACAAGTATCATTTTCATTTCCAGTAGTATAAAATAAACTAAAACAAAAGAAACGAATATTAAAACTTTAATATTATAAAAAGATTGGTTCATGGCTGTTCTTCAGTTGTTTTGGTCTTCTCAAATGCTACGTTAGGTTCAGTTTATGGAGACAATGATACTGTCAAATTTACTTTTAGGAGTAACTATAAATGCACGCACACTGTGATTTGCAGGCCCACCTGGGCGTGCATATACACTCGTTTTGACTAATCAACCTTCAATTACATTAAGGTAATTAACCTTTAAGTAATCACATTAAGTAATGATCCTTTAATTAATAAATCATTTCATTTCTTAATTATCATTTATTTTATTTATTAATTAAACCTTTGTAATAAATCACCATTTACAAATAAAACAACTTAGGTCCCTTAAGTTAATTTATAATTAAAGCATTTCATTCCCTCAATTAGCTATTCAATTCCAATATTTGATTCGTTTAAAATAAACCTCTAAAATAAGGGTTATATATATAAAAACACTTTAAAACTTAGTTCATCTAAAATAATTTTTATTTAAAAACCTTTTGACCAATTCAAAACTTGGATAAACATTTAACATTTTCAGAAGAATCGGTTCTAACAAAAATTGTTTTCAAATAAAACTTGATTTACTTTAAAGGTTAAAAACTGTTTTATGTTCAATCACTCAAACCCGAGCCATATTCCAAATTACCGGAGCTTGACTCCGGGTTTCTCACCTCCATCATTTACTTCGAGTCAAACCCCGAATTTCCCGCGACCAATCCTGAGCACTAACTCTTATTCTTCCTTTTCAAATTTCCCGACACACAAAACACCTGCGTGCACGTTCACATAAGTTCATCGACGTTCAGTCCATCTTTGTCGTCCCCTCCATGTCCCCGATGACCTAATTTAACATCATCAATACCCAGAGTCCCAAACGAGAAGGAAATTCGAAATCGAGTATGATGAACACCAACAGGAACAAAAGTCGATCGCCTGAATCCAAAGACTCTACTATTTCCAAACAGAAAGCTAGAGGCTACCAGATCTACATCTACTAGCTTCATTTGGATTCAAAACGATTCCTTTAAATGAAACGATACCAAGATGTCACGACCCGAATTTCAGCGTTCGAACATCGACATCCATACTTCACCCAATTCGAATGCCGCAGATTCAAACGTTGAAATCCGATTCACGCCGGAGCTTATAGCACATTAAGTACAACACAGTAGGAACTGAAGAATATATATCATTGGTACCACACCATGAATACAACATCTCTATACAACAATAGTAGACCACCCATATCAGAGCAATGCAAATACACCATAGCGGAAACAACTTCAAGGTGATCTTCCAAGATAGCATCTAATATCTGAAATCTCCATCTCCAAAGCTTTAATCCAAAGATAGATCGAACCCCCCATCATGCTAAACTTAAGCAAACTAGGAAAATGATGAACCAAATGCAATTGCCAATTCCAAATGGAAAGCTGAAGGCTATCGAATCTATATCTACTAGCTGATAATCTGAAAATCTAACTCTAGGTTGCCCGTATGGAAAATTGTTGGCACCAAAAGTTTAGAAAGGGAACAATAAACTCTAGATCAGTCATGCGACTGGTGTGAGAAAACGAAATAGTTTTAAACAAAAAATAAACAACAAAAGAATTTAAGATTGAAATCCATAATGCTTTTTGGAAAATGAAACTACCATAAGACCTTCCGGCACACACACAATGCAATCACACACTTGGGGGAGATTTCTCCTTATGATAGTCAAACATGCTTGACACGCGAAATCCTTTTTGATAATATTATTATTAGTGCATAGTGCAGAAAAATTTCCGAAAGTATGATATTAATCTTAGCCAACATAGGTACCATTATATTATGCCTGCTATAGCTACCATTTAAGAATGGCAGGTTATACAACTGCAATTGTAATGGGCGAGTATTGGTGATTGGATTTCCAACAAATGGTCAGGCAAAGAAACTTCCTGGGCCACATGGGTACGCCTCTAGAGGGACGTCCCGAGAACTTAACCAGCTTTCTACCAACACAAGGTCGGGTTACCTCTGTAACTAGGTAACTACTACACGAGTATGCCATCCCCCGGTCGTTACCGACCTTTATCCGAGCGCTCAGCACCAACAATCACAAATTAATAAATTTGCAGTAACCACATAGGTTAAATATCTGGGCTCCATACCATGATACCACCCTTTTCCAGAAGGAAATGGACATACTTTCAGGGGTACTACCCCCAAATAACCTTGCTGCATCTTTCTTGATTCGACCATTTTCGGGTTGTGAGGTCCGACGAGGTTACGTCCACAAAGCTACGCTTTACACAAAAGCCATGCCTTGATCAATAAATTATCAGCAGCACTTCGCATGCCACATTACAAAATGGAATGTATCACTAGTAACCATCAACTACATAGCATCTGAGCTCGTACGTCTTAGAGAAGGGTGTTAAGCTAAGAGAATAAATTCTCGACCACCAAACAAAAATGTATTTGATAGAAACCAGCTTTAAATCTCCAAGTGTAATGTCAGACACACATCCATACAAGTCTGTTCTGGGTTCGAACAGAACCGAAGGCACTTCACAAAGAAGCCCTTGCAATTCGGATAATCCCTAATCACGTCCGGACTCCCCATCGCAAAGGGTGATCAAATCTCTATACCGGGGCCATTCGGTGCAGAGACATTCGACAGATCATCCTTTCGCTTTCGAAAATACCAGGTCTTCACCACCGGTCTTCAAATGCAATCCATAACGTCGTATCATTATTCGGAATGGGTTAAATGACACGAAGTCCTCTCTCGGCTAAACTGAATAATGAGCGTTTATTTTTAAAAGCATATGGATATATGGGATCTTAGTTAAGTCACAACTTAAAGCCCAAAACCTTTCTTCAAATGGTTCAAACAAATTACCATTTTCAAATCTTAAAAAAAGATTCACTTCACAAAGTTCACCAATCTTCCACAAAGATTCAGTCTTAAATTTCAAAACTATTTCCAATTCAAATCTTTTATACAAAAGATACACCTTTAAGATCTTCTTCAACTTGAAAACAAAATTCACCAACCATTCACAAAGATTCATTCATAGCTTTCAAAAATATTTCATTTCAAATTTGAAACCCCTTTCAACAAAAACTAGAAATCCTTTCGTATTTGAAAATTATTATCATTTGAAAACAAATACATTTTGTTTTGGAAAAATTTGGTCAAATATACACAAGTTATAGCCTTTAAAAATTTAAACTGGAAAATCAGCGAACTACCGTATTATTGGCAAGTTCTAATTTAAATTAAATTCAAACTCCCAAAACAATTTATTTAAAATAGTTTTAAATTCATATATAGAAATTGTATCAACCTTTCAAACCATGATTTCCAAAATAATTTCAAATAATATTTAACAAGGTATAGTATACTAAAAACTAAATTTCAATTTCAAAACTTCCTTTTCAAAGGCTTTTCCATATTCAATTCAATTCCATTTCCGATACCATTTGAATTCAAACTTCAACTTTGAAACAAAATAATACTTAGATTTTAAAATATCTATGACTTAACCTATTTTCTCGTGAAATCCATATTTGTGTATGTATGGTGTTGTCCAGGGGTTTTACATAATAGTGCAACATCATCAATCATCTCATATTCAGTCATATCAATATCGATAAGCGGTATAATCTATAATGCTTATCTTTCATTCACAGATTTACAGATAAATAATATACATTCATTACAGATAAATAAATTACATTCATCACATCTCGAATCAAATAATTTATATCATAAAGCATCACACATCAGGGTTGTCAAACAATTCAAACATTCAATGGAATCCAAACATTCATAAGTAAGATAAATAAATTATCTGATTAATTTAAATCAGATTAATTACTTATGAATAAATTACTAATCCTGGTTAATTAATTATTAATTTGTTAAAAACCATTTTAATTAATTGTCCTTTAATTATTTGTTAATTAAAATTTAATAATTAATTAACCTTTAATTTATTAATTAATCAACCTTAATTAATAAGTCAATTAACCTTTAATCGTTAAATAATTAATCTTTAATTATACTTAATGACATTAATTAACTAACCCTTAATTAATTATCCTTAATTAATTACAAATTAATTAATCTGAAATTAATTACCTTAATTAATTAGTAAAGGAATTATCCTTTAATCACTTGATTAATCAACTATTAATCATTAATTAACTACTTTTAATTAAATAATTATCTTTAAATAATAAATTACCCTTAATTACTTGTCATTAATTAAACTTAATTAATTAATTATCATTTAATGTAAATTACACAAGTAATTATCCCTTAATTACATTAAGTAATAATCTTTTATTAATTATACAAAATAATTATCCTTAATCAATTTCATTAAGTAATTAATAGTTAGTCTTTAAATCATTATTTTATTAACCTTAATTATGTAATTAATTAACCTTAATTCTTAATTAGTTAGCTCTTAATTAATCTCATAATTAAATTAATCACCTTGATTAAAAACAAATTAACCTTTAATTAATTGCATTGATTAATTAATCACCTACCTTAAGTAATTAATTATTAAATTCATTTTGAAAGCATAAAAATAAATTACATAATATATATTACTTTAAAAAAAATCAATTTTTAAACATTTAACTTAAAAATTAAACTTTTCAAACTTTGTTAAAACTTATTTAATTTTCATTTTAGCTTCTAAAACATAATTAATATAATTTGAAAACTTGATTATATTTACCATTACCTTTTTAAACGTTGTTCACCATCCTTTGTTTGTTAAAAATTTGTTTTAAACATTTATATTGTTTAAAACCTTGTTAAATATTTACTTAAAATTTTAAAACCCAGCTGCGTTATCAACAACTCGAGCCAAACACTCACTTACCCAAGCTCAACTTCGGGTTTCCCTCTACCTCTCTCGACTCCGATTCAAAACTTCTTTTTCCTGAGCTTGAATCCGAGTTCCCCTTCATCTTCGCCAAATAACATCAACACTCAGACAAAATTAAGCCTGAAACAAAAGCCTGTAAACTAAAAAGAAATTCAATTCAAGTTTCAACATGGAAACAAAAGCAAAGTTCAATATTCAACTCAAACAACTTCAACTTGGATGTTCAACTCCAGAAATCAACTCAAACAGAAAGCTTCAGATCCAAACATCAACTAACGCAAGCTTTAAATCAAAATACTTTCAGTTTCAAGCTTCCAAACTCTGTTTCTTTGTTCAACAGCAAAAAGATGAGCAAACTCTTCAACCTTTTTATGTAAATTGGTTTGCATGTGATCAATATTGAAGTAGAATTGTGCAATATGTTTGAATGAGTATGAATATGTATGTATATACATATATATGTGACTGTGTGCATACAGTTATACATCTATGTTAACAAACATCAGAATTTCTTATAAAAAATTCATATCTTAGCATACAAGCAGATTCATGTTATAATCCTAAAGGAGAAATTGTTTGTTAGAAGGTGGTTGATTTTAAAAATATTTTTATGTAAAAATATTTGGTAAATAATTCAAAATTTTGAAATTACGGAGAAAAATATTTAAAATAGAAAATTCCAGAATCTTAATTATAAGTTTTGATCATTGGATCGGATTTGTCTTGCAACATGATGATTTTTAAAAGGAGTTTCACGATTTTTAGGTTCGTAAACGTCAAAAATTATCGACATGAATGGAAAACATATTTGAGTCTAAATTCAGCAATCAATGTCGAACTAGGTGACGCGGTTGATACTGGAGGTGGATGGAAGGATGGGTTGTTCGGGAAAAATGGTGAGTAAATTTCCTAATGGCCGTAGTGGCCGGCCAGCGAAGAACTAGGGTTTGAAGGGGTGCTTTGGTCGAGGGTATTGGTAAGCTTCGTGTGAGTCGATCGACCACTAGAGGTGATCGTGATAGGGGGATATGGTTCGTCGTAGTGTGGAGTAGCTTCGGGTAGATCAGCAGTCTTTACTCGATTTAGAACCACGACAATATCGTGGGTTCTGGGTGGTCGGTTGTTTTTGATTTGTAACAAATGGTATTTAATTACTTAGATAAGTTAAGTTAAACTATTATTTCGATAAGCCACGATATTTCCAACAAATTGTTTGACTCGAAGTAAATGATGGAGGTGAGAAACCCGTAGTCAAGCTCGGGTAATTTGGAATATGGCTCGAGTTTGAATTGGTCAAAAGGTTTTTAAATAATTTTTTTTTAAATTAACTAAGTTTTAAAGTGTTTATATATATAACCCTTATTTGAAGGTATATTTTAAATAAATCTAATATTGGAATTGAATAGCTAATTGAGGGAATGAAATTCTTTAACTGTAAATTAACTTAAGGGACCAAAGTTATTTTATTCGTAAATGGTGATTTATTACAAATGTTTAATTAATAAAAGTTGTAAACGATAATTAAGAAATGTAATGATTTATTTTGATTTATTAATTAAAGGATCATTACTTAATGTGATTACTTAAAGGTTAATTACCTTAATGTAATTGAAGGTTGATTAATTAAAATAAGTAATTAAGGGGTAATTACATAATAAAATTAATTAAAGGTTAATTAATTAAAGGTCTGTTAATGATTAAAGTTGATTAATCAAGTGATTAAAGAATAATTAATTAGGGATAATTAATTAATTAAGGTAATTAATGTAAGGATAATTAATTTATTAATTAAGATTAATTAACTTTCAATTAATTAAGGATAATTAATTAAATGGTAATTAATTAAGGATTAGTTAATTGATGTAATTAAGAAAAATTAATTAAAGGATAATTAAATAATTAAAGGTTAATTATTTAATGCTTAAAGGTTGATTTATTAATTAAGTTTGATTCATTAATAATTAAAGGTTAATTGATTTATTATTAAAGGTTAATTATAAATGATTAAAAGATAATTAATTGATATGGTTTGTAATTAATTACTATTAATTAACTAGAAATAGTTATTTATTCATAAGTAATTTATCTGATTAAATTAATCAGATGATTAACTGATCTTACTTATGGATGTTTGGATTATATCGAGTGCTTTGAATTACTTGATATCCCCGATATGTGATGCTCTGTGATATGAATTATTTTGATACGAGCTGTGATGAGTTTATATTATTTATTCGTGTTTATCTGTGAATGAAAGATAAGCGTTATAGGGTTATATCGCTTATCGATATTACTGTGCTTGATTATGTAATGATTGATGATGTTGCATTATTGTGTAAAACCCCTAGACTACACTATACACACACAAATATGGATTGCATGAGGAAATCGGTTAAGTCACAGATATTTTGAATTTAAATATTTTTTTTTTTAAATAACATTAATATTTATCAGAGATACAAGACAGCAGTGGAATTATATCACTAATATGATTCCATCGGATAAAGTTTTGAAAGAATAATCATCTAGCCCGTCCTCTCTTGGTGTCATATGAACTTGAGAATTGACGTAGGCCAAAACAACTATCAAAACCCTGAATCCACGTTGTTACGCCACTCCGATGATCTACAGACCCAACCACCAATTTTCTTTTAACCTCCATCACTTCATCTCCCTTCAGAGCCAAGCTCGACGCAAACTCCGACACCGGTCGTCGGCAATCGACAAAAATGTCGAAACCGATCATCCAAGAATATCTCAATAATTACTACACTAAAAATCATGATTTTACTTCCTAAATCCATTATTCACCACTACAAATCTGTTCATGGATTCAAATCTAAATAACTTAAGTTATCTAAGTAATAAAATACCATTTGTTACAAATCCAAAATAAATTCAATTTTTCAAATTATAATTTATTCATATACATATGTATATTATAATTTCAAAACAATTCTTATTAGTTTTGAATTATAGACTTTTCAAATTCAAATTATAACTTTCAAATCATAAGGCATATATATATTTTGAAATATAAAACTTAACTTTCAAATCGCGTTTGGTATTTAAAATAAAACTTCTAAATACATAAATATACACAAATATACACACACACACACACACACAGATATATATATATAAAGTAGAAAACAAATTTTTATTAATATAGTGTTTCTCAATTTCAATTTTATTTTTCAAAATAACTATTTTAGAATTTTAGTTCCAAAATTCAAATTATAATCAAGTTATATGCATAAATAAACAAACAAATATCCTATTTAATTTGGAAAAAAATAAATTATTTCACAGTTTAATCCAAAATATTATATTAATTATCAAATCATCCTTGGCTTAAAATGAGAATGTTACAGATTCTCCCCTTTAGAAAATATCATCCCCGAAATTTGCTAGACAGGGAGACAACAAAGAATAGATGAACACCCAAAGATAGAGAAATGGTTTTCCAGATCAAACTGGATATCAATTCTGCATTTGGCTTACCAAATTAGAATATCATCAATAAATATGAGAACGATCTCATTCAATACTTCACAAAACACTCGGTTCATTCGGTCTATGAAACATGCAGGGGCATTAAGTACAAGCAAATTCAGCTTGATTAAAATAAATGCTTTGATCAACAAATGATCAGAGTTGCGTAGCGGAAGCATGGTGGGCCCATAACCCGAGGTCCCAGGATCGAAACCTGGCTTTGATAAATGTATACCAAATAAGTTCGAGTCGTGACAACTTGGTATCAGAGCTGAAGGTTGAAACTTTAGCTCAGGAGTATAACACATTAGGTGACTCATTAGAAATAGGGTTACAATTGCCTTAGAATGAGTATATCCCTAAGATATCCGTCCATATGCCTCAGTAAATTCTCTTACTATCTACTAATAGTGAGTATGTGTATAAGAAGAGGACAAGGTTGGGGACAAGGGAGTACCACTACAAATGGTCAATACCCTACAACAACGGAAACTACTTTCTCTATCAATCTCCTTTGTTGATCTTCCAATTTCAAATTCTTTGATGGCTTCATGGCAGCTATAAGAAGGAGCTTTGGTACGGTGATGGCCCTACGAATCGTGTAGATAAGTTCCTAATTTGTGTTCTCTTTACCATTTTCTTATCAGCTTTCCGTTTTAAACCTTAATGAATTTGAAATTCTATTTGAAATAAATTGATTAACAAATATAAAGTTAAATTGGATTGTATCAATAAAACGACTTCGGTCAAAACCAAAATTTGAAATTTTTGTTGTGATTTCTTATGAGGATCAAAGTCCGAAGAGGGACAAGTTGATGTATACTTTGGGATATTCCAACCTAGATTGAGTATCCATTATTTGTTCTGTTGGGTCTAGACGTATTATTCGAACGGCTAGTTATCCTTCGGACTAACCAATTCCCCTGCATATTTCGTAGATCGGATAACCCGAGTATCTTGCATAGTATTGAACGATTTCATTCTTATAAATTATTGATGATATTCGGATTTGGTAAGCCAAATGTAGCATGGATATTCAGTTTGATCTGGTAAAACATTTCTTATCTGCTCTTCGTTTGACTCCCTGTTTAGCAAATTTCCAGGATGAAATTTCTTAAGGGGGAATCTATAACATCCCTGTTTTTAAATCAATATTTGAATTGGTAATTTATTTAATTTTGGGAATTAAATTGTGAATTAATTATGAATTAATTTGAAAATTTCAAATTTTAACAAGATATGTGCTTGTTTATTTAAATAGATTGTAATTTGAATTAGAAATTCAAATACATATATGTTGAAAATAAATATTTGGAAAATAAATAGATTGTGAATGGAATAAAATATATATATTTATAAAAAGATATTTGTTTGTTTATTCATTTATAAATACAAATTGATTGTATATTAATTTTTGAATTCGAAATTTAAAAATAAATGTTTTAAATAATATATTGGATTTGGAAATTCTAAAATTTAATAATAATAGGAAAAAATTTGTTTTGTATTTATAATATGATGATTTGAAAATTTTTGTTAGCTTTGAATTTTTAATACTAATTAGTATTAAAT
Organism: Allium cepa; assembly: GCA_030765085.1. NCBI lineage: Eukaryota > Viridiplantae > Streptophyta > Magnoliopsida > Asparagales > Amaryllidaceae > Allium > Allium cepa. Next base: position 21,585,178 of record CM060936.1, on the reverse strand, counting down.
TTCAATTAGTATTAAATTTATTTAGGTTTAAATCTACGGCATTGGAATCGGGTGAAGTATGGATGTCGATTTTCGAACGCTGAAATTCGATTCGTGTCAGAGCTTATAACACATTAAATACAACACAGCGGAAACTGAAGAATATATATCATTGATACAACACCATGAATACAACATCTCTATAAACCAATACTTGACTATCCATATCAGAGCATTTGGTTAAGCGACAACCTTGGCTCTGATATGGGCTGTCAAGTATTTTTGTATAGAGATGTTGTATTCATGGAGTTGTATCAATGATATATATATTCTTCAGTTTCCGCTGTGTTGTACTTAACGTGTTATAAGCCCTGATGCGAATCAATGTAACGATCCTAACTCGACCTTCGAAAATCGACATCCAAATGCTTCACCCATATTCGAATACCGCAGATTCAAACATCGAATCTGGTTCGCCGGAGCTTATAACACATTAAGTACAACAACATAGCGGAAGAAAAACGAGTAACTCTTTTTTTGATAAAACAATAGTTACAACATGATACAATATGAAATATCCAACATAAAATTCAACTTTTAAACAAAATAATATTTAAATTCAAAATATCTGTAATTTAACCGGTTTCCTCGTGCAATCCATATTTGTGTGTATAGTGTAGTCCAGGGGTTTTACACAGCAGTGCAACATCATCAATCATTACAGATTCAAGCATAGTAATATTGATAAGCGGTATAACCCTATAACGCTTATATTTCATTCAAAGATAAAAAAATAATAATAATATAAACTCATCATGGATAAATAAATTACATTCATCACGGCTCAAATCAAAACAATTCATATCACAGAGCATCACATATCAGGAATATCAAACAATACAAAGCACTCAATACAATCCAAACATCCATAAGTAAGATCAGTTAATCATCTGATTAATTTAATCAAATAAATTACTTATGAATAAATAAATAATTATAGTTAATTAATTACATAACCCATAGGTCCTAGGATCGAAACCTGGCTCTGATACCACTTGTCACGAACCGAATTTCAGCGTTTCGAAAATCGACATCCATACTTCACCCATATTCGAATGCCGCAGATTCAACCGTTGAAATCCGATTCATGCCAGAGCTTATAACACATTAAGTACAACAACACAGTGGAAGAAAATGAATAACTTTATTGATACACAATAGATGCAACATCTGATATAACGAATATCAATGCTATTAAAGATACAAGACAACAATGGAAATAAAAACGTCGGAACAATAACACCAATATGATCTTCTAAAAGAGCACAACAATATCATCTCCAATTGCCAAAACTCAAAGCCATAGCTCTAAACTTCAAGCTCGAACCAACATCAGCTTATATTAAGCAAGGTCGGTCATCTGATGAACAAAATACGATCGCCAAATCCAAAGGCTGAAAGCTATCGACGCTACACCTACTATTTGATTATCTGAAAAACCCAACTCTAGGCTGCCTATGTGGAAAGTTGTGGGCACCCAGAGTTTAGAAAGGAAACAATAAACTCCAGGTCAGTTATGTGACTGGCGTGAGCAAACAAAAATAGTTTATCTTAAACAAAACAAACAAAAGAATTTTAAAAGAAATCCACAATGCTTTTGGAAAATGAAACTACCTTAAGGCCTCCCGGCACACGCATAATGCAATCGCACACGCATAATCCTTTTGATATTATTATTAGTGCATAGTGCAGAAAACATTTGCAAGTATAGTATAAATCTTAGCCAGCATACATACCATTGTAGTATGCCTACTATAGCTACCATATTAGATGGTAGGTTCTACAACTAAAACCGTACTGGGCGCTTATTGTTTGATTGGATTTCCAACAAATGGTCAGGCAAAGGAACTTCCTGGATCACATGGGTATGCCTCTGGAGGGACGCCTCGAGAACCTAACCGGATCTCTGCCAACACAAGGTCGGGTTACCTCTGTAACTAGGTAACTATTACACGAGTATGTCATCCTCCGGTCGTAACCAACCTTTATCCGAGGATCCTCAACCACAAAGAAACAACCACAAAGTAATAAATTCACAGTAACCACATAGGTTAAATATCTAGGCTCCATACCATGATACCACCTCTATCCAGAAGGAAATGGACATATCCTCAGGGGGCGCTAACCCCAAATAACCTTGCCGCATCCTTCCTGTTTCGACCATTTTCGGGTTGTGAGCTCCAACGAGGTCACGTCCACAAAGCTACGCTTTACATAAAATCCATGCTTCGATCAACACATGATCAGCAGAGCTTCGTATGCCACATTACCAAATTGGGAATGTATCACTAGAAACCATCAACTACATAACCTCTGAGCTCGTATGTCTCAGAGAAGGGTGTTAAGCTAAGAGAATAAATTCTCCGCCACCAATAGAAATGTATTTGACAGAAACCAACTTTACATCTCAAAGTGCAACGTCAGACATACATCCATACAAGTCCGTTCTGAGTTCGAACATAACCGAAGGCACTTCAAAAGAAGCCCTTGTAATCCAGGTATTCACAATCCCGATCGGACTCCCCATCGCATATGGAGATCTCTATACCGTAGCTACTCAGTGCAGAGCAATTCGATGGGAAATCCTTTCATTCTCGAAAATACCTGGTCTTCACCACCGGTCTTCAAATGCGCTCCATTTCATCATATCATTATTCAGAATGGGTTATATGACACAAAGTCGTCTCCCGGCTAAACCGAATAATGAACGCAATATTTAAAAACATATGGATATATGGGATCTTAGTTAAGTCACATCTTAAAGCCCAAAACCTTTCTTTTAAATGGTTTACACAAATTTCCAATTTCAGTTTTTTTAAAATAAAAGATTAACCCTTTAAAAATCCACCTTAATTTAAAACCAGGGTTCACCCATCTTCCACACAGATTCATTCATAGTTATTCCAATTAACAAATCTTTTATACAAAAGATACACCTTTAAATTTGAAAACAAAATTCACCAACCTTTCACAAAGATTCGTTCATAGCTTTCAAAACAATTCCATTTCAAATTTGAAACCCCTTTCAACAAAAAATGGAAATCCTTTCTTTCTTTGAAAGCTATTATCATTTGAAAACAAATACATTTTGTTTCGAAAAAATTAGGTCAAATATACACAAGTTATAGCCTTTAGGTATAAACCAGAGAATCAACAAACTGCCGTATTATTGGCAAGTTCTATTTTAAATTAGATTCCCAAAACAATTTATTAAAAATAGTTTTAAATACAGATATATATATATATATACACACACACACATATTGTATAAACCTTTCAAACCATGATTTCCAAAATAATTTCAAATAATATTTAACAAGATATAATATATTCAAAACTAAATTTCAATTTCAAAACTTCCCTTTCAAAGGCTTTTCATATTCAATTCAATGTCATTTCCAAAACCATTTGGATTCAAACTACAACCTATAAACAAAATAATATTTAGATTTTAGAATATTTGTGACTAAACTGATTTGCTCGTGAAATCCATATTTGTGTGTATGGTGTACTCCAGGGTTCTACACAATAGTACATCATCATCAATCATCACAATCCAAACACAACAATATCAATAACCGGTATAATCCTATAACACTTATCTTCATTTACATATTCACATATAGATAATATAAATTCATCACAGATAAACAAATTACATTCATCACAGCTTAAATCAAAACAATTTATATCACAAAGTATCACACACCAGAGATAACAAACAGTTCAAAGCCTCCAATGCAATTCAAATATTCATAAGTAAGATCAATTAGTCATCTGATTAAATTAAATCAGACAAATTACTTATGAATAAATTACTAATCCTAGTTAATTAATCATTAATTAATTAATTAAAAATCATTTAATTAATTATCCTTTAATCATTTATCAATTAACCTTGAATAATAAATTAATTAACCATTAATTAATCTTAATTATTAAATAAATCAACCTTTAATCATTAAATAATTAACCTTTAATTATTTAGTTTTTTCTTTAATTAATTATCCTCAAATTATATTAATTAATTAACCCTTAATTAATAAATCATCCCTTAATTATATTCATAAATTAATGAACCATTAATTAATTAATTATCTTCAAATTAATTACCATAATCAATTACCATTTAATTAATAATTAATTAGAATAAGTGATTATCCTAATCCCTTATTAATTACATTGAGTAATTATCCTATAATTACTTGATTAATCAACTTTAATCATTAATTAATTACCTTTAAATTAAGTAATTATTTTTAAGTAATTAATTACCTTCAATTACTTACATTAATTAATCTTAATTAATTATCTTTTAATGTAATCACGCAAAGTAATTATATTTTTAATTACATTAAATAATTATCCATTAATTAATCACCTTGATTTATTAAGTATTTAACTATCACTCAATTAAATTTTAATTAATCATATACAATGATTAATCTTTATTCCCTAGTTAATGATTCTTAATAAATTAAAACCATAATTTAGTAAATGAAACGACTTTTAATCATATGATTAATTAACCTTAATCATGAAGTTCATTAACCTTAATCATTCCTTAATCATTAATTAATTATCCCCACTAACTTTTTTCAATTAATCTTTATCATCATCCTTTAAATTTATTAACATTAAGAATTTACTCAAGCCCTAAATAAATCAAAGATAAATTTTTATCTTTATTGATCACTAAATTACAATAATTTAACCTCATTAAATAAACCTTAAAATAAATCATTATTAAATTTTAAACTTTTTAAGTTTAACCAATAAATTTAAAAATATTATTTTAAGATAAACTATTTATCTACTTAATCAACTCCTTAATTAAGCTATTAATTTCCTTATTTAAAAATAAGCTTAGGAATTAATTAATAAGAACACATACACACAGATATATATATATAATTTAAAATATATTGACTTGATAAATTAAAATAATTTAAATTTAAGCCTTTAATTAATCCAAAATTGAACACACATTATATAAAATAATTAATTCAACAAAATTTGTCGAAAACCTGATTTAAACTTTTTCAACAATTTTAATTTCAAACTTTTACATTGGTACCCTGACCCCGAGTTAATCCCGAGATAAACCAGACTACAACTTTGGATCTCCCTCCTCTTCTCTCATCTTTGAGTCAAATCTTCGATTTTACGTGCTCGAACCCAAGCCAAACTTTCTTCCCTAACCCATCATTAAAACATATACACTGTGATATGCATTCATGTGCACAGGCGATCGGTGCTACTCCAATCAACCACGACCACATCGCCACGTCATCGGCAACCCACCTAAGCCTCCAAAGCACCCAGATCCCTCAAACTCGACGTAGATATACATCGAGCTTTTCGACTCGAAACTGGAACCAAGTCGTCGACAACAAAACTCATCCTCTTGACAAACCCTACCACCGTTGGCCACACTATTTTGACCAGAGCTTCTCCACTGGCCCACGAACCTTTTCCCTCGGTGCGATGCATCCCGATGCAATGTCGATGATGAAATCATCATATTTTCAATATTGAACAACACTAGGTTAAAAACGCTAATTCATCGTCGCCGAGCCGCCTCGATCAATAATAAATCCAATTAGCATTTTTCCTATGATCACAAGCCCTCCGACCATCTCCAGTTTCAAACCCGATGATCACTTCATCGCCGATCGACGGCAATTGATAAAAATATCTTTTCCATTCAACTCGACAGTTTTCCATGAATACATGCTTAAAAATCATGATTCCATCGTTAAAATTTATCATTTTTGAAATTTTTTTAGATGATATAATTGAAATAATAAAATATGTTTTTTGTATTTCAACACATTTTCAATTTTTTCTCTGTTTATTTGAATTTCTAGATAGATTCAAACTAATTCTTCTCAAAGTATTTTTAAGACCTAGATCATGATCATACAAACAAGTGTTGTTTAGATCCTAAAGCCTAAAAAGAATTTGAGAAGGAGCTTTTGATTTTTGGAACAGGTTTTGAAAGCCTGCAACCAACCAGAGGCAACATTTGCATGTATATCAGACATGCACAACCATATCTGTACACATATACACACATTATATACATTCGAACAATTTACAATTTTACTTAAAGCATAAGTTCAAACAACAAGCTAAAACTAGGTTTCGAGAAGGTTTACTCACAAGCAACAACAACTAAAAAGGGATTTAGTTTAGGGGTTTGCTCACCTGCCAGTGAAGAATAGAGAACAGTGATTTTATTTGATCTGGAAATGTTACTTCCTGATTTTGATCTGAAGCCGAACTTCGTTAGCTTGCTTGAATTAAATCTTTGCTTGCTAATCTACTTTCAGGTTTTAGATTGCTGTTTTGCTTTTACCTGTGATCTGGAAACTTATATTTGAACCTGAACTTGTTTGATTTCAATATTTAGCTTGAAACTGAAGTATATTGATTCGATCTTGAGCTCTAATTCCATCTGAACTTGATTTGTATTGCAACCTGAGTTTGAATCTAATCCTGTGTTGCACTTGAACTTGAATTGGTTGCATGCTTTTGTTCCAGCTTGAATTCAATTTGTGCTTTGCTTCCAGGTTTGATTTTGGAAACAGGTTTTTTTATTTTGTTTTGTTTCCAAAATTCTTCTTTTCTTTGATTTGTTTTGTTTTTGATTCTCAGGTTTGTGAAATATGAAAAAGAAATGTTTTTAACTTTGAACTGAAAAATGAAGTAGTCAGATTTTCTTTCTTTACATATATTTCTATATATTTTAATTTAAGAGAATTTTAAGCCACTTGTAAATTTCAGCTAAAACTAGTAAATTTCGAATTATATTGTGCTTACATTTGTTAATTTATGTTGTATTCTTCTTACACTTGTTATTACATACTCTCATTATCTTACAAATGTCATATGTGATTAAAATTGTGTTTAAATCCTAAACTTTAATTAATTTATAGATTTAGTTTTAAACCCTTTCATTTTATAAATTACTTATGTCTTATTAATTTATGAATTATATATATATATATATATATATAATGTTTTATGTATATACAATTCATATTTAACATAGTGATTTCAAAAAATACATATATATATATACATATATATATATATATAGTTTCGTATTTTTATAAATATACAACTACTAATTACAAGTAAATATTTTAAATGAAAGTAGTTTAAACCTTTTTTTATTCATTCTTGTCTTATATTTCATATTACTTATATTTATACAACTTAATAAGAAAATGATTTGAAATCTAATTATACTAAATAAATAATCACATACATGCATATATACTTTAGTTTTTCAAAATATATAGTTTTTAAATCCAATTTATCAATAAGATATTTATATTTGAATTTTCAAACCAAAATTCTTTTTATATCCATTTTTATGTAAACAAACACATTTTATTATTTGTCTTGGGAATTTCTTTCAAATTAATTCACAATTTTATTCAAAAATCAAATTAATTACTAAATTTTATTTGGCCTAAAAATCAGGAATGTTACAGAAGAGTTTAGAAAGGGAACAATAAACTCTGAAATAAGTTATTTTTCACAAAGAAAGGAAAAGAAATCCGCTATGCTTTTGGAAAATGAACTGCCATAAGGCCTCCCGCCACACACACAATGCAAACGTAGAATTGGAGGAGATTTCTCCTTATGATAGTCAAACATGCGTGAGACGCAAAATCTTTCTAATATTATCATTAGTCCATAGTGCAAAAAACATTTCGAAAGTATAATATTAATCTTAGCCAACATACAACCATTATTGTATGCCTACGATAGCTACCATGTTCAATAGCAGGTTGCCGCCACATTCCATGGCAGGTTATACAACTAAAACCGTATAGGGCGCGTAGTGTTTCTTTGGATTTTCAACAAATGGTCAGGCTAAGGAACTTCCTGGGCCACATTGGTACGCCTCTGGAGGGACGCCCCGAGAACCTAACCGGATCTCTACCAACACAAGGCCGGGTTACCTCTATAACTAGGTAAATACTACACGAGTAGTAATTGAGGTCAATGTATGTGAATATGAAAATAGATCTTTAATATATTTGGTATCAGAGCTGAAGGTTGAGTAAAAACTACCATGCAATATGAAAACATAATAACAAATTAAAGGGTACAAGTTAAATACGGGTGTCGGTTTTCAAACGTTGAAATTCTGGTTATGGGACCAAATGTGATCACCCTTCATCTAGAGTATCTTTTTATAAATTTGAAAAATCAAATTTGCAGCGAAAGCGTGGTGGGCCCATAACCCGCAGGTCCGAGGATCAAAACCTCGCTCTGATACCAAATGTAACGACCCTGACTCGACCTTCGAAAATCGACATCCAAATACTTCATCTTGATTCGAATGCCATAGATTCAAACGTCGAATCTGGTTCGCCGGAGCTTATAACACGTCAAGTACAACAACACAGCGGAAGAAAAATGAATAACTTTTTTGATACAACAATTGTTACAACATGATACAATATGAAATGTCCAACATCAGAGCACAATAAATATACGACAACGGAACAATAACTCCAACATTATCTCCAAGGGAAAGAGTGAATCCACAAGTTGCAACTCTAATGCCAAAGCTCAAAAGACTCCAAGTTCCATATCGAAAGTTCGAACCTCCACCATATTATATTAAGCAAGGTTAGCCAGCAATGCAATTGCGAAGATCCAAAGATTCCAAAGAATTTCAAATGGAAAGCTGAAGGCTATCGAATCAATATCTACTACTTGATAATCTGAAAATCTAACTATAGGCTGCCCGTGTGGAAAATTATGGGCATCCAAAGTTTAGAAAGCTCCGGGTCAGTCATGGGAATGGTGTGAGCAAACAAAAATAGTTTCAAACAAAACAAAAAACAAAAGAATTTAAGATTGAAACCTCAATTCTTTTTGGAAAATGAAACTACCACAAGGCCTCACGGCACACACACCATGCAATTGCACACTTGGGGGAGATTTCCCCTTATGATAGTCAAACATGCTTGATACGCAAAATCATTTTTGATAATATTAATATTAGTGCATAGTGTAGAAAACCTTTGAAAGTATAATATTAATCTTAGCTAGCATAGGTACATCATATTATAACTGCTATAGCTACCATTTAAGAATGGCAGGTTATACAACTGCAATCGTACAGGGCATGTATTGGTGATTGGATTTCCAACAAATGGTCAGGCAAAGGAACTTCATGGGACATATGGGTACGCCTCTGGAGGGACGCCCCGAGAATTTTACTAGCTCTCTGCCAACACAAGGCCGGGTTACCTCTGTAACTAGACTACACGAGTATGCCATCCCCCGGTCGTTACCGACCTTTATCCGAGCGCTCGACACCAACAACCACAAAGTAATAAATTTGCAGTAACCACATAGGTTAAATATATAGGCTCCATACCATGATACCACCCTTTACCAGAAGGAAATGGACATACCTTCAGGGGGCGCTATCCCCAAATAAACTTGCCGCATCCTTCCTGTTTTGACCATTCCAGGCCGTGAGGTCCGACGAGGTCTCGTCCACAAAGCTACGCTTTATACAAAAGCAATGCTTTGATTAATAAATGATCAGCAACACTTCGTATGCCACGTTACCAAATTGGGAATGTATCACTAGTAACCATCAACTACATAACCTCTGAGCTCGTACGTCTCAGAGAAGGGTGTTAAGCTAAGAGAATAAATTTTCCGCCACCAAACAGAAATGTATTTGATAGAAACCAGCTTTACATCTCAAAGTGTAATGTCAGACATACATCCATACAAGTCTATTCCGTGTTCGAACAGAACCGAAGGCACTTCAAAGAAGCTCTTGCAATTCGGGTATTCACAATCCCGATTTGGCTCCCCATCACATGTAGAGATCTCTATACCGTAGCTACTCAGTGCAGAGTCATTCGATGGGTTATCCTTTCATTCTCGAAAATACCCGGTCTTCACCACCGTCTTCAAATGCTATCCATTTCGTCGTATCATTATTCAGAATGGGTTATATGACAAAAGGTCCTCTTCTGGCTAAACCGAATAATAAGCGCAATATTTTAAAAAGCATATGGATATTGGGATCCCAGTTAAGTCACAACTTAAAGCCCAAATCCTTTCTTCAAATGGTTTAAACAAATTACCATTTTCAAACCTTTAAACAAAAAGATTCACTTCACAAAGTTCACCAATCTTTCATAAAGATTCATTCGTAGCTTTCAAAATCATTTACAATTCCAAATCTTTCATACAAAAGGTACCCCTTTAAGATCCTCTTCAATTTGGAAACAAAGTTCACAAATCTTTCACAAAGATTCAATTATAGCTTTTAAAACAATTCCCCTTCAAATTTGAAACCCCTTTTTAGCAAAACTGGAAATCCTTTCTTTATATGAAAGCCCTTATTATTTGAAAACAAATGCTTTTCGTTTCGAAAAAAATCTGATCAAATATATACTAGTTATAGTTTTTAAAAGTATAAATCAGATAATCAACGATCTACCGTATTATTGGCAAGTTCTATTTTTTGAATTGAATTCAAATTTCCAAAACAATAGTTTTAAACCCATATATATATTGTATAAACTTTTATAACCATGTTTTCCAAAATAATTTCGAATAACATTTTCGAATTAAATTTGAATTTCAAAACTTCCTTTTCAAAAGCTTTCCACATTCAACCCAATTTCATTTCCAAAACCATTTGGATTCAAAATTCAACTTTTAAACAAAATAATATATAAATTCAAAATTTCCGTGACTTAACCGATTTCCATGTGCAATCCATATTTGTGTGTGTATAGTGTAGTCCAAGGGTTTTACACAATAGTGCAACATCATCAATCATTACATATTCAAGCATAGTAATATCGATAAGCGGTATAACCCTATAACGCTTATCTTTCATTCACAGATAAGCACAAATAAATAATATAAACTCATCACAGATAAATAAATTACATTCTTCACATCTCAAATCAAAAAAAATCATATCATAGAGCATCACATATCAGGGATATCTAACAATTCAAAGCACTCAATACAATCTAAACATCCATAAGTAAGATCAGTTAATCATCTAACTAACTTAATCAGATAAATTACTTATGAATAAATAACTAATTCTAGTTAATTAGTATTAATTAATTACGAACCATATTAATTAATTATCTTTTAATCATTTATTAATTAACCTTTAATACTAAATGAATTAACTGTTAATTATTAATGAATCAACCTCAATTAATAAATCAACCTTTAATCTTTAAATAATCAACCTTTAATTATTTAATCATCCTTTAATAAATTTTTCTTAATTACATCAATTAATTAATCCTTAATTAACTTCCATTTAATTAATTATCCTTAATTAACTATAGATTAATTAATCTTAATTAATAAATTAATTATCCTCAAATTAATTACCTTAATTAATTACTCAAATTAATTATCCTTAACTAATTATTCTTTAATCATCTGATTAATCAACTTTAATCATTAACTGGCCTTTAATTAATTTTAGATTAATTTAATTAAGTAATTAATCCTTAATTACTTATTTTAATCAATCAACCTTCAATTACATTAAGGCAATTTACCTTTAAGTAATCACATTAAGTAATGATCCTTTAATTAATAAATCAAAATAAATCATTATACTTCTTAATTATCATTTAAAACTTTTATTAATTAAACCTTTGTAATAAATCACCATTTACAAATAAAAAAAATTATGTCCCTTAAGTTAATTTATAATTAATGCATTTCATTCCCTCAATTGGCTATTCAATTCCAATATTAGATTTATTTAAAATAACCCTTTAAAATAAGGGTTATATATATATAAACACTTCAAACCTTGTTAATTTAAAATAATTTTTATTTAAAAACCTTTTAACCAATTCAAAACTTGGATAAACATTTAATATTTTCAAAAGAATTGGTTTTAACAAGAATTGTTTTCAAATAAAACTTGATTTACTTTGAAGGTTAAAAACTGTTTTATGTTGAATCACTCAAACCCGAGCCATATTCCAATTTCCCCGAGCTTGACTCTGGGTTTCTCACCTCCATCATTTACTTCGAGTAAAATCCCGAATTTCCCGTGACCAATCCCGAGCACTAACTCTTCTTCTTCCTTTGATCTGTTTTGTTATTCCTTTTTGGTTTTGATTTTCAGGTTTTATTTTTTCCTTCTCTTATACATTATTTTAAAAAAAATAAATTTTAAAAGAACTTTGTGCCACTTGTTCATCTTAAACCAACACTTGTAAGTTACCTATTTCCTTTAGCCTACACTTGTTTAAAACAAGTAAATTTATGTTTAGACCTTCATTTAAATTAATTTATAATTTATGGTTTAAACCTTTTCATTTTATAGTTTGTGAATTTATTCATCTCTTATGTTTTGAGTATACCCAAAATATTTTTAACTAAAAAGAGATACATATACATATCAAAGCTTTTATATTTATTCTTGTCTTACATTTGCTTTCATACATTTTATTTTGTACTTATACAATTTTAAAACAAATGATTTGAAATCGAATTATTCATTACTAATAAATAATTATATATATCCATATATATTAGTTCCTTGGGAATATAAAGTTAATAAATCCAATTTTATTTCTAAAATATTTATTCTTGAATTTCTAAAATAAAAATTCTATTTATATCCATTTTTATGTAAACAAACACATTTCGTTATTTGTTTTGAGAATAATCAATTTAATTAACCAACTAATTCACAAAAAAATCCCAAAAATTTATATTAATTACTAATTTTAATTTGGCCTAAAAAACGGGAATGTTACAGACCTCTCCCGGCTAAGCCGAATAATGAGCACTAAATTTCAAAAACATATGGATATTGGGATCTTAGTTAAGTCACAACTTAAAGTCCACAACCATTCTTCAAATGGTTTAAACAAATTACCATTTTTAAATCTTTAAACAAAAAGATTCGCTTCACAAAGTTCACCAATCTTTCATAAAGATTAATTCATAGTTTTCCAAACTGTTTTATTTCCAAATCTTTTATACAAAAGATACACCTTTAGCATCCTCTTCAGTTTGGAAACAAAGTTTCACCAATTTTCGACAAAGATTCATCAATAGCTTTCAAAACTATTTTTACTTCAAATCTTTAAATCCTTTAAACACAACATGGAAATTTTTTTCTTTATATGAAAGCTATTGTTATTTGAAACACAAATTCATTTATTTCGGAAAAATCTGATCAAATATACACAAGTTATAGCCTTTAAAAGTATGAATCAAGGAATCAACGAACTGCCGTATTATTAGCAAGTTCTAATTTAAATTCCCAAAACAGTTTATTTAAAATAGTTTTAAATTCATATATAGAAATTGTATCAGCCTTTCAAACCCAGATTTCCAAAATAATATTTAACAAGATATAGTTTATTCAAAACTAAATTTCAATTTCAAAACTTCCCTTTCAAAGGCTTTTCATATTCAATTCGATTCCATTTCCAAAACCATTTGGATTCAAACTTCAACTTTTAAACAATAATATTTAGATTTCAAAATATCTGTGACTTAACTGATTTCCTCGTGAAATCCATATTTGTGTGTGTATAGTGTAGTCCAGAGGTTTTACCCAATAGTGCAAGATCGTCAATCATTATAGATTCAAGCACAACAATATCGATAAGCGGTATAATCTTATAACGCTTATCTTCATTCACAGATTCATAGATAAATAATATAAATTTATCATAGATAAATAAATTACATTCATCACAACTCAAATCAAAATAACTCATATCACAAAGTATCACACATCAAGGATATCAAACAATTCAAACATTCAATACAATTCAAACATTCATAAGTAAGATCAATCAATCATATGATTAATTTAAACTATATTAATCATTAATCCTGGTTAATTAATTACAAATCCTTTTAATTGATTATCCTTTAATCATTTATTAATTAATAATAAATTAATCAACCTTTAATTATTAATTAATTAACCTTAATTAAAAATTTAATCAACCTTTAATCATTAATTAATTAATATTTAATTGATATTTAATTAATTTTCCTCAATTAGTTAATTAATTAACCTTCAATTAATTACCATTTAATTAATTATCCTTAATTAATTATAATAATTTATCTTCCCTAAATTAGTAAATCATCCCTTAATTACTTTCATTAACTAATTAAACTTTAATTAGTTAATTATCCTCAAATCAATTACCTTAATTAATTAATCACATAAATTAATTATCTTTTAATCATTCATTTATCAATCTTTAATTAATCAATTAATTATCCTTAAATTAGTTAACCTTTAAACACTTGATTAATCAATCATCAATCATTAATTTATTTTAGCTTAATTAAATTTGAAATTTGAAAACTTGTTTTATTTTAAAAAATTAAAACTGCTTCCAACCCAACCCGAGACCCCTTGGGTTCCAACCCGAGTCAAATTCCAATATACCCGAGCTTTCCCCTGGGTTATTTTCTTCCTACTTTTTTTATAATTTTACTTGTTTTTATAAGTTTAAAACTGTTATACCCAACGACTCCCTCGCATGTATACCCGAGCCACTACAAAAATTTCTCGAGCATGACTTCGGTCCAACTCCTTCTTCTTCCTCAAACACCACATCAACCTAGATACACCCATACTCACGTGCACGTGCACCACTACCCCGACCATCTCCGATCAACAATTCCATCGTCGACATATCAAAGACAATCACCTCACCCCAAACAACCATCCAGATCAACGAATTTAACCAAGAATTGAAATCGAGCTAATTGGTTCAACCTGGAATCCAACCCAGTCGCTCAAATCAGCCTCGTGCCAACGACCCCGTCCACCATCACCCACGCCACTTCAACCAGAGTTTCCCCGATAATCCATGAACCATTTCCCCTGGTCCGATCACCTAAATCACCTCGACGATGATGCAGTTTATTGAATTCCGACCCTATCTAAAACTTAGGTCAAAACCATAAAATCGAGTCGCACCGTTGCCACCGTCATTAGAAAATCCTCTAGACAATTTTTTGATGATCACTATTCCACTAGCCTCCCTTACCATCGATCGCGACATCCCATTTGTCGCCGTTGATCGGAATTTGAGCAATAACCGATTTTCGTTCAACCTTAAAAATCCCAACAATTATCAACCTAAAAATCCTGAATTGACTACCTAAATTCATGATTTTATAGTACGAATATGATCATATTATCCAAACTTAATTTCAAGATGATTAAATTCTAACATATAAATGTTTATCCCTGACATTTTTGTTTTTTAAAATAACTACAAAATGAATATTCGTGAAATTATCTTGAAAATTAGCACTACATGGTTATAATTACTTTTCATTTAGAAATCGAACCCTAAAATCATTTAGATAGGATTATTTTTGAATTTTCTATCAGGTTTTAAAAAACCTGAAACAAGAGCAGAGGTGTTTCTACCTGTTCCCAGACATCCACAACACTTACACATACATACATATTTCATCCATACAAACATATGTTAACATCATATATCCAATACATGCAAACTAGAATAAATATAAGAGTTTAAAAGTTTGCTGACATTGGAAATAAAGACAGAGGACAGGTTTGTTTTTGAATCTAGAATCAGTTTTTTGATCTGAAGTTTACTTGCTTGTTGAAGTTGATCCTTGTATTCTTATTTGATTTTACTTGTTTCAGGTTGAGATTGATGTTAAGTTAGTTACTTTGCTTTTTGATCTACTTTTAGGTTTTAAAAATCTGGAAATGATCTTTGTTTTTTTTTTGGTTGTTGTTAGCTTCAGATTGGCATCAGGTTTGAAATGACCCCCAAGATTGAAAAATGTTTTAGTCCATTGAGTTGTTGAGGTTGAGCTATGAACTTTAAAGTTTTAAGGGGGGAATATGAACTAGGGTTATTTCAATTCCTATAAAATTAATCAATTGCTCTGAAATTATATAAATTATTTTCAAATATATAAAGAATATGAAAACAAAATCTTTAATATATTTGGCATCAGAGCTGAAGGTTGAGTAAAAACTTTAGCTCAGGAGTATAACACTTTAGGTAACTTATTAGAGATAGGGATTAAAATGCCCTAAAATGGGTATATCCCTAAGATATCCGTCCGAGTGCCTCAGTAAATTCTCTTACTATCCACTAATAGTGAGTATGAGTGCAAGAAGATGACGAGGTAGGGGACAGGGGAGTACCACTGCAAATGGTCAATACCTTATAACAACAAGGAGCAACTTTCTCAATCAACTATCTTTTGTTCATCATCTGATTCCAATTCTTGGATGGCTTCCTGGCAGCTACAAGGAGAAGCTCTGGTGTGATGGTGGCCCTATGAATCATGTAGATAAGTTCCTGTTTTGTATTTTCTTCATCAGTTTCCTATCAGCTTTTCGTTTTAACTTTAATGAATTTGAAATTCTATTTGAAATAAATTGGGCAATTAAATATTCGTTGTTTGTTCCCTAGGTCTAAATATTTTCTACGAATGGTTAGTTATCCTTCAAACTAACCAATGAATGTATATATTTATCCCGGAACCTACGGGTTATAGGCCTACTTGATTATATATAGGTTGAATTTGCTTGTGATGATGCTTCTGAATGTTGTTTTCATAACGACCCGATACCAAATATATAAAAAGAATATTGTTAATACAATCCAAACATCCATAAGTAAGATCAGTTAATCATCTGATTAATTTGATCAGATAAGTTACTTAGGAATAAATAACTAATTCTAGCTAATTAATATTAATTAATTACAAACCATATTAATTAATTATCTTTTAATCATTTATTAATTGGCCTTTAATAATAATTAATTAACCTTTAGTTATTAATGAATCAACCTTAATCAATAAATCAACCTTTAATCATCGAATAATTAACCTTTAATTATTTAATTATCCTTTAATTAATTTTTCTTAATTACATCAATTAATTAATCCTTAATTAATAACCATTTAATTAATTAAACTTAATTAATTACAAATTAATTGATCTTAATTAATAAATTAATTAATTATCCTCAAAATAATTACCTTAATTAATTAATTACTCAAATTAATTATCCTTAATTAATTATTCTTTAATCACTTGATTAATCAACTTTAATCATTAGTTGACCTTTAATTAATTAACATTTAATTAATTTTAAATTAATTTTATTAAGTAATTACCCCTTAATTACTTATTTTAATTAATAAACCTTCAACTACATTAAGGTAATTAACCTTTAAGTAATCACATTAAGTAATGATCCTTTAATTAATAAATCATTACATTTCTTAATTATCATTTATTTTATTTATTAATTAAACCTTTGTAATAAATCACCATTTACAAATAAAACAACTTAGGTCCCTTAAGTTAATTTATAATTAAAGCATTTCATTCCCTTAATTAGCTATTCAATTCCAATAATAGATTTATTTAAAATAAACCTTTAAAATAAGGGTTATATATATAAAAACACTTTAAAACTTAGTTAATTTAAAATAAATTTTATTTACAAAACTTTTGACCAATTCAAAACTTGGATAAACATTTAACATTTCCAAAAGAATCGGTTTTAACAAAAATTATTTTCAAATAAAACTTGATTTACTTTAAAGGTTAAAAACTGTTTTATGTTCAATCACTCAAACCCGAGCCATATTCCAAATTACCCGAGATTGACTCCGGATTTCTCACCTCCATCATTTACTTTGAGTCAAACCTCGAATTTCCCACGGGCAATCCCGAGCACCAACTCTTCTTATTCCTTTGATCTGTTTTGTTATTCCTTTTTGGTTTTGATTTTTTCTTTCTCTTATACATTATTTTGAAAAAAATTAAATTTCAAAAGAAATTTTGTGCCACTTGTTCATCTTAAACCAACACTTATAAATTACCTATTTCCTTTAGCCTACACTTGTTTAAAACAAGCAAATTTATGTTTAGACCCTTATTTAAATAAATTTATAATTTATGGTTTAAACCTTTTCATTTTATAATTTGTGAATTTATTTATCTCTTATGATTTATGTATACACAAAATATTTTTAACTCAAAAGAGATATACATACATATCAAAGCTTTTTTATTTATTCTAGTCTTACATTTGCATTCACATATTTTATTTTGTACTTATAAAATTTTAAAACAAATGATTTGAAATCAAATTATTCATTACTAATAAATAATTATATATATATATATATCCATATATATTAGTTCCTTGGAAATATAAAGTTAATAAATCCAATTTTATTTCTAACATATTTATTCTTTAATTTCAAAAATCAAAATTCTATTTATATCCATTTTTATGTAAACAAACACATTTTATTATTTGTTTTGAGAATAATCAATTTAATTAACCAACTAATTTACAAAAAATCCCAAAATTTTATATTAATTACTAATTTTAATTTGGACTAAAAAAGGGAATGTTACAGATTCCTCCCTTAAGATTTGAAATAAATTATACAATCTACAACATATAATTTCAGAGCAATTGGTTAATTTTATATGGATTAATATTCTTTTTATATATTTGGTATCGGGTCGTTATGAAAAAAACTTCAGAAGCATCATCACAAGCAAATTCAACCTATATACAATCAAGTGGGCCTATAACCCATAGTTCCCAGGATAAATAATATACATTCATTACAGATAAATACGGTAGAGTATGAATGTATTTGGATTTATTTGATTAATTAATCATCGTTTAATTCAACCTGATTAATTAATAAATGCTTTGATCAACAAATGATCAGAGTTGTGCAGTTGAAGCGTGGTGGGCCCATAACCCATAGGTCCCAGGATCGAAACCTGGCTCTGATACCAAGTTGTTACGACTCGAATTTCAGCGTTCGAAAATCGACACCCGTACTTCACTTGTACTTCAATGCCGCAGATTCGACCGTTGAAATCCGATTCACACCGGAGCTTATAAAACATTAATTATAACAACATAGCGGAAGAAAAGCAACATTTATCTTAATATAAAACATCGATACAACACATTGATACAATTGATATCAACATCAGAGATGCAAGATAACAGTGGAAGAAATAACTCAACTGGATGGTCAATACTTCGCAACCATCGACAGCGGAAAGATAACTCCAATAGAACTTCCAAGTGGGAAAGCAAGGATTCAAAAGAATGAATCTCCATTGCCAAAGGTCCAAGGACTCCAATCCAAAAGCTCGAACCACCATCATGATGAACTAAGCAACCCTGATCAAATGCAATTGCCAAAATCTAAAGATTGGATGCTATCGAATCTACACTTACTATTAGATTATCCGGAAAATTGTGGGCACCTAGAGTTTAGAAAGGGAACAATAAACTCAAGGTCAGTCATGAGACTGGTGTGAGAAAACGAAAACAATTTTCTATAAAACAAAATAAACAAAAGAATTTAAAAAGAAATCCGCAATGCTTTTTGGAAAATGAAACTACCATAAAGCCTCCCGCCGCACACACAATGCAAGCATTGAATTGAAGGAAATTTCTCCTTATAATAGTTAAACATGCTTGATACGCAAAACTCTTTTGATATTATTATTAATGCAAGCAGAAAACCTTTCAAAAGTATAATATTAATCTTAGCCAGCATAAAACCAATTTTGTATGCCTACCATGGCTACCATGTTCAATAGAAGGTTACCACCACATTCTATAGCAGGTTATACAACTAAAACGGTACAGGGCGCATATTTTTTCTTTGGATTTCCAACAAATGATCAGGCTAAGGAACTTCCTGGGCCACATGGGTACACCTCTGGAGGGACTCCCCGAGAACTTAACCATCTCTCTGCAAACACAAGGCCAGGTTACCTCTGTAACTAGGTAACTACTATACGAATATGTCATCCCTCGGTCGTTACCGACCTTTATCTGAGAGCTCTCAACCATAAAGCAACAACCACAAAGTAATAAATTTGCAGTAACTACATGGGTTAAATATCTGGGCTCCATACCACGATACCACCCTTTTCCAGAAGGAAATGGACATACCATAAAGGGCGCGACCCTCATAACCTTGCCGCATTCTTCCTGTTTCGATCATTTCCAGGTTGTGAGGTCCGACGAGGTCACGTCCACAAAACTACGTTTTACACAAAAGCCATGCTTTGATCAACAAATGATCAGCAGCACTTCGTATGCCACATTACCAAATTGGAAATGTATCACTAGTAACCATCAACTACATAACCTTTAAGCTCGTACATCTCAGAAAAGGGTGTAAGGCTAAGAGAATAAATTCTCCATCACTAAACAGAAATGTATTTGATGGATACCAGCTTTACATCTTAAAGTGTAATGTCAGACACACATCCATACAAGTCTGTTCCAGGTTCGAACAGAACCGAAGCAACTTCAATAAAAGCCTTGCAATCTGGGTATTCACAATCCCGATCGGACTTCCCATCACATATTGAGATCACTATACCGGCGCGACTCGGTGCAGAGACATTCGGCGAGTAATCCTTTTGTTCTCGAAAATACCTGGTCTTCACCACCATTCTTCAAATGCTATCCATTACGTTGTATCATTGTTCAAAATGGGTTATACGATACAAAATCCTCTCCCGGCTAAACCGAATAATGAGCGCAATATTTAAAAACATATGGATTTATGGGATCTTAGTTATGTCACAACTTAAAGCCCAAAACCTTTCTTCAAATGGTTTAAATAAATTACCATTTTTAAATCTTTAAACAAAAAGATTCACTTCACAAAGTTCACCAATCTACTTAACCAGCTCTCTGCCAACACAAGGCCGGGTTACCACTGTAACAAGGTAACTACTACACGAATATGCCATCCCCCGGTCGTTATCGACCTTTATCCGAGAGCTCTCAAACACAAAGCAGCAACCACAAAGTGATAAATTTGCAGTAACCACAAAGGTTAAATATTTGGGCGCCATACCATGATACCACCCTTTCCTAGAAGGATATGGACATTCTCTAAAGGGCGCGACCCTCCTAAGCTTGCTGCATTCTTCCTGTTACGACCATTTCCAATTTGTGTTGTCCGATGAGGTCACGTCCACAAAGCTATGCTTTACACAAAAGCTATGCTTTGATCAACAAATGATCAGCAACACTTCGTATGCCACATTTGTTTTCATGGTAGTTTTTACTCAACCTTCAGCTCTGATACCAAATATATTAAAGATCTGTTTCCATATTCTTCATACATTAACCTCAATTACTGCTCGTGTAGTAGTTACCTAGTTACAAAGGTAACCTGGCCTTATGTTGACAGAGATCCGGTTAGGTTCTTGGGGCGTCCCTCCATAGGCATACCCATGTGGCCCAGGAAGTTCCTTAGCCTGACCATTTGTTGGAAATCCAAAGAAACAATATGCCCCATGTATGGTTTTAGTTGTATAACCTACCATGGAATGTGGTGGTAACCTGCTATCGAACACGGTAGCTATAGTAGGCATACAATATGAAACAAATCTAAAAAGAATATGAAAATCGATATGGAATTTAATCGGGTTGAGTCAGGGTCATCACATTGTTGTAATCAATTTCCAGTCGTTGCAAATTTAAACTAAATCACCCTTAAATTAATTACATTCAATAATTATCCCAATATAATTACTCAAAACCCAAAATAATTTTTAAACATTTCAAAATTCAATTTTTAAAACTATTTGAAAATTTTATATAGGAATTTGGTTACTAGTTCTTTTATATTTTGAAAACTCGTTAATTTAACTACATAATTAGTCTAATTTATAATTACCCTTAAAACAAACAATATAAAACAATTTAAATCCTCAAAAACTTGTTCATAATTTCTCTTTTTTGCTTTTAAAACCTTGGTTTATTCAATCTTAACAAACCCGAGTCCCGAACCAATTTTTCCTGAGCCAACACCCGAGACACTCACGAACACAACCCCATACCTCCCTGCTTTGAGTCAAAGCACGATTAACCCCGAGACTAGCCCGAGTAAACACCTTATTCCCCAGAACTAAAACATCACCCGATACAACGTGCACGCATGCATGTATCCCGATCACCCAACCACCTACGTTCCTCGTCGAGGTCATCAGCAAGTCGGTGACCACCTTTCCGACTCACCCGACCCTCAAACTTCGACGATCTCCCTTGTGGCACGAAATCGAACAAGTCGATCGAACCTGGAACTACAACATCGACGGAAAAACTCCTCGAACCATCACCGTCGACCGCCGATAACCACGCAACTGTGACTGGAGCTTCGTCAAGTCCCCTTGCTTCGATCCCCATCGGAGCGATCAACTCCGGTGCTCTGATGTCTCCACAGCAATTCAATACAACCTCGACCAATATATGGGTTTAAACCCTAAATCAAAGCCGCCCGATTACCACAATGCTTTAAAAATCCTTCACCGGTTTTCCTATGATCTATGGCGCACACACCACCTCCAGCCTTGATCGCATTGACCATCGTTTAGTCGTTCGTTGGAATTCGACCAAAGTTTCAAGATCATTCATCTTCAAAAATCTCATCATTCCCAAACTTAAAAATAGCGATTTCAATGTTAAAATTCATCATTAACAAGTTTGAATCAGGTTACAGATCCATATCAAGAATTCCAGACAATTGATTTTGCACATATATTTAATCATACCTGTAACTTGCAATATTTGAAATAATTATTCAATTGAACACTTGAAATTGTTTTTAAAGCTTAAAACTTGATTATCCCAGCATATTTTATTTGAAGATCATCACCAAAATCTGTTTATATTTTGAGATATGAATTTTTTGTGACAAATTCCGGTGTTTGAAGAACAACAGAGAGATGTATATAGATATATACCCAATTATTTATATACATACATAGACAATGCAGGAGTATTTCAGCAACTAAACAAACACTTTTTTAATGTAAATCCAAACATCAAACCATAGAAGCAAATTTAAGCGGGGTTTTCTCACCAGAGACCAAACAGAGAAGCAAAAGCCTGGAATTGATTTTTCTTTTGAAATTTGAAAACCGATCTTTGAATTGCTTGATCTCAGGTTGAAAGAATCTGAACATATTTTTTTGATCAAGCTAAAGCTTGATTTGATTTGCCTTTGATCCTTTTATTTTTGGTTTTAATTTTCTCTCCCAGGTTTTGAATTTGAAACTTGCCTCGGGATTTTTGAATTTTCTTTTTGATCTGAGTTTGCTTGCTTTTGATCGGGGTTGTAATTTTTGATTTTTCTGTTTTGTATTTTCTTTTGTCTGGCTCCATAGTTTCTTTTCAGGTTTGAAAATCTTGGAAGGTTGAAACAGTTTGAATCTTGTTTGATTTAATTTCTCTGATCTGGTTTTTCTCAGGTTAAAACATGAAGTAAGTTTTTATTTTTTGATTTTGAATGCAACAAAGAATAAGAAGGAAGGAGATAGATGTATATAAGTACACTTTGTTTTATTTTATTTATTTTTAAAGAAATTAAGTCACTTGTTAACTTATGTGTGCACTTGTAAATTAAATGAACACTTGTTCACATTTATTTATCTTACTTACACTTGTTAAAATATTTAAATTTGTGTTTAAGCCCCTTTCTCTAATTTATTTATAAATTATGTTTTAAACCTTTTATTTTTATAATTTGCGAATTATATTTTATTAAAGCTTCTTATTCATTTTTGAAAATGATTTGAAATCAAATTATACGTTGCTAATAAATAATCATATATTCATATATATATATATATATATATATATTTGTTTCTTAAAGTATAAAGTTTTTAAATCCAATATTTTTCCAAATATTTATTTTCAACATATATGTATTCGAATTTCAAATTCAAAATTTCAAATTATAATCTATTCATGTACATACATACATATATATATATTATAATTTCAAAACAATTCTTATTAGTTTTGAATTATAGACTTTTCAAATTCAAATTATAACTTTCAAATTACAAGGCATATATGTATTTTGAAATATAAAACTTAACTTTCAAATAGCTTTTGAAAGTTATGGATGAATCTTTGTGAAAGATTGGTGAACTTTGTAAAGTGAACCTTTTTGTTTAAAGGATTAAAAGTGGAAAATTGTTTAAACCATTTAAAGGAGGGTTTTTAAGTTGCAACTTAGCTAAGAACCCATATATCCATATGGTTTTAAAATAAGCGCTCATTATTCGGTTTAGCCGGGAGAGGACTTTGTGTCATATAATCCATTCCGAATAATGATATGACGTAAATGGATAGCATTTGAAGACCGGTGGTGAAGACCGGGTATTTTTGAACGAAAGGATTACCCGTCGAATGTCTCCGCACTGAGTCGCGCCGGTATAGAGATCTCCATATGTGACGGGGTGTCCGATCGGATTGTGAGTATCTGGATTGCAAGGGCTTCTTTGAAGTGCCTTTGGTTTCGTTTGAATCAGAAACAGACTTGTATGGATGTGTGTCTGACATTACACTTTGAAACATACGAGCTCAGAGGTTATGTAGTTGATGGTTACTAGCGATACATTCCCAATTTGGTAATGTGGCATACGAAGTGCTGCTGATCATGTGTTGATCAAAGCATGACTTTTGTGTAAAGCGTAGCTTTGTTGACGAGACTGCATCAAAACCTCACAAATTGGAATGGTCGAAACAGGAAAGATGCAGCAAGGTTATTTGGTGGTAGCGCCCCCTGAGGGTGTGTCCATTTCCTTCTGGATAGAAGTGGTGTCATTGTATGGAGCCCAGATACTTAACTTATGTGGTTGTTACAAATTTATTACTTTTTGGTTGTTGCTTTGTGGTTAAGGGCCCTCGGATAAAGGTCGGTTACGATCGGGGGATGGCATACTCGTGTAATAGTTACCTAGTTACAGATGTAACCCGGCCTTGTGTTGGCAGAGATCCGGTTAGGTTCTCGGGGCGTCCCTTCAGAGGCGTACCCATGTGGCCCAAGAAGTTCCTTTTCCTGACCATTTGTTGGAAATCCAAAGAAATAATACGCGCTCTGTATGGTTTTAGTTGTATAACCTGCCATAGAATGTGGTGGTAACCTGCTATTGAACATGATAGCTATAGTAGGCATACAATAATGGTTGTATGCTAGCTAAGATTAATATTATACTTTCAAAATGTTCTCTGTACTATGCACTAACAATAATATCGAAAGGATTTTATGTACCAAACGTGTTTATCATAAGGAGAAATCTCCTCCAATTGTGCACTTACATTGTGTGTATGAGGGGAGGCCTTATGGTAGTTTCATTTTCTATAAAGCATTGCAGATTTCTTTTAATTTTTTTTTTTACTTTTGATAAAGATAAAATGTTTTTGTTTGCTTACACCAGTCCCATGACTGACCTAGAGTTTATTGTTCCCTTTCTAAACTCTGGGTTCCCACAATTTTCCACACGGGCAGTCTAGAGTAGGGATTTTCAAATAATCAAATAATAGGTGTAGATTCGATAGCATCCATCCTTTGAACTTTGGCGATTGCATTCCGAACCTGACCTTGCTTAATATAACATGATGGTGGTTCGAGCTTTCGATATGGAGCTTGGAGTCTTATAAGCTTTGAATAGGGTTGTAGTTTGTGGATTCATTCCCTTCTGAGCATATTGGAGTTATCTCTTCCACTGTTATCCTTTCCGCTGATATATATTGTCTCAAACATCGTTGTAACCATGTTGTATTCATGTTGTATATCAATAAGGTCATTCATTTTCTTCCACTGTGTTATTTACTTAATGTATTATTAGCTCGACGAATCAGATTCGACGTTTGGATCTGCGGCATTCGAATACCGGTGATGTATTCGGTGTTGATTTTCGAAGGTCGAGTCAGGGTCGTCACATTGATTACAGATTTAAACTACAACCTTTAAATAGCAGGGTTTCCAATCTTTAAGTACTAAACCAGGCTTCGATAATGGAATTTAATTTTGAATGCTTATAACACATTAAGTACAAGCAAATTCATTAAGTAAATATTGTAATAACTTAATGAAAAATCGATTCTAATACAGATAAATTAAGGTGGATTTTTAAAGGGTGAATCTTTTGTTTCGAAAAAAATTGAAAGTGGAAATTTGTTTAAACTATTCAAAAGAAAGGTTTTGGGTTTTAAGTTGCGACTTAACTAAGATCCCCTATATCCATATGTTTTTAAATATTGCGCTCATTATTCGGTTTAGCTAGGAGAGGACTTTGTGTCATATAACCCATTTCGAATAATTATACGACGAAATGGATAACATTTGAAGACCGGTAGTGAAGACCAGTTATTTTCGAGAATGAAAGGGTTACCCGTCGAATGACTCTGCACTGAATAGCTACGGTATAGAGATCTCCATACGTGATGGAGAGTCCGATCAAGATTGTGAATATCCGGATTGCAAGGGGCTTCTTTTGAAGTGCCTTCGGTTTTGTTCGAACCCGGAATAGACTTGTATGGATGTATGTCTGATGTTACACTTTCAGATGTAAAGCTGGTTTCTATTAAATACAATTCCATTGGTGGTGGAGAATATATTTTCTTAGCTTAACACCCTTCTCTGAGATGTACGAGCTCAGAGGTTATATAGCTGATGGTTACTAGTGATACATTCCCAATTTGGTAATGTGGCATATGAAATACTACTGATTATGTGTTGATCGAAGCATGGCTTTTGTGTAAAGCGTAGCTTTGTGGACGTGACCTTGTCAAACCTCATAACCCAGAAATGGTTGAAACAGAAAGGATGTGGCAAGGTTATTTGGGGGTAGCGCCCGCTGAGGTATGTCCATTTCCTTCTTGATAGAGGTGGTACCTTGGTATGGAGCCCAAATATTTAACCTATGTGGTTACTGCAAATTTATTACTTTATGGTTGTTGCTTTGTGGTTCAGGATCCTCGGATAAAGGTTGTTACGAACGGGGGATGGCATACTCATGTAGTAGTTACCTAGTTACAGAGGTAACCTGACCTTGCGTTGGCAGAGATCCGGTTAGGTTCTCGGGGCATCCCTCCAGAGGCGTATCCATGTGGCCCAGGAAGTTCCTTTGCCTGACCACTTGTTAGAAATCCAATCAAACAATATGTATCCAGTACAGTTTATTTGTAGAACCTGCCATCTAATATGGTAGCTATACTAGGCATACTATAATGGTACGTACTGGCTAAAATTTATATTATACTTTCAAATGTTTTCTGCACTATGCATTAAGTATAATATCAAAAGGATTTTGCGTATCAAGCATGTTTGACTATCATAAGGAGAAATCTGCCCCAAGTGTGCGATTGCATTGTGTGTGCCGGAAGGCCTCATGGTAGTTTCATTTTCCAAAAGCATTGCGGATTTCTTTTAAAATTCTTTTGTTTGTTTTGTTTAAGATAAACTATTTTTGTTTGCTCACACCAGTCCCATGACTGACCTGGAGTTTATTGTTTCCTTTTGAAGCTCTGGGTGCCCATAACTTTCCACATGTGCAGCCTAGAGTTGGGTTTTTCAGATAATCAAATAGTAGATGTAGGGTCGATAGCTTTCAGCCTTTGGATTTGGCGATCGTATTTGGTTCATCAGATGAACGACCTTGCTTAATACAAGCTGATGGTGGTTCGAGCTTGAAGTTTAGAGCTATGGCTTTGGAGGTTTGGCAATTGGAGATGCTAATGTTGTGCACTTTTAGAAGATCAGATTGGTGTTATTGTTTCGCCTTTGTTATTTCCGTTGTTGTCTTGTATCTCTGATAGCTTTGATATTCATTGCATCAGATGTTGTATCTATTGTGTATCAATAAAGTTATTCGTTTTCTTCCATTGTGTTGTTGTACTTAATGTGTTATAAGCTCCGAAACGAATCAGATTTCAACGCTTGAATCTGCGGTATTCGAATACGGGTGAAGTATGGATGTCGATTTTCGAACGCTGAAATTCAGGTCGTAACAAGTGGCATCAGAGCTGAAGGTTGATTAAGAACTTTATCTCAGGAGTATAACACATTAGGCAACTCATTAGAGATAGGGTTACAATTACCCTAGAATGAGTATATCCCTAAGATATCTGTCTGTATGCCTCAGTAAATTCTCTTACTATCCACTGATAGTGAGTAGAGTGCAAGAAGAGGACGAGATAGGGGATAGGGGAGTACCACTACAAATGGTCAATACCCTGTAACAACTAGGAAACACCTTTCTCTATCAATCTCTTTTGATCATCATGCAGTCTCAATTCTTTGATGGCTTCGTGGCAACTACAAGAAGAAGCTTCGGTGTGATGATGGTCTTGCGAATCGTTATAGAAAAGGTTCTAAATTCCTATTTCGTATTCTCTCCATTAGTTTCTCTATCAGCTTTCCGTTTTAACTTTAATGAATTTAATATTCTATTTGAAATAAATTGATTAACAAATATAAAGTTAAATTGAATGGTATCAATAAAATAATTTTGGTCAAAACCAAAGTTTGAAATTTTTGTTGTGATTTCTTGTGAGGATCAAAGTCCGAAGAGGGACAAGATGTATTCTACGAACGGTTAGTTATCCTTTGGACTAACCAATACCCCTGCATATTTCGTTGATCGGATGACCCGAGTATCTTGTGTAGTATTGAACGAGTTTGTTCTTACAAACTATTGATTATATTTTGATTTGGTAAGCCAAATGCAGAGTAAATATAAAGTTTGATTTGGAAAACTGTTTCTCTATCTTTATTTGTCCATTTGTTCTTTGGTTATCTCCCTATCTAGCAAATTTCAAGGACGAAATTTTCTTAAGGGGGGAATCTGTAACATTCTCTGTTTTTAGGCCAAATAAAATTTAGTAATTAATTTGATTTTTGAATAAAATTGTGAATTAATTTGAAAAAAAATTCCCAAGACAAATAATAAAATGTATTTCTTTACATAAAAATGAATATAAAATGAATTTTGATTTGAAAACTCAAATATAAATATCTTATTGATAAATTGGATTTAAAAAATATATATTTTGAAAAAACTAAAGTATATATGTATATATGTGATTATTTATTTAGTATAATTAGATTTCAAATCATTTTCTTATTAAATTGTATAAATATAAGTAATATAAAATATAAGACAAGAATGAATAAAACTACTCCCATTTAAAAAAATTACATGTAATTAATAGTTGTATATTTATAAAAATATGAAACTATATATATATATATATATATATCTTTTGAAATTAATGAGTTAAATATGAATTGTATATACATAAAACATTAAATATATATAGTTCATAAATTAATAAGACATAAATAATTTATAAAAGGAAAGGGTTTAAAACGAAATCTATAAATTAATTAAAGTTTAGGATTTAAACACAATTTTAATCACATATGACATTTGTAAGATAAGGAGAGTATGTAATAACAAGTGCAAGAAGAATACAATATGAATTAACAAATGTAAGCACAATATAATTTGAAATTTACAAGTGTTAACCGAAATTCACAAGTGGCTTAAAATTCTCTTAAATTAAAATATATAAAAATATATGTAAAGAAAGAAAAAAACTGACTAATTCATTTTTTAGTTCAAAGTTAACAACATTTCTTCTTCATATTTCACAAACCTAAGAATCAAAAAAAAAACAAATCAAAGAAAAGAAGAAATCTGGAAACAAAACAAAATAGAAAAAAAAACCTGTTTTCAAAATCAAACCTGAAAGCAAAGCACAAATTGAATTCAAGCTAGAACAAAAGCATGCAACCAATTCAAGTTCAAGTGCAACATCATGATTAGATTCAAACTCAGATTGCAATATAAATCAAGTCAGATGGAAATTATTGTTCAAGGTCAAATCAATATACTTTAGTTTCAAGCTAAGTATTGAAATCAAACAAGTTCAGATTCAAGTATAAGTTTCCAAATCATAATTAAAAGCAAAAGAGCAATCTAAAACCTGAAAGCAGATTAGCAAGCAAAGATTTAATTCAAGCAAGCTAACAAAGTTCAGCTTCAGATCAAAATCAGGAAGTAACATTTCCAGATCAAATATCTCTGTTCTTCACTTACAGGTGAGCAAACCCCTGAACTAAATCCCTTTCTATCTGTTGTTGCTTGTGAGTAAACCTTCTCGAAACCTGGTTTTAGCTTGTTGTTTGAACTTATGCTTTAAGTAAAAATTGTAAATTGTTCAAATGTATATAAATGTGTATATATGTGTACATATATGGTTGTGCATTTCTGATATACAGGCAAATGTTGCCTCTGGTTGGTTACAGGCTTTCAAAACCTATTCCAAAAATCAAAAGCTCGTTCTCAAATTCTTTTTAGGCTTTAGGATCTAAACAAAACTTGTTTGTACGATCAAGATTTAGGTCTTAAAAATAATATTGAGAAGAACTAATTTGAATCTATCTGGAAATTCAAATAAACAGAGAAAAATTTGTAAATGTGTTGAAAATTCAAAAGTCATGTTTTATTATTTCAATTATATCATCTGAAACAATTTCAAAAATGATAAATTTTAATGGTGGAATCATGATTTTTAAGCATGTATTCATGGAGAACTATCGAGTTGAACGGAAAAGATATTTTTATCAATCGTCGTCGATCGACGATGAAGTGATCATCGGGTTTGGAACTAGAGCTAGTTGGAGGGCTTGTGATCATAGGAAAAATTCTAATTGGATTTATTATTGATCGAGGCGGCTCGACGACAATGAACTAGGGTTTTTAACCTAGTGTTGTTCAATACTGAAAAGACAACGATTTCATCATCGACATTGCATCGGGATGTACCGCAATGGGGGAAAGGTTCGTGGGCCAGTGGAGAAGCTCTGGTCAAAATAGTGTGGTCAATGGTGGCCGGGTTTGTCAGGACGAGGAGTTTTGTTTTCGACGACTTAGTTCCAGTTTCGAGTCGAAAAGCTTGATGTTGATCTACGTCGAGTTTGAGGGATCTATGTGTTTGGGAGGCATAGGTGGGTTGCCGACGACGGGCGACGTGGTCATGGTTGATCGAAGTTGCTCCGATTGCCTATGCACGTGAATGCGTATCACGGTGTATATGGTTTAATTATGGGTTGGGGAAGAAAGTTTGGTTCAGGTTCGAACACGTAAAATCGAAGATTTGACTCGAAGACGAGAGAAAAGGAGGGAGACCCGAAGTTGTACTCAGGTTTACGTCGGGTTTAACTCAGGGTCAGGGTACCAATGTAAAAGTTATAAGTTTAAATTGGTTTAAAAAGTTTAAATCAAGTTTTCGACAAATTTTGTTGAATTAATTATTTTATACAATGTGTGTTAAATTTTTGGATTAATTAAAACTTTCAAGTTAAAATAATTTTAATTTGTCAAGTCGATATATTTTAAATTTTATATGTGTATGTGTATGTTCTTATTAATTAATTCCTAAGCTTGTTTTAAATAGGGAAATTAATAGCTTAATTAAGGAGTTGATTAAGTATTTAAATAGTTTATCTTAAAATAATAATTTTAAAGTTATTGGTTAAACTTAAAAAGTTTAAAATTTAATAATGATTTATTTTAAGGTTTATTTAATGAGGTTAAATTATTGTAATTTAGTGATCAATTAAGATAAATAATTTATCTTTGATTTACTTACGTCTTGAGTAAATTCTTAATGTTAATAAATTTAAAGGATGATGATAGAGATTAATTGATAAAAGTAAGCAGGGATAATTAGTTAATGATCAAGGAATGAATTAAGGTTAATAAATTTCGTGATTAAGGTTAATTAATTACATGATTAAAGGTTGTTTCATTTACTTAATTAGGGTTTTAATTTAATAAGAATCATTAATAAGGAATAAATATTAATCATTGTATATGATTAATTAAAATTTAATTGAGTGATAGTTAACTACTTAATAAATCAAGGTGATTAATTAATGGACAATTATTTAATATAATTAAAAATATAATTACTTTGCGTGGTTACATTAAAAGATAATTAATTAAGGTTAATTAATGTAAGTAATTGAAGGTAATTAATTACTTAAAGATAATTACTTAATTTAAAAGTAATTAATTAATGATTAAAGTTGATTAATCAAGTAATTATAGGATAATTACTCAATGTAATTAATAAATGATTAGGATAATCACTTATTGTAATTAATTATTAATTAAATGGTAATTAATTTGAAGATAATTAATTAATTAAAGGTTAATTAATTTATGGAAGTAATTAAGGGATGATTTATTAATTAAGGATTAATTAATATAATTTGAGGATAATTAATTAAAGAAAAAAAATTAAATAGTTAAAGGTTAATTATTTAATGATTAAAGGTTGATTTATTTATTAATTAAGATTAATTAATAATTAATGGTTAATTAATTTGTTATTAAAGGTTAATTAATAAATGATTAAAGGATAATTAATTAAATGATTTGTAATTAATTAATTAATGACTAATTAACCAGGATTAATAATTTATTCATAAGTAATTTATCTGATTTAATTTAATCAGATGACTAATTGATCTTATTTATGGATATTTGAATTGCATTGAATGCTTTGAATTGTTTGATATCTCTGGCGTGCGATGATTTATGATATGAATTGTTTTGATTTGAGCTGTGATGAATGTAATTTGTTTATCTATGATGAATTTATATTACCTATCTGTGAATATGTGAATGAAAATAAGCGTTAGAGGATTATACTGCTTATCAATATTGATGTGTTTGGATTGTGATGATTGATGATGTTGCACTATTGTGTAAAACCCTGGACTACACCATACACACACAAATATGGATTTCACGAGGAAATCGGTTAAGTCATAGATATTTTAAAATCTAAATATTATTTTGTTTAAAGGTTGTAGTTTGAATCCAAATGGTTTTGGAAATAGAATTGAATTAAATATGAAAAGCCTTTGGAAGGGAAGTTTTGAAATTGAAATTTAGTTTTGAATATATTATATCTTGTTGAATATTATTTGAAATTATTTTGGAAATCATAGTTTGAAAGGTTTATACAATATATATAAATATATATATATATATATATAACTATTTTTATTAAATTGTTTTGGGAATTTGAATATAATTTAAATTAGAACTTGTAAATAATATGACAGTTTGTTGATTTTCTGGTTTATGCTTTTAAAGGCTATAACTTATGTATATTTGACCGGATTTTTCCAAAAAAATGTATTTATTTTCAAATGATAATAGCTTTCAAATAAAGAAAGGATTTCTAGTTTTTGTTGAAAGGGGTTTAAAATTTGAAATGGAATTGTTTTGAAAGCTATGAATGAATCTTTATGAAAGGTTGGTGAATTTTGTTTTCAAATTAAAGGTGTATCTTTTGTATAAAGGATTTGGAATTGGAATAACTATGAATGAATCTGTGTGAAAAATGGGTGAACCCTGGTTTTAAATTAAGGTGGTTTTTTAAAGGGTGAATCTTTTGTTTTAAAAAAAAATTGAAAGTGGAAATTTGTGTGAACCATTCAAAAGAAAAGTTTTAGGCTTTAACTTGTGACTTAACAAAGATCCTATATATCCATATGTTTTTAAATATTGCGCTCATTATTCGGTTTAGACGGGAGAGGACTTTGTGTCATATAACCTATTCTAAATAATGATACAACGAAATGGATAACATTTGAAGACCGGTGGTGAAGACCAGGTATTTTCGAGAACGAAAGGATTACCCGTTGATTACTCTGCATTGAGTAGCTACGGTATAGAGATCTCCATATGTGATGGGGAGTCCAATCAGGATTGTGAATAACCGAATTGCAAGGGCTTCTTTTAAAGTGCCTTCGGTTCTGTTTGAACCCGGAACAAACTTGTATGGATGCATGTCTGACGTTACACTTTGAGATGTAAAGCTGGTTTCTAACAAATACATTTTTGTTGGTAGCGGGGAATTTATTATCTTAGATTAACACCCTTCTCTGAGACGTACGAGCTCAGAGGTTATGTAGTTGATGCTTACTAGTGATACATTCCCACTTTGGTAATGTGGCGTACAAAGTGATGTTGATCATGTGTTGATCGAAGCATGGCTTTTGTGTAAAGCGTAGCTTTGTGGATGTGACCTCGTTGGACCTCACAACCCAGAAATGGTCGAAACAGGAAGGATGTGGCAAGGTTATTTGGGGGTGGCGCCCCCCTGAGGGTATGTCCAATTTCTTCTGGATAGAGGTGGTATCATGGTATGAAGCCCGGATATTTTACCTATGTGGTTATTGCAAATTTATTACTTTACGGTTGTTGATTTGTGGTTAAGGATCCCCGGACAAAGGTTGGTTATGACCGAGGGATGGCATACTCGTGTAGTAGTTACCTAGTTATAGAGTAATCCGGCCTTGTGTTGGCAGAGATCCGGTTAGGTTCTCGGGGCGTCCCTCCAGAGGCGTACCCATGTGGCCCAAGAAGTTCCTTTGCCCGACCATTTGTTACAAATGCAAAACAAATTTTTTGATTTAGTATTAAATCTTAGAGTTAAAAATTAACATTTAGAACTATTTTCACATTAAGTACAAGCAAATTCAACCCATATATATATTAAATTTGAATGCTTATAACACATTAAGAAAATTTAACAACATGTGAGAAAATTTTGATAATTTAAAATTTTGAATTTAAATTTAAATTTGAATGGTTAATAAAATAATGTCATTTGGAAAATGGAAGATTTTGGAAAGTTAGTTGAAGTGATAAGGAGTCTTTGATAAAAAGATTTATTTTCGCAAGTTGTTAAAACCGTTTGTTTTGGAAAAATAATGAATGGGTCAGGGATCAATAGAAAATAATTGGACAAAATTATGAATCATTGTGGTGGCCAAATATTGACGATCTAGCTAGGGTTTAAGCTAGGGCTGTCAATGGGTCGGCTCGGGTCAGGTTTGGGTCGGGTCAAGTCGGGTTCGGGTTGATTTTAAATAGGTCGGGTCAACCCGTTTATTAAACGGGTCATAAAAACTTAACCTGAACCCGACCCGTTTATTATCGGGTTGACCCGACCCGTGTAACCCGATTAAAAACGGGTCGGGTCGGGTCATAAATGGGTCGGGTCAACCCGTATAAGGTGTCAACGGGTCGGGTCAACCCGTATAAGGTATAATTGGGTCGTAAACAGGTCGGAACGGGTCGTAAACGGGTCGGGTCAACCCGTATAAGTATAAACGGGTTGTTAACGGGTCAATTTTGGGTTAGCGGGTCAACCCGAAACCCACTCCTTTATAAACGGGTCGGGTTTACCTGCTAATTTCCATGCGGGTTTCGGGTCGTATTTTTGGTCGTGTTGGAAATTGACAGCCCTACTTATGTTTCTGCAGTGGTCGGAATTCATTAAACTGTAGCATCGACAGGGCATCGGAGGTGGCCAAAAATGAGGGGATCGAAGCGTTAGGCATTAGTAAAGCTTTGGGTACGATCACGTGACCTATGATGGTAGGAGGTTGAAGAATGAGGCGATTGTTGGTGGCTGGGTTTTGTTTCGGTTTTGGTTAGATTACTCGATTATGAATTCACCGTCATTTGGGGATTCTGGGTGGTTTTGTGATGTGTGGAGGTTGTAGTTAACTGGTCGACAGGCGTAGCGTTGGCCGAAGATGGTTGGAGTTCCTATGCATGTGCACAGGTACCAGTTTTATACCTTTGGGTTGTTTCTATGGAGATGAAGGAGGAGCTCAAAGTTGTCTTTAGGGGATCTTGCTTCTGGCTCGAGTCTTAGCTCGAGTAAATTGATGTGTGCGTCGGTTTTTTTCTAAAACTTAAACAAATTTTTAAGTTTAAAAAGCATGTTGGAGTTGCGCAGTGGAAGCGTGGTGGGCCCATAACAAAAAGGTACACCTTTAAGATAAATAAATTACATTCATCACAGCTCAAATCAAAACAATTCATATCACAGAGCATCACATATCAAGGAGATCAAACAATTCAAAGCACTCAATACAATCAAAACATCCATAAGTAAGATCAGTTAATCATCTGATTAATTTAATCAGATAAATTACTTATAAATAAATAACTAATTCTAATTAATTAATGTTAATTGATTACAAACCATATTAATTAATTGTCTTTTAATCACTTATTAATTACCCTTTAATAATAAATTAATTAACCTTTAATTATTAATGAACCAACCTTAATTAATAAATCAACATTTAATCATTAAATAATTAACCTTTAACTATTTAATTATCCTTTAATTAATTTTTCTTACATCAATTAATTGATCCTTAATTAATTACCATTTAATTAATTATCCTTAATTAATTACAAATTAATTAATCTTAATTAATAAATTAATTAATTATCCTCAAATTAGTTACCTTAATTAATTAATTACTCAAATTAATTATCCTTAATTAATTATCTTTAATCACTTGATTAATCAACTTTAATCATTAACTGACCTTTAATTAATTAACGTTTAATTAATTTTAAATTAATTTTATCAAGTAATTACCCCTTAATTACTTATTTTAATTAATCAACCTTCAATTACATTAAGGTAATTAACCTTTAAGTAATCACATTAAGTAATGATCCTTTAATTAATAAATCAAAATAAATCATTACATTTCGTAATCATCATTTAAAACTTTTATTAATTAAACCTTTGTAATAAATCACCATTTACAAATAAAACAACTTAGGCCCCTTAAGTTAATTTATAACTAAAGCATTTCATTCCCTCAATTAGTTATTCAATTCCAATATTAAATTAAATGAACCTTTAAAATAATGGTTTTATATATATATGTGTGTATATATATATATATAAACACTTTAAAACTTAGTTAATTTAAAATAATTTTTATTTAAAAACCTTTTGACCAATTCAAAACTTGGATAAATATTTAACATTTTCAAAAGAATCGGTTTTAGCAAAAATTGTTTTCAAATAAAACTTGATTTACTTTAAAGGTTAAAAACTGTTTTATGTTCAATCACTCAAACCCGAGCCATATTCCAAATTATCCGGGCTCGACTCTCGGTTTCTCACCTCCATCATTTACTTCGAGTCAAACCCCGATTTTTCCATGACCAATCCTGAGCGCTAACTCTTTTTCTTCCTTTTCAAATTTCCTGACGCACAAAAAACCCGCGTGCACGTGCATATAAGTTCACTGACATTCAGTCCATCTTTGCCATCCCCTTCAG
Organism: Allium cepa; assembly: GCA_030765085.1. Lineage (NCBI taxonomy): Eukaryota > Viridiplantae > Streptophyta > Magnoliopsida > Asparagales > Amaryllidaceae > Allium > Allium cepa. The sequence goes on along the minus strand of CM060936.1, from coordinate 21,548,040 downwards.
GTCACCGATGATTCAATTTAAGATCATCAATACCCAGAATCCCAAACGAGAAGGAAATTTGAAATCGAGTATGATAAACACCAATAGGAACAAAAGTCAATCGCCTGAATCCATTACGCGCCACCATTCTAGATCATCGAAGAACTCACCGCTCCACCCAAACCCCATTTCAGCTCTAATGTAAAACGAGAAAGTTAAAAATCTGTTTTCATATTCTTCAATCTGGGAACCAACATTCAGAAGCATCATCACAAGCAAATTCAACCAATATACAATCAAGCTTCAAATTTAATTCAGTTCGAACAAAGTAGATGCAAATCAGGTCTAGATCAAATAAAAAAAGATACAAGTTCCAGATTTTGAAAGAAAAACACTATTCTCCGCTCTTCACTGACAGGTGAGCAAACCATTTCTTTTAAACCCTTAACATGTTTTAATATTCCGATGCTTGTGAGTACCCTTGAAATGTAATGAGATATATGCTGATATGCTTATATGTATAGGGATTAATGAGTGCATGTCAATATATACATGTGTTCATATCTCTATTGCAAACAACAGGCACAAGATTTCATATAAAAATTCGCATCCCAATGTATAAGCAGATTCGTGTTGTAATTTTTAAAGGAAAAATGTTTGTGTTAACTAGATCTTGATTTTAAAAATATTTGTGAATATAATTAGGAAATAATTAATTGTAAAATGGGAATATGCAGGGAAAATCATTTCTAGACAAAATATTTAAGTATTTTAATTTTAAGATTGTGTTGTATATCTGGATTCGAATTTGGAAAATATGTTTTTTGGGGAAGGTTTCATGATTTTTAATTTTGGGTTCATTGAGATTTCTCGAGATAAACAGAAGATGAACTTTGCTCAATTTCTGATGATCACGAAGTTGTACGATCTCGGGTTGTGGTTGGTGATGCCTAGTGAGTCAACGATTAAGGGAAAAATGATTGGAGAGTTCTCCGATCATCGTGGTGACAGTACGACCAAGATTTAGGGTTTTTAACCCACTTTTGGTCATGGTCAGAAAATGAATGGTTGCATCGCCATGGGCGAACTTGAGGCGATCGCGGGTAGGGAAATAAATTCATAGAACTGAGATGGAGGTTTGGGTGGAGCGGCGAGTTCTCCGATGATTTAGAATGGTGGCGCGGGGTGGATTCAGGCGATGGACTTTTGTTCCTGTTGATGTTCATCATACTTGATTTCGAATTTTCTTCTAGTTTGGGATTCTAGGTATTGATGACGTTAAATTAGGTCATCGGCGACTTGGAGGGGACGGCAAGGATGGACTGAACGTCGATGAACTTATGTGCACATGCACGCGGGTGTTTTGTATGTCAGGAAATTTGAAAAGGAAGAAGAAGAATTAGTGCTTGGGATTGGTCATGGGAAATTCGAGGTTTGACTCGAAGTAAATGATGGAGGTGAGAAACCCGGAGTCAAGCTCGGGTAATTTGGAATATTGCTCGGGTTTGAGTGATGAACAGAAAACAGTTTTTAACCTTTAAAGTAAATCAAGTTTTATTTGAAAACATTTTTTGTTAAAACCAATTCTTTTGAAAATGTTAAACGTTTATCCAAGTTTTGAATTGGTTAAAAGGTTTTAAAATAAAAATTATTTTAAATTAACTAAGTTTTAAAGTGTTTATATATATAACCCTTATTTTAAAGGTTTATTTTAAATAAATCTAATATTGGAATTAAATAGCTAATTGAGGGAATGAAATGCTTTATTTATAAATTAACTTAGGGACCTAAGTTGTTTTATTTGTATATGGTGGTTTATCACAAAGGTTTAGTTAATAAAAGTTTTAAATGGTAATTAAGATATGTAATGATTTATTTTGATTTATTAATTAAAGGATCATTACTTAATGTGATTACTTGAAGGTTAATTACCTTAATGTAATTGAAGGTTGATTAATTAAAATAAGTAATTAAGGGGTAACTACTTAATAAAATTAATTTAAAATTAATTAAAGGTCAATTAATTAAAGCGTAGTTAATGATTAAAGTCGATTAATAAAGTGATTAAAGGATAATTAATTTGAGTAATTAATTAAGGTAATTAATTTGAGGATAATTAATTAATTAAGATTAACTAATTCGTAATAATTAAGGATAATTAATTAAATGGTAATTAATTAATGTAATCAAAAATAATAATTAAAGGATAATTAAATAATTAAAAGTTAATTATTTAATGATTAAAGGTCGATTTATTAATTAAGGTTGATTCATTAATAATTAAAAGTTAATTAATTTATTATTAAAGGTTAATTAATAAATGATTAAAAGAAAATTAATTAATATGGTTCGTAATTAATTAATATTAATTAACTAGAATTAGTTATTTATTCATAAGTAATTTATCTGATTAAATTAATCGGATGATTAACTGATCTTACTTATGGATGTTTGGATTGTATTAAGTGCTTTGAATTGTTTGATATCCCTGATATGTGATGCTCTGTGATATGAATTGGTTTGATTTGAGCTGTGATGAATGTAATTTTTTTATCTGTAATGAGTTTGTATTATTTATTTGTGTTTATCTATGAATGAAAGATAAGTGTTATAGGGTTATACCGCTTATCGATATTACTGTGCTTGAAAATCTGTAATGGTTGATGATGTTCCACTATTGTGTAAACCCCTAGACTACACTGTACACACACAAATATGGATTGCACGAGGAAATCTGTTAAGTCACAGATATTTTGAATTTAATTTTTTTTTTTAAATGTTGAATTTTGAATCCAAATGGTTTTGGAAATGGAGCTGGGTTGGATATGGAATGCTTTTGAAAAGGAAGTTTTGAAATTCAAATTTAGTTTGAAAATATTATTTGAAATTATTCTGAAAAACATAGTTTGAAAAGTTTATACAATATTTAAAAGTATTGTTTTGGAAATTTGAATTAAATTCAAAAAATAGAACTTGCCAATAATACGACAGTTCGTTGATTCTCTGATTTATACTTTTAAAAGCTATAACTTGTGTATATTTGATCAGATTTTTCCACGACGAAAAGCATTTGTTTTCAAATAACAAGGGCTTTCATATAAAGAAAGGATTTCCAGTTTTGTTAAAAAGGGCTTTCAAATTTGAAGGGGAATTGTTTTAAAAGCTATAACTGAATCTTTGTGAAAGATTTATGAACTTGGTTTCCAAATTGTAGAGGATCTTAAAGGTATACCTTTTTTATAAAAAATTTAGGATTGTAAATAGTTTTGAAAGCTATGAATAAATCATTGTTAAAGATTGGTTAACTTTGTGAAGTGAATCTTATTGTTTAAAATTTTGTAAATGGAAATTTGTTTAAACCGTTTGAAGAAAGGTTTTGGGCCTTAAGCTGTGACTTAACTGGGATTCCAATATCCATATGCTTTTTAAAATATTGCGCTCATTATTCGGTTTAGTCGGGAGAGGACTTTGTGTCATATAACCCATTCCGAATAATGATACGATGAAATGGATAGCATTTGAAGACCGGTGGTGAAGACCGGGTATTTTCGAGAATGAAAGGATTACCCGTCGAATGACTCTACACTGAGTAGCTATGGTACAGAGATATCCATATGTGTTGGAGAGTCCGATTGGGATTATTAATACTCGGATTGTAAGGGCTTCTTTGAAGTGCCTTCGGTTCTGTTCGAACCCGGAACAGACATGTATGAATGTATGTCTGACGTTACACTTTGAGATGTGAAGCTGGTTTCTATCAAATACATTTCTGTTTGGTGGTGGAGAATTTATTCTCTTAGCTTAAGACCCTTCTCTAAGATGTACGAGCTCAGAGGTTATGTAGTTGATGGTAAAGATTTAATATGTGTATATATATATATTCTTTTGGAAAATTTAAATGAGATTTAAATAAAAGATTTAATATAATTCACTTTTATATACTTGGAAATAAATATATTTAGTATATATGTAAATAATATATATGTAAATTTATAAGTAATCTATAAACAAGGTATAAAACATAATTTATAAATAAAATAAAGAAAAGTATTTAAACATAAAACTAATTGGATTTAACTAGTGTAAGTAAGATAGCATGAATTAGAACAAGTGTTTATTTAATTTACAAGTGTAAACATATATTAACAAGTGGCATTTCATAAAATTCTTTTAATTTGAAACAATGTTATTAGAAAATCAACCAGGCTATATTTTCTTCATATCCGGTTTTCATTAAATCTGGAAAAAATAAAATAGTTCAAAAAGAAATAGAAAAAAAAAAGAAAACTGGGAAATAAGAAATCAAAACAAATCAAAATTAAAACCTGAGTAACAGCATCAGGTTCAAGCAAAGCAAAGAATCATCTTAATCAAAGATCAGATTCAAAAAAAATCAAAACCTGGAAAATTAAAACAACAGAGAGCAAACTAAAAACCAAGAATCAAAATTCAAATCAAACTCAAGCTCTTCAGTCTAGAATTTGATTCAAGAGTAAATCAACTCAACAATGATTCAAGAAACAATCAAAACAAATTCAAGCTCAGATCAAAGCCTTGTTCGAGATCATTTCATAAAGCATTCAAAAGAAATCAGTCCTCTGTTTGGTCTTAGGTAAGCGAACTAACATATTAAAGTTTGAATATGTGATTCTATGAAGTGGAATGGTAAATAGAATTATTTGCATGGATGTGAATATGTTGTATAGATGTATATATATGTAGTTTGTGTGTGTGCATGCCTATACATATAGAAAAAAATCACCTCCGTCCTTACTTAACAGGTTTTGAAACCTGTTCAAAAATGCAAATCACCCCACCTATACCTTTTTAGGGTTTAATCTCTAAATGAAAAGTGTTCACGTATGTGAAATATCATTTTTAAAAATAAATTCAGGTGGAAATATTGATTGAATATTTTTAACTTTGGATATTACAGTAACGTTCCATTTCAAGTCAGAAAAATAATTATCCAAATTTCATGTTCCAAGTATTTAATCTTATTCGTATTTGGAAATTATGAATTTTGATATAAAAATCAAGATTTTTAAGTTTATATTGATGGTGAAATTTCGAGATGAACTGAAATTGGTTTTTTTGAAAATTCGACGATCAACGTTAAAATGGGTATCATTTTCGAGTATGAAGGTAGCCTGGGTGGTGGAGGTTTGTGGAAAAATGGTTAGAAATTTTCTAATCACTATGGTGGTCAGACGATAGGGAACTGGGGTTTTCGAGCCTGTTTTTTTGTCATCGGGTTTGGGTAGCGTTTGCTTAGTCGTCGGTGCATCAAGGTGGGCCAGACCGGGTAGAATCGAGTGGTTGATGGCGAATGTCTAGACACGGCGGCATGGTTGCAGGTGATCGGCGGTGAACGGGCGAGTCGATTTTGTGACGGGAGTTGGTACCAGGTTGGAGGTGCTCGAGCTCGAATTTGATTTCAGGTTCGAATAAGTTTTCTGGGTGGTCGCGTGTCTTGAGGGGATCGTCGGTGACTTGCCGAAGGTCGTGGTGATGGTCGGAAGCGGTCGTATTGATCGTGCACGTGCACGAGATATCATCAATGTCTGGTGATGTTGAAATTTAAGGAAGAAAGGAAATGCTCGGGTTCCAGCTCGAGATCGAAGGAGAGTTGCCTCGAAGTAGTGTGATGATCGTGAGTTTCTCGGGTATTGTCTCGGGTTAAGCAAGATTTGGCTCAGGTAAAATAATAGGTTTAGCTCGGCCTTGTTTAATTTGTTACCAGATTTCAAATTTAAAAGGTAAAATATGTTTCAGGTTTTAAAACACAATAGTTTTTTTAGTTACAAAGTAAATTTTTATTTAAAAAAAAAGTTTCAAAGTATATTTAAACTAAATAAGTTTCCAAAGGAAAATAAATCAAGTTTCAAATTTTAAACAAGTTTTCAAAGTTAAAAATTTAAAATAAACAAAGTTTTTAAGGTAAATGTATTTAACAAGATTTTCAAATCAGTTTTAAAGGATTAATGACTTAATTAATTAAAGGACACTTGATGGAGATGATTAATTAATCAATCAAGAGTTAACTTATTTATATGGTTAATTAATTTATGTAAGGTAAAATTTGTTAATGTGATTAATAAAAGTAATTAAGGACAATTACTTAATATAAAGAGTTAATTTGTTAATGAAATAAATTAAGGATTAATTAATTTATTACTTGAAATTTAAAGGTTAATTAAAGACGAATTTGTCTGTATGATTAGTTAAAAGATAATTAATCAAGGTGATTAATTTATTTATGTAATCAATAAAAGATTATTACTTAATGTTACTAAGGGATGATTACTTTGTGTAATTACGTTGAAGGATAATTAATTAATTAAGTTTGATTAATGATAAGTAATTGAAAGGTAATTAATTACTTGAGAATTATTACTTAATGAAAGTAATTAAAGATAAATAGTTGATGATTAAAGGCTGATTGATCAAGTGATTAAAATTAATTTGTGATTTATTAATCTAAGTGATTAGGGATAATCACTTATTGTAATAAATTTAGGATAATTAATTAAATGGTAATTAACTGAGGGTTAATTAATTTAATTAATTAAGGATAATTAATTAAAGAATAATTAAATAATTAGGGGTTAATCTTTAATAACTTAAGATTGATTCATTTATTGATAATTAAAGGTTAATTAATTTGTTAATAAATGATTAAAAGTTGATATGATTTGTAATTAATTAAACATGATTGGTAATTTATTCGCACGTAATTAATCTGATTTGAATTTATCAGATGACTAATTGATCTTACTTATGGATGGTTGAATGGTATTAAATGCTTTGAATTGTTTGATATTCCTGATGTGTAACATTCTATGTTATGATTGAGTTATGAACTGTGATTCATTTATTTATCTGTAATGCATTTACATATATATCTGTAACTTTGTGAATGAAAGATAAGCATTATAGGATCATACCGCTTATCAATATTGCTGTCCTTGGATTGTGATAATTGATGATGTTGCACTATTGTGTAAAACCCTGGACTACACCACACGCAAATATGGATATCATGTGAAATCGGTTAAGTTACGGATATTTTAAATGTAATATTATTTTATTCAAAATGATTTTTAAAATTGAATTTTTAATCCCAAATGGTTTGGAAATGGAATTGGGTTGAATATGAAAGCTTTTGGAAAAGAAGTTTGAAATTAAAGTTTAGTTGAAGATAATATATCTTGTTTAAGTTTTTAAATTGTTTTGGAAATTATGGTTTGAAAGGTTTATACAATATAATATGGATTTAAAACTATTTTAAATAAATTATTTTGGGAAATTGAATTTAATTCAAATAGAACTTGTCGATGATACGACAGCTCACTGGTTTTCTGGAATTATACTTTTAAAGGTTATAGCTTGTGTATATTTGATCGGATTTTTCTAAAACAAAAAGTATTTATTTCCAAATGATAATGGCTTTCATATAACAAAAGAACTTCCAGTTTTTCTTGAAATCATTTCAAGTTGAAAACATTTCAAGTTGAAATGGAATTGTTTTGAAAACTATGAATGAATCTTTGTGAAAGATTTGTTGAACCTTGGTTTCAAATTGAAGTGGATTTTATAAGGGTGAATCTTTTGGTTTAAAAGATTAAAAGTGGAAATTTTTTAAACCATTTGAAAGAAAGGTTTTGGGCTAAAGTTTGTGACTTAACTAAGATCGCACTATATCCATATGCTTTTTAAATAAGCGCTCGTTGTTCGGTTTAGTCGGGAGAGGACTTTGTGTCATATAACCCATTCTGAATAATGATACGACGTAAATGGATAACATTTGAAGACCGGTGGTGAAGACCGGGTATTTTCGAGAACGAAAGGATTAACGTTGAATGTCTCTACACTGAGTCGCGTCGGTATAGAGATCTCCATATGTGATGGGGAGTCCGATCGGGATTGTGAATACTCGGATTGCAAGGGCTTCTTTAAAGCGCCTTCGGTTCTGTTCGAACCCGTAACAGACTTGTATGGATGTGTGTCTGACATTACACTTTTAGTTGTAAAGCTAGTTTCTATCAAATACATTTCTATTTGGAGGCGGAGAATTTATTCTCTTAGCTTAACACCCTTCTCTGTGACGTACGAGCTCAGAGGTAATGGAGTTGATGTTACTAGTAATACATTCCCAATTTGGTAATGTGGCATACAAAGTGCTGCTGATCATTTGTTGATCGAAGCATGGCTTTTGCGAAAAGCGTAGCTTTGTGGATGAAACATCGTCAGGACCTCACGACCCGAAAATGGTCAAAACAGGAAAGATGCGGCAAGGTCATGAGGGTCGTGCCCTTTAGGGTATGTCTGTTTCCTTCTAAAAAAAGGTGGTATCATGGTATGGAGCCCAGATATTTAACATATGTGGTTACTGCAAATTTAAGCTTTTTGGTTGTTGGTGTTGAGGATCCTCGAATAAAGGTCGGTAATGACCGGAGGATGGTATACTTGTGTAGTAGTTACCTAGTTACAGAGGTAACCCGGCCTTTTGTTGGCAGAGATCCGGTTAGGTTCTCGGGGCGTCCCTCCAAAGGCGTACCCATGTGGCCTAGGAAGTTACTTAGCCTGACCATTTGTTGGAAATACAATCAAATAATACGAGCCCTTTACGATTGCAGTTGTATAACCTGCCACCTCAGGTGGTTGCTATTGCAGGCATAATATAATGGTACCCATGCTGGCTAAGATTAATATTATACTTTCGAAATGTTTTATGCACTATGCACTAATAATAATATCAAAAGGATTTTGCATGTCAAGCATGTTTGACTATCATAAGGAGAAATCTCCCCTAAATGTGCGATTGCAATGTGTGTGTGCCGGGAGGCCTTTTGGTAGTTTCATTTTCTAAATATAAAATGACATACATCCACTCTGAGGTGGCAGGTTATACAACTGCAATCGTAAAGGGCGCGTATTGGTGATTGGATTTCCAACAAATGGTCAGGCAAAGGAACTTCCTCGGCCATATGGGTACGCCTCTAGAGGGACGCCCTGAGAACTTAACCAGCTCTCTACCAACACAAGGCCGGGTTACCTCTATAACAAGGTAACTACTACACGAGTATGCCATCCCCTGATCGTTGCCCACCTTTATTCGAGCGCTCGACACCAACAACCATAAAGTAATATATTTGCAGTAACCACATTGGTTAAATATTTAGGCTCCATACCATGATACCACCATTTTCCAGAAGGAAATGGACATACCCTCAGGGGGAGCTACCCCCAAATAACCTTGCTGCATCCTTCCTGTTTTGACCATTCCGGGTTGTGAGGTCCAACGAGGTCTCGTCCACAAAGCTTCGGTTTATATAAAAGCCATTCTTTGATCAACAAATGATCAGTAACACTTCATATGCCACATTACCAAATTGGGAATGTATCACTAGTAACCATCAACTACATAATCTCTGAGCTCGTATGTCTTAGAGAAGGGTGTTAAGCTAAGAGAATAAATTTTCCGCCACCAAACAGAAATGTATTTGATAGAAACCAGCTTTGCATCTCAGTGTAAGGTCATACATGCATCCATACAAGTTTGTTCCGAATTCGAATAGAACTGAAGGCAATTCAAAGAAGCTCTTGCAATCCGGGTATTCACAATCACGATCAGACTCCCCATCACATGTGGAGATCTCTATACCATAGCTACTCAGTGCAGAGTCATTCGACGGGTAATCCTTTCGTTCTCGAAAATACCCGGTCATCACCGCTGGTCTTCAAATGCTATCCACTTTGTCGTATCATTATTCGGAATGAGTTATATGACACAAAGTCCTCTCTCGGCTAAACCGAACAATGAGCGCAATATTTTAAAAAGCATATGGATATTGGGATCCCAGTTAAGTCACAACTTAAAGCCCAAAACCTTTCTTCAAATGGTTTAAACAAATTACCATTTCCAAATCTTTAAACAAAAAGATTCACTTCACTAAGTTCACCAATCTTTCACAAAGATTCATTCCAAAACTATTTACAATTCCAAATCTTTTATACAAAAGGTACACCTTTAAGATCCTCTTCAATTTGGAAACAAAGTTCATAAATCTTTCACAAAGATTCAATTATAGCTTTTAAAATAATTCCCCTTTAAATTTGAAACCCCTTTTTAACAAAGCTAGAAATCCTTTCTTTATATGAAAGCCCTTATTATTTGAAAACAAATGCTTTTCGTTTCGTAAAAATCTGATCAAATATACACAAGTAATAGCTTTTAAAAGTAAAAATCAGAGAATCAACGAACTGCCGTATTATTGGCAAGTTCTATTTTTTGAATTAAATTCAAATTTCGAAAACAATAGTGTTAAACCTATATATATATATATATATATATATATATATATATATATATTATATAAACTTTTCAAACCATGTTTTCTAGAATAATTTCAATTAATATTTTCAAACTAAATTAGAATTTCAAAACTTCCTTTTCAAAAGCTTTCCACATCAACTCAATTCCATTTCCAAAACCATTTAGATACAAAATTCAACTTTTAAACAAAATAATATTTAAATTCAAAATATCTGTGACTTAACCGATTTTCTCGTGCAATCCATATTTGTGTGTGTATAGTGTAGTACATGGGTTTTACACAATAGTGCGACATCATCAATCATTATAGATTCAAGCACAGTAATACCGATAAGCGGTATAACCCTATAAGGCTTATCTTTCATTCACAGATAAACATAAATAAATAATATAAACTCATAACAGATAAATAAATTACATTCATCACACCACAAATCAAAACAATTTATATCACAGAGCATCACATATCAGGGATATCAAACAATTCAAAACATCAATACAATTCAAACATCCATAAGTAAGATCAGTTAATCATCTGATTAATTTAATCAGATAAATTACTTATGAATGAATAACTAATTCTAGTTAATTAATATTAATTAATTAAAAACCATATTAATTAATTATCTTTTAATCATTTATTAATTAACATTTAATAATAAATTAATTAACCTTTAATTATTAATGAATCAACCTTGATTAATAAATCAACCTTTAATCATTAAATAATTAACATTTAATTATTTAATTATCTAATTATCCTTTAATTAATTTTTCTTAATTACATCAATTAATTAATCCTTAATTAATTTCCATTTAATTAATTATCCTTAATTAATTAAAAATTAATTAATCTTAATTAATAAATTAATTAATTATCCTCAAATTAATTACCTTAATTAATTTATTGCTCAAATTAATTATCCTTAATTAATTATTCTTTAATAACTTGATTAATCAACTTTAATCATTAAGTGACCTTTAATTAATTAAACTTTAATTAATTTTAAATTAATTTTATTAAGTAATTACCCCTTAATTTCTTATTATAATTAATCAATCTTCAATTACATTTAATTAATTAACCTTTAAATAATCACATTAAGTAATGATCCTTTAATTAATAAATCAAAATAAATCATTACATTTCTTAATTATCATTTAAAACTTTTATTAATTAAACCTTTGTTATAAATCACCATTTACAAATAAAACAACTTAGGTCCCTTAAGTTAATTTATAATTAAAGCATTTCATTCCCTCAATTAGCTATTCAATTCTGATATTAGATTTATTTAAAATAAACCTTTAAAATAAGGGTTATATATGTATATATAAACACTTTAAAACTTAGTTAATTTAAAATAATTTTTATTTAAAAACCTTTTGACCAATTCAAAACTTGGATAAACATTTAACATTTTCAAAAGAATCGGTTTTAACAAAAATTGTTTTCAAATAAAACTTGATTTACTTTAAAGGTTAAAAACTATTTTATGTTCAATCACTCAAACCAGAGCCATATTCCAAATTACCCGAGCTTGACTCAGGGTTTCTCACCTCCATCATTTACTTCGACTCAAACCCCGAATTTCCCACGACCAATCCCGAGCACTAACTCTTCTTCTTTTCTTCCGTTTTAAATTTCCCGACACACAAAACATCCGCGTGCACGTGCACATAAGCTCACCAAGTTCAGTCCATTTTTTCCTTCCCCTCCAGGTTGCCGATGACCTAATTTAACATCTTCAATACCCAGAATCCCAAACGAGAAGGAAATTCGAAATCGAGTATGATGAACACCAACAAGAACAAAAGTCGATCGCCTGAATCCACACCGCGCCACCATTCCAGATCATCGGAGAACTCGTCGCTCCACCCAAACCTCCATCTCAGTTCTACGAATTTATTTCCCTACCCGCGATCGCCTCAAGTTCGCCCACGGCGATGCAACCATTCATTTTCCGACCATGACCAAAACTGGGTTAAAACGCTAAATCTTGGTTGTACTGTCGCCTCGATGATCGGAGAACTCTCCGATCATTTTTCCCTTAATCGCTGACTCGCTAGCCCACACCAACCACAACCTCGAGATCGTACAACTTCGTGATCATCAGAAATCGAGCAAAGTTCATCTTCTGTTTATCTCGAGAAATCTCAACGTACCCAACATTAAAATTCATGAAGCCTTCACCGAAAGTCATATTTTCCAAATTTGAATCCAGATATACAACCCAATCTTAAAATTAAAATACTTAAATTTTTTGTCTAGAAATGATTTTCCCTGTATATTCCCATTTTACAGTTAATTATTTTCTAACTTTATTTATAAATATTTTTAAAATCAAGATTTAGTTAACACAAACATTTTTCCTTCAAAAATTACAACACGAATCTGCTTGTACATTGGGATGTGAATTTTCGTATGAAATCTCTTGCCTGTTGTTTGCAATAGAGATATGAACACGTATATATAAAGACATGCACTCATTAATCCCTATACATATTAACATATCAACATATATCTCATCACATTTCAAGGATACTCACAAGCATCAGAATATTAAAACATGTTAAGGGTTTAAAAGAAATGGTTTGCTCACCTGTTAGTGAAGAACAGAGAATAGTGTTTTGCTTTTAAAATATGGAACGTGCATTTTTTTATTTGCTCTGGACCTGATTTGCATCTACTTCGTTCGAGCTGAATTTTAATCTGAAGCTTGATTGTACATAGGTTGAATATGCTTGTGATGATGCTTCTGAATATTGGTTTCCAGATTGAAGAATATGAAAATAGACTTTTAACTTTGTTTTCTGGTTTCCAAGTTGATCTTCTTTTCCTTTGATCTGTTTTTTTTGTTATGATTTTCAGGTTTTATTTTGTCTCCCTTATATATTATTTTGAAAAAATTATATTTAAAAAGAAATTTTGTGCCACTTGTTCATCTTAAACCAACACTTGTAAATTATCTATTTCCTTTAGCCTACACTTGTTTAAAACAAGTAAATTTATGTTTAGACCTTCATTTAAATTAATTTATAATTTATGGTTTAAACCTTTTCATTTTATAATTTGTGAATTTATTTATCTCCTATGTTTTGAGTATACCCAAAATATTTTTAACTAAAAAGAGATACATATACATATCAAAGCTTTTACATTTATTCTTGTCTTACATTTGCTTTCATACATTTTATTTTGTACTTATACAATTTTAAAACAAATGATTTGAAATCGAATTATTCATTACTCATAAATAATTATATATATCCATATATATTAGTTCCTTGGGAATATAAAGTTAATAAATCCAATTTTATTTCTAAAATATTTATTCTTGAATTTCTAAAATAAAAATTCTATTTATATCCATTTTTATGTAAACAAACACATTTCGTTATTTGCTTTGAGAATAATCAATTTAATTAACCAACTAATTTACAAAAAAATCCCAAAAATTTATATTAATTACTAATTTTAATTTGGCCAAAAAACGGGAATATTACAGATTCCCCCTTAAGAAAATTTCGCCCCCGAAATTTGCTAGACAGGGAGACAACAAAGAACAGATGGACATACAAAGATAGAGAAATAGTTTCCAGATCAAATTGAATATTTATTCTTCATTTGGCTTACCAAATCATAATATTAACAATAGATATGAGAATAAACTCATTCAATATTTCACGAACTACTCGGGTCATCCGGTCTACGAGATATGCAAGGGCACTGGTTAGTTCGAAGGACAACTAACCGTTCGTAGAATATATCTAGACCCCAAAGAATAAATAAATGGACACAATCTTCCATAATTCTCAAACACTAGGAATGGATTCCAAACTCAATTGGAATACCCCAAAGTATACATTAACTTGTCCCTCCTCGGACTTGAATGCTCACAAGAAATCATAACAAAATTCAAAGTTTGGTTTTAACCGAAATCGTTTTATCGATACAAATTAATTTAATTTCATAATTTTTTAACCAATTTATTTCAATTAACAATTTAAATTTGAATTTAAATTTAAAATATATATATTAATAAAATAAAAACGAATAATGTAGCATCAGACACGTTGCATATCTCTTCTAACAGTTGGCAGAAATAAATAACCCATAGGTCCCAGGATTGAAACACGGCTCTGATACCACTGTAAACGATCCTGACTCGACCTTCGAAAATCGACACCCAAATACATTTCCAGTATTCGAATGCCGTTGATTCAAACTTGGAATCTGGTTCGCTGGAGCTTATAACACATTAAGTACAACAACACAACGAAAGAAAAATGACTGATTTATTGATATACAACATTCGATACAACAATGATACATTTGAATATTATCATTTATCAGAGATACACAATAGCGGAAAAAAAACTTCGACAGAGGAACACCAACATTAATTTCAATAGAAAGGGAGAAAGAGCTTAAGAATCCAATCTTGCATCTCCATTTCGATGCTCCAAAGATCTTCAAGCTCCACAACGAAAGCTCAAACCACCATCAAGTTGAACTTAATAAAACAAGGCAATTGATGAACCAATGCAATTGCCAAATCCAAAGGCTCCAAAGATATCGAGTCTACATCTATTATCTGACTATTTGAAAAATCTAACTCTAGACTGCGTGTGCGGAAACAGGTCCCAGGATCGAAACCTGGCTCTGATACCAAAATGTAACGATCCTGACTTGACCTTCGAAAATCGACATGCAAATACTTCACCCTTATTTGAATGCCGCAGATTCAAACGTCGAATCTGCTTCGCCGGAGCTTATAACATATTAAGTACAACAACACAGCGGAAGAAAAATGAATAACCTTTTTTTTTAATACAACAATTGTTACAACATGATACAATATGAAATATCCAACATCAGAGCACAATAGATATACAATAGCGGAAGAATAACTCCAACATTATCTCCAAGGGAAAGAGTGAATCCACAAGCTGCAACTCCAATGCCAAAGCTCAAAAGACTCCAAGTTCCATACCGAAAGATCGAACCACCATCAGCTTATATTAAGCAAGGTCAGCCAGCAATGCAATTGCTAAGATCTAAAGATTCCAAAGAATTTCAAATGGGAAGTTGAAGGCTATCAAATCTATATCTACTAGCTAATAATCTGAAAATCTAAATCTAGGCCGCCCATGTGGAAAATTGTGGGCATGCAGGTTTAGAAAGGGAACAATAAACTCCAGGTCAGTCGTGAGACTGGTGTGAGCAAACAAAAACAGTTTTAAACAAAACAAACAATAAAAGAATTTAAGATTGAAATCCGCAATAGTTTTTGGAATATGAAACTACCTGAAGGCCTCCCGGCACACACACCATGCAATCACACACTTGGGGGAGATTTTTCCTTATGGTAGTCAAACATGCTTGATACGCAAAATCCTTTTTATATTATTATTAGTGCATAGTACAGAAAACCTTTCGAAAGTATAATATTAATCTTAGCCAGCATATGTACCATTATATTATGTCTGCTATAGCTACCATTTAAGAATGGCAGGTTATACAACTACAATCGTACAAGACACGTATTGATGATTGAATTTTCAACAAATGGTCAAGCAAAGGAACTTCCTATTTTCCACATGGGCCAAAAATCAAGGAACTTCCTTCGCCGGAGCTTATAACACATTAAGTTAACAACACAGCGGAAGAAATGAATGACTTTATTGATATACAACATGAATACAACATGGTTACAACAATGTTTGAGACAATATATATCAGCGGAAAGGATAACAATGGAAGAGATAACTCCAACATGATCTTTAAAAGGGAGTGAATCCATAAACTGCAACCTTATGCCAAAGCTTAAAAGACTCCAAGCTCCATATCGAAAGCTCGAACCACCATCAAATTGTATTAAGCAAGGTCAGGTCCGGAATGCAATCGCCAAAGTTCAAAGGCTGGATGCTATCGAATCTACACCTATTATTTGATTATCTGAAAATCCCAACTCTAGGCTGCCCGTGTGGAAAATTATGGGCACCTAAAGTTTAGAAAGGGAACAACAAACTCCAGGTCATTCATGGGACTGGTGTGAGCAAACAAAAACATTTTATCTTTATAAAAAGTAAAATGAAAGAATTTAAAAGAAATTCGCAATGCTTTTTGAAAAATGAAACTAACATAAGGCCTCCCCGCACACACACAATGTAAGCACACAATTGGAGGAAATTTCTTCTTATTATAGTCAGACATGCTTGGTATGCAAAATCCTTTTGATATTGTTATTAATGCGTAGTGTAGAAAACATTTCGAAAGTACAATATTAACCTTAGCCAACATGCAACCATTATTATATGCCTAATATAGCTAATATATTAGATGGCAGGTTCTACAACTAAAACCGTACAGGGCTCGTATTGAATGATTGGATTTGCAACAATGGTCAGGCAAAGGAACTTCCTTACCAAATGGGATGCCTCTGGAGGGACGCCTCCAAGAACCAAACCGAATCTCTACCAACATAAGGCTGGGTTACTTCTGTAACTAGGTAACACCTACAAGTATGCCATCCCCGGTCGTTACCGACCTTTATTTCGAGATTCTCCAACAAATGGAAACAACCACACAGTTAAATATCCGGGCTCCATACCATGATACCACCTCTTATCTAGAAGAAAATGGACATACCCTAGGGGCGTGACCCCTAATAACCTTGCCGCAACATTCCTGTTTCGACCATTTCCGAGTTATGAGGTTCGACGAAGTCTCACCCACAAAGCTACGCTTTACACAAAAGCCATGCTTCGATCAACAAATGATCCGCAGCACTCAGTATGCCACACTACTAAATTGGGAGTATATCAGTAATAACCATCAACTACATAACCTCTAAGCTCGTACGTCTCAGAGAAGGGTATTAAGCTAAGAGAATAAAGTCTCCGCCACCAAACAAAAATGTATTTGATAGAAATTAGCTTTATATCTCAAAGTGTAATGTTACACATACAACCATACAAGTCCGTTCCGGGTTCGAACGGAACCAAAGGCACTTCGTCCAATAAAGGAAGAAGCCTTTGCAATTCGGGTATCCACTGTCCCGATCGGACTCCCCATCACATATGGAGATCTCTATACCAGCGCGACTCAGTGCAGAGACATTCAATGGTAATCTTTTCGTTCTCGAAAATACCTGATCTTCACCACCGGTCTTCAAATGCTATTCATTTACGTCGTATCATTATTTGGAATGGGTTATATGACACAAAATCCTCTCCCGGCTAAACCAAATAATGAGCGCTTATTTTAAAACCATATGTATATATGGGATCTTAGTTAAGTCACAACTTAAAAACCCTTCCTTTAAACAGTTTAAACAAATTTCCACTTTTAATCCTTTAAACAAAAATATTCACTTCACAAAGTTCACCAATCTTTCACAAAGGTTCATTCATAGCTTTCAAAACTATTTTCAATTCAAATCACATAGCTTAAAATCCTTTCAACAAAAACTGAAAATCTTTCTGTTATATGAAAGCCATTGTTATTGAAAACAAATATTTTTCATTTCGGAAAAATCCGATCAAATAAGCACAAGTTATAGCTTTTAAAGTATAAACTTGGGTTAAATTTAAACCCAAAATAATACTTTTAAATACTTCCAACTTTGTTTAAAATCCACATATATACACATAATATAACTTGTATAATCTTTCCAAACCATAATTTCCAAAATTATAACATATATTCATAGGACTCAACTTCAAATCTTGAATTCAAATTCAAATCAAACTATTTAAATTTCAAAACTTTAACAAGTTATATTATATTCAAAGTAATTTCCGAATCTTTCTTTCAAAAAGTTTTCATATTTAACCCAATTATATTTCCAAACCATTTTGGATTCAAAATTCAAATTTAAAACCATTTCATTACTTGAATAAAATAATATTAAATTCAAAATATCTGCGACTTAACTGATTCCCCATGAAATCCATATTTGTGTGTGTATGGTGTAGTCCAGGGATTTTATACAATAGTGCAACATCATCAGTCCTCACAATCCAAATACAACAATATTGATAGGCAGAATAATCCTATAACGCTTATCTTCATTCATGGATTCACAGATAAATAATATAAATTCATCACAAATAAATAAATTACATTAATCACAGCTCAAATAAAAAATAATTCATATCACAAAGAATCGCACATCGGAGATATCAAACAATTCAAAGCATTCAATACAATCCAAACATCCTTAAGTAAGATTAATTAATCATCTCATTAATTTAAATCAGATTAATCACTAATCCTGGTTAGTTAACATTAATTAAATACAAACCATTTCTAATTAATTATCCTTTAATCACCTATTAATTAACCTTTAATAATAAATTGATTAACCTTTAATAATTCTTAATTAATCACATAAATAAATTAACCTGAAGTAAATTACATAAATTAATTAATCCTTGATTACCTTAATTAATCATCCTCTAATTAATTAATTAACCTTTAATTATTAATTAATTATCCTTAATGACTTTCATTAAGTAATTATCCTTAATTAATAAATGAATCTTAATTAATCACAATAATTAATTAACTCTTAATTAATTATCTTATTATTAATTACCTTAATTAATTAATCTTTAATTAATCACATAAACAAATTAATCACCTTGATTAATAAATCTTTAAGTAATTAAATAATTGATTCTTTTAAATACATTGGGTAATTATCCTTTTATCATTTGATTAATCAACTTTAATCATTAATTAATTACTTTTAAATAAATAATTATCTTTAAGTAATTAATTACCATTAATTACTTCTTTACATAAACCAGTTATCCTTTAATGAAATTACTCGAAGTAATTACTCCTTAATTACATTAAGTAATTAATTTCATTAAGTAATCATACATTAATTACTTACATAAATTAAATCACCCTTAAATTAATCACATTCAATAATTATCCCAATATAATTACTCAAAACCCAAAATAATTTTTAAACATTTCAAAATTCAATTTTTAAAACCATTTGAAAACTTTATTTAGGAATTTGGTTACTTGTTCTTTTATATTTTGAAAACTTATTAATTCAACTACATAATTAGTCTATTATAATTACTTTTAAAACAAACAATTTAAATCCTCAAAAACTTGTTCATATTTCGCTTGTGCTTTTAAAACCTTGGTTTATTCAATCTTAACAAACCCGAGTCCCAAACCAATTTTTCCTGAGCCATCACTCGAGACACTCACGAACACAACCCCATACCTCCCTGCTTCGAGTCAAAGCACGATTAACCCCGAGACTAGCCCAAGTAAACACCTTCTTCCCCAGAAATAAAACATCACCTGATACAACATGCACGTGTGTACGTATCCCGATCACCCGACCACCTACTTTCCTCGCCGAGGTCATCAGCAAGTTGGCGACCACCTTTCCGACTCACCCAACCCTCAAACTTCGACGATCTCCCTTATGGCACAAAATCGAACAAGTCGATCGAACCTAGAACTACAACATCGACGGAAAACCACCTCGAGCCATCACCATCGACTATTGATAACCATGCAACTGCGACTGGAGCTTCGTCAACTCCACCTGCTTCGATCCCCACCAGAGCGATTAACTCCGGCGCTCTGACGTCGCCAAAAGCAATTCAAAATCCAACCCCGACCAATATATGGGTTTAAACCCTAAATCAAAGTCCCTCGATCACCAAAATGCTCAAAAAAATCCTTTATTATTTTTCCTATGATCTATGACACAAACACCACCTCCAGCCTTGATCGCGTTGACCATCGTTTAGCTGTTCGTCGGAATTCGACTAAAGTTTCAAGATCGTTCATCTCAAAAAATATCATCATTCCCAAACTTAAAAATAGCGATTTCAATGTTAAAATTCATCATTAACAAGTTTGAATCAGGTTATAGATCCATATCAAGAATTCCAGAAAATTGATTTTGAACATATATTTAATCATACCTGTAACTTCCAATATTTGAAATAATTATTCAATTGAACACTTGAAATTGTTTTTAAAGCTTAAAACTTGATTATCCCAACATATTTTATTTAAATATCATCACCAAAATCTGTTTGTATTTTGAAATATGAATTTTTTGTGACAAATTCTGGCGTTTGAAGAACAACAGAGAGATGTATATAGACATATACCCAATTATTTATATATATACATAGACAATGCAGGAATATTTCAGTAACTAAACAAACACTTTTTTAATGTAAATCCAAACATCAAACCATAGAAGCAAATTTAAGTGGGGTTTTCTCACCAGAGACCAAATAAAGAAGCAAAAGCCTGGAATTGATTTTTCTTTCGAAATTTGAAAACTGGTCTTTGAATTGCTTGATCTCAGGTTGAAATGAATCTGAACAGATTTGTTTGATCAGGATGAAGCTTGATTTGATTTACCTTTGATCCATTTATTTTTGGTTTTAATTTTCCCTCCTAGGTTTTGAATTTGAAACTTGCCTTAGGATTTTTGAATCTTCTTTTTGGTCTGAGTGTGTTTGCTTTTGATTAGGGTTGTAATTTTTGATTTTTCTTTTCTATTTTATATTTTCTTTTGTCTGGCTCCATAGTTTCTTTTTAGGTTTGAAAATCTTGGAAGGTAGAAACAGTTTGAATCTTGTTTGATTTACTTTCTCTAACCTGGTTTTTCTCTGGTTAAAGCATGAAGTAAGTTTTGATTTTTTGATTTTGATTGCAACAAAGAATAAGAAGGAAGGAGATAGATGTATATAAGTATACTTTGTTTCATTTTATTTATTTTTGAAGAAATTAACCCACTTGTTGACTTATATGTACACTTGTAAATTAAATGAACACTTGTTCACATTTATTTATCTTACTTACACTTGTTAAAAATATTTAAATTTGTGTTTAAGCCCTTTTCTCTAATTTATTTATAAATTATGTTTTAAACCTTTTCTTTTTATTGTAAATTATAATTTATTAAAGCTTCTTATTCATTTTTGAAAATGATTTGAAATCAAGTTATACATTACTAATAAATAGTCATATATTCATATATATATATATATACACACACACACACACACATATATATATATATATGTTTCTTAAAGTATGAAGCTTTTATCCAATTTATTTCCAAATATTTATTTTCAACATATATGTATTTGAATTTCAAATTCAAATTTTCAAATTATAATCTACTCATATACATATATATTATAATTTCAAAACAATTCTGATTAGTTTTGAATTATAGACTATTCAAATTCAAATTATAACTTTCAAACTACAAGGCATATATATATTTTGAAATATAAAACTTAACTTTCAAATAGCTTTTGGAATTTAAATAAAACTTCCAAAAATATAAATACACACACACACACACACACAGAGATATATATATATAAATTAGAAAACAATTTTTTATAAATATAGTGTTTCTCAAATTCAAATTATTTTTCTCAAAATAACTATTTTAGAATTTTAATTTCAATTAAAATTCAAGTTATAATCAAGTTATATGCATAAATAAAAAACAAATATTCTATTTAATTTGGAAAAACTTAAATTATTTCACAATTTAATCCAAAATATTATATTAATTATCAAATCATCCTTGGCTTAAAAATGGGAATGTTACATAATCACATTTAAAAGTCTTGATGGTTATGCATGGTTAGTAGATATTCAAATTCCTGAAATAAATATACCACAAATAGACACAACTGTATGGTTTTATATGATGACATCATCCATATCACTCTAAAGTGGCATATTCGTCAAACAGAGTATTTATGATTTTTGTTTGATTTTTTATTGAAATTTAATATTTATACCCGATTGAGTATTAATATTGTATTAATGTCTATCACTTTTATCTCTATTTTTCTAACACTATTACTCTTTTGTTGATAACAAAAGGGGGAGAGAAAAGTTAAGACTTTGGCAAATAAAGGTCAAATATTTTCTATTTGCATCTAGTCTCGTTTGTGTATTTTTATTTACATGCATATATGAAGGGGAACCTTGTGTAGAGAGGGAGCATTCAAATAGGGAGGAGCAAATTAAACGATAAAATACATTTAATATATTCAAAATCTTAAATATATGTTTGTTATCATCAAAAGGGGGAGATTGTTGAATATGCAAGTATATGGCTTTTGTTTGATGATAATAAACATATATATATACACATTTAAATGTATTTGTTAAGGTACTATTTTATTTTTCACATAATTAAATAAATGTTTGCTGAACAAAATAAATAACACAGGGTTTAAATTCAAATAGATATTTTATTCAAACAAATATTTATTACAATTTTGAATAATACAAATTTGAGCTCTCACTATGTATACACAAATTCAATGACAATACAAATTCGATTACATCACTTACAAATGCACCTCACTACAATTCACTCACTCACTCGTATTACTCTTCAACTATATTCCAGATTGAACCCAGCATCTGAGCAATCTTTAAAAATAAATACAGACGCAGTAAATAAAATAATTTTGCAGTGTGAAATAAAATATATTTTAAAAATATTATTTTCCTCAGTTATTTGGGCTGCTCGTCGTCATTTAATTTTGAATTCATAAAATACGAATAACTTGTGACATGCACAGTGTATCACTGTACATACCACAAGGCCGTGCACACAAATATATACACTTGATAAAATTACAGGGATAGGTGAGAACAGGTCAAACCCAAATGTAATGTCGGGTTCAACTCAAGTACAATACAAATAAAGTCACGACACGAGCACAAGATCAAACCCGAGCTATAAGCTGGATTCAACACAGGTGCAAACACAATAAAATGGTCAAGAATCCAAAAACAACATAAAATAAGCCTTGTCAAAAATTCAGTGAGAAAACAATGAACTGGTCACTGCAACCCAAATCAATGAAGGTTCAGACATGAACCATAATTCAATATCAAACCAAACTGCACCAATGCTCATTGCAATGAATGCCACCAGATCAGATACAAGAAAGATAAGCCAGAACATCAAGGAACAATAATATGATGAAGTTCCAAACAACATAACTCGGCTCGCTAACTGAACCACAGGCCCGATATTTCAACTGACACATATAGGCAAGCAAAGATTACATGGTGCAACAGCCTTAACATTAATACAAACCCAAGTACACATATATGGTGAGCTTACTCAACTGAAGTGAAACAAGACTCAAGTACTACCAGAGCTCAACTGGCAGCTGAAAGTGTACACATAAGCCAGAGGCAGGAATTAAATCCAGGAACACAACTGACTCGATACAAACCAAATAGAAATGGAGACTATATGCAAAGATCAGAGTACAAAAGTACAGACTTGTATCAAGACAGTTCACCAGGTCTCAAAATGAAAACCAAAGCTAACACATACATACACACAAACATACATATGCATGTGTACAATGATGAAGGCATAAGCGCGTGCACCATTGAAACAAAGACCAGACTCCATGCAGACCTGACTGCAAGTGCAAAGCAACATTGAAGTAACTCGAGCTCAAGACAGTACACAAGTGAACGACAACATGTATCTAATGTCAAATAGAAGACTTATACAAGTGATCGAATCACAATGCATCGAAAGTCCAGACACTACAAGTTTACACCGAACCAAAGACAAATAAAATAACAACATAACATGCTCGAGACAATTAGAGAGTTCTAGATGCATATGAACTCATATATCAGTGGTAAACCATGAAGATAAACAAAACTGAAATGCAGTCAGCACTCACGTTAACAGAAATAATAGTTTCAAACCAAAGTAAGAGAAGTCGTCAAAAGTCATAGAGGACAAGATCAAAACGGCGGGACAGTAGGAATAAAATCACCATGAAACAGCAGGTACAAGTTGAGTATGTTACAGGCAAGAACAATCATGTCGAGGTCAACATGCTTACATATGTAATTGACTTAAGTTTGCAACATATAACTTAATAAATACATGCTTGACGAGCTACTTGAAGACCAACAGCAAGTGGATATGACCATCAAGCCAAAAACGTAGACGAGTTCAAAAATCATGGAACGGCGGTTTCAAATCAATGTGGCCGAGTCAAAGGCAACAAAGAACGAAATAAACATCATTAAAGAATTCAACACCGTGGTGGCCAAGGAAGTCGAAACCAAAGTCATTACAAGCAAGAAAACAAAATATACGAATTGGAACAAGTTAGAAATCATCACTACCATCCATACGAACATCAATGGACGAGATAAATCAATTGATGAATTCAAACAAATGTATGCAAGAGGAATTCGAACACTATAAAACCCAATCATCATCATCCAAAATTACTCATTCAAGTTCAAGTACGACGGAGAAGAATAAATCATAAAACTCGAATCAAATCAAAGTCGAGTACAGTATAAATCAAAAAGGAATAAATGTACCAATTCTTTCAACAATCAAACTCGACTAATTTGATGCAAGTCGTGAATCAACTAGTTGATCGAAGAAAGGAATCGAAGCATCATCAATCATATCGATAAAGCCAGCGACTTCACCACGAAGCCCTAATTTTCGAAAGAGGAACGAGCAAGCAAAGGAATCATTTTTACAGAGCAAAGGCCATAGAAAGAATAGAGAAAAAGAGCCAGCAATTTTTAGTGATAATTTTATTTGGGCCGGTTACTTTTATTTAATTATTTGGACTTTACAATCAGCGTTTGTTTTTATATTGTTGTTTTAAATTTGTGTATTTCATTTAAACCGTTGTAAATTCTAGTCGTGTGGCTAGGGGACGAACTATGGTGGTGAAGTTCGAGAATTCGCAACTCAGCGGCCGAGTAGTGATAGGGTTTTGAGCGTAGAGTTAATGCTAATCGATAGAGAGTGTCGCGAGTTTATGTGTGTAAGCGTCTGACTTCTTAATTTCCAGTAGAAACTTAGGGGGCAGCACGTAGGCAGGGTTTTTTCGAAGCTTGGTAAATCAGTGTGTTCTATTGTCTGCGTTTATTATTCTGCTATTAGCTGTGCTGCTATTATTCTATGATCCATGTTGAAATTATTTTATATAAATTGCCGCAATAGTTTTTATAATTAATAGTATCACACTATTCACCCCTCCCCTCTATGGTGAAATCGATCCTACAATCAAGAGGAGGAGCTCATGATTCTTCATGAGCTATGCTACGTCTAGTACGAAATGTTCTTTTGTAAATATGTACATAGTTGTCCCCGTTACACTGATCATATCATGCATTGACTATAGAGACACAGTCAAAATTAAGTGTGGGGGGAGTCTCATCTTCGTTTTTGATTTTTCATCACGATTTATTTTTTTCATTTTCTTTTGAAAACTCAAAGTTTCTAAAAAAATTCTCTTTAGCAATTTGATTTATTTTTGAAGAAACACTATAGGATAAGTGTAAGTTTTGGTTATTAAATTGAAATTTTCGAAAATTTATTTATCTTAACAAAAATAAAAATAAAGTTTGATTTCAAGTAACAATGGTTTAGGTAGTATATAGGAAGATGCATGGATGGTAACTATGAAGTATGTCCTAATTGAAATCTTTGTTTAACAAGTAGTTAATTTAAAGTAAAGGCGATAACATTTTAAAGATTTTAAGTTAAGTAATGCCACGATGATTTTGTAAAACTCTCTCATCATAAAAAAAAGAAAAAATAAAGAGAATTTTTTTTTGTATATATGCATATATTTTATCGACACCTAGAGTCATGTGTTCACACGCAAGTGTGTACACTCGCCATGCTTTATACCCTTCTCATATAAGCCTGGAAGGCAGTGCATGATCGGTCTATCTAGCTCAGTTTATCTAAGTAGGTGTATGTATTTAAAAAAAAATTCATTAACAAAGCCTATAGTCGATAGGTGTACACACTTGTGTGTGCACTCGCCATGCTCTGTATTCCCCTAACGTAAGCCCAAAAGGCATTGCATGGGTCATATATCTGGCCTCAATTTTCTGAGTTAGGCATATGTAAATATTATTAATATCAATAAAATTTTCAAAAAAAGAGAGAGTAAACAATTGAAATCCAAGCACTATTTTCACTTATGTGATTTGAATTGTTATTCAAAATAAATGAGAATACCACTTTGAAATTCTTTGATATTTAACTAAGGATTTGTTTCATATTTGCACTATGTTATCGACCGAAATAACTAGCCAAACTAGAGTCTAACTGTAATGATTACTTAATTTTTGTTTGAAGTTTGATGAGCAAAAGGACTTGAATTTCTTAATAATGATCAGAACTTATATTTAACTTATTCGTGTCGATTTTAAAGTATATTCTTCATTTTTAAATATTTTCAAAAACTTGCATCCATCTCTTTGTAAAAAAATCTTATGTTTAGGATTTCTCATGTTGCATTGGGATTTTGTGTGTAGCATCCACTAAAAACCCTCATGAGATAGCGCTCGTCCTATTAGGGACACCTAGAGGTGTAACGGCTTGTTGCATACGCTCAATGCAATCGTGTTTCCTACTAAACAGATTTATCTTAGTTTTTCTTTATTCGAGGACAAATAAAAAGATAGGTGTAGGGGTATTTGATGATCACGTCAATGTGCATATTTTTACATCCATATTTAATCTGTTTTTATTTAAATAAATCTCACAATTGGGTATTTTTACACATTTAAAACCAAATTTCAAATATGCTTTCAAGTCATCATTCATACATCAATTTGGGGATAAAATAGTAGTTTTGTGCATGATTTAATTTTGAGAATATTTATTTGCATATTTTCGTTTTAATTATCGAAATTTTGGATGGAACTATGAAGGTGTCTCATGGAAATATGCATGCATAAGGATGGAAACAAAGGAAAGAAGATGGAAATAATTCAAACTCATGCATCATGGAGGACTCCACCTACCCACTTACCTTAATCTACAATTAGAAGCTAATGTATAAGTTAGTGGAGGTTAAAGTTTCATGCATACTTGATGATGGATTAATTAGAGATTAATGATTACTTGGTGGTCACACTTCCTAAGGTATATTTTGGGAAGCCCCTAAAAATATGGATTAGGGTTTTGTGCATGTATAAATGGCCCTCTTATGGTCATGTTATATGAAATAAAAATGGCTTCCTAAGCCTCTTGTTCTTTTACTTGTTCCTTATTCTTATTTTATTTTCTTGCTCGTTTTTATTTACATGCTCTTTGATTCATGTTAGTAGCTTATTTTTATTTTTACGAAAGTAGTTTAGTTCTTTTTATTCTAATTAGCTTTCATTTTGCTTGCTTTCTATGTTAAAACTTACATGTGTTTATGTGATAACACAAATGAGTAGTAAACCCCTTCAATTTAGGGTAAGAAGCTCTCTAAAAGTATGTAAATTCAACATATCTTGTCATTTGTGATCTCTTTTTAATGCTTATGAAAGTAAATGTTGACGTAAGTTTATAAAAGGGAATTTGATAGCCTATATTGTAATCACAAATGAGCTATACTTACAACACATAAGCACAATTTACATAATCATTTTACTAATTGATTTTTGATTGTGAAATTAAAGTAGAAACAAAATTTGGCGATCAATGTTACTAAACACAATAGTTAAGAGATTATACTTAAACTATCTTTTGCTTTGACTTCATTTTCATTGAAACTGATAAGTGGTTTTATGTGTTGTATTATAGTTTGATGGTTTAAGTTATGTTAATTAATAACATATATAAACCATACTTATGATAAATATATCACTAATTCCATTTAAGATCAAAAATAAGAGATAATATATTATCTATGTGTTGATTTACAAAAATATGAGAGTAGATTTGCCTCTCAATTGTTTTCTAATCTCATATTTTCAATCATCTTTGTTCTAGCTTTTTGTTTTATATTTTTAGCTAATCACGACTTCAAATCGTGGTATAATTTGATTGAATAGAAATTTTTAAATCTAAACAATTCCCTGTGATCGATCCATACTAAAATACTATAGTAGTATAATGAAATTTTAAATTAGCCAAGAAAAGTTCTCTACCCTATTAAACTCTCCTTCGGGCTTGGATGATAACGAAATAGCCAAATGGTACGCAATTTCTGAACAATAGTGAAGGAATAAGGTTTCTACTCATCTAAATGCTTATGAAGCTAAGTTTGGAAGACCTGAGCGCCGTTACCCGAGTTTTTAACCCAGTAGAATCCAGAGAAAGTCAAGAGAACTCCATCGAGTCAGAATAGCTCAAAAGCCAACCGAAGGGACTATAACAAGGAGCCAACAGAAGTTAGGGAAAGAGAAAGGAAAATACTCTAAGGGCATGGATCACTAGCAATCCATGGCCTATGGATCACTAGCAATCCATGGCATTAACTCAAGGGTTCATGAATAATATCAACATAAGATAATAGATGCGATCCAAAAGGAAATGCTCAGAAAACCATGACGTACATGGATCGCTTGTGATCCATACCTTTTCGCCAAATCACCATTAACTCCAGAAGAACAAAGTTCAAAAATAGACCAATTATATACCGTAGATCTCTAGAGAACCATGCTATTTCATCAATCAGCTACGATCTTCATAGAGCAAAGCAAGGTGAAAATGATAAGGTGTTGGCTCGCCTTCGAACCAAACCTATGGATCGCCAGCAATCCATACCCAATGGATCACTAGCGATCCATCTGTTTAGCTTGGGTCGCGGTGTAACCTCCAATGCGCCTTCCTGTGTTTATCTGCAAGTATGTGGCAAGCAGACTTGGCCTAATAGCTCTCTAACCTCTATAAATACTCTCCTATCTAGGATCCTCCGGACTGGTGGTGGAAATTCTGCTGGAAGCTTTCTTCACACTGCCCCTCCCTCACAACAATCTTCAGTGGAGTTCATTATGATTCTCTAGTGGATTCTAACTTTGGAGATTCAATCTGGCTAGGGATAATCAAGAGTTTTATAAAGCAGTAATCAGTCTATAATAAAAACTATAAAGTGGACGTAGGCTTCATAAACAATCGAACCACTATAAAAATCTTCTTGTCTACTTTCTCTTACTGCTTTTATCTATATCCATTATCTATATTATTGCTCTATGGTAACTAGGCTGGTGCTTTCACACTCAAGCCAGAGTACTGATCCATTTTGTAGGTTAACATTTTGGTACTTTCACTGAGATCCCAACTCAGGAAAAGATCTAGCTATC
This sequence comes from Allium cepa, assembly GCA_030765085.1. Classification (NCBI taxonomy): domain Eukaryota; kingdom Viridiplantae; phylum Streptophyta; class Magnoliopsida; order Asparagales; family Amaryllidaceae; genus Allium; species Allium cepa. The sequence goes on along the minus strand of CM060936.1, from coordinate 21,518,575 downwards.
TACTTTGGATAAGTTAAGTTTAGAAGTTAGATCCTTAATCTTTTTTTGAAAGATCTAGCTATCTACTTTGGATCAGATAACCCGTCTGGGTCGTTCAAAGAGGATATCATCAATTGGAGGTATATGCACTAGAAAGTTAAAGATACTCGAAAAAGCCCTAACTAACCAGCTTCCAATCCCATCATGGAGCTCCCATCGTTGAATCATGAGCGATCATCGTCGAAAATCATCAAAAAAATCATTAAAATGGTCGTTGAAAAACTCACTTCAGGATTGACTTGAAATCAAACTCAGGAAATCGACTATTTTTACTCGAAGTAGATTCTAGAAGTCCTGATTCGAAGTCAAACTTGGGTAATCACCCATTTGACCCAAAGTAAACGTAGGAATTTCTGGCCCAAAATCAGACTCGGGTAAATCCAAGATTTTCTCCAAGCAAACATGCAAATAGCTCCAAGCAACATTTGTCACCAACCCAACACTACAAATTCTCTGGCTCCAAGCGAATTATGGGCTGACTCCAAGTAAATGGAAAATTTTCTTGAGTCGGACTCCAAGTAAAATACCGCTGGTCCATCTTCTTTTGCCCACAACTTGAACATGCGAACTTCGAATGCCTTGAAATTTGGAATGTAACCTTATTGTGCCTTTTTCGTTACCCCAGACTGATCTCACCTAGTTTGAAATTTTTTAGGGATCGTTACTGATCCATGACCCCATCACAAGTGATTTGTCGTTCGATCGGCAATTCCAATCATTCAAGCATAGACAATCATGCATATATCGTTCTCAAACATTATAAGCAGCCATAACTTGAAAATGGACTAGGGACAACGATTGGAGCATATTCTTCAGTCGAAACCCATTCACCAAAGTTGTTCAACATGCAGAATATCAAAAGAAGTTTGTCATGCCAACTATACCTTTTGTACAACTGATTCGAAATTTCTTTTTTACAGGTATAACTAGCATATGGATGAAGCAAGGGCGACGGATGCAGTCTACTACAAGGCCTTAAGGAATCATTAAGGGATGAAACAACCTACTACCCCGGAAGAATTCTACGGGAAGGCAAACAAGTTCTAAAGACTCGAAGTAGTGCAATTGGAAGTAGGCAAACACGACAATTTGCTAAAGGACATACCAAATGATGAAGGATATACAGGACATTAGGGTCCTTTTGCCCAAGCAATGCTACTAAGACCCAGTAGAAAAGTGCCCCAGCTAACTGATGAAATCAGATGAAAGGATGATTATCGAATAACACTCTAGCTAACTAGCAACTAAGGAATGGGGCATCAACCTGAAGCAATGCCTTCGCATCCATCCTTGTCAACATTCCTTTTCCAAATGAGCCATATAGGGACACTTGGGGCATTGCAAATAGCACGACGAAAGAATTGCTTTTATGCGTTCGACTAGTCATGTCGATCCCCCTTCTGAGAACTGGTGTTCTCTGGTAGCTCGAGAAGTCTTGTCCAAAGGATCGTCGAACAAACAAATCAAGTATCTTAGTCTATAGGAACTGATAAAACTGGTTTACCATGAGGTGAATTCAAAAAATTCTTTTTAAAGTCGATGAATCATCGCTTTAAGACCACCGAGCCGTCGGACACACAACCCAAAACTCCTCTAGAAAACGATAAATTATCATTCCAAGGCCATCTGGTCACCAGATATCCGACCACAAAAACTCCTTCACGATCTAAAGCGTCGCGAAGGAGAACCGGTAGATTGGCGGTTATCTGATCCAAAAAACCCTTTGCAATAAGAAGATCTTTCACAAACTAAAGCTTCATGAGGGTGAACCTGTAGATTAGCGGTCATCTGATCCAAAAAACCCTTCAAGAACGTGAAGGTCTTTCACGAACTAAAGAACTGTGTAGGCGAGCCAGTAGATCAACAGTGATATGATCCAAAACATCATTCGCATACGCGATGGTCTTTCACGAACTAAAGTGTCGTGAAGGCTAACCAGTAGATCAAAGGTCATCTAACCTAAAAACCGTTCGCGAATGCGAAGGTCATTCACGAACTAAAGCATCATGAAGGCGAACCGGTAGATTAGCGGTCATCTAATCCAAAAAACCCTTTGCGAACGTGAAGGTCTTTCATAGACTAAACCATCATAGAGGTAAACTGGTAATCATTGTTCATCTAATCCAAAAAAAATTTCACAAGCATGAAGGTCTTTCACGAACTAAAGCATCAGAGGTAAACCAATGGATAAGCAGTCATCCGATCCAAAAAACTTTTCACGAATGTGAAGGTCTTTCACGAACTAAAGCATCGCGAAGGCAAACCAGTAGATCAACGAAATTTATATAGGACTGATATCCATGAAAGTGAACCGGAAGATCAATAGTCATCTGATCCAAAAATCCTTCACGAACTAAAGCATCGAAAAGTGAGCTGGAAGATCAGCAGTCGTTTGATCGAAAGCTCCTTGAAGTCAACGAAGTCGTGCTCCGAGGCCACAAATCGACAATCATATCAGTCACTCTGCAAAAATAATAGAATCACCTCCAACGACCAATGAGTCAAACAATGTTAAATTCCAACTGATCTTGTGATCTATTAGAAGTTGACTCGAATCAAGACAAGATTTGACACTTGGGAGATCTCAAATCTCTAATATATACTTCTCTGAAGATAGAGGCTTTCCCATGCTCTAATAATCTAGAAGACATGGTTGTATCCATTGGACCGCATGCAACTAAACGTGATGTGGAGAAACCTCGGATATAGTTTAAGCGCACGAACAGCCCTGTGGCATAGGGGGACCATGCATACTTGAATAGGCAGAAGGAAAGCCAAGGCTAATCATACCACAGTTATGTTATGTCCGATCGAAAATTCTAGAATTCTGACAACTATGGACTTAACGACCTACCTAGCGCAACAAATAAAATAGAAGCATTATACTTGCTTACTTCTTCCCAACTCATCCTTTACCATCCTTGGTGACAGATCCTTTTCCTCTTAGACTGTATGCCAGTTGAAGTCCAATTCTCAAAAGGCAGTTTGAACTAAAAACTAAGAGTCTTGCCTCGAACTCCCATAACTTTTTCTTCATAACTATCTCTACGTGGTTGGCTGTAGATCTCTTCACTATGGCAACCTTATCTATTTGGCCATGTACATCTTCCCAAAATATAGAAGGGTCGCCCAAGCCATGACTACCCAATCCAAAAACCAATTATCTCTTAGAACCGCAAAATCGCATTTTAGCAAAGTCAAATCGTTGGATTGATAGGAAAACTCGATCCTTACCTTCTAAGAACTGGTATCCCTCCTCTAGCATCGAGAAGGCCTAAACCATTGCGTGTATATTCCATACATCACTTCTTGAGCTATGGAACCATGCTCTCAAAGTATAAACTCCTCACGTTACCCGAAGATTGGCAATGTCAAGAAGATACAAACCGTTCCGGGTCGATTGGTCGTATCGATCCCATAAGTCGTGCATTTCATAAGGTGTGCACTCTCAAAAGCTGTGCATTTCATAAGCCGTGCATTTCATAAGCCACGCACTCTCAAAATCTGTGCATTTCGTAAGCCACGCATTCTCAAAAAGTCGCGCATTTCATAAGACGTGCACTCTCAAAGTCATGCATTTAATAAGCCGTGCACTCTCAAAAGCCATGCATTTCGTAAGCCACACATTTTCATAAGTTGTACATCTGCTAAGCCGCACAAACATTGCTTGATATTGCTCTGGTATCATCAACGAACGTTAAAATTTTCTAAGTATTGGTGTTATCCCGGCAACATCGGAAAAATTGTCTATGGCAGGATTACAGGGATCAACTCCCACTACCCAAAAGAGTCGACATTGCTTCGGTAGTACCGCAAAGCTCACAAACTAATAATTCGGCAAATAATTCTTATATTTGACCAAAGTTAATGTACAAAAAATCAAAATTCAAGACATCCAAGTCACGAGTTCCTAAAGATAGGAGCTACGACGTACCTTTGACTGGAGGCATCCAGGGAGCCATCCAGAATATCAAGTCTCACATCAATTATTCAGAATAATCAGCCATATGGACTGAGGGGGACAGAACACATTAACACTTGGTTAGGATAAAAGGTCGCTCCAACTTGCAATAAAAGGAGGAATTTACCAACATCCAGAGATAGACGACAATGGAAGGCAATTTCAAAATCAAATCATCAATGCACCAGTTTCCCAAGACAGAAGCAGGTGATGGACTAAGGTCTCAAACTCTAACTTGCAGAAAATCTGCTGCTATTCGAAGAAAGATAATGGCAAGGAGAGAACGCTCAAAATCGAGCAGCTAAACTATTGTTTCTTGAGGATTGGAACCAACGAATAAGTTTGATATTCGCAATAATGCTATCAGCCTAGCATAATGCATATGGCCTGATACTAGTTAAGGTTAAGTATCAAAAATTCAAGACAAACACTGACAAAATCAGCAAGTCCATTATCAGGATAGGGATGAGCACGGTAGTACCAGGGGCAATGTGATGACTTGCTCCGTAGCTTCTAATTTTCTATGAGAACCTGAAATTTGGCACCTGGAAATGAAGGGTTCCGTAGGTAGTCATTGGAACATAACAAAAATCGGTTGTAGGAAATTTGATATTTCATGAATAATAATAACTATGGAATTAGTTAAGCAACAACATTGCATCTCTAAGGGTAACAGTTGACGGTTATAAACAAAGCTAAGCAACGAAAATGCATGGGACTCTTAACCTTTGAGAACATGGCATATCCCAAAGTTAAAAAATAGCCACATTGGGTTAAAAGAAATCTACTCAACTCTACAGGATCGTATGAATGATGTAATCCTCAACAACATTACTTTAACACTACCTGAAGATAGGCATCATTGAGAAAATACTTCGATAATCCAGTCATTGAAGTGCTAGTTTCCGAAGACCAAAACAGGTACCCAACTGGATTAAAAGACCCATCAAGTCGGTGGGAAAAGTCAATCCTAACTTCTTGAATGTCAGTGTCACCCTTGCAAAGCCGAGGCCTTTTCCCACTTCATAACTACCAGTGTTGCCCCAGCAATGTCAGGAACTTTCTACTTCATAAGTACCGATGTTTCCCCGGCAACATCTGGAAACTTTCTATTTCCTAAGTACAAGTGTTGCCTCGGCAACGCTGAGAAACTTTCCATTCCCTAAGTATCGACATTGCCTCGATAATGCCAAGAAATTTGTTGTTCACTAAGTACTAGTGTTGCCACGGTAACACCGGGAAAACTTTAATCTACAGGGTTAGTGTGAAACGCTCACCATAGTGAACCATCATTGCACTAACTTCCAAAGATAGAACCTGGTTGTTGACTGATTCTACCCTTGTATTTAAAAAATTACTGTTGCCCGCAGATAGGCAACGATAGGAAGACACTACCTTTCATAGGTCAATAAGATGGTTCAACCAGACATCACAGGAATCAGCTACTGCATATGAATAAAGCAACGTCGAAGGGAAATCCCCGGATTGAATTTCTCTTCTGCTAATTTGTAGGGATGAAAGATGGTGCTTAACCGAATTTCCTAAATTCAACTTAGAAATAATTTAGATATAGCCAAAAGATAGGCAGCCTCAAGGAAATGTTGTTGGAACCAAGCAGCTAGGTTATTAATTCCCAAAGACAGGAATTGGAGTATGAACAAAACTTTCATGACAACAGCAATCAAGCAAAGCATCCACAACTAAGGACATGCAAGGACAATCACAAAAGGTCGGAACTAAAACCACCGGACTTCTGCAATCCTAGAATAGGATTGCGAGTCAGACCAGAGGCAATCGAATCATGTGTCACAAACCTCTCCATCTCTCACAATCGCCCAAATACAGGCATTCGAAATAGCTAGTCCCATGAGTAGGGATAGACACACAAATACTTGACCGAAAGAAATGTTGCAAAGTCCAAACATGAATAACCGCTAGGTTGGTTAGATAATGGTTCTCATTCTTGCAATAAAATCACCAATAAAGGAAATGAAGGATTTAACATTCAAAAATCAATCGTTGCTCGTAGTCTGGAAATAACGAGAAAGATTATGACCTGCTCAAGTTTTAACTAGATCATTTGGTTCCAAATTGTAGGAATATGCCTTTACTCGAAATTTGGTGATGCTAAGAAGAAACAACCAAAATGAAACTATTGATACATCGGCTTTCGAAAATAGAAACAAAAGCTTGGTCGACTCTTTTATCCTACCTTATGGAATTTTACGTTATTCGAATATCCAAAACATCAAGGAAAAACCCACAGGTTTGAGTCATCCGTACATGAGTTTGTGAAGATAGAAATCAACACATGATTAGGATCTCAACTTCGAACTCATAAGATTTTACTTTAGAAAAAGATGCTAAAACCGAAACTTTCTTATGCCTACTGGCATCATTGCAAAAATTTAGATCTGGGGATCAAGCTACAAAGTCCCTAGTTCCCAAAGATAGGAGCTACCGTGTCAATCAAATTGGGGCAATCGAACTTATTGCTTAGGAGACCTAACCTTCCAAAATGTGTTGGTTCGGTAGCCAAAGTAATTAGCCCTATGGGCTAAGGCATTTACACCAACGCTTTGTCAAACGAGCTAAGCGAGCATGAACTCGATTGAACATAAACAAGAATAGTCACGAAACTGGCTAGACCAAGCTACCTCATAGTTCCATAAAAAGAAATTCTCGAAGCCGAGGAGTTAAGCCAGTAGTCCCATGAGATAGAAGCTAGTGGGCATATTGAATTCCAAAAACCATGAAGGTAGAATATTCCCGATCAAATAACTCATGCACTAGTTTTCGAAGACTAAAGTTGTGCCTTATCGTACTTCAACTACAACTCTACAAGAACAACTGTGCTTCGTAATTTAATTGTAATAAGTCATCCCAATATGATAGGAATAATAAGCGAAGCCTAAGTTGCGAAGGACTCAGCTTTTGGAGGAGTTGAAGTACCTCCGTTAGAATAAAGATTAGATGATCGAAAAATCATTTTCAATAAAAATACTTGGCATTCAAACCTATCAGGTATGTTTTACTTTAAATAATATCCTCATATAACCAATGCTTGGAATCCAAGGGAAGTCGGCATATGTTGACCAATCGGATTCCGAGAGTTGACCAGGGCAGATGCAATGTATTATCTACTTGAGAAGAGTCCAGTATCCTAAATACCGCAAACAAACAATCTAGCATAGATAGCATGCTTACATTGAAAAAAAAATCCATATCGTCCTTTGAAATTATCTCTTTGAAAAACAATCCATATCTGGAAGCGACGCGGGAGGCTTTTCTATCCAAGATCACTGGAATACAGAAATGGGAAGAGCGATATGATTGAATCATCCACTATATCCGATTTTGTAATAAGTTAACATGTTGGAATTCAAAAATATCGATGGGAACTTAACCAAATTCTTGAGAATAAATGACTAAAGACAAAGAGCAAGACTTCGCTCCAGAACGGCGTACAATCGTTCAAGACAAAACTTAGCTTCACTGCCGGTTGAATTAAAACTATATGGGACAACTCCAAACCTACATCATATACCGACTTACTGACCTAAACCCTTGCGTAAACTATGGAGCAAAGATTGCATCATCAATACCAGGAATTGAAAGTCAGATCGAACTCAAAAAACGAACGACTACCAGAAGTCAGTCAATTGAGAACAACATCTTGAGGTGGACTCTGACAATTCACATCGAAAATTCAACAGTCAAAGCCAAATTTGCATGGTATCCTAGACATGATTAACTAGATTTCATAAAATGAAAACTCAAAAGAAGTTACTTCCAAAGAACACCTTGTTTTCAACAAAGGCTTACTCTGGAGGGTGAATGTTATCTGAGTTTTTAACCTGGCAAAATCCAAAGAAAGTCGAGAGAACTCCATCAAGTCAGAATAGCTCAAAAGCCAGCTGAAGGGACTAGAAAAAGAAGCTAAAGGAAGTTAGGAAAAAAGAAAGGAAAATAATCTAAGGGAATGGATCGCTAGGGATCCATGGCCTATGGATCGCTAGTTATCCATGGAATTAACTCGAGGGTTCGTGAACAACATCAACATGAGATAATAAATGTTATCCAAAAGGCAAAACTTAGAAATCCATTAAGTACATGGATCACTAGCAATCTATGCACTATGGATTGCTAGCGATCCAAACCTTTTCACCAAATTGCCATAAACTCCAGAAGAACAAAGTCCAAAAATAGACTAAGTATATGGATCGCTAGCGATCCATATACCATGGATCACTAGTGATCCATAATATTTCATCAATCAGCTACGATCTTCGTGGAGCAAAGAAAGGGGAAAATGCTAAGGCATTGGCTTGCCTTTGAACCAAACCTATGGATCGCTACAAATCATAGCCGATGGATCGCTAACAATCCATCCTTTTAGCACGGGTTGCGGTGTAACCTCCAATGTGCCTTCCTATGTTGATCTACAATTATGTGGCAAGCAGACTTGGCCCAGTAGCTCTCCAACTTCTATAAATACTCTCCTATCTGAAACATAAAGGGGATCCTCCGGACTGGTGGTGAAAATTCTACTGGAAGCTTTCTTCACTCTTTACCTCCCTCACAACAATCTTTAAAGGAGTTCACTTTGATTCTCTAGCAAATTCTAACTTTGGAGATTCAATCTAGCTAAGGGTAATCAAGAGCTTTGTAATCAAACACATCTTGTAAGAACAATCAGTCTATAATAAAAACTATAAAGTGGATGTAGTCTTCATTAACAGCCAAACTACTGTAAAAAATTTCTTGTCTTCTTTCTCTTACTACTTTTATCTATATCTATTATCTGTATTATTTCTCTGTGAGAACAGAGCTGGCGCTTTCACGCTCAAGCCAGGATCATGATCCATTTTTAGGGTTAACAAGCGTGAAAGATGTACTTTTGGTCAAGAGATTGAGTAATTGAAAGGTAATATCAATGTTTTAAAGGAAGCAAATAAGACTCTCGACTATGCATTGAATATTTAGATTGCATCGATTAATGATACAAATGCTATTCGATGAATGTAGTGGAAGTTTATATAGCTTTTAAATTAGGCAATTCATCACATTACCAAATCTTCCTTGATCATTGAAGATTTAAGGAGATTATCTTAAAGCTTTGACTCATAGCTTGTAATCCTTTTAATTAGATTATCTTATTGTCCAATCTTTTGTTCCTGCAACTTTTGTGCATAATATATTAAATTGTAATTAAATTTGTACTTGAATGAATGTTACCTCAAACGTACTGCATGTACTTTTTCTTTTGAGTTTGCTGAATTAGAAATATAACTTGCTTTTCAATAATTTTATATGTATCCTTTTACTTGTCTTTGAAATTGTTTGATGATTGACATCCTTATTTAAGGTAAAAATACCCTTTAACTTTGATATGGTCCATTATAGAATCGTGAATTAAGGACTAGAGAAACATTGGCAGAATAATGTCCCTTGAATTGAAGACCTGAGATCCATCCTGGTAATAATACGGACAAAAGACGAGAAAATCCATCTAGTAATAATAGGAGACCAAAAATCCATCTGGCAATAATAGAAGACCAGAAAATCCATCTAGCAATAATAGAAGACTAAAAATTACATCGGACAATAATAGAAATAAAAGACCATAAAATTCATTTGGCAATACTGCTTTCTTTTAAGCTAATGGAGAAATCCTTCTTTCTTTTCATTAAACCATGACAACTCAAGTTTGACAAATCTTCTTCTAAAAGATTGCTTCATTTTGCCTTGGCATACAAATGGCTCATTTTTGACAGATCTTCTTCTAGAAGATTGATTTCGCTTTGGAGTGCAAATGGCTCATTTTTTATTGATCTTCCTCTATAAGGTTGATTTGATCCATGCTTTTGTATAGAGTGCAATTGGTTCAGTTGATTTCATCGGGTGCATTTGGTTAGCTATCTTAAGCAGAACCAAAGACTTACCCGACTTCACCCTATGAGGCACTTCAGTCATGCCTTATAGGCGGCACTGAAAGTTGGTTCGATGCTTTGGCCAGATACCAAAGGGTTACTTTTTTCTATCTCTAGGAGGCGCTTCAGTCAGGCCTTGCAGGCGATACTAAAGGCTTGTTTAGTGCTTTGGCCAAGTACCAAAGGCTTACTCGGTCCTCCTTCTAGGAGGTGCTTCAGTTAGGCCTTGTAGGCGATACTGAAGGCTGGTTCGGTGCTTTTGCTAGGTACCAAAGGCTTACTCCGTCCTCTCTCTTAGAGATTCCCCAATTAAGCCGTGTGGTGGGACCAAAGGCTTGAAGATGCTTTAGTCAGGCTACTATTGGTGTAACGACCCTGACTCGACCTTCGAAAATAGACACCCAAATACTTCACCTGTATTCGAATGCCGCGGATTCAAACATTGAGTCCAGTTCGCCAGAGCTTATAACAACATTAGGTAATAACAACACAGCGGAAATAGAAGAATAATTTTATTGATACACAAATGGGGTACAACAATCTGATACAAATGATTATCAATATCAGAGTCAAAATACAACAGTGGAAAGAAATCTCCAACATGATCTTCAAGAGAGAAAGAAAATCCAACAGATTTCACCTCCAATGCCAAAGCTTCAAAGCTCCAAACCAAAGAAACTCGAACCACCATCGTATTGTAATGTAGCGAATGCGATCCCAAATCCAAAGACTCCGAATACTGCCAAATGTACACCTACTAGCTGACTATCTGATAACCTAACTCTAGGCTGCCCGTGTGGAAAATTATGGGCACCTAGAGTTTAGAAAGGGAACAATAAACTCTAGGTCAGTCATGGGACTGGTATGAGCAAACAAAAACAGTTTTTATTTGAAACAAAAGAAGTAAAAAGAATCGCTATGCTTTTTTGGAAAATGAAACTACCATAAGGCCTCCCACCACAGACACAATGCAATCACATACGTGGAGGAGATTTCTCCTTATGATAGCCAAACATGCTTGATATGTGAAAATCCTTTTGATATTATGATTAGTGCATGGTGTGGAAAACATTTTAAAAGAATAATATTAATCTTAGTCAGCATACTACCATTATAGTATACCCACTATAGCTACTTCATTCGATAGTAGGTTACCACCACATTCCATGGCAGGTTATACAACTAAAACCGTACAGGGAACGTATTGTTTTGTTTGGATTTCCAACAAATGGTCAGGCTAAGGAACTTCCTTCACCGAAATGGGTACGCCTTTGGAGGGACGCCTCGAGAACTTAATTAGCTCTCTGCCAACACAAGGTCGGGTTACCTCTGTAACTAGGTAACTAACTGTCACGAGTATGCCATCCCTCGGTCGTCATCAACATTTATCTCGGGATTCACCAACAAATTCCAACAACCACATAAGTTAAATATCTGGGATCCATACCATGCTACCACTACTTATCCAGAAGGAAATGCACATACCCTAGAGGGCATGACCCTCATAACCTTGCTACATCCTTCCTGTTTTGACCATTTTCGGGGTGTGCGGTTTGACGAGGTCTCGTCCCACAAAGCTATGCTTTTCACAAAATCCATGCTTCGATCAATCAATGATTAGCAACACTTAGTATGCCACATTACCAAATTGAGAACGTAACACTAGTAACCATCAACAACATAACCTCTGAGCTCATACGTCACAGAGAAGGGTGTTAAGCTAAGAGAATAAATTCTCCGCCACGAAGCAGAAATGTATTTGATAGAAACCAGCTTTGCATCTCAAAGTGTAACGTCAGATATATGTCCATACAAGTCCATCCTGGGTCTGAATGGAACCGAATGCACATCAAAAGAAGCCATTGCAAATCCGAATATCCCCAATCACGTCCGTACTCCCCATCACATAGGGTGATCTCTATACCGGGATCATTCGGTGAAGGGACATTCGACGGGTAATCCTTTCGCTTTTGAAAATACCTGGTCTTCACCACTGTCTTCAAATGCTATCCATTTCATCGTATCATTAATTCGGAATGGGTTTTATGACATAAAGTCCTCTCCCGGCTAAACCGAATAATGAGCGCTATTTTAGAAACATATGGATTTATTGGGATCTTAGTTAAGTCACAACTTTTAGCCCGAAACCTTTCCTTTTAAATGGTTTAAACAAATTTCCTCTTTTAATCTTTTAAACAAAAGATTCACCCTTGAAGATCCTCTTCAATTTGAAAACAAGGTTCACCAATCTTTAACAATGATTCATTCATAGCTTTCAAAACTAATTTCAATTTGATTCACCCATAACTTGAAATCCTTTTAACAAAAGCTGGAAATCCTATCTTTATATGAAAGGTATTATCATTTGAAAACAAATTTTTCGTTTCGAAAAAATCCGATTAAATTTGCGCAAGTTATAACCATTAAAAGTAAAATCAGAAAAATCAATGAACTGCCGTATACCCGGCAAGTTCTATTAAATTCAAACTCCCAAAATAATTCATACAAAATACTTTTAAAGTGGTTTAAAATCCATATCTATACATTATATAACCTATAAAACCCCTTTTCAAACTATATTATGTTCAAAATAACTTTTAACTTTAAAATTCCCTTTTTAAAAGTTTCTCTCGTTTAACCCAATTACACTTCCAAACCATTTTGGATTCAAAAATTCAACTTTTTAAATTCATCATTTTGAATTAAATTCAAAACACCTGTGACATAACCAATTTCCTGTGAAATCCGTATTTGTGCGTGTGTTGCGTAGTCCTGGGGTTTCATCGGCAACAACAGAATATCAACCATCATCAATTCAATCATAACAATATCGACAAGCGGTATAATCCTATAATGCTTTTCTTTCATTCACAGATAAACAAGTAATATCATCACAGATAAATAAATCACAGTTCACAGTTCAACCCAAAACAATCCATATCACAGAATATCACACATCAGAGATATCAAACAATTCAAGGCATTCAATAAAACCCAATCATCCATTGGCAAGATTAAATTAATCACCTGAATATAATTAATTTAATTATCAAAATAAATTAATTACTTATTAATTAATCACCTAACCTGATTAATTAACATTAATTAATTATAAACTATTTTGATTAATTATCCTTTAACCATTTCTTGATTAACCTTTAATAATAATTTAATTAACCTATAATTATTAATTAATCAACCTTAATAAATAAATCAATCAACCTTTAATCATTAAATAGTTAACCTTTAACTATTTAATTAGTCGTTAATCAATTATCCTTAATTAATCACATTAATTAATTTGCCCTCAATTAATTACATTAATTAATTACCGTTAATTACATTAATTAATGAACCTTAAATTAATTAAGCTTTAATTACTAATTATCTTTTAATTGCTTACATTAAGCAATTAACCATTAGTTACTTGATTTATTAACCTTAATCAATCTTTAATTACCTACATTAAGTAATTATTCTTTAAGTAATTATCCTTTAATTACTCATCATTAATTAATTATCCCCTTAATTAATTACACCAATTAATAAACCTTTAATCACATTAATTTATTCCTATTAATTAATCACCTTAATTAATGACATTAAGTGATTAACTAATCCTTTAATTACTTATATTAATTAAACTTTAATTAATCACACTAATTAATTAGCCATAAATTACTCACATTAATTAATCAATCACATATTTTAATTATCCTTTAAGTAATTAAGTAAGTAAACCTTTAATTAATCACATTAATTGATTATCCTTAATTAATCACCTTAATTAATTATTCAATTAATTAATCCTTTAATTATCCACCTTAATTAATTAAAGATAAATCTTTTTATCCTAATTACTTACTTAATTATATCATAATATTTTTGGAAAACAATCAGAGATCGAATAAGAAATTAACCTAGTATATTTACCTTAATCACTTCCTAATCCCATCTTTTTTGAAACAATTAGATCTTTTGATAATTAATCTTATATAATTATTACAGACTACATCAACTAAATTTAAAAGCATTAAATCTTTAAAATTTAACCTTTGAAATTTGTTTTAAAATCTAGTTAATACATTTACTTTGAACTCGGTTAATTCCTTTTTATTTTAAGCTTTGAAAACTTATTTCATATAACCTTTTAAACCTGGTTCAAGTTTCTTTTAAACATTTAAAACCTGGTTCAAATCACTTCAGATTTTAAAAACCTGAATATGATTTACATTTTAAATTTTAAAAAACTGTTATGCTTTAAAACCTGGTTTCAAACTAAACTAGCCCGAGAACAACTTCGAGCCATGCCATCATCTTCCCGAGCCCAGTCCCGAGTTTCCTCATTCCTTTTTCTTCTCAAATCCCTGACACACAGATGCATGTGTACACATGCACCACCGACTGCCGATCCTCCTACCAACGTCGCTACCTCCAGCAAGTCATCGTCGATTATCTCTACCCGATCAACTACCCAAAATCACAAACCATCTCGTAAAACAAAATCGAAAGCATTTTGAAACATACCAGGAAGAAACCCAATGGATCAAACCACCTCGACCTATCACCACCAACCATCGGAGACCACAGCCTCATGCCAGAACCTTCTCCTCCGATCCATACATCGATCCCCCCGGTCCGGTTTATTTCAATCCATTCACGACGACATACAAACTCGAGAATCATCACCGTCCAAACCCTGTCATTAAACCCCAAAACAGCTTCGCCGTGCCACCATGGCGCATTATACAATCATCCGCTATTTTTTCGACGATTACCAGCAATCCAGCTACCTTCAACAATAAGTACGGCACCCAGTTCATCATCGATCGCCGGAATTTACCCAAAACATGTTGCTCATTCAACTTGAAAATTCTCAACATCTACTTGCTTAAAAATCATGAGACCTTCATCTAAAATCATCATTTCGTAATTTGAATTTGATTATGTAATCGGATCATAAAATTGAAATGTTCGATTTTTCTGATTTATAATGATTTCACTGTAAATTATCATTTTTGAAATAAATATTCAACTTAAACACTCGAAATTATTTTTAAAAATAATGTTACCTTGACTCAAACAATTTCTCTTTAGAAACCATAGTCTAAATTTGTTTATATGAGAAGCGATTGAATTTTTATTTTAATGGGTTTGAGCCTGTAGAACAACAGAGTGATTTATATATATACATACAAACAGACATGCACAGGCAATTTAAATTTATATACATACATTTACATCCATAACAAAACATTTCAAGTTAACATTCTCATTCATCGTCACAGGCATAAATAAATAAAAAGAATTTGGGTTTAAAATTGAAGTCTACTCACCAGGAATTAAAGAACGGAGAAGGCTTGAAAACCTAGAATTTGTTTGGACTTGAATTTTTGATCTGGAAGTTTATCTTGAACAGTTTGAATTGCAACTTTGATCTGATGCTTGATTTATCTGAGATGATTTTTGAATTCACTCAAGTTGAAGTAGTTGAATTTACTTAAACCTGGAACTCTGTTTTGGTCTTGAACTAAAAACAGCAGGTTTGAATTATTTGGTAAACTGAAAACTTTAGTTGAAAATTTTGAAGCTGGAACTATGGTTTTGGGATGAATTTGAACTTGCTTTGATACAGTTTGAGTTTGGAAAAGAAGTTGTTGTTTTGATTTTTATTTTTCAGTTTCCAGTTTAGAGATAGAGAAGGTGAAAGATTTAGAAGTAAAAAGAAATGAAGCCTGGTCTTTGATTTTGATCTGGAAACTTGTATTTGAATCTGAACTTGAATCTTTGATTTGACGTTTGAGTAGAACTTAGCTTTGCTCAAGTTGAAACTGATTATTGAAAGAGCTGTTGTATTTGATTCAGTTTTAATTTTCTCTTTAGTTTTCTTTTTTCTTTTTAGAAAAATGAGAGGAAGAGGATTGAGAGGTAAAGAAATATGAAACCTGGTTTTCTTCTCTAATACATATTTATATAATCCTAATTTAAATTGAAAGAAGAACAAACATTTTGCCACTTGTTATTTATGCTAACACATGTTATATGCATGTTGTAATTATTTTACAAGTGTTAATACATGTATTCTATAATTTAAAAATGTTCATACATGAATTTATAAATTTACAAATGTCATAAACATGTATTTTTATGTTTAAACCATTACTTATTAATATATTAATTACTTATATTTTCAAACTATATTTATATATGTATTATCTTAAAGAAAAAAGAATATTATCCCTTTATTTATTCAAATCTTAAACTTAAGTTATCATACTTATTATATTTATCTTGTAAATTCCAAAAGATATGTATATATGTTTTTAAAGCTTTTATCCATTCTTGAAAATGATTTTAAAACTAATTATAATTTAATAAATAAACACATATATGTATATTATAAAATATAGAATTTAGTTTTAAACAACTTTTGAAAATTATTTATATCAAATTCAAAATATAACTTTCAAATATCTATTACATATGTACATTATAACAAATTTTTATTAATCAAAATACATTGTTTTCAAATCCAATACATTTTTAAAATATTTATTTTTGGATTTTCATATTTAAATTCTATTTATAATCAATTTATATACATATATATATAAATAAATAAACAAATATCTTATTTACTTTGGAAAAATTCAAATTAATTCACCATTTAATCCAAAAAAATTATATTAATTACCAATTTAAGTTTGACTCAAAAAGGGGATCGTTACAACTGGGGGTACCAAAGGCTTACTCCTTTATTTTAGGATAGTCCTAATCCTTTTTATGATTGATCTAGTAGATATACTTTAGAATTTTCCTTCATTGTCAATTTCAATGTCTCCTTACAAACTCTTCATGCTTTCCTTGTCTTAGGAAACTATGAAACATCCCTTCCAAATTTCGACATTGATTCGTGTTGTTCCCATTAAATGGATATAATGACAGTATAATTCTTCAAGCTTTCTCTCATTCTTTGATCGCTTCTTCTGTGATGTCTAATAGTCGACCTTATCTTTGGTTAGGAGGTATATAATTTCATAAGAGGTAGTAAGAGGGTAATTCTTAGAAAGTCATGATATTTTAGAGAATGATCCTTTTGATTGGCGTTTAACTCTTTTATTGCTTGTAATGGACTCCTCATCTTCAATGGCCAATTTCATTTTAAGTTATTTATGTGCTTCATTCGTTTTGTGAGATCGATCAAGCACACTCCTCCACTTTCTAGTACACTGGCTAAAATCTCTTTCTATTTCCTTTTCGAAGGTAGTTCCCTTAGCTTTGAGTTGGATTTCCTTTCTTGTTTTTATAAAGATGTTATCACTTTTTTATTTCCTTCCTAGGGCAAATATTGGTATCGGCCCAATATGGAATAGATTCAGATTCCATTTTTCTAGATTATAAGGAGCCACTTGTCTCTTATTATCCTCCACTACTTGTAGTGCTACATATCTCAATACTTGTTCTTCATGATGCCGAGGATCATTCGTAATTTGGTAGGTTGGCCTAATCATTCGAGGCTCGAAGTTTCCTTATTTTAAAACAGCCATAGTCTAAATGAAGTTGAAGGGAATTTGGAATAGTATATGTTTGGTAGGGATAAATCTTTAACCCCTATATATGCAGGTTAAGGTACATCAACTTATGGGTTAAGCGGAGTCGGAGATTCAAGCCCTCCTTTTAGCGCTAATATGTTAATGTATTTTTTTGCGCACGCCCAAAAAGTGTAAACAAAGAGGAGTTTTCTTAAGAGAAGGCTTGTTGACCCTTACAGACCTCAACGAGTATTGGAAAAAGAAACACTTGTTTGAGAAAGGGCTTAGATAAATTTGGTATGTTTAACTCCATGATAAATTCATAAGTTGTTCATGTCGAAGTTATGCTTAAATTCATGTTAAGGATATGTCCTCTTGAAATTAGCAATGTGGACAAATCTCATACGATTAGAAACCGAGATCATGGGTGTTTAATAATTCGAAGTAAGTTATGGTAGAAATCGTAAACGCTTTGGAATCTAAATCAAGTCAAAAATCATGAAATCTTTATTCATTTTCTATGATATAGTTGAATGTACATAGCCTTATGTGCAAATGTCACATGAATACAATTGTAACTAAAAATCCCCAAATTAATTTAGGGTTACAAAGTTTAAAATGTAAGAAGTGAGAAAGAATGATTCGTCGCCTTCTCCATGCCTCTAGGTCCATATTTATAGGTGTGATAAGCTTCGGCATGGATGTCATGCAGTATGCATGGTCTTTGGCATCAAGATTCATCCTGGTGATGATTGGTATCATGCTCTGTTTCAATGCTTCACTGCATTTCTTAGTGCATTGATGAATTATGAATTAATGGTCGACATCATACTGGGTAGATAATCCTCAATATTATTGTTGGCTTGCGATAGTTTGATGCGGCATTGAAGAGATGCGGCATCAATATGTTACGACATTGATAATATATATTGTCTCAATAATATTGACGGCATACGTCTTACTGCCCTATGTATCTTCTTAGTTGATGAAGTGCAACATCAATAAGGATCGGCATTGGTGATAAGTGGCATCACGTGAGGTTCGGTATTGAAGTCATTTGTAGGACAACATTAGAGGATGGCATCATTGAAATGATCATCGAAGATATGCGGTATTAACCTGAGGCGATGTATATCCTTCTATCTTCATGAGTGAAGCGTAACATTGATGGAAGGTAGTATTAATGGGATGCAATATTAACTAAATGCAACATGAAGGTGAAGTGACATTGTCCATTAGCCTTTGTCAATGTAAGGCGGCATTAATGTTATACAACATTATTGTATGCCCATAGTAATGATTATCATAATAATGATGGGTGGCATTCTGCCTTATAGTTAACCTACGACATCAATCTTCATACAACTTTCTTGCTCATGTCCGTATCGAGTCTGTATCGACGTGCTCAATGTTTATCTAATTGAAGTCGTAGGCTAATTCGGCTTTGGTCGATGTTAGCCATTGGATGGTAATGTTTAATAGTGACTGAGAATTTTACTTAGGATTAGGGTTTGCAAAATGGAAGAAGTTGGGGGCTATTTATAGAAAATTTCGCGTGACACTATTCGTCTATGAAAATTTCAAACTCCAAACGAAGCGTGCCTCCTGGCGTTCTATATATTATACCCATATTCCGAACATAATGAAATATTTATCAGGAACTAATTCCATTATACATAAAAGATAGCTTTTCAAAATTGAATTTTAATTTAAATTCCTTTAGTTAATTTCTGCGCATATCGAACTCGCTCAATCAAACAGTACGTCCAATCGCCATGAAATTCGACAACATACTATAATTCACTATTATAAATCCAATGAAATTGGTTTCGTTGAAATCCGAGACAATGCCAAAAAAGACTATTTTTACATGTAAATTAAAATATAAAATTTCCAATTTCAGTTTATTCACTTTTGTTCAAATTTAAAAGTTCACTAACTCCATTCTAAATTAAATAGAATTTAAATCAACTTTCAAAATCAATTTCATTCATATTAAATTCAAGATTCAATTATTTAAACAATTTCAAATATTAAATGTAATAATTTAATTATCAAATAAATCGTTATTCTTGAAATATAAGTTATTTAACTTATAAAATTAACTTTTCAATATTTAAAATAAATTAAATATTCTAAATTCGGTCTGGGTCATTGCATGCTCCCCTCCTTAAAAATATTTCGTCCCCGAAATTACCCAGTAAGAAAAATGCCACAAAATCTATTAACTTTTCAAAATCAAATTAGTTAAAACTTCTTATAAAAACATTTTTAAGTCTTCAAATTCATAATTAACTTTCCTAAATCAACTCATATGATCCACTTAATCATCCCTACTTAAAACTCAAAATAAAATTTTAAGTTATCAAAAGTTTTCCCAAAATTATCAAAAAAATTCTGATGCCCTGGATTTGCGAAAAATTTCACCAGCGTCTTCTTTGTGCAATTCAATCATAGTAAATTCCAACATATATTTAATCACAAATATACGTCTCATCTTCGAGAATGTGGAATCCCATAGGGAAAAAAATTATAAAAGTACGATATGTAGTCCAAGATATGTACCTTTTATTATATTAGCGAGCATATACAACGAATATAATGCGAAAGAGAGCTCCAAATGTGAAGCATACGCCATCCGCATGTAACATCCCGGTATTTTAAACCATACGCATCAGCATATGTCAGACTTGAATTGCTTAAAAAATCAGATTTTTAATTTATATTTGGAAAAACTCAGCATATACAATAAATAAATAATCACAGAATCACAGGCACAGAGTTAATTAACAATAAATAGGAAAAACAGATGAATAAATGTTCATGAAGCTACTATATATATCAGAGTTAAATAAGATACAACAGAAGTCTTGAATACCCAGAAGCCTCAATACGATTGTCAAATAACAAAATCTAAATACATCCTTGGAATCAATTGAATAACTACAAGCTGAATAGATAGATTGATCTCCAAGCGAAGCTCCAACTTCAAAGGTGAGTCTCGAATGCTGTGACACTCAGTATGACCCAAGCGTAAATAAAACAAAAAACACTCGAGTCGGGATTAACATTCTTATATCAATAAATCCAACTCAAGTGAAATACAAGTAACTCAAAGGATGTTTGGGATAATCATCCTCTAAGGATTCGTGGACCTATCTACTATGTAATAATATAAGCCATTAACAAACAACCGTTATTATAAAACCATGGTCATTTAAAAATACCATACTTCAAAACCAAAATATCATACCCATTTCAAAACCATATCAATACGATATCATTTATCACTTAAAATGTAACATCCCGCCTTTTTGAATGCTTTAAATCGACGATATACCACACATGTCAGACTCAAACCATACATAAGGGCGGATTGTTTTGGGGTAAATAAGAAAATAGAGAAAGAAATAAAACAAAATAGAATCTCACAGTGGAATGACAAAATATAATAATCAAATAATAGTACATGAAGCTGGTTTACAAAAACATTTGATTATACTTATACAATACAGAATCAGAGTACACATACCAGAGAATAATAAATAACAATGCAGCAAAACAGTATAAATGTAGGGGAGTGATATACTAAATAATAGTAATACAATCTTTATCTTCGTCCTCTAAAAATAAAGTCTTCGAATCCTAAAATTCTCAGACTGACCCGAGCGAATTGAAAAGACAAAACACTCGAGTCAGAACTAAAAGATTTTATGTAAGTTAAATCAATGGTAAATAATATGAGTGGAACGGTATCAGAGATGTTTACGAGATTTGACATCTCCTATCCAGGGTCAAACGTGAGTGCAGTAACTTAAGAGATGTTTGGGATTCACATCTCCTAAGGATCCATTAAACTATTTACTATGTAGTAATATACGCTATCATAATAATGTCTATTAGTAAAATAAACTTACTTTTAAATAGCATTAAGGCTTTAAATTTTCCACCTTAACACGTAATAGTCCCAGTAGTCCATCCAGTATCAGCGCATCTCCAGATCGGGAGACTATCCCAAATACTCCACAAGCTACGGGAGAAATCCATAATCGTACAAGGCACGCTAGGGTAGGTGACACGGCACAACTAGGCAATGCCAGGGTAGATATACCAATCACGCTTCCGGACCGGTGGTAGCGCGTTGCAGCTACTACCGCCTACCTCGAGCCACACCCCCAAAATCAAAAGGGCCTAAATCAATCACAAAGTAATAGAATGGTATTGAAGGAGTGTGTTCGATAAAAGATGCTTCCTTCTTAGTCCATCAATCGCTCCTGTTTTAGCCACCTTATGCCATTCACGGGAGTCGGGTCCACGTATTTATCTCAAAGGAAACGCCGCCGCCATCCTACTTCATTCTGGAATCTCCACCACGTACACGATTGTTAAAGTGGTTTTCGGAATTGGAAGAGAGTATGACAACTTCCGATCTCGGTCTCTTTAACAACCAAACATTATTATAACACTGTGGTCATTTCAAAATAAATATACTTCAAAACCAGAATATAATATCCATTTCGAAACCATATAATTACGATATCATTTCCGTTTCAAATACTAAATCAATATGATATCATTTTTATAAAAACCCAAATCAATATAATATCATTTTTATTTCAAATGTATCCTTTTTCCAAAAATCATAGCACGTTCAAAGTTATTCACTTCGAAACCAAACACTTGAAATTATAACACTTTCAATCATAATACTTTGAAACTCGTAACTTTGAAACATAACTTCCACCACTTAAACAGTTTAAATATTAAGATAGTTTATATAATAAACTAGCTTTTTAAATTTCACCAATCATTTCCAAAACAACTCGAATTTTTAGATTTTTAAATTTAACCAAATCCCAAATCATAAATTTCAATGCAATTCAGTTTTCAAATAAACTATTCCAAATTATATTGATTTCAAAACAGATTTGATCCACAGAATAAACCATTTCAAATTTAATATATTTCAAACTTTAAGTATTCACAATTTCAAACTGGGTTTGGTAATTACGATTCAACAATTCACTTTTCTATTATTTAGTTTGAAATATTTTTCATAATAAATCCATTATCATCTAAATAAAACTCAAATTACAATAAATTTATTTATACTTGAAATATTCGTTTAATTCACCTAAACCAAAATCAAGTTATAAAATCATACCTTTTAAAGTTCCGAATTTAATAAATTTTACATCAACTTATTTGAATTTAATTCTTAAATAAATTCAATTTCAAATAAATTTCCAATTTATTTTCCAACCTTAATTTATTTAAATCATTATAAACTCTATATTGATATAAAATTTAAATACTTATCCATATTATCACAATGGAAATCAAACTTATTATTAAGCTTATTCTATATTAAAACAATTTATTCATAGCTTAAAAATTAAGAATAAAATAACATTTATATAATATCTAGAATCGATATTTATATAAAACCATATATTTCTTTACAAAACCATAGACATCATTTCAAAATATTTTTATATATAGACTACGGTGTCTGTATATAATTTTCTATCCTATGGTCAAGTGATACGGATGTTTATCATTTCAATCCGTAATTTAAAATATAATTACGGTTATATATTATTTCAAACCGCACTCCCGAATGAAATAAAAATTCATAACAAACTTGCAGTTTATAACAATATAAAATACAGCATCCATTCATCCAATATCAAACATTTATCACGATCATCATCCAATTCAATCAATAACATCAATATGGAGCAGATAATAAATAACAGGTATTTACTGGCTGTTATATTTGATAATAAATTAAATAACTATTTTATCCAAATAAATTCAAATAAACTGAGATGATGAATCAAAATATGCCAAACAGTCATAAATAAATTTCTAATCACATCATAAATCAATTTAACAAATATAAGAAATTTTAGAAGTTGTGAGTGGGTTAAAACACTCACCTTTTGAATTTAAACTGAATTTAAATCCAATTTAAACCTTAAATTTGAACAATCTCAGAATTCATCCGAATGAGCATCTAAATGTTCGAAATTTTGATACGATCCCAACGCAAGAAACCGCGCATGATTTAAACCTCGTATGTGAAATTTATGTAGTTTAGAACATTTGCAATTGAAATTGAATTAAAATAAAATAAAAATCTCTAACCAATCATAACATGCCACGTCACTCTAACCTATCTCCCACGTGCGCACGCAACCAGCTGAGTCAAACCCATGGAAACGGCATAGCACCGATCTTTGACCGGCCATAACACCTCCTGTAGGCCACCGCTGACCACGTGACCGCTACCCTTGAGTTCGCCACACCGACGCCTTCCACCTCCCACCTCCCACCGGCCCGGTCATCTGACTCGCCGAGCGCCGCCACCCCATAAGCTAGGGTTTCGAACCCTAACATGCAAATTCCAGCCACCACCCAAAGATTCACGTCAGGTAACCACCACCATTCAACTCCATGCAGCGATCTCCACGAAACCCACAAGTCAATTTCGCCTATCGGCGACGAAATCAGAAACCCCTAATTTGACGCTTAGGGTTCACAAATTACAAGCTTTGACCGAGATTTCTGGCTGAAACGAGCATCAATTGTGAAAATAGATGCTAGATGCAGATTCAAACTGATGAGATCTTCGAGTTACATATTTTTTTTGAATTTTTTGAGGAGTTTGAATTTTTGGCTTTGAATTTGATTTGAAATTGCATTTTGGAATTTAGGGTTCTGTCTGCCATTGGAGAGAGGAGGAGCAATAGGAATTATACATACAGGAAAATGAACACAATAAATAGGCTAGGGTTTATAACGAGCTATATATATATATATATATATATATATATGCCAAGCCGAAATTAGAACGGACCGGATTGATTTGGATCGAAAGTTGAACGACAAATAGCCTGAAAAGCCCGTTTTGACTCCGGAATGAAATTGAGTCAACCCATATATCAAAATATTTTTTTTAAAATATTTTAATTGCAATGGAACGGGTTTCAAGTCCACATTCCAACGTACGAAGAAGTTATGCTAAATTCAAGTTATTTCAAATTGATTTCAATTGATTTCAATTTCATTGATTTCTAGGCGTTTCGAGTCCGTACGATCAAACAACAAGTCTGATTGCTACGAAACTTGAAATTCTACAATAATTCACCGTTACGGATCCGATGAAACTAGTTTCGTTGAAATCCGAGTAAGTGGCCAGAATGGCTATTTTTACATAAATTAAATAAATTAATAATTAATTAAATCAAATTTTCAATTTCAATTCTATAATTAACAATTTTATCATTTTTAAATTCCTCAATCATTTAAACAAATTTATATGTCACTTTAATGTTGATTTAGTCATCAATTTCAGCGTTAGATTTCAATTTCATTAAATTTACTTTTCATTCTTATTATTCAATTCATTATGGTCAAATAGAAGAAATCAACATTGGGTCCATGATCTATTACATAATGTTCTCAAATTTCATTTTTATTTCCACATTTATTTCCATTAACATAATATTTAAATATTTAGTTTCATTTTAATCACAATTAATTTACAATTAAATGAAATGGACTACATAAATAAGTAACTTATAAGAATTGATACTATTCACTTTCAATTTTATTTAAGTTTATTACTTACAACCAATAACCAACGTTACCATTAGTTTTATAAAACAAGTATTGTTCGATTACTATTAATCACAGTATTATTTCCTTGGTTAATTCAATATTTACCTTATTTCAACTAATTGGAATTTCATTCAAGTTTTAAATGATTAACTATAAATAACATTGTTGCGTTTCACTTTAGTTATTATTTCATTAAACAAATTACAATTTTTTTTATATCTTCCACTATTTTTCCACAATTTCTGATTCAATTAACATTTTTAAATTATCGAAAATTATGGGTCGTTACATAAAATAATCTTCATTTCAAAATCATAGCACTTCAAAGTTATAACACTTCCAAAATTATAAAGCTTAGAAATTATAACACTTGGAAAATCATAACACTTGATAACATAATACTTTGAAATTCATAAATTTGCAATCATAACTTCCCACTTAAACAGTTTAGATATTAATAATAGTATATTTAATAAAATAGTTTATAAAATGAAATAGTTTAAAAAGTAGTTATAAGTTAAAATAGTTTAAAATAAAATAGTTAGTATCTACGAATAGTTTATATTAAAAATGATTTATATTAAAATAATTTATATCAAAATATATAAATACTTTTAAATATAATTTTAAAAATACTTTATACAATGAATTAGCTTTCTCAAATTTCACAAATCGATTCAAATCAACTCGAATTCCAAAATTCAAATTTAATTCAATCTCGATTCATCAATTTCAACTCAATTGAGTTTCTCAATCAACCATTTCAAATTATATCGATTTCAAATACATATTTGAACCACAAAATAAACCATCTAAATTTCAATGTATTTCAAAGCGTTAAATATTCAACATTTCAAAACTAAATTTGAAACTTACATATATATATATATATATATATATATATATATATCAAATTCACTTTACTATTATCTAGTTTTGAATATTTATTTAATTATTCCAATAACATTTAAATAAAATTTCAAATATCAAATTTAAATAAACTAAATATCCCATTTAATTTACGTAAATTTGAAAATATTCATTTAAATCACTTTTAATCAAAATCAAGTTATAAAATCATATCCTTTAAAAATCTCAAATTTAATAAGTTTCAAATCGATTTTGATTAAATATGACTCTTGATTAAATACCATTTCAAATCAATTTCAAATCTATCTTTCCAACCTTAATTTATTAAAAATTATTATAAACTCTATATCTAAAATATAAATTTAAATAAATACTTAAACATATTATATATTAATAAAATAAATATTATTTAATTAAATCTTATTATTAATCTTCTTTTATAATAAAACTAATTTATACATATTTTAAAATAATAAATTTATAAGTAAATTCTTAAAATTGTAATTTCAAACTAACTTATAATTTTAAAATTTTCAAACATAAAATTTTAAAATCAAGAATTTAAATATATATAAAATAACATTTTATATAATAATTAAAAATCAATATTTATATAAACCATAAATATTTCTTTTAAACCCTCGAAACCATTTCAATATATATATATATAGACCAACGGTGTGTGTGTATAATTTTCTTTCCTATGGTCAAGTGATACAGATATTTAACATTTCAATCCGCAATTTAAATATTTACGGGTATATACTTTTTCAACCCGCAACTCCAAATTCAATTCAAATGAAAATCGCTTAGGTTTATCATTTCAACTCATAATGATTTTCTCCTATTCTACAGATCATTTGGATATGTATCATTTCAACCCATAGGGAATTCTAAACTAACAGGGAACTTGTAGAGTGAAAACAGATTATGATAGTAATATAACAATTAGCAGGGCATATCATCGGTGATAAATAACAGATAATGGTATCAGATGTCACGGGTGAACAGATGCAGATAATAGCATATATATAGCAATGTAAATAACTAACAGCAACATATTTCAATGGTCATCTCAATTGAAATCAAATTTAATAAATATAAGAATGTTAATCATGAGTGATTGCTCACCTTTCGAGGCTAGAGATAGACGAGAATGAGATGAGTAATGAATCCAAGCACGAATTCTAAAGCAAAGCAAGATGGGCACGAATTCGGTGGACAACTGATAAATTGGAAATCAAGAATCAAAAATCTGTTTTTATATAACAGAAACAAAATGTATATTATATTATTATTATTATTATTACTTTATTAAAAATAACACAACAAATATTAGAATAAATATATATGATTCAAACTTGTTACATTTAAAACTGATTAAGACCCAAGATATAAACAACTTGGATAAACTTATATATACAAAATTATAGTTTAAAGTCTATATACATTTCAAAATTTAAAATAATCATATACGTAAATAGTTTAAAATCAATAGTTAATAAACAAATATACTATGCAGACTAATAATGGAACAAAATAAACTAGATTAACAAATTAAATAAAATGTACCTAGACTATATATGAGTAGATTATATATCCCAAAATATCTATGCAACTCATAAACCTTATACAATATATATGTGCACATTTAAATAGAAGCATGCAACTAGGAAGAATATAGAATGTATAAACTCTAAAATTAACATAATATATATACAACCCGAATTGGAATATATATATATATATATATATATATATATATTAGCCTACATTAGCTCATGCATATAGGTTCTTCAAAGCAACCTACAGTCTCAACTATATATTGCCAAAAATATCAAAGTTTTAATATTATAACATATATAAACTATAGCTGAGAAATACTAACATAAAAATCATTACAGACTTAAATTTAAAATCTATATATATACTAAATTTTCTCACAATATAAAATGTAAAACAAAGAAACAAAGTAGCCTCAGGTTAAAAAAATAAATGTGACTACAAGTATATGTATGCAATATTAAGATCTATGTTCAATGAATTAAATATACTGTAAACATATATATATATATATATATATATATATATATATATAAAAAAAAACTCAATATATGATTACATAACTGAGACTCTTAAAACTATAAACATATATATATAATGTATATAAACAAACCTATATATATAAATAGGTATATATATTCAACTATAAATCTACATATGACAACATGCAGATACCTTTATGCATATATATAATAACTAATGTAATATAAGAAATAAACTTAAACTAGCATATATAAAATATTTTTGTGCTATAACACTATAAACTAGTGTAATATATATCTCATATTATAAAATCTATTTAATAGAATAGAAGCAAGAGGTCACCGCAAAACAACTATGCTTCAAGATCGAAGAAGCTTGTTCCTATAACACGAATTATGTATGTGTGTATGTGTGTGTGTGTATATATATAACAAACACGTAACACGTATATATATTATTATTTTCTAAATTCTATGTGAAATAGCAGACCTTTTGGATACTTTAAAAGTCAAAAAGGAATTAGACAAGGTGATCCCATCTCCTCATATCTATTTCTGTTGGTCATGGAAGTTTTCAGTGTTATTCTCAAAAATAAATACTCTCATAATCTCATCAAGTATCACCCAAAGTGCTCTCTCCATCAAATTTCATCTATCACGTTTGCTGATGATTTTATGTTATTCACTAAACCTGAAGTTATCTCCTTGAGTGGTATTTTAGATGCTCTACAGTCCTTCTACATTATGACATGCCTCTCTATCAACCATTCCAAATCTACATTGCTTTTTGCAGGTGTCAGTGATGACCATGCTTCTGCATTGTATCAACAGTTTGGTTTCTCTTGTATGGACACTAATATGAGGTATCTTGGTCTCCCATTAATTACTGAACGAATTACGAATGCTGACTGTCTTCCCTTATTCAAAAAAATTATTTCTGTCATGAATGCTTGGGATAATAGGAATTTGTATCAAAGTGGTAGCTTGTTCTAATTAAATCTATTGTGTTTCCCTCCTTTGTCTATTGCGCTCGTACTGTAATCCTTCCTGGAAAGCTTTTGCACCTTATTTGGTCTGCCATGTATCGATATTTCTGGACTGGGAGTATTTACAATAGGAAAGTGTTGCCTTGCTCTTTTTCAAAATTTGAGTCTTCTTCAAAATTGGGTGGGCTTGGAATAATTAATGCAAAGAAATGGAATATTGCTGCTTTCAGCAAGCACCTTGATGATCTCTTAAATAAGAAGGATAGTTTATGGGTTAAATGGACATGGCAAGTTGAATATGCGCTTATATGAATTTTGTTTGATGATAATAAACATATATATATATATATATTCATTTAAATGTATTTGTTAATGTACTATTTTATTTTTCATAGATTAAATAAATATTTGTTGAATAAAATAAATTACACAAAATTTGAATTCAAACAGAAATTTTATTCAAACAAATATTTATTACAATTTTGAATAGTACAAATTCAAGCTCTCACTATACATATACAATTTTGATTGTAATTACATCATAATTCAATTTACATAAATGCCTCACTACATATCACTCACACTCGTAGTTTATCTTCAAGTTCATTCCAGTTATAATCCAGCATCTGAGAAATCTGCAAAATATTCACTAACGTAGTAAAATTGAAAAAGAAATATTTTTGCAATATAAATAAAATATGATTTTTGAAAATATGATTTGCCTCAGTTATTTGGGTTGTTCGTCATCATTCACATTTGAATTCATCATATACGAACAATGTGACATGCACAGTGTATCACTGTACATGCCACAAGGCCGTGCACATCGATATACACTTGTATTCTCTACAGGGACAGGTGAGCACAGGTCAAACCCAAATGAAAAGCCGGGTTCAACTCAGGTGCAATATATTCAAAATCTCGTCAGCAGCACAAGGTCAAACTCGAGTTTTTAAAACTGGGTTCAACACAAGGTCAATGCACAGACTGAAGAGTCAAGAAGGCACCAAACAATCAAACTGATACATGCAACAATGTAGACCATTATACAATCAGTAAACAATCAAAGCTCAAGTGATAAAACAATTGTCCAGACTGAATACAAATGCCAGACCAAGCTGCTACAAAATACACATTTGCAGACTCGACTACAAGAGCACCACAAGTATATCAACTCAACAACAGCCAGTGCCAACAAAGAAAAGAGACTCAAGGCCAAGACTACAATGTCAAAGCACAGAGCAACCCTGTGTCAACAACAATGCAATAGTGTCACAATGTCACAGCAAACAAGGTGCACCAGACCAGGCTACATGATGATCAAAGTCAATAGTATCAATAACAAGTGCAGTAGCTACAACTTCAACCACAAAACCAAAATATGGGTGCAATGAAAACATATATGTGTATGCAACCAAACAGTGAACCTCAGTATGGAAATGAGACAGGAAGCAAGCAGTGCCATGCAACAGATTATAAAATGAAAACATCAATTGAAGTTCAGGTTAAACCAACTAGAAAAGATGACCAGAGACGAAGCTTACAGGGGCCGGAAAACTAAAGCCTTAATTCACAGTGAAGTCAACAAGGAAATTCACGAAAATAAAATTGACCGAGATCAAAATGTTAAACAAATCTCAAAGTCCAGTGATGCAAACAGTGAATAGCATGGCAATGTCGAATGCATGAACAAGTGAAGCATTTGTGTCGAAGCAGAGCAAACGTCAACAGTTAAGTAAAATCAGGAGACAAAGCTCAAAGTCAAAGATCAGAAATAAACATGTTCGAAGTCGAAGAATTTAATGCAGACGCAAACAAAATTCATGTTTAAAAAGTCAAGTGCCGAAGTCCAGATGAAATAGAGTTGATGCCAGAGAAATCGAATTCAAAAGTCAAGTGCGTATATGCAATCTTTGAAAAAGTCAAAAATCAAAAGAGGAAAGTTTTTGCCGTATGACTCAAGGCAATCGAACGTTTCATAATAAAAGCCGTGCACATCAAACCAATCGAGAATTAGGAAAGTGTAAATGAATACGAACAAATTCAAGTGTCTCGGAATTTATATAAATACCAAACCCCAAATTCAACATCGGCATCGAGTTCAAGCAAGCATTAAACTAGCAACGAAAGGGAAGAGAATACATACCACAATCTATCGAACTCGGTCAACAGAGGAGCAGCTGCGAACAACCTCAAGTAAAGAAAGCCGCCGATCATCAGAGAAGCAGTGAGCAAAGAGCATCACAAACCAGAGAAATCGAAATTGAAGAAAGCCCTAATTTTCGCAAGGGAACGAAGCCTAATTCAGATCGAACGAAGCCGCCATAGCAAAAGGAAAAAGAGAACGGGCAAGAGAATAATAAAAGGGCCGGCCTTGTTTTATTATAAAGGGCTTTAGTTTTTTTGGGTTTATTTTTATTAAAGGGGGTTTTTGTTTATTAGTTTTATTTTTTATCTGTTCTTTTCGAATCAAGTCTTGGTAAATCACCACCTAGGTTTTAGGTAGTGTCAGATTGTGTAGTTAGAATTAGTTCAGTGAGCAGGGTGTGCGAGTTTGCAAAACTCTATAGGCGGTAGCAGCGTGTGCGAGTCTGTTAGAGTGTTTGTAAGCGGGAGACTGTTTAATTCTAATAGAAATCTGGGAATGCAGCAGTAGGCAGGGTTTGCCGAAGCTGGGTAAATTTTGTGTGTGATTTACTTTTCGGCATATTTATTTTTTCTGCAGCTTTTGCGTTTAATTCAAGAAAACTTGCTATAACCCTATTCACCCCCCCTCTAGGGTTAATCTAGATCCTACAATGGCAATATAATATTTAGAATGCAAATTTTTGGTGTATGGATATTGCACGATATAGCAGTTGGACATGGAGGAATCTTCTGAATCTCAGGGATATTTTCCTTCCTTTGCTTCAGTATCATGTCCAACCAAATTCTGTTATTAGTTTTTGGGATGACCCTTGGGTGAGTAAAGGCAAGATTCTTTCCAGAATGTTTGATCATTCCCTCGTTGTACAATCTGGTGTTCACCGTGACGCTAAAGTCAATGACTTCTTCTCTGATGGCAGAATGCACCTTCCTTACAATAGTAGTCAGGTGATCAGGCAGCTTTGGTGTTTCATTCAGAGCATCTCCTTCTCTTTTGACCACCCTGTCGCTGTGTCTTGGAACTTGAAGCCACATTCTATTTATTTGGTGTACAATCTATTATCTGGAACTAATGCCTTGCTTGCTGCTCAGTGGTGCACTGAAATTTGGACTAGTGATTCGGTCCCGAGAGAAAATCTGATGATGTGGAAGGTCGTAAGTTGTGCTCTGTTGGCTAGAAGTGTATTGAATAAGTATGGTATGTATTGTAGCCTTGAATGTGTGTTTTGTGAGCAGCATGAGGAAACTGTTGAGCATCTTTTTTTTGACTGCCCAGCATTATTTGTTTTGGTGGAAAAAATTGGTTGCACAACTGGTTGTCTTGATCCCACTGCATATTCTAAATTCGACTGGAATATAATTTATAAAGCTACTTGGTGGAGGAATGTTAAGTCCAGAGAATTACTTGTTTGCGTTAAAATTTATTTGGATGTGATATGGAGAGAAAGAATTGCAATTGTATTTGATAATCAGAGAAGGAATCTTGCTTCTCTATGGAATGAGGTTAGGGAAAGAATATTCATGCAATTGAACAGGAGTGCTTGCCATTTCCCTGATTTCATGATTGCTGGGTGGCTCATTGACTCTGTTTTATTTTCTTCTCTGATTTTCCTTTTTAATGTTTGATTCAAAGCTTGTTTTGAATCATTATTTTTATTGTTTTTGCAATAAAATCTGGTAGGGGACCAGTCAACCCCGCTGGCTTTGCCAAAGTATATATATATATAAAATAATAATAGAAGCTACTAAGACACTGACGAGGCACAACATGGAGGAGGAAGTGGATTTGGTGGAGGGTGGCTGTGGACTTCACTGATGGGTCAAGCATGTACCTCGGTTAGGAGAGACGATTGGTGGTAGAGCTGTGAGGTGAATGGGCACGGTTGGGAATGAAGGAAGCACGGCAATGTTGGTGAGATTATGTGGTCATTCATTAGTGGAGCGACGTGGAGAAATGGCGTGCGTGCCAGGCCGAGGTGGGGTTTTCATGAAGAGTGATATGCGAAGCAAAGCGGGGAAGAGGAAGAGAATACATGGCATAGGGAGGAGAAAGAGTTCAAGTGAAAATGGCTATGTTGATGGGAATGGCTTCGGGTAACGGAAAGTTTTTCTTCTTCTTTGAGTGAATCGAAAAGCAAAGTTAAAAGGCGCCAAAATAAATATAAAATAAATGAAATGTGAAATGTCAATTTTTGTTTCATAATTTAATAAAGGCAACAGGATGAACAGCTAGGCAATTCAAAAGACAAGAGAAAAAAGGCACAAAATACGGGTACCGATACAGCAAACCATATCGCGGTTTTTGCAGCGTACCGGACACCGAAACACAGATATGAATATACTGCGGAGATCAGCACGATGAGACAATCAAAACGATATATTGATTTCAGTGGTACGATTATCCTATCAAAAGTCGATAATCAGTACAGAAAATGCTACAAATCTGTCAAAATAAGAAAAACGGAGCAATAGCAGTCCAAATTTGAAGAAATGAAATATGACGTCTCACTCAGAAGATGATTTACAAATTTATTGTATAAAAATATTCAGGTTTGGAAAATATTTTATTTCCATCAATTTTTAAATGATTTGAGTTGAAATAAAATTACACAATAAAATAAACTTTCATATTATCAGATGAAAATTTACCATTTGTTATATTTTTAAATACGTATTCCAAATGTTAAACTTTTAATTCAAATTAAATTATTTAAAATTTCATAAAAATTTAGTTAATTACATAAATAAAACCATTAAAAATTACGGGTCGTTACACTCTCCCCCATTCAAAACTTTTCGTCCCCGAAAAGGAATGAGGTAGGAGAACAGAAACAACCAGAAGGAAAAATAGATTGAAAAACCAAATAAAATAATTAATTTAAAACCAAATAAATATCAATTTAAATTAATTTATATTCAACAATTTGATTTAACCTATTTTATTAAAATAATAAATAGTCATTCAATTCAAATTTGTCAGTTCAAGTTGTCAATTCAAATCATATAAATTTCATTTAGTTTTTAAATTGATTTCCATTCAATTATTCAAGTTTTTAGATATTTATTCAAAATTTTGGCTTCATTTAAATTGAAATTGTCCTTTATCAAAATTTTAAGGATTTAAATTTCCGATTAACTTCAACAATTTAGAGATAAATACATACATACATACATACATACATACATACATATATACATATATCAAATCTATAAGCATAATCATATATATATATATATTATATCAAGTCATACTTCAGAAATTCAAAATCCAATTTATATTCCAAAACAAAAGTGTAGGAAATCTACTGAATGGTCTCTCCACTTTGAAACTCGAAAATGAATGTCGATGATGTTGCAGTCATCACCGAAATTATTTTTCCAGCGACAAAATAGAAGAGCACTAATTTAAAACTTTCAAAATTCTTTGAAAACAATTTCTCCTTGAAAATACTTTAAATAATATACACATTAAAATTTTAAAATCAATGTTTGGAATCACCAAAAATTTAAATTCTCAAATTCTTGATTTGTATTCATTAAAATTCCAAACCGATTTATAAACCATGTCGTACATAAATAGGCAATAAGTATTTAGAAAAAAATGATCAAAATATCCTTTATATATTACTTTATCAAAATACTTTTATAAATCGATGTCTTATCAGGTTCATCCTCATTCTTACAGACTCTCGTCATACGTTGATCACGCTTTAGACTAGAAATCTCCAAGTACTTATTAGACCTGTTTCAACACCCATTGAAATATACTTAAAACAGGTATGAGAGGTACCGCTCAAAATCTAATGTCAAACATTGATAATACGATAGCAGTGGCCCGTTATTGATCCAATATTTATGCAATGGATACAAAAAATTCCATAAGATGCTTCCACCTTTCGTATTCCAGAAAATATCGTAGCCAGTTCGTAAACAAAGGACTATTGACCCTGGCTACAGTGGTACGCTACTGATTCGATGATTTATGCAATGGATGCACTTCCTTCCCGGAAGATCCATAAACAACAGATACCAGAATCGAAAGTGTCTCCATTAGGTAAACTAAAGAACCATCTACCCTTAAAAAAATCAAGGAACTCATGAGTTTAAGTTCGGACAACCATATCAGTTCGAATCCATTTCTAAATTCACCCAAGTCCACTAGGGTTTATCGGTCGAATCCATTCTTGGATTCCCCAAGTCCATCTGGTCGAAGCATATCATACTATACTTCTTCATAGAGGGTCCTTCCTCCTACTTCTTACTTCAAAATATAACATACCATATGTGGTACCTTTCAAAATCAAAGCTTCAAATGTCGCACTTATATAAATTCCATTGTATATGAGATTTTATTTCAGACAAAGTGCTTCCAAAATCAAAAATTTCAAATATATCAAATCATTCTTATATAAATTCCGTTATATATAAAGTTTATCTCTTCAAATCAAATACCTTTCAAAATCAACAGTTTTGAAAATCACCTTATACTTATATAAAGTCCGTCTTATACGAGAATCAAAATTTTTCCAAGATCAATTCCGTTGTATGAAACGCCATATGAGATTAAAAATTAGAGGAGTCCAAATCGAAGAGAACTCAAATCACAAAAATAAACTCGGGAGGAAGATATGAAATTAAATTACAAAAGATGAAGATGGATAGCCTTATATCAATCGCGGGTGACCTTAACCGGGTCAACCGTTACTTCGAGAATAAGATCGTTGTAGAATTCTTAGGCAAATCGGCATTCGATTGCAAGAGATAAAATTCGAGCATAGTAAAAGATAGTATCATCTATACCGAGGATACAGAAATCTCCGGTGAATCAATGCATGTTATAAAGGAGTTTCACCCCTTTACAATTCATACAGTGGAGCTATGGGATGCTCCAGAATCAAGAAAATACGAATAGGGAGAGACAAGAATGGATTTTGGAACCGAGGGGAACGTTCCAAAATTCAAAGGAAACCAAGTCAAAGAGGAAGGAATTTAAGCTTGAATGAAAGTGATTCCATAATTAAATTTACCCTATATGCTATGTTTT
This sequence comes from Allium cepa, assembly GCA_030765085.1. Lineage (NCBI taxonomy): Eukaryota > Viridiplantae > Streptophyta > Magnoliopsida > Asparagales > Amaryllidaceae > Allium > Allium cepa. The sequence continues at coordinate 21,482,394 of CM060936.1, read as the reverse complement.
ACATAAAACAGAGCTCTGATACCACATGTAACGGACCACCTGCCAATGAGGTAACGTCCACCGTAGCATACATTGGTACCTATGTTCCTCCTTTACGGCCAGCCTCTCGACTGCACCAACCCCTGCACGGACATGTAGGATTAAGAGTCATCCGTTCGCTACCAAATCCGGAAGCGAGGACCCTCTATCATGCAGCATCCCACCCATGCAATAGTAAAAATTTCATTGTAAGTTAAATAAAATATATGATGTGATATATAATTTTTTTATTGTAGTTTGTTGATTTAAGTTGACATTTTAATTGATATTGTATCTGAATTGACATTTAATTTTATATTGGAATTTAATTGAAAGTTAAACCCCTTATATATTATTGACATCATTTAAGGGGTCTTTTGAGTCATATTAGAATTGGATAATTAAGACATTTAAATTATGGGTTGAAATGATATATAGGCATAAAATTTCTTGAATTTGGATTATGTATTAAAATTGAATTATTTAAAAAAAATATGTTTTTAATTAAAATTTGGATTTATTTTAAATAAAATGGTTAAAATTGGTATTTCGAATTATTTGAAATCTTGTAAATTACTGCACTCTCGTTGTACACTTGATAGGAGATGAAAAATCCCATAACATCTTTGAAGCCATTGCACTCATATTTTTATTTGAGATTGATTTGACTTACATAGGAATTTTTAGTTCCAACTCGATTGTATTGTTCTTCATTATGCTTGGGTCAGTCTGAGCTTTTTTACTGTATTGAAGACCATTTTATTTTTGGAGGACGAAGACGAAGATTCAGTATATTATTGCTATTGATTATTATTATTCCACTACTTTTTGTGTTCTGTTGCATTTTTTTCTGATGTATGTATAACTCTAATTTGAATATTAAAAGTATAATCACATGTCATTTGTAAAACAGCTTCATGAACTGTTTATTTGATTATTATATTTTGTCATTCCATCGCGAGATTTTGTGTTTTGTTTTTTCCCTTCTTTTCTATTTTTTCTTATTTGCCCCATTAACAATCCTCCCTTTTGAATGGTTTGAATTAGACATGTGTGGTTTATTGTCAATTTAAATCGTCCAAAAAGGTGGATCGTTACACCTCACCTACTAAAAACTCAATAACCTACAAGAACATATATATATATATATATATATATATATATATATAGAAAATAATATCAATATATAACATATATCAATATAATAACTATATGCAAATATAGCAAATGCAACAAATGCAACAAGACAACCCATCAAATAATTAATATTCATCTAATTAGTTCATAATCATATCAATTTACATTTTCTAATGTCAACGTTTAATTTATTGAACCGGTACAATGTACATATATCATCCATACACAAAACCATACCTGATCGCTTGCTCGATCACATAATTTCACTTCCGAGCTAGTATCATTCACACGACCACTCTATTGCGGAATCAAATTCGGTTCCTTGATTAGAAAACCATCATTCTCCTTGCATAGCCATATACTACGATAAAGAATATCATAATCAATCAAAAATCCATATCCAGGTTTCGCCCTCAAGAAATTGAGTGAAAAATCCTAACTCGGACCGGTGTAAATCACCTTGACATCGTATATTCGAATCTGGATCAATAGTTATGCGACGTACAACTTATGTATTTATTCCAATTGGCTTGTTATTATACTTCATTATTATTCCAAATATTATTTACATTTTTTTTCCTTTTACCATCATTTGATATGCATTCAATTTAAATCAAATTCAATTATCCATATTAATTTTACTTACATTCAATTCATTAATATTCACTTATTAATCTTCACTTCGAATTCAATCTATGTTTAATAACGTTTCATTCCATATACAATTTACTTAGTATATTTCCTTTAAGATTAACAACACTTAATCAACCATTTCATAAAATTATTTACTGAAGTTTATAAACATTTTTACACAACACCTCTTATGTTTATTTCACTTTGCACTTAAGTTCATATTCATTTCAAAAGTCAAATTCTAATTTCATTCAAATTCGGTTAACTTTCACTTAACTTTTCATAAGTTAAACTTCATTTTATTAACTTCATTTCGCTCACTCAATTTATTTAACTTTACCTAAGTTAATTCTTTTATTTAAACTTCATATCTCAAATTCAAATTTCAAATTTCCTTTTATTTGCTTAACCAAAATGTACAACCCTTTTAAAATTTGGTTTTACTTTCTTGTTCAAATTCATAAGTTGTAAATTTATTTCTTATCTATACTATTTCCAATTCATAAGTTCAAAATCTTATTTTCTTACATTTATTAAAGCATACTTGGAATTTTCAATCAAAACATGTTTTATCAAAACAAAACTTCAAAAGTAAATTATTAATGGTAACAATTTATCACTTAGAGACTTGAAAATGAATACTGATGATGCTGCAGTTATCACCCGAATTATTTTCTAGTGACTAAAGTGAGTTTAGTATTTTTATTTCTTTTTTTAAATCCCATTATTTTTTATAAAACATATTTATATATCTATACTTACATATAATTTCACTTTGGTTATATAAAACCATTTCTTATTTGTTTATCTTTGTTTATATCATAATAACAACAACTTTATGTTATAACACAAACAATAAATGATAATAATGTCCGCGGGCTTGGTGCGGTGGTGGGATGATGCGGCTCCCAAGTGGGAGGTTAGGGGTTCGAGTCCCACCTTGTGTGGGAGGAGAAACGACTTTTCACTTGGGAGGTATCCGGTTCATTTTCGCGCCTCCTGCCCCAAGCCAACCGAAAGGTCTGGCTGCCCGGAATAGTTGGTTGTGGCGGGCCTTCCGGCTATTCCCTAGGTTTACTGTTCAGAAATCGCTGGTCGGTAATGATAGAACAGGTTTCCCTAGTTCCCAAAAAATAAATGATAATAATCGAATATTACCGTTCACTAACAACCAATAAACCATATATAACTATAATAATTTTGAAAAATTATTCCTTTGTATATAAAATATAATTTTGGGTAAAATTATTTCATTTACCTACTTTTAAAACAATATTGTGTCGGTTTGCCTTGTTCAAGCGTTTAGAAATCCCTATCAAATGCATGGCATCCCACGTATCGACTAGAGTTCATAAGCCACTTCAATAGATAAATTAACATAATATAAAACATTTTTGTACACTAAGAAATACATGCTCATATATATACACACTCAAACTCAATCTAGGGTGCTACTGACCGTATCTATAATGGGTACCCATATCAAAGCCTAGGTGTTTGCAAAATCCTAAGCTCTAATACTGGCTGTGCCGACCCACAAATTCGATCCGTTTAAAGCTGACAATATACCACACATGCCCAGCCCAAACCGAGTGGAAAGACGGATAATCATGAGAAAGAAAGAAAGAAGAGAGAAGAAGAGAAGAGAAGAAAAGGAGAGAAAGAAGGAGAAAACGAACAATAGAAATAGAAGAAATTAAAACAATTACAAAATCTCACAATCGCAGCGAAAAAACATATAATATCATATCAATGATCTTTAAAAAACAAAAACTATAATATAGTGTACATACATCAGAGTACAACAATCAATCACTAATCATCAGCCTGGACAGTTATAATAACATGTCCCTACAATTGCTGATAATGTAAACAAAAATGCAGCGGAAAATAAACTTATATAAGAATACGACCAGAAGACTTCCAGCTCGCCTGTTGAAGCTCCAAAGCATCCAAATCTGAATCTGTAAATATACTCGGTCTGACAAGAGCATTGAAGGGTAAGAACACTTGGATCAGTTTGGTAAACCAGCTTGAGAAAACACATCTCAACTGAATTTATTTTAAAGTTATAAAATCTTTCCTTTATCAAAACAAAGGTATCTCGTAAGACCATGCCCACACATAAATACGGACGGGTTTACCTTACGATAACCAAACATTTCATATTGAATCCTGTTATATTATACTAGTGTCTAATATGCAAATAATGTGAATCATTGTTGAAATTGTTACATTGATTAAATTCCAACATACTAGTCACAAAAGCGGGTTCTACAAAAAAGGGCAGGTGTGCAGTGGAGAATGGATTTCCATACAAATGACCAGGTGAAGGGTCTACCTTTAGGCAGTACATCTCTAGAGAAATGTACCGAGGCACAGAACACCTACCCTCTACCAATACAAGACTGGCCTACCTTTCTCACTAGATAGTACCAAATAGGTCATCAACCTGGTCATTACTGACCGATACGAGGGCCCTCATAACATACATCCACAATAATTTAAAACCCAAACGTCATAACGGGAATAAATATATCTAAAAGGGGATGATCATATCCTAATGGTTGCGAACCACATAGCCTTTCCGCATCTACCATGTTTCGAACATTTTCGAATATAAGGCTTACGGTCATGAACACCTTTCACATTGCACATTATCTTTGAATGCCACATTGCCATTCCTTCGATCATCATTGAATTCCACAAAAATACAACCTCTGAGCTCGTACGCCCTAGAGAAGGATGTTAAGCTAAGAGAATTAGCCTTCTCCACCACTAAACAAATGCGCGTTTATAAAAGTCAATGATGAAATCTCAAGAATGCGATGTTAGACATCCATCCTTACAAGTCATCCACGAACAGGACAAAACGAAGGCACATCTCCTACCACATCCGGTCGGGAATTACCCCTAGGATTGGAAGCGACTAGTCTTTGCATTGGATATTTCATAATGAAGAGACCAATGCTACTATATGTATATAGGGAGTTTATCTCCAGACAATCAACAAGCAGTCCTTCATTATGAAAATTCCATATATCAATGCCTTCCAAACCTGCACATTCGAACACATATGCATTGGTCCGAAGTGGTTCTCGGATAAATCCGTACCCGGTCTCTCCAAATCAACAATGATTAAAAGGCCAGTATTTGTGTAATGATCCAAAATTTTCGATAAATAAAAAATAGTTAATTTAGTAGAGTTCTGTGATTTAATGTTGAAAGATATAAAATTTGTGACTTAATAATAATAATATAACAAGAACAAAATGTAATAATATTAATTTAAGTTAATTGATAACTATTCTAAATGGAATTCCAATTAATTGCGATGATTGAAAAGTTATGATTTATTATAGATTGTAAATTAATTGTAGTAAGGTTTGCATTAATTGACAATTGGATCAAACGAATAACATATATTTTAAATGTGGTATTAATTAATGAAATAATATGTAACAAATTATAATTGGATGAAATTAGTGTTATGAAAGTAGTTATGACATTTATGTGTAGATAACAAACTTATAAATGTTATTAAATGTAGAAAAGGTGACAATTGTTATTTGCTACCTATTTATTTAATCAACTATAACTAAATGTAATTAAACACCACGTAAATATGAGTTAAGACGATAACTGCAAATTATGAATGTAATAAAAGGTATAGAAATGTTAATTATATTCATAAGGCAATAATTTCTTTAATAGAAAGAGTGAAACAAAAATAAATCAATTTATTGAGATTTTAAATCATAATAAAATTTACAAAAATTCAATGTAATTGAAATACTACAGCTAATATGGAAAAGGGATGATAAATGTAGAATATTAGTGCAATAATATATAAACAAATGTTAACTTTGTCTTTAGAGTAAATGATTGACCCAAAAAAGGTCGAAATCAAATTAAATCAATTTGTTGGAATTAAATTTTATTTAATTAGATATAATTTCAATTGAAATTGAATGCTCTAAGTAATGTAATATTTAACATTGAATTGATATGTAATTTTTTTTTTAAATTATTGAAATGTCAAAGTAATGAAAAACGATAAAATTTGTTAATTATAAAATTCGAATTGAAAAAAATGATTTAATCAATTTTGAAAGTCTATAGAGTGGATCGTGTGTGTATATGCAAGTATATGTGACAAAATATATCATGCAGCTAAAACAATATTAGTCTAGGTAAATATAGAATAAGCACACCAGGATTTTATACTGGTTCGGACCTCCCGTTCTACGTCCTGTCCCGAAGCTCCCCTTCAGAATTCGACTATCAAACACCCTTGCTTCACCCGGAGGAATAGGCTTAATTACAATAAATTATTCTTGTCAAATGTGTGTTGTATAACATGAATATTGACTACTTAGTACAAATGCTTCCAATATATATCTAGAGAGTATTATCTATAAAGAATTGAATATTTGGAAGAGTGAAGTACAAGTATAGATTACTAAAGATCAAAAATATATGATAGAGTATGTAAATAGAGAGCGTAAGTCAGTAAGGTGATTTGTTCTCTTGATTCTTAATAATATATATAGTTGTAGCGAGGTTCCTTGAGTAGTTGAATCCATTAACAAGTTCTCTACAGTTGCTTCTGTTGATGATGAAGAGTTGCAGCAAAGGGATGCGAAGATGTCTATACGAATATGGCAGTTGAAATTTGAATTTAAGATCCGAATTCAAAATCAGACGTCTAGTATATGTATCAGACATCTGATACTATATTTTTTTGTATATAGTAAATTTTCAGACGTCTGAATGCTACTACCAAACGTCTGGTTTAATCTGTTGGTTGTTCCAGAGGACTTTTCCAAATGTCTGACTTGTGCACCCAGACGTCTGAAACTTGTGCATGTCTATTTTGTGCATCTTTTCTGTTGCTTCTTTGATACTATCGACTTGCAGTCTCTTGTAACATTCTTTGAACCTTGTTCTTGTGTTTCTAGTGATGTTTCTCTAGCAAGTACCTGTATATAGAAATATATATGCATATTCGATTTACATTGCATAGTGTTGTCATCGAAACCATAGATTTGATTTCCTAACAATCTCCCCCTTTTTGATGATGACAACTATACAATTACTTATATATTATTTTATAAATCTTCCCCCTGAATATGTGCTTTCTATAATTTATTATGATTTTTATTATTTCTCCCCTTTTGACGTTATCAAAAAGGAATTTTTAACCATTCCATTTAATAACTACCAATTGTTGTAAGATAAAAATATACACAGGAATAACACGCCAAAAAGAGAAATTTCATTAATTACATTGATCGATTACATTCATATAACTTTATCATTTTTTTTACATAAGATAGAGTCCTAAAATCTAAGAATCTTTTAGGGAAGCTTTTTCTTTATCATCCCCTTTATCTTCAGTTTTGGAAGAGCTAGGTTGCTTCATAGGAGATGCCGGAGCTTTGGTATAGAGGTTCGTTCTCCTTAAAGAGTTTGGAATGTTTCGAAGGAGGAGAAGGTACTGGGGTTGGCCAATCTTCTGAAGGTGGTGTAGGACCACGAACCCTCTCTAGAATCTCTTTTAGAACCAATAATACAGTTGAAAGTGATGTTTCAACTATGGCTAGGCGAGAAGCAAAAGACGTTTCAAAACTATCAATGCGCTAAGCCAAAAAATTTTGATTTCGAGACAAAATAAGCTGATTTTGGAGAGTTAGGTCTTGAATACTCTTATTTGGATTAGTCTCTATGCGAGTCTCCAAAATATCATCTTGGCACGTATAATCAAATGGTGCAGGAGGAGGAGTAATCTCGTGATTTTGTTCCACCTCTTGTGATGGTTCAAGAGATGGAGGAGAAATTATGTCCATTCCATTAAATATTTACCAATCGTCGTAAGATAGAAATATACATAGAAATAACACACCAAAAAGATAAATTTCATTAATTACATTAATTGATTACATTCATCGATTTTTATCATTTTTATATATAAGATGCGGTCCTAAAAATCTCAGAATTTTTAGGGAAGCTTTTTCTTGATCATCTCCTTCATCTTAGTTTTTGGAAGGGCTAGGTTGCTTCTTAGGAGATGTTGGAGTTTGTTCTAGATGTTCGTTCTCCTCAAAAAGTTTGGAATGTTTCAAAGGAGAAGATGGCACTGGGGTTGGCCAATCTTCCGAAGGTGGTGTCGGACCACGAATCCTTTGAAGAACCTCTTTTAGAATGATAATACAGTTGAAAGTGATGTTTCAACTGTGGCCAGGCATGTAGCAAAAGATGTTTCAAAACTATCAATACGCTTTGCCAATGCTTTTTGATTCCAAGATAAAATAAGCTGATTTGAAGAGTCAAGTCGGGTCTCATTTGGATTCATCTCTATGCGAGTCTCCAAAATGTCATCCCGGGATGTACAATCAAAGGGTGCAGGAGGAGGAGTATTTTCGCGATGCTGGTTCATCTCTTGTGACGGTTCAGGTTGTATTTGAGGTGAAGGCCCAGCTTGTCTGTCTTGATGACGTTGCGTCCATTCTTCAAAAGTTATAAATTTGATGGATTTTTCAGTAGGTGCATTAGTGAGAAATTTTTTATGGAAGCATATTTCGGAGAAATTTCTTCAAAAGTGGATAAATAGGAGGGGATGTTGTGAGCACGCAGAAGTCTCACGATGTATGTGGGGTAGATAATCGATGGGCGTGATCGAGTCCAAAAGTGTTTGAGCTCGTCAAATATAAATTTTGCCCAATTGACCTTTGTTCCACTGAATATAGCATATAGGGCCTTATGGTCTAGTTCTGTTATCTTCTCATGACTAGCAAGGCGAGGAATGATAGTGTTGACAATCATTCGAGTTAGTAGTCTCGCCTTAGGTCTTAGGTATTTAGATGCAAACTTAGGCATTTCATCTTCTCGCATTTGATGTGTGATATTGTCTCTCGGTTTCAGACGCATACCTAGAATATTGTATAAATCTTCTCCGGTGTCGGAACATCTGAGAGTTCGGCCTATGATCCCTAGAGTAAACCGAATTGTGTTGCCGTAAACACTAGACCATAGCCAATTATCATCATTTTCAGTGTTCCAAACTGCTATGCTATCAAAATTAGCGAAGAAGAGAAATATGGCTAACCGATCTATTTGGATGTTATTGGGATTAAAAGACATCAAAGTTTCTAAACCAGCAATTTCACATATTTCGTCTAAATCTTACATTGGAAACTTGAGTAAATTATAAAATGTACCTGTATGGAGTTTGTTCCTTTGAATGTCCTCATATCTCTTGAGTGAATGCGGTAATGATTCATCCATCGTTCTACTTGATCATCTAAGAAAACTTAGGGGTTGGAAGAAGTTGCTTGGCCTTGTTTTTGTTTAGAGATCTTAGGATTTTATGTTTCAGGAGCTATCAAATTTGATCAAGTTTGGAAGAGGAAGTATTTTTGAGAAGTAATAAATCGATTTTGCTAAGAAATAAATTGAAACAAAGTGAGAGAAGTAAAAAAATAGACATCATCTGGGCATATAAGAGAGTCGATTGAATTTCAGACGTTTGGAAGGTAAATCAGACGTTTGATTTAACCTAGTTTGAAGACAGTAAACAGAATCAGACGTCTGGTTGGTGGTGGTAGACATCTGGATTTGATCGATTTGTAAATTTTGATAGTCAAAGAGAATTATCGGATGTCTGTTTGTATTATCGAACGTCTGGAATAGGTCGAAATTTTATTTTTGTAGGACAGATAGTTTTCTCAAACGTCTGGATATAATATCAGATGTCTGAAAATGTCTAAGTTTTATCTTATGGAGGCAGACACATTGTTCACACGTCTGGTCAATAGTTCAGACGTCTGAAATTGACTGGTTTCTAATTTTTATGAAGCAAAGATGATTTGCAGACGTCTAGAAGCTTATATCAAACGTCTAATATATGCATGATGATTAAAAATTTGTGTGATACCAGAGTGTCAGACGTCTGATGACAAAGTTCAGACGTCTGAAATAATTTAAATAACTTAAAATAGCCTAATTTTGAAGGGTGTTCCTTTTTTTCGACTATTTATTTTTCTTACAACATAGTATCATTATTTGTAAAACAGAATTTCAAATATACGTAGATTTATTGCACTCATGTTATTGCAATATATTGGTGATTTATTGATAACTTTGCCAAAATCCAAAAGTGTTTGTCGCATGTATATCACTTGTGCACATTCTAGAGCTGCTGAAATATATTCGACTTCGCAAGTAGATAAGGAGACACAATTTTGCTTTTTGCTAAACCGTGAAACCAATGATTGTCCGATAAAGTGCCATGTTCCGCTAGTACTCTTACGATCTGTTTTACATCCATCGAAATCCGCATCACTATATGAATAGTTCAAATGATGATCCCATAGGGTAAAACAAGCTATAATCTCTGGTACTAGATAGATATCGTAAGATACGTTTAACAGCGCTTTGATGAGATTCTTCTGGTTTCGCTTGAAATCGGGCACAAAGACGTACACTCATTATAATGTCGGGTCGACTAGCCGTCAAATAAAGTAAGGAACCAATCATACTGCGATATAATTTTTCATCAAAATCTTTTCCATTATCATCTTTTTCCAAGTGAATACTTGCACTCATCTGTGTTGGTTTACTAGAAGTTTTATCCATTTCAAACGACGCAGTAGATCGTTACAATATTTTTCTTGATGAATGAAGATACCATTTTCGAGTTATTTTATTTGTAAACCTAAAAAGAAATTTAATTCTCCCATGTGGGACATTACAAATTCATTTTTCATAATATTTGAAAATTGATTACAAAGATTTTCATTAGTTGAACCAAAAATAATACCGTCTGCATAAATTTGTACAACTAGTCGTTATTTTCTCGTTTATTAAATAAAGTTGTATAGAATTTACATATTTGAAAACCAGAGGTAATTAAATGATTTTTAGGACGTTTGTACCTGGCACGGGGGGCTTGTTTTAAACCATATAATGCTTTTTGTAATTTAAAAACATGGTCAGGATATTTTTCGTGAACAAACAATGGAGGTTGTTCAACATATACGTTTTCTTTAATAAAACCATTTAAAAAAGCACTTCTGACATCCATTTGAAATAGTTCAAAATTGTGATGATTTGCAAAGCGAGTAATGTACGTATGGCCTCGAGTCTTGCTACTGGAGCGAAGGTTTCGTCGTAGTCGATACCTTCTTCTTGATTATAACCTTGAGCCATTATACGTGCTTTATTTCTAATTATATTTCCATTTTCAACTGCTTTGTTTTTAAATACTCATGTTGTTCCTATAACCGATTGATTTTTTGGTCTTGTTACTAATTCCCACACATATGTTCAAATTGATTTTATTCTTCTTGCATAGCCATTATCCAAAAGTTATCGTTTGAAGCTTCTTTATAATTTTTTGGTTCAAAATTTGACACAAATGCTATATGACTTATTTGGTTAAGTTGATTTCTAGTTACTCTGGAGTTAAGATCTCCAATGATGTTATCTTTTGGATGATCTTTTAAAATTCTAGAAGATGATACCAGAGTATTATTTTGAGCATTTTTTCATTATTGGAAGAATTTGTTGTATTTGTTATTAGAATTATTTCTCCATCATCATTAGTATGATGGTTAAGAAAATTTTTATCAAACGAAACAGTAAACTTTCTTCAATTGTGTTATTTTGTTTATTAAAAATTCTATGTCTTTCTACGATCCGAATATCCAATAAAGATTCCTTCATCGGCCTTCGGATCAAATTTTCCTAAATTATCTTTTGTATTTAATATAAAACATTTTCATCCGAAAGTTTTAAGGTATGATACTTTAGGTTTTCTTCCAAAAATATTTCAAAACAAGTTTGTTTAGTCATAGTTCGTATGGTTACTCGATTCAAAACATAACAAGCCGTGGCAATAGCTTCGGCCCAAAAATGTTTTAGTAGACCACTACTATTTAATAGTGTTCGTGCACATTCTTTTAACATACGATTTTTTTTCTTTCTACTACATCATTTTGTTGAGGTGTGTGGGGAAAAGAAAAATTAGGACTTATACTTTTTTATTACAAAAATTAGTAAAAGATCTTTTTCGAATTCTCCACCGTGATCACTTCGAATACTCTTAATTTCCAAATCCATTTGAGTTTTAATTCTTTTAGCAAAAATTTTAAACATACCAAAGATGTCACTTTTATGTTTTAAAAATAAAGTCCATATATATCTTGAAAAATCGTCAACTATTACGAAGGCATATTTTTTGTGATTTATATATCGTACTTGAGTTGGACCAAATAAATCTAAATGAAATAATTCTAATGGTTGTTTTGTAGAAATATTATTTTTAGATTCAAAAGAGCTTTTCTTTAGTTTTCCAATTTGACAATCGTCAGATAAATTTTCTACTTTGTAATTTATTTTAGGCAATCCTCTAACTAGCTCATATTTTGCTAATTTATTAATATATTTAAAATTAATATGACAAAATAGTTTATGCCACAACCATGGATCGTCATGTTTGGCGGCTAAACATAAATTTGAATTTTGATTTATATTCATATTTAACGCATAAATATTTCTTTTTCTAAAACCCTCGAAGATAAGTTGTTTGTTATTGTCGAAAATATTACATCTATCTTTTTTGGAATTGATTTGAAAGCCTTTATCGCACAATTGACTAAAACTAAGTAGGTCGTATTTTAAATTTTCTACAAACAAAACATTTATAATAATAGGTGAGTTTAAAATACCAGAGTAGATGACTTCTCCAATGCCAACGACGCATCCTTTTGAGTTATATCCAAAAGTTACCGTTCCACCATTGATGTATGTTATATTTGATAACATTTTTGGATTTCTGGTCATATGGTCAGAGCATCCACTATCAAGTATCCATTTCTTTTTATTTTTTATTTTGGATACCTGCAAAATAAAAGATGATCTAATTGGTACCCATAAAATTTGTTAGGGTCCTAGTTGTTAGGAGGGGTAGGTAGCCATACCCAAGAAGGTTTGGTACCTTTATGAACATAATTTTTATTATAGACTATATTTTCTAAAAAAAAATAATTTTTTTTTTCTAATCAAATTATTATTTGTTTAAGGAATCCAAATTTTTATATTTTTGGTATTCATATTAGACTTAGGTGATCATTTAGTCTTTTCATAAATACAACTATATGTCTTAATATTATTCCTTCTTTTTTTAGGAATATTTTTAAATCCTATTCCATTTCTATTACCTGATGGTTTTGAAGTTCTGATAAGATTTTTCAAATCTTGTTTTCCTTTGTTAAATTATGAAACATTATTTGTAATTTTATCTAATTTATTTTTTAATTCTAAATTTTCAATTTTCAATGTTTCTACATTACTTTTCAAGTTGATATTTTATTTTAACAAGTTATCATTTTCTAGTCTAGTTTTTCTAAAATCAATAGCCACGGTTTCATCTTTAACCAAAATATTTTTAACTTTTTCTTGAGATAATTCTAGTTCCTCCTCTAAAATAATTTTTTTCTTCTTTTAACATTCCTACTTCAAATTCTAATCTAATTATTTTGGCTATATGTTCTTTATTCAATTTTTTAATTTGTCTAAACTTATCATCTAATTCCATGCTAAGTTCTAATAATTCATCATAACTAAGTTCGGGACATGCCTCATCAGTTTGTTCCATAAAGCATACATTAGCTTGTTCTCCATCACTATCACTGTCGCTGTCTTATGATGATGAAGAATCCGGGTCATCCCATGTTACTTTGAAAGCTTTCTTTTTTTTTTGAATTTTTCAAATTTGTTCTTCTTTTTATTATTGTTGATCTTGAAACAATCTTTCTTCCTATGTCCAAATTGGTCACATTTATAGCATTTGATTGATGTTTGATTTATTGAGTTTGATTTTCCTCCTTTTTGAAATCTAGTCATTTTTCTAAACTTCTTGAATTTGTTGTAGTTTTTGTCAATAAATACAATTTCTTCTTCGTCTTGGTCAGAGTCTTCATTTGTTGCTGGGAATGCTATGTTCTTCTTTTTCGAATTTTACTCTTTTCGTGCCTGCAAATTAGCTTCATAGGACATTAAATTTCCTATCCATTCTTCAACTGAGAGTGTTGAGGGATCATTAGCTTCTTTGATAGCTAATACTTTTCTTTCCCACTCTGGAGTTAAAAAATTGTGTATTCTAGATACTAAGTCAAAATTTATGAATTTGACTCCAAGTGCCATTAAATCGTGTTGAATGGTTTGGAATCTAGAGTGCATGTATACTATAGATTCATTTTATTTCATTTTAAATGATGAAAATAGATTTTGTAAAATTGAAATCTTAGTTTGTTTAATTTTGTTTGTGCCTTTGTGTGTAACTTGTAAGGTACGCCAAATATCATATGCATTGTTACATAACATGACACGCGAAAATTCATGCTTATCAAATGAACAAAGTAAAGCATTTATAGCTTTGGCATTATTAGAAGCTGCGGTTTTTTATGCATCATTCCATATGTTCGTAGCAGTGTCGGGTGCTTCATATTTATTTTGAGTGACTGATCAAATTTCTAATCCATTAGCTTCCATTAAAATTCTCATACGTGTTGACCAATATTCATAGTTAGAACCATCAAAAGTGGGGGTCGTGCTGTAGATTGACCTTCTTGAAAAATACTTTCCATATTAAAGTGATTCAAAAACATGTTACTGTACTTTGATCAAACCTTGCTCTAATACCAATTGGAAGTCTATAGAGTGGATCGTGTAGTGTATATGCAAGTATATGTGACAAAATATATGATGCAACTAAACAATAGTAATCTAGGTAAATATAGAATAAGCACACCAGGATTTTATACTGGTTCAGACCTTCCATCCTACGTCCAGTCCCGAAGCTCCCCTTCGGAATTCGACTATCAAACACTCTCACTTCGCTCGAAGGAATAGGTTTGGTTACAATAAATTGTTCTTGTCAAATGTGTGTTCTATAACACAAATATTGACTAATTAGTACAAATGCTTCCAATATATATCTAGAGATTATTGTCTATGAAGAATTGAATATTTGGAAGAGTAAAGTACAAGTATAGTTTGCTAGAGATAAAGAATATATGATAGAGTATGTAATTAGAGAGCATAATTCAGTAAGGTGATTTGTTCTCTTGATTCTTGATAATATATATAGTTGTAGAGAGGTTCCTTGATAGTTGCATCCATTAAAAAGTGCTCTACAGTTGATTATGTTAATGATGAAGAGTTGCAGCGAAGAGAAGCGAAGATGTCAATTCGAATGTGGCAGATGAAATTTGAATTTAAAATCCGAGTTCAAAATCAGACATCGGGTATATGTATCAGACGTCTTATACTATTTTTTTTATATATTAAATTTTCAGTCGTCTGAGTGCTACTACCAGACGTTTGGTTTAGTCTGTTGGTTGTCCCAGAGGACTTTTCCAGAAGTCTGGCTTGTGCACTCAGACGTCTGAAACTTGTGCATGTCTATTTTATGCATCTTTTTTGTTGCTTCTTTGATCCTATCGACTTTTAGTCTCTTATAACGTTCTTTTAGCCTTGTTCTTGTCTTTCTAGTGATGTTGCTGTAGCAAGTACCTGTATATAGAAATATATTTGCATATTCGATTTTCATTGCATAGTTGTTGTCATCGAAACCGCAGATTTGATTCCTGTTTTTTTAAATTTAGAATTATCGAAAACATCTATTTTGATATATGGGATGACATATTTTCATTTCGGAAGCAGAACGGGCTTTCCGGGTCGTATTTGTCATTTCAAATCTGTTCGGATGTTTATTCATTTCTTATCGGGCTTCGTTGGTATATTATTTTGTTCTCTCAAACCACAGCAGTCATTTTTTCTTATTCCATACGTACACTCCATCTGTTTGTTCCTCCTTCTCAAATGGCAAAAACTCAAATTTCTAGATTCAATTGCAAATCAAAATCAAATAAAAAATTAAACCTACTCAACTATATCATATTATATATCAGTTCGAAGCTCTCGATGAGCGTAATTCATTGATGTGATTTGTTTTTCAATCGGATTCATCGTCTGTCCAGAAATCGAGGATTTGACCTCGGCCGTTCGTTGGAGTTTGATGAACATCGATGGATCGTCGAATCGAGGTTACCATCGCGTGGACAGGGGCATGCGCTGTTCATCGGTATTGTTTGTTTGTTGTTTTGACGGTTGGATCGAGCGTGATAATTTGACTAGGGTTGCAAGATCGTAGCGGAGGCTAGCTCGTGGCTGGCCTAGGATGGTCTCGCGTGTTTGAGGGTGGTCATGGCATTCGAGAGGGGCTCGTCTAGAGGGGTGGCGCCTGGTCGCGATCGGCGTTGGGTCGATGTCATGTGAGTGGTGGTCGTAGAGTGAAGCAAGTGATCACGATTTTAGGGATGGGTTTTCACTTGATGATTTGAGTATGAGCAGTGACGTGCTGACATGGAGGTATTTGAGTTTACCAATTTAGTTATTTTATTTGTTTTAGTTTAATCGTATAATCGTGCTAATTTCAATAACTTTTGCATACAGGCTTAGATTCATGCGTGGTTTGTTCCATTGGGATCGTATCAAAATTTCGAATATTACGACGCTGGTTTAGACGAATTTTGAGACTATTGAATTTTGAGCCCTATATTGGATTTCAATTCGATTTGAAATCAAAGGTGAGTGTTTTGACCCACTCACAACTACTATATTATCTTATGTTTGTTAAATTAAATTTATGATGTTATTTGAAATTTATGGATTGATCTTTGGTATGTTTAAATTGTCATTCTAGTTAAATTTGACCTTTTTGCGCATTTAATCATCGTTTAATTTAATATTGAACTAATTGTCAACTTAATACATGTTAATGGTAACCAATATTTATTTATGTTTATTGGTTGATTTGGATGATGATTGCGATGGATTTCATTGTTGATATTGCATGACTGGATGTTGTATTTTTATACTGTTATAACACTGCAAGTTCTCTATGGGTTGAAATACATAACTGAATGATCTATAGATTAGGGAAAAATCGTTATGGGTTGAAATGATAGACCCAAGCGATTTTATGGATTTTTATTTAATTTGGGATTTGGTATTTGAAATGATATACAATCGTAAAATTTAAATTGCGGATTGAAATGATAAATATCTGTATCACTTGACCATAGGATATAAAATTAAATATAGACGTCGGATTGGTTAAATTAAATGATTTTTAATTCTTTATATTTTGAATTCAGTTAACTAGCATTTTTGAAATAGAAATGTATTTATATAAACTGAATTATTTTCGATAATTCAAGCATTATTGCTGAAATTGGAACTGATTTGCAAATTATTCAAAGGATTAAATTGGAATTTCAAAGTTGAAGTGTTAAATGTAAATGAATTTATCGGAATTGAGTTATTGAATGTTTGGATATAACTCTGAAATCTATTTTAAACTAATTTAAACTATTTCAATTAAATTAACTGTGTAAATCGGTTTAAAACTATTTTAATTTATTATAATCTATTTAATCCAATTTAATTTATTTTACCAAATTTAAACTAATTAAATTTATTTAATATAATTTAAATCTGTTTAATCTATTTTAAATTTATTTGATCTATTTTAAATCTATAGAATATAATTTAAATCTATTTAATCTATTTTAAATTTATTTAATCAATTTAAAATCTATTTATACAATTTAACATTATTTAATCTATTTCAAATTTATTAAATCTATTTTAAATCTATTTAATAAAATTTAAATCTATTTAATCTATTTTAAGTTTATTTAATCTATTTTAAATCTATATAAATCATTTTAAATCCAATTAAATTAAATATAAACTATTTAAACTATTTCACTATTTAAACTATTTCAATCTATTTTAAACTAATTCTAAAACTATTAAAGCTATTTATGACTACCTAAATTATTTTCCAAAATTTCAGATTGTGTAAAGTTGAAATATTTACATTTAAATCCTTAATGATGACACAGCCTAAGTTGGAATTTGAAATTGATACCCTTACTGAAGTGACATATTTGAGTAAATATGATTTTGGAGGTGAATATGATTTTGGAAGTGAATGTGATTTTGGAAGTGAATATGATTTGAAGATGATATGGTTTTGGGAATATGATATTTTGATATCAATTGTGAATTGACTTTTTGAAATGTAAAAGAACCATCCGGCGTGAAATAAGCGTTTGGTTGTGAAAGAGATCGGGATGGGATATTGTCATACTCTCTGCCAATACCGGAAATCACTTTAACATCTATATACATGGTGGAGATTCTAGAAATGAAGTAGGATGGTTTGGTGAACAATTCTATATAAGGTATTTACGTGACCCTGACTCCTATGAGTCAGCTTAGATGTGACTAAAACAGGAGCTATACCGGGCCAAGTGAGGTCATTCCTCCTATTGGAGAACATTTCTTCGATATTATAATTTGACTTTGTGATTGATTTGGTGGCCATCCCTCGATTTTGATTTTGGTAGTGTGTCCGAGGTGGGAGGTAGTAGCTGTTATGTGTTACCACCAGTCCAGGAATGCAATTGGTATATCTACCGCGGCATTGCCTCGAGTGCCGTGTTCACTTGTCGCGCCTTCTATGAGTTTATTTTGTGTCGTACCTATAAAATGCTTATTGATAGCCCACCTACGGGTGGAGTTTACAGTATCTATATAGACTACGACATTATATAAAATGTGTTAATGGGGATATGGGTAATGCCATAATGCTATTTTAATACTTTACTCTAGACACTATTATAATCGCATATTATACTACATAATAGATAGTTTAACGGATCCTTAGGAGGTGGAAATCCTGAACATCTCTTAAGTTATTTCACTCACGTTAGACACTGGATTAAGATGTCAAATCCCTTAAACATCTCTGACGCCGTTACACTCATATTTATTTACTATTGATTTTACTTACGTAAGATCTTCTAGTTCTGACTCGAGTGTTTTGTATTTTCAATTCCCTCGGGTCAGCCTGAGTTTTTCAGTTTATCAAAGATTGCTTTCTAGAGGGCGAAGACGAAGATTTTGTACTATTATTATTTACTATATTTCTTCCGCCGCATCATGTCATTCCGCTGCATTATCTATTATTTATTTTATTGTATGTAACTCTGATCTGTAATATAAAAGTATAGTCAATGTATTTTTAAACAGCTTCATGAATTGTTTATTTGATTATTATATTTTGTCATTCCGCTACGAGATTCTGTATTTTTCTTCTTACTCTATTTTTATTACTTACCCCATAACAATCTGCCCTTTCGAATGGTATGAGTCTGACATGTGTGGTTTAATGTCGATTTGGAACCGTCCAAATAGGCAGGGGTATCAGAGCAATGGTTTAGCAATAAACTTAGCTTTGTGGGGTCTGATTCTTTAGATATAGGGTAGTAATACGATTGAATGAGTCGCTAAGTGTATAGATGAGAGAGAATTTATTAGTGTTATAAAAGGGTTTTGTATTGTGTTCATTTTTTCCATTTTGTATTTATAAATTCTGGCCTCTGCATATGATGCTATAACATCGATAGGAATTTCTAAATACTTAATAGGATAGACCAACACAATATTGTTTTGAAATATAGGTAATTGAAATAATTTTGCCTACTATATATTTTGTATATAAAATAATGAATTTTATAAATTACATTATATAGTTGGATGTGCTATGTTGTTTGTTAGACAGAGAAATTTTATAAATATTGATTGAAGATAAGAGTTACAAATAAAATGAATACAAATTGGAATTGGAGAACTTAAGTTTCGGGTTTTTTGAAAATTCCTTTCAAAAGATTTGGTTATATGATATTAGTATTATTTGGAAGTATTCTCCGATAAATATTTCAGCGTGATTTGGGAGGAAGTTTAAAAAAAGAATTTTTAAGGAAATAAGTTCTATACCTCCCTCTCTGCCGTTGGAAAATACTTTCGGTGATGAGTGCATGCATCATCGACGTTCATTTTGAGTTTCAAAGTCGAAAGACTGCTATAGTAGTTTTACTACACATCTGTTTTGATGAATAAAACCTTAATTTTGAATTTCTTAAATATGATTTGATCTATAAAGGATATGTGTGTGTGTGTGTGTATTATTTTCTAAGTGACTAAAATGGACCCAGAGTTTAGTTCTTATATTTTTTGATAATTAGTAGTTTTCTATTATTGAAATGAATGAAATCTTAATTATTTTATTTATTGGAAGCTTCTAGAATGAAGAAATAAGTAATTAAATACTAAGTGATTAATGGTATATATATGAGAAATTGGAAACTTGTAAACTTAAGAATAATGAAAATTTAGAAGATGAATAGTTGAACTTTGAAAAAAAAATGAACAAGATGAACTTGTGCAACTTTCAATTGCATCTTTAAGACATATATATATATATATAACTTACCAAATGTTAAAAGCTGTAATGTTAATAAGAATATGTAATAGAATATCGTACAAGAAAAACTTAAATAATGAAAATGTTCAATGCAATTATGTTTTAAAAGGAGAATTAAGATGTATAAGCTTACTGCAAACCTAAGTAAATAATTTGAATGCTACTAATTAAAGTAGTAAAAAGGTGAAAACTGTAAGTAAATGGTTTAAAACTTAATTTAAATGCCGAAGCCATTTATAATTAAAATGAGTATTATGTTAATTGAAAGGTTATAACTTCAAGAAGCATCGAAATGATTTAGAAATGGATTTAATATTCAACAATACTAATGGAAGAACGAATGTGAAAATGAAATAATCCGTTAATGTTGAATCAAATTTGCAAAGAGACTTACATGGTAATGAGTATTCCAAATAATTGAAAAGAAAATAACTTATATAAGCAATGAATGTAAGGAATGGGAAGAGAAAATTAGCATTGTATGTATAAATGAGAAATGAAATTATGTGAGTAATGAATGTAATTTAATGGTAAATGAATTTGGTAAGTGATAAATGAAAATTTAAGAAATAATCATTGTATGAATGAAAAATTATGAACAATGATTAATGTGGAATGAATTAAGAATGAACTTGAATAATACTTGAAATTGTGGTTGTTTGGCTTACGGATTGGTTGGGAAAGGATACTTTTATTGGGTAAGGATGTATAAATAATCTATAAAGTTTTATCTATGACTGTTGAGTGTATGATTTACTTCATAGTTTATTTATCATTTTATACAATTTAAAGTTTCTAAACCCGAACAAACCATTTGCTTTGGTTGTTGTGGATGGATGGTTCATTTCTTTAATTGAATGTGATGATTGAATGTATCTGTTTGCAAGTGTTGGTTGTATGTTATGTTGATTTGGTTGTGACTAATAGAGATAACATAAATATTCTCTTTCATATAATTATTACTCTTTTGGATATAAGTGAAATACAAGTTATGGAAGCAATGCTTTTGGTTTTATAAATTAAGCGATGTTTGCCCAACAAATAGGTACATTCTCGGATTAAGGTTTTCTAGCGATATTACATTGTTTTTCTCGTTGTTTGGGATATATTATTTGAAAAAATATGATATATATCGTCATTGTTGATATTGTTGTTTCACTCAGACCTCTCTATACAAAGGAGACTCTGCCAAAATTTTCCATGAATTTTGGACTTCGAAAATTTTGTGAAATGTTTTCAAACTTTTGTTAACTTGATATAAAGGATTTAATTGTTATAAATTGATATATTTTATTTAATGATGTAAATAAATTGTTTATAAATTTAATATTTTGAATAAGATATATTGATTACTTAATTCCTTCTTTTCCCTTCTTTTTCCTTTTCGAGGACGAAAAGTTTTGAGTGGGGGAGAGTGTAACGACCTAAAATTTTCGATAAATAAAAAAATTAGTTAATTTAATAGACTTTTGTGATTTAATGTTGGAAGAAATAAAAATTTGTGATTTGATAAAAAGAATATAACTAGAATAAAATGTAATAGTATTAATTTAAGTTAATTGATAACTACTCTAAATGTAATTCCAATTAATTGCAATGAGTAAAAAGTAATAATTGGTTATAGGTTGTAAATTATTTGTAATAAGGTGTGTATTAATTGACAATTGGATCAAAATAATAATTGATAATTTAAATTTAAATATGGCATTAATTAATGAAATAATATGTAACGAATTGTAGTTGGATGAAATTATATTGCGAAAGTAGTTATGAAATTTATATGCAGATAACAAACTTATAAATATTATTAAATGTAGAATGGTGACAATTGTTATTTGTTACCAATTTATTTAATCAAATATAATTAAATGTAATTAAACACCATTTAAATATGAGTTAAAACGATAACCGCAAATTATGTATGTTATAAAAGGTATAGAAATGTTAATTATATTCACAAGGCAATAATTAATTTAACAAAAAGAGTGAAACAAAGAGAAATTAATTTATTGATAGTTTAAATTATAATAAAATTTACCAAAATTTAATGTAATTGAAATACTGCAACTAATATGGAAATGAGATGATAAGTATAGAATATTAGTGTAATGAAATATAAACAAGTGTTAACTTTGTCTATAGAGTAATGATTGACTGAATAAAAAATTGAAATCAAATTAAATCGATTTGTTGGAATTAAATTTTATTTAATTGGATTTAATTTCAACTGAAATTGAACGGTGTAAGTACTGTAATTTTTATTTCTGAATTGATATGTAATTTTTCTAAATTATTGAAATGGTCTAAGTAATCAAAAACAATAAAATTTGTTAATTATAAAATTGGAATTGAAAAAAATGATGTAAACAATTTAATAGTAGTTTATTTAATTAATGGGAAAATAGCCATTTTGGCCACTGTATCAGATTTCGACGAAACCGGTTTCATAGGATCCGTAATGGTGAAGTATTGTAAGGTTTCAAGCTTTATAGCGATCGGACTTGTCTTTTGATGGTACAAGCTCGATTCTCGTAGAAATCAATTTAATTAAATTCAATTGAAATCAATTTGAAATAAGTTGATTTTAATGTTAACTTCCTTACATGATGGAATTAGGACTTGAAACCGGTTTTATTGAATTTAGAATTATCGAAAACATCTATTTTTATGTATGAGATGATATGTTTTCATTTCGGGGGCAGAACGGGCTTTCCGGGTCTTGTTTGTTGTTTCAAATCTATCCAGATGTTTATTCATTTCTTATCGGGATTCGTTGTATATATTGTTCTGTTCTCTCAAACCCTAGAAGTCATTTTTTTCTTATTCCGTACATACAACTCCATCTATTTGTTCCTCCTTCTCAAATAGCAGAAATCCAAATTTCTAGATTCAATTGCGAATCAAAATCAAATAAAAAAATTAAATCTCCTCAAACTATATCATATTATATGTCAATTCAAAGCTCTCTAAGAGCGTAATTCACTGGTGTGATTTATTTTTCAATCGGGTTCATTGTTTATCCAAAAATTGGGGAATTGACCTCGGCCGTTCATTGGAGTTTTATGATCATCGACGGATCGCCGAATCGAGGATATCATGCGCAGTTCATCGGTGCAGTTTGTTCGGTGTTTTGATGGTTGGATCGAGCATGATAATTCGATTAGGGTTGCAAGATCGTGGCGGCGGTTGGCTTTGTAGCTGACCTGGGATGGTTTAGCATGTTTGAGGGTGGTCATGGTGTTCGATAGGGGCTCGTCTACGGGTGGCGCCTTGTCGCGATCGATGTTTGGTCGATGTCATGTGAGTGGCGGCGGTAGAGGGAAGCAGTTGATCGCGATTTTGGGGACAGGGTTTCACGAGGTGATTTGACTGTGAGCGAGGACGTGCTGATATGGAGATATTTGAGTTTACCAATTTAATTATTTTATTTGTTTTAATTTAATCTTACAATCGTTCTAATCTCAAAAACCTTTGCATATGAGCTCAGATGCATGCACGGCTTGTTTCGTTGGAATTGTATCGAAATTTCGGACATTTTGACGCTAGTTTGGACTAATTCTGAGAATGTTGAATTTTGAGCCCTATTTTGGATTTCAATTCGATTCCAAATCAAAGATGAGTACTTCACAGCTACTAGATTATCTTATGTTAGTTAAATTAAATTTATGATGTGATTTGAAATTGATTAATTGATGTTTGGTATGTTTAAATTATCATTTTAGTTAAATTTGACTTTTATTGCATTTAATCATCGTTTAATCTAATATTGAACTTAATTGTCAATTTAATACCTGATAATGATAACCAGTATTGATGTTTATTGGTTGATTTGGATGATGATTATGATGGACTTTATTATTGGTATTAGATTACTAGATGTTGTATTTTTATACTGTTATAACACTGCAAGTTCCTCATGGATTGAAATCATACATACCTGAACGATCTATAGATTAGGGAAAAATCGTTATGGTTTGAAACGATAGACCCAAGCCATTTTATGGATTTTTATTTAATTTGGGTTTTTTGTTTGAAATGATATACAACCATAAATTTTTTAATTGCAGATTGAAATGATAAGTATCTGTATCACTAAACCATAAGGTAGAAAATAAAGTATGGACATCGGAGTGGTTAAATTAAATGATTTTTAATTCTTTAAATTATGAATTCAGTTAACTAGCATTTTTGAAATAGAAATGTATTTATATAAACGGAATTATTTTTGATAATCTAAGCGTTTATGCTGAAATTGGAATTGATTTGACGAATTATTCAAAGGATTTAAATTGGAATTTCAAAGTTGAAGTGTCAAATGTAAATGAATTTATTGGAATTGAGTTATTGAATGTTTGGTTATAACTTTGAAATTTATTTTAAACTATTTTAATTAAATTAACTAGGTTAATAAATTTAAAACTATTTTAATTTATTTTAATCTATTATAACCTGTTTACTCCAATTTTAATCTATTTTAACAAATTTAAACTATTTAAATTTATTTAATCTATTTAAGCCTATTTAATATAATTTAATATGTTTAATCTATTTTAAATTCATTTAATCTATTTTAAATCTATAGGATATAATTTAAATCTATTTAATATTTTTTAAATTTGTTTAACCTATTTTAAATCTATTTAATATAATTTAAATTTGTTCAATCTATTTTAAATTTATTTATTCTATTTTAAATCTTTTTAATATAATTTTAATCTATTTAATCTATTTTAAATTTATTTAATCTATTTTAAATCTAAATATATCGTTTTAAATCCAATTAAATCAAACTTAAATCTATTTAAACAGTTTTCCTATTTAAACTATTTCAATCTATTTAAACTAATTCTAAAACTATTAAAACTATATATGACTACCTAAATTATTTTTTCTAAAATTTCAGACTGTGTAAAGTTAAAATATTTACATTTAAATCCTTGATGATGATACAACCTATGTTGCAATTTGGAATTGATACCATATGTGAAATGACATATTTGTGTAAATATGATTTTGAAGGTGAATATGATTTTGGAGGTGAATATGATTTTGGAAGTGAATATGATTTGAAAAGGATATGGTTTTGAGAATATGATATTTTGACATCAATTATGCATTGAATGTTTGAAATGTAAAAGAACCATCCGATGTGAAATAAGTGTTTGGTTTACAAAAGAGACCAGGATCGGATATTATCATACTCTCTGCGAATACCGAAAACTACTTTACCTACTATGTACGTGATGGAGATTCCATAAATAAGTAGGATGGTTTGGCGAACGATTCTGTATAGGGTATTTACGTGATCTTGACTCCCATGAGTCAGCTTAGATGTGACTAAAACAGGAGCTATATCGGGACAAATGAGGTCATTCCTCCTATCGGGCATATTTCTTTAATACTATACTTTCACTTTGTGATTGATTTGGTGGCCACCCCTCGATTTTGATTTTGGAAGTGTGTCCGAGGTTGGCGGTTGTAGTTGCTATGCGTTACCACCGGCCCGAAAGTGCAATTGGTATATCTACTATGGCATTGCCTCGAGTGCCATGTTCACATGCCCTGTTGAGCCTTCTACAAGTTTTGTTTTGTGTCGTACCTATGGAGTTCTCCCTGATAGGCCACCTACGGGTGGAGTTTACAATATCTGTATAGACTACGGCATTACATAAATGTGTTGAGGGGGATATGGGTAACGCCTTAATGCTATTTTAATACTTTACTGTAGACACTATTATAATAGCGTATTGTACTACACGGTAGATAGTTTAACGGATCCTTAGAAGGTGGAAATCCTGAACATCACTTAAGTTATTTCATTCACTTTAGACACTGGATAGGAGATGTCAAACCCCATAAACATCACTGACACTATTACACTCATATTTATTTACTGTTGATTTAACTTACGTAAGATCTTCTAGTTCTGACTCGATTGTTTTGTTTATTCAATTCGCTAGGGTCAGCCTGAGCTTTTCAGTTTATCGAAGATTTCTTTCTAGAGGATGAAGATGAAGATTTTATACTGCTATTATTTACTATATTTATTCCGCTACATCATGTTGTTCCACTGCATTTATCTATTATTTATTTCATTGTATGTAACTCTGATCTGTAATATAAAAGTAAAATCAACGTATTTGTAAACAGCTTCATGAACTGTTTATCTGATTATTATATTTTGTCATTTCACTGCGAGATTCTGTATTTTTTTTCTCTTACTCTGTTCTTCTTATTTGCCCCATAACAATCTGCCATATCAAAATGACGCCCCACCTCTATACTCACACTAGCCAATGACACTACGGAGTAACGTCGTCGACTAGTACGAAGAATAAGGCTGTTGAGGAGCGATCATCTGTGTAATTGCTTTGTGTGAGTGACGATATGCCAGATAAAATATCACTTTAATTTCAAGAGGAAATCCGGCATATCGATACAAACTCAAAGCTACTATACAATGGCTATGTTGTCTTCGAAAACAAATATAAAATAAGCATAACACAAATCAGTCTCAGATATTCATATCACTAAGGCGAAAACTGATATAAATATATCACATAAAACTGTACATCAAAGTAGTGGTCATAAAGATCCACTACATCATAAAAGAATAGGTATAAGTGCTAGACAAAAGAATATGTATACATCAAGGAGTCTCTATCTCGAATGTATAAAACAAAAACTACTAAGCTAAGTAGTTAACCAAAAGTCAAATGATAGACCCTGATAAGAAGTCAAATAGAAGCACTTGAAATACCTCGACTTGACCCGACTATTATTTAAGAAGAAAATAATAAATAGATCAGTCTAGCTATAAATATCATATAAAATAAGATAGGATAAGTGATATGACAAAAACGTATGATAACAATAATGCCATACTATGACAAGTATACATTAAATAACAACAAAAATCATACAATATCTCGAATCTTCTCAAACACCAAAAAGAATGTCATATTCTTTATTTCATTCACCAAACCACAAATATTGATAAAGCTTATCAATATAAATCAAAAAAAATTGGTGAAACACAAATTCTAGAAATCATCAATTAGAAATCCAGAAATCACAAAAAGGGGAAGGTCTATCAAAAATGGGAGCATGAAAACTCACCAACACATGTATCACAAACAAGTCGCTATCCCATGGTCGCTAACCATAAAGCTGGTGCAACGACATAGTACAACGTTACGCCCAATGAACCTGAAACTCCAATAACCCGGAACAACGACGTAGCACAGCGTTACGCTCGATGAACCTGATGAGCCAATACAACGACGTAGTACATCGTTACGCCCGATGAACCGAACTCCATAAAGGAACATGAGATGCCAGCCCATAAAAGAAATGAGACAGAGCTTAATAAAACGAGGTACACTCCCCCATGTGGGCAAAGAGACATCGCATATCGCTAGTCTAAACCATAAATTGATCACCATTGATTAATAAGAAGTGTGAATTACACTACGCTAGTAAATAAATGAGTTTAGCCTCTTGTCCCAAAACACTGGCTTAACTTAAATATTTACGACTAAATTGTAGATTTCTACTTGAAAATTATCACAAGAGTTCGATCGAACAAGTCCAAAATCAACCGACAAAGTAAACGCAAGCGTTTCATATCACTTGTTTTGCTTAGTCGTTTAATTTGATTTCTCGAACGAATGAGGTAAAGATTTATATATACTAATAGATTGGAAAACGGTTTTAAAAATGAGCTTTGCATTAAAAGTAACGTTGAAGTCATTCTTGTGAAAGAATTTGAGTGTTTACTACTAGTATAGAAACCTTTGTATTTTAAAATGACAAATCACAGAAAACGATTGTAAAAGCAATCGATCATCAAAAATTCACATTCAAAGACGTGAATCAAGTCCATAGAAATTGATACCAAATCCATCAAAAAGGATATTCCCAAAAATCCAGAAAAATAAGTCATAAAAGTCGACAAAAGTGATAATAACTAATCGGATCAACAAAAATGATAAACATTGGAAATTCACTCAAAAAAGTAGGCAAGTAGGCAAAACTGAACAGTTCCAGACATCTGGAGGTTCAACTAGACGTCTGGATTTGGGTTCTGGAAATAATTCAGAAAACCTACGAGACGCCTGAAAACTATTCAGACGTCTGGTAGGTTTGGACCAGACATTTGGTCCAAGTCTCTGCCATTTTATTTTCTGACTTCTTATATTTTTTTCTCCAAGGACCATAAGCAGACGTCTGGACTTGATCAACCCGACGTTTGGTTGCCTATTTTGAGTAACAGTTTTCGTAGGCCAATGACGGCCAAATTGATTCGGATGCGATCGGATGAGCGATAGAGGCTAGGGATTTATGTCAAGCGACAACCCTGCCTTATAGGCTCTTCGATACACCCCAAATAACATATTCAAATATCCAAGATAGGATCTTTAAAGATTTTGACTTCAAAACATCAAAATTGGAAAATTCACCAAATCAATTCAAATCAAAAGCAATTGAACATGAAATAGATGTTAGGAAGTCATACCTAACAACAATGAAATGTATGGACATTGGTGTGTGTTCAAGAACTCACCTTTAAACTCAAAAACAAGGAACGAGAAGCTCTAAAACAAGGCAAGATCAATTACTCCTCCACTTAACTTCAAAAACCCTCAATCTGTGATCAAATGCAAATATTACCTAAATTAGGTTATAGGATTTTCTGAAATTTGGAGAGAGATTGAGGTGGAGAAGAAGAAGAGGATGCTTATCTAAGCTTCTCTTTGATTTTGGAGCTAGAATCTTGAATTTCCTAGGAGAACTAGGGCTTAGGAAATTTTAATTTCCCATCTTTTCCTCCATTTTTTTCCATTTGTTTGAGTTAGGAAATATTATGAATGAATGAAGAGGAGTGAAGGGGGAGCTAAGGCATTAGACGAGTTGGGCTCTCTTGTTAGTTTATTGGGCTGAAACCCAAGCCCAAAGCCTCAAATAAAAATACCAAAATTCTAGCCAACTCCAAACATATCGATGTTTATACTCAAAAAGGTCGCAAATGTCATTTTGGACTCAATGGAAGTGGTCTCGAGTCCTAATTCGACTATTTACAAATAGTAGCATTTCGGACTCTAATCCGACTTACGATGCTATATTTAAATAAACCATTTAAATATACAATCGTGAAATATGCAGGTCGTTACACGAATGGTTTGAGTCTGACAGGCGTGGTTTATCGTCGATTTAAACCGTCCAAAAAAGAGGGTCATTACAATTTGATAGTCGGTTATTTAGCTATCAAGGCAAATAACAATATCTAGCACCATAAACAATTTATCTTTTATTATTTAAATCCATTTCCAAATATTTACTTCAAATCAACTTATAATAAAATATACTCTCAGAAACCATTTCAAATCTTCCTATGTTGGAAAACATTTTCATATGCTTATATTAACGTATTCAATAACACTACCATAT
The DNA here is from genome assembly GCA_030765085.1 of Allium cepa. Classification (NCBI taxonomy): domain Eukaryota; kingdom Viridiplantae; phylum Streptophyta; class Magnoliopsida; order Asparagales; family Amaryllidaceae; genus Allium; species Allium cepa. The sequence continues at coordinate 21,452,753 of CM060936.1, read as the reverse complement.
GGAGGCATGCCAAATAGATTTCTATAACCGTACAACTCCAAAGTCCCTACGCCTTCGCACGGGTGTTAAGTATAGGAAGCAATGCTCCTACACCACCGAGCGTTTAGTACAACCATAAGAACTAATTCGTGTATTTCACGATGGAAGGTCGAAACATAATTTATTGGATCAAAACGAATGTTGCGTAAAACATCATTACGACAACTTAAAAACATTAGTATAGGGATTCAATTAACTAATATATATATATATATATATATATATATATATATATATATATATAATCCCATACTGTATAAAATATTTCCTTTTGTAAATCATTTACTATAACAACGGTGTTATAGTCCATGCCTTCTATACTTCCTTGAAAACGTCTATTTCAATAATGAATGTTGACGAGTGCAATACAAAGGATCATCCACTCTTACATAGGACCATAATGGTGTCTCATCTGCTCTAATAGACGGGAATATATCCAAACCAACTAATATATATATAATATATCATCCAAAAAAGCATCAGTCATCATAAATAACATTATTCCCACATATATAAAAATACAAGCTGGCAAAAGAGGTGAGTTAACTCACAAAAATGCCAGAAATTGCCTAAGCACTCAGGTTTGAATTAAAATTTAACATTCGTTCAATTTAACTCCATAGCATAGTGCTCGTTGATATGAATGCAACGTAACTTGTTACGCTCGAAATGGACCTCATACGAATAAGTTACGAATAAAAAATCATTCGATATAATTAACATTTAATTGAATAAATTAATTTAATTTCAAAAAATTAACCTTCCTTCTCACTTTCATTTTCCTTCTTTTGGGCACAGGCCCCCGCATGCATTTTTTCCTTCGTTTGAAAATCGCACGCCTCGGCCACCAAGAACCGCCGCACCAGCGACACCCCAACGCCCTGCCGCGCCTCCGCGTATGCCACCCCCTCTTATCGTTATGCCTAGCCTCCCTCGCGTGCGTTGCACAAAAAATGCCACGGTCGAAACCATGACCTGTTGACGAACGTAGGTGTTTTCGGCCACGACAATAAATGACGATCCATCCGTTGATCGAGTTCGTATCAACATGCTCTGTGTTTCTCTAGTTGAAGTCGAAAGCTGATTTGGCTCCTAGAGGCTCCGACCGATGTTTGTCAGTGGATGGTAAAGTTTAATGATAGCCGAGAATTTTATCTACGGTTAGAATTTGCAAAATGGAAGAAGTGGGGTGCTATTTATAGAAAATTTCGTGTGGCACTATTCATCTGTGAAAATTTCGAACTCCAAATAAGCGTGCCGCCTGGCGTTCTATATGCTATACCCTTATTTCGAACTCAATGGAATATGTATCGGGAGCCAATTCCATTATATACAGAAGATAACTTTTCAAAATCCAGTTATTTTAATTTAAATTCCTTTAATTAATTTCTACGCATTTCGAACTCGCACGATCAAACGATACGTCCAATCGCCACAAAATGCGACAGTGTACTATAATTCACTATTATGGATCCAATGAAACTGATTTCGTCAAAATCCGAGATAGTGCCAAAAAAAGATAATTTTTACACGTAAATTAAAATATAAAATTTCCAATTTCAGTTTATTCACTTTTATTCAAATTTAGAAGTTCATTAACTCCATTCTAATTTAAATAGAATTTAAATCAACTTTTGAAACCATTTACATTCATATCGGAACCAAGATTCATTTATTTAAACAATTTCAAATATTAAATTTAACAATTCAATTGTCAAATAAGTCGCCATATATGAAATTTAAGTTATTTAACTAATAAAATTAACTTTTCAATATTTAAAATCAATTAAGTATTTTAAATTAGGATGATTGAAATTCTTGGTCGTTACAGAAAAACTAAGATTTCCACTCAAATTCATCACTTTGAAAAAAAAATTATAAGATTTTATAACATAAATATAATGTTTTGAGCAATAAATAATATAGGTAATCTGATTTTGAACAAATATCTACAAAGGTATACACCTTGGAAAATGTTGACAAAATGACCGAAAACTGTTTTATCAATAAGCAGCTCTTAGACCATCCAACATCGTGCACGAAGCTGGATACATACACTTGATTATCTATATGAATAAGAATACATAATAAAATTATTTATTTTACTTTGAAATTTTAATTCTTTTATGATATCATCAATGATATAGCTTTTTTAGAATAAATGATTTTTGAATCTAAATTGGGTTTAAATAATATAATAATTATTTTATTTATTAAATAAGCCCTTTTAATCATTAAATAATGATAGAAATAATATTATCAAACTTTATATATATATATATATTAAATAAACACTTAAAAATATAACCAGAAATCAGAATCTAATTTCGTAACGATTCAACGTAGAAACGTTGTATAACGTTATAGATTATTGTGATAGACATATGCACATATGCATGTGCACATACATATACATGCACATATATGTCACATGCACACATACACATACATATAGCATATATAAACATATATACATATATATACATATATATAATACAAAGTATCTAAGATATTTTCCTAAACTTCATCCTTATGCACCCTAAAGTCAACCTCTTACACAGTAGTACATGCACATGGAGTAGCCACATGGAGGGTTATTTCGGCTGTGTAAGGTAATGGAGGAGTAAGTAAAATGGATGAGGTAATGGTGATGTTTTGGCAAATAAATATCACGATATTTTACTTCACATATTTGCCTACAAATACCCACCGCTCATCTTCATTTCCATTCACATTTTCCTCTTCATTTTCCTAAACTACTTCTCCTCTTTGTACTTTTCATTAATGGCTTCCTACCTTAGGAAATTAATGAAGAAAATAATGGAAAAAAGTAATTATAATTATATATATATGTATATATATTATCCAAATGCCTCCAAAGAGAATCTCCTCCATCTCCCTATCTAAACCCGCGGCCACACCATCCACCATCGAAAGGTCGAGCCTTACCTCTCTTCCTAGCAAGGCCATGAGCACCCAAGCACCAAAGGCCAAGGCCGAGCCCATCTATGAGCTATAGTGCAAGCTTAGCAAGCTAAATTTTTCGAATAGCGGAGCTATAGTCATTTAAAGTTAGTTCGATTGAATCTTAGGTGAGAAAATCAATCTATTTTATGATATTTTGGATGATATATATGCTTGGCTATACTTAGTTATGATGATCATGAACATTGTTTGGATATGCTATATCATATGTTTGTATGGATGTGTAAACAATTCGCGTTTAATACACATCGTATATCACAAAGGAAATCACTTTCCTTTAGTGAATGAAATGGTATATATGATATTGTTCAACCTCTTTAAAATGGATCAAAATGATTTAGAAATGTTTTATACATATTTAAAAGTGCCCTGACAAGTTTGAAAAGGATATGGAAAATTAGTTAAAATAGGAACACCTATTAACGATAATTTGCGATTTTTCACCATAGAAAGTTAAATCCATTTATAGAATGTTATCGGAGTTGAAATTCTTTGGAATAAGAATTTTCCAAACTCCCGTATTATATTTTTCAAACAAAATAAAAGGGTCGAGATTTTGTTTAATATATTTTCAAATATGAGCAAATCAAATTTTCAAAATAATCGCGCTTTGGTAGTTCGAAAATCAAAGTGATAAATTCTTTAAAAATATAGAATAAATTATATAAATGTTTTAAAATGTTTTAAAAAGGATTTAAATTATAAAATGAAATTCTAAATGGTTGAAAAATCATTTTGATCAAATAAGCTTTTAAAACACTAATCGAAGCACTTTTTGCAGTAGTTTTTATTAACTTTTGAAATATAGTTTTAAACTTAAGTATTCTTTCCAAACCCTTTTACAAATGTTTTCAAATAAATAGTTAAGAATTTTAAAGATAAACGTGGAGGATTTATAATTTATTTTAAAGAATGATTTAAAAAAACTGTTGTAATTAAGTGATTTATTTTTGGCTCTGAAAGCCGAAAAGTTGGCTGGATTTTTCTATTTATCAGATCAGGATTCGGGTGCTTTAACAAAGGAGATGCTTAGGAACAACCAGTGCCTTGGCTCACCTGGCCTTTTACTTGGGCGAGGAACATATAAGGTCGAAATGTCGAAAACGAGGCAAGATTAAAAGATTCAAATTTACAAATTTAATACAACTTGGATTTTGTATAAATAATCTTCTTATACTCGGCATTAAATTCCAAGGAGGGAATCCATACTATCCATCTGAATTTAAAAGGTGATTTCAACGTTATTCGACAGATAGTAAAGGTTGGATACGAAATTTGATGTTAAGTAGAATTAGTATAATTTATATCAACCTTTTTCAACTTAATAATGTTTACCAGTATGACTTATGAAAATGATTTGGTATTTCCAATGTTAAAGAGAGGTTTAATGATTATTTATATATTGAAGAAAAAAAAAGTTTAATGATATATATCTCTAAAAGATATTTTTTAAAGAGAAAGTAATAAATCAAACAATAATCACCTATTTACTTAACATCTTTTTACCGATGATTGGTTCGAAGCAGCCTGGATCAGATTTTGGTGATTCCAATCCGAAAACCACAACAAGCCTATTTACACTTTCGAAGGTGAAGACGTGGAATGATAATACTGTACAGAAGGTAGTCCTTTACCTTGCCATTGTATGGAACTCGTTCTCCAACTCAGACTTGATTGTTGATCTTAGTATACTAGAATTTAATAATGTAACAATTGTAGCAAAGATTATGTATATTTACCTAAATTGATTTTTAAAAGAATGTCATAAAAATAATATTACCGGATTTTGCATAGTAAAGATTTTGGTTATCATAAGGTAAAATCCTATTTTGTATTTCTGTGCAGCGTGGTCTTATGAGATACCATTTGTTTTCAAATTTCTGTATTTTGAGTTTCTCACACCAGTCCTATGACTAACCAGGAATTTATTTTCCTTTTCCCTTAAACTCTTAGTGCCCTTTTTTTCGAGCAGCAAAGTGGTTAGGTAGCATGGAGCATTTTGGGTCCTTTGTAGAAAGTCATCTATTAATTATGTTGTATTATGTATGATGAATCTACAAGCACTTGTAACGATAGGGAGTTATAACTATCCTGGTTGGATTAGTACTTACAGATTCTATTTTGTTTGTCTTCTTCCTTTATTTCTTTTACCCTATAATAATCTGCCTCTCTGGCATTTGGATTTGCGGCACGTGAATACCAAGGATGCATTAATGCTGATTTCTGAGGGTCGATGTGGTGGGTCGTCACATTGGGTATCAGAGCTAATGGTTGAGTGAATACCTAAGCCTTGATGGAGTAAACTCATTGGAGATATGGTTAGTGATGCTCTAGAATGAGTTACTCAAAGAGTACGCATATTTTTAAATTTATCTAAATAAGTATATTCGAGTTTTATGTCCATTCTCTATGATAATCTTGTCTATATATTCTAAGGATATTTCCTGATTATATATAGATAGGAGGAGATGAGTAACGGAAGAGGACGAGGAAGGGGAGGTAGCAACACCACGACCACCAATGGCCGATCATAGGCTACAGTAATTGCGGAAGGGGTAATCCCTATGCCACATCAAATTTCTTTGCTACTCTATGAAAGGATTACACCATTTTGGATGGTAACATTTAAAGGAACGGAGTCCATTACTGAAGTTCGGATTTAGATCCACTCTTGCGAAAGAATTTTTAAGGGATTGAATATCGAGGATGAGTGGAAAAGGTGCTTAGCTTCCTGGAAACTGCAGCAAAGTGCTCTAGCATTATGGGAACTCTAAATAATTCAGAAGATAATTTCTAATGGGATCGGTTCAAGAAAGTCTTGGAAGAACAATATATGCCAATTGTAGGAAAGTCCCGCATTTATTGAAGCTTTATGGATTTAAAACAAGGAGATATGTTAGTAGAAGAATATTCTAACAAGCTCAGTTAATTGTTCCATTATGGGCTGGGACTAATAGAGATTCCATTAAAGAAAAATAAAATGTTTATCGCTGGGATGATGTGTGTTTACGCCAAAATTGGTCACAAACCCCAAATACCGTGAAAGCACCAGTGTATGAATACAAGTCAGCAATATTCAGACACAAATCACAGATCTAAGCAAATATCAAACAACAATCCAGAAATAATAAACAGAGAACGATATTTATAGTGGTTCGGCTATCTCTGGCCTACGTCCACTCCAAAGTTTTTATCCTTTTTATTGATTATCCTTGATGATTACAGTGAATTACCGCGATTAAAATAAAGTTATTTCCTTATAACAACGATTATGAAGTGTAGAGTTGAATCCAGCAGAGTCTTGGCGCTCTAGAATTCCGATCCCCTTTTTTGAATGACCTGGGGCTCTATTATAGGTGTAGGAGGCTGATATTTCGCCTAAAATCAGGGAGACCACTTCTGGCATGTGAGGGGGGGCCCACGTGCCCGGCCTCAGGAAATTGGGCCCACTTTGGGATCGATTTGATCTCCATTCGAATCGATCGAGAAATCATCCAATTGATCTGAAATTTGGTGAGAACATTCTTCAAATTGTATGTAAGTTCCTGTAAAAATTTCATTGCATTTGGATAAGTGGATCTTGAGTTATGATCGATTCGAGTTTGGGTTGTCCGCTGCCTGTTGTCTTCGAATCCAGTGCTTCGAATCCATCCAAAGCGCGTGCGCATCGATGATGTGTCACGAATTCTCTGGGTCTATCCACCTTTGTCGCCGCATTGAGCGTTTCTTCCCTTGTTTGTATCGATCGCTTCGAATAGATACGAACATTGTTCCTAAGTCCTTCGAATCCATGAAGTCGACTCCCCGCGTATCCTTCTCGAACGCCCTCTTCGTATCGATAGGTACGAATCCAAAATCAAAACTGCTACTTCCTTTTCGTATCGACCAGCGCCGATCGATAAGAAGGACTTCTGCGCATCCATCCCACTGTTCTACAACGATGCGAAGCGCATCGATTCGAAGTAAACTCCTACATTTCCTTTTGATCGATACGAACTGTATCGATTCGAATGAATATCTTCCTGGTCGATGTGAAGCGCATCTATACGAACCAACCCTTATACACCTATGGATACGAAGGAGACCTATGCCATCATCGAGTCGAAATCCACCTAACCTTTTCTTCCGATCGATACGAAGTAACCGAGTCGAACCCATGCCGATCGATACAAAGTGTATCGATTCGAAGTGGTATCGATACGAACCGTATCGATACGAACGCAACCCCTGATCGATTCGAACCATCCTTGCGTGCCGATGGGTTCTAACAGCATGCCCTTCCGACCTTGAATCAATCATGTCTCCTTCGTACGAATTCCGATTAACCTAAAATTTGAAACATAGCCTTTCCTAGTCCTTATCATCGTCTCCAACCAATTTTGTCCCGATCGGAGCTCAAACAAATTTTGACGTTGTCGATTGTAGTCTTGTTTCAAACCGATCTCCAATCCCGATATCCATCATTCCATACCTATTTGTTGATATTCCAGTTTTGACCAAAAAGTGGGATAACACTTTGCCCCCCAAAACATGCCTTTTGATAAGAATTTGCCTAGCATCCTTCCACGTGTGGTTCACTAGCATCAACGTTAGCTCTAGCCTGTTGAACTCCTTCCAAAGGTCCTCCTGTGTTGGATCCTGTGGGGCTGCCCCCAAGCCCTTGTTGATTGCCCTCTGGCTCCGCATCCCGTCCTCCATTGGGTTCCACAACCCTGGTTCCTTGTCCTGCATCCATCGTGGCTGTAGCTGTTCCTAAGTTTTGCATCCCTGCAGCTCTCATTTGCTCAAAGAAAGCCTGCATCATTTCCTATTGGCTCTTCAATAATCTCTCTTGCAAAGAATTTGCCATGGCTTCCATCTCATTCCGGGTTATGTAGATTGAAGCCTGTCCTTCCCCAGCTCCGGAGGATGCTTGTTAACTTCCTTCCTGTTGGCTTCTCTCAACCCTTTGCCTTCTACTATTTTGCCTAGTCATTGTCTTCCAAATCCAAACTTCTATCCGATGCAGCGGGTGCTAGCCCTTCTCAGTGAAAGCACCAAAGTGTTTGCGCCAAAATTGGTCACAAACCCCAAATACCGTGAAAGCATCAGTGTATGAATACAAGTCAGCAATATTCAGACACAAATCACAGATCTAAGCAAATATCAAACAACAATCCAGAAATAATAAACAGAAACACGATATTTATAGTGGTTCGGCTATCTCTGCCTACGTCCACTCCAAAGTTTTTATCCTTTTTATTGATTATCCTTGATGATTACAGTGAATTACCGCGATTAAAATAAAGTGATTTCCTTATAACAGCGATTATGAAGTGTAGAGTTGAATCCAGCAGAGTCTTAGTGCTCTAGAATTCCGATCCCCTTTTCTGAATGACCTGGGGCTCTATTTATAGGTGTAGGAGGCTGATATTTCGCCTAAAATCAGGGAGACCACTTCTGGCACGTGAGGGGGGCCCACGCGCCCGGCCTCAGGAAATTGGGCCCACTTTAGGATCGATTCGATCTCCATTCGAATCGATCGAGAAATCATCCAATTGATCTGAAATTTGGTGAGAACATTCTTCAATATGTATGTAAGTTCCTATAAAAATTTCATTGCATTTGGATAAGTGGATCTTGAGTTATGATTGATTCGAGTTTGGGTTGTCCGCTGCCTGTCGTCTTCGAATACAGTGCTTCGAATCCATCTTGTTCGAATCCATCCAAAGCGCGTGCGCATTGATGATGTGTCACGAATTCTCCGGGTCTATCCACCTTTGTCGCCGCGTTGAGCGTTTCTTCCCATGTTCGTATCGATCGCTTCGAATAGATACGAACATTGTTCCTAAGTCCTTCGAATCCATGAAGTCGACTCCCCACGTATCCTTCTCGAACGCCCTCTTTTTATCGATAGGTACGAATCCAAAATCAAAACTGCTACTTCCTTTTCGTATCGACAAGCGCTGATCGATACGAAGGACTTCTGCGCATCCATCCCACTGTTCTACAACGATGCAAAGCGCATCGAATTGAAGTAAACTCCTACATTTCCTTTTGATCGATACGAACTGTATCGATTCGAATCAATATCTTCCTGATCGATGTGAAGCGCATCGATACGAACCAACCCTTATACACCTATGGATACGAAGGAGACCTATGCCATCATCGAGTCGAAATCCACCTAACCTTTTCTTCCGATCGATACGAAGTAACCGAGTCGAACCCATGCCGATCGATACGAATTGTATCGATTCGAAGTGGTAACGATACGAACCGTATCGTTACGAACGCAACCCCTGATCGATTCGAACCATCCTTGCGTGCTGATGGGTTCGAACAGCATGCCCTTCCTACCTTGAATCGATCATATCTCCTTCGTACGAACTCCGATTAACCTAAAATTTGAAACATAGCCTTTCCTAGTCCTTATCATCGTCTCCAACCAATTTTGTCCCGATCGTAACTCAACCAAATTTTGACGTTATCGATTGTAGTCTTGTTTCCAATCGATCTCCAATCCCGATATCCATCATTCCATACCTATTTGTTGATATTCCAGTTTTGACCAAAAAGTGGGATAACAATGTGCAATACCAAGACAGGATGACCGGGTGTGTAAAGAGAATCTTTGTAGATTTGGTAGACATAAGTTTCCGGAATGAAACTCTAGACAAGAAGAATCCGCACACAATTCAAAGTGGCAACAATAACTTGAAGAAGAGAAAATTTAATCACCCGGGAAAACCATAGCAACGCAAGCCAGAAAGAGGACCGCAAGAAAACAATTTGAAGGATATTACTTGTTATAATTACCAATAGAAGGGTCATTTTTCCACCACCTGTAAGAATCCTAAGACTCAGGATAGGACCTAATACAATTGTCACAAAACAAGGGCACCAGAATAAGCATTGCCCACTGATAAAGAATGGATAACAGGTCAGAGTTTTTGCCATCAAAGATGAACTCTCAACTTTGACCAATGTGAAGAGCAAGAGAGTTCTAGAAGGTAAAATCTGCATTATTGAAAATCTAGTTATATTATTATTCGGTACTGGGGCTTCCCACAGCTTATTTCTAAAGAATTGGTTAATAAAATGAAACTAACCATAAAAATGTTAAATACCCTTATCTGTGTCTCTAACCCCATAGGTGGTAAAACTAATCTCGGTACAGTTTGTGAAAAAGTACAAGTTGCCTGCCTATCCTAAAAAATTTCATGTAACCTAATCATCCTCAATTTTATTGGATAAGAGATTATACTCGGCATGGATTGGTTGTCTGAATATGAAGCTGTACTTGATTGTGTCAAAAGAACGGTACAATTACAAAATAAAAGAGGTAGGCCTTTTAAAATAACGTGTGAAGTACTAAGTCCAGTAATGTATAGTTTTATATATACCCTAAATTCATTTCAGAAACATCTAGAAGAAATACCAATTATTAAGGAATTTTTAGATGTTTTTAGGGAACTTAAAAGTTTTCCCCCACAAAGGGAAATTGAGTTTCAAACCGACTTGATTTTCGGTGCAAGGTCTATTTTTCACTCTTCTCGAAGAATGGCTCCCAAGGAAGTAGATGAATTAAGGAATCAAATTGAGGAATTGTTAAAGAAAGGACTAATTAAACCAAGTCGCTCAAGTTGGAGCTCAGTAGTAGTTTACGTTGCAATGTCAGATGGCTCCCTTAGACTCTGTATAGACTATCAAGACCTAAGTAAACAAATTATTAAGAACAAGTATCCACTACCCCGTATTGATGACTTTTTTGATCGACTTCATGGTGCTTGAATATTCTCCAAAATGGACCTATCTGCCTGATTTCATCAATTAATGATAGCAAAAGATTGCATTCCTTTAATTACATTCAAAGGACCAAGTGATTTCTAAGAGTGGTTGGTTATGCCTTTTGGGCTAACCAATGCACCCGCTTATTTTATGGACCTTATAAATAGAGTATTCAGAGATGTGCTCCACAAATTCATGTTGGTTTTTATTGATGATATTCTATATATTCCAAGAATGAAGAAGAACATGAAAGATATTTAGAGATTTTGCTAGAAATATCGAGAAGGAATGTGCTCAAGGTTTTGTTCTCAAAATTCCACTTCTAGAAAGAAAAGATAAGGTTTCTTGGACATATTGTGTCAAAGGAAGGAATCACAGTTGACCTAGGGAAAATTACTGCCATTCTACACTGAAAGAAAAACCACAAACTCCAAAGAACATTTATAACTTCTTATGATTGGTAGAATACTACCGGAGATTTATTAAGGACTTTTTCAAGGTTTCCTATCACTTAACGAAGTTGCCTATGAAGGATGTTAAATTTGAATGGACGGCAAAATGTGAAGAAGCGTTCTAGGAACCTAAGAAAATGTTAACTACCACCCAAATCTTGACTATTATTGATGAAAGCGGCGGTTTAACCGTTTGTACCGATGCTTGTGGAGAAGGAGTAGGCGCATTGCTAATGCAACATATTAACCCGCCTTTTGGCAAAGCCGTGGAAATGCGGATTTAACTAAAACAATTTCACGACTATCGAGGCTGAAATATGATGGGTTCGGTTCAAATGGATGATGTTCACTTGGATAGATGGTAGGTCGTTCGATCGGAATGATGTGGTTCGAAGTGTTTGGAGTTCGACCTTGTGGCTTGGCCGTTCGGCATGGCAATGTCCGGTCGAGGTATAAAAGTTCAGGATGGTCGTTTGGCTGCGGCTCGGCATTGCCACTCGGCATTGGAAGTCGTTCGGCATAGAATGCCGTTCGTGATCGTACCTCGCTCGGCATTGGAAGCCACTCAGCATTGGATGTCGTTCAGCATCATACATCACTCGGCATTGGAAGTCTTTCGGTATTGGATGTCGTTCGGCATCGTACCTCGCTCGGCATTAGAAGTCGTTCGGCATCGTACTTCGCTCAGTATTGGAAGTCTTTTAGTATTAGATGTCGCTCGATATCGTACCTCACTCGGCATTGAAAGTCGCTCGGCATTGGATGTCTTTGGCATCGTACCTCATTCGGCATTGAAAGTCACTCGGCATTGGACGTCGATCATCATACCTCTCCTCAATCGGCATACCTCCCCTTGACCGGCAACCTTCCCTCGGTCGGCATACCTCTCCTTGGTCGGCATACCTCTCCTCGTTCGGCGCACCTCCCCTCGGTCGGCATACATCCCCTTGTTCAGCATACCAACTGCTCGAGGTCGGTCGGTATAATGAAGTAGGGTTCGGCTTTGGCCTTGGTGAGCCCAAACTACTCAGGAGGCCCAACAACCTGGTTTTTTCTACAAATACAACATGTGGGGGTTCAAAAAAGGGATCTTCTTCTCTTTGGTTCTATGACTTTCTATTCTCTAAGGCTAAGGCTGGTCTACCACTTTGTTACTGTAATCGATTATTACAGCAAAAAAAATATACTTCTGGAGTGTATGTAGGCCGGAGTTAGCCGAACCATTATAAAATCTGTTGTTCTTTATTGCTTTCGTTTTAATTTTGACTGTTCTTCACGCTATTACTCACTACATACACTTTATCTATTATGTGTGACTGCTAATCGGTGCTTTCACTTACATTCAGGTGTTAGTGACCAATTTTGGCGCTAACATTTTGGTGCTTTCACTGAGAAGGCAAGCACTCGGGGATTTTGGAACTAGGAACTTGGATTATAGAAAGCAATGGCTAGGCCATCGACAAGAAAGGAAGTGATGGAAAGAAGCAATCAGGAGGGAAGTCAAGAGGCTTCCTCTGGAGCAGGTCAAGCATCCATCTACATCACCAGAGACGAGATGGAAGCAATGTTGAAAAGACAAGAGGAGATGATGCAGGCTTTTCTCCGACAATTTGCACAAGCAGGAAATGCAGGAGCTCGGATCCGTAGAGCTGGGTTAGAAGCGCTCAACCAGCAAGGGGAGGGAATGGCTTAGGAGGAGGCAGCCCCCAATCAACGGATGGCTATCAACTTGGATGGATCTAGACTCGGGGCATACCACCGGGAAACGCTGGAACAATCCATGTAGGGATACCAGATGATGCTATGCAACCCGACACTAACAAGAATGCAGGAGTACGAGATGAGAAGTATGTGCCAGAGTTCCCTCGTGAACTCGGAGGGCAGACCGGAGGCAACGGACAAGGATTACAGCTCGGGAACAACGACAGATTAGCGGAGATGGTCAGACGGGTTGTGAAAAGTGGGTTGGTAAACAAAGACTTGGAGGATGTGAATAGGAGTCCCTTTACTCCTTCTATCAGGAAAGCTAGGAATCCACAGGACTTTAAGCCACCAACGTTGGATATGTATGATAGAAGAATGGATCCCACCATTCATCAGACAAGGTACATGAGGCATATGGAGGTGCTGGGAGCATCGGATGAGGTCATGGCTCGATGTTTCCATTGTTCTTATCGGATATCGCAGCTATGTGGTTCAGACAGCTGGAGAGTGATTCTATCGGCACATGGATATAGTTGATCGAAAGGTTTATGAGACAATTTTGGGTACACATAGTTAGACCCAAGAACATGATGACTCTGACATCTATGAAACAATAGTAAGGGGAATCGCTCAGGGATTTCTTAACTAAATTCAACGCTGCGGTAGCCTCAGTGGATCGACCCGATCCGTCAATGGTTTTGATGGCAGTAGTCTCGAGAATCGCGGATAATTCAGACTTCAAGATATCGTTGGAAAGGGACCCACCGAGGGATCTCGGGGAGTTCTACCATGAGGCGGAAAGGTTCCTAAGACAGGAGGATGCACAGGATGAGAGAGTAAGGAGAGAGGCTGAATCTTATGCAGTGAGGGGTGGAGGTTTACCCTTCGAGGATCCAAGTAAAGACGGTAAAGGAAAAAGGAAAACAAAGGGCAACGGTGGCACTTCGAAGAAACCTCGAAGGGAGTCAAAGTTTTCTTCTTACATAGATTTAACCGAGACCCTAGAAAGGATTTACTTGGACACTCGAGGGCTCCTCCGGTATCGACGGCCGACAAGGGGAGAGCCTTCTGAATACGAGCGGACATCGGGAAAGCATTGCCTATTCCATGAGCTGGATGGGCATAACACAAACGACTGCAGGCATTTGAGGGATATCATCGAGGAGCATGTAAGGAATGGCCATCAACAGCAATACATAAGGAATCGAGCTGTAGCAGTGGAACGAGAGCGGTCACCACCTACCTCTAGCGACGGTGGCACTGGGTCCAGTCAGCGCCGGCTTGTTATAAACTGAATAGTTTGATGGTTCTGAATAAGTAATAGTACTTAAAGTAATACGGTTAGGCCACTTACACACGTACGGGATCGAGGACGGTCCCTAGGCGTGCTCTGAGATGATGAAAAACTGTGCTGCTTGGGTCTATGAAATTCAGTTTTCTTTCTGTTTTTCTACAAACTTTGGTACTTTAGACATTTAATTTTCTTAGTATGGTTTTGGAGTTTCAATTGTGCTCCCGGTTTGGTTGGTTTTTGGTTTTCCATGTTGGCTTGGATGTTTGATTTTTGATATGGATTTCTAGTTTTCAGATTGGATTCGGAACAATGTACCATATAGTTTAGGTTTTACGATTGCTGTCCCGACCATAGAGATGGGGCAGTGACCACAAGTTACGTGTCCCTTCATCGGAGAGCAATGGAATGGACTCGGACAAAATACAAAAGTTCTTGGCTGGAGTGCCGAGGCCGGTGAATATAAAAGTCCTTGGACCGAGTGCCGTAGTCGGTGAATGTCAAAGTCCTTGGCCTGAGTGCCGAGGCCGGTGAATATCAAAGTCGTTGGCCGGAGTGCCAAGGTCGGTGAATATAAAAGTCCTTGGCCAGAGTGCCGAGGCCGGTGAATGTCAAAGTCCTTGGCCTAAGTGCCAAGGCCAGTAAATATAAAAGTCCTTGGCCGGAGTGCCGAGGCCGGTGAATATAAAAGTCCTTGGCCGGAGTGCCGAGGACGGTGAATATCAAACTCCTTGGCCGGAGTGCCGAGGCCGGTGAATATCAAAGTCCTTGACCGAAGTGCGGAGGCTGGTGAATATAAAAGTCCTTGGCCGGAGTGCCGAGGCTGGTGAATATCAAAGTCTTTGGCCGGAGTGCCGAGGCCGTTGAATGTCAAAGTCCTTGGCCTGAGTGCCGAGGCCGGTGAATATAAAATTCCTTGGCCGAGTGACGAGGCCGGTGAATATAAAAGTCCTTGGCCATAGTGCCGAGGCTGGTGAATATAAAAGTCCTTGGTCGGAGTATCGTGGCCAGTGAATACGCAAGACCTTGGCCAGTGAGTCGAGGCCGGATAACATACAATCCCTTGATGAGAAAGTCGAGGCTGGAACAGGATAACCCGACCCAACGAGGTCTACGGATTCAAGATTAAACCCAGAAAGGTCAAGGATTTAATAATATGGTTATAAATAGGATATGGACTTTGGATATCGGATTTGAGGCTATTCAAAACACACCTTCCAATAGCAAGGCATGTTTTGGAGGGTGAATGTTAACCTGCCTTTTGGCAAGGCCACGGACATGCGGATTTAACTAAAATAATTTCACGACTATCGAGGCTGAAATATGATGGGTTCATTTCAAATGGATGATGTTCACTTGGATAGATGGTAGTTCGTTTGGTCAGAATGAAGTGGTTTGAAGTGTTTAGAGTTCAACCTTGTGGCTCAGCCGTTCGGCATGGGAATGTCCGGTCGAGATATGGAAGTTCAGGATGGTCGTTTGGCTGCGGCTGGGCATTGCAGCAGGATGCCGTTCGCATATTTTTGCCTGGGCATATTTTGTTTCCGAGTTAGTGCAAACATAGCCTAAGTCCATGTTTAAGACAGCATAACTCTTTCATTTTTTTTACTGAAATTCATCGATTCTTTTTTGTTTGAAAATTAAAGTTTTCTACTATAAGAATACCTATTTTTCATCCAGTCTGTGGAAGTTTGATCCTTTATTTCATGCTTAAAAGTTGAACTTGTGCTGGATTTCAGGCCTGTATATTTTTGTTTTTTAAACTGTTGTAAACATGGCCGGAATCCATGTTTGAGAAAGAGTAGCCTTTTCATTTCCACTCAGAATTCATTGATTCTTTTTTGTTTGAAAGATGAAGTTTTCAAGTATGTGCATACCAATTTTCAGCTCGGTATGAGATTATTTGTTCCTTTGTTTCAGGCCTGTAATTTGAACCTAAGATGGTTTTCAGACTTGGCACATTTTTGTTTTTGAATTGTTGCAAACATGAACCGAGTCCATATTTGAGACAGCGTAACTTTTTCATTTCTAGTCGAAACTCATCGATTCTTTTTTTTGAAAGCTGAAGTTTTCTACTATGTACACACAACCTTTTAGTTCAATCAGAGGTCGTTTGGCCACTTGTTTCAAGTTTGAAAGTTGAACCCAGAGAAAATTTCAGACCTAGTTATTATTTTGCCTTGCATTTTTATGTTATTTTTCCATCCACTTTTGACTTTTGCTTCATGTTTTTGTTACATTTCTAAATTGTTTTGAGGGCTATAATGCCTATCAATAGGCTAGCCAAGTTTTGGTGAATTTGAAATTCAAATTTGAGTTAATTTTGAACGGGCATGGATTTTTCCAAACGATTTTGAAATAATTTTAAAATTGGCATTTCAAATAATTATTATGTGTTATTTTTAAATTATTTTAAGCCATAAAAAAATCTATCTATTTTCTATAATAAGGGAATTTTCAAATATTGATTTCAAAATAGATTTCGGAAAAATGGTTTTAAAAGCTTGTTTTCTCAAGTAAATTATTTCATATATAAAATACGTGTGTTTGCACTATTCGAGTGAATGAGAAGGAGAATTAAATGGTTTGGTAAAACACATGGTAAGGGACACGTGCATTTATCTTATCGGTTAATTCCTGACTTGTCCGTTTGACCGTTTTGACCTTCGGGTTGAGTTTACTGATGAGATGAGGTAAACTTTTTACTACTTTGAGTGTGAAATTTACTAGCAGTTAGTAAACCATTTAGTGTAAGCATGTGGCGTGGGACACACCTTAACGCTTTTCGGGTTCCTATCCGAAAGTTTATGAGACATTTGTCTAAGAGACGTATTTGCCAGTACTGGACCTTCAGGTCATTTGTGCTTCGGATTTTTTTTCTAAGGAACGTCTGTCATTGCGACGTATTTGTCCTTCGGGATATTGTTCTTCGGGATGTTTTTCCTAGAAACGTATTTATTGTCCTTCGAGACGTTTCTTTAAGAGACGTGGCGCCATATTTTGGGAGAACAGTATTTGGTCGGCTTCGGCCATAAGGGCGTGCTATATTTTTAAGATGATTTCAGTGATTTCCTTGTGATTTTCTTAGTGCATAGCATTTTTACATTATTGGCCATTTGAGCCGTTCGAGATATTACATATGGCGAATACATCTTTTGAAATTAAACTCCTTATCGAGTTCTATATTAGAGATTTGGGTTTGCCAATAATTGGCGTTTATTTGAGATTTATACTCTCCTTTTTGGAGATATATGTGATTGCCCTTTTCGGCATATTTTGTGTTTGAGACTTCTCTATTTAGAGAATATTTTTGTAATTTCCATTTATGGTGAATTTTGAGTTTGAGATTTGGGATTCTCCTATTTTGGAGATATGGTTCATAAAAACCATTTTAGTGGCTTTTGGGATTTCGCCGATGATATGAGGCATTTATTATACCTAATGTTATTTGGTGAGTTTATTTATTTCGAGGACATACACTTAGTGTAATTACCTTATTTGAAGTAGTGGTGTGCTCTAATTATTTTTTGTTCTCATTCAAGAGGATATCTTATCCATTACCTTATGCTCATATTATCACTTATTCTTATAAACTGATTTGTTTAGCTAGACTGGCCCCTGTATTTTATACTCGGGTTAGATGGAGTTGTTTCAGATTAGATATCTGCTTTTGGACTTTACTTGATGCTTCCGCCTTGGATATCAAATTATCCCTTTTTGTAGTTCTATAGTTGTTTTTATGACTCTGATATGTATTTATTGTTTTGGCTCGTACGTATATTGTGGTCGCCATACCACTTATGATGTATTATTTGTATTGTATTGGGATGTATCAGTATATATGTACATATATCAGTTTGATGTTCTGTGATGTGTATGCATTTAAGTTGTTCTATTTTGCTCTGATAGATCCCATAGCCACCTGTAGGTTTGTACTAAGCATTTATTTGATATGTCGATCCACTTGAGTTGGAAAATAATATAGAGCACTAATCGACGTATTCAATAGATATTTAAGACTAGGCTATAGATGGTCGCCCATAACCGTCCCTATTCTCTGCATTGGCAAACAGTGTTGCCCAGTAATACTCTTTATTAATGTGGGTCTCGGGGTGGGGCGTCAAAGCATGGTATCAGAGTTGAGTTCAGACAAAATAGGATAAGCACGGAACAAAAGCATATATTATGATATATCCAACTATTGTACAAATATTACAAATCTCTTACTCATCGTGTCCTTTGAGATAGAAGTTTGGGATATGTCTAGAATAAATTATATTCCATAATATTCCAAAAAAATAGAATTGATGACATCTTATCTTATGAGTAATCCTAAGCATGATTGTTTTATTCGAGTCCTCTTCAATACGGGTGCGTGACACCCGTCCGTAATGGAGGAGTTTGTTAATACTTTTGGATGTCCTTGTCTTGTTCTTTTATGAGGATTGCAAATCCTATTGAGTGGATCCGCAATATTTGGATAATGTATGAGGATTTGGGCTTGTTTCTTATAGCTTATCTTTTCATGCGAATTAGCACACCATTTTCTATCTAGAGTTTGGAGTGTTTGGGATGAAATGGCTTGCCTATTATCAAGCCACGTTATGTGATTCGAAGAATCCTATATTAGGTATCCTTGTTTGGCTGATTCTTTGTTTCTTGTTCTTCGGAATGTTCATAATGATTCGAAAGTCTCTGTATTTACTCTTAAGTTTCAAGATGTTGATGATATATCTCGAATTCCAATCATTGTGACTCTTTTGATTTCTGTGAGTCCATTTCGAGTATTACACCCAATCGGGCAATCACATATTGTATTGACTTCATTCCTAGTTCTTAGCCTTTCGGTCATCCTCCCATAAGGATGTCTACTAGGAAAAGAGGTGATTCATTGAATTTATTTGATATTGTCGTTCTTACCCTTTTTGAGATATCCTCTTCGGATATTCATTTGTTGATATATTTTATCATATCACTCCAATCGAAGTAACGATTTGTTGTTAATGTTACTTCACCTCATTTGAGAAGATATTTACCCTTGCTTTTATATCTCATTTCTCTCTTTTTTATCTATTATGTGTTGCTAGGTTCATTATTTAGCCTGACCCTACACCGATTTTTCATAAGCTACGAGTCATGGAGGATAGCATTACTCTAACCGCATTCCGCACTCGTTATGAGTCTTGTGAGTGGTTTATCATACCGTTCGAAATAATGAACACTCCAGTCTATTCCTTCAATCTTGATCAAGTGTTTTGGGAATATCTTGATTTGTGTTCCTTATTTTTAAGAATAAGTAATAAATTGTGTTTTGTTTTTGGGAAAAACAGAGAATATTTTGAGTATTATATATGTGGTATTTCTTTTAAAAGAAAATGAATTTTTGTGTTGGTTTGTCCGTCTAGTGCTTTAAGAATTCTGGTCAATGCGTTTAGCAAACATTATTGATAGGAATTTTCTAGACGCTGTAATGAGACAATCAGACACGGTAAATTGAGTTTTAATAAGTAAAGTTTGGAAATAATTAATATGGTGGAGTATTAATTTCCATCTTAAATGTTTAATGAAGCCATTGAACCGTAGTGAGTGTTGGATAAGTGGCGAGGCAATTTTGATCATTTGATCAACTCTACAGCCAATCAATGGGGTCATTCACTATAAATCAATGTCGAGGCAGTATCCTTATATTATTTAAAATTTGAGCAATTGAATATGGTAATTTTGGTAAGTAAAGTGAATAATTCTAATTAAGGGAATGTCTTAATTAGAACAAAATGTCATTTGATGCTTTGATTAATAAAATGATGTATTTAAGGTAAAAGAATACTTTGGTTTGAAAAATTAAAATATTAACTGAATACTTTAGTACAAGTTATTAATGATGACTATAAAATTTGTTTTGACACTTAGTTGTTTGAGTAATAGTAGAGGAAAGATATAAAACTCTATCTTAAGAGAAAATAAAGAAGTGTTAATTTATAACCTTTAGTGTAAATTTGTGAGCTAGTTTTTGTTTTAAACTTGAATAGTATTAAAACTTGTGGGTTTGAAATTACAAAATTCATTTGGAAATAAGTTTGAATTAATTATCAAATTTAATTAGTTTTATGTTGATAATTAGATGGAAATTTAATTTTTATGACAAGTGAAAATGTGAATTTTAATTGTTTTGATAAATGAACCATTTATGTACTATAATAGTTATAATTGTGAGAATAATTTTAAACTTTATATATGTGTGTATATATATATATATATATCCTAAAAATTTATTTTGGTGGATAATCAATAATCATATCTTGGTAATGGAAGAGATTAGTTATCTCTTCCAAAATTAGTTTTCATAGTTAATTGTATTTAAAGTAGATTTTGGAAAATAATGAAAATATTTCCACTTAATAAAATGTTTTATGATGATTACATAAAGTTGATCATAATTTTGTACGTCTTAGCTTTCCACGGAAAAATAAAATCATTTAATAAATGATATAGCAAAAAGCTTGTTTGAAAATGTAGTTTGAAATTTAAATGGTTTGGGAAAATTTCAAATTTTAAATTGATTTAAAAGCTGAAATTTTCTTTGGAAAAATGTTGTACTAAAACAGCGTTAACTTGAAATTTATAACTCAAATTTGTTCAATCTTTTGGTAAATGAAAGAGCTTTCAGTAAGCTATAAATTCCTTTTTACCACTTTAAAAAGTTTTTCATTTTACCGAGTCTAAAATGGGTCTGAAAGTGGGTAGACATTTCTGTCCTCTTAAGAAATTTCTAAGATTAAGCTGAAAATAAATCTAGCATAACTATCAAACCGCAAATCCAATTTTGATGATGTTTATATTGCTGGAAAGGTTAGACTTAGTAGAACAACATTCATTTTATAATAGTTATTAGATTTTGTTGTTTGCTATGTCAAAACATGTCTTCTTTATGGCATGTTTGAAATGAAATTGATCTATTTCCCCTTAATAGTTAAGTGTAGAACTTCTTATTTATAAACATGAACATTATCATCTATTTGAGTTAAGTACAGGTAAAAGAGGATAGTTGGAATATATTATGAGCAGAAAGTGTACATATATATAAGTTTGTGCAAACTCGCTTTAAAATGCTAAAAAGGAAGGTATGTTTTTGGATTAAAATTTTAAAGTGTTAAATGATGATATATATTGTGTTTCTGAACAAATGGTCGATTTATATTATGTAAATCATTTTTTTAATATTGTACATGCCCTCCATTCAAAGGAGACTCTACCGATTTTTCCGAAAATTTATAACACTTAGAGAATTTGAGAAACAAATTAATAATAATAATAATATATGTTGCAACTAGAGAATACCTATGGAAGAATTAGAGAATAAATAACTTAAACTTTATTTAATCTAATGAATTTAAATTTAAAATCTAAGTAAGAATCTTTAGAGATTTTCAAATGTTGAAAATTTTAAATTTTAAATTTTGTAGATAATGGGTTGGAAAACTTTAAAAATATTTGATTAGTGAGAGAGGGTTTATATATCTATTCCTTAAGTCTTAACTTGCCTTAATGCAATTATTTTACGACTTGTATTTATGCTGTCATATGAGTTTGGTGGTTTTGGGGGAAAACCACCTACCTCTTGTAGGGTTTTCTTTCCACAATAGTGGTCAATCTAATATTGGAATGAATCCTTTCGTAGTTTTATACGGAAAGTCGTATCGATTATAATTTTATGGGTTGGAGTTCGGGATAAAGTTGTGACTAAATACCGACTTTGTTCATGAAGCTTCTTAGGAATCAATCTCACCCGATTTATCTATTGCGTAACATCTTATCCATGTTTTGCTTGAAGGTGAAACGCCTTCGAAATAGGAATGTATTGCTCGTAGAAATTCAATGGTCCGTGAATCCCAGTAATTCAACTTGGTAAACCATAGAATTAATCGAGCAATCTTATCTTAGTTTTCTATCATCTTATGTTGAGGGTGGGAAATTTTAAATTTGAGCTTATCTATCTTCCTTTGTTTTGATGAAATCAAAATGTTGAGCACAAACTTTTCTCCAGAAATTGCAAGGACGCAATTATATAAGGGGGGAGTCTACAACAACCCTAATTTGGAGACTACCCAACAATTTCGAATTTTAACGGTATGTTATAATTTAATATTGTGATTTAAAATAAAATTGGGGATTTTATATATTTAGAATAAACAATGAATCTTGCAACTAAAATGAGAAAACAAAATTTCAAACTTTACTTTATTTGGTTAGTGTGATAGCAAATGGAAAATAACATTTTTTAGAGAAAATGCAATGATCGTATTAACTATTGCCCATTTACTTCTTTTAAAACGTTTTAAGAAAGGTATGTGATTTTTAAAGGTGGTTTAAATAAAAAGGTGGAAAATGGTCTAAATTATGTTTTGGCTATAAATTAAGTTTGGAAATGGTTTAAAATATTATTTTTAACCGAGAAAAGTTTTTTTGTGAAATTTTAGAAGTTAAAAATATTGTTTTATTCTTTTATTTGAGTAAAGCATGAAGTTTTGTTAAATAAAGGATTTTAATAATAAAGATGTTTTAAAACATAAATTTAATTTTTTTATATGGTGGAAAATATTTTATTTATAGTATAGGTAATTTTACATATATTATTTGTGTGAAAATAGGAAGAAAATAACATTCGTTTATAACATAATGTGAAATATATGTACATATTGGTTTTGTGTTAATAAAAATCAACCTATGCCATTAAATTTTCTTTTAATGAATGGGTCCAAAGCCCATTAGTGCTCATTAACTTGATGAGAAGGTGAAATAGTCTATAGTACGTTCTTTTACCTCACCTTCTTCTCTAACGCCAGAAAATAGAAAAGAATGTAACCCAACTCCATTTTCTCCAATCCAAGGCTTTAAACTCAATTTCTTCAATGCAAACTGAAATCTTTTTCAAACTAGAGAATAAATCTAAAGGTAATCAAACTCTGAACCCTTCAATTTCATCAAATTCCTAATTTCAGTAGTAGGTTTTCGAATTTACTGTATATCTCTTCTTGCATGTATTGTATCTTTCTTCTATAAGTTATTAAAGGCCAATTTCACTTCCAAGCTCCAAACTTTTTGCTTAAATCCAAGTTTTTGCTCAACAACAGCACGGTGAGTTGAACAAACTCACATAATCTAGCAAAATAATGCATCTAATTGCAAAAACTGTAAATAGTTTAGCTTCAGCAGAAATATTTTTCAGCTTGCTTCTCTTTTGTTTAAAACTGTTCCTTAGTGCTTCTTTAGAGGCATGTATCTTTTGATTCCGGTAACAAAACACTACCAACCTCTTTCTGATGATAGATTTCATGTTATATTTTGTCTTTGTGAAATTTGGTTGAAAAATATTGTAATTTGAGTGTTCAAAAATTTGCTGCAAAATAAAAAAAACCCAGATTTTTGCCTAGGAATATTTTGTTTTCGAAATACTACAAACATGACCTGAGTCCATGTTTGAGACAGCGTAACTCTTTCATTTTTTTACTAAAATTAATCGATTCTTTTTTGTTTGAAAGATAAAATTTTCTAATATACGCATTTCAATTTTCAGCTCATCTGAGGTCGTTCGGTCCTCTGTTTCATGCCTGAAATTTAAACGTGTGGTATGGGATACACGTTAACAATTTGGGGTTCCTATCCGAGAATTTGTAACACATTTGTCTAAGAGACCTATTTGCCAATACATGACCTTCGGATCATTTGTCCTTCGGGTTGTTTGTCTAAGAGACGTTTGTCATTGCAATGTATTTGTCCTTCGGGATGTTTGTCTAAGAGACGTATTTACTGTCCTTCGAGACATTTGTCTAAGAGACGTGGCCCCTTATTTTGGGGGAACAGTACTTGGCGGGATTCGGCCATAAGCACATGCTATATCTTTGAGATGATTTCATTGATTTCCTTTTGATTTTTCGAGTGTATCGCCTTTTTACATTATTGGCCATTTGAGCCATTCGAGATATTACATATGGCGGTTACATCTTTGGAAATTGAACTCCTTATCGAGTTCTACATTTGAGATTTGGGTTTACCAACACTTGGCGTTTATTTGAGATTTACTCTCGTGTTTGGAGATATATGAGATTGCCATTTTTGGCGTATTTTGTGTTCGAGACTTCTCTATTTAGAGAATATTTTTATGATTGCCATTTATGGCGAGTTTTAGGTTTGAGATTTAGGATTCTCCTATTTTGGATATATGTTTCAAAGAAACCATTTTAGTGGCTTTTGAGATTTCAACGATGATATGGGGCATTTATTATACTTAGTGTTATTTGGTGAGCTTACCTATGTCGAGGACGTACCCTTAGTGTAATTTCTTTATTTGAAGTAGTGGTATGCTCTTATTGTTGTTTCTTCTCGTTAGAGAGGATATCTTACCCTTAACCTTATGCTCATATTATCACTTATTCTTACAAACTGATTTGTTTAGCTAGACTGACCCGTATATTTTATACTCGGGACAGACCGGGTTGCTTCAGGTTAGATACCTGCTTTTGGACTTTACTTGATGCTTCTGCCTTGGATATCATCTTATCTCTTTTTGTAGTTTTATAGTCGTTTTGTATGACTCGGATATGTATTTATTGTTTTGGCACGTGCGTATATTGTGGTCCTCATACCACTTATGATGTATTATTTGTACTGTATTGGGATGTTTCAGTATATATGTTTATATATGTGTTTGCTGTTCTGTGATGTGTTATGCATTTAAGTTGTTATATTTTGTTTTGATAGATCCTATAGCCACCTGTAGTTTTGTATCAAGCATTTATTGGATAGTCAATCCATTTGAGTTGGAAAAAAATATAGAACACTAATCGACGTACTCAATAGATATTTAAGACAAGACTATAGATGGTCGGCAACATCCTACTATTTTGGACCATCCAAATCGACAATAAAACCACATATGTCGTACTTGAATAATTCAAAACAACATATTGTTAATAAACTTTGGGGCAAATAACATCAATCATGGAATCACAGACACAGAATATCAGAATAACTTGCAGCGGAATAAAATAAACAGAGTAGTTCATGAAGCTACTAGATACATAGTCTCAAAATAGATACATAATACCAGAGTCTGAAAGCAAATACAACTGAAAATCTAAATACATAAATCCACTAATAAATAAGCATAGGCTGTATGGAAATAACTGAATAGAAATAATAGATAGATAGCCATATCTCTAGCAGATCTCTTGCTTCAAAAGATAAATTCAAAGCTATGATACCCACGCTGACCCGAGCGTAAAGCAAAACAAAACACTCGAGTCAGGACATACATACTTATAAAATATAAATCAACTCAAGTGAACTGTATAAAAATGCATAATTAACTTAAAGGATGCTTGGGATCGCCCATCCTTTAAGGATCCGTTAAACTATCTTCTATGTAGTAATATACGCTATTATAATAATGTCTATAGTAAAGTAAAAGAATTAAAATAGCATTAAGGCATTACCCAATATCCCCCTTAAAACATTTTTATATATTCTCATAGTCTATACAATATCGTAGTCTCCCCCGTGCTGGTAGTCGTAAGAGGGCGCTCCATAGGTATAGTACAAAACAAACTCGTAGTGGTCTTGATAAGGTAGGTGACATGGCACAAATAGGCAATGCCAGGGTAGATATACCAATTACACTTCCGGGCTCTTGGTGATGCATAGCCGCAGCTACCATCCAACTCGATCCACACTCTCAAATCAAAGGTGCGCACAATCACAAAGTAATAGAATGGCAATCGAAGAAGTGTGTCTGACTGGAGGAGCTACCTCACTTGGCCCGTCAATTGCTCCTATTTTAGCCACCTTAAGCTAACTCACGGGAGTAGGGTCCACGTATATACCTCAAATAGAACATCGCCAACCACCTACTTCATTCTAGAATCTCCACCGCGTGCACGGTTGTTAAAGCAGTTTTCGGTATTGGCAGAGAGTATGACAATAATCGATCCCTGTCTCATTAAAAGACAAACGTTATTATAACCCATGGCTTTTTTTTCCAATGATTCAAATTTCATATCAGAACATATTCACTTCAAAACCATATAAATCGGATATTGTTATTCCTTAAAGATAATATTCATTTTCAAAGTCGTAACACTTTCAAATTTATACACTTGATTATAACACTTTGAAAACATAATATTTTAGAAACCATCTTTGAAAACGTAACCTTTTAGAAATCATAAATTTTGGAACATAGCTTTAAGAAATCATAGCATTTTGAATTCATTACCTTTTTGAAATCATATCATTTTGAAAACATAATACTTTCCACTATAACAGTTTATATAATCACAATATTATATATACTTACAATTTTAACATAGTTATTGTATAAAATCTATTTTGTTATACTAAATTATTTATTTGGATATTAAATAAACTATGATTTTAGTTACATAAAATTTATTACTATAATGTCCAATTAAAGATTTAATTTCTTGTATTAAGTTAAAAGTACATTTTTAACTTAAAAATTTATTATAGTAAAGAAAATATTATTTTTTTATTAAGATATACTATTACATTAGTTAAAATTTACATTACTAGGTTAGATTAAAATATTATTATTAAGTTACATTGGATTATTAAATTAAATTCCTTTATTATAAATCAAATCTTAAATTACACTTTATACCATTTATTTACTTATAAAATTTTCAACACATAAATATATAAATTTTATAAAATCATTAACGTAAATTAAAATTCGTATATTTAAAATCCAAAAATACTTAATAATTTCTAGAAACTTATTTTTAAAACCAACCATGGGTATGTATAAAATTTTCTAACCTATGGTAAAGTGATACGGATATGTATCATCTCAATAAGAAATTATTAAATTTCCGAGTACATATCATTTCAAACTGCAATCCCGAGTCAAATAAAAATGGCTTGAGCCAATCATTTCAGCTCATAATAATTTTTCTGGACTCTAAAGATCGTTCGGGTATGTATCATTTCAACCCATAGTGAGGGAACTTGCAGTGTGACAACAGAATATGAAACAAACAGAATAATGTACAACATATCATGGCATATGATCAAACAGGTAGAACATCATGTCAGATAACATAACATAAACAGATAAGAAACTACTAACATGTATATACATCTCAATACAATTCAAATGACATTGATTCACCAAAATGTAAGTATGTAGTCGAGAGTGATTACTCACCTTCTTTGTCTAGAGTAGATGATTCCAAACTGAACACAACAACTTCGAATAAGCATGACAATCACGAACAAGCTTGAGTGGAAGGAGAATCCAAATCCAAAGCATAGAAAAATAAAAAAACAATATGTAAACAAATAAATTTACATAGATAAAAATATCATATAAATTTTTCAAAGAGCAAGTGAAAATAGGCTAGGTCAAAATGGCTACATGGCTCGACCATGGTGATGATTTGGGCTCGACCACACTATGTTTGGGTTCGGCCTAAACTAAGCTAAGGGGTTCGGCCTATGTTGGAGTTTTGGTCAAGGCAAGGCTCGGCTAGATGAAGAAAGTGTTTGGCCATTGTGGCTAAGCAAGGCTCATGGCTAGGAAGGCAAAAGGAAGGGAAGGAAAAAGGTTCGGCCATGGCAAGGTATGGCTAAGGAAAGGTCATGAAGTGTTCGGCCTTGTGCTTGGTGGTTCGGCCTAGGATTTTGAAAAGGGGAGAGTTCGACCATGGTGAATGCTATGTGATGATGGTGGCCGAGCATATGGGAGTGGTAGGGGAAGGTCACGGCTTGTATTGGTGGTAGAGGTGGTCGACTTTGGTAGGGAGGAAGTCGGCCTTGGTTGGAGAGGAAGGAGGTGGAGATGATGGCCGAATATAGGAGTGGTGAAGGATAAAAATTAGAGGGAAAAATTGAAAAAAAAGACAAAGAACTCACTGTATTTTTTCTGAGCGGGTGGAAGAAGAAGATGAGAAGTGAAAAGTTGAAGAAAGTTTTTGTACGTATGTATTTCTCAATAGGTGGCTTTTCAAAATGTACTGACTATTCATATGACTCTTAACATCCTAGCCCATTCACCTAAGCATATCAACACAAACAAGCTAAAGCCTAAACCAAATCTAGCCCAAAAACCAAAAATAAAATAGGATAAATAAAGTATGAAAATAATGGCATGTAATACACTAAAAATTACAGATTTTGAAAAGTAGAAATCAGAATTTAACAAAATGAAAAGTAGAGAGAATGTTAGAATCAAATTTAGCTTCATAAAAAAACAATAAAAATTTAAAATTTTCAACTGGAAGTCAAACTTTGACCGTGTTTGACCAAAATTTAAATTTTCAGAAATTTTTAATTTTATTAGATTAGGAAAAATATTTCACAACAAATCCCAAAAATATATATATACTTCCAAATTTATCAATTTTAAATAATTTAAATCAAAGTTTCAAATAAAATCCAATTTAAAATATTTGCTAAATTTACAGGTTGTAACACTTTCATCTACTCAAAAAAATTCGTCCTCCAAAAAGAATGAGGCACTGGGAAAAACAAAGAAAGATAAGGGAGTATAACAAACAGTACCTAAAACAAACGATTCCAGATTTGAAGCATGAATGCTCTCCTCGGTCTCCCTAGTACAATCCCGATCATCAGTACTCCTCTACACTTTGACCAGGTTCGTACTCAAAGATGGATCATGAAGATACCGACGAAGGTGCGAAACATGGAACACATTATGCACTCCAAAAAGCTTCTCAGGCAAATACAAACGATAAGCTAAAGGACCAACTCTCTCTAAGATGCAAAAGGACCAATAAATCTTGGAGCAAACTTCCCTTTCCAGCCAAACCAAATTAGATTCTTCAATGGAGAGATCTTAAAGAAAACCTGATCACCAATAGAACACTGTAGACTCCTCCCTATGCATATCAGCATACTTCTTCTGCCTATCCTGAGCAATCTTCATCTTCCTCCTAATCTCCTAAATCTTCTCAGATTCTTCAAGTATCATATCAGGACAAAGAACCAAACGATTATCGGATTTAATCCAGCAAGATGGAGATTTGCAAGGTTGCCCGTAAGGAGCAGCAAATAGAGCCATTGCGATACTAGCTTGAATTCGAAAGATGGAATAAGATAGATAAAGGCTAAAGACAACCTTAAACAGAAGATTCGATATTGTACCTAATAACTGTTGTTATAGGTGAATTCAACGAGACGAAGATGATCTACCCAAGATCCTCCATAATCAAGGACATAGGCACGAAAAAGATCTTCTAGAATCTAATTCATTCTTTCGTTTGACCGTCGGTCTACGGATGGTACTGTGCTCAGATTCAGGAGAGTACCTAAAGCTTCCTGAAAAAATCTCCAAAACTGACTGGTAAAGATGGGATCTCTATCAAAAACAACATTGATAGGAACACCATGAAGTCGAACCATCTCTCTCATATAAACCTCACCTAAACTCGAAGCAGAACAGTTGGACCTAACCGAAATGAAATGAGCTGACTTGGTCAAACTATCCACAACTACCCAAATACTCTAATTACCCCTCCTAGTCCTCGATGTTCCATCATCAAAATCCATAGAAACCCATTCCCATTTCCAATTGGGAACCTCAAGGGGTTGCAATAATCCAGCAGTCTTCTGATGATCAGCATTTACATGTTGACAAGTCGAACATCTACTAATAAAAAGGAAGATATCACGCTGCATACCACTCCACCAATACAACTTCCTCATATCCTGATACATCTTCGTCACACCTGAATTAATAGAAAGTCTGGACCGATGATTTTCCCAAAGTAACTCATGGCTCAATCCATCGACATTCGGGATACAAATCTGACTGTTAATCCTTAAAATCCCTTTATCATCGATCTAAGCTCCAGTACCATCTTGGCTACTACTAACCCTATTATGAACATTCTCCTTAGTAAGCCTTAGCATCCTATCCCCATCTTGCTTAGCAACAATACGATCTATAAGAGGAGAAGAAATAACAAGCTGACACAACATCGCCTTCTTCCGACTTAAGACATCGGCTATAACATTAGCTTTCCATAGGGTATAGTTGATGTCGAGGTCATAAAAAGATAGAAACTCAAGCCATCTAACCTGCCTTTGATTCACCAAGCAACATATCAAAAGCATCGAAACCCAAAATATAGAAATCACCACAAAAGTGACGGTCGAAATAGAAGAGTTTCACTTTGTTACAAATCCTATTAAGTTTCGCAGGACCACCAATAGGACTAGTAACACACAAAGGTTCAGCTGCAAACTTAGGTGAAAGAATATACTCAAACTTATCACAAAGATCCATAGAAATAAAACTATGAGAAGCTCCAGTGTCGAATAGAACTAGAACAGGAAAATTAAACAAAGTAGATGTGCCATGGAGAGTACCTTGAGTATCACCAGGAGTAAGTAGAGTGGATGAAGTAACTGCAAAGATACTAGATGGCTTGCCCTTCTGCTAAGTAGGACAATCCTTCTTGAAGTGGCCAGGCTACAAACAAACATGGCAAAGATCACGCCTAGTCATATGAACTAGAGGAACAACAGCTCCAATTGAACTAGGATAACTATTGGCACAGTGTCCCTTCTGGTCACACTTAAAGAAGGTGATGGAAGAAAGATCAATAGGCTGCCTCTAAGAAGAAGATCCTAAACGTGGATTCTTAAGCCAATTCTTCTTCTGCAGATGGAAATTAGGCTTACACTTCTTAGAGTTGCTAGAAAAAGGCTGAGATGAAGATGCATAAGCAACAAATGGATCCTCATAAGTGGAGTTCTCATATCTAATGGTCATATCCATCAATCCAGTAAAAGGGCTATGCATATAAGAAATCAGACGATCATAATAATCTAGGCGAGGTCCAGCTGTAAACTTCTTATTCTTCTTAAAAGGGTTATAAATCAAGCTAGGACCAAACTGGGAAAGTTTATTGAACTTCGCTCATACTCAAAAATGACATATTCCCCTGCTTAAGATCCATAAACTCCCTATATAGCTGAGACTTCCCGGCTTTGGGCATCCACTTAGCCACAAAAGCATCCCTGAAATATGATATCCAAACTTAGGAAAGATTCCAAAGAGATAACTAAACCAAACTCAAAAACCAACTCAAGATAATACATAAACTGCTCCCAAGAGATATTTGCCTCAATAGTATGGGCTGTAACAGACTCCCACCAATACTGGGCTGCCTCCTGCAACTACCATGCTACCAACTGACACTTCTAAGTGTCGGTGATCTCAAGACCAGTGAAAATCCTCCCTAAACTCCTCAGCCAATGCTGAGCCTCAATGATGCTCGCTGTCTCAGTGAACTTGGTACCACCAAGCTGAGTGAAGTCCTTATAGAGAGTGGTGAACCTAATGGGTGCAACAGGCTATGCAACTGGGGAAACACCATGACCCCTACCTCTAGCACTCCTACGATTCATCCGAAAAATTCAAGAATGAATTTTAGGACAAAGATAAAGGAAAAATTCAAACTAGAATGGAAATTCTAATCAAAGAATTCAATTAAACAAGGTAGATTCGAAAAGAATGGAATTCTAAGAAAAGAAATTAGATTTTAAAATAAAAAAATTTATACCCAAATAATCCTTTAAAATCGTTTAAAAACCATTTATACTTAAATAAATTCTCTCGCAAGGAATGATTCTAAGGCTTATTTTTCTCATTCTAGGGTATTTCAACCCTATCTCTAATGAGTTTTTTCCCCACAGGTTATGGTTTGCCTAAAACCAAAGCTCTGATACCAAATGTAACATCCCGCTATTTTGGACCATTCAAATCAACAATAAAACCACACATGTCGAACTTGAATGATTCAAAACAACATGTTGTTAATAAATTATAGGGCAAATAAAATCAATCAAAGAATCACAGACATAGAATATCAGAATAACTCGTAGCGGAATAAAATAAACATAGTATTTCATGAAGCTACTAGATACATAGTCTCAAAACAGATACGTAATACCAAAGTTTAAAAGCAATACAACTGGAAATATAAAAAAATAAGTCCACTAAAACATAGGCATAAGCTAAATGGAAATAACTGAAATAGAAATAATAGATAGATAGCTAAATCTCCAGCATATCTCCAGCTCCAAAAGATGAATCCAAAGCTGTGATACTCAGACTGACCCAAGCGTAAAGCACAAAAAAACACTTGAGTCAGGACATACATACTTATAAAATGTAATAAACTCAAGTGAACTATATTAAATACATCAGTAACTTAAAGGATGCTTAGGATCGCCCATCCTTTAAGGATCCGTTAAACTGTCTACTATGTAGTAATATACGCTATTATAATAATGTCTATAGCAAAGTAAAAGTATTAAAATAGATTTAAGGCGTTACCAATATCCCCCTTAACACACTTTTATATATTCCCATAGTGTATGCAGTACCGTAATCTCCTCCGTACTGGAGGTCATCGGAGGGCACTCCATATGTATGGTACAAAACAAACTATATTAAATACTCTATGCTGGTAATGCATAACCGCCGCCCAACTCGATCCATTCTCCCAAATCAAAGGTGCGCACCAAATCAATCACAAAATAATAGAATGGCAATCGAAGGAGTATGTCCGATCAGAGGAAATACCTCATTTAGGCCGTCAATTGCTCCTGTTTTAGCCACCTTAAGTTAACTCACGGGAGTCGGGTCCACATATATACCTCAAATAGAACGTCGCTAACCACCACTTCATTTGGAATCTCCACCGCGTGCACAAGTGTTAAAGTAGTTATGGGTATTGGTAAAGAGTATGACAATAATCGATCTCGGTCTTTTTAACAACCAAACGTTATTATAACCCGTGGTTATTTATTTTCAAATGATTCATATTTCATATCAAAACATATTCACTTCAAAAATATATAAATCCAATATCGTTATTCCTTAAAGATAATATTCATTTTCATAGTCGTAACACTATCCAATTTATACACTTAATTATAACACTTTGAAAACATAAAATTTTAGAAACCATAACAATTTGAAAACGTAACCTTTTAGAAATCATAACATTTTGAAACATAACTTTAAGAAATCATAGCATTTTGAATTTATTACCTTTTTAAAATCATAGCATTTTTAAAACATAATACATTCCACTATAACAGTTTATATAATCACAATATTATATATACTTACAATTTTAACAGCAATTATATAAAATCTATTTTATTATACTAAATTATTTATTTGGGTACCAAATAAACTATAATTTTACTTAAATAAAATTTATTACTATAATGTCCAATTAAAGCTATAATTTCTTATATTAAGTTAAAAGTACATTTTAACTTAAAAATTTATTATAGTAAAGATTTTTTTTTCATTTGTGGTACTATTACATTAATTAAAATTTACATTGCTAGGTTTGATTAAAATGTTATTATTAAATTAAATTGTATTATAAATTAAATTAAATTCCTTTATTATAAATCAAATCTTAAATTACATTTTAAACCATTTTTTTACTTATAAAATTTTCAACACATAAATATATAAATTTTATAAAATCATTAGATTAAATTAAAATTCATATATTTAAAATCCAAAAATACTTAATAATTTTTACAAAATTATTTTTGAAACCAACTACGGGTCTGTATAAAATTTTCTAACCTATGGTAAAGTGATACGGATATGTATCATTTCAATCCGAAATTATTAAATTCTCGGGTATATATCATTTCAACCTGAAATCGAAAGCCAAATAAAAATCGCTCGAGCCTATCATTTCAGCTCATAACGATTTTTCCCTATTCTAAAGATCGTTCGAGTATGTATCATTTCGACACATAGTGAGGGGAACTTGCAGTGTGAGAACAGAATATGAAATAAACAGAATAATGTATAACATATCATGGCATATGATCATAACAGGTATAACATCATGTGAGATAACATAACATAAACAAACATGAAACTAAAAACATGCATATACGTCTCAATACAATTCAAATGACATCGATTCACCAAAATATAAGTATGTAGTCGAGAGTGATTGCTCACCTTCTTTGGCTAGAGAAGATGATTCCAAACAAAACACAATAAGTTCGAATAAGCACAACAATCACGACAAGCTTGAGTGGAAGGAGAATCCAAATCCAAAGCATAGAAAAATAAATAGATATACACGTAAATAAATAAATTTACATAGATAAAAATATTATATAAATTTTTCAAAGAATAAGCGAAAATAGGCTAGGCCAAAATGGCTACAAGGCTATGCTATGGTGATGATCTGGGCTCAGCCATACTCTGTTTGGGTTTTGCCTAAACTAAGCTAAGAGATTCAACCTATGGTAGAGTTTGAGTCAAGGCAAGGCTCGGCTTGATGAAGCAAGAGTTCGTCCATCAGGGCTAAGGCAAGCTCACGGCTAGGAAGGAAAAAGGAAGGGAAGGCACAAGGTTCGGCCATGGCAAGATTTGGGTAAGGAAAGGTCATGAAGTGTTGGACTTGTGCTTGGTGGTTCGGGCTAGGATTTAGACAAGGGGAGGGTTGGGCCATGGTGAATGCTATGTGATGATGGTGGCCTAGCATATGGGAGTGGTAGAGGAAGGTCACGGCTTGATTTGGTGGTAGAAGTGGTCGGCTTTGGTAGGGAGTAGGTCGGCCTTGGTTGGAGAGGAAGGAGGTGGAGATGATAGCCGAATATAAGAGTGGTGAAGGAGAAAATTTAGAGGGAAAATTTGAAAAAAGAGAGGAAGAACTTACTATATTTTTTTCTGAGCAGGACAAAGAAGATGAGAAGTGAGAAGTCAGAAGAAAGTTTTTGTATGTTCATATTTCTCAGTATGTGGCTTTCCAAAATGTAATGACTATTCATATGATTGTTAACATCCTAGCCCATTAGCCTAAGACCATCAACACAAACAAGATAAATCCTAAACCAAATCTAGCCCAAAAACCAAAAATAAAATAGGACGAATAAAATATGAAAGTATTTGTGCGTAATATGGTGAAAATTATAGATTTTGAAAAGTAGAAAACAGAATTTATCAAAATGAAAAGGAGAGAGAATGTTAGAATAAAATCCAGCTTCATATTCAAATTTAAAATTTTCAACAGGAAGTCAAACTTTGACCAAATTTGACAAAAATTTAAATTTTCATAATTTTTTTAATTTTATTAGATTTAGAAAAATATTTCATAACAAATCCCAAAAATATATATTAAAATCCCAAATTTATCAATTTTAAATCATTTAAATCAAAGTTTCAAATAAAATTCCATTTAAATATTTACCAAATTTACGGTTGTTACATGGTCGCTCCTAACTAGCCCTATTCTCCACATTAGCAGACAGTATTGTCCAGTAATACTCTTTGTAAATGTGGATCTCGGGATAGGGCGTCGCAGCATGAAAGCTTTTTGTGAAAGAGCTCACGAGTACATACAAATAGAAAAAGCCGAGGCCGTAGAATTACCTTCATCTGAGAGAACTCCTGCTCCCCACAATGGGAAGAAGAGGGGATAGAAGGATACATCCACTTATGAGGCAATAGAGAGAATTTAACTTCACAGCTAAAACTCTCCTCACCCATACACCTGGTCAAATATATGAGATGACCGGGACTAAACTAGCCTACAACATCCCTAACAGAGGAAAGAAGCCATAGCAAAACATGGAGGAGCATATTTCACTTCCACAGAGCCAATGACCACATATTGATAATTTTCGATGTTTGGGGAATGAAATCGAGAGACTTACTCAAAAGGGATACCTAGATAGCTATCAAAAAGAAAGCAATATGGAGAGAACTGGAAATCTCACTCCACATCTGGATGAAGGTCTAGCGGAAACCACTCCAATTTCATAGCTTCAATCCATAGAGGACCACACCTCATTGGGAACAAAAAAAGCACAGGATACGTATATACAAGAGGCCAAAGTAGAGCAAATAACCATACTCCATGCGAAGCAGTAGCCCGCTCAGGACATAATCTACACTGTTGCTAATGCTGTTGGGTTGGTATTTCCATGTCAAGACCCACTGATAATTACAACATAGATCTCATACAACACCATGAAGAAAACCTTTGTGGATTCTGGAAGCTCTGTTAACTCATTTTCAAATCCATATTTGAAAAGATGAAGCTTTTATTAGTCATACTGAAGCCAAGCCCTGAACTAATTTATGGCTTCAATAATACTACAACTGTTTCTAACGGGTCAACACATCTTCTCGCCACTCCTAGGACTGCCCCCACTTCACATATCATTTTACGCGAACTTCTTGATCATTGACCAACTGTCTTTCTACAATGCATTCTTACTAATTGACATGGGGGCAGTAATTTCTCAAAAAGATTTGCTAATTGTTAACAAATTTCTTTACTAACCAAATATGCAAGATGCGATGAGATTAATTTCTATAAGGGCTTAAGTAGTCTTATGCAAGCTTGGGAAAATATGGAAGTCTAGTTCGAGTCCAAGTGAAGTCATTTTCATGTTCATTATTCAAACTCAAGTCCAAACGATAGTCGTATACTTGTCTATAATTCAATAAAAGTCGAATATAGTCATTCGAAAGAAGTATGCTATGCAAAAAGTTCATTTTTCAAATCCTTATGGGTACAAAATTCGCAACTCATGATTGGCTCTAAATTCCTCAAATTTATTTAGGGTTACAGCTTTTAAAATTTGAGAAGGAGAGAAGAATTAATCAAACTTATTGAATGGCCAAGGGGTCTATTTATGGAGGTAGGCGGCATGGTTGACATATGTCCATCAGCTAGATATTCGACATCTCCTATCTATTGTTGATATTCATCATCCCTTGCCATTGATAGAACTTTGAAACCCCCTCTTGCTTGCATGTGACTCGATATCAGTTGTTGTAGCAAAGGCTTGTATAATTTTCCATTCTCACTATCAAGAAGATCAATATTTTGGCATGGCACCTCTCATTTGTTACATGCTCTATATCAATCTACGTTGTAGAGCTTCTGCATTCTTTGTGCGGTACAAGTTTGGTATCCATTAACGTTTAGTGTTCTGATACCTCCATCGTCTCTCAAAAACTCGATGCGTTCTCTTTATTGTCAATCATTCGATATCGTCCTCTACTCTTGATGCTCGATAACCTTTATGGTTGTTGAGGTTCGGCACCATCTTCCTGTGTCTTTATCATCCCAGATATCTTGGGCTCAATATCCTAAGTATTTATTTTTTGGCACCTCCATTACCATTCGAAAATTCGATATCCTATTGTTGTTAGGCCTTCCATATCTCTTTTTAACATTGTTGGTCGACATTGTCTATTATTTATTAATATTAAATTTAACAATTTAGTTATCAAATAAGTCGCTATACATGAAATTTAAGTTATTTAACTAATAAAATTAACTTTTCAATATTTAAAATCAATTAAGTAATTTAAATTAGGATGATTGAAATTCTTGGTCGTTATAGAAAAAACAAGATTTCCACTCACTAAAACGACCCACAAATTCATCACTTTGAAATTTTTTTATAAGATTTCATAACATAAATATAATGTTTTGAACAATAAATAGTATAGGTAATCTGATTTTGAACAAATATCTACAAAGGTATACACCTTGGAAAATATTGACAAAATGACCGAAAACTGTTTCATCAATAAGCAGTTCTTAGATCATCTAACATCGTGCACGGAGCTGGATACATACAATTGATTATCTATATGAATAAGAATACGTAATAAAATTATTTATTTTACTTTGAAATTTTAATCCCTTTTATGACATCATCAATGATATAGCTATTTTAGAATAAATGATTTTTGAATCTAAATTGGGTTTAAAGAATATGATAATTATTTTATTTATTAAATAAGCCCTTTTAATCATTAAACAATGATAGAAATAATATTATCAAACTTTATTTACATATATATATTAACTAAACACTAAAAAAATATAACCAGAAATCAGAATCTAGTTTCGTAACGATTCAACGTAGAAACATTGTATAACGTTATAGATTATTGTGATAGACATATGCACATATGCATGTGCACATACATATACATGCACATATATGTCACATGCACACATATACATACATATAGCATATATAAACATATATACATATATATATATATATATATATACACACATATATATATAATACAAAGTATCTAAGATATTTTCCTAAACTTCATCCTTATGCACCCTAAAGTCAACCCTCTTACACAGTAGTACACGCACATGGAGTAGCCACATGGGGGGTTATTTCGGCTGTGCAAGGTAATGTAGGAGTAAGTAAAATGGATGAGGTAATGGTGATGTTTTGGCAAATAAATATAGTGATATTTACTTCACATATTTGCCTACAAATGCCCACCGCTCATCTTCAGTTCCATTCACATTTTCCTCTTCATTTTCCTAAGCTTCCTTTCCTCTTTGTACATTTCATTAATGGCTTCCTACCTTAGGAAATTAATAAATAAGATAATGGAAAAAATTAATTAGAATTACACACACACACACACACACACACACACACACACATATATATATATATATATATATATATATTATCCGAACACATCCAAAGAAAATCTCCTCCATCTCTCCTTCTAAACCCACGACCACGCCATCCACCATTGAAAGGCCTAGCCTTACCTCTCTTCCTAGCAAGTCTATAAGCAAGCAAGCACCAAGGCCAAGGCCGAGCCCATCTATGAGCTATAGTGCAAGCTTAGCAAGCTAAATTTTTCGAATAGCGGAGCTATAGTCATTTAAAGTTAGTTCGTTTGAATCTTAGGTGAGAAACTCAATTTATATTATGATATTTTGGATGATATATATGTTTGGCTATACTTAGTTGTGATGATCATGAACATCGTTTGGATATGCTATATCATATGTTTGTATAGATGTGTAAAGAATTCGCGTTTAATACACATCGTATATCACAAAGGAAATCACTTTCCTTTAGTAAATGAAATGGTGTATATGATATTGTTCAACCTCTTTAAAATGGATCAAAATGATTTAGAAATTTTTTATACATATTTGAAAGTGTCTTCACAAGTTTGAAAAGGATATGGAAAATTAGTTAAAATAGGCGCAACTATTAACGATAATTTGCGATTTTTCACCATAGAAAGTTAAACCCATTTATAGAATGTTATCGGAGTTGAAATTCTTTGGAATAAGAATTTTCCAAACTCCCTATATTATAGTTTTCAAACAAAATAAAAGGATCAAGATTTTGTTTAATATATTTTGAAATATGAGCAAATTAAGTTTTCAAAATAATCGCGCTTTGGTAGTTCAGAAATCAAAGTGATAAATACTTTAAAAATATAGAGTAAATTATATAAATGTTTTAAAATGTTTTAAAAAGGATTTAAATTATAAAATGAAATTCTAAATGGTTGAAAAATCATTATCATCAAATAAGCTTTTAAAACACTCTTCGAGGCACTTTTTGCAGTAGATTTTAATAACTTTTGAAATATAGCTTTAAATTTAAGTATTCTTTCCAAAACCTTTTACAAATGTTTTCAAATAAATAGTTAAGAATTTTCAAGATAAATGTGGAGGTTTTATAATTTATTTTAAAGAGTTTAAATGAATGATTTAAAAAAAGATGTTATAATTAAGTGATTTATTTTTGGCTCTAAAAGCCGATAAGTTGGCTGGATTTTTCTATTTATGAGATTAGGATGAGAGTGCTTTAACAAAGGAGATGTTTAGGAACAACCAGTGCCTTGGCTCACCAGGCCTCTTTCTTGGGCAAGGAACATATAAGGTCGAAATGTCGAAAACGAGGCAAGAATAAAAGATTCAAATTTACAAATTGAATACAACTTGGATTTTGTATAAATAATCTTCTTATACTTGGTATTAAATTCCAAGGAGGGAATCCGTACTATCCATGCGAATTTAAAAGGTGATTTCACCGTTATTCGACAGATAGTAAAGGTTGGAATGAAATTTGATGTTAAGTAGAATTAGCATAATTTATATCAACCTTTTTTAACTTAATAATGTTTTCCAATATGACTTATGAAAATGATTTGGTATTTCCAATGTTAAAGAGAGGTTTAATGATTATGTATATATTGAAAAAAGGTTTTAAGGATATATATCTCTAAAAGATATTTTTTAAAGAGAAAGTAATAAATCAAACAATAATCACCTACTTACTTAGCATCTTTTTATCGATGATTGGTTCGAAGGAGCCTGGATCAGATTTTGGTGATTCCTATCCGAAAATCACTGCAAGCTTATTTACACGTTCAAAGGTGAAGACATGGAATGATAATATATTGGAAGTTGGGATGTAGGACTGCATGTCACTGACCCTCGGGGGAATTTCCCATATCATATATATATATGTGTGTGTGTGTGTGTGTGTGTGTGTGTGTGTGTGTCAGTAGTATCTTCATTTAATCCTCGATGCAAGGTTGTTCGCTCCTAATCCTATTCTTGGACAACTTATATGGGTGAATGTCTGATATTGAATTTCAAACATACACTTACATTGATTTTTACAAACGTACATTTGTTTGGTGGTATAGGAAGTAATTCTCTTACACCTAACACCCTTCTTTGAGTTACGAGCTTAGATGTTGTACATTTGTGGAAATCAATTATGTGTAATGGAATTGGTAATGTGACATTCAAAGTGAAATGTTCTATGTGAAAGGTAATTATTACGTCGGGCCTCATCACCCGAAAATGGCTTAAACATGGCATAACGTAAAGGCTATGTGGTTTACAAGGACATGGTTGTCACTTTCAAGATTACTCTCTATATGTCGAGTATGTTGTGTATGCAATGGGACCCCGGGTAAGTCGGTTACAACCGAGGTAATGTCATGTTCAGTTCTATCATTCACCAGGTGGACCTACGGGTAGACCGGTCTTGCCAAGTGCGGTGGTTTCAAAGATGTTGATCCTCGATACATTCCTATAGAGATATACTGTACGAAAGGTAGTCTACCTTGCCGTTGTATGGAACTCGTTCTCCAACTCGGACTTGATTGTTGAGCTTAGTATACTAGAATTTAATAATGTAACAGTTGCAGCTAAGATTATATATATTTACCTAAATTGATTTTTAAAACAATGTCATAAAAATAATATTACCAAATTTTGCATAGTAAAGATTTTGGTTATCATAAGGTAAAATCATGTTTTGTATTTCTGTGCAGCGTTGTCTTATGAGATACCATTTGTTTTCAAATATCTGTATTTTGAGTTTCTCACACCAGTCCTATGACTAACCAGGATTTTATTTTTCCTTTTCCCTTAAACTCTTAGTGCCCTTTTTTTGAGCAGCGAAGTGGTTAGGTAGCATGGAGCATTTTGAGAAGGAGCCTGGAGCATTTTGGGTCCTTTGTAGAAAGTCATCTATTAATTATGTTGTATTATGTATGATGAATCTAAAAGCACTTGTAACGATAGGGAGTTATAACTATCCTGGTTGGATTAGTACTTACAGATTCTATTTTGTTTGTCTTCTACCTTTTTTTCTTTTACCCTATAATAATCTGCCTCTCTGGCACTTGGATTTGCGACACGTGAATACCAAGGATGTATTAATGCTGATTTCTGAGGGTCGATGTGGTGGGTCGTCACATTGGGTATCAGAGTTAATGGTTGAGTGAATACCTAAGCCTTGACGGAGTAAACTCATTAGAGATATGGTTAGTGATGCTCTAGAATGAGTTACTCAAAGAGTACGCATATTTGAAATTTATTTAAATAAGTATATTCGAGTTTTATGTCCATTCTCTATGATAATCTTGTCTATATATTCTAAGGATATTTCTTGATTATATATAGATAGGAGGAGATGAGTAAGGGAAGAGGACGAGGAAGGGGAGGTAGCAACACCACGACCACCAATGGTCGTTCATAGGCTACAGTAATTGAGGAAGGGGTAATCCCTATGCGACATCAAATTTACTTTGCTACTCTATGAAAGGATTACACCATTTTGGATGGTAACATTTAAAGGAACGGAGTCCATTACTGAAGTTCGGATTTAGATCCACTCTTGTGAAAGAATTTCCAAGGGTTTGAATATCGAGGATGAGCGGAAAAGGTGGCAGCAAAGTGCTCTAGCATTATGGGAACTCTAAATAATTCAGAAGATAATTTCTAATGGGATTGGTTCAAGAAAGTCTTGGAAGAACAGTATATGCCAACTGTAGGAAAATCCCGCATTTATTGAAGCTTTATGGATTTAATACAAGGCTATATGTTAGGAGAAGAATATTCTAACAAGCTTAAAGAATTGTCCCATTATGGGCTGGGACTAATAAACATTCCATTAAAGAAAAATAAAATTTTATCGCTGGGATGATGTGGCAATACCAAGACAGGATGACCGGGCACGTAAAGAGAACCTTTGTAGATTTGGTAGACATAAGTTTCCGAAATGAAACTCTTGACAAGAAGAATCCGCACACAATTCAAAGTGGCAACAATAACTTGAAGAAGAGAAAATTTAATCACCCGGGAAAACCATGGCAAGGCAAGCCAGAAAGAGGACCGCAAGAAAACAATTTGAAGGATATTACTTGTTATAATTACCAATAGAAGGGTCATTTTTCCACCACCTGTAAGAATCCTAAGACTCAGGATAGGACCTAATACAATTGTCACAAAACAAGGGCACCAGAATAAGCATTGCCCACCGATAAAGAATGGATAACAAGTCAGAGTTTTGGCCATCAAAGATGAACTCTCAACTTTGACCAATGCAAAGAGCAAGAGAGATCTAGAAGGTAAAATCTTCATTATTGAAAATCTAGTTATATTATTATTCGATACTGGGGCTTCCCACAGCTTATTTCTAAAGAATTGGTTGATAAAATGAAACTAACCACAAAAATGTTAAATACCCTTATCTGTGTCTCTAACCTCATAGGTGGTAAAACTAATCTCGGTATAGTTTGTGAAAAAGTACAAGTTGCCTGCCTATCTTAAAAAAATTCATGTAACCTAATCATCCTCAATTTTATTGGATAAGAGATTATACTCGTTATGGATTGGTTGTCTGAATATGAAGTTGTACTTGATTGTGTCAAAAGAACGGTACAATTACAAAATAAAAGAGGTGGGCCTTTTAAAATAACGTGTGAAGTACCAAGTCCAGTAATGTATAGTTTTATATATATCCTAAATTCATTTCAGAAACATCTAGAAGAAATACCAATTATTAAGGAATTTTTAGATGTTTTTGGGGAACTTAAAAGTTTTCCCCCACAAAGGGAAATTGAGTTTCATACCGACTTGATTTTCGGTGCAAGGTCTGTTTTTCACTCTTCTCGAAGAATGGCTCCCAAGGAAGTAAATGAATTAAGGAATCAAACTGATGAATTGTTAAAGAAAGGACTAATTAAACCAATTCGCTCAAGTTGGAGTTCAGTAGTAGTTTACGTTGCAATGTCAGATGGCTCCCTTA
The DNA here is from genome assembly GCA_030765085.1 of Allium cepa. Lineage (NCBI taxonomy): Eukaryota > Viridiplantae > Streptophyta > Magnoliopsida > Asparagales > Amaryllidaceae > Allium > Allium cepa. Next base: position 21,409,055 of record CM060936.1, on the reverse strand, counting down.
GACTATGTATAGACTATCAAGACCTAAGTAAACAAATTATTAAGAATAAGTATCCACTACCCCGTATTGATGACTTTTTTGATCGACTTCATGCGGCTGGAATGTTCTCCAAAATGGACCTATCTGCATGATTTCATCAATTAAGGACAGCAAAAGATTGCATTTCTTTAACTACATTCGAAGGACCAAGTGATTTCTAAGAGTGGTTGGTTATGCCTTTTGGGCTAACCAATGCACCCGCTTATTTTATGGACCTTATAAATAGAGTATCCAGAGATGTGCTCCACAAATTCATGTTGGTTTTTATTGATGATATTCTATATATTCCAAGAACGAAGAAGAACATGAAAGATATTTGGAGATTTTGCTAGAAATATCGAGAAGGAATGTGCTCAAGGCTTTGTTCTAAAAATTCCACTTCTAGAAAGAAAAGATAAGGTTTCTTGGACATATTGTGTCAAAGGAAGGAATCTCAGTTGACCTAGGGAAAATTACTGCCATTCTATACTGAAAGAAAAACCACAAACTCCAAAGAACATTTACAACTTCTTATGATTGGTAGAATACTACCGGAGATTTATTAAGGACTTTTTCAAGGTTCCTATCACTTAACGAAGTTGCCTATGAAGGATATTAAATTTGAATGGACAGCTAAATGTGAAGAAGCATTCTAGGAACCTAAGAAAATGTTGACTACCGCCCAAATCTTGACTATTATTGATGAAAGTGGCAGTTTAACCGTTTATACCGATGCTTGTGGAGAAGGAGTAGGCGCATTGCTAATGCAACATGTTAACCCGCCTTTTGGCAAAGCCGTGGAAAGGCGGATTTAACTAAAACAATTTCACGACTATCGAGGCTGAAATATGATGGGTTCGGTTCAAATGGATGATGTTCACTTGGATAGATGGTAGGTCGTTCGATCGGAATGAAGTGGTTCGAAGTGTTTGGAGTTCGACCTTGTGGCTTGGACTTCGGCATGGCAATGTCCGGTCGAGGTATAAAAGTTCAGGATGGTCATTTGGCTGCGGCTCGGCATTGGAAGTCGTTCGTCATAGGATGTCGTTCGTGATCGTACCTCGTTCGGCATTGGAAGCCACTCGGCATTGGATGTCGTTCAGCATCATACCTCACTCGGCATTGGAAGTCTTTCGGCATTGGATGCCGTTCGGCATCGTACCTCACTCGGCATTAAAAGTCGTTCGGCATCGTACTTCGCTCAGTATTGGAATTCTTTCAGTATTAGATGTCACTCGGCATCGTACCTCGCTCGGCATTGAAAGTCGCTCGGCATTGGATGTCGTTTGGCATCGTACCTCATTCGGCATTGAAAGTCGCTCGGCATTGGACGTCGATCAGCATACCTCCCCTCGGTCGGCATACCTCCCCTTGATCGGGACACCTCCCCTCGGTCGGCATACCTCTCCTTGTTCGGCGCACCTTCCCTCGATCGGCATACAATCCCTTGTTCGGCGCACCTCCCCTCGTTCAGCATACCAACTGCTCGAGGTCGGTCGGCATAATGAAGTAGGGTTCGGCTATGGCCTTAGTGAGCCAAACTACTCAGGATGCCCAACAACCTGGTTTTGTCTACAAATACAACGTGTGGGGGTTCAGAAAAGGGATCTGCTTCTCTTTGGTTCTATGACTTTCTATTCTCTAAGGCTAAGGCTGGTCTACCACTTTGTAACTGTAATCGATTATTACACCAAAAAAACATACTTCTGGAGTGGAAGTAGGCCGGAGTTAGCCGAACCATTATAAAATCTGTTGTTCTTTATTGCTTTCGTTTTAATTTTGATTGTTCTTTACGTTATTACTCCCTACATACACTTTATCTATTATCTGTGACTGCTAATCGGTGCTTTCACTTACATTCAGGTGTTAGTGACCAATTTTGGCGCTAACATTTTGGTGCTTTCACTGAGAAGGCAAGCACTCGGGGATTTTGGAACTAGGAACTTGGATTATAGAAAGCAATGGCTAGGCCATCGACAAGAAAGCAAGTGATGGAAAGAAGCAATCAGGAGGGAAGTCAAGAGGCTTCTTCTGGAGCAGGTCAAGCATCTGTCTACATCACCAGAGACGAGATGGAAGCAATGTTGAAAAGACAAGAGGAGATGATGCAGGCTTTTCTCCGACAATTTGCACAAGCAGGAAATGCAGGAGCTTAGATCCATAGAGCTGGGTTAGAAGCGCTCAACCAGCAAGGGGAGGGAATGGCTCAGGAGGAGGCAGCCCCCAATCAACGGATGGCTATCAACTTGGATGGATCTAGGCTCGGGGCATACCACCAGGAAACGCTGGAACAATCCATGGAGGGATACCAGATGATGCTATGCAACCCGACACTAACAAGAATGCAGGAGTACGAGATGAGAAGTATGTGCCAGAGTTCCCTCGTGAACTCGGAGGGCAGACCGGAGGCAACAGACAAGGATTACAGCTCGGGGACAACGACAGATTAGCGGAGATGGTCAGACGGGCTGTGAAAAGTGGGTTGGTAAACAAAGACTTGGAGGATGTGAATAGGAGTCCCTTTACTCCTTCTATCAGGCAAGCTAGGAATCCACAGGACTTTAAGCCACCAACGTTGGATATGTATGATAGAAGAATGGATCCCACCATTCACCAGACAAGGTACATGAGGCATATGGAGGTGCTGGGAGCATCGGATGAGGTCATGGCTCGATGTTTCCATTGTTCTTATCGGATATCGCAGCTATGTGGTTCAGACAGCTGGAGAGTGATTCTATCGGCACATGGATATAGTTGATCGAAAGGTTTATGAGACAATTTTGGGTACACTATTTAGACCAAAGAACGTGATGACTCTGACATCTATGAAACAATAGTAAGGGGAATCGCTCAGGGACTTCTTAACTAAATTCAACGCTGCGGTAGCCTCAGTGGATCGACCCGATCCGTCAATGGTTTTGATGGCAGTAGTCTCGAGAATCGCGGATAATTCAGACTTCAAGATATCGTTGGAAAGGGACCCACCGAGGGATCTCGGGGAGTTCTACCATGAGGCGGAAAGGTTCCTAAGACAGGAGGATGCACAGGATGAGAGAGTAAGGAGAGAGGCTGAATCTTATGCAGTGAGGGGTGGCGGTTGACCCTTCGAGGATCCAAGTAAAGACGATAAAGGAAAAAGGAAAACAAAGGGCAACGGTGGCACTTCGAAGAAACCTCGAAGGGAGTCAAAGTTTTCTTCTTATATAGATTTAACCGAGACTCTAGAGAGGATTTACTTGGACACTCGAGGGCTCCTCCGGTATCGACGGCCGACAAGGGGAGAGCCTTCTGAATACGAGCGGACATCGAGAAAGCATTGCCTATTCCATGAGCTGGATGGGCATAACACAAACGACTGCAGCCATTTGAGGGATATCATCGAGGAGCATATAAGGAATGCCCATCTACAGCAATACAAAAGGAATCGAGCTGTAGCGGTGGAACGAGAGCGGTCACCACCTACCTCTAGCGATGGTGGCACTGGGTCCGATCAGCGTCGTCTTGTTATAAACTGAATGGTTTGATGGACTGAATAAGTAATAGTACCTAAAGTAATACGGTTAAGCCACTTACACACGTACGGGATCGAGGACGGTCCCTAGGCGTGCTCTGAGATGACGAAAAACCGTGCTGCTTAGGTCTATGAAATACAGTTTTCTTTCTGTTTTTCTGCAAACTTTGGTACTTTGGACATTTACTTTTCTTAGTATGGTTTTGGTGTTTGAATTGGACTCTCGATTTGGTTGGTTTTTTGGTTTTCCATGTTGGCTTGGATGTTCGATTTTTGATATGGATTTCTAGTTTTCAGATTGGATTCGGAACAATGTACCATATAGTTTAGGTTTTGCGATTACTGTCCCGACCAGAGAGACGGGGCAGTGACCGCAAGTTACATGTCCCTTCATCGGAGAGCGATGGAATGGACTCGGACAAAACATAAAAGTCCTTGGCTGGAGTGCCGAGGCCGGTGAATATAAAAGTCCTTGGCCGGAGTGCCGTGGTCAGTGAATGTCAAAGTCCTTGGCCTGAGTGTCGAGGCCGGTGAATATCAAAGTCCTTGGCCGCAGTGCCAAGGTCGGTGAATATAAAAGTCCTTGGACAGAGTGACGAGGCCGGTGAATGTCAAAGTCCTTGGCCTGAGTGCCGAGGCCGGTAAATATAAAAGTCCTTGGTCGGAGTGTCGAGGCCGGTGAATATAAAAGTCCTTGGTCGGAGTGCAGAATATCAAAATCCTTGGCCAGAGTGCCGAGGCCGGTGAATATCAAAGTCCTTGGCCGAAGTGCAGAGGCCGGTGAATCAACAAGCACTTATAACGATATGGAGTTATAACTATCTTGGCTGGATTAGTACTTACAGATTCTATTTTGTTTGTCTTCTACCTTTATTTTCTTTTACCCTATAATAATCTGCCTCTCTGGCACTTGGATTTGCAGCACATGAATACCAAGGATATATTAGTGCTGATTTCTGAGGGTCGATGTGGTGGGTCGTCACATTGGGTATCAGAGCTTATGGTTGAGTGAATACCTAAGCCTTGATGGTGAAAACTCATTAGAGATATGGTTAGTGATGCTCTAGAATGAGTTTACTCAAGGAGTACGCATATTTGAAATTTTATACAAATAAGTATATTCAAGTATTATGTCCATTCCCTATGATAATCTCGTCTATATATTCTAAGGATATTTCCTGATTATATATAGATAGGAGGAGATGAGTAACGGAAGAGGACGAGGAAGGGGAGGTAGCAACACCACAGCCACCAATGGTCGATCATATGTTACAGTAATTGAGGAAGGGTAATCCCTATGCAACATCAAATTTACTTTGCTACTCTATGAAAGGATTACACCGGTTGGGATGGTAACATTTAAAGGAACGAAGTCCATTACTGAAGTTCAGATTTGATCCACTCTTGTGAAAGAATTTTTAAGGGATTGAATATCGAGGTCGAGCGGAAAAGGTTCTTAGCTTCCCGGAAACTTCAGCAAAGTGCTCTAGGATTATGGGAACTCTAAATAATTCAGAAGATAATTTCTAATGGAATCGGTTCAAGAAAGTCTTGGAAGAACAATATATGCCAATTGTAGGAAAATCCCGCATTTATTGAAGCTTTATGGATTTAAAACAAGGAGAGATGTTAGTAGAATAATATTCTAACAAGCTCGGTGAATTGTCCCATTATGGTCTGGGACTGATAGACATTCCATTAAAGAAAAATAAAATGTTTATCGCTGGGATGATGTGGCAATACCAAGACAGGATGACCGGGCATGTAAAGAGAACCTTTGCATATTTGGTAGACATAAGTTTCCGAAAGGAAACTCTAGACAAGAATCCGCCCACAACTCAAAGTGGCAACAATAACTCGAAGAAGAGAAAATTTAATCACCTGGGAAAACCATGGCAAGGTCAGCCAGAAAGAGGACCGCAAGAAAACAATTTGAAGGATTTTACTTGTTATAATTACCAATAGAAGGGTCATTTTTCCACCACCTGTAAGAATCCTAAGACTCAGGATAGGACCTACTACAATTGTCACAAAACAAGGGCACCAGAATAAGCATTGCCTACTGATAAAGAATGGAGAACAGATCAGAGTTTTTGCCATCAAAGATGAACTCTCAGCTTTGACCAATGCGAAGAGCAAGGGAGTTCTAGAAGGTAATATCTGCATTATTGAAAATCTAGTTATATTATTATTTGGTACTGGGGATTCTCACAACTTATTTCCAAAGAATTAGTTGATAAAATGAAACTAACCAAAAAATGTTAAATACCCTTATCTGTGTCTCTTACCCCATAGGTGGTAAAACTAATCTCGGTACAGTTTGTGACAAAGTACAAGTTGCCTGCCTATCCTAAAAAATTTCATGTAACCTAATCATCCTCAATTTTATTGGATTAGAGATTATAATCGGCATGGATTGGTTGTCTGAATATGAAGCTATACTTGATTGTGTCAAAAGAACGATACAATTACAAAATAAAAGAGGTGGGCCTTTTAAAATATCATGTGTAGAAACAAGTCCAGTAATGGATAGTTTTATATATACCCTAAATTTATTTTAGAAACATCTAGAAGAAATACGAATTATTAAGGAATTTTCAGATGTTTTTGGGAACTTAAAAGTTTTCCCCCACAAAGGGAAATTGATTTTCAAATCGACTTGATTTCCGATGCAAGTTCTATTTTTCACTTTTCTTGAAGAATAGCTCCCAAGGAAGTAAATGAATTAAGGAATCAAAATGATGAATTGTTAAAGAAAGGACTGACTAAACCAAGTCACTCAAGTTGGAGCTCAGTAGTATTTTACGTTGCAATGTCAGATGGCTCCTTAGACTCTGTATAGACTATAAAGACCTAAGTAAACAAATTATTAAGAACAAGTATCCACTACCCCGTATTGATGACTTTTTTGATCGACTTCATAGTGCTTGAATATTCTCCAAAATGGACCTAGCGGCATGATTTCATCAATAAAGGATAGCAAAAGATTGCATTCCTTTACCTACATTCGAAGGACCAAATGATTTCTAAGAGTGGTTGGTTATGCCTTTTAGGCTAACCAATGCACCCGCTTATTTAATGGACCTTATAAATAGAATATTCGGAGATATGCTCCACAAATTCTTGTTGGTTTTTGTTGATGATATTCTACATATTCCAAGACCGAAGAAGAACATGAAAGTCATATAGAGATTTTGTTAGAAATATTGGGAAGGAATGTGCTCAAGGCTTTGTTCACAAAATTCCACTTCTAGAAAGAAAAGATAAGGTTTCTTGGACATATTGTGACAAAGGAAGGAATCTCAGTTGACCTTGGGAAAATTACTACCATTCTAGACTGAAAGAAAAACACAAACTCCAAAGAACATTTGCAACTTCTTATGATTGGTAGAATACTGTCGGAGATTTATTCATGACTTTTTCGAGGTTTCCTATCACTTAACGATGTTAAATTTGAATGGACGGCGAAATGTGAAGAAGCATTCTAGGAACCTGAGAAAATGTTAACTACCGCCCAAATCTTGACTATTATTGATGAAAGCGGCGGTTTAACCGTTTATATCGATGCTTGTGGAGAAGGAATAGGCGCATTGCTAATGCGACATGTTAATCCGCCTTTTGGAAAGGCCACATACAGGTGGATTTAACTAAAATAATTTCATGACAATCGAGGCTGAAATATGATGGGTTCGGTTCAAATGGATGATGTTCACTTGGATAGATGGTAGGTCGTTCGGTCAGAATGAAGTGGTTCGAAGTGTTTGGAGTTCGGCCATGTGGCTCGGCCGTTCGGCATGGCAATGTCTGGTCGAGGTATGGAAGTTCAGGATGGTCATTTGGCTGCGGCTCGGCATTGCCGCTTGGCATTGAAAGTCGCTCGGCATTGGATGCCGTTCGGCATCATACCTCGCTCGGCATTGGAAGTCGCTCGGCATTGGATGTCGTTCGACATCGTACCTCACTCGGCATTGGAAGTCTTTCGGCATTGGATGTCATTAGGCATCGTATCTCGCTCGACATTGGAAGTCATTCGGCATCGTACTTCGCTCAGCATTGGAAGTCTTTCAGTATTAGATATCGTTCGGCATTGTCCTCGCTCGGCATTGGAAGTCGCTCGGCATTGGATGTCGTTCGGCATCGTACCACATTGGGCATTGAAAGTCGCTCAACATTGGACGTCGATTAGCATACCTCCACTCGGTCGGCATACCTCTCCTCAATCGACACACCTCCCCTTGGTCGGCACACCTCCCCTCGGTCGGCGCACCTCCCCTCGTTCGGCATACCAACTGCTCGGGGTCTGTCAGCATAATGAAGTAGGGTTCGGCTATGGCCTTGGTGGGCCCAAACTACTCAGGAGGCCCAACAACCTGGTTTTGTCTATAAATACAACCTATGGGGGTTCAGAAAAGGGATCTCCTTCTCTTTGGTTCTATGACTTTCTATTCTCTAAGGCTAAGGCTAGTCTACCACTTTGTAACTGTAATCGATTATTACAACAATAAAAAAGATACTTTTGGAGTGGACGTAGGCCGGAATTAGCTGAACCACTATAAAATATATTGTTCTTTATTGCTTTCATTTTAATTTTGACTGTTCTTCATTTTATTACTCACTACATACACTTTATCTATTATCTGTGACTGTTAGTCGGTGCTTTCACTTACATTTGGGTGTTAGTGACCAATGTTGGTGCTAACATTTTGGTGCTTTCACTTAGAAGGCAAGCACTCGGGGATTTTGGAACTAGGAACTTGGATTGTAGAAAGCAATGGCTAGGCCATCGACAAGAAAGCAAGTGACGGAAAGAAGCAATCGGGTGGGAAGTCAGGAGGCTTCCTCTGGATCTAGAGCAGGTCAAGCGTCCATCTACATCACTAGAGACGAGATGGAAGCAATGTTGAAAAGACAAGAGGAGGTGATGCAGGCTCTTCCGCGGCAATTTGCACAAGCAGGAAACGCAGGAGCTCAGATCCGTAGAGCTGGGTCAGAAGCGCTCAACCAGCAAGTGGAGGGAATGGCTCAGGAGGGGTCAGCCCCCAGCCAGCGGACGGCTGTCAACTTGGATGGATCTAGACTCGGGGGCATACCACCAGGAAACACTGGACCCATCCATGAAGGGATACCAGATGACGCTGTGCAACCCGACACTAACAGAAATGCAGGAGTACGAGATGAGGAGTATGTGCCAGAGTTCCCTCGTGTACTTGGAGGGCAGACTGGAGGCAACGGACAAGGATAACGGCTGGGGACATCGACAGATTAGCAGAATGGCCAGACGGGCTGTGAGAGGTGGGTTGGTAAACAAAGACTTGGAGGATGTGAATATGAGTCCCTTTACTCCTACTATCAGGCAAGCTAGGAATCCACCGGACTTTAAGCTACCAACGTTGATATGTATGATGGAAGAACGCATCCCACCGTTCACCTGACATGGTACGTGAGGCATATGGAGGTACTAGGGGCATCAGATGAGGTCATGGCTCGATGTTTCCCATTGTTCTTATCGGATATCGCAGCTATGTGGTTCAGACAGCTGGAGAGTGGTTCTATCGCACATGGATAGAGCTGATCGAATGGTTTATGAGATAATTTCGAGTTCACATAGTCAGACCCAAGAACATGATGACTCTGACATCTATGAAACAATGGAAAGGGGAATCGCTCGGGGACTTCTTAACCAGATTCAACGCAGCGGTAGCCATAGTGGATCAACCCGATCCATCAATGGTTTTGATGGCAGCAGTCTCCGGAATCGCGGATAATTCAGACTTCAAGTTATCATTTTGTAACGCCCCACCCCTAGACCCACCTTAGCAAAGAGAATTAACAAGTAATTCCGTCTACTAAAGCGGAGAATAGGGCTGGTTAAGGGCGACCATCTATAAATTTGTCTTAAACATCCATTGAATACGTCGATAAATGCATTATAGTTTTTTTTCAACTCAAGTGGATCGACATACCCAGTAAATGCTTAATACAAAACTATAGGTGGCTAACGGATCTATCAGAATAAAATATAATAACTGAATGCAAACCACATCACAGAACAGTAACCAACATCATATATATGCATATACACTGATACACGTCCAGTACAATACAATATGAATACAATAAAGGTGGTACACGACCACACCTTATACATCGAATCAAATGTAAAAACATCAGAGTATGCGGAAGAAATAAACTACTTAAGAGAAAGAAGAGCTGATATCCAACATCAACTTCAAGCTAAGCCCAATAGATGACACCTGAAACAACCCGGTCTGACCCGAGTGAAAACACATGGGTCAGGCAAGCTAGAACTTATGATTAGTAAGGGTGATGATAAGAGATAAGGGGAAAACCATTCCATCATTACCAATGGAATGATATAGGTCATCAAGTTATCTCTAGAGTGATACATCAATGGTTCATCATGATTGCAAAGAGGAATACAATATATATATTAGATAGACATGGTTTAATTATATATATGACCGAATGAAATGGGTGAGGATATGGACCATTAAGTAAATCTTCATAAGATAATTAAACTTAAAGAATCCATCATAAATAAAACCCATCTAATAGAAACTTCTTAGTTATTAAACCTCATCTCATCGGTATATATAAATGCATCTCAAATCCATCATTAAACTCATTATAAAGGAATCTTCATAATCATTTATACCTCATATCATTTGTATAAATATAAATCTATCGTAAATCTATTATCAACACTCATCATAAAAGCATTACCATAATTTATACCTCATCTCATTGGTATAAATATATATATAATGTCTCAAATCCATCTTGATAGAGCTCGGAAAGAATCCAAAACATCATATTCGAAATCACCATAAAACCATGTATATAAATAAGCCCTTTTCTAACATAAGGCTATAATAAAGCATCATCATCAAAACAGTGAAAACGAAACATCTAAACTTCATGGAAAACAGCATGTGCTTTACATCTTGACTAGTACTAGTAATTTGGTACCATACATCGTGATGACTTGGGGTCACATAAGATCATAACATCGTGATTGACTAGTCGGAACATCTTGATGACACCCAGTCACAAATCCGAGTTAAAACATCGTGATGATTGGAGTTGAGTAATAATATCGTGAACATCGTGGTGACTCCAATCGTACTCGGTCTAGTACTAGTAACATCTTGAATGTGTCTCAACTATTCGAATAGGAACCCAAAAGGCGAGAACGTATATCCCATACTATACATTCTCCCTTAATGTTTTACTAATCGTTAGTTGGTTCCACATTAGAAAACATTATAAAACATCAGAACCATCATAAAACTCACTCCGCCTCATCTCATCGGCGAGTTAATATAATACCATACTCATCTCTTCTCATCGACGAGTAATGGTTCCATCGTGACTTGTCTCATTTCATCGACAAGTAAAAATGATCAAAACTATCTTAACTTCATAAATCATCATAAACATCTTAACTTCATGAATACTTCATAAATAGACTTACCTCATCTCATCGGTAAGTAAAACAACATCAAGATGGTTATTTCAAATCATAATTCTCCAAACGGAAAATTTTCGTCTTGGTCGTCTCATCTCATCAGCGATTAAGAAACACATCTTAAAATGGTCCTTCATCGAATGTACTCCTAAATTGGAGTTCTCGGACCATATAATCTACTTAAAATTTAATAACCTCTTAAATCATCTCAAATAGTTCATCAAAAGGGTTTCGATCGTATAAGTCCGATATTAAGCGATAAAGCAAATCCATGTGTCCCATACCACATGTTTTACTTTACCGTTTAATTGTCTTTCTTATAGGTCCGAAATTCATAAAAATAAGTAATTTTATTTATAAAATAATTTTATTAGAGAAAACATAAATTTAAAACGATTTTCCGAAAACGATTATTAAAACCAATATTTGAAATTCCTTTATTATAGGAAATAAATCTACCTTTATTTAGAAAAATAATTTTAAAAAAATACTATGTGATAATAATTTGAAATGTTTTCAAAAATGGTTTAGTGAAAACCGTTCTCGAAAGCAATGAAAACTAAGAGGGATATCTTAAAACCGATAATTTGAATTCAATACGAATTCAATTCAAATTTAGTCCAAAATCAATTCAATTCCATTTAAATTTGGATTTCAAATTTTCCAAATATAGCTAGCCTATTGATAGGCATCATGACTCTCAAAATATCTCAAAAACAATATCAAAACCGGATGAGAATGAAGGCATAAATGAGTTGATACAATTCTAAGGTCGATGATTATTGTTACTGTCGATTAGCTCTCAGGACAGCAACACACAAGTCTGATTTCGACCAGGAAAACGTCAAAATTTCAAAAAAATTCAAAACATCAAACTTGTAGCCCTATATCTTAGGTTTTCAAAACATCCAAAATTATTCAATTTGGTTAAGAAACGAAATAGTTATGAACAAAACACTACTCGGGCCTGTAATTGTTGTTGCTGTCAATTTGCTCTCGGGACAGCAACAAACAAGCACGATTTTGAACAAGAAAACTTCAAAATTTCAAAAAACTCAAAACTTAAAACTTATAGCCCTATGTCTATGCTTTCCATAACATTAAAAATTATTCAATTTGGTTAAGAAACGAATTAGTTATGAATAAAACATTACTCGAGCCAGTGATTGTTGTTGCTGTCGATTTGCTCTCGGGACAGCAACAAACAAGCACGATTTTGATCAACAAAACTTCAAAATTTCAAAAATCTCAAAACATAAAACTTGTAGCCCTATGTCTTAGGTTTCCAGAACAATAAAAATTATTCAATTTGGTTAAGAAACAAATTAGTTATGTCCAAAACAATATGGCTACTAGAAATCGGAAATAAAAAATAACAGCTGAAAGAATAACATATACTGCAGACGATTTTGCAAAATTTTTTCACAGAAACTTCAATTTTTAGCTAGCAATTTGTGAGCTTTAACTCACCTTAGCAATTAGCAGCGAATTTGGATGGCAAGAAGCAAGTTTTGGCGATGGATTGGGGCTCTAAGCACCTGTAGAAGTTAAAAAGAAGACATGCAAAACAAATCAAAACTAATTACAGACAACTCATCTTGATTCAAGGATTTTGATGAAAATTTTTAGGAATTAGATGGAGATTACCTTGTAGATACTTATTTAGGTGGATTTTCTTCTTTATTTTGTAGAAAAATTGAGTGGAAAATTGAATTTAGATGGAGGCTGCCATTTTTTTTCTTTTTGTTTTACTGTAAGTTCATTTCTTAGAGGAGGAAGAAGAAAATTACGTACAGTAATTCCCTTAACCTGAAGCTTCTAGTTATGGCTGATGGACCTTATTTCTTACCCAAAGAGCCCAAATGCAAAAATACATAAAGAAAATAAAAGGTATGCACATATTTTACTTAATTGATCACCCTATTCTCATTTTCTTTATTTTATAGTCATACAAAGATGCATACATCTTATAGTATTGAAGTAAAATAGTTATTGTAATAAAACAAAATTTATTCTAACAATAAAAAGATAATTTTAATGATAAAACCCCCTTTTTAACAATATTTAACAATTTGCACAATTTTAGTGTAAAAAAATCATTTTAAAAGCATAATTTGTTCAAAATTTGTTCTCGTTGTCAAATAAATTGCAATAAATCATTCTTTTGTTTTTACATTATCAAAATAATATTGTCAAAAAACATTTCATCTTTCATTTTAATAAAACACATATTATCTTCATATTTCACATTTTAAATTCAATAAATAACTCATATTGACAATGTTTTCCAATATGGTCATATTTACCCAAATAAAATTGCAATTTGGTTATTTTCTACTCAAATTCACAAAATGAAGTTCTTAAAACTTTATTTTCATTTCTTTAGATTTATTTCAACAATTTAACATTGAAATACATCATCTAATTAACTTATTAGCTCCAAACAAATAAATACTCAATATTTCCATTTATTTAAACCAAATATTTATCCTATCAATATTTAATCCTATATTTATACCCAAATAAACAAAATAAAGTTCCAAACTTTATTTTTCTCATTTTATTTACAAAATTCATTGTTTATTCCAAATAAACAATTTAAAATTTTGAATTATATTTTAATTTACAATATTAAATTATAACTTCGTTATAATTTAATGTATACCGGTAATCTCCAAACCAGGGTTGTTACACATTTGATAGGTACCCACCGAGGGATCTCGGGGAGTTCTACCATGAGGCGGAAAGGTTCCTAAGATAGGAGGATGCGCGGGCTGAGAGAGTAAGGAGAGAGGCTGAAGCTTATGCAGTGAGGGGTGGAGGTTCACCCTTCGAGGTTCCAAGTAAAGAAGATAAAGGAAAATGGAAAACAAATGGCAACAGTGGCACTTCGAAGAAACCTCGAAGGGAGTCAAAGTTTTCTTCTTACACGGATTTAACCGAGACTCTAGAATGGATTTACTTGGACACTCGAGGACGCCTCCAGTATCGACGACCGGCAAGGAGAGAGCCTTCTGAATACGAGCGGGCATCGGGAAAGCATTGCCTAGTCCATGAGCTGGATGGGCATAACACAAACGACTGTAGGCATTTGACGGATATCATCGAGGAGCATGTAAGGAATGACCATCTATAGAAATACATAAGGAATCGAGATGTAGCAGTGGAACGGGAGCGGCCACCACCTACCTCTAGCGATGATGGCACTGGGTCCGGTCAGCGTCGCTTGTTATAAACTGAATGGTTTTATGGTTATGAACAATTAATAGTACCTAAAGTAATACGACTAGGTCACTTACACACGTACGGGATCGAGGACGGTCCCTGGGCGTGCTCTGAGATGATGAAAAACCATGCTGCTTGGGTCTATGAAATTCAGTTTTCTTTCTGTTTTTCTGCAAACTTTGGTGCTTTGGACATTTACTTTTCTTAGTACAGTTTTAGAGTTTGAATTGGACTCCCGGTTTGGTTGGTTTTTTGGTTTTCCATGTTGGCTTGGATGTTCGATTTTTGATATGGATTTCTAGTTTTATGATTGGATTCGGAACAATGTAACATATAGTTCAGGTTTTGCGATTACTGTCCCGACCGGATAGACGAGGAAGTGACCGCAAGTTACGTGTCCCTTCGCCGGAGGGCAATGGAATGGACCCTAAAAGAATATAAATGTCCCTGGCTGGTGTGCCGAGGCCGGTGAATATAAAAGTCCTTGGCCGGAGTGCCGAGGCCGGTTAATATAAAAGTCCTTGGCCGGAGTGCCAAGGCCGGTGAATATCAAAGTCCTTGGCCGGAGTGCCGATGCCGGTGAATGTCAAAGTCCTTGGCCCGAGTGCCGAGATTGGTAAATATAAAAGTCCTTGGCCGGAGTGCCGAGGCCGGTGAATATAAAAGTCCTTGGCCGGAGTGCCGAGGCCAGTGAATGTCAAAGTCCTTGGCCTGAGTGCCGAGGCCGGTAAAAATAAAAGTCCTTAGCCGGAGTGCGGAAGCTGGTGGATATAAAAGTCCTTGGCCGGAGTGCCAATGCCGGTGAATATAAAAGTCCTTGGTCGGAGTGCCGAGGCCGGTGAATATCTAAGTCATTGGTCGGTGTACCGAGGCCGGTGAATATCAAAGTCTTTGGCCGGAATGCGGAGGCCGGCGAATATAAAAGTCCTTGGCCATTGTGTAGAGGCCGGTGAGTATCAAAGTCCTTGGCTGGAGTGCCGAGGCCAGTGAATGTCAAAGTCCTCGGCCTGAGTGCCGAGGCCGGTGAATATAAAAGTACTTGATCGAGTGCCAATACCAGTGAATATAAAAGTCCTTAGCCGGAGTGTTGAGGCCGGTGAATATAAAAGTCCTTGGCCGGAGTGCCGAGGCCGGTGAATATAAAAGTCCTTGGCCAGAGTGTCGAGGCCGAAAAATATCAAAGCCCTTGGACGGAGTGCCGTGGCCAGTGAATACGCAAGCCCTTGGCCGGAGAGTCTAGGCCGGATAACATACAAGCCCTTGATGAGAAAGTCGAGGCTGGAATAGGATAACGCGACCCAGCGAGGTCTACGAATTCAAGGTTAAACCCAGAAAGGTCATGGATTTAATAATATGGTTATAAATAGGATATGGACTTTGGATATCGGATTTGAGGCTATTCAAAACACACCTTCCAATAGCAAGGCATATTTTGGGAGAAAATGTTAACCCGCCTTTTAGCAAGGCCACGGACGGACGGATTTAACTTAAACAATTTCACGACTATCGAGGCTCAAATATGATGGGTTTGGTTCAAATGGATGATGTTCGCTTGGATAAATGGTAGGTCGTTCGGTCGGAATGAAGTGGTTCGAAGTGTTTAGAGTTCGACCTTGTGGCTCGGCCGTTCGGCATGGCAATGTCCGGTCGAGGTATGGAAGTTCAGGATGGTCGTTTGGCTGTGGCTCGGCATTGCCGCTCAGCATTAGAAGTCGTTCGGCATTGGATGCCGCTCGGCATTGTACCTCGCTCGGCATCGGAAGTCGCTCGGCATTGGATGTCGTTCGGCATCGTACCTCACTCGGCATTAGAAGTCTTTTGCCATTGGATGCAGTTCGGCGTCATACTTTGCTCGGCATTGGAAGTCATTCGGCATCGTACTTCGCTCGGCATTGGAAGTCTTTTAGCATAAGATGTCGTTCGGCATCGTATCTCGCTCGGCATTGGAAGTCACCCGGCAATGGATGTCGTTCGGCATCGTACCTCGCTCGGCATTGAAAGTCACTCGGCATTGGACATCAATCGGCATACCTACCCTCGGTCGGCACACCTCCCCTCGATCGGTACACCTCCCCTCGGTCGGCGCACTTCCCCTTGTTCGGCGCACATCCCCTCGTTCGGCATACCAACTGCTTTGAGCCGATCGGCATAATGAAGTAGGGTTCGGCTATGGCCTTGGTGGGCCTAAACTTCTCAGGAGGCCCAACAATCTGGTTTTGTCTATAAATACGACGTGTGGGGGTTCTGAAAAGGGATCTTCTTCTCTTTGTTTCTATGACTTTCTATTCTCTAAGGCTAAGGCTAGTCAACCACTTTGTAACTGTAACCGATTATTACAGCAATAAAAAGGATACTTCTAGAGTGGACGTAGGCCGGAGTTAGCCGAACCACTATATAATCTGTTGTTCTTTATTGCTTTCATTTTAATTTTGACTGTTCTTCACGTTATTACTCACTACATACACTTTATCCATTATCTGTGACTGTTAATCGGTGCTTTCACTTACATTCGGGTGTTAATGACCAATTTTGGCGCTAATACAACATGAAAAGTTTATCGCGTATTCTAATAGGCTGTTAAAGACGCATGAGCGAAATTATGCAACAAACGATTTAGAACTATTAGCCATTATATTCGCACTAAAGATTTGGAGACATTATTTACTAGGTAAGAATTTCTTATAGTTTATTTTGAAAAACTTTGTTTGACTTTGGAAAATAATGTTCCTTCTTTAAATAGGTGAAAAGTTCAAACTCGTCATAGATCACAAATCTTGGAAGTATCTTTTCACTCAAAAGGACTTGAATATTAGATAGCAGCATTGGCTAGAATTTCTTGTGTCATATGATTTAGATATCCGATATACACCTAGGAAAGCCAATGTGGTAGCTGATGCATTAAGCAGAAAGCATGACATTATAGCTTATTTAATATTGCATCCAACTATAATTAACCATATAAAAGATAACCAGCTTAGAGATCCATTTACTCCAAAGATGGTCAAAGCAGTGAAGAAAAACACAGTACAAGGAAGATGGATAGGATTCAAGGTGCATAATCAAGGAATATTAAGGATGGATGGAAGAGTGTGCATCCTAAATGTTGACGAGATAAGTCAAGAAGTTTCAAAAGAATGTCAAAATTTTCGACTTTCAGTACATCCAGAGCTACAAAAATGTATTGAGATATGAAGAAGACTTTTTAGTGGGATAGTATGAAGGGGGTATCTCTATCCATATTAACATATACGTACATTGATTTTTTTAAATGTATAACTGTTTAGTGGTGTAGGAAGTAACTCTCTTACACTTAAGACCCTTCTCTGAGACATATTAGATGTAGTTGTGGAAATTAATAGTGTGTGATGGAATTGGCAATGTGGCATTCAAAATTAAATGTGTTATGTTAAAGGTAATTGTTACCTCGGGCCCCATCACCTGGAAATGGCTTAAACAAGGCATGTCGCAAGGCTATGTGGTTCACAACTATTAGGGCATGGTCATTACCTTTCCACATTACTATTTTATGTTGAGCATGTTGTGTATGCTATGGGATCCTGGATAGGTCGGTTATGACTGAAGCGATGTCATATTCGGTTCAATCTGCCACCACGTAGGTCTGCGAGTAGACCGGTCTTACTAGGTACAGTGGTTTTGAAGATGTCGATCCTCGATACATTCCTCTAGAGATGTAATGTACGGAAGGTTGTCCCTTGCCTTGCCATTGTATGGAATCCATTCTCTAGTAAGTGCCTTCAGACTTGATTGTAAAGCCTAGTATGCTGGAATTTAATAATGTAATAATTTTAGCTAAGATTATGTATATTTACTTGAAAGTTGTTTTTAAAAGAACGTCATTAAAAATAATATAATTAGATTTTGTGTTGTAAAGATTTTGGTTATCATAAGGTAAAAACTCTTTCCATATTTATGTGCGGCATTGTCGTATGAGATATCCTTGTTTTCAAATGTCTGTATTTTGAGTTTCCCATGCCAAACCAATGAATGGAACATCCCCACACACCTTAGTATACCCAAAGTGACATACCAAAAGATGTGGTGGATTATAGGTATAACTAAAGCTAGTAGAGACTAAGATTCACAAGATAAAATAGATAGATAATAACACGGCGGAAGTAATAAAAAACAATGAGTGATTTTAAGAATTAATACTTCATAAATACTTCAAACAAACCACATATGTCCTAAATACCAAATACAATTGTCTTATGGAAATAAAATCTCAGTCTCATTAGAAAAACTAGAGTACGAACACAAACTTTCCCTCAATACAGTGCCAGTACGTAAAAACAAAATGCTCGAAATAAAAATAAGGAATACATGATAGGGTCTCCAAGAAGTTGTGGCATATCTTCCTTGCCCTGTTTGCGTATGGGGGGAGAAAGTGAGAAAATAGAGGAGTGGTTCAAACTAAAAGTCTAGTGAATGGTAGTAATTACTAGAATCTTTAAGAAAAGTAAAGGTAATAGACCTTATAACAGTTCTAGTATATAAAAGGAAACAAAGGAAAGAGAGAGAAAGAATACGAATTAACTTAATAAATATAATTGATTAACTTTGATTATTTGCAATTGTCTTTAATAGCTGCTTTGCTTAGGATGAATTCCTAATCCTATAATTAGGCTGAAATCCTAATTCTACCCTTTGATCAGCCTGCTACTCCATAGACCTTACTGTGGACTAGATGCTATATAACTCACTACACCGAAATGGTGTCTACGAATGACACGTAAAGTATCTACTGTGGACTAGATGTTATATAGCTCCCTACACAGAAGGCAATGGTGCCTACGAACGACACACATACTAAGCGTTTGGAACTCATAACGATTACTGAGCACCCGAATGGAAGTCGCACACGTAACCGCCACCATGCTCATGTTACCTGTTAGTCCACCTATTGGGCCTTCTTATTATCTCAAGCTCCAACATAAGCGTGCCCCTCATCCCACTTCAGGCTAATGTGAGATTACTGTGTCCATAGAAAATAGGAGAAATGCTGTTGGTATTGGCCCATCATCCAAACAATATCTAGTTGCGCCCGTTGCCCAAATCCGCATGATTTGGGCTTCTACTTTTGACCAATTACTACCATTATTAGCGTAAGCATGCACCTCGTCTCACTTCAGGATTATGTAAAATACCATGTCCATAGAAATAATAGGGGAATGCTATTTGGTAAAGGTCGTACTTTAATTCTTGCTTATTAACTTAGATAAATTATTTAAATAAGCCTTTACTTTTGTTCTTTCTATATGTGCCTATTAATTTATCCTAAGTCTTAAAATAAGCTTCATCATGTTCTTTTTCTTATTATAACCTATGTTATAATTACGCTTATTACTTAACCCAAGGTCTAAGGGTAAAAATAAACTTCTTCATCTTATTCTCTTTTTAGTTATAATTCTAAGTTATAACTAGGCCAATTATCTTTAGTTAGTCAAATTCTAACATTAATATCATAATTAGGCTCAATTTCAGTTTTGGTTCCATTTTTATTACAGTATTTACAATTTACATCTTACCTTCCATTATTTCAATATTCATATAATTCTAATCCATATTCGTGTTTAATCTATCCAATTCCATGCGCGAAGAAGGAGAAATAAAAGAAAACTGAAAATAGAAGAAAATCCAAAACGTAGAAAAAAGATGTAAATAATGCACAAATAACAGTAAATAAATTAAAATACTGTAAATAAACTATAAATAAATGGAAAATCTATTATTAACAGACTTAAACTAAAATTAACTGAAAAAAATAACTAAAAGAAATAGACTGAAAATAATTCTAAAAGCTGTAAATAAATTACTAAAAAGGTTATTCCAAAAATCATAGTAAAAACTACAACTATTAGAAACGTGGCATTTCACTATAAGGACAAACTTTACAGTCCAATTAGTTTCTAGGACATGATTCCACAAAAATTAATTTCACGGCCAAAGTCAGAAGAATAATTACTTTTAAGGACAAAGTGAGCTGTCAAATTACTTTCAAGGACATAATTTAATAGGTTTTTAGGCCTTATAAACTTGTTATATTGCGTTTGGTCCTTAAAAGTAATATTTCAATCATGTGTCTTAGAAACTAATTGCACTTGCTAAAGAGGCCCTTGTGGCTAATTTCCACATAAGAAACCCTATTATTTTAAATTACTTAAAGAAATCTAAAATAATTTCAATTACTCACATGTGGTCCTAAGCTCTTCCCTTTTGGTCTTTCCGGATCCACTTGAGGGTATTAAAATATTTTTATTAAAAGATTCTCTCCTTGGAAAATTATTCCTTTTAGGGTCCTTCCTGAAAAACTGAACCCAACCGGAGAAAATCTTGAATGAGAAAAAGTGTTAGGCCTAGGGTTCTATTCATAGGTGTAGAAGTGGATCTCGGACCGTTGGATTTAAGGATTGAACATGATGCAACCACGCCATAGGCTGAATAGGAGCCATCGGATGCAAGAACGGAAGGACTGGATTGATTAAAAAAATGCAAATGATGCATACGTTGTTCGAACGAAACGAACTTTCATTCGTTCAAAAGGTGAGGCGGGTCGACCGCCTGGTGCCTAGGTCGACCGGCCGATCGACGTTGCCCATATTTTTTTTCCAATTGTTCTTTATCTTTGTTTAATTCATAACTTGCTCGGATTTTGACGTTCTATATATTGAAATTGACTAGAAAATTACCATGGACACAATGGTACAACTCCCATGGCTCAATTCTAATAATTTCACAAAGTTATTTTATTATTTCATTAATTAATGAATTAATTATTATGGGTTAAATTTGGGATTGTTACAATGACTGAACCAAAGTTTATTTTCTTTTTCCCTTAAACTTTGGGTGCTTTATATTTTTTGGGCTTCCTAGTAGTTAGGTAGCATGGAGCATTTTGGGTCCTTTGTAGAAAGTTATCTGTTAACTCCACTGTATTATGTATGATGTATCCATCATCACTTGTGAAGTTAGGCAATTATAACTATCCTGGCTGGATTAGTACTTACTAGAACTCTAATGGAGCAATTTGGAGTAAATTCATGTACTACTCATATATATAATTCAATGTTGAATATGATGTGGGATTTTATTTTTCTGTCTTGTACCTTTATTTTTCTTTTACCATATGCTAATCTGCCTCAGCGACACTTGGATTTGCGGCATATCCATACCAAGGATGTATTAGTGTCGATTTCTGAGGGCCAAGGAGGTGGGTCATCACACTCACAGTTGGTCCTTAACTTTGTTCTCCTTGGATTTACAATGCCCATAATAATCTCCTTCAGATCTAATCCAAAAACTTCACATGCTCATAACTTCTTCGTTTGAGCTCAGTTTTCAGCACATTATATATGGAAACAGATCAAAATTTCACTACGAATGAATAAAATAACATTCGTGGTCATTTCCAACTTTTTGTAAACTTCCATTTCTATTCCTATACTAATTAATTGGATTTCTCTTAATTTAATTATTTAATTATGATCGATTTTATAGAGTGTTACATTCTCCACCCTTAGAAAGGATTTCATCCCGAAATCTTTCAAGGAGAAAACAGCGTAACATGTAGTAATATTCATGTTAAATAACCAAGTTATCTACACAACCATCTACTTAACCAAAGTGGAATGTGATTGTGTACTTCAGACATACTAAAATAAGCTAAATCCTGGCGTGAGTGTGTGATTGTGCTATGAAAATATGTATGCAAATACCCTAAACATGCATTGTTATATGATTATAAAGTGATGATGAAAAAGTATGTAAACCATCTTCTACCATCCAATTTAGCAACCACGATCCAACCAAATCCTAATTTTGGACGAAAAAATTATCGAAGAAATACTTGGGATGAGAAGTCCTCATGTCTCCCATCGGATTTTCTCCTCATTGTACGCGGACCAATCTAATTTCTTTACTGTGGAGCTTCTTAGTTCCATGCTCCACAGACCATGAAATGGCATGAAACGCTATTGGCTCCATCTTAAAATCGCCTAATATATTAGGCTCTACTATAATTACTATGCTGTGAAGGTGTTTCCTCAAACGCAAATGCGAAAAACGCATGGACTCCAGCCAACATAAAAGTTTTCTTATTCTTCCCAATATTGGGAAAGGCCCAACAAATCTGGTGCCAGCATTTCCAATTATTCAAATCTTACGACCTTCACATGCTGCCTAATCAACTTTGGCTTTCCAAAGTTTTGCAATCCAAATTTGGTCCGAGTAGAATTTGTTGATGATTTCCTACACACAATTTGGCAATTTCAATGGCCTCCTAAAAAGTACTTCAAGGGTGTCATACCAATCTTCTATTGGTGACTACTACTAAATGCGAATTCTACTAAGCGTAGGTGTTGCTCCTCATGTCCTCCAAAATCCAAAATGCAAGCTCTCAACAAATCCTCCAAGACCGCACATTCCTTCAATTTGTCGATCGGTCTTAAGTTGGTAAGTGATGCTTAAATTCAACGAAGTTCCTAAAGCTACCAACAAACTCCTCTAAAATTTGCTAGTGAACTATGAGTCCCTATCACTAACAATGTAAACTACAACCCTATAAAGCTGTGTTGGAGATGCTTCAGTTTCATTGCTTCTAACGGAAAATTCTGCCATCCTCTTCTTTATCCTTGATCGGTAGGAAATTCTCTTCGCATTTCTATATATCTTATCTATTCCTCGAATGGTGACAGTATGTGAGCTAAATTTTATTTTTCCCAAAGTTCGAATATTTTGGAATCGAAACATTTATTCACATTCGGCTGCTAGCCTGATTTCCTCATTAACTTCCAGTCTTACCTATGGTTTATCGCCAGTTAAGTATCCCAATAAAACTTCCCTATTTACTTTGGATCCCAACATATATATTTATTATATGGTTTAATTCCTATTTATTAAGTCATCGAAGGAATAAAAAAGGGTCATATCTTACATCATACACTTTTCCAAAAATTGAAGGAACAACTATCTACTACAATCCGAGAACCTTAAAAGAAGATTTTGCTAGATGCTGCCATTTATTGTCAAATGATATAAATAGTGCTGAGGTCCTAACATGTCCTGCTAAATTAAGATAGGTATTTCTAATATGTCATTTCATTGTTATCCATTTCCTTTATTTTTCTTTTCGGTTTCTAATAAATGTTGTCTAACCATTGCTTTAACTAATATTTCCATAGCAGTTGATCATTACTGTCATAATTGGACCATTTCTAATTAATCCTTCTTCAATCCTTTTAACCCTCTTTAGCTTTACAAATCTATTATATACTCAAATTTGTTTCTTTCATAAATACCATATCAAGTTTCCTCAATCACTCTCCATTTAGTTCTTTCTTTCTCTCATTAGTTGCAAATTTATTGCCTATTAAATTTGTAAGTAATGTCCATAAATCCTAATCCATTAATTGCTAACTAGTATGCATGTACTCGTAATCTATGTTATATATATATATATATATATATATATATATATATATATATATATATATTCTAGTCTTTAAGCGTGGCTATACGTGTATATATTTCTAACTACTAATTTCTATGACTAGAATACTCATTTCCATATTTTAATTTACCGAAGTTATCCTTCTAAAATGATCACCATTATAATCTCTCATAAATTAACCACAAGTGAGATTTTTGCTTTGTTCGAAATTACAAGGAACTATTTCTTTTATTGAAATAGACAGTGTAAACTACGGAAAAGAATATTCATCTCTTTCACATATTTTTTCCTTTTAGTTTATTCCGTATTACTTCAAACAACACACTTTTATACATATTTTGGAATTGGATAATTTATGGAAATTACACAGAAATCGCTCCGAAATTAAAATCTAGAAATTCATATTGTACGGGCAACCTAATTTATAACCCAAATATAGATCTAGAGTATTTGTACACTTTACTAACTTCTTCAAATAGAGGTTTAGGATAGGTTTCAAACTTCCAAATTGGGTTATACATCTATTCCTATTTTATCCACATCCTAAAATCTTAGTCTGTCCTACCTAGGTTTTGATCCCTATCTACTTCATAAAATTTATTCTTTATAAACACATAATTTTAGTATTCGTGCAAAATAGTTTAAAATAAACTATTTTCCTCAAACCCAAAATCAGCAATGATTACCTCATTTCTTGTAAAACTTAAAATTTCACAAACTTGAAGTACCAAACTCAAAATCTCCATTTTTGAAAATATGAACTTAGAATCTTTTACTAAGAATTCAAAATTTCTTAGTTTTAAATAGGAGAAAAATAATTTCTCTTTTTAAAACTTTCTTCATCAAAGATTTATTTCTTTAAAAGTTAGACTTCCAATTCATAAAATATAAAGAATGCCTGGTTTTCAAAAAGGAACTACAGAAAACTTTCCTTTTTAATGTCTTACTATAAGAAAGGGTTGCTCCTTTTGAAAATATATTTTTTAAGACAGAACATTCAAACCTCAATTATCATTCTAAAATAATAAATTGGACCTTTATTATTCTAAAGTGTTTTCTAGTTACACGAATTATCATTTCCAAAATGACAGCTAAAATATAGGTAAAATATATTGCCTTATTACTCGAAATATATTAATATATGACAAAAAACTTTTTTTTAACTTTGTTCAAAACTCTTAAAATAAATTGCAATCCTTTTCTTATGAATTCTAATAATATTCTTATTCAGCAAGTTCCAAAATTCAAATAGGAAAGCATATATACATATATATAATTCTCATCTTTGCACAATTGATTTTCGAAAAATACCCAACTCTTTTATTAATGACCATCATTTGAATTGCCATATACACATTTTGTAACTTCAAATGACGAAAAAATGGAGCAGACAAAGATAACTTTTATCTTATTCCTATTAGTCCTCTTCTATTTTCTTTATTACTGGATAAAAAAATTCAATTTTATCACCACCTAAATTCAGCTGTCATTCTCTGCATTTCCTTGCATGAGAATATTCCTCATATCTACCTTATCGGATATTTTTAACCTTCTATTCTTTCTATCCTATGATAAGCAAGTGCATTTTTCATTTGTTTTTTCCTTCAAAAGAAATTTAAGAAAAGAACCTTTAAGTTTGTAAGGTAGGAAAAATCATACATTTCCTAGAAGAAAAATCTCTTATTAAAAGTCTTTGGACCAAAAACTTTTGGCTAAATAACTTAAACTAATAACTTTAAGAATGAAAAATCCCTTTAAGTTAGAACATTCTAACTCAATTATTTATAAATTATAAATCTCTAAATTTTCTTGCTCTTTCCAAATTACAGCTTCCAAATTTATAAAGTAGAAGAGTTCATAAAAAAGTAGAAAAATCCAAAAACGGAGAATCCAAAAGTTGAAAAGTTAACAAATGAGAACCTTCACTTTTTTCAACATTTCAAGTAATTAAAAATCATCTACCATTTTGCCTTTAAAATGTTTTACCTCTTCTTTTTGAACGTTTTACAAATGGTAGTATATTTTCAAAGCTGTCGAAAGTCACTTTCTATCAAAAATTTCCAACTTACAATACATAAAATTTCACTTAATAATCTTTTGAAAAAGCTCATTCAAAACTTTCAAGGAGTTTTTAAAAGTTTTTTTACCACTTTATTTCTCAAGGGGTAGGATTTATAAATAGGATTTGGTTGTTCTTCCCTTTGAACTCCCTACTCAATCATCAAAAAAATCTAGTTATCTCCTTGTGGTGATTAATGTGCACCTTCTTACGGAAGTTTGTTTCGCTATTATATCCTTTACTTCCACATGAATACTATACCTTATAATATCTAACTATTACCTAACATGTATATTTACTACTCTCATAAACATCACTTTATTTGTATTAAATGGTTGCTATCTTAACGGATGTTTCCTAAAAAAAGTTATTTTCTTAATCAACCTTACATTTTTAACTTCTTTCTTATCTTTCCATAATTACCTTATTGGTCTATTTTATTTCTGGTAACTCATCTCTTAATGCTCATTCATTACATATGAAATTTTGGAGTTACAACCATTCCTTTTACGATTCCTATCCCTATTATTTAACATGCTTATAGGGTCCATAATGATAACGAAGTCTAGGTCCAACAAAGAAATATAAATTTAACTCTATTTATTTTCCAACTCATAGTTGCTTCTCCCGCTTTTTTGGAATATGGTAGCAATTACTTCTATAGTTGGAATTTATAGAGTCGGGCGTAAATTCAAAATAAGTGTATGTATATATATTTATATATAGTAAGGATTTTGAAAAAAAATTCAAAAATAACAAATACGCCACTCATGCGTATCATTTTCCCCGTTGATCGGTAACCTAAGCTCTGATACCAAATGTAACAACCCACCCCAAAACAGACTTAAATTCCGATCTGGAAAAGGCCAATCAAAACTTAGGCCCATTCCAATGCTGGCAGTTAGTTGGTAAAAAGAAAAACTATACAGAGATATATATATCTATTCTTTTGGAACTCAAAGTGAAAGGAATAATATATTGTAACAATAATAGCACCCATTTATTTCAAATCTTTCCAACTATCATAATACATTACAACAACCGTGAAAACATTTTGTTTAAAAATACGTTTCATAGGTGCAATAGAAAATAACTTGAAAAGATAGATAATAACTACCACAAGCATTACTTTCGCCATCTTCAAGCATCATTAACTCCTTCTCTAACCTTTATTGTAATGATGAGGGGGTCAGAACAGCAAGTGTCTGGTGAATAAAAATCTCAAGCTTTACTGTTACAGTACATAGACAGTATAATTTAAATTAGGACATATCTTGCGTAATTAAACCATTTAATACTTCATATAAGTAAAGGAGGCAGGTCGACAAACTATCCCTTAATACCTTCCATTCCTGAAGCAGGTTTCCTAGTCTCATAACCCATAACCAACACCATTAATATCTAACAATTCGAGAGATAAAACCTAAGCCACTTAATATCTTTTAAGGGAAAATAGGCATTCTGACTACTTAAGTCCTTAATTAAGGTAGGTCGCCATCATTTTACTCTTATTCCCAAGACAGACACCTCTATCTATCTAGCTGACATTGCACGAAAATCCCTTCGGATTCTTAATACTTCCTATTGAAGCATAACTTTTTGAGATATCCTTGACCGTGCCTAAACCCAATCTCAACCATTTAATACTTTATTTGGGGAAAATAGGTGGGCCCTCAAACAACCATTTGATACGTCAAGATCCCAAAGCAGGCCCTTTGTATTAAGACACATACTCATAATGATGTCTCACATTAGTCCGACTATTCATAGTAACTAGTAGCCAGATCAGCTGGGAAGATTTACCCTATAGAATTTGGGGCCAAACTCACGTCAATATAAATACTTATCATAGGAGATGTCTCACATCAGCCCCAAGTCACACTATTAATAGTCAGATTAGCTGGACAGATTTCTATATGCCTTTTGATTGACCTCGCATCCCTATGACTTAGCTATAATTTAGATACTCTCTCTATATATATAATGCTCATCTCACCATTCCATAACTAAGGCCTTATAAGAAATCTTCCTTATTACGGCTTAAAACAATAATTACTATCCTAAGGGAGATTTCATGACAATTATTGCCTAATTAACCACATAATTATACATTTGTAATGCTAATTAATATATAAATAAATACGCATTTATTATTCTATGCGTCCAGAGATTACGCCCTAACTAACGTTAAATGTCAATTCCTTTTTAACCACAATAATACAAGTCTTTTCTTTCTCTTCTATTTTACCAATAATGTGTAAATTCCAATATCCATAATAAGGGATTCTAATATCCATAACAAGGATTCAATTCTCATATCCAAAATTGCTATAAATACTTATAGCCAAAATTGCAATAAATAGACTTGTATATAGAATCAAAATCCATCTTATCTCATAACAAACAATGGAATAAACCAATAATGAAAAATTACAATTTAATTAATTCTACACTCTATTCAACTTCTTGTACATAAGTTTAAATAAGATAATTTCTCATAAATTTTATAGAATTAGGCAGTGTAAACTACGACTAAAAATTCATCCTTTACACGCCATTTTTCAATTAAATCCGCTAATCAGATTTGGAGAAGAAGAATAAGAAGTGGAATAAAAGGTTAAATACATAAAATAAAAAAAACTCCATTATTTTAACACCAAACAATTAAGATTCCAATCCTAAGAATTGACATTTCGCTTTGGGGGGGTTTTGGGAATTTTGAATACAATATTTTCATACTCCAAAACTTCCCAAGGCGTATATCAAGTCCAAATTATACCGTTCAACTACTAAAATAGAAAAACTAAGATTATCACGCACAATTGATCCTTTGCTTTGCTTCTCTTTGGATTTGCAACGTCCATATTTATCTCCTTCGGATCTCCTCTTTTTGATATAATACAACAATGGATTTGTGTGTGTCTATACACACACACACACACATATATATATATACACACATATACATACATATACATATACATACATATATATATATCTGTATGTGTGTGTGTGTGTATGTATTAGTTTAGAAAGGTTGGATAAGAAGAGTTTAAAAATTAAATAATAAATAAAAATAGATTAAGATTTCTTTCCTGAAACCCTAATGGAGTTTTCTAAATCTAAGAAGAGATTAACTAACAGACTTCGCTAATGTTCCCAACATATTTATTAATAAAAGTGAGGGGCCTAGGTCTTAATTATAAAGGCTGATACACACCAGAACCGTAGGATGAAAGTAGGTTAAAACAGATAAATCTGGAGAGTTTAAAATAAGAAACCCTAGTCACCACATGCATAGCAGTCGACTACCCTTATACTAACGATCGACCACGTGGTGTCGACCAGTAAAGGTCAAGGGGTCGACCTCTCCATCTAATTTCGAAACATTTGATTGTTCCCATTGTTTGATTATTTTATTCCATAATTAACTCTTAACATTAATTGTTAACATTAACATTTACTTAATCCCCAAGTATAATCGCAATTAATTTTTGAATTTCAAACATTAATTTTAAATACTTAATTGAATTTGAATTCAAATTAAACTAATTTTAATCTGAAAACTTCAAACTCTCATAACTTCATCGTTTGAGCTCGCTTTCAGCATATTATATATGGAAACATATCAAATTTTTTCCTCGAATGCAACGATATAACTTTCATGGTCAAATTCCAACTTTTATAAAATTTCATTTTACCCTACTCTAATTAATTGAATTTCTCATAATTTCCTTATTTGATTAGGGTTGATTTTACAAGGTGTTATAGGAAGACTTCCCTCTCTAGCAAAACCTACATACATTTTCCTCAAACTGCAATATAACACCATGAATCATATTGATTCCAACACTCCTCCTAACCAAGAGAAACTTCACCTATCCTCAAAAATACAAAAAGGCAAATCCTTACCTCTATGACCCAAATCGAGGTAGCTGTTTCTTTAGAACCTACCTCTGATTTTTTCATAGCTACTCTCCAAGCCTTCACAAACATACTAAATGAATGCATGGATGGACAAGAGAGATCCATGGCCCAATTTCCATCCTTTAAACCAATCTCCCCTCATCCTTTCGCATCTCACCAGCATCATTCACCGGTTGAATTGACTATGCAATGTGTGAGTGACAACAATAATCTCATAACTAAGAACGGTGATGTTAGTCTAAACAAACAAATACCAAGCGAAATGGCCAAATTCAAATCAATCCCTATATCAAATTGAAGCCTGGGAAGATCAACCCATTACTGTTGAAAAGGCAAGTTCCAATTGCACCCGATAATGATGATGTTGCTTCACTTTACAAAAAAGGTTCATCCTAAATGGATCCTTAGGAGGACGAGACCCTTCTATTGAAAGCTCGGATAGAGAAAATGGAAAGACTTTGCCAATAAAACAATAGGGTGAAACTAAAAGAAGAGCGTTCTTCCACATTTCGCAAAACTATTATAAAAGCGAACTTTCTTGATAACTTTATATCCCCATCCATCAATAAATTTGATGGGACTACCAACCCTAGTGAATATACTTGCACTTTTGAGTACAAAATGGACAGTCTGAAGGTGGGATGGATGGCCAAATGCAAACTCTTTCTAGTATATATAGTTGGAGCAGCATCTAGATAGTTCAGAATGAATGGACTAGGAAAGGTTCGTTCTAGGCCAAAGTTATCTATAGACTTCTTAAGACGGTTCAACTTTGAAAGACAGGTTTCCACAAATGTTAATACCATGTCCTGCTTATCAGGGAAAGAATGAAAGCTTACACAACTTTATAAAATACTTCACATCCAAGGCTCTTCGAATTGGAGTAACTTGTGAAGAAACACTACTAATAGCGGCATATGCTGGGATTAGAAAGAGCACCACTATATGGGATAAGAATAGCAGGAAGCCATGTCATAGCATGTGTAAACACACTAGTTTGGAGATTACCTGACAATATTGAATTTTAACGGTATGTTATAATTTAATATTGTGATTTAAAATAAATTTGGGGATTTTATATTGTTTATTTGGAATAAACAACGAATTTTAAAACTAAAAATAAGAGAATAAAATTCCAAACTTTATTTTATTTGGTTAATGTGATAACGAATGGAAAATGACTTTATTTTAGAGAAAATGTAATAATTGTATTAATTATTGCCCATTTACTTCTTTTAATAATTTTTAAGAGAAATATGTGATTTTTAAAGGTGGTTTACTTAAATAAAAAGGTGGAAGTTGGTCTAAAAATATGTCTTTGCGTTGAATTAAGTTTGGAAATGGTTTACAATATTTTTCTAAGTGAGAAAAGTATTTTTGTGGAATTCTAGAAGTTAAAAATATAGTTTTATTCTTTATTTGAGTAAATAGTGAATTTTTGTTAAACAAAGGATATTAATAATAAAGATGCTTTAAAATATAAATTTATCTTTTCACATGGTGAAAAATATTTTATTTACTGTATAGGCAAATTTACATATATTATTTGTGTGAAAATTGGAAGAAAATAACATTTGTTTATAACATAATGTGTAGTATATGTACATATTGGTTTTTTGTTGATAAAAATCAACCTAGGCCGTTAAATTTTCTTTTAATGAATGGGTCCAAAGCCCATTAGTGCTCATCAACCTGATGAGAAGGTGAGATTAGTTTATAGTATGTTCTTTTACCTCACCTTCTTCTCTAACACCAGAAAAGAAGGAAACCCAACTTCATTTTTTTCAATCCAAGGCTTTAAACTCAATTTCTTCAATGCAAACCGAACTGTTTTTCAAACTAGAGTGTAAATCTAAAGTTAATCAAACTTCAAACCCTACAATTTCATGAAATTCCTAATTTCACTAGTAGGTTTTCTAATTTACTGTATATTTCTTCTTGCATGTACTGTATCTTCCTTCTACAGGTTATTGAAGGCCAATTTCACCTCCAAGCTCCAAACTTTTAGCTTAAATCCGAGTTTTTGCTTAACAAGAGCAAGGTGAGTTGAATAAACTCACATAATCTAGCAAAATAATGCTTCTAATTGAAAAAACAGTAAATAGTTTAGCTTCTGTTGAAATATTTTTGAGCTTGCTTCTCTTTTGTTCAAAACTGTGTTGTAGTGCTTCTTTATAGGCATGTTTCTTTTGATTCCCACAACAAAACGCTGTCGGACTTCTTTTAAATGATAGATTGCATGTTATACTATGTCTCTGCAAAATTTGGTTAAAAAATAATGTAATTTGAGTGTTCAAAACTTTGCTGCAAAATCAACAAAAACCCAAATTTTTGCCTGGGCATATTTTGTTTCCGAGTTACTGCAAACATAGCCTAAGTCCATGTTTGAGACAGCATAACTCTTTCATTTTTACTGAAATTCATCGATTCATTGTTTCTTTGAAAGATAAAGTTTTCTACTATAAGCATGCCTATTTTTAATCCAATCTGAGGAAGTTTGATCCTTTGTTTCATGCCAGAAAGTTGAACTTGTGCTGGATTTCAGGCCTGTATATTTTTGTTTTTTAAACTGTTGCAAACATGGCCCGAATCCATGTTTGAGAAAGAGTAGATTTTTCATTTCCACTCGGAATTCATTAATTCAGTTTTTTTGAAAGATGAAGTTTTCGAGTATGCGCATACCAATTTTCAGCTCAGTATGAGATCATTTGTTCCTTTGTTTCAGGCCTGTAATTTGAGCCTAAGATGGTTTTCCGACATGGCACATTTTTGTTTTTGAATTATTGCAAACATGACCTGAGTCCGTATTTGAGACAGCGTAACTTTTTCATTTCTACTCGAAATTCATCGATTCTTTTTTTTTGAAAGCTGAAGTTTTCTACTACGTACACACCAACTTTTAATTCAATCAGAGGTCGTTTGGCCACCAGTTTGAAGTTTGAAAGTTGAACCTAGAGAAAATTTCAGACCTAGTTATTATTTTGCCTTGCATTTTTATGTTCTTTTTCCATCCAACTTTTGACTTTTACTTCATGTTTTTGTTACTTTTCTAAATTGTTTTGAGGGCTATAATGCCTATCAATAGGCTAGCCAAGTTTTGATGAATTTGAAATTCAAATTTGAGTTAATTTTGAACGGGAATGGGTTTTTCCAAACAATTTTTAAATAAATTTTAAATTGGCATTTCAAATAATTATTATGTGTTATTTTTAAATTATTTTAAGCTATAAAAAAAATATCTACTCTCTATAATAAGGGAATTTTCAAATATTGATTTCAGAATAGATTTCGAGAAAATGGTTTTAAAAGCTTGTTTTCTCAAGTAAATTATTTTATATATAAAATACGTGTGTTTGCACTATTCGAGCGAATGAGAAGGAGAATTAAATGGTTTGGTAAAACATGTGGTATGGGACACATACGTTTATCTTATCGTTTAATTCTTGACTTGTCCGTTTGATCGTTTTGACCTTCGGGTCGAGTTTGCTGATGAGATGAGGTAAACTTTTTACTGCTTTGAGTGTGAAATTTGCTAGCAACTAGTAAACCGTTTAGTGTGAGCGTGTGGTATGGGACACATGTTAACGCTTTACGGGTTCCTATCCGAGAATTTATGACACTTTTGTCTAAGAGACGTATTTTCCATGACTGGACCTTCGGGTCATTTGTCCTTTGGTATTTTTTTCTAAGAAACGTTTTTCATTGCGACGTATTTGTCCTTTGGGATATTGTTCTTTAGGATTCTTGTCCAAGAAACATATTTATTGTCCTTCGAGACGTTTGTTTAAGGGACGTGGCACCATATTTTAGGAGAACAGTATTTGGTGGGCTTCGGCCATAAGCACGTGCTATATTTTTAAGATGATTTCGATGATTTCCTTATGATTTTCTTAGTGCATTGCCTTTTTACATTATTGTCCATTTGAGCCGTTCGAGATATTACATATGGCGATTACATCTTTGGAAATTGAACTCCTTATCGAGTTCTATATTAGAGATTGGGTTTGCCAAGAATTGGCGTTTATTTGAGATTTATACTCTCCTATTTGGAGATATACGTGATTGCCATTTTCGGCATATTTTGTGTTTGAGACTTCTCTATTTAGAGAATATTTTTATGATTTCCATTTATGTTGAGTTTTGAGTTTGAGATTTGGGATTCTCTTATTTTGGAGATATGGTTCATAAAAACCATTTTAGTGGCTTTTGGGATTTCGCCGATGATATGAGGCATTTATTATACCTAATGTTATTTGGTGAGTTTATTAATTTCGAGGATATACACTTAGTGTAATTATCTTATTTGAAGTAGTGGCGTGCTATTATTATTGTTTATTCTCATTCGAGAGGATATCTTTCCCTTTACCTTATGCTCATTTATCACTTATTCTTATAAATTGATTTGTTTAGCTAGACTGACCCGTGTATTTTATACTCGGTTCAGACGGAGTTGTTTCAGATTAGATACATGCTTTTGGACTTTACTTGATGCTTCCACCTTGGATATCAAATTTTCTCTTTTTGTTGTTCTATAGTCGTTTTGTATGACACTGATGTATATTTGTTTTTTTAGCTCGTACGTATATTATGGTCGCCATACCGCTTATGATGTATTATTTGTATTGTATTGGGATGTATCAGTATATATGTATACATATCTGTTTGATGTTCTGTGATGTGTATGCATTTAGGTTGTTCTATTTTGATCTGATAGATCCTATAGCCACCTGTAGTTTTGTATTAAGCATTTATTTGATATGTTGATCCACTTGAGTTGGAAAAAAATATAAAGCACTAATCGATGTATTCAATAGATATTTAAGAAAAGACTATAGATGGTCGCTCATAACCATCACTATTCTCTGCATTAGCAAACAGTGTTACCCAGTAATACTCTTTATTAATGTGGGTCTCGGGGTGGGGCGTCAAAGCTCGGTATCAGAGATGAGTTCAGAACAAAATAGGATAAGCATAGAACAGAAGCATATATTACGATATATCCAACTATTGTACAAATAATACAAATCTCTTAATCATCGTGTCCTTCGAGATAGAAGTTTGGGATATGTCTAGAATAAATTATATTCCATAGTATTACAAAAAAATAGAATTGATGATATCTTATCTTATGAGTAATCCTAATCATGATTGTTTTATTCAAGTCTTCTTCAATACAGGTGCGTGACACCCGTCAATAATGAAGGAGTTTGCTAATACTTTTGGATGTCCTTGTCTTGTTATTTTGTAAGGATTGTGAATCCTATTGAGTGGATCCGCAATATTTGGCATGATGTATGAGGATTTGGGATTGTTTCTTATAGCTTATCTTTTCATGCGAATTAGCACACCATTTTCTGCCTAGAGTTTGGAGTGTTTGGGTTGAAATGGCTTGCCTATTATCAAGCCACGTTATGTGATTCGAAGAATCCTATATTAGGTATCCTTGTTCGGCTGATTCTTTGCTTCTTGTTCTTCGGAATGTTTATGATGATTTGAAAGTCTTTGTATTTACTCTTGAGTTTCAAGATGTTGATGATATATCTTGAATTCCGATTATTGTGACTCTGTTGATTTCTATGAGTCCATTTCGAGTATGACACCCAATCGGGCAATCGCATACTGTATTGACTTCATTCCTAGTTCTTAGCCTTTCGGTCATCCTCTCACGAAGATGTGTACTGGGAAAAGAGGCGATTCATTGAATTTATTTGATATTACCGTTCTTACCCTTTTTGAGATATCCTCTTCGAATATTCATTTATTGATATTTTTTTTGATATCACTGCAATCGAAGTAACGATTTGTTGTTAATGTTACTTCTCCTCATTTGAGAAGATATTTACCCTTGCTTTTATATCTCATTTCTCTCTTTTTAATCTATTATGTGCTGCTAGGGTCATTCTTTAGCCTGACCCTACACCGATTTTTCATGAGCTATGAGTCACGGAGGATAGCATTACTCGAACTGCATTTCGCACTCATTATAAGTCTTGTGAGTGGTTCATCATACCGTTCGAAATAATGAACATTCCAGTCTATTTCTTCAACCTTGAGGATCAAGTGTTTTGGCAATACCCTTATATTATTTAAAACTTGAGAAATTGAATATGGTAATTTTGGTAAGTAAAGTGAATAATTCTAATTAAGGGAATGCCTTAATTAGAAGAAAATACCATTTCATGCTTTGATTAATAAAATGATGCATTTAAGGTAAAAGAATACTTTGGCTTGAAAAATTAAAATATTAACTGAATATTTTAGTACAAGTTATTAATGATGACAATAAAATTTGTTTTGACACTTAGTTATTTGAGTAATAGTAGAGGAAAGATATAAAACTCTATCTTAAGAGAAAATAAAGAAGTGTTAATTTATAACCTTTAGTGTAAATTTGTGAGCTAGTTTTTGTTTTAAACTTAAATAGTATTAAAACTTGTGGGTTTGAAATTACAAAATTCATTTGGAAATAAGTTTGAATTAATTATCAACTTTAATTAGTTTTATTTCGATAATTAGACGGAAATTTAATTTTTATGACAAGTGAAAATATGAATTTGAATTGTTTGATAAATGAACCATTTATGTACTATAATAATTGTAATTGTGAGAAAAAATTTAAACTTTATATATATATATATATATATATATATATATATCCCAAAAAATTATTTTGGTGGATAATACATAATCATATCTTGATAATGGAAGAGATTAGTTATCTCTTCCAAAATTAGTTTTTATAGTTAATTGTATTTAAAGTGGATTTTGGAAAGCAATGAAAATATTTCCACTTAATAAAATGTTTGATGACGATTACATAAAGTTGATCATAGTTTTGTACGTCTTAGCTTTCCATGGAAAAATAAAATCATTTAATAAATGATATAGCAAAAAGCTTGTTTGAAAATGTAGTTTAAAATTTAAATGGTTTGGGAAAATAAATGGTTTGGGAAAATATCAAATTTTAAATTGATTTAAAAGCTGAAATTTTGTTTGGAAAAATGTTGTATTAAAACATCGTTAACTTGAGATTTATAACTCAAATGTGTTCAATCTTTTGGTAAATGAAAGAGCTTTCAGTAAGCTATAAATTCCTTTTTCCACTTTAAAAAATTTGGCTTTTTACTGAGTCTAAAATGGGTCTGAAAGTGGATAGACATTTCTGTCCTCTTAAGAAATTTCTAAGATTAAGCTGAAAATAAATCTAGCATAACTATCAAACCTTAAATCCGATTTTGATGATGTTTATATTGCTGAAAAGGTTAGACTTAGTAGAATAACTCTTATTTTATAATAGTTATTAGATTTTGTTGTCTGCTATGTCAAAACATGTCTTCTTTACGGCATGTTTGAAATGAAATTGATCTATTTCCCCTTAATGTAGAACTTCTTATTTATAAACATGAACTATTATCATCTATTTGAGTTAAGTACAGGTAAAAGAGAATAGTTGGAATATATTTTGAGCAAAAAGAATGTGTATATATATATATATAAGTTTGTGCAAACTCGCTTTAAAATGATAAAAAGGAAGGTATGTTTTTGGATTAAAATTTTAAAGTGTTAAAGGATGATATATATTGTGTTTATGAACAAATGGTCGATTTATATTATGTAAATCATTTTTTTAATATTATAACGCCATCCATTCAAAGGAGACTCCACTGATTTTTTTGGAAATTTATAACACTTAGAGAATTTGAGAAATAAATTGAAAATAATAATAATATATGTTGCAATTAGAGAATACCTATGAAAGAATTAGAGAATAAATAACTTAAACTTTATTTACTCTAATGAATAGCATTGAATTTAAATTTAAAACTAAGTAAGAATCTTTAGAAATTTTCAAATGTTAAAAATTGAGAATTTTAAACCTTGAATATAATGGGTTGGAAAGCTTTAAAAATATTTGATTAGTGAGAGAGGGTTTATATATCTATTTCTTACGTCTTAACTTGCCTTAATGCAATTATTTTACGACTTGTATTTATGCAGGCATATGAGTTTGGCGGTATTGGGGTAAAACCACATAACTCTTGTTGGGTTTCTTTCCATAATAGTGGTCAATCTAATATCGGAATGACTCCCTTCGTAGTGTCATACTATAAGTCGTATCGATTATCATTTTGTAGGTTGGAGTTCGGGATAAAGTTGTGACTAAATACCGACTTTGTTCATGAAGCTTCTTAGGAATCGATCTCACCCGATTTGTCTATTGCGTAACATCTTATCCATGTTTTGCTTCGAAGGTGAAACGCCTTCGAAATAAGAATGTATTGCTCGTAGAAATTCAATGGCCCGCGGATCCCAGTAATTCCACTTGGGAAACCATTGAATTGATCAAGCAATCTTATCTTAGTTTTCTATCATCTTATGTTGAGGGTGAGAAATTTTAAACTTGAGCTTACCTATCTTCCTTTGTTTTGATGAAATCAAAATGTTGAATACAAACTTTTCTCTAGAAATTGCGCGGACACAATTATATAAGGGGGAGTCTACAACAACCCTAATTTAGAGATTACCCAACAATATTGAATTCTAACGGTATGTTATAATTTAGTATTGTGAGTTAAAATAAAATTGGGGATTTTATATTGTTTATTTAGAATAAATAATGAATCTTGAAACTAAAATGAGAAAACAAAATTTCAAACTTATTTTATTTGGTTAGTGCGATAAAAATGGAACATGACTTTATTCTAGGGAAAATGCAATAATTGTATCAATTATTGCCCATTTACTTCTTTTAATAAGTTTTAAGAGAAGTATGTGATTTTTGAAGGTGGTTTATTTAAATAAAAAGGTGGAAATTGGTCTAAAAATATGTTTTGGCTATAAATTAAGTTTGGAAATGGTTTAAAATATTTTTTAACTGAGAAATGTATTTTTGTGAAATTTTAAAAGTTAAAAATAAGATTTTATTCTTTTATTTGAGTAAAGAGTGAATTTTTGTTAAATAAAGTATTTTAACAACAAAGATGTTTTAAAATATAAATTTATCTTTTTATATGGTGGGAAATATTTTATTTATTGTATAGGCAATTTTACATATATTATTTGTGTGAAAATGGGAAGAAAATAGCATTCGTTTATAACATAATGTGAAATATATGTACATATTGGTTTTGTCTTAATAAAAATCAACCTATGCCATTAAATTTTCTTTTAATGAATGGGTCCAAAGCCCATTAGTGCTCATTAACTTGATGAGAAGGAGAGAATAGTTTATAGTACGTTCTTTTACCTAACCTTCTTCTCTAACGCCAGAAAATAGAAAAGAATGTAACCCAACTCCATTTTCTCCAATCTAAGGCTTTAAACTCAATTTCTTCAATGCAAACTGAAATCTTTTTCAAACTAGAGTGTAAATCTAAAGGTAATCAAACTCCGAAACCTACAAATTCAATCAATTTCCTAATTTCAGTAGTAGGTTTTTGAATTTACTGTATATCTCTTCTTGCATGTATTGTATCTTTCTTCTATGGTTAGTAAAGGCCAATTTCATTTCCAAGCTCCAAACTTTTTGCTTAAATCCAAGTATTTGCTCAACAACAGCACGATGAGTTGAACAAACTCACATAATCTACCAAAATAATGCATCTAAGTGCAAAAACTGTAAATAGTTTAGCTTCAGCAGAAATATTTTTAAGCTTGCTTCTCTTTTGTTTAAAACTGCTCTATAGTGCTTCTTTAGAGGCATGTATCTTTTGATTTCGATAACAAAATGCTATCAACTTCTTTCTGATGATAGATTTCATGTTATACTGTGTCTGTGCAAAATTTGGTTGAAAAATATTGTAATTTGAGTATTCAAAAATTTGCTGCAAAATCAACAAAAACCCAAATTTTTGCCTGGGAATATTTTGTTTTCGAAATACTACAAACATGGCCTGAGTCCATGTTTGAGGATAACTCTTTCATTTTTTTACTGAAATTAATCAATTCTTTTTTGTTTGAAAGATAAAGATTTCTAATATACGCATATCAATTTTCAGCTCATCTGAGGTCGTTCGGTCCTCTGTTTCACGCCTGAAATTTAAACGTGTGGTATGGGACACACGTTAACAATTTCAGGTTCCTATCCAAGAATTTGTAACACATTTGTCTAAGAGACGTTTGTCATTGCAATGCATTTGTCCTTCGGGATGTTGTCCTTCGGATGTTTATCTAAGAGACGTATTTACTGTCCTTCGAGACATTTGTCTAAGAGACGAGTCCCCTTATTTTCGGGGAACAGTACTTGGCGGGCTTCGGCCATAAGCACATGCTATATCTTTGAGATGATTTCATTGATTTCCTTTTGATTTTTTGAGTGTACAGCCTTTTTACATTATTGGCCATTTGAGCCATTCGAGTTATTACATATGGCAATTACATCTTTTGAAATTGAACTCCTTATCGAGTTCTATATTTGAGATTTGGGTTTACCAACACTTGGCGTTTATTTGAGAATTATACTCTAGTATTTGGAGATATATAAGATTGCCATTTTTGATGTATTTTGTGTTTGAGACTTCTCTATTTAGATAATATTTTTGTGATTTCCATTTATGGCGA
Source organism: Allium cepa (assembly GCA_030765085.1). Taxonomy (NCBI): domain Eukaryota; kingdom Viridiplantae; phylum Streptophyta; class Magnoliopsida; order Asparagales; family Amaryllidaceae; genus Allium; species Allium cepa. Next base: position 21,368,800 of record CM060936.1, on the reverse strand, counting down.
GTTTTGGGTTTGAGATTTAGGATTCTCCTATTTTGGAGATATGGTTCAAAGAAACCATTTTAGTGGCTTTTGAGATTTCACCGATGATATGGGGCACTTATTATACTTAGTGTTATTTGGTGAGCTTACCTATGTCGAGGACATACCCTTAGTGTAATTACTTTATTTGAAGTAGTGGTATGCTCTTATTATTGTTTCTTCTCATTAGAGAAGATATCTTACCCTTTACCTTATGCTTATATTATCACTTATTCTTATAAACTGATTTGTTTAGCTAGACCGACCCGTATATTTTATACTCAGGTCAGACTGAGTTGTTTCAGGTTAGATACCTGCTTTTGGACTTTATTTGATGCTTTCGCCTTGGATATCAGCTTATCTCTTTTTGTAGTTTTATAGTCGTTTTGTATGACTCGGATATGTATTTATCATTTTGGCACGTACGTATATTATGGTAATCATACCACTTATGATGTATTATTTGTACTGTATTGGGATGTTTCAGTATATATGTTTATATACCTGTTTGTTGTTCTGTGATGTGTTATGCATTTAAGTTGTTATATTTTGTTTTGATAGATCCTATAGCCACTTGTAGTTTTGTATTAAGCATTTATTGGATATGTCAATCCGCTTGAGTTGGAAAAAAATATAGAACACTAATCGACGTATTTAATAGATATTTAAGACAAGACTATAGATGGCCTGCAACATCTCACTATTTTGGACCATTCAAATCGTCAATAAAACCACATATGTCATACTTGAATAATTCAAAACAACATATTGTTAATAAATTTTGAGGCAAATAAAATCAATCACGAAAACACTAAAACGGAATATCAAAATAACTTGCAGCGGAATAAAATAAACATAGTAGTTCATGAAGCTACTAGGTACATAGTCTCAAAATAGATACATAATACCAAAGTCTGAAAGCAAATACAACTGGAAATCTAAATACATAAATCCATAATACATAAGCATAGGCTGAATGGAAATAACTGAATAGAAATAATAGATAGATAGCTAAATCTCTAGCAGATCTCTAGCTTCAAAAGATAAATAAAAAGCTATGATACGCACGCTGACCTGTGTGTAAAGCAAAACAAAACACTCGAGTCAGGACATACATACTTATAAAATATAAATCAACTCAAGTGAACTGTATAAAAATGCATCAGTAACTTGAAGGATGCTTGGGATCGCTCATCCTTAAGGATCCGTTAAACTATCTACTATGTAGTAATATACGCTATTATAATAAGGTCTATAGTAAAGTAGAAGAATTAAAATAGCATTAAGGCGTTACCCATATCCCCCTTAAAACATTTTTATATATTCTCATATTCTATATAGTATCGTAATCTCCCCCATGCTGGTGGTCGTAAGAGGGCACTCCATAGGTATAGTACAAAACAAACTCGTAGTGATCTTGATAAGGTAGGTGACACGGCACAAATAGGCAATGTCAGGGTAGATATACCAATTACACTTCCGGGCTGTTGGTGACGCATAGCCGTAGCTACCATACAACTCGATCCACACTCACAAATCAAAGGTGCGCACCAAATCAATCACAAAGTAATAGAATGGAAATTGAAGAAGTGTGTCTGATCGGAGGAGCTACCTCACTTGGCTCGTCAATTGCTCTTGTTTTAGCCACCTTAAGCTAACTCACGGGAGTCGGGTCCACGTATATACCTCAAATAGAACGTCGCCAACTACCTACTTCAGTCTAGAATCTCCACCGCGTGCACGGTTGTTAAAGCGGTTTTCGGTGTTGGCAGAGAGTATGACAATGACCAATCCCTGTCTCATTAAAAACCAAATGTTATTATAACCCATGGCTATATATTTTCAAATGATTCATATTTCATATCAAAACATATTCACTTCAAAACCATATAAAACGGATATTGTTATTCCTTGAAGATAATATTCATTTTAAAAGTCGTAACAGTTTCAAATTTACACTCTTAATTATAACACTTTGAAAACATAACATATTAGAAACCATCTTTGAAAACGTAACCTTTTAGAAATCATAAATTTTGGAACATTGCTTTAAGAAATCATAGCATTTTGAATTCATTACCTTTTTGAAGTCATATCATTTTGAAAACATAATACTTTCCACTATAACAGTTTATATAATCACAATATTATATATATTTACAATTTTAACATAGTTATTATATAAATCTATTTTGTTATACTAAATTATTTATTAGGATATTAAATAAACTATGATTTCAGTTAAATAAAATTTATTACTATATTCCCGATTAAAGTTTTAATTTCTTATATTAAATTAAAAGTACATTTTTAACTTAAAAATTTATTATACTAAAGAAAATATTTTTTTTACTAACATATACTATTACATTAGTTAAAATTTATATTACTAGGTTAGATTAAAATATTATTATTAAGTTACATTGGATTATTAAATTAAATTCCTTTATTATAAATCAAATCTTAAATTACATATTATACCATTTATTTACTTATAAAATTTTAAACACATAAATATATAAATTTTATAAAATCATTAACTTAAATTAAAATTCATATATTTAAAATCCAAAAATACTTAATAATTTGTAGAAACTTATTTTTAATACCAACCATAGGTCTGTATAAAAATTTCTAACCTATGTTAAAGTGATACGGATATGTATCATCTCAATCTGAAATTATTAAATTTTCGAGTATATATCATTTCAACCTGCAATCTCAAGTCAGATAAAAATGGCTTGAGCCTATCATTTCAGCTCATAATTATTTTTCCCGATTCTAAAGATCATTCGGGTATGTATCATTTCAACCCATAGTGAGGGAACTTGCAGTGTGGGAACAAAATATGAAATAAACAGAATAATGTACAACATATCATGGCATATGATCAAACAGTTATAACATCATGTGAGATAACATAATATAAACAGATATGAAACTACTAACTTGTATATACATCTCAATACAATTCAAATGACATCGATTCACCCAAATATAAGTATGTAGTCGAGAGCGATTACTTACCTTCTTTGTCTAGAGTAGATGATTCCAAACTGAACACAACAACTTTGAATAGGCATGACAATCACGAATAAGCTTAAGTGGAAGGAGAATCCAAATCCAAAGCATAGAAAAATGAAAAAAAATATATATCTAAATAAATAAATTTACATAGATAAAAATATTATATAAATTTTTCAAAGAGCAAGTGAAAATAGGCTAGGTCAAAATGGCTACAAGGCTCGGCCATGGTGATGATTTGGGCTCGGCCACACTATGTTTGGGTTCGGCCTAAACTAAGCTATGTGGTTCGGCCTATGGTGGAGTTTAGGTCAAGGCATGGCTTGGCTAGATGAAGCAAGGGTTTGGCCATCATGGCTAAGCAAGGCTCACGGCTAGTAAGGCAAAAGAAAGGGAAGGAAAAAGGTTCGGCCATGGCAAGGTTTGGCTAAGGAAAGGTCATGAAGTGTTCGGCCTTGTGCTTGGTGGTTCGGCCTAGGATTTTGACAAGGGGAGGGTTCGGCCATGGTGAATGCTTTGTGATGATGGTGGCCTAGCATATGGGGGTGGTAGGGTAGGGTCACGACTTCAATTGGTGGTAGAGGTGGTCGGCTTTGGTAGGGAGGAAGTCGGCCTTGGTTGGAGAGGAAGGAGGTGGAGATGATGGCCGAATAAAGGAGTGGTGAAGGATAAAAATTATAGGGAAAATTAAAAAAAAGGAGAAAGAACTTACTGTATTTTTTCTGAGCAAGTGGAAGAAGAAGATGAGAAGTGAAAAGATGAAGAAAGTTTTTGTACGTACGTTGTAACGATTCGGATTTTTCGATGCCGAAAAACCAAACTGTTATGGGTTTAAAGAAAAAGAAAAGAAGTAGAAGAAGAGAGAAAAGATAGAACAGAATAGAATTAACAGAACAACATCAGAATCTCACAATTCACAGCGGAACAACATATAATAGATAAATGAATAATCTTTAAACAAAGAACTATATCAGTTATTACATTTCATCATATTACATTACATTACATCAGAGTGTACAACAACAAAAAAACAACGGAAAAAGAAATACTATATATTAGTAATACGCCATGCCATCCAGATTGCCTCCAGCAACTCCTGAATTCTATAATATCCAGATAAACCTTAACTCTTGACTGCCCGTGTGGAAATTGGTGGGCACCTCGAGTTTAGGAAGGAAAACAATAAACTCCGAGTCAGTCATGTGACTGGTGTGGAACTCAAAACAGTTTATTTTTCTTTAAAATCAAAAAAATAGAGGAATATTTTTAAAGTCAATTCGCTATGCTTTTAAAAATGAGACTACCATAAGGCCTCCCGCACACACACACAATGCAAACGCAGAATCAGAGGAGATTTCTCCTTATGATAGTCAAAGATGCTTGATACGCATTAAAAAGAACATTTGATATTATTACTAGTGCATGGTGTAGAGAAAATTATTTCGAAAATAAAGATATAAATCTTAGCCAGCATAGACATTTCGAACTATGCCTACTATAGCTACCATGTTCAATAGCAGGTTACCGCCACATTCCATGGCAGGTTATACAACTAAAACCGTACAAGATCGTATTGTTTCTTTGGATTTCCAACAAATGGTCAGGCCAAGGAACTTCCCATTGCCACATGAGAACGCCTCTGGAAGGACGTCCCCGAGAACCAAACCGGATCTCTGCTAACACAAGGTCGGGTTACCCCTAACTGGGTAACTACTGACACGAGTATGCCATCCCCCGGTCCTTTGGGACCTTTAACCGAGCGCTTGTAATCAACATCACACCATAATAATAAGTGTTTCAACATGAGTAAGCATCAGGGCTCCATACCATGATACCACCCTTTTCTAGAAGGAAATGCACATACCCTAAAGGGAGCTACCCCTCATAACCTTGCCGCATCTTTCCTGTTTTGACCATTCCGGGGTGTGAGGTTCGACGAACTCTCGTCTACAAAGCCACGCTTTATACAAAACCTGTGCTTTGGGTCAACAAATGATCATAGAAATGATCACAAAGATAAACGATCAAACAAATGATCTTATCACAAATGATCAACACAATGATCATTTCACAGCAACACTCAGCATGTCACATTACCAAATTGGGAATATATTGCTGATAACCTTCAACTATATAACCTCTGAGCTCGTACGTCTCAGAGAAGGGTGTTAAGCTAAGAGAATAAATTCTCCGCCACCAACATAAATATATTTGAAAGAAATCAGCTTTATATCTCAATTTGTAGTGTCAGACACACAATCCATACAAGTCTGTTCTGGGATCGAACAGAACCGAAGGCACTTACGAAGAAGTCCTTGCAATCCGGATAATCTCTAATCGCGTTCGAATTTCCCATCACATATGGAGATCTCTATACCGGGGATCTGCCAGTGCAGAGATAATCAACAAGAAACCCTTTCATTTTCGAAGATATCCGGTCTTCAACACCGGTCTTCAAATGCAATTCATAACGACGTATCACATATTCGGAATGGGTTATACGACCCCAAGGTCCTTTCCCGGTTAACCCAAATAGTGAGCGCTTATTTAAAAAAAAAATAAGTGTGGCATTCAAATTCAAGCAAATCACAACAAATACCTATTTAAGGGTAAATATTGATAGTCGGTTATTGAACTATCAATGGATATGCACAACATCACCAGATTCCAAATAATTTTCCCAATTATTTATTTTCCAAAATATCTTTACAAGATATATATTTTCAATTCTTCAAAAATAAATCGATATTTATTTCTAAACCCATTTCCCCAATTTCATTTATAAATTCCATATTGAATTTACATTTCCAAAATAACTATTAATATACGTTTTCAATTACTCATTTTCAATTTATCTTCAAAAAGATAAATTCTCTAAACTTTTCATTTCACATTGGAAAAACATTTCCATACTTATTTATTTATAAGTAATTCACAAGTCTTTTTTTATTTTCTACACTTGGAAAATATTCAATATACTCTATTCGAAATTAAGTATATATTTCATTCTTTAAGGAAATCATTCTCTTAAACATATTTATTTGGGCCAAAACGAATGTTGCGTAAAACATTGTTACGACAACCCAAAATCACTAATATAGGAATTCGAAATTAAAATAGATATATAAATCCCAATACTATACAAAACATTTCCTTTCGGAAATCATTTACTATAACAACAGTGTTATAGTCCACCATTTCCTTCTATTTCTCGAAAACGTCTATTTCAACAATGAATGTTGAATCTATGGTTTCGATAGTTAATACATTTTAAAACATCTTTAGATCGTTTTAATTCTATTTAAAACATCACATTCAAAACCATTTCTTTAACATGTTATTCACTATTCAAAAACGTGAATATACTTGTTAACAAATTTCATCATTTCTATTCATTTTGTTTTACAGGATTATTCACTGTCTAAAACGTGAATATAACTCCATTAATAAATTACAACAATTTACTTATCAAAATAAGTCGTTGCGGATTTATAAAACAATGTTTATAAATTCCATTTCTATTTATTTTATAACAATTTCCTCTTATAAATTTTCTTTATTAACCTATTCGATTTATAACTCAATTATATACCGAAAGTCCATATTATAAGTTAAATGCTTATAATTTATTTGTTTACAAATTTGTTCTTTTAACTTCCCAAATTATAAATCTTATAACTTATAAGATTCATTTATTTATCCAAAACCTATTCTTTTAAATAACTTTATAAATTTTATTTATAAAATTCCATTTATAACTTCATCGTTATAATCCTATAGATTTCATTCATTTATGAAATTCATTCACAATTCATTCTAACACTTAGAAAAACTCGTTTTACAATTCCAATATTTTTAATTTATAAATATCAATTAATAAATCTTTTATATGGATCAATTTATACTATTCTTTTAAAACGTCTTTAAACTCCTTTATAATTCATCATTTTGATTTATAAAATAATCAAATTTCATAAATCCTATTTTTAAACTTTTTATAATAAATTCAGAAATCCCAGTTTAAAATATTTTATAAAATCATTAATCCCATATTTTCAAAAATCAACTTTTAACTGTATTTCTCAAAAATCATAATTTTTATAATATTAAAATTATAACGTTTATTTATTTAAGATGAATTAATTCCAAAAATATTTTTATAAACGTATACTTCCAAAAATCACTTTAGAAATCCCTTAAAAATCAAAATCGTTATTTTTAAACTTCAAAATTGGATTCGATGATGCAACACATCAAATAGTCAATCACGACTTTTAAATATCATATATCGATATGATAAACAATCAAATATCACAATATTTGAATCAAATAAATATTTGTGAGGAATCCAGTTGGATCCCTCCAACCTATTTCCCTGCATCCACAGACATTAGCACAATACCCATTCCACTTCGAGGTGGAATATCGCGGTATATGGGATTTTATAAAATATTATCCGCTTAATAGGCGGCGCAATAGGGTCTCATCCGCTATACAATGAGGGAAATCATCAACTGCAATATATACATATGCCACTATATACATTGCTATATATATAGATATATCCTACTATATCTAATATCACAACCAAATAGCAATCAATAATTAACTGCAAATCCAACTTTAAATTTTTGAGTGAGAAGTTCTCACCTTTGCTTTTATTAGCAATCCATTTTCCATCTTGACTCGATTTTCTTGATTTATACCTTGTATAAATATTTACACAATTTATTAATATTCGAACAGATCGAATAATAAATTTTCATTTGATATTTTCGATTCATCGGTAATTTCATTTTGATAGTTAAATTAACTGATAGTTTTATTTAAACCAGTTTCTTCTTTAATAAATTTATTTTAACTAATCATTTTACTTTAAATTAATATCTTTAAATCAATTTCTTTTAAATAAATTATAAAAAATTAAGTTTTAATCTAAATTCCCTTTAAAATTTTATTTAACTAATTTCCTTTTATAAATTAATTTAAATTAACCAATGATTTTCTTTTAAACTAATTTTCTTCTTTTAAAATAATTCTAACTAGAAATTTCCAATTGAACTAAATTTCCTTTTTATAAATTTAAATCAACTATCAAATTTTGGTTTTAACAATTAAATTTGTTATAAATAAAATTCCTTTTAACAATTTGATTTAACAAGAAATTAAATTCAAAACTAATCTTCCTTTAATAGATTTAATTAACTTACCCTATAATTAAATTTATCCAACTAATTATTAAATTTCTTTTTCTTAAAAAAAAATATATTTTAACTAATTTCTCCTTTAAAAATTAATTTGAACTAATTGAATAATTACTTACCATAAAAATTAAATTAACTAATACTTTTATTTCAACAACAATTTAATTTCCTTCTCAAAAAAATCAAATCAATTTATAAATCCTTTTGAGATTACAATATATATATATATATATATATATATATCTTTGTATGTATGTATGTATGTATGTTATCAATTTGAAAATTTCAATCACATATCTCACTGTATACTTTTTTTTCATTTCTTTTTTTTTCTGTTTATTGTATAAATTATTTACTTGTGTATATACATTTATACAGATTTCTAAATAATTCAAAATTTTAAATTTTTTTTTTGTTTTACTTACAGTTGAGCTCGAACTCTCGAACGAAGCCCTAGCTTCGTTGCCATCGCGACCCCACAACCCACGCGAGTCCTTGCGAATGCGTCTCCATTGTCTCACGTTCCAATGAGCTAGCGTGCAACCTTCGCGATGCCGATGGCGCCGTCCCCCACAAATCGAACTCGAGCTCGATTTCAAATGCCAGCTGATGCCCTAAAATCAAACAACGTCGCCGCCAACCCATTCGAGCCTCTCGAGTTCTAGCATCCAATTCGCCACTGTCGCCACACCCTAAGTCGAGATCGACCTCGCCCTCGCCTTCCGTGATAATGAGCCGCGTCTCCTTTGTTTTTTTTTCTGAGGAAGGGACGGCATTGATTATAAATTGAAGAGGAAGGGGTTTCGTGATGAATTTGAGAGAGAGGAAGATTGCTCTTAAACATGAAGGCTGCGGCCATTATAATTTTTTTTTCGTTTTCTTTGATTTTGAAAAACTGGAGAGGGAGAGGAATATTTAAAACGTGAAGGAGGAAGGCTTGCACGATTTCTTCAGTGATTTCTTACGTGATACTCGGCTGAAACAAAGGGGCGTGTTATTGAAGAAGAACGTGGTGTGTTGTTGACCAATTTAAATTTAAATTTAAATTGAATCTCGATAAAAATTCAATGCGTTTACACACCGTGTGCTCACATATCAACTCAGGAAAATACGAAATTTGAAATCCGAGAATAATTCAATATTACGGACCCAATGGAACTGGTTTCGTCGAATTCCGAGACTGTACCTCGGACGGCTATTTTTGAATATCGATTCAAACGATATAATTTTCAAAACTGAACAATTCACTTTCAAATTCAATTCTGAAGCTTCTATAATCTTCAGTATTATCAATATGAATTTTACAAGCCTTTGAAATAATTTAAATCAGCTTAAAATTGAAGATTCAAATTTATATTCAACTTTCAATAGATTAAACTTTATAATTTAATCGCCAAATTCATTCTGATAATTTGAAATTCAAGTCAAACCATCATTCAAATATTTAAATTTAATTAAATATTTTCAAATTAATTTGTTCAAAATTCTGGGTCGTTACAACCTTCCCCCCTTAAAAGAATTTCGTCCCGAAATTACAAGTTAAGAAGAATGCCCCTATCCCGTCTTTCATTTTTCACAATCCAAATAGTTTTATCAACTTTCTAAAACAAATCTTTTTTTATTAAAGATCCATTTTCATTTCAACTAGCTTTCCAACTTCAATTTAAAGTTTCAATCAACATTGTTTTCCTAATAATTCAAATTTAAATTCAAATTCAAATTTCAAACTTCCAAAATTTCTCAAAATTTTTCTAACACCCGAAATTTTCGAAAAATTTCGCCAGCGTCTCCTTTGCGCAGCTAGCTCGGTACGACTACAAAATGGCACCACGGCCCCTCAGAATCAAAAAGAAAAGAGAAAGCCAAGTGGCTGGAGAAGAAAATCATCAAATTCCATACTGAAATTGAAATACGTACCTTTTTGTCGAGCAATTCAATTTTTTTATCTTTGAAATCAAAATCCCAATTCCTTTATACACCTGTATATCTTGCTATCCATAATATCCAATTCCAACATTCAAACTATTTTGCCAATTTCATTACAAAATTTCCAATATATGCTTCTTATACATTTTTACTTCACTATTGAAGTTACACATTCATTTTCATTCAATTTTACCTTTCAATTCAATTCACAATTTCAATTCTATTTGAATTCAATTCATAATTTAAATTCCATTCGAATTCAATTCTCAATTCTAAATATTGAATTCTATCGATTAACATTCATTTACTAATTCATATTACCACTTTAAATTAGTTTCATTCACTAATTCTTTTTAAATTTCAATTTCCATATTCAATTCATCTCGAATTTACTTAATTACTAACAAAGGGAATTTCAATTTATTTCTTTTACTTACTTGAATTTATATACAAATTCAAATTTATCTTCAAATCTACCTCAGGACTAAACTTTAATTTAACCAATTCAAATTCCAATTCATTAGTCCAAGAATTAATAATTTATCAAGTTAGTTTACTTGAATTCAATCCATTTTATTTCTTATTTAATTCCATATAATAATGATAATAATTTAATATTATTACTTTCTAACAATCATGCAACCATATACTATAATAATTCATAGAAAATCATTTCTTTTCTATACAAAAATAGTTTTGGGCAAAATTATCTTATTTACCCGATTCAAAAACAATTTTATATTCACTAACAAATACGCGCTCATATCTATTATTACACTCAAACTCATTCTAGAGTACTGCTGACTCTATCTCTAATGAGTAATATCCAACAGAGCCATGGTTGTCACTTAACCATATGCTCTGATACCAAATGTAACGATCGCGATTTTTCGATGCCGAAAAACCAAACCGTTATGGGTTTAAAGAAAAAGAAAAGAAGTAGAAGAAGAGAGAAAAGATAGAACAGAATAGAATTAACAGAACAACATCAGAACTCACAATTCGCAGCGGAACAACATATAATAGATAAATAAATAATCTTTAAACAAAGAACTATATCAGTTATTACATTTCATCATATTACATTACATTACATCAGAGCGTACAACAACAAACAAACAGCGGAAAAAGAAATACTATATATTAGTAATACGCCATGCCATCCAGATTGCCTCCAGCAACTCTTGAATTCCAGAATATCCTGATAAACCTTAACTCTTGACTGCCCGTGTGGAAATTCGTGGGCACCTCGAGTTTAGGAAGGAAAACAATAAACTCCGAGTCAGTCATGTGACTGGTGTGGGAACTCAAAACAGTTTATTTTTCTTTAAAATCAAAAAAATAGAGGAATATTTTTAAAGTCAATTCGCTATGCTTTTAAAAATGAGACTACCATAAGGCCTCCCGCACACACACACAATGCAAACGCAGAATCGGAGGAGATTTCTCCTTATGATAGTCAAAGATGATTGATACGCATTAAAAAGAACATTTGATATTATTACTAGTGCATGGTGTAGAGAAAATTATTTCGAAAATAAAGATATAAATCTTAGCCAGCATAGACATTTCGAACTATGCCTACTATAGCTACCATGTTCAATAGCAGGTTACCGCCACATTCCATGGCAGGTTATACAACTAAAACCGTACAAGATCGTATTGTTTCTTTGGATTTCCAACAAATGGTCAGGCCAAGGAACTTCCCATTGCCACATGAGAACGCCTCTGGAAGGACGTCCCCGAGAGCCAAACCGGATCTCTACCAACACAAGGCCGGGTTACCCCTAACTGGGTAACTACTGACACGAGTATGCCATCCCCCGGTCCTTTGGGACCTTTAACTGAGCGCTCGTAATCAACATCACACCATAATATTAAGTGTTTCAACATGAGTAAGCATCTGGGCTCCATACCATGATACCACCCTTTTCCAGAAGGAAATGCACATACCCTAAAGGGAGCTACCCCTCATAACCTTGCCGCATCTTTCCTGTTTTGACCATTCCGGGGTGTGAGGTTCGACGAAGTCTCGTCCACAAAGCCACGCTTTATACAAAAGCTGTGCTTTGGGTCAACAAATGATCATAGAAATGATCACAAAGATAAACGATCAAACAAATGATCTTATCACAAATGATCAACACAATGATCATTTCACAGCAACACTCAGCATGTCACATTACAAAATTGGGAATATATTGCTGATAACCTTCAACTATATAACCTCTGAGCTCGTACGTCTCAAAGAAGGGTGTTAAGCTAAGAGAATAAATTCTTCACCACCAACAGAAATATATTTGAAAGAAATCAGCTTTATATCTCAATTTGTAGTGTCAGACACACAATCCATACAAGTCTGTTACGGGATCGAACGGAACCGAAGGCACTTACGAAGAAGTCCTTGCAATCCGGATAATCTCTAATCACGTCCGGGTTTCCCATCACATATGGAGATCTCTATACCGGGGATCAGCCAGTGCAGAGACAATCAACAAGAAACCCTTTCATTTTCGAAGACATCCGGTATTCAACAGCGATCTTCAAATGCAATTCATAACGACGTATCACATATTCGGAATGGGTTATACGACCCCAAGGTCCTTTCCCGGTTAACCCAAATAGTGAGCGCTTATTTTAGAAAAATAAGCGTGGCATTCAAATTCAAGCAAATCACAACAAATACCTATTTAAGGGTAAATATTGATAGTCGGTTATTGAACTATCAATGGATATGCACAACATCACCAGATTCCAAATAATTTTCCCAATTATTTATTTTCCAAAAATATCTTTACAAGATATATATTTTCAATTCTTCAAAAATAAATCGATATTTATTTCTAAACCCATTTCCCCAATTTCATTTATAAATTCCATATTGAATTTACATTTCCAAAATAACTATGAATATACGTTTTCAATTATTCATTTTCAATTTATCTTCAAAAAGATAAATTCTCTAAACTTTTCATTTCACATTGGAAAAACATTTCCATACTTATTTATTTATAAGTAATTCACAAGTCTTTTTTTATTTTCTACACTTGGAAAATATTCAATATACTCTAATCGAAATTAAGTATATATTTCATTCTTTAAGGAAATCATTCTCTTAAACATATTTATTTGGGCCAAAACGAATGTTGCGTAAAACATTGTTACGACAACCCAAAATCACTAGTATAGGGATTTGAAATTAAAATAGATATATAAATCCCAATACTATACAAAACATTTCCTTTCGGAAATCATTTACTATAACAACAGTGTTATAGTCCACCATTTTCTTCTATTTCTCGAAAACGTCTATTTCAACAATGAATGTTGAAATCTATGGTTTCGATAGTTAATACATTTTAAAACATCTTTAGATCGTTTTAATTCTATTTAAAACATCACATTCAAAACCATTTCTTTAACATGTTATTCACTATTCAAAAACGTGAATATACTTGTTAACAAATTTCATCATTTCTATTCATTTTGTTTTACAGGATTATTCACTGTCTAAAACGTGGATATAACTCCATTAATAAATTACAACAATTTACTTATCAAAATAAGTCGTTGCGGATTTATAAAACAATGTTTATAAATTCCATTTCTATTTATTTTATAACAATTTCCTCTTATAAATTTCCTTTATTAACCTATTCGATTTATAACTCAATTATATACCGAAAGTCCATATTATAAGTTAAATGCTTATAATTTATTTGTTTACAAATTTGTTCTTTTAACTTCCCAAATTATAAATCTTATAACTTATAAGATTCATTTATTTATCCAAAATCTATTCTTTTAAATAACTTTATAAATTTGATTTATAAAATTCCATTTATAACTTCACCGTTATAATCCTATAGATTTCATTCATTTATGAAATTCATTCACAATTCATTCTAACACTTAGAAAAACTCGTTTTACAATTCCAATATTTTTAATTTATAAATATCAATTAATAAATTTTTTATATGGATCAATTTATATTATTCTTTTAAAACGTCTTTAAACTCCTTTATAATTCATCATTTTGATTTATAAAATAATCAAATTTCATAAATCCTATTTTTAAACTTTTTATAATAAATTCAGAAATCCCAGTTTAAACTATTTTATAAAATCATTAATCCCATATTTTCAAAAATCAACTTTTAACTGTATTTCTCAAAAATCATAATTTTTATAATATTAAAATTATAACGTTTATTTATTTAAGATGAATTAATTCCAAAAATATTTTTATAAACGTATACTTCCAAAAATCACTTTAGAAATCCCTTAAAAATCAAAATCGTTATTTTTAAACTTCAAAATTGGATTCGATGATGCAACACATCAAATAGTCAATCACGACTTTTAAATATCATATATCGATATGATAAACAATCAAATATCACAATATTTGAATCAAATAAATATTTGTGAGGAATCCAGTTGGATCCCTCCAACCTGTTTCCCTGCATCCACAGACATTAGCACAATACCCATTCCACTTCGAGGTGGAATATCGCGGTATATGGGATTTTATAAAATATTATCCGCTTAATAGGCGGCGCAATAGGGTCTCATCCGCTATACAATGCGGGAAATCATCAACTGCAATATATACATATGCCAATATATATATATATATATATATATATATATATATATATATATATATATATATTGCTATATATATAGATATATCCTACTATATCTAATATCACAACCAAATAGCAATCAATAATTAACTGCAAATCCAACTTTAAATTTTTGAGTGAGAAATTCTCACCTTTGCTTTTATTAGCAATCCATTTTCCATCTTGACTCGATTTTCTTGATTTATACCTTGTATAAATATTTACACAATTTATTAATATTCGAAAAGATCGAATAATAAATTTTCATTTGATAATTTCGATTCATCGGTAATTTCATTTTAATAGTTAAATTAACTGACAGTTTTATTTAAACCAGTTTCTTCTTTAATAAATTTATTTTAACTAATTATTTTACTTTAAATTAATATCTTTAAATCAATTTCTTTTAAATAAATTATAAAAAATTAAGTTTTAATCTAAATTCCCTTTAAAAATTTATTAACTTATTTTCCTTTTATAAATTAATTTAAATTAACCAATGATTTTCTTTTAAACTAATTTTCTTCTTTTAAAATAATTCTAACTAGAAATTTCCAATTGAACTAAATTTCCTTTTTATAAATTTAAATCAACTATCAAATTTTGGTTTTAACTATTAAATTTGTTATAAGTAAATTTCCTTTTAACAATTTGATTTAACAAGAAATTAAATTCAAAACTAATCTTCCTTTAATAGATTTAATTAACTTACCCTATAATTAAATTTATCCAACTAATTATTAAATTTCTTTTTCTCAAAAAAAATTTATATTTTAACTAATTTCCCCTTTAAAAATTAATTTGAACTAATTGAATAATTACTTACCATAAAAATTAAATTAACTAATACTTTTATTTCAATAACAATTTAATTTCCTTCTCAAAAAAATCAAATCAATTTATAAATCCTTTTGAGATTACTATATATATATATATATATATATATATATATATATATATATATATATATATGTTATCAATTTGAAAATTTCAATCACATATCTCACTGTATACTTTTTTTTCATTTCTTCTTTTTTTCTGTTTATTGTATAAATTATTTACTTGTGTATATACATTTATACAGATTTCTAAATAATTCAAAATTTTAAATTTTTTTTTTTTACTTACAGTTGAGCTCGAACTCTCGAACGAAGCCCTAGCTTCGTTGCCATCGCGACCCCACAACCCACGCGAGTCCTTGCGAATGCGTCTCCATTGTCTCACGTTCCAATGAGCTAGCGTGCCACCTTCGCGATGCCGATGGCGCCGTCCTCCACAAATCGAACTCGAGCTCGATTTCAAATGCCAACCGATGCCCTAAAATCAAACGACGTCGCCGCCAACCCATTCGAGCCTCTCGAGTTCTAGCATCCAATTCGCCGCTGTCGCCACACCCTAAGTCGAGATCGAACTCGCCCTCGCCTTCCGTGATAACGAGCCGCGTCTCCTTTGTTGTTTTTTTTTCTGAGGAAGGGACGACATTGATTATAAATTGAAGAGGAAGGGGTTTCGTGAATGAATTTGAGAGAGAGGAAGATTGCTCTTAAACATGAAGGTTGCGGCCATTATAAAAAAAAATTCGTTTTCTTTGATTTTGAAAAACTGGAGAGGGAAAGGTATATTTAAAACGTGAAGGAGGAAGGCTTGCACGATTTCTTCAGTGATTTCTTGTGTGATACTCGGCTGAAACAAAGGGGCGTGTTATTAAAGAAGAACGTGGTGTGTTGTTGACCAATTTAAATTTAAATTTAAATTGAATCTCGATAAAAATTCAATGCGTTTATACACCGTGTGCTCACATATCAACTCAGAAAAATACGAAATTTGAAATCCGAGAATAATTCAATATTACGGACCCAATGGAACTGGTTTCGTCGAATTCCGAGACTGTAGCTCGGACGGCTATTTTTGAATATCGATTCAAACGATATAATTTTCAAAACTGAACAATTCACTTTCAAATTCAATTCTGAAGCTTCTATAATCTTCAGTATTATCAATATGAATTTTACAAGCCTTTGAAATAATTTAAATCAGCTTAAAATTGAAGATTCAAATTTATATTCAACTTTCAATAGATTAAACTTTATAATTTAATCGCCAAATTCATTCTGATAATTTGAAATTCAAGTCAAACCATCATTCAAATATTTAAATTTAATTAAATATTTTCAAATTAATTTGTTCAAAATTCTGGGTCGTTACATACGTATTTCTCAATAGGTGGATTTTCAAATGTACCGACTATTCATATGACTCTTAACATCCTAGCCCATTCACCTAAGCCCATCAACACAAACAAGCTAAATCCTAAACCAAATCTAGCACAAAAACCAAAAATAAAATAGGATAAATAAAATATGAAAATAATCGCGTGTAATACGCTAAAAATTATAGATTTTGAAAAGTGGAAATCAGAATTTAACAAAACGAAAAGTAGTGAGAATGTTAGAATCACATCCAACTTCATGAAAAAACAATAAAAATTTAAAATTCAAATTTAGAATTTTCAACTGGAAGTCAAACTTTGACCATATTTGACCAAAATTTAAAATTTCAGAAATTTTTTGACTTTATTAGATTAGGAAAAATATTTCACAACAAATCCCAAAAATATATATATAATTCCAAATTTATCATTTTAAATAATTTAAATCAAAGTTTTCAATAAAATCCAATTAATATATTTACTAAATTTACAGGTTGTAACACTTTACATCACTCAAAAATTTTCGTCCTCGAAAAAGAATAAGGCACTGGGAAAAACAAAGAAAGATAAGATAGAATAACAAACAGTACCTGAAACAAACAATTCCAGATTCGAAGCACGAATGCTTTCCTCCGTCTCCCAAGTACAATCCCGATCATCAGTACTCCATTGCACTTTGACTAGGTTGACAGATTTCCTTTTCTGCTTCTTCGTACTTCTATCGACAATACGAAGTGGCTTTCTCTCGACAGTAAGGTTTAGCTCAACATCCAAACTCTCGAGTCCAGAAGGCTAAATAATCAAAGATGGATCATGAATATACCAACGAAGGTGCGAAACATGGAACACATTATGCACTCCAGAAAGCTTCTTAGGCAAATCCAAACGATAAGCTAAAAGACTAACTCTCGCTAAGATGCAGAAAGGACTAGTAAATCTAGGAGCAAACTTCCCTTTCCAACCAAACCAAATCACATTCTTCAATGGAGAGATCTTAAAGAAAACCTGATCACCAACAGAACACTCTAGACTCCTCCTACGCGTATCAGCATACTTCTTCTGCCTATCCTGAGCAATCTTCATCTTCCTCCTAATCTCCTCAATCTTCTTAGATGCTTCAAGAATCATATCAGGACCAAGAACCAAACGATTATCGGATTCAATCGAGCAAGACGGAGATTTGGAAGGTTGTCTGTAAAGAGCAGCAAACAGAGCCATTGCGATACTAGCCTGAATTCGAAAGATGGAATAAGATATATAAATGCTTAAGACAACCTTAAATAGAAGATTTGAGAATGTACCTAATAACTGTTGTTATAGGTGAATTCAACGAGATGGAGATGATCTACCCAAGATCCTCCATAATCAAGGACACAGGCACGAAGAAGATCTTCTAGAATCTAATTCACTCTTTCGTTTGACCGTCGGTCTACAGATGGTAAGCAGTGCTCAGATTTAGGAGAGTACCTAAAGCTTCCTGAAAAGCTCTCCAAAACTGACTGGTAAAGATGGGATCTCTATCAAAAACAATATTGACGGGAACAGCATGAAGTCGAACAATCTCTCTCATATAAACCTCACCTAAACTCGAAGCAGAATAGTTGGACCTAACCGAAATGAAATGAGCTAACTTGGTCAAACTATCTACAACTACCCAAATACTCTCATTACCCCCTCCTAGTCCTCGGTATTCCATCATCAAAATCCATAGAAACCCATTCCCATTTCCGATTGGGAACCTCAAGGGTTTGCAATAATCTAGCAGTTTTCTGATGATCAGCGTTTACCCATTGACAAGTCGCACATCTGCTAACAAAAAGGAAGATATCATGGTTTATACCACTCCACCGATACAACTTCCTCATATCCTGATACATCTTCGTCACACCTGAATTTATAGAAAGTCTGGACCGATGATTTTCCCAAAGTAACTCTTGCCTCAATCCATCGACATTCGGAATACAAATCCGACCATTAATCCTTAAAATCCCTTTATCATCGATCTAAGCTCCAGTAACATCTTGGCTACTACTAACCCTGTTACGAACATTCTCCTTAATAGGCCTCAGCATCCTATCCTCATCTTGCTTAGCAACAATATGATCTATAAGAGGAGAAGAAACAATAAGCTGACACAACATCGCTTTCTTCCGACTTAAGGCATCGGCTATAATATTAGCATTCCCTAGGGTATAGTTGATGTCGAGGTCATAAAAAGCTAGAAACTCAAGCCATCTAACCTGCCTTTGATTCAAATCCTTTTGGGTGAAAATATACTTCAAAGGCCGATGATCCGTAAAAAGCTTAAACTTAGTTCCCAAAAGATGATGCATCCAAAGCTTCAAAGCAAAAACTACGGAAAGCAATTCCAAATCATGGGCTGCATAATTGGCTTCATGGGCCTTAAACTAAAGACTGGCATAAGCAATAACCTTCCCATCCTACATAAGAACGGCTCCCAAACCATCACCACTAGCATTAGTGTATATCGTTAATCCCTCATTTCCATTTGGAACGATAAGAACTGGTGCGGAAGTAAGCTTGTGCTTTAACTCATTAAATGCCGCTTCACACTTATCATTCCATATAAACGTAGCATTTTTATGAGTTAAAGCGGTGAGAGGTGAAACAATCCGAGCAAAATTCTCAATAAATCTCCTATAATAAACGGCAAGGCCCAGAAAGCTATGGATATCAGATGAAGTCCAAGGAATTTCCTAATCCTAAAATAGAATAGGGAAAATAATAACTACAGAGAAAGATAGAATAATTAAATTACAGAAGAAGGAAGAGAAGATAAGCTTACATTGATCGCAGTGATCTTAACTGAATCAACAGAAACTCCATTGCCAGAAACAATATGCCCGAGAAATCGGACTTCATCTTTCTAGAAATGGCATTTCGAAAATTTAGCTTTCAATCAGCGACTCCTAAGAGTTCTAAGAACAAAGATAAAGTGCGATTTATGCTCCTCCTCTGACTTAGAGAAGACAAGAATATCATCGACAAAGACTAGAACAAACTTGTTAAGAATATCACAGAAAATACGATTCATAAGATCAACAAAGAAAGCTGGGGCATTAGTCAAACCAAAAGGCATAACTAACCATTCATAGAAACCATTCTCAGTACGGAAATCTATTTTGGGAATACTTTCCTCGACAACTTTGAGCTGGCGGAAACTGGTGGCAAGATCAAGCTGAGAGAACACTTTAGCTCCATAGAGCTGATCGAACATGTCATTGATATAAGGCACTGGATATATTTTTTCATAGTGAGCTTGTTCGGCTCCCTATAATCAACACACATCCTCAAAGAAACATCAGACTCAGGGACAAAAACCATATCTGCACCCCATTCGGAATGACTAGGTCTAATCAGACCCTTGGAGAACAAGTCTTCAATCTGCTTCCTCAACTCAACCTTCTCACGGGATGCCATTCTTCTGGGAGGAGAAATTATAGGTCGAGCTCCAGAAATAAGATCAATATGGAATTTGATTTCCCGCTTAGGAGGTAAAGAAGTGACTTCACCAAATACATCGGGATAGAGTTGAACCATAGGAGTTGAATCGAGATCAACATGAGAAGAATCAAGGGAAAAGATAAAAATGCCATCATAATCCTGAGGCATATGGCACTGAATCACCAAAGGATTACCAAAATCATCAACAAGAAAAATAGTTCGGGTTTTACAAGAGATAACGGCTTCATGTCTCTTCAGACAATCTCCTCCAAGCAACATATCAAAAGCATCGAAACCCAAAATATAGAAATCATGGTCGAAATAGAAGAGTTTCACTTTGTTACAAATCCTACTAAGTTTCGCAGGACCACCAATAGGACTAGTAACACACAAAGGTTCAGCTGCAAACTTAGGTGAAAGAATATGCTCAAACTTATCACAAAGATCCATAGAAATAAAACTATGAGAAGCTCGAGTGTCAAATAGAACACGAATAGGAAAATTAAACAAATTAGATGTGCCACGGAGAGTACCCTGAGTATCACCAGGAGTATGTTTAGTGGATGAAGTAACTGCAAAGATACCATATGGCTTGCCCTTCTGCTAAGTAGGAAAATCCTTCTTGAAGTGGCCAGGCTACAAAAAAATATGGCAAAGATCACGCCTAGTCATATGAACTAGAGGAACAACAGCTCCAATTGAACTAGGATAACTATTGGCACAGTGTCCCTTCTGGTCACACTTAAAGCAAGTGATGGAAGAAAGATCAATAGGCTGCCTCTAAGAAGAAGATCCTAAACGTGGATTCTTAAGCCAATTCTTCTTCTGCAGATGGAAATTAGGATTACACTTCTTAGAGTTGCTAGAAAAAGGCTGAGATGAAGATGCACGAGCAACAAATGGATCCTCATAAGTGGGGTTCTCATATCTAATGGTCATATCCATCAATCCAGTAAAAGGGCTATGCATATGAGAAATCAGACGATCATAATAATCTAGGCGAGCTCCAGCTGTAAACTTCTTATTCTTCTTAAAAGCGGTATCAATCAAGCTAGGACCAAACTGGGAAAGTTCATTGAACTTCGCTCATACTCAAAAATGACATATTCCCCTGCTTAAGATCCATAAACTCCCTATATAGCCGAGACTTCCCGGCTTTGGGCATCCACTTAGCCACAAAAGCATCCCTGAAATATGATATCCAAACTTAGGAAAGATTCCAAAGAGATAAATAAACCAAACTCAGAATCCAACTCAAGATAATACATAAACTGCTCCCAAGAGATATTTGCCTCAATAGTATGGGCTGTAACACTCCCACCAATCCTGGGCTGCCTCCTGCAACTACCATGCTACCAACTGACACTTCTAAGTGTCGGTGATCTCAAGACCAGTGAAAATCCTCCCTAAACTCCTCAGCCAATGCTGAGCCTCAATGATGCTCGTTGTCCCAGTGAACATGGTACCACCAATCTGAGTGAAGTCCTTATAGAGAGTGGTGAACCTAATGGGTGCAACAGGCTATGCAACTGGGGAAACACCATGACCCCGACCTCTGGCGCTCCTACGATTCATCTGAAAAAATTCAAGAATGAATTTTAGGACAAAGATAAAGGAAAAATTCAAACTAGAATGGAAATTCTAATCAAAGAATTCAATTAAACAAGGTGGATTCGAAAAGAAAGGAATTCTAAGAAAAGAAATTAGATTTTAAAATAAAAAAATTATATCCAAATAATCCTTTAAAATCGTTTAAAAACCATTTATACTTAAATAAATTCTCTCACAAGGAATGATTCTAAGACTTATTTTTCTCATTCTAGGGTATTTCAACCTTATCTCTAATGAGTTTTTGCCCCACAGGTTATGGTTTGCCTAAAACCAAAGCTCTGATACCAAATGTAACATCCCGCTGTTTTGGACCATTCAAATCGACAATAAAACCACACATGTCAAACTTGAATTATTCAAAACAACATGTTGTTAATAAATTGTAGGGCAAATAAAATCAATCAAAGAATCATAGACATAGAATATCAGAATAACTCATAGCGGAATAAAATAAACATAGTATTTCATGAAGCTACTAGATGCATAGTCTCAAAACAGATACATAATACCAGAGTTTAAAAGCAATACAACTGGAAATATAAAAAATAAGTCCACTAAAGCATAAGCATAAGCTGAATGGAAATAACTGAAATAGAAATAATAGATAGATAGCTAAATCTCCAGCATATCTCTAGCTCCAAAAGATGAATCCAAAGCTGTGATACTCAGACTGACCCAAGCGTAAAGCACAAAAAAAGCACTTGAGTCAGGACATACATACTTATAAAATGTAATAAACTCAAGTGAACTATATTAAATACATCAGTAACTTAAAGGATGCTTAGGATCGCCCATCCTTTAAGGATCCGTTAAACTGTCTACTATGTAGTAATTTACGCTATTATAATAATGTCTATAGCAAAGTAAAAGTATTAAAATAGATTTAAGGCGTTACCAATATCCCCCTTAACACAATTTTATATATTCCCATAGTCTATACAGTACCGTAATCTCCTCCGTACTGGAGGTCATCGGAGGGCACTCCATATGTATGGTACAAAACAAACTATATTAAATACTCTATGCTGGTAACGCATAACCGCCGCCCAACTCGATCCATACTCCCAAATCAAAGGTGCGCACCAAATCAATAAAAAAATAATAGAATGGCAATCGAAGGAGTGTGTCCGATCAGAGGATCATAATAATCTAGGCAAGCTCCAGCTGTAAACTTCTCATTCTTCTTAAAAGGGGTATCAATCAAGCTAGGACCAAACTGGGAAAGTTCATTGAACTTCGCTCATACTCAAAAAATGACATATTCCCCTGCTTAAGATCCATAAACTCCCTATATAGCTGAGACTTCCCGGCTTTGGGCATCCACTTAGCCACAAAAGCATCCCTGAAATATGATATCCAAACTTAAGAAAGATTCCAAAGAGATAATTAAACCAAACTCAAAAACCAACTCAAGATAATACATAAACTGCTCCCAAGAGATATTTGCCTCAATAGTATGGGCTGTAACAAACTCCCACCAATCCTGGGCTGCTTCCTGCAACTACCAAGCTACCAACTGACAACTTTGAGAGTCGTGATCTCAAGACCAGTGAAAATCCTCCCTAAACTCCTCAGCCAATGTTGAGCCTCAATGATGCTTGTTGTCCCAGTGAACTTGGTACCACCAAGCTGAGTGAAGTCCTTATAGAGAGTGGTAAACCTAATGGGTGCAACAAGCTACGCAACTGGGGTAACACCATGCCCCGGCCTTTGGCACTCCTATGATTCATCCTAGAAATTCAAGAATGAATTTTAGGACAAAGATAAAGGAAAAATTCAAACTAGAATGAAAATTCTAATCAAAGAATTCAATTAAACAAGCAAAAAGAAAGGCTAAGAAAAGAAATTAGATTTTAAAACAAGAAAATTTTATATCCAAATAATTCTTTAAAATCGTTTAAAAACCATTTATACTTAAATAAGTTCTCTCACACGGAATGATTCTAAGACTAATTTTTCTCATTCTAGGATATTTCAACGCTATCTCTAATGAGTTTTTGCCCCGCAGGCTAAGGTTTGCCTAAAACCAAAGCTCTGATACCAAATGTAATGTCCCGCTGTTTTGGACCATTCAAATCGAAAATAAAACCTCACATGTCGAACTTGAATAATTCAAAACAACATGTTAATAATTTTTAGGGCAAATAAAATCAATCAAAGAATTACAAACATAGAATATCAGAATAACTCGCAGCGGAATAAAATAAACATAGTATTTCATGAAGCTACTAGAGCATAGTCTCAAAACAGATACATAATACTAGAGTTTGAAAGAAAATACAACTGGAAATATAAAAAACATAAGTCCACTAAAACATAAGCATAAGCTGAATGGAAATAACTGAAATAGAAATAATAGATAGATGGCTAAATCCCCAACAGATCTCTAGCTCCAAAAGATGAATCCAAAGCTGTGATACTCAGACTGACCCAAGCGTAAAGTGTAAAAAAACACTCGAGTCAGGACATACATACTTATAAAATGTAAATAAACTCAAGTGAACTATATTAAATACATTAGTAACTTAAAGGATGCTTAGGATCACCCATCCTTTAAGGATCCGTTAAACTCTCTACTATGTAGTAATACACGCTATTATAATAATGTCTATAGAAAAGTAAAAGTATTAAAATAGATTTAAGGCGTTACCAATATCCCCCTTAACACACTTTTATATATTTCCATAGTCTATACAGTACCGTAATCTCCTCCGTACTGGAGGTCATCAAAGGGCACTCCATAGCTATGGTACAAAACAAACTCATAGTGGTCTCAATAAGGCAGGTGACACGGCACAACTAGGCAATGCTAGGGTAGACATACCAATTACACTTCCGCGCTGCTGATAATGCATAGCCACTGCCCAACTCGATCCACACTCCCAAATCAAAGGTGCGCACCAAATCAATCACAAAGTAATAGAATGGAAATCGAAGGAGTGTGTCCGACCAGAGGAAATACCTCATTTGGGTCGTCAATTGCCCCTGTTTTAGCCACCTTAAGCAAACTCATGGGAGTCGGGTCCACATATATACCTCAAATAGAACATCGCTAACCACCTACTTCATTTTGGAATCTCCACCGCGTGCACAATTGTTAAAGTGGCTTTTGGTATTGGCAAAGAGTATGACAATAATCGATCTCGGTCTCTTTAACAACCAAACGTTATTATAATCTGTGGTTATTTATTTTCAAATGATTCATATTTCATATCAAAACGTTTTCACTTCAAAACCATATAAATCCGATATCGTTATTCCTTAAAGATAATATTCATTTTCAAAGTCGTAAAACTATCAAATTTATACACTTAATTATCACACTTTGAAAACATAATATTTTAGAAACCATAACAATTTGAAAACGTAACCTTTTAGAAATCATAACATTTAGAAACATAACTTTAAGAAATCATAGCAATTAAAGTCATTACCTTTTTGAAATCATAGCATTTTGAAAACGTAATGCATTCCACTATAATAGTTTATATAATCATAATATTATATATACTTACAATTTTCATAGTTATTATACAAAACCAAATTTGTTATACTAAATTATTTATTTGGGTATCAAATAAACTATGATTTTAGTTAAATAAAATTTATTACTATATTGTCCAATTAAAGCTGTAATTTCTTATATTAAGTTAAAAGTACATTTAACTTAAAATTTATTATAGTAAAGAAAAAAAATCTTTTGAGCTGTACTATTACATTAATTAAAATTTATATTGCTAGGTTAGATTGAAATGTTATTATTAAGTTAAATTGGATTATTAAATTAAATTAAATTCCTTTATTATAAATCAAATCTTAAATTACATTTTAAACCATTTATTTACTTACAAAATTTTCAACACATAAATATATAAATTTTATAAAATCATTAAATTGAATTAAAATTCATATATTTAAAATCCAAAAACACTTAATAATTCTTATAAAAAAAATTAAAACCAACTACGGGTCTGTATAAATTTTTTTAACCTATGCTAAAGTGATACAGATATGTATCATTTCAATCCGAAATTATTAAATTCTCGGGTTTATATTATTTCAACTCGCAATCGCAAGCCAAATAAAAATCGCTCAAGCCTATCATTTCAGCTCATAACGATTTTTACTATTCTAAAGATCATTCGGGTATGTATCATTTCGACACATAGTGAGGGGAACTTGCAATGTGAGAACAGAATATGAAATAAACAAAATAATGTATAACATATCATGGCATATGATCATAACAGGTATAACATCATGTGAGATAACATAACATAAACAAACATGAAACTACAAACATGCATATACATCTCAATACAATTCAAATGACATCGATTCACCAAAATATAAGTATGTAGTCGAGAGTGATTACTCACCTTCTTTGGCTAGAGAAGATCATTCCAAACAAAACACAATAACTTCGAATAGGCACGACAATCACGAACAAGCTTGAGTGGAAGGAGAATCCAAATCCAAAGCATAGAAAAATTAATAAATATACATGTAAATAAATAAATTTACATAGATAAAAATATTATATAAATGCTTCAAAGAATAAGCAAAAATAGGCTAGGTCAAAATGGCTACAAGGCTATGCTATGGTGATGATTTAGGCTCGGCCACACTATGTTTGGGTTTGGCCTAAACTAAGCTAAGAGGTTCGGCCTATGGTAGAGTTTGGGTCAAGGCAAGGCTCGGCTAGATGAAGCAAGAGTTCGTCCATCATGGCTAAGGCAAGCTCACGGCTAGGAAGGCAAAAGGAAGGGAAGGCACAAGGTTCGGCCATGGCAAGATTTGGCTAAGGAAAGGTCTTGAAGTGTGAGACTTATGCTTGGTGGTTCGGCCTAGGACTTAGACAAGGGGAGGATTCGGCCATGGTGAATGCTATGTGATGATGGTGGCCTAGCATATGGGAGTGGTAAGGGAAGGTCACGGCTTTATTTGATGGTAGAGGTAGTCGGCTTTGGTAGGAGGGAGGTCGGCCTTGGTTGGAGAGGAAGAAGGTGGAGATGGTGGCCGAATATAGGAGTGGTGAAGGAGAAAAATTAGAGGGAAAAATTGAAAGAAAAAAAAAAGGAAGAACTACTATATTTTTTCTGAGTAGGACAAAGAAGATGAGAAGCGAGAAGTTAGAAGAAAGTTTTTGTATGTACATACTCTCAGTATGTGGCTTTTCAAAATGTACTGACTATTCATATGACTGTTAACATCCTAGCACATTAGCCTAAGACCATCAACACAAACAAGATAATTCCTAAACCAAATCTAGCTCAAAAACCAAAAATAAAATAGGATAAATAAAATATGAAAATAATTGCGTGTAATACGCTGAAAATTACAGATTTTGAAAAGTAGAAATCAGAATTTATCAAATGAAAAGGAGAGAGAATGTTATAATCAAATCCAGCTTCATAAAAAAGAATAAAAATTTATAATTCAAATTTAAAATTTTCAACTAGAAGTCAAACTTTGACCAAATTTGACAACAAATTAAATTTTCAGAATTTTTTTAATTTTGTTAGATTTGGAAAAATATTTCATAACAAATCCCAAAAATATATATTAAAATCCCAAATTTATCAATTTTAAATAATTTAAATCAAAGTCTCAAATAAAATTCCATTTGAATATTTACCAAATTTACGGATTGTTACATGGTCACTCCTAACTAGCCCTATTCTCCACATTAGTAGACAGTATTGTCCAGTGATACTCTTTGTAAATATGGATCTCGGGATAGGGCGTCACAGCATGAAAGCTTTTTGTGAAAGAGCTCGCGGGTACATACAAATAGAAGAAGCCGGGGCCGTTGAATTACCTTCATCTGAGAGAACTCCTGCTCCCCACAATGGGAAGAAGAGGGGGCAGAAGGATACATCCACTTATGAGGCAATAGAGAGAATTTAACTTCATAGCTAAAACTTTCCTCACCCATACACCTAGTCAAATATATGAGATGACCGGGACTGAACTGGCCTACAACATCCCTAACAGAGGAAAGAAGCCAAAGCAGAACATGGAGGAGCATAATGTCACTTCCATAGAGCCAATGACCACATACTGATAATTTTCGACATTTGAGGAATGAAATCGAGAGACTGACTCAAAAGGGATACCTATATAGCTATTAAAAAGAAAGCAATATAGAGAGAACTGGAAATCTCACTCCAGATCTGGACGAAGGTCTAGCGGGAAACCCCTCCAATTTCATAGCTTCAATCCATAGAGGACCACACCTCGTTGGGAACAAAAAAAGCACAGGATATGTATATACAAGAGGCCAAAGTAGAGCAAAGAACCATACTCCATGCGAAGCAGTAGCCCTCTCAAGACATAATCTATATTGTTGCTAATGCTGTTGGGGTGGTATTTCCATGTCAAGACCCACTGATAATTACAACATAGATCTCATACAACACCGTGAAGAAAACTTTTTGGATTCTGGAAGCTTTGTTAACTCATTTTAAAATCCATATTTGAAAAGATGAAGCTTTTAGTAGTCATACTGAAGCCAAACCCTGAACTAATTTACGGCTTCAATAAAACTACAACTGTTTCTAACGGGTCAACACGTCTTCTCGTCACTCCTAGGACTGCCCCCACTTCACAAATCATTTTATGCAAACTTCCTGATCATTGACCAACTGTCTTCCTACAATGCATCTTAGGAAGGCCTATACTAATTGATATGGGGGCAGTAATTTCTCAGAAAGATTTGCTATTTGTTAACAAATTTCTTTACTGACCAAATATGCAAGATGGGATGAGATTGATTTCGATATGGGCTTAAGTAGTCTATGCAAGCTTGGGTAAATATGCAAGTCTAGTTCGAGTCCAAGTGAAGTCATTTTCATGTTCATTATTCAAACTCAAGTCCAAAAGATAGTCGTATACTTGTCCATGATTCAATAAAAGTCGAAAATAGTCATTCGAAAGAAGTATGCTATGCAAAAAGTTCATTGTTCAAATCCTTATGGGTACAAAATTCGCAACTCATGATTGGCACTAAATTCCTCAAATTTATTTAGGGTTACAGATTTTAAAATTAGAGAAGGAGAGAAGAATTAATCAAACTTATTGAATGGCCAAGCGGTCTATTTATGGAGGTATTGTTGATATTCATCATCCCTTGCCATTGGTAGAACTTTGAAACCCCTTCTTGCCATCAGCTAGATATTCGACATCTCCTATGTATTGTTGATATTCATCATCCCTTGCCATTGGTAGAACTTTGAAACCCCTTCTTGCTTGCTTATGACTCGATATCAGCTGTTGTAGCAAAGGCTTGTATAATTTTCCATTCTCACTATCCAGAAGATCGATATTTTGGCATGGCATCTCTCCTTTGTTACATGCTCTATACCAATCTACGTTGTAGAGCTTCTGCATTCTTTATGCGGTACAAGTTTGGTATCCATTAACGTTTAGTGATCTGACACCTCTATCATCTCTCAAAAACTCGACGTGTTCTCTTTATTGTTAATCATTCGATATCGTCCTCTACTCTTGATGCTCGATAACCTTTATGGTTGTTGAGGTTCGACACCATCTTCCTGTGTCTTTATCATCCCAGCTATCTTGGGCTTAATAGCCTAAGTATTTATTT
Source organism: Allium cepa (assembly GCA_030765085.1). NCBI lineage: Eukaryota > Viridiplantae > Streptophyta > Magnoliopsida > Asparagales > Amaryllidaceae > Allium > Allium cepa. The sequence goes on along the minus strand of CM060936.1, from coordinate 21,339,105 downwards.
TTTCGACACCTCCATTACCATTCGAAAACTCGATATCCTCTTGTGTTAGGCCTTTAATATCTCTTTTTAACGTTGTTGGTCGACATTGTCTATTATTTGTTAAATATTTTATAAGATTTGTCGTGTTGAATCCCACTACCCTTAGAGACTCGAAACCTCTTCACTATTTTCCATCTGTTTAGAGCTTGACAACCTTAGAGAATCAGCATTCCTTTTCTTGATAGCTTCATCTCCTTTAAACCCGATATCTTTTTGTTAGACGTTAAATGATTGACTGCTTAGCTTTTTCTGGATCAACATCCCATATTGTCTTCAATCTCGACATGCTTTTTCTTTAGAAGCTCGATATGAGTATTTGTACTAACATTTACACCTCCTCCCTTTATGTAGAAAAAACTTGTTATACTTCATATAGTCTGCCTTTTCAAGTTGTCACCATGAAATTGACATTTGTCGTCTTGATATTGGCACTATTGTCTTTCGATATGAACATTACCGCCTATTGGTATCTGCTTCAATCACTCATTCATTTGAACTGAAATCAATGCTCAATATCATTAGTATTTCTTCTTATAAATACCTGCTTCTCCTTCTTTTTCAAGATAAACTTACAAATTCCATTTTAATTTTCTTATTTTAATTGAAAGTTTTTAGCTTTCATAATATTCAAGCTTGATTTTAAGCTTTGACCTACATCTTCGATCAATTTAAATGAAAAATTATGAGTATTTAATTCCAAAATTAGGGTTTTATTGATTGGGATTTTATGAGCTTTCCAGAATTGAATCAAGGATTGGACTTGTATACTTGTCAATTGTCAATTGCAGCATATTTCTCTATTGATCGATAGAATTTTGATAATTCCATGGCTATTGTGAATTCGACAATTTTCTAAAAATTTGATAATTTTTTGGAGTTTTGATGATAATAAGATTGGTACCTACTTAGGAACTCGACACTTAATTGATAATTTGGTTAACGGCTAAAAACTCGATATCCGCTTAATTAGTTACTGGCTCACAAAATTATCAATCGTCTTAAAGTTCAATACCTAATTACAGATTCGATACTTTGTTAAAAATTTACGAACTAGTTATAGTTTCGACAACCAATTAATGATTTGGTAGCTAATAAAGACTTGGTAACTAGTTGTGAATCTGACAACGGTTCGAAGAAATAATATTTAGCAACAAACTTGATACCCTTTTATGAGTCGCTAACCTTTGACAAGTTCGACGACTATTTGAGTGGTTGTCATTTAGTTACAAGCTTGATAACTTGTACAAATTCGACATCCTATTATGGATTCGATAACTAGTCATAGGTTTGACACCTATTACAAACTCAGTAGCAAAATGTAAATTTCGATATCGTGTTGTGAACCCAATTAGAAATTAATGAATTTCCAATTGGTTACGAATTCACTAACTACTTACAAACTTGATATCTTATTATGGATTTGATATCTAGCAATAGATTAAACAACATTTAGTGAATTGTCAGGCAAGCAACCATAAATTGATAATTATCCATGGGTTTAGCACTTAGTTATGAGCTTTTCAACTTATTATGCTTAATTAATTATTTATAGGTCTGATGCTTCATTGTTGATTCTTGTATTATGCTTAAGGACTCAACTTTCCTTAAAATTTGTCTTAACTATTCTAAACTTTTATAGAACTTATAATACTTCCTTTTTTTATGAAATATCGTCTCGCAGATAAATGGCTAGCAAGAAAATTAACAAGGATTCCAAAACTTTCCTGCTTCAGAGAAAGGATATTATAAGCATGCTCAATACGTTATAATTACCCCGCATTAAGTCAACACTATTCCTCAACAATTTGAGATCACCAATGAAGAGGCTTGGGTGGCAGGCCCATATAAAAGGATAGATAATCCTTCGAAAGGTTTGTTTGCCTTCCCTCTTATCCACATTTGGCATTTAGGCTACCTTCCTTTTCTAGAATACTTTATACACTTCTTGGAACATTTGGATATTGCTCCGATACAACTAACTGCCAATCCTTGCAATTATTGGAGTTGTTTGGAAATACTAGCCAAGGAAACTATCCTCCTTTCTCTTGGTGCTAAAACCCTTCATTCATTATTAAACTTTGTGAAAGTAGGCAAGCCATTAGAGGGTTCTATATATCATCTTTTTCCTCATCCGAAGAGCTTGATTGCTAATCTAGTCAACGAAGCGAGGGACTAGGAACATCAATTCTTTTACATTAAGTGTTATATTCCTAGGATTAAAGGGTCCTTCTATGCTCCTTGTAAGATTTACTACCTCCCGTTATTTATACTATGTTTTACTATTCTCTTAAAATAACTATTCTCTTTCAAAATCTGCTCCCAAAAGGACTAATTCCTCTATTGCCACCACAATTAGTGCCTTGAACTTGCCTTTTGAAAGTATGGGGGATAGGCTTTAAATTCTGGCCAAGACCAACCTTTGTAACTACTCTTTGATCTTATAAAGTCATAGAGTGCTTGGGGAACCTCCATTGGTTAAGGGAGATGCTCATGGGAAATAGCCTTGGTTATTAGAAATTGAAACACCTTTTCTACTAATTCCCTATTCAACGAGATTCCTTTGGTGATTTCTTAATCTTCTGTTAATATTTTAACGACGTCCCTTATATCTATATCTTATAATCCCTTCCTTGACTTAAGCCCGACTCTCATCATTCGGTTGTTAAGTCCAATGATGCCAAGACTTCCATAACTTCTTCAACTGTGACTATTCCTATTGAGGATTCCATTCTTGATGCCTTTAGGGCTATTGAAGATCACAAAAGGAAGGGCACTTTAGCGACCTATCTAGTATTTTAACCTTTCCCCCAGCAGAAAAGCTAAACTTGGAGAAGATCAAACTCTTCTCACTATTGCTGAAGAAATAGATGAAGATATGGCCATAATTATTCAAGATTTTGGTTTTATCGACCTAAACATGATAGATCAAAGTTCTCACGGAAAAGCATTGCTACTCACACCCCAAGGCCTAGGATTGATATATCGATTCCTTCGTCCGCAATTGTTATACTATGCTTATCTCAAGAATCAGGCTTGAGTCCTCCTCCCCTTGAATCTCATCCTTTTGAAACTACGGCTCAACCTACCCCTTTAGGTTTTGATGATTTCGTCTACTCAGTACTTCAGTCTCTTCCTATGGCTTCTTAAAAGTCATTGTAGTCTTTTTACTTTTTTTAGGGATCATCTCTATATTCTCTTTCAATAGCTTATAATGGTACGTACCTTTACATGCTTGGATAATTCAAACTCTAGCTTTGTATATTCCTATTTAACACATAGTTCTCATATGCTCCAGGTGACCAAGCATGTGTTTTTCCTCAAACAAGCCACTCAAGAATTTATCGGTCAAATTTCAAATTTCAAAGAACAGATTCCCACATTGACAGATAAGGCCAGACTTCTTGAGGGCCCAGTCTTTGATGTAGCAGCAGAGAGAAATGTGGCCATCTCTAAAAAAGACAAACTTACCTCTAACTTTGATGGAGAAAGAAAAACTAGGTAAGCGGGTGAGGAGAGGGTGAAGACCATAGAGACAGAGCTAAAGAAAGCTAGAAAGGAAAGGCTCAAATGGCTAGCCTGCTGGAAAGCAAAGATGCCATCCTCGTTTATGCAAATAATTTTGTTAAAGATGCTAAACAAAAAGTTTCCAACTTTATCAATCATTCCCTTCCCAAAATTAAGGGATGATGCTAGAAGATTCCCTTTATATTGCATATTTTGACAACATAGGGAAATATTCGGGATTAGACTTTCCTTCACTTCCAGATTTAAATGATAGATTTAAAAGGAAATGCAACCTTAAGTTAGAAAGAGTTTCTAGGTCACTTCAAAACAAATTCCCATAAGAGGATCCTATTAGTCCTCAAAGTTCATTATTTTTTGATGATCCTTTCGCTTGATGAAGATGATGATGAAGGAGAGGATGGGGAGGAAGATGAAAATAACGATGATGATGATGATGGTGCTGATAATGTTGATGAAGAGGAGGGCGATGGTAATAGGGACTCTGAAGGACCAGGGAATGGTGGTAATAGATGGGTGACCATGAATTAGGCTCATTTGCCCATGATACAGGCTTTCTTAATCTTACTGAACCTGAGACTATTTCTCAGGAAGATAATGCATCAATGATGCCATTTTCCTTGGACATCAAGTAAAAGAGAAAAATCATGTGACCATTTCACAAGCTCCCGTGGTGCAGGTATATAACTTATTGTTTTTAGATGTTTTTAATTATTCATTCGCTTTCTTTAATAAGTTTTCTATTTTAATTGATGAAAAGAAAAAAAATATCATTTTGAGATTTTAAATGAGAAGAGTGAGAAGAAAGTGTTACCGCTAAATATAGAGATTGAGAAAGTGGTTGGAGATCATAACAGCTTATCCAAAAAGTATATGAGTCTTCATGTTTATACTAATCGATTAGAAGATTTCAAAGAGAAATGAAAGGCCTAGCTTTTGAAAAGATCTTGCCTTCATCAAAAGATATTTTAAAGGAGAATGAGGAATTAACCACGCTCTTCTAGATGCTCATTGAAGATAGGGAGACTTTAGTGGAATCCCTCTACAAAGTTTATTCTAGGAATGCTTTGGCCAACTTTTCCTTCCTAAGGAAGAAGAGTGGGGTTTACTTGGCGTCTGCATAGTAAGTATTTAGATGATCATGGGACCAATCACTATTCTAGGTAATGTTGAAATCTTCCTAGGATCGTGACCATCCCTCTTTCCGCTAACACTCTTCTCCTGTGAAAGTTAAGTTTAACAAAGAGAAAATTATTTCTGAGTTGCATAAAGGGTTAATATTGGACGAACCTAAGTAGCTTTTTTGTTGTAGTATGAAATTCAAATAATCTCTATACATATTAAGACTTTAATTTCTTTGCAACTTAGTTTGTTTTTCCTAAAATGCACAAGTTAAGGAATCATTGAGCACTTCTATTTCAAAAGAAATCTTAAGTAAATTTGTCAGGTTTAAAAGGAACTTTAAGGAGAAATCATTAATTTTTAAAATCTCTCGACTAGTAAAATACTGCTTTCTTAGGGACCTTAAAGAAGTTTGTATACAGCTCCTCCACTTATATTTTGATTTCTTAGGTGATGAATTGGACAATTTACTTAAAGAAGTACGATATGATTATGTTAAATTGTTATGTGGAGAAGCCATCCCCCTGTTGGGAAATGGGATTATCATCGATTCCCTTCTATTAGTACTCCTCGAGGATTTTCTGTTCCCTTCAACTCTACTATCTTTATGTCTATGGGTTTACTCAAAAATATTAAACTTCTGCTTTTAAACTTAAGAATTGAATGTATAAGACATTGGTAATTTGAACTTATCCATGCTTTTAAACCTTGCTATTATCAATTAAAGAGCATGTTTTATATGTATTTATTTCTTTTTAGTTCTTTTTAATATGAAAGTAATTAACATTTGCATCCAATGATCTGGATTTTTTATCGACTAGACAATATTAAAACCAAATACTATTGGATATCGAGAAAAGACGTTCTTCTTAAGATGCTTCAGTGTTGCCACTTTCGAATAACTGAAAAGCTTGGAAATGGTACAAAAAGTATTATAAATTGAGGTCAAAATTAATTAGTTTGATTGACATGTCCTTAAGTTTAGAGGAGAAAATCAAAGAGATGAAAAAAAAGTTAAAGAACTACGAAAGAACAAAGGGATGATAGGTCAATTCAGACCTCAAGATCAAGAAATTGAAATTGATTGCTCCTATATATCAGAGAATTAAGAATCTTAAAGTTGATCTACTGATAAGCTATGTACTGTGTCAATCTCTGGGATTTATTGTGAGTGGAGGCGAATCGAGCCTTTTTATTCCTACTCCTGCAACGAAAACTAGATCTTAAGCTTCAGTCATCAAGAAGAAATTCTCTTCCCTGAAAATCCCACCTTCAAGAGTGGATGATGGTGAAATTTACAGGTGGTGTCGAGAATATAAGTATGAATGTACACAGTTTCTAAAAGGAAAGTTGGATGAAAAAGTTTTGAAACTTCTCAACAAGTACCAAAGTTAGGTTGATGAGTTAGGACGTGAGAAATATGCTCTTGAGCAAAAAGTTAAAGAATTAAAGAGCGAGGTTAAAACTCTCAAAGAAGCCAATAAAATACCCGATCACACATTGAAGCTTCAAGTTAGCTATATTGAAGATACAAAAATTATCCTAAAGAAGGAGAAGAAACATAAGGAATTTTTGGATATGGTGATTCATTATATCATCGAACCTTCTCCAGCTGTTGATGACTTAAAGGAAAAAGTTCAAGACCTTGAATCTTAATGGAGGATAATTGAAGTAATGATTGGATTCTCTCATAGATTAACCTTTCTTTATATCTGTAACTTTTATATGTGACACATAGATTGTGAAATGATAAATAAATTCTACCTGAATGGTTTAATACTTTGAATAAACCTTATATTTTCTCCTTTATTTTGTATGGTATTTGAACACATTGAATTTTTCTCTTTAGGAGACTCTTTATTTTCTTTTTTAAATATTATTGTTCTGACCGGTTCTTTAGTGTAGATGTATATTCGATGACTTTCCTTTGTCACATATGCATAAATAGTCGCTAGTCAGCTTAATAAAAGATTAGAAATTCATCTGGAAGGAAGACCATATACTTAACTAATAAGAAGACCAAAAATCCTTCTAACAATAAGATGAAAATTCCGTTTGGTAGGAAAATTAGAGATCCATTTGATAATAAGATCAGAATTCCATCCAGTAAGAGAAATAGAATCTGACTATTAATAGAGGTTCATGATATCTAATAATTTGTATTCCATTCTAGAAATTAAGGGTTTAGAGCTAATTCAATATTTTAATCCCAGGGCCCAAGTAATAAATCAGAACTTCTCAGATGTCCATATCTGACATTAAAATCCTTGATTCTCGATAATAAATAGACTTTGACCTTTCCTTTAAAGGTTGTTTTAACTTTGCCTTAGTGCAAGACTAGTTGTGTTTGACTGCTCTTCCTTTAGAAGATTACTTTACACATCTCTAAGATGGATTTGGACTTTGCTTGGTTAATTTCTTTCGCCCCTTATCGCCTTTTAGGTAATGATTTAGGCTTTGATTTCTTTCGCCCCTTATCACCTTTTAGGCGATGATTTAGGCTTTGATTGAGCCTCTTATTACCTTATAGGTATTGATTTAGGCTGCATGGTGCATTTGGTTAGCCATCTAAGGCAGTACCAAAGTCATATCCATCCTCCCTCTAAGAGGTGCTCTGGTCAGGCCTTTTAGACTAAATCGAAGGTTAGTTCGATGCTTTGGCCAGGCCATCTTAGGTGGGACCAAAGACATACATCATCTCCCTCTGTGAGGTGCTATGGCCAGGCCACGTAAATGAAAGGCTTGCAGTGCTTTTTCCAGTCCTTATAGAAAAGACCAGAGACTTACTATAACCTCTCTATAGAAGATGCTCCAGCCAAGCCATATAAACGGGACTGGAAGCTTATGCTCCGGCCAAGCCATGTACGCAGAACTTGAGGCTTGCAGTGCTCTAGCCAGGCTTTATAGGCGAAACCAAAGACTTACTTTGACTTTCCTTTGAGAGGTGCTTTGACCAGGCCCTTATGGCACGATCGAATACTTTTCCTTTATTTTATGAATCCTTTCAATCAAGCATTCCACTTTATTATGTTCTTGCTCAAATTTTACTTACAAATTCTTGGATCTCTCCTTTTCCTAGGAAATTCTTGATCGTTCCCTTTAAATCTCGATATTGGTTAGTATCATGTTATTCTTTCGGTGATATTGGCAATAATCACCTCCTAGATTTCTTTTATTTTCTTATCGCTTCTTCTTCGAAGGCCAATATTCCAACCTTTGTTTAGTTAGAAGATAAATGTTTTCATATGAGGTGGTAAAGGAACGGGATCTAGCATATTGAAAATTCCTACAGGATTATGTCTTTATTCCTTATTTGGTTATTTTGTAACATTAAATAGACTCAATGGCTCCAACGGTAAGTTTTCTCTTTGAAGAATCTTGAATTTGTACTAGTGTGAGAGAGTGATCGATTATTCCTTTCCAATTTTGAGAAAATTTATCTAAATCCTTTGATTTCACTTTCGAAGATAGTTCGTTTAGCCTGGAGATGTGCACTTTTTCTCATTTCCAAGAACGGGTCGTTCCTTTTCTTTTTTTCTTTTCTTAGAGTAGGATAATAAGCAAAGTTTGGGGTAGATCCTATACAGAATGGATTCATAATCGAATTATTTATGTCATAAATAATTATTCATTTCTTTTCAGTTGAATTCATCGGTACCAATTCTCTCAACTCTTGTCCTCATGGAAGTGAAGAATATAGATCAATTGATAAGCTGACTTAGGAAAGTAAGGCTCGAAGGATCCTTGTTCGGTGATAATCATCATGCAATTTTTATGCAGTATATGGAATGTCTTCAATAGGAATATGCTAGATATCAAGAGTCCTTAAATTCCTTCATAAGGATATGCAGGAAATAAAAAGTACATAAAGCCCTCTATAGGGATATGTAGGTAATCGAAGGTTCGAGCTCTCCTTCTAATGCTAAAATGTTAACAAATTTCTTTACTAACCAAATATGCAGGATAAGTTGAGAGTGGTTTGGATAAGGGCTTAAGTAGTCGTACAAAATCTTGAGAAAATATGCAAATCCAGGTCGAGGCCAAGTGAAGTCATTTGCATGTTCGTTTTTCAAACTCAAATCCAAAAGCTAGTCATGTAGTTGTCCATTTTTCAAAAAAGTCAAATGTAGTCATTCGAAAGAAGTACACTATGCAAAAAGTTCATTATTCAAGTCCTTATGTGTAAAAAATTATAAATTACAATTGGCTCTAAAATCCTAAAATCAATTTTGGGTTACAACTTTTAAAATTTAAGAAGGAGAGAAGAATTAATCGCCCTCACTGAATGGCCAAGAGGGTATATTTACAGAGGTAGGCGGCATGGCTACCACGTGTCCATCAGCCAAATATTTGACATCTCTTATGCATTTTTTGATATTCGTCATCCCTCGCCACTAGTAGAATTTTGAACCCCTCATTGCTTTCTTATGACTCGATATCAGTAGTTTTAGCAAAGGCTTGTATGAGCTTGCCATCTCTCACTATCTAAAATCTTAACATTTGGCATAGCATCCCTCCTTTGTTACAAGCTTTATATCAATCTGTGTTGTAGAGCTTCGACATACTTTATGCTATAAAAATTTTGTATCCATTAACATTTAGTGATTCAATACCTTTATTATATCTCAAAAATCAATGCCTTCTTTTTATTGTTTATCATTCATTCTCGTCCTCAACTCTTAATGCTCGACAACCTTTATTGTTGTTGAGGTTCGGCACCATCTTCTTATGTCTTTGTCATCCTAGTTATCTTATGCTCAATAACCTAAGTATTTATTGGTTCGGCACCTCCGTTTCCTTTTAAAAATTAGATATCCCCTTGTTGTTAGGCCTTCGATATCTCTTTTTATTGTTGTTTTTCGACATTGTATATTATTTGTTAAATGCTCGATAAGATTTATCATGTTGAAACTCACTATCCTTAGAGACTCGACACCTCTTCACTATTTTCCATTTGTTTAGTATTCGACTCCCTTTGAGATTTGACATACCTTTGCTTGATATCTTTACCTTCTTTAAGCTCAATATCTTTTTGTTAGACGTTAAATGCTTGATAGCTTAGCTTTCTTCTAGTTCGACATCCCATATTGTATTCAATCTTGACATGCTTTTTCTTTAGAGGCTCGATATAAGTATTTGTAGTAAAACTAATGAAATTCCATTTCCTGCAAGAATGGGATCAACAAGGGAGGAACAATTATTAGCTAGAGAATTATACAATGTAAATCTTAATTCTAGTAAAAAAAATTATTCAGAATTATCGTGTTAGCTCTTCTAATAATTGTAACGATGATAAGGAAAAATAAATCAAGCTAGTTCCATGAATGCATCGGTACAAAGTACTAAGACCGATGTTGACATAGGTCATTCTATGACCACAGCATCAGTAAGAAGGAAAAGGAGGGATTATATATACATGATTGGCATAAATGAGTATTAACTTGGTCTATCCGTAGTATTTTTCAAAAGGTGCTCAAAGACATACTTTCTCTATCATGTCCCAACCAGAAGAAAAAGAAGAAAGCGAAATAGATTCTAGATTAGGGGGACAAGGAAAGAGTTGAAGCCATAGGATAATCTCAAGGATATAAAGATAAATCCTAATGATCCTTCGAAGTTCCCAAGATTGGAAAAAACCTTGGTGCAGAAATTAGAGTACAATTAATAGACGTCCTCAAGAGATTAGTAAACGTTTTTTCTTGGACATGTTCAGACATGGTAGGAATAGACCCAGCTATCATCTGCCATGCACTCAACATCGAACGCAGTGCTCACCGATCAGGAAAAAGCACAGAACTCTAGATCGGAAAAGGTATAATGATTTGTATGAAGAAGTTAAGAAGCTAAAGGCAAATGGTTTTATTTGGAAAGTGTATTTCCCAAAGTGGATCGCCAACCCTGTTGTCGTTAAGAAATCCAATAGAAAATAGAGAATATGCATAGACTACACTAACCTCAACAAGCTCTGTCCAAAGGATAACTTTCCTCTACTTAGAATTAATCGATTTATGTATGCAATCAGTGGACATGAATTGCTTTCGTTCATGGATGCATATTTAGGTTACGACCAAGTATTATGTTTGAGCCAGATCAGCAGCATACCGATTTTGTGATAGACAAAGGCTTATACTGCTAAAAGGTCGTGTCATTTGAACTCAAAAATGTTGAAGAAACCTATCAAAGGTAAGTCAATATGACATTCACATATCAGATTGGTAAGAATGTTGAAGTATACATAAATGATAACTAGTTAAGTCAAAATCAACACCAAGTCATATGCAGAATTTTATGGAAACCTTTGCAGTCCTAAGGCAATATAACATGAAGTTAACCATTCAGCCAAGAAAATTTCTAGGGTACATAGTAAGCACCCACAGCATTGAAGCAAACCCAGAGCAGATTATGGCCATTATGAAGAAGGGAGTTCCAGAAAAGCCAAAGGTTATTATGAGTATATATGGTAGAGTAGTTGCTCTAAGCAGATTCATTTCTAAAGCAACCAACAATCGTATAATGTTCTTCGACCAAGTGAAAAGGGACAAAATTTTGAATGGACTAAGGAGTGCAAAATCCTGTTCTATAATTTGAAAGATCATCTGGCCGGCACCTCTATCCTATCAAAATCAGTACGAGGTGAAATTTATATGTATACTTAGTTGTAACTGATAAAGCGGTCAAAAGGCAAGCACTAGCAAATTTCATTATAGAATGCACACTACCTACTGAGCCATAATCTGAGGAAGAGATGCCTACTCCATAGTTTGGCAATTATTTGTGCATGAAGCATCAAATGAACATAGGAAGGTATCATATATGAATTGATCACTCTAGATGAGAAAAAATAGTATGGAGTAGTGCAGCTCGAGTTCAAAGCTACAAATAATGTGGTAGAATATAAGGCTCTCCTCATGGGTTTAAGGATGGCTCGGGCAATGAAAGTAACCCATATTAAAATTCATAATGATTAACAACTACTTGTAAATCAAATGTAGGGTAATTACCAAATAATAGAGCCAACCATAGTCAAATACATAGAATTGTCCAAAGGTTGCTAGGACATTTGATCAATTTGATATAAATAAAATCCCAAGCGAGAAGAATTCTTTTACAGACTCATTAGCCAAACTTTGTAGTAATAAAGTAGCACATGAAATGAAAGCTATCTTAATAGGCCATCAACTTGAGCCAAGTATTACGAAGGCCAATCAAATACTGGTCCTAACTTGGGGACAATAAGCTACGGTCGAAAAAGATTAGGGCCAAGAAGCAGTTGAAAACTGAGGGTAGATTTCACCTGCACCTATCCCTCTACATAAAGAGGAAGATTCATGGGTGACCCCATCAAAAATTTCTTGGTAAGCGGAATCCTCCACCAAACAAGAATGAAGCTCATAAAATTCGACATCAGGCATCGTATATCTCCTTCTTTGTTGGCATATTATACAAGAGAGGATACTTCACCTCTTCCCTTAGATGTGTTTCTAAAGAGGAAGAGATACGAGCCTTGGGCGAAGTATATGAAGGTCAGTGTGGGGACCACTCTGGAGGAGCTATATTAGAAAAGAAAGTGCTAAGGTAAGCAATTACCAGCCCACCGTGCTTCAAGATGCACAGGAACACATAAGAAAATGCGATGGATGCCAAAATTTTACTAGCATCCCATGACTACCTTACCATAAACTCATCTTATGAGCCAGCCTATGGTCATTTGACATATAGAGCATAGATTTGAGAGGACTACATCCTATGTCTCAAGGAGGAGCAAATTACACCGTAGTAGCAATAGATTACTTCACCAAGTGGATAGAAGCAGAACCCTTATCTACAATTACTGTAAAAAAGATAGTCACTTTTGTTGTGGGGGACATAATTACTAGATTTGATAAAATAATTTCTAATAACAGGAGCCAATTTGAGAATAGGGAGTTTACGGAGCTTTATGAAAGAAATGGGATAGTAAAAGGTTTCTCTTTTTTTGTGCCCCTATAGGAGAATAGGCAAATCGATTCATCAAACATAACCATTGAGAAACAGCTCAAGAAAAGACTACAAAAGGCTAAAGGAAAGTGGATAGAGGAATTATCCCTAATACTGTAGGATTATAGATCCTCATCCAGATCCCTAACTAGCCACACACCTTTCTCCTTAGCCTAAGGCTATGAAGCAATGCTCCTAGTTGAAACAAAAGTTCCATCACATAGAAGAATATCGCATGTGGTAGAGTAAAACAAGGAACTAAAAGAAGCTGCCCTCGATCTTATTCAAGATAGAAGATATGAGACAACAGTTTGATCTGCTGCATCCAGACAAAGGATGGCGAAGAATTACAATGTTAAGCTCAAAAAGAGAAACTTCTACAAAGGGGACCTAGTGCTACGAAGAGTGATGGCTAAGACGAGGGACCAAGCAGATGGAGCTCTAGGCCGAAATTGGAAAGACCCGCTAGTTGTAGCAGAAGTCTTAACTAATAGGACTTACCGAATCTCAAGAGCTGAAGGAAATCTTGTTCTAAGAACTTGGAATTCTGAGCATCTTAGGCCTTTCTTTGTATAAGTAGTGTATTGGTATAGAAAAATAACAAGCATTGTAGCTGTTATAAAAAGTAATAATGCAATGAATTGGTCGTAGGGATATTGGACAATTCAAACCAATATAAAAATCTTTCAATTTATTTTTACTAACATAGCTAACAACATTGAATTGTATCATGCACGACCCGGCTTTTCAGGCAAACAATCACACTGGACATAAGGTTATAAGAGGGTTTGAAAAAGTACAAAAAATTATGTGCATGAATTAAAAAGGCTATCAACACACGCCCTGACTTCACAATTAAAAAATAGTCTATCCCCAAATAGCAGGACAGACCGTGCTAAGCACACGTACAAAAGACGGATGCAAAGATAAAACTGAAGCAAATTCAAACAAGAAAAATTAAAGGAAAGTGCAAACAAACTAAAGCTCGCAAGGTACTTATACTCATTTACAAGAAAGTTCAGTTTATATAGTATCCTTATAATTATTTGCACAATCAAAATAAAAGATTTCTACAACATAATTTTGCAAAAGCATTCTGAACTGTAAATGCCCATAATATTGCTATGATATTAAGTATCTAGTCTAAGGGATGCTGGCCAAAGGTCATTCCATTTTAGTATGAAAAGTCTTCCTAGGATCATAACTGGAGCCGGTCCATGAGTCCAATGAATCTTCCCCATTCACTACAAAGCCTTCTTTATTATAGAGAAAACTCATATCAAGCACAAGGAAAAAATAACTAGAAACATCTATAGACCGTTACAAAGAAATTTGCCTCATCTGACATCTAATAGTCTCCCTTCTAAGCTTTACTTTGAGATTAACAAGTCGATCCTGCCTAGCGCATTAACATATGCTGCTTCAACACAGGAAGTAGCTTGAGCTTCTTACAGTTGATCTTTGAGTTCATAAATCTTAAATATAGCGGCACCTCTCGTCGATTCTATAGTCTTTATTAATTCTGCCCTTATCATTTTCGAGTCCTTAGAAAAACCACCAAAATATTCTAAAGCATCCTCTTTCCACTCCATTCTTTGGATACGAGGGAGCAGTTTTGGCCCTGGGCTCTCTAACTGCTGCTTGTAGTAGTCCTCTAATTCTTTAAATTTACCTTGATAATGTTGTTCTAGTTTTCTCTTCCACTCATCTATCAACCTGATGGGGAGCAGGGGATGCATCCACACTGAACTCCTTAATCACTTCACCTTCTTCGGCATCCTCTTTCTCTTCATACCTTTAAGCACCCCGAAGAGACAAGTTTTCTATAATCTTTCTCAATCCCTTAATCCCTCTTCATAGGTAACCTTGGAAAGTGCCTCACTTTCCTTCAGCTTTTGTCGTAGTTCGGCCACCATTGGGTTTGCAGCATCAAGCTCGGTGCACAACTTGATGTTATATCCATGTTGGCGCTCATATGCATCCTTAGCCTTTTTGAATTAGAAAGAGCATTTTTTGGATCTCTTTCAAATTTTTCATTGGTATATGTTAGCTAAAAGTACTCTTCTTCTAAGGTAGTAGCCGAGGTTGTGGCGCAACCTCAAATTTGGGTAGACCTAGGTCATCCACACCATAGATTATAGGAACTGAAAGAGCATTGAATTCAAAAACTATGTTAGCCTCAGAGGGATGCCCATGAGAAGGAAGGGAAGGACCTAGTTGATAATCATCGAAACTAATTTCAATTGAATTCAAATTACAAAAATTATGGCAGACGTATTGTATAAGATAATTTTTATATGAAGAGTGCAACAAATTCACAAAAAAAATATAATACACATAGTTTGCTCTAATCCTAAATCATTCCAAACGAGGGCTATTAGGTGGGAAAGAACCGCTATCTAGGGTATAGCACAAATAAGTGCTTCCTTTTTATTAACTACTTTGTCAATTTTGGAAAGAAACCCTTAGGCTGCTTCTCTAAGTTGCATGAATGCCACATTTAACTCTTTCTCTCGCCTGTAAATCATTATCACACATATACTAAGGTGATCTATGATTTGAGTTTGATGTTTTTCCATGCATTCCTTTAAGAGTTCAGAAAAAATTATCTCCTTAGAAGACTATAAAGAACAAAGGAATGAAAGCAACACGGTTATACGTAGTACAGTAGAAAAACAATAAGACAACAAAAAATGGGTAATGGAAAAGTTGGAAAAAGATGTTTACTTCATTACATACCAAAGAATTTAGACAGCCAAGAAAAATATTGTAATTGTTTACAAATATTTGGGTAATTACATGGACTTGGGAAGTAGAGGTGACCTCGGTCCCTTAGACAGTGCATTCTCATCATCCTACTATAGCGAGGTGTCTTGGGAGGTATAAGGGGAAGCATTGTCCTTAGACATATCCTTAGCCCACTTGGCCTTGTAATAGGCAAGGGAATCTTTGACTCTTACGGAGTCCCCTAAGAAACCGAGGTGAACCTCCATAGTACTATCATCTAAGAAATCGGCAAAAAAATTGGTCCTTAACCATAGTATATACCTTGAAAAGCACTTGGTAAGTAATTTGATTAAGCATGTCCTTAGACTCCTCCAGCTCATTCTCCTTCTCCCTTAATCCCTCATCTTTCCCTTCCAATTCCTGACCCTTCAGCTTCAAAGCCTCCTCTACTACTCTCGCTGCCCCCTTTACCTTCTCTAGTTGAGACCTAAGCTCTTAATCTACTTTAGTTTTCTTAGGTGCTGCCTCAGCAAGGTCTGTTCAAGCATAGAAATCCGAGCAGTGGATAAGACCAGGTCATCTTCATCCCTCTTCAAGCATCGGCTGCAAAATCCCTCACTTATTATAAGGATAAAGTAAACATGATGAGAAATGGTGGATTAAATCTTCATTGGATAAAGAAAGAGAAGGAGACACTTAATAAGACAAAGTCTTATCGAGCTTGGTAGCAAGTTCAAAGAAGGAGAGTGTAGAAAATGGGAGTGTAACAAGATAAGACAGGGGAAAGAAGTAATATAAGATAGACCATTCGAAGCAGCACTCCCTACCCTCTCCGCAATATCAATAATAGGCCCTTTTGATTAGGGTAAGAAATAAATGTTTGGGTCCCAGAAGGATTGGAGTGGCGAGGTGGGAAGTACATCGAAGGAATAAGAAGGTGTAAAGGGTCTCTTAAGAGGTCGATCAAAAGCTTCAGCTCCATCTAACCTTTTCTTCTCCATCTTCTTCTTTATCGCCGATGATTTCTATGGAGCATAAAAAAATTAAGATCATTAATCATCCCTACAATAATAATAAAAATGTTTTATTTTGACGCCTTAGAATCGTTTATAATTGAGGAGAATTCAAAGATGGGAAAAGAGAAGTTATGACTAGTATGCAAAAGGTTGTACTTGTGCAATAATGAGTCAGTGAAGACTAACTTTGTTTGTATATCCTCTTACTCAAACTAAGGATCTCATTTCTACGAGATACAAACCGCAATAATGAAAGTTATCTAAATTCAAAATGCAAAAATATTATTCATTCCATTTCTGGGGCTTTCGAGGAACAGAAAAGAACCAATTTTCTCGCCTGAGCATAGTAAACCCAAATCTCCCTTGGAAGGAATTTTATGAATATCAAATGGGAATTGGAGTTCATTCCAAGAGGGAGAAGGAAAACTACTTCACAGAAAGAATGAAAGTGGCGATCGGAATGGAGTTAGAAATTGAGGGAAGTTGTATGTGAGAAATACCAATGGCAAAACGTCATTCACGAAGAGTTTGATTAGGATCAAGTTAAAGCGCGCATCGGATATGCTAGGAAGTAATAGAGATAAAGCCATTTGGAGGCATATGGATACAATCATGGGATTCAATCACCCTGCTATGTAACCCTAAAACCTGAAATGATCACCTTCTATTTCTCCTAATTTATTTATTATGGATGGTAAAGATAAGGAGAGATGGAAATAGTTTTCATATCGAAAATACCGGGTTGATTATCGACTGCTGCTAAGATATAGAAAAAAGAATACAAGAGAAATAATGTCCTTACTATTGTTCGAAAAAGAAACTATTTTTGGAGAAGATGAGATTGGCAAGTAAGGTTTTCAAAAGCACGTAAAGGAATGAAGAAGAAGAAGAAGGGGAAAATATATACTTACCTCGATTTGAATCTCAGCCACATAGTTGAAATGATGGAAGAGCCCTAATATGTCAACTGATTAATGACAAGAAAGATTAATTCTAGGATCCATATAGATTTTCTTAGGATTCGAAAATACTAAAGTTGTAGCTTTTTCAAAGGATCAACCAATAAGGGAGTGCCATGTGTACTTGGGCATCAAATGTGAAATGGCAATAAAAACTTTTTCCTTTTGAGAAGAAGAGAGAGAGAAAACAAGGAATGATGGGTTACATGAAAATATGGAAGTAGAGACAGGTCCACAAAAATCTACCATCACTCCAGATTCGGGGAGCAAATTTTACACCCATATTTTTCAAATGTTGTCTAAGGCAAATTGATGCAAGCACTGGACTGAAAAAAGTGCTCCCAAAATAGAAGCTGGATTACAAAGAGGAAGCAAGGAAAAAAGAAAAACCTAGGTAATACTGCGCCAAAGTCTTAAGATAGTAAGAAAACATAAGGATTGCGTCATTCCCTTAAGCACATCTCTAACACCATAATACCGCGACAGGATGCAAAGACAGCCAAAAAGTACAAGAATAGCTCCACAACCTTAATGTTTACCTCAATGGGCAGAACTACGACATGCTCTTTGAGTAACAACAAAATGTAGAGATTGTGCTGCAGCCCCAAAAGCAATATTAGTGATAAAGAACTGTGGCGTATTCCCCAAAAAAATAAACAATAGGGATGCACCGCAATATTATATTAACAATGAAACAACAGGAATGCACCATAATCCTGAGCAGACATTAAAGTGACAAAGTGGCACCGCAATCCTAAAGAAGCACTGCTCAAAAAATACAAAAACTCAAAGGAAGAAACAGATCAATAAATTTTCCACATGCGTAGGCAAAGCCACAATAAGAGACTGCCCCCAACATAGAAGAACTACATGGTTATAAGCATTTCAGAACTTACTATTGCAAACTGCGCTAGCACTCCTAAAGCCATACTGCACTGTTCCATCCAGAGCAACAATAAATCACAACTTCAAGAGTAATCAAAGTCGAACTGTAAAACTTAATAAATAAGACTGCATCGCCCTTTTGGAGCCTAGCTACATCATCAGAAGCCAACTGAACTATTCTAGTAGTAATCTGAACTGCAGCTTTGCCCCTATAAGAACAAACCATAATGATGAAAAGCCAACGCTATTCAATCCCCACAGTCTTAAAAAGATAAAAGCCTATATCTAGTTATGGCTTATTCAAATTTAGGTTTTCTGCTTCAATTTTGTGCTTCCCACCCAAGTTTAACCATCAATCCAAATCAATGTTTCCCATCAAAGTCCAGTTTTGCAATCCATATATAGTAAATAAGCAAGACGGATGATCGATACGTGGCGTAATCTAAAGGCGGGAATCAAAGAGTGCAAAATGAACATTAGAAATCCATGTAAAGTAAATAAGAAAAATGGATGATCGACATGTGGCATAATCTAAAGGCAGGAATCAAAAGAGCGAAAGATGGATGTTAGCGATCCGGATGAATCTCAGTGTACTATAAATGAATAGGGCACTATATGGAAAGAGGAGATTTTTTGCTTCACTCTTTTAGGACATTGAAATCAAAATTGTACTCTGCTATTTTTGCTTGTACTAAGAATCAAAGAAGAAGATATGGGCATTTTTCCCATGAATGTAGGACTCTTAACAACCGAACTACATAAGTTCTTTAGTCTTAAACTGGAATGCATGACTTTAACAAATTGACAAAGATCATTCATAAAATTTCTAATATTCTCCCTTATAATTTTGTAAGTATCACGATGACATAATTACTCCCTTCAAAGGCAATTATAATATTACTTAAACTTGTTGATTCATAATGTAACGATCCGGAATTTCACCAGTTTGATTTACAAATATTTAATTAATACAATAAATTTTATAATAAAAATAAAACCCTTTTAAATAATAAATGACGGTGATATAATTTTTGAAAATGTGTTTACAAAAATAAATAGTTCGAAGAAGATTCGAAAATGTGACCAGAATTCGTTTTACGAATTTTCGACTTTTCGACAAATAAAAGTTGTGAGAAACATTGTAAACTCTAGAGTATAATCACATACATTTATAATTTAGCATTATGTATTATACTAGTGTGTGTGTGTGTGTGTGTGTATTTGCTTGTGTGTGTGTGTGTATTTTGGAAAATATATGTTGTATTTTATAAATAAATCAAAAAGAAAATGTCACATCACATGAACCATAAGTACAAAAACATGTTTAAACATGTTGAAGCATGGGAAAGGAGGGGGGACGTGAGTATGGACTGAGTTACATGAAGGTGAGGTACGATGGTGATATCGCAAGAGGAGGTGGAGGGTAGAGGACTAAGGGTATTAAGGTAATTTACTTTGCTTCTTGCTTATAAAAACCCCTTTCATTTCTTCAATTTTTCCTCCTCTTACTTCTACCATAATTTTCTCGTATCTTATCCAAATAGAGGTTTTCTTTTTTTTTAAACCATAGAAAATTCGAATGACTATAACTTTCATGTATACCACTTCTTCAAATTTTGAGCTTAGCCATGTCCATATCTCAATTCTTTTAGTCTCATTTTCGGATCCAGATTTTCAAGTCCAAAAATACCTCTTTTTTTTCTCACCATATCCCTATCAAAAATGATCCAAATTGTGTGATTCTTTCTTTCAAATTGTTGAGAAAAGAATTATTAAGAACTTTACTTTTGGAACTTTTCCAAATTCCTTGAGTAACATGTTCAAAAAACAGTTGGAAGATAACCCATTTAAGGGTTTGATTTTTGTGAATTCAACGATGATTCAAAATCCCTCCACCTTTCAAGGTCGAGCTCCACCACCTTTGGGCCATGTGCACTATACCTTGTTCGAATCCTAAAGCCAACGTAAGGCCATCAAATCTTGTACTTACCAAAGCCAAAGCTAGAATGTAGGTTGATCTAAAGTTCTAGTAGAAGTTCAGAGTGGTTTGGTAGCTTTTGGGTGGGTATACCTCATGAATTTCTTTAAAAGTACTAACTTTGAATTTATTGTATATTTTGTTGCTAAATCATAGCTTGATTTGGTTGAATATGGTGTTACTTTGTTTGTATGCTTATGTGTTTGGATGTAATATTAACTTGAGAATGTAAGTTAGATAGTAGTAAGGTTAAAAGCTAGAATTTTGATTAGTTGTATGTTGTGATGAAATGTATGTGTGTTATACTTATGCATATTTTGTGTACGTAAATGAAAAAATTAGTATTTGGAGATAGCTAGGTTGCGACATCGAACTCCTTTGGATTAGAACTTGTTTACTCACTTTATGTTTTTGAAATGTTTTGGAAAGTCCTGAAAACCTTATTTTGTTTTCCAAAATATTTTACTAAATTTATAAAGTGGTTAAGGTATAAAAGTAAAAATCAAGTTTTGAAATTTCAGGTCATATAGCGATAGTTGTTATAAGTGCAGTTCATAAAACGATCTTGTTTTGAAAAATCTAAAAAGTGTTTTTACTTGAGCATTCTTTTTGCAAAGGGTTTTCAAAACTATAATTAAGTAATTAAAAAGTAATTAATTAACTAATTATTTATTAATTTTAATGATTAATTAATTAATTAATTAATTAGTGCTGGTCATTAGTTTATAAAGGTAATTAATATTAAAATTTCAATCAATTATGTTAACTATAATTAGTTAATTAATTTAACTTAATTATTATTTAATTAATAATTAGGTATTAATTATTATTTAATTGTTTAATTAATATTAATTATTAACTATTTATTTATAAAAGTGTTTAAATATTTAATTAACTACTAATTAAGTAAGGTTAATTAAGACTTGATTAAGATTAATTTAATTACTAATAAAGATTTAAATTATTATTTAATAATTAATTAGAGATTAATTATGGATTAAATATTTATTTAAAGATTAAATATTATATAATTATTTATATAAAGGATAATTATTATTTATTATTGATTTAAAAGTTAATTATGGTTTGATCATTAATTAAAGGTTTAATTACTATTAAATAAAGTGTTTAAATGTTATTTAATTATTAAACAAAGTTTGAAAGTTTTTGACCACTTTAATTTTGAAGATCAGTTTTGTTCTAAAATAACTTCCTCTTAAAAAACAAAAACAAAAATTAAGTCCAAGGGATATCTTTGTTATTTACATTTAAGTAACCTCAATTGAATATGAAACCTAATGATATCTGTTTAGCAGAATAAGTAACCGTTCTACTAATTAACTTGTATTTGACATCTGTTTGGTAGAATAAATCACATTCTACCATATTTCACAAAGTACATTATGTTGACATCTATTAAACAAAATAAAAACTCATTCTACCATTTATTAACTTAGACATGTGTTTAAGAAAAAAAATCACCATCTACCGTCTTGGAAATTTGGACATTTACTTATATAATTGATTCTTATTGACTAATTCTCTTATACATATCTTCTTGTTATGTAAATAGTCATGTTATAACTTGAAAAGTAAACTCGGTTAAATGAGAACCATTGTGGTCACTAAGCTTCTTTCAGATTTTTAAGGTCAATCATTCATTTAAAAATGATTTCAAGTTAAGTAATGATTTTAGTAATGGTGTTTTAAATAACCGTTTTGTTTATCAAATGGACTTTATTAAATGAGTTTATTAAAGGAGTTTAATTTTAAATAACGAATATTAATAAAAAAATTATAAATAATTTTGGATATTTTATAAAGGAAGTTTTATAAATAATTTTGGAGATATATAAAGAGATATATAAATGGTTTTAATTTTTATAAAAGAGTTTCATAAATTTAACTTTGTGATTTATAAAGAGTTATGTAAATGGGTTTGGAATTTAAGTAAAAAATAGTTATAAATAGAACAGATTTATTAAGAGGATTTATAAAAGGAAACTTATAAAAGGATTTGAGATTTGATTTCCTTTAACCGACCTTCTTAATTCTAGTGGTATGGAAATTTGTTCCACACTTAACGCCAAGGAATATTGTTTGAAGTTATCTTTATCTCTAATTTAAATAACATTTTGTTTCGATCCTTTGATATGATTTGAAAATGAGAAATCTTTCACAAATGTTTGTGAATACACTTATGTCGGTGAGATAAGTATATGAATGTTTTTTATAAACACTTTGAAAATATTTTGATAAATGAAAGATTTAGTTTGAGGCTTAGTGGTTGTTATAGGTAATTAAATCTTTAAATTTGTTGTTTTTTGTTTATTTGATAGTTAAATAACGGACTACTAATTCTGGACCAAAATGTAACTCCAGAAAAATCTAGGAGAAACATTTATATGGCACAGTCATCTTCGAAGATGATGTACTGTAGTTGTAAATCTCATTTTTTTTCTAGGAAAAATGATAGGGAAATCCTTCCACTTAAAATGGTTAGGGGGTGATCCCTACTCCTATATATTGTCAGATTATTTCCAGAAGAACCGGGGTTGAGTTTACCAGAACTATCGAACATTGTTTCGAAGAGTATGGTATTGGATAAGTATAAATTATTCGAAAACCACTTCGACCCAACTCAGGTGTTTTGAACTGAAAACATCTTGAGGATGATTGAATGCTGAGCTTTTAAAGTGCAAGGGCTACTTATTACTAATGCTGAGGGTGATTCCAAAATGGATGTAGTAAAGGTAGCGCCTTCGGTTTCATTCAGACCCAGAACGAACTTGTATGGATGAATGATGGCATTTCATTTCAGCCTCAAGGGCAGTGTTAGAATTCCAAGATGGTTTGCTATATAAAAAGGTAATCGTTGCATCAAGCCTCATCAAACGGAAAAATGACAAAAGCAGGGACATGTAGTAGGGCTATGTGGGTCTCTCCCATTAGGGTATGATCATTCCAAGATCTAGTGCCAACATTTATGTGTGCTTTAGGCCCTAATATGGTTGTTTATCAACCATGGGGTGATCATATTTGATGCTATCCAGTAAAGGGTAGGGTTGGTCCTTAGTAGCAGAGGTGCAACGTGTTATGGCCCTTGTACATCTTATCTAGAGGTGTACAGATTCGGTGGGTAGATCCTTACCCTTAGTGGGATTGCTTCTGACAACTTCTCATCATATCTCTAAAGCCAAAGACTAGGTTTTGTACCACCAGTAGGATTGTTTAACAAATTGCTACCAATTAGGATAACCGTTCAACCAACACTCGAGAACTACAAAATATTGCTAAAGGCGACCTGGATAGAATTGTGGAAGAACTCGATACCGGGTCCCTTGCTCAGCAGCAAGCTATTATGAACCAGACCATGGCTTGCTTAGCGCAAATGCAGACTGCCGAACACAACACTGAGGCGAGGGGACAATCATAGTCTAGAGGGTCCAGAAGGTGAAGGAGGCTATATTCTAGCAGTGGAACTGATCAGAAGCACCGATGAAGGAAGCGGAAAGATCCAACCTGGAGCTACGCCCATGGGACGGTCCAACATCAAACCAACTAGGGGAGGCATTATGTCAAGA
Source organism: Allium cepa (assembly GCA_030765085.1). Lineage (NCBI taxonomy): Eukaryota > Viridiplantae > Streptophyta > Magnoliopsida > Asparagales > Amaryllidaceae > Allium > Allium cepa. The sequence continues at coordinate 21,315,296 of CM060936.1, read as the reverse complement.
CCAGCTTTGGCTGGCCCCTCTCTCTCCAAGCGACCTCCCCCACCTTAGCCAAAACGGCCACGGATAGAAGGAAATCAGATCACGAAGAATGGTCTCGAAGTCATGACCGTAGGTGTTTAACGACGAATTTTCTGTCGAATTAAAAAATCATTGAAAATAGTGATAACAAAATAACCGCAAGTGCACGACGTATAATTCTTGCACGTGGTGAGTACGGGTCGATCCACATGGAATTGAAATGATTTAAAAAGTCTACTCAATCAAATTAAACCAAACTTGAGATTGTTTTAAGCTAAGAAAAATGTAAAGCTAGCTAGAGCAAAAGTGATTGAAAATTTGAGATTTGAAAATATTTTAGAGGCAAATCCACTCTCATATTTTTACGTAAATCAACAAAATCAATATATGTTCTCTTATTTTAATCTTAACTGGAATTAGTGATGTATTTATCATAAGTATGGTCTGTTTATATTATTAATTAACATAACTAAAACCATCAAACTATAATACAACAACTAAAACCACTTATCAATTCTCATGAAACGAAGTCAAAGCAAAAGTTATTTTGAGTATGATCTATTTATTATTTTATTTAGTAACATAGATCATCAAATTTTAATTCTACTTTAATTTCATAATCAAAAATCAATTAGTAAAATGATGATGTAAATTGTGTTTATATTTGAGTAAGAATAGCCTATTTGTGAATACAACATAGGCTATCAAATTCATTAATAAACTTACATCAATCATCCATATTTACATGAATCACAAAGTATATTGAATTTACATAATTTTAGAGAGCTTCATTACCCCTAAATTGAAGGGGTTTAGCTACTTATTTGTGCTGCCATTTCAACACATGTAAATTTCAACATTTAAAGACAAGCAAAGTAAGAGCTAATAAAAAGAGAATTAATTTACTTGCATAAAATAAATCTAAGCTACTAACATAAAAGGAAAAAGAGTATGTAAATGAAAATAAGCATGAAAAAAAAATAAAAAAAGAAGAATAAAAAGAAGAAAACGAGGCTTGGAAAGCCATTTTTATTTCTCTTTTAATTTGTGCTACAACTTGCATAATATGATAAGTAGATAAAAGCTTCATTACATGAACGTAAGAAAGTTATTTATACATGCCTAAAACCATAATTCATATTTTTGGGGACTACCCAAAATACTCCTTAGGTGGTGTGGGCACCAAGTTATCATTAACATGAATTAATCCTCCATTATGTATGTATATGCTTTTAATCTTCACTAACTTGTGCATTAGCTCCTAATTATAGATTATGGTAAGTGGGTAGGTGATGTCCTCTATGATTTCATGAATCAAATTATTTCCAGCTTCATTTGCCTACTTCTCTTGTGCATGCATACCTCCATGACAACTTCTATTTTCCATCCAAATTTCTACAAAACAACATTAAAATGTACAAGTAAATTTTTCTCAAATTAAATACATGCACAAAATTACCATTTTTCCCTTAAATGAAGATGAATGAATGATGATTTGATGATATTAGGATTTTGGTAAAAACATGTAAAAATACCCAATTAGGACATTTATTTAATAAAAATAGATTAAGTATGGAAGTAAAAATATGCACATTAACGTGCACATCAAATACCTCCATACTCACCTTTTTATTCGTCCTCGAACAAACTAAAACTAAGATAAATCTGTTTTCGCAGGGAGCACGATTGCATTGAACGCACAGAACAAGCCGTTAAATCTCTAGGTGTCCCTAGTAGGAAGAGTGTTGTCTCATTAGGGTTTTCAGCGGATGCTACCCACAAGATCCATATGCAACATGAAAAATTTCTTAAATGCAAGATTTATTTACAAAGAGATGAATGCAAGTTTTTGAAAACATTTACAAATAAAGAATTTACTTTTAAATTAACAAGAATGAGTTAAATATAAGTTCTGGTCATTATCAAGAAATTTAAGTCCTTTTACTTGCCTTAAACTTTCAACAAAAATTAAGCTATCATCACAATTAGACTTGAGTTTGGCTAGTTGTTTTGGTTGATAATATAGTGCAACTATGAAATGGATCCTTGGTTGATTAACAAAGTTTTTTCGAAGTGATATTTTTATTTCTTTTGAATAACAAATCGAATTAAATAAGTGAAAATAGTGCTTGGGTTTCAATTGTTTACTCTCTCTTTTTTCGAAAAGTATTAACAATATTATTATTTACACACCTAACTAAATAGACTAAGGCTGGATATACCGATCATGCACTGTCTTTTGGGCTTATGTAAGAAGAGTACAAAGCATGGCGAGTATACAAACTTGTATATGAACACATGACTCTAGGTGGTAATTTTTTATTAAAAAAATCATACACAAACACCTAATTCATCTAAAGCCAGATATACCAATCCTACACTGCCTTTCGGGCTTACGTGAGAAGGATACAAAGGATGGCGAGTGTACACAATTGTGTATGAACACATGATTAAGTGTTTCTCATTTACACAAAAACCTTTTTTTTCTTCTTTTTATGTTTTTTTATGAAGAAAGTTTTGAAAAATCATCTTAGCACCACTTAACTTAGAAGATCAGAAAAACATTATCGCCTTTACTTTAAATCTACCACTCTTTTAAATAAAGATTTACAATTAGGATGTACTTCATAATTGACAGCCATGAACCTTTCTATATACTAGTTAAAACATAGTTACTTGTAATCAAACTTTATTTTTATTTTTGTTAAGACAAATAAATTTTCAAAAATTTCAACTTAATAACCAAAACATATAATTATCCTATGGTGTTTCTTCAAAAGTAAATTAATACACTAAAAAGAAAAAAATTGGGATTCTGTTTTTTTTAGTCTTGAGTTTTGGAAAGAAAAATGCAAAATAAATCATAAAAAATCGAAAAATAAAGATGGGACCCCCCCCCCCCCACTTAATTTGGACTGTGTCTCCACAGTCAATGCATGGTATAATGAGTGTAGCAGGGAAAAATATGTACATATTTACAAAAGATAGTTAACATTTCTTACTAGACATAGTATGGCTCATGAAGAATCATGAGCTCCTCCTCTTGATTAATTGGCAATTCCATGTATGGTTTCAAGCGATGACCATTGACTTTGAAAATTGTTCCATCCCTAAGGTTTTGTATTTCTATAGCACTGTGTGGGAAAACAGTCCGTACCACAAATGGTTTGATCCATCTAGATTTTAGTTCCCCGGGGAATAAGTGAAGTTTAGACTCATACGAAAGAACTTTTTGGTTTGGGAAAAATGTTTTTCTTAGGCTTGACTTTTCATGGAAAAAAATTGTTCTTTCTTTGTAAATTTTTTCGTTTTCGTACGCATCGTTCCTAAGTTCTTCTAATTTATTGATTTGCAACTGTCTACTCTCGCCAGCTTTTTCAAGATCAAAGTTCACGTTCTTAATTGCCCACAACACTTCATGTTCGATTTCAAATGGTAAATGGCATGCTTTCTCATAAACAAAATGAAATGGAGATATCCTAAGATTAGTTTTAAAAACAGTCCTGTAAGCCCAAAGCGCATCAGTTAATTTCTGAGACTAATCTTTTCGATTTTTATTAATAGTCTTCTCCAAAGTTTATTTAACTTGACGATTTGAAACTTCAATTTGGCCACAAGTTTGGGGATGATATAGAGTAGATAATTTATGTGCTACCGAGTATTTGTTCATTAAAGTTTCAGATGGTTGGTTATAGAAATTAGTTCTGTTATCGCTTATTATTTGCAAGGTATTTTGAACCTCGAAAAGATGTTTTCTCTAAGAAATTTCACAACAATTTTATGGTCATTGGTTTTACACTGAAAGGCTTTGACCCATTTGGGGACTTAATCAACAGCAAGAAGAATGTACAAATGTCCGAAAAAGTTTGGAAATGGTCCCATAAAGTCAATACCCCAAGCATCAAAGATATCAATCATAAGAATGGGGTTCAAAGGCATCATATTTTGTCGAGAGATTCTTCCTACCATTTGAAAGCAATTATAAGTTTTACGAAATTCGAATGAGTCTTTGTAAAGAGTGGGCCGGTAGAAGCCACATTGAAGTACCTTTTTAGTAGTTTTCTTTGGACCGAAGTGATCACCAAAAGCTTGATCATGTCAAAATGAAATAACACTCTTGATATCAAAATCTGGAATGCAACGTCGAGTGATTTGGTCGGAACGGTACTTAAACAAGTAGGGATCATCCCAATAGAAGTGCTTGACTTGGGAAAGATATTTATATTTATCTTGTTTCGACCAAAATGAAGGAGTTTTCTTAGTGACTAAATAGTTTTCTATTTTTGTACACCATGGATGGACAGAAACAGAAAGGAGTTCATTGATTGGTAAAGGAGATGGTGCGTTTGGAAGACACAATAAATGATTAGCGATGACATTGTCGGATCCTTTTTTATCTTTAGTCATAAGTTCAAATTCCTGAAGTAAAAGGATCCAACGAATCAAACGAGACTTAGCCTCCATTTTATCGAAAAGGTACCTACGAGCGGAATGGTCAATGTAAACCGTAATGTCTGAGCCAATCAAATAAGATCAGAATTTTTCGAGCGCAAAGACTACCGATAGAAGCTCTTTTCAGTGGTCGTGTAATTGAGTTGAGCATCGTTTAGAGTCATACTAGCGTAGTAGTAACGTGAAGGATCTTTTTGATGCGTTGTCCTAAGACAACACCAACTGTAAAATTAGAAGCATCGCATATTATTTCAAAAGAAAGATCTTAATTAGGTGAGAAAATGATGGGAGCAGAAATGAGTTCACTTTTGAAACATTCGAAAGCAGAATCACGGTCAAAATTAAAGTTGAAAGTAACTTCTTTTCCAAGAAGAGTCATAAGAGGTCGAGCAATTTTATTGATTTCACAAAACGTCGATAGAAACTAGAATGTCCAAAAAATGAATGAATGTCTTAAACAGATTTGGGAATGGGTAGATTATAAATTATGTCAACTATAGCTTTATCTACCTCATGCCTTTGTTTGAAATGACATCGCCAAAGACAATGTCGTGTTTGACCATGAAATGGCATTTTTTCCAATTTAACGTTAAGTGTTTGTCCTTGCATCATTTAACCACCAACTCAAGATGGTGTAAGCAGTCGGAAAAAGAGTTTACAAAGGTATAAAAATCGCCCATAAACACTTCAAGGAAGCGTTCGATCATATCGAAAAAGATGTTGACCATGCATTTTTGAAACGTAGCAGGAGCATTGTAAAGGACAAAAGGCATACGTCGATACATAAAAGTGCCAAAGGGATACATGAAAGTCGTTTTCTCTTCATCGTCGGGAGCGATTGGAGTTTGGTTATAGCTGAAATGACCATCAAGAAAGCAATAGAATTCGTGGCCTGCTAAACGTTCAAGCATTTTGTCGATGAAAGGAAGAGGGAAATGATCAATATGGGTTGCAGCATTTAGTTTACGATAATCAATGCAAGCACGCCGACCCATTTGAGTAAGAGTTGGAATGAGTTCGTTAGAGTCATTCTTGATAATGGTAAGTTCAGACATTTTCAACACGACATGAATTGGTTAACCCATGAACTATCAGAGATTGGGTATATGATTCTGTTATCGAGAAGTTTGAGAAATTCGTCATGAACCACATCCTTCATTTTTGGTTTAAGTCTTCGTTGTGCGTCACAAACATGCTTATCATCATCAATTAAATGGATACAGTGTTGAATAAAAGCGGGACTAATTCCCTTTATATCGATGATTGACCATCCAATTGCTTCTTTGTTTTCCGACAGAATTGAAAGTAAAAAAGTATCTTGATCACGAGGGAGATGAAGAGATTATGATGGAAAACATTTCATTGCACTTAAATATGCGTACTTAAAGTGATTGGGAAGGGGTTTAAGGTCCAACCTCAGAAGTTTCTCAATCAAAGAATTAGGTGGAAGTTTCGATTCAACTATAAGGTTTCAAATGGAAACGCAATTTCGATTTTGTTAGGCTCGTCTTGAAACAGTTTTTCATGTTTGGTCTCGCGTTCGTGGTTTAGGTCCATTGTTTCATTATTGAAATTTTCTTGAATGAAGCTAACTTCCAACGTTTGGTCATGTGATTCGTTCAGTTGATTTTCAAGATTGAAAATGTTAAGATCCAAAGTCATGTTTCCAAAATAGATTTTCGAACTATTTTGATAATTTATTAGAGCATTTGAAGTAGCAAAGAAAGGTAGGCCTAAAATCAATGGAATTTGATTCATTGGATTATTCATGGGTTGAGTCTCCAAAACGATGTAATCGACGGAGAATATGAATTGATCGATTTTGATGAGTGCGTTCTCGATTTCTCCCACGGGTTTCTTAATTGAACGACCATCAAATAGAAGTGTTGCATTTATCGGTTTAAGCTCACCCAAGCCAAGTTATTGGTAAACTGGAATCCAATTGACACTCGCACCCAAATCGAGTAAGCATTTGTTAATCGTTTTGTCCCCTATCGTGCACGAGATCGTCGGACATTCAGGATCTTTGTGTTTGACGAGAATTGATTAGGATAAGACCTAGCCAAGTCGGGCAGCTAAGAAGATTTTCTTAGTACACGAGTGTGTCATTTTTGGGTACACAAGTCCTTGAGAAACTTAGCATAAATTGGGACTTTTTGAACGATATTGAGAAGCGGGATATTAACTTTCACTTGTTTGAAAATTTCAACATCTTTTCCATTTGGCCAGAGTGTTTCTTGGGTCGAAGGCAATGTCGAAATGGAACATGATACTCAGTAGTAGGTCTACTTGAGTAGAAGAAGAACTTGGATTGGAGTTTGATTCGAGGTTTGGCTCGATGTTTTTTTTCAGAATCATTTGTTGTTTTAGAAGTGTCGAGAGGGGTTTTCGGTAAATCGTTTGGACTTTCAACTTGTTTGTTGATTAGTTAACCGAAACACAAAGTTGTAATAGCATTCATTTGGGTTACGTTGCTATCTTGAACAACATGGGATTGATTTGAATTCATGTTTTGGTTTCTGAGAGTTGAAACTGGCTGACTTGGGAATGTGCCTCGTTCACGTTCACTCACAGACGTGGCTAATTGACCTATTTGCATTTCAAGTTTAGCAATCGACTAAATCATATTCTCCATGTACAAGGTTAACAAATTTTGCAAATTACTGTTCGATTGGAGGCTTTGGGTTATTTCCTTAGCTAAAGTTTTGAGACTTTTTTCAGGAGCAGACAATCGTTTATCGTCTTGAGGAGCAAAAGATTGTTGCGGTTGAATTTGAGACGGACCCGCAAAATTTTATTGAAAATGATTGGGTTGAAAGGGAGGATTCGAAGCATTGTTTGAAAAAGCTTGAAAGTTGGGATGAACCAAATTCATGTTGGGATTATTTTGGTTCCAATCAAAGTTTGAATGATTTCTCCAACCAGAATAGTACGTTGGAGAAAATGGATCATCCTTAACCTTATTGAAAGCATTGAGTCGTTCGATCGAGTTACACTGATCATCTATGTGATTCGGACCGTTGCATTTATAATACATGGGTTGGGAAGCTTTGATCATTTGGTTCGATGAGAAAACATTTTTGAATTTATTAATCATTGCGTCGACTTTAGATTCCAAAGCAAAGATGATCATATCGAGTGTGCGCTCGATCATGAGTAAATTAATTTTTCGTTAGAACGTTCCCATTGGGATGAATTTTTTTGCCAAGTGTTCAGGAAATTTCCAAGCATGCCATGATGGTGGGCAAGAAAGTTTCCTTGGCACATTGATTCAAGCATGGTACGTGAACTGCTTTCAAGTCCACCGTATAAGATTTGGCAAAGAGCCTATTTTTCGAAGTTATGGTGTGGACATTTTATTAAAAGCTCTTTAAATCTTTCAAAAATTTTCCATATGATTAACCCCTGAATTGATGAAAATTTACAATTTTGTTTCGGATTTTAGTTGTTTTTTCCAATGGGTAGAATTTTTTTAAGTAAACTTTAACGAAATCTTCCAAAGTTTTGATTGAATTTGATGGTAAGCTGTACAACCATTGTTCTGCGTGATCGATAAGAGCAAATGGAATTAATGAAAGTTTGATTCCATCATCAAAAAGTTGTTGAAGTTTAATGGTTGCACAAACTTGTTCAAATTTTGTTAAGAAGATGTAAGGGAAATTTTCTAAATTTGGAACCATGGCAATATGGTTTGAATGAATTTCGAAGTGGTTACCCATTGGGGCGGATAATATGATGCAAGAAGGAATAGAAACTCTACCGCGAAAGACACTATCCATGAGAGTTCGAGGGGCATTTTCATTCGTCATTTCAGAAGGATCGTTTGTTCAAGTTAAATGATTCGTAGAAGGGCCATGAGTCAAAGTATTCGTAGAAGTGTCACGACTTCATGTACTCACGCACAATTAGAAGTCGAGAAGAAAAGGAAGATAAAATCGAATTTAAGAGAAAGCAAGGTTAGAAAATGAAGTGGGAAATTGTTTGTTTGTTTGTTTTTTAAGGAAAAAAAAATTTACCAAAAGGAATTTATTTTTCAAAAGGGAAATTTGATTTTTTGGATTATTTTGGATTTTCATATTTTTTTTTCTCTTTTTTTTTATGTGTTTATTTTTTTGTTTTTTAAAATATCATATATTTTTTTTGGATTTTTGATTTTGTAAAAAACTAACTCAATTTTTTTTTTTTTTTGAATTTTTGATTTTAACTGAAAATTTTCAAAGGGAAGGGCTTAAAAGGATTTTTTTTTTTTTGGATTAAACAAGAATTAAGTTAGGTAAAATGTACAAATTTTTTTAGTTTTGGATTTTGATTTATGCATGGACTAATGCAACTAAATGAATATAAGGACTTAATTATAAATTTTCTGTCTTTAGTAGCTCCTAACCCAAAATTGTATAATCACACTTTATCTTAGTTCAACAAAATACTTTTTAGCCAACGGACATAAGTTATCGGTGCACCACGAATCACCGTAGCAATACAGCCGATTGTTTAAGTGCCTTCAGAGAAAAAATCAGTCTATATTTATGAATCATTGATCTACCGTAGCCTAGATACTAAGAAATAAAATTGTTCAAAAAGTACAACTTGTCAAGATACAATTAAGCCTTAAGTAAGCTCGTGGCTCCCTTAAGTCTGAAATCTAACCGTTATTATTAGTTAATTTCTAAGATGAAATTCAATATGTGGGCCAAGTAAGGGTTGATGAAATTTTCCACCTTATTTGGATTTGGGTGTTACCCTTAAAAAATAAAATAAAATAGTATGAATGCAAAACAGAAGTTAAACGTTAATTAACAATGCTACTATGAATGAAATTTGTTTTTTTTTAATTTGTTTGAAAAATGCAAGTAACCAACAATGCAAAGCAAATAAAATAAGAGATGAGGACACGATACCAGAACGTGCAGATATTGGCAAAAAAAAAAAAATTGTGCAGCAAATTTTTTTTATAAGCGAGCAAGCAGAGCAGCGCTGTTATTTAGCAATCAATTTCTTTTTCTTCTGCTTTTGCTACCTAGAAAAGTTTTGAGAACAATTCTTCTTTTATATATAAAGATAGAATGAAAGTAATAACAATTTTTTTAAAAAAAGGACAAGAAAATAAGAAAAATGGAAAATATATGTTGGTAAAGACAAACAAAAATAACAAATAACAAAAACAAAGCTAAATCAAAGGTAAATAAAAAATCAAAATTTTTCTTCCTTAAGAAAATTTACCCTAAAAATAAAAATAAAACCCAACCCGAAACTAAAGTGCACCCTATTCCCAACCCAGCAAGAGATTGCAGTTTGAAACACATAGGAGCCCGAATGCACCCCATTAACAGTCAATAAAAAGATAAACTTGCGCACTCTTCTCCTCTATCAATGAAAAAAACTTTCGGTTGCGATTTACAAATTGAAATTTCCAAATTAAAAGCTATTGTCGAAATTTTCAATGGTGCGATTTGAAGTTGAAGATTGGAATTGGTGTTGTGAGAGAAGTTGCGGTCGGTTTGTTCGATTGTGGCGATTGATTGCGGTTTGTTTGTGGGTTCGAATTGGGTTTTTCGCAAGGCGATGGTTGGTTTCAAGTTGTCTAGGAGTCGAGATTGGAGAAAGCTGATTGCAGGTTGAGAGTGCTCTCGACTGTGTTTGAGGTGGAAGTTAGGAGATGGAAGCTGGATCGGTGGTTGTGGAGTTTGTTGGAGCCGAGTGTGTTTGATGCCAGAGGAGCAGATGCTCGAGGGAGGTTGTTGGCAGAGAAAGTGGAGGAGGAAGTGAACTGGAAGACAGTAGCAGTGTGGATGGTTGTAGTGCAGGCAATATGGTGGAGTTGTATAGTACCAAGGGCAGTGGGATAGAAAGGAGTGGTGGATGGTTCTGAAGTGATTATGGCAGCAGTTTTGGTGACGTGTGAATGGTTGGAAGAAATGATGAAGGAAGGTAGGAGCAGATGGTGTTGCCGTGGAGGAAGTGTGCAGTTTTGTTGATGAACTTGCTGGAGTGAGGAGTGGAGAAAAGGGGAGGATGGTTGTGGTTGCAGAAGTGGTTAAATGAACGATGTGGAGTATTGTTTGTATGAGGTGGGTTGAAATGGCTGATGGCTGTGAGTTGAGGTGGTAAAGAAGTGAAGGTGAAGGCAGTGATTGGTAACAGCAGAGGTAGGTGATGTTGATATGGTGGTATGTGAAGATGGGAGGAGTAGAGATGATGATTTTCAGCTTTCAGGTGGTATTGTGGCTGTTGCAGTGTTGTATACGAGAAGGAGCGGGAAGGGTAGATGGTAGCCGTGAATGAAGATGGATGGTGACAGTGGGGAGGAAGGTATGGCAGATGTAGATGTCGTAGAGTGGATGAGTGCTGTGGTATGACAGGCAGAGGGAGGGATTGGTAGTGCAGTTAGAGGGTGGGGAAGTGAAGTGTAGTTGAGATGGTTGTAGTAGGAAATGATGGTGATAACTGTTATATCGGTTTGTTTGGGAGTGATGTAGGCAGTGTGTTGTCTGGAAGTGAGGTTGAAGTGAGGATGTGCAGGAGGTTGGTTGTTGATTGAACTGATTTTGGGTATGTTATGAAACAGGTCGGTAATGTGGAGGAGATTGGAAGTGAAGTGGGTTGAAAGGCGGTGTGTTTTTGGCAAGGCAGAGTGAAGTTTGAGTGGTTTGTGGAATTAGAGGCAGTGGTAGGCTGTTGTTGTATTGGTTGGGGTGGATTGAAAGGCAGGTTGTACTTTGTATTTGTATTTTTTTTGGTAGCAGTGAAGTGAGGTGATGTTGAGTATGCAGTCAGTTGCGGACGGAAGTTGAAGCAGAGGTATGGGTTACTAGAAATCAGAGATGGCCGAAGAGGTGTGGTGATATGATGGTGATATGCACAGAGTTAAAGGGGATGTTTGTACAGGGTTGTGTGCACATGCACGGTTCGAAAAAGGGTTGGAGCAGCAGTTGTTTTGTGCAGGAAGGTATGATTGTAACTGGTGATGCAGGAGATGATGAAGTTCGGCTATGGCAGTAATGAAGTGTTGGCAAAGGTGATGGTGAGGGTGTTTGAGGAGCAGTTCTGTAAATGAAGGTGTAAATTTGTAAAATCAAAACATAAATCGTAAATGAAAATGAAATAAAAAAATTGTGTATGTTTTTTTTTTCTGTTTTTTTTAAAATAGAAACACAAATGCAAATGGAAAAACAACAAGCATACAAATGATATAAAAGAAAAAAAATCACACAAACACACAACATAATATATATATAATATGAACTAACACACAAATTAATCACACAATAAAATCAAATAAAAAAATAATTCGAAAAATAAAACTAAAATCAAATCAAATCTGCGGCAACGGTGGTAAAAACTTGTTTAACGATGAATTTTCTATCGAATTAGAAAATGACCGAAAAATGCGATAATAAATAACCGCAAGCGCACGGCGTACGATTCTAGTACGTGACGAGTCCGGGTCGATCCGCAGGAAATTGAAATGATCAAATTAAACCAAACTTGAGATTGTTTTAAGCTAAAAAAATGTAAAACTGGTTAGAACAAAAGTGATTGAAAATATGAGATTGGAAAGCAGTTTAGAGGCAAATCCACTCTCATATTTTTACATAAATCAACAAAATCAATCTATGATATCTCATTTTAATATTAAGTGAAATTAGTGATGTATTTATCATAAGTATGGTCTATTTATGTTATTAATTAACATGACTTGAACCATCAAACTATAATACAACAACTAAAACCACTTATCAATTCTCATGAAAATGAAGTCAAAACAAAAGTTGTTTCAAGTATGATCTATTTACTATTTTATTTAGTAGCATAGATCATCAAATTTTGATTCTACTTTAATTTCATAATCAAAAATCAATTAGTAAAATGATGATGTAAATTGTGTTTATATTTGAGTAAGAATAGCATATTTGTAAATATAACATAGGCTTTCAAGTTCACTAATAAAATTACATCAATCATCCACATTTTCATGAAGCATAAAAGAGATCATAAATCACAAAATATGTTAAATTTACATAATTTTAGAGAGCTTCAGTACTCCTAAATTGAAGTAGTTTAGTCAATCATTTGTAGTATCATTTCAACACATGTAAATTTCAATATTTAAAGAAAAGCAAAGTAAGAGCTTATAAAAAGAGAATTAATCTAATTGCACAAAATAAATCTAAGCTACAAACATGAAAGAAAAAGAACAAATAAATGAAAATAAGCATGAAAATAAAATAAAAGCAAAGAAGAATAAGAAGAAGAAAAAGAGGTTTAGGAAGCCATTTTTATTTCTCTTTTAATTTGTGCTACAACTTGTATAATATGATAAGTAGATAAAAGTTTCATTAAATAAACATAAGAGGGTTATTTATACATGCCTAAAACCTTAATCCTTATTTTAGAAGATTACCCAAAATACACCTTAGGAAGTATGGCCACCAAGTTATCATTAGCATAAATTAATCCTCCATTAAGTGTGCATGTGCTTTTGATCTCCACCAACTTGTGTATTAGCTCCTAATTGTAGGTTATGGTAAGTGAGTGGGTGAGATCCTCCATGATTTCATGAATCCATTTATTTCCATCTTCATTTGTCTTCTTCTCTTGTGCATGCATATCTCCATGAAGACTTCATCTATTTTCCATTCAATTTTCTACAAAAAACATTAAAATGTGCAAGTAAATTTTTCCCAAATTAAGCAAATTCATAAATAAAAAATTGCCTCTAAATGGAGATGAATGAATGGTGATATTTGGATTTTGGTAAAAACATGTAAAAATGCCTAATTATGACATTTATTTAAATAAAATGGATTAAATATGGAAGTAAAAATATGCACATTTACGTGTACATTGATCGTTCAAGTCGTTACAAGGGAAGTGAAAGAGACCTGTCACCTCGAAGGGAGAGGTTGACCCCACTCTACTCATTGTCTGAACCAGAAGACATAATAGCACGGATCATGGAGAATGTGATCGATGTGAACAAGTATAACGGGGTATTGGGGCAAGATTTGGTAACCCTTTCTCTATGGAGATAGAAGCCACTCGAAACCCTTGGAACTTCCAAATTCCCTCCATGGATCCTTACCAAGATCTAACTGACCATATAATACATCTATATCGATACACCCGACATACCATATGTTAATAAGTGGAGTAATAGAGAAAGTCTTGCGTAAGTGCTTTCCACTATTCTTGGTAGACCTTGCAACAATATGGGTCTATCGTCTACTTCCTAGCTCAATCCACTCATGGATGATGTTAAAAGAAAAGTTTATCAGCTAGTTCCGAGTACACGTGGGACAGCTTAAAAACCTGAATTCATTGTAAGATGTGAAGCGAAGGGAGGATGAAAAATTATGGCAATACTTAACTCGTGTCAACGCCGCAGCCACTAGGGTTTTTAGAATGCCGATGAATATCTAACTTTGATGGCATTGTGCGACAGAATGCACCTAGATATAAAAAACCTAAATGTTAACTAAGGTGAAACCGGCACCTTACATGATTTCTTTTATGAAGCAGAAAAGTATATGATGGAAGCAATTTCGTTGAAAAGAAGAAACATAACAGCTAGAGTGGTGTAGGCAGAAAGAAGGTATAATGGAAGAGGTTCAGGCTTGGACCAAGATTCAATGCCTATACAGACCTGAATGATACCATGGAAAACATCAATCTTGCAATGCAAGAAGTGCTTGAGTACAATAGCCTCAACCAAGAAAAGAGACTTAAGAAAACATAAATATAGCAAAGTATTATCGGTTTCACGAATCCTGTGGATATGACACTAATAAGTGTCATCATTTACGAGACATTATTCGATCACAGCAGAAAGAAAAAGTTAGAATGATATGTCACGAAAAGTAGGGGAAATTGATAATTAATGCCATAATGGGTGGACCTCATGTAATGGATAAGAGTTGGACTGAGATGGAAAGATATGCCAAGTCCCTAAAGAATGGAGAAGATTATGTATATGCCATAAGTGAGGATCGTAAGGCAAAAGCTCAATGTCGAGAGCAGAATGAGATAACTTTCAGTGATAGTGATTTGGATAGGAAGCAATATCCGCACATAGACCCCATGATGATTTCAGCAATGCTCGGCACAGTGGTGATACATCAAATTATAGTGGACAATAGAAGTCGGTTAATATCCTATTCAAGGATGCATTTGATAGGATAGGGGTTATCCACAAAAGATGTGATACCATGCAAAAAACATTTGCATGGCTTCATTAAAGAATGAAAAGTGCCCTAAGGGAAGCTGGATTTGTATGTTAGCTAGGTAACCATCCCTGATCAACCATACGAAAACCATATTTCGTTTTAGTGGATGGATTTTGAACATACAATGCCTTCCTAGGGCAACCTTCCTTATTAGAATTTTGTGCGGTTGTAATGGCGTTTGAAAATAAAATTCCACGTGGCCCATTTATATAGTTAAAGCGCTTAACGGTTCTATAGCGGTGGAGGTGCAAAAGATTATGGTAAGGATAAAGCGAGGATATAGCAAAGGTGCAAAATGCTTCATTATGTATAAAACCAAATGTGTAAAGTTAACTTATTTTCATTCACAAATTATTTTTGTAGGAAAAGAAATTTTGTTTAATCTTGTATAATAATACCTAAGAATATCAAGAATTATGTAGTCTAAATTCGGTGAACATAATAGATTTCTAACTTATATTGAGCATTTATGTCTTAAAATTAGGTCTTTTCCCTAACTTTGTTTATTTGGTTTAAAAGAGAATTAGTCAAATTAACCTTTTTATATTAATGTTGCTAAATTGAGTGTTAAAAAGCCTTGATTTAGAGGGTGAAACAGAAAATAACAGGGCTTAAAGCGTATCTACTGTTTAATAATGCTGAATTGAATAGGCATGGTGGTTAAAGAGAGCTACGCGCTATAACGAGGATATTACAAGGCTCTAGTGAAGCTTTAACTACACAGACGCTTATGGAGTCGGGGAACAGATGGAGACCAAGATGCTGCTAGGAAATGTTACATACTAGAGCTTCGCAAGAACAAGTGTCCGGAAAAAGGGAAGAACCTAGATATCACCTTCTGCGCTAAAAAATCTACCGCGTAGCAATTATAAGAGGCTTACCCCGCTTAGGTTTATAGGCGATCCTTTTAGTGAACTAAAACCGAGAAACCAAAGGGAGGAGCCACAGCGGAGCCTGGAGGGGTAGTAGAGTTTGTGGAAGTAGATAGTAATGTCTCGATAAATTTGATGAAGATCAGATCTTGACTGGAACGGGATCTGAAGATACAGTTGATAGGATTCTTACGAGATGATTAGGACTATTTGCTTAGTCTCATGTACACATATGTGGAACCCCCGCTTTTGCATGTCATGCCTTGAAAATTGACCATAGGAAACCCCTGGTGAAACAAAAGAAAATGAGTATAGGCCCTGAGTGGTTGGGGCCCCTTAATAAGGAGGTAGAAACTCTACTGGCAAGTGGGTTCATTAGGGACTCCCGATATCCAGAGTGGATAGCTAATCCAGTATTGTGAAGATGTATTGACTTTTATAACTTGAATGATGTGTGCCCTATGTATTGTTTCCTACTTTCAAAGATTGATCAGCTGGTATATGAGATCGCGTGATATGAACTCTTATCCATACGCGGCATATAATCGGATCAAATCTATGTCCTAGATCAGGAACACACTATCTTCATTAATGACTTGGGACTTTATTGCTATGAGGTCATGCCCTTCAGATTTAAAAATGTTAAGGCAACATACCAACGCTTGGTCAATATGATGTTTGCTAACCAGATTAGAAGAACTATGGAAGTATATGTTCATGACATGCTGGTAAAATCCAAGAAGGCCGAGGACCATCTTACTCACAAATGTAAGATGTTTCAAGTTTCATGAGAGTGTGGAATTAAATTGAATCCGCTAAAATGTTCCTTCGAAGTTTCCTCAAGGAAATTCATGGGTTTTATCATACATGCTAGAGGAATTGAAGCTAACTTAGAGCAAGTCCAAGCTTCAAAGGACATTAAGATCCTGGAAATGCTAAAGGGGATGCAGAGTTTGAATTACAAAGTGGAGGCCCTAAGCAGGTTCATATGTAATGCAACTTATAAGTATGTTTCGTTCTTTGAATCATTAAAAAGGGAGAAGGAAAGTTCACTTGGATGGATGAGTGTTGGCTACATTTCTTAACTTACTAGAATATTTGAAAAAGCCATCATTTCTTTCTACGTCAATAGAAGGAGAATATCAATATCTATACTTAGTAGTATCAATAAATGCCTTGAGTGCAGCATTGATTTGAGAGGAAGACCGGATACAACGGTCAGTGTATTACATGAGCAAACGTATCGTTGGACTGAAGCCTACAAATCCTAAGCTGGAGAAATTAGCATGTTATCTCCTAATAGCGTCCCAACTAAATAGGCATTATTTTCAGTCCCATCCTATTTGAGTGTTGGCAGATCAACAATTAAGGTAGGTCCTGCATTGACCTGATACCTTAGGAAGATGAATAAAGTGGTGTATTAAGTTAAGCCAGTATCAGATTATCTACCATCCTCGAACAATGATCAAAGATCAGGCTTTAGTGGACTTGATTTTTGTGTTTACCATTAGAGATGTAGAGGTTGGACCCTAGGAAGAGGAGGCTCTTAAATGAAAAATATATGTGGATGGAGTATCAAATAAGCATGGCTCCAGCGCTGGAGTAGCGTTGATAACACCCGAGGGATGAAAGTTGAGCTATGTAGTACGGTTGGATCAAGCTAACACATAATGAGGTGAATATGAGGTGCCGATAGCAAGAATGGATATGGAAAAGGAGTTGTGAATAAGATCATTGTGCATGGTTAGGGAATTCTAGGCTAAAATAGAAGAACGCTTGGTGTATTATCCAAAAATGGTGAAGGCGTTTCTTAATGAGGTAGAGCACTATGAGATCAAGCATATTCCAAGAGAAGAGAATCAAGATGCAGATGAGTTGGAAAAATTGACGAGCTTGGGAAGCGAGCCACTGTTAGGATTAATGCTGGCCATGACCCTACAAGCCCTAGATTTGAGGAGATGAGCATAGTCTTAACTGTTGATAGAAAGGACACCTAAATGAACCTGATCATATGATATTTGAGCGAGGGAGCATTGCTGAGCAGTAGACAGAAGCCAGGATGGTTTTATAGAAGGCATCTTGCTTTGTTATTCAGGATGGTATGCTATACCGAAGAGGATTCTCTAACCCATTACTAATGAGTGTTGCGGAAGGGAATCTCGAAAGGTGTTGGATAATATACATCAGGGAAATTGCGGAGACCACATTGGAGGCAAATTTTAGCGAAGAAGGTGTTGTGATACGGATACTTGTGGTCGACATTAAATTATGATGCAATGGAATATGAAAAGAGGTACCAGTGCTGGAGGTTCATGAAAATCCTGAGGTTTCCCCTGATCGAGCTTACACAGATGGTTAGCCCTTGTTCTTTTGCTGGGATTAATTTGATTAGGAAACTTCCTATGGCCAAAGGTGGAGCTAAATATACAATAGTGGCAGTAGACTACTTCACTAAGTGGATTGAAACAAAACAACTTGCTAAGGTGTCTTCTACTAATGTCATAAACTTTCTAGTCAAGAAAGTAGTATTCAGGTAGGAGTCCCACTTTATATCATCTCAAATAATAGTTTATAGTTTGATAGTGAGGAGTTCCCCAATTTCTGCTATCAGCTGGGATAAAGAAGAGTTTTTTCGTACTGGCATATCCATAGGTGGCGCAGTCAGCAATGTTTTTAAGACTCTCATAAAGAAGTGGCTGGAAAAGGTGAAAGGGGTGGAAGATTGCAACAAGATATACCCCATTTGCCTTGGCATATGTGTGACGACCCGCAAATCCGTGCCCTTTGAATCGACAATAATCCACACATGTCCGGCCTAAAAAGCACAAACTGACGGAAAGTCAAGAGAAAGAAAAGAGAGAGAAGAAGAGAAGAGAAGAAAGAGAGAAGATAGAACTAAAGAGAATAATACAGAATCTCACATCGCAGCGGAAAACATATAATATCATACCAATGATCTTTACAAAACAGAAACTGTGTATATATACACATCAATCAGAGTTCAAGAATCAATCAATAGTTGTCGGCTTGAACAGTTATAATAACCTGTCCTCATAATTGCCGATAATATAAACAACTAAGCACAGCGGATAATCAATAATCAAAACAGATACGCGTATACAAAATGAAGCTCTCCTGCTGAAGCTCCAAAAGCACCAAAGCATAACCTGTAGATATACTCGGTCTGACCTGAGCATTGAAACGGAAGAACGTCCGGATCAGTCTGGTAAACCAGCGTGAGAAACACACTCAACTGAAATTATTAAATTACCAAACTTTTCCTTAGTTTTTAAAACAAAAGTATCTCGTAAGACAAGTCCACAAATAAACACGGATATGTTTTTACCTTACGATAACTAAAACATATCATATCAAATCCTCTTATATTATAGTAGTGTCTACTATATACAAATAATATTAATCATAGCAGAAATTGTTACATTGATTAAATTCCAGCATATAGCCCAATTGCGTAATAAAATCAAAATGGTAGGTACGTAGTGGAGTTTGGATTTCCATACAAATGACCAGGTGAAGGGACTACCTTTCGGCAGTACATTCGTACATCTCTAGGAGAATGTACCGAGAAACCATCACACAGTTTCTCTACCAACACAAGACCAACCCACCTCTATAGCTAGATGGCACCGAATATGTCATCCTCCGGTCGTTACCGACCTTTACCGAGAGCCCTCTAGCATACAAACCACATAATCAGATACACGACATCATAGCGTGTAAAGATATATCTAGAAGAGGATGACCATATCCTACTTGGTAATGACCCACTTAGCTTTGCTGCATCTAACCCTGTTTTGATCATTTCCGGTTGATGAGGCCTGACGAGGTAACGATTACCTTTCACAATCACAATCGCTTTGAATGCCACACGGCCATTTCCGTTGACTACTAATTGCCTTCCACAAAAATACAACCCTTAAGCTCATACGTCTCAAGGAAGGTGTTAAGCTAAGAGAAGTTACCTTCTCCGCCACCACTGATGTACGTACGTAAAAACCAATGTACGTAATCTATAAAAATGCAATGTCAGACAAACATCCATACAAATTGTCCAGGAACAGGACAAACCGAAGGTACTTTCCTACCACATTCTGTCGGGAAATCCCTAAGATTAGTAGCGAATAATCCTCGCATTGGATATTTCAAAATGAAGAGACCACTGCTACTGGATGTATATTGGGATTTTAACCCCAAACGATCAACAAGCAGTCCCCCACTATGAAACTCCGAAATATCAATATCATCACAAAGCAACCTGCACAATCGTCGCATATACATTGGTCCGAAGTGGTTTTCAGATAAATCTCATCCCGGTCTCTTCGCACCAACAATGCAAAAGCGTTTCTCAACCTCACACAGAAACTAAGTCTCATAGACTGATCACGTTTCCAGCTTTCAACTTGCTATCCTTTGGGCCAAGAAGGAAGATCGATAGATTGGAGTAATACTCCGCACTATACGAATCAACATCCTCAACACAAGTGATAATCAAGCATACACAGAAGGCTACGTACTAAGTGTACGATTAAATAGTTCCCACATCAAGTCGAGGAACTAAAATTTTGGCCAAGTTTGATAGTCGGT
Source organism: Allium cepa (assembly GCA_030765085.1). NCBI lineage: Eukaryota > Viridiplantae > Streptophyta > Magnoliopsida > Asparagales > Amaryllidaceae > Allium > Allium cepa. Next base: position 21,295,126 of record CM060936.1, on the reverse strand, counting down.
TATTTAGCTATCAAAACAAACAAACAAATATTCAGCACCATAACAATCACAAGGCCTTTTTTAATTAATCTTTTATTAATTAAATTACTTACCAAATATTCACTTCAAATTATCTTTAAAAGATATAATCTCAAAACATTTCAACTAAGTATACTGGAAAACATTTCCATATAATTATTCAATAATAAGTAATGCACAATTCCATTTATTTTCAACACTTAGAAAATATTTTATATACTTAAATCACGATTAAGTATATATTTTATTCTTTAAGGAAAACATTCTCTTTAAACACATTTATTGTGTCAAAATGAATGTTGCGTAAAACATCATTACGACAACCCAAAATCAATAGTATAGGGATTCGAAAATAAGATAGATATATAAATCCCAATACTATACAAAAACATTTCCTTTCGAAAATCATTTACTATACCAAGTGTTATAGTCCATCATTTCCTTATTTCTCGAAAACGTCTACTTCAACAATGAATGTTGAAATCTATGGTTTTGATCCTTAACATATTTTAAAACATCTTTAAATCGTTTAGATCCACTTAAAAGATTACTTTCAAAACATTTACTTAATTTTAAAATATTATTCACTGTCCAAAATTATGAATATAAACCATTTACCAAATCCAATACTTCTACACATTTATTAAAGGATAATCCATCGTCCAAAGTCGTAGATATAATGCCTTTAATAAACTTCTATATTTAACTTATCCAATTCAATTGATTTTGGATTTATAAAACAATGTTTATAAATTCACATTTATATATTTTATAAAAACTTCAATATACAAAATTCCTTTACTAATAAATTTCATTTATAACTCAATTATATACCAAAAAATCAAATTATAAGTTAAATACTTATAATTCCTTTATTTACAAAATTCGTCCTTTTATAACTTCACAAATCGGAAATCTTATTCACTTATAAAATACATTTATAACCTCGTTTTAACACTTACAAAACTCCTTTATAATCCCATTATTTTTATTTATGAAATATCAATTTTATAAATCTTATATATAAATCATTCATAATAATTAAAAAATTCTCATTTATATAAACTTATTCTTTTAACAATTTACAAATCGTTATTAAAACTTATATAACTCCAAAAATCATAATTAAGTGTTATTTCACAAAAATCGTAATTTTTATAACGATAAAAATTATAACATTTATTTATTTAAAAATAAATTCATTTACTTAACCAATAAAAAATTCAATAAAACATTTATTTTCAAAATCACTTTTAAAATCCTTTTTATTTTGAAATCATCACTTTAACCTTTTAAAATTACCAAAATAGGCCAAATGCTACAATAGCACAAAATACATCAATCACGGCATCCAAAACATCATATATCATATGATAACAGAATATATCACAATATCTGTAAATAAATCAATACTGGTGAGGAATCCAGTTGGATCCCTCCAACCTGTCACCTGCAACAAATATACATATTAGAATATGTATACAATATCCTCTTCAAGGCAGACGTGCGTACAAAGGGTCATCCGCTCATACACGGGAACATATAGGGTCATCTGCTCCACTAGGCAGGTATATATCCAAATATCAACCAATATATCATATATCACCCAAAAAATCATCAATCATCATATAATAAATTATTTCTCACTTGTATAAAATATCAGTGAGTCAGAAAGAGTGAGTTGTACTCACATTGATTCCAATCGCAGATTCAGTGTTTTATTCCGAATAAAATTAAACGAGCGTTTAATTTTACCCAAAATTTTCACTAGCTCAAAAAAATCCCAATCTAGCTCCATAATGTAATGCTCGTCCATACGAACCCAACGCAATTCGTTTCGTGCGAAACGGACCTCGTATCAAAAAGTTATAGCGTTTTAAAGTTTAAACGAATTAATATAAATTAATTTACTATTTCTATTTTAATTTTAACCTTAAAAAAATCCAGGCCACTCAACTATGCAACATCAGATCTGCGCCGTGCATCATCTACTCCCTCCCATAGTTCAAGCTTCGTTCGTGAAACCCATAGAGCCGCCATAAAACCCTAGTTGTCGCGCCTTCATCGACGAGCTGTGCAACGATCGAGCTACTCCGTTTCAAAGCCCATCTTTTGCTCCACCTTCATCATGAATCCGGTCATGCTCAGCCCTTGCACAGCCTCGAAAAACATGAACGCAGCTCGAATGCAGCCCATTTCTTGTCAATCCGTAGTAACATTTTCGATCACAGCCGTTGAGAATGTAGATCTCATCGCCCTCTTCGATTTTCGTTTAGAAAGTTTTGGTTAATTCTCGATGGATTGAGAGATAAATAAGGAGGAAGTGGCGCCATTTCTGGCCATTAAAAAGCTTAGTAGCGGCTGGGGTTTCTAACCCTAGGGTTTGTGTAAATTAGAAAAAATGTTGGTCTTTTATAGAAAATTCGCGCGCACTATTCACCCGAAAATTTTTCAAACTCCAAATGAAGCGTCCCGCCTGGCATTTATAATGTTTTACCCCTATTCCGAATGCAATAGAATTATATCGATAGCCAATTCGATTGTATTCGAAAGTTAGGTTTTCAAATCGACTATTTAAATTTAAAATTCACTTAAACTGATTTCATACGCGTTTTAGCTTGCCCCGGACAAACCTTAAATCCAATTGACACGAAATTTGAAATCTTACAATAATATAACATTATGGATCCAATGGAACTAGTCTCGTCGAAATCCGAGACTGTTTGAAAAATGGTTATTTTTACACGTCAACTAAATATTAAAATATTAAATTTGTACAAATTAAATTTTAATTCGATTTTAAAAGTTCTGTAACATCATTCTAAATCAAATAAGATTTAAAACAACTTTATAAAAGATTTTTATTCATATTAAATCCAATTTCCAATCATTTCTGCATTTTCATCAATGTTGATTAAGGATTTGATTTTCCATGATAAACTAGATAAAATATCTATTTATAAATGATAGATCTTTGTTTAATGAACATTTTGGGTTGAAATAACCTTACTAGAGGATGTTTAACAATAATTTCTTACTTCAATGATCTTGAAATACCATGAAAAATTAATATGAAAATTAAAACTTATTTTTAGATATTGGTTTTAAGTTTAAAGATTTCCCCAAGTTCAATTATTTAGTTATGAATTATTTAAGTAACCCATTTATCAAATAAATAAGAAAAAACGACTAATGAGTAGGACAATGTTGGTAAAAATGTGCATATGAGCTTATTTGCAAGTTTATAAAATTTATATGTATTTTTCCAGTTATAAATAACCAATTTGAAAATTATATTTGAATGCTGAAACCAGGTAATAATGCAATTAAGATCCAAGCATGCATGCCAGTTTCACGACTTTGTAATAAAATGAGACATGATCCTATAAAAGTGCGAAAAAATAAAATAAAGGACACTACTACTAACTGAAAACGGAGGCAGGGTGAATAAGGAAGCAACATGTGGAAAGACACGCACGTAAGTGCTAATAATCGCATGCATGGGATATGAGTTATGCATGCTTTATTACATGTACCAAAGGGAGAGACTAGCCAAAGGTGTTATGCTGAGGGAATAACACCTGAAACCTAAAATGACTAGAAAATAAATATGAAAACATTCTACTAAATAAGTGCATAGCCGGAAGTGATGCTCGAAGGACGTTCCAGACGAAATTGATAAAGGAGGAAGATTATCGAAGGTGTTCCGGGCGAGAGTGTGTAAACAAGGCTTTCCCAGGCTAGAAACCGAGAGTAGTGATTCGATACCCGAGACCTTTTATCTTTCAAGAAGAGTCAATACTGATATCTATAGCTTTTAAAGGAAATCTAATGCCGAAACCCAAAGCTTAAGATGGCCGGACTTAGAAATTAGAGTTTTCAAAAGCATGATGCATTGCAAAAATAGTACTGAGGCTTAAGGTAGTAAAACATAGGTTGGAAGCCTAACAAAGATAAAAGAATAGCTAAAGCCGAAACCATAAATGAAAAACTAGATGATGTTTGGAAAGTAAAAGATAACTAAGAAGCAAATAAGTAAGACCTACAAATAATGCGGGTCCGTAAGGACTATCAACGCCAAGTGGGGATGCTCACTCAAATGCGCCTATTATAAGCGGTTGGGTTCAGGATCGACTTTCGAAGGGACATGGGATGCTATACGGGTTGTACGCTTTTGCAAGAGTGGTTATAACTCCTTTAAGTGATTCAAATTTAAGTGATTAAAAAGAGGCCTATTAGGGTTGCACTATGCAGTATAAACCTAAGATAAAGAGACTGCTTAGAGTTGTACTTTGTGGCATAAACATAAGATAAAGAGAGACTGCTTAGGATTGTACTTTTGCAGTATACACATAAAGATAAAGAGACTGCTTAGGTTGTACTTCACAGTATAAGCATAAAGATAAAAGGACTGGTTGGGGTTGTACACGGCAGAATAAATAAATATATAAATCAACGATCTTAGGAAGGGATGTACCTTGTGGTAAAAAGATAATAAAAGAATGACTAGAACCATTTGGAGCTGTACCTTACGATAACGAGTAGTAATGCATGAAACTACTGATAGTTCCTGAAGTAGTGTTGCCGAAACTTGAAAACGATCATAGGTCAATATTGTATTTGTCGAGAACCTACGCCAAAGATAGTTTCGGGTATAGTCTTATTAAGGCAAGTTGTGTATGGTTGAGTAAGGTGTTTTTTCTGATTTATAACTTATGATGGTCCTGTATTGATTGTGTAAATAAGGTCAATGTAGGGGAAAATCCATACCATGCTTTAGTGGCGTGCTCCAACTTGTGGGGAAATATAGATGTGAAATGATATTATTCATACTAAACATATGTCTAACTCGTGTGTTTATTGTTTTCCCTCTATAAATTCACGGGTACCCATTTGAGTAGGTTGTGTTTTTGGGATTTTGAGTTACGGTTATTAGTTGAAGGTAGGACTTTTTTTGAGACTTTTCTTGTAATGAAAACAAAAAAATAGGTCTTTTTATTGTCTTTTGTGGTAGCCTAAATTCTAATGAAATGTTTATTAAGTCCAAGGGGCTATAACGGTTGGGCATCCTCGTGTGTCGAAGCTTTTATGCTACAATGTAATGATTAATATTTTACCCTTGCATGGACACCATTTGGAATTTGAAATATGTAAAAAATTATTTGTGATAAAATTAATATAGTTGCTTTGTTTGCTTAAATTTTTGAAAAAAATATTGGTCTCATAATGTCGCTAAGAGATAATTCCAAGGCAATTGCAGCAGATTGTGGTCACCTTTGGGTTCCAGAATGTGGGATGTCACATCATGCATTCTTGCAAATCACGTACCTTTAGGCAACATAGTCACACCCTTTTACCTGCACACTTAACATAAAGTATTGATTACACCCGCTTGTTAAAACCTTGGTTACTGAGCTAGCCTAATTGTTAACACCTCGACCGTTTAGCACACATGCCGATACACATAGTATATCTCACACCCACAAACCACTACATATCACCATGCTTTCCCCTCGCACAAGGAACTATCACTTGAAATATGAGTGAGAATCTAAATGTTACTGACAACCAGCTACTTTGATCGTTTCCATGCAAATCTGTCGCTTGATCCAAGAATGGTCATCAAACATTCAAGTGATGCCCTAACGCATCAATCGATCTTCCCTCGAGTCGACCAGCCACACACTGAGCTATTTACCCAATAAGGAACTTCCCACCTTTCTCATCAATGTATATAATTTTAATTTATATTGTACATGCAATAGATCTAAACCACAATTGACTATCATTCACAATACAAGACCAATGACATAAATAACCCTCAATGTTAGTTCATCCATTACTTCCCTAACCTCACCAGATCATTGTGCATACTCACATCTAGGTATCGATCCCTCAAAACTGACCAATAGAACTATATTAAATTCATAACCTCTATAGCATCAGTAAAAAAAAACTAGAAAACTCATAAACATAAACTCAAACATTGTATCTTCTATCCAAAACATACATAATATTTAATTAATATATAAAATAAGAAAAAAAATTAGATATAAGTATTGAGAGATTTCGAGTGGTCTCACTGATCTTTCCTCTTAGTTCACTGTTGAAATGCATTATCTCTTATGTAACGACCCAGAATTTTATTTAATTAAAATTTGAATATTTAATTAATTTTAAATATTAATAAGTGAAATTTATAAGTCGAATAAATTTTATTTTGAACAATTGGATTTAATTGAATAATTAAACCAATAATTTAATATGTTAAATTATGGAAATAATAGAAAATTGAGTTAAATATGATTGAAAATGATTTGTAAAATTTTATTTTATCATATTGAAGTTAGAATGATATTTTAGAACTTTTAAAATCGAATTAAAAGTTAATTTGTGAAAATTGAATATTTTAATATTTAATCGACTAATGAAATTAGCCAATTTTCGAACAGTCTCAGAATTGGACGAAACTAGTTCCATTGGATCCGTAATAGTTAGTTATTATCGGATTTCAATTTTCGTAGCAAACGGAGTTATCGTTTGATCGTGGCAGCTCGAAACGCATCGAAATTTGTTTTTAATATTAATTTGGCGAGTAAAAATAGTCATTTTTCAGAAAGTCTCGGATTTCGACGAAACCAGTTTCATCGGATCCGTAATGTGATATTATTGTATGGTTTCAAATTTCATGTCAATTGGATTTACCGTTTGTCCGGTGCAAACTAAAACGCCTAGAAAATCGTTTAATCGGTTTAATTTTAAATCGATCGTTTGTTGCCATATCTCGCACAGATGACCGAATTAGCTTCCGAAACCTGTTCCATTGTGTCCGGAATGCGGGGTAAACCCTAGAAACGCTGGTTACGGCGCGTAAATCGGAGTTTGAAAAACCCGGATGAATAGTGTTTTTCGTTATTTTCTATAAAAGGAACCCCTCTCTTCACCAATTGCCAAAACCCTAGCTTGTATCATCAGCCGCCACCATTAGTTATCTATGGCCGAAAATCACCTACTTTCTCCTCCAATTATCTCCAAATCCATTAACAATTAGCCAAAGTTTTCAACTAGAGAATTGTAAAGGGGAACGAGCTCGACGTATTCAACGGATATGATCGCGAATGGAGCTGTATTTTGTGAGATAGGAAGCCGCGTTCCCTGGGTGTTGCGCACGGAATTCGAGGCTGTGGGGGGAGCCGAGTGCCACCATGTCTTTGCCGAGTGTTGCTCGTGTCGTGCTCTTCGAGGTGGAAGCTCCTGATCGAGTTTTAGCGTGGGGTAGGTGGCGCGAGATCTAACCCTAGTTTGTGCAAATGGGTTTCTTGCGTGCGTAGTGTAGCCTGGATGCGTGAAGATGAAGTGTCGGAGAAGAAGCATGCGCACGGTCGTGATGCAAGGAAGCATGATCCAGTGGCCATGATTTTGTTAGGTTAAAATTAGTTAATATTGTTGTAAATTTATTTATAGAAAATTCGTGTAATCTTTGAAAAATCATAACTTTTTCATACGAGGTCGAAAACGCGCGAAACTAGTTGCGTTGGAAAGGTATGGACGAGCACTACGCTATGGAATTGGATTGGAGTCGTTTGGAGTTAGTGAAAATTTCGGGTAAAATTAAACGTCTGTTTAATTTTATTCGAAATAAATCGCTAAAACGAAATTAAAATCAAGGTGATAACTTCTCACTCGATCGAATCGGTTTCGATTTTATTTTTAATAGTTAGATTTAAAATATTTGAATGCATGTTTGAATGATGATTGATATCTATTGATTGTTAAAATAGACATTATGCGCCGTTAGTAAGCGGATGTTATTTATTAAAAACATATACCGCGAATATTTCATAAACAGTGAAATTGGTATTATATATAATAGCAATATATATATATTGGCATATGTATATATTGCAGTTATTGATTTCCCGCATTTGTATAGCGGATGAGACCCTATTGCGCCGTCTATTAAGCGGATAATATTTTAAATCCCATATACCGCGATAATTTCGTACTGGAGCGGAATTGGTATTGTGCTAATGTTTGTGGATGCAGGAAAACAGGTTGGAGGGATCCAACTGGATTCCTCAACAGTATTTATTTGATTTCAGATATTTTGATATTTGATGGATTATCATATCGACATATGATATCGTTGTTGTCGTGATTGGCTATTTGGTATGTAGCATCATTGGACCAAATTTTGGAATTTTAAAAGGATATTTAAAGTGATTTTTTGAAGAGTATATGTTTATAAAATATTCTTGGAATTGATTCCTTTTAAATAAATAAACGTTATAATTTTAATGTTATAAAAATTGATTTTTGAGAAATATAGTTAAAAGTTGATTTTTGAGAAATATGAGGCTAATGATTTTATAAAATAATTTAATCGGGGTTTTTCAATTTGTTATAAAAGTTTAAAAATAGGATTTATAAATTTAACTATTTTATAAATCAAAATGATGAAATTATAAAGGACTTTGAAGACGTTTTGAAATAATAATATAAATTGATTTATATAAAAGATTTATAAATTGTTAATTTATAAATTAAAATATTGGAATTATAAAACGAGTTTTTATAAGTGTTAGAATGAATTGTAAATGAATTTCATAAATGAATGAAATTCATAGAATTATAAACGGTGAAGCTATAAATGGAATTTTATAAGCAGTAGGTTTATAAAATTTATAAAGTTATTAAAAGAATGGTTTTGGATAAATAATTGAATCTTATAAGTTATAAGATTTATAATTATGAAGTTCAAAGGAACGATTTTGCAAACAAATAAATTATAAGTATTTAACTTATAATATGAACCTTTGGTATATAATTGAGTTATGAATTGAATATAGGGTAATAAAGGAATTTATAAACATTGTTTTATAAATTCGCAACGACTTATTTTGATAAGTTAATTTTTATAACTTATTTATGAAGTTATATTCACGTTTTAGACAGTGAATAATCCTTTAAAATGAAACGTATAGAAATGATGAAATTGTTAACGTAGTATATTCACGTTTTTGAATAGTGAATATTATGTTAAAGAAAATGTTTTAGATGTGATGTTTTAAATAGAATTAAAACGATCTAACGATGTTTTCAAAAGGTGTTAAGATTCGAAACCATAGATTTCAACATTCATTGTTGAAATAGACGTTTTCGAGAAATAAAAGGAAATGGTGGACTATAGCACTATTGTTATAGTAAATGATTTCCGAAAGGAAATGTTTTGTATAGTATTGGGATTTACATATCTATTTTAATTTCGAATCCCTATACTAGTGATTTTGGGTTGTCGTAACGATGTTTTACGCAACATTCGTTTTGGCCCAAATAAATATGTTTAAGAGAATGATTTCCTTAAAGAATGAAATATATACTTAATCTCGATTTAAGTATATTGAATATTTTCCAAGTGTTGAAAATAGATGGATTTGAGAATTACTTAATAAGTAAGTATGGAAATGTTTTCCAAATATAAAGTGAATATTTTGAGAATTTATCTTTTTGAAGATAAATTGAAATGAATAATTGAAATCGTATATGCATAGATATTTTAGAATATAAATTCACTATGGAATTTATAAAAGAAAGTGGAATCTGTTTAAAAATAAATATTGATTTATTTTTGAAGTATGAAAATTATTTATCTTGTAAAGATATTTTTGGGAAATAAATAATTTGGAAAATTATTTGGAATCTGGTGATGTTGTGCATATCCATTTATAGTTCAATAACCGACTATCAATATTTACCTTTGAAAGGAATTTGTTGTGATTTGCTGAATTTGAATGCTACACTTATTTTTAAATTATTGCGCTCATTATTCGGATTACCCATTCCGAATAGTGATACGACGTAATGGATAGCATTGATGACCGGTGTTGAAGACCGGATATTTGTGAGAGCGATAGGATGACCTATCGATTGTCTCTGCACTGAGTTGCAACGGTATAGAGACTCCCTAAGTGATGGGAAATCCGATCAGGATTGTGGATATCCGGATTGCAAGGACTTCTTTGTAAGTGCCTTCGGTTCTGTTCGAGCCCGGAACGGACTTGTATGGATTGTATGTCTGACATTACAAATTGAGATATAAAGCCGATTTCTTTCAAATATATTTCTGTTGGTGGCGGAGAATTTATTCTTTTAGCTTAACACCCTTCTCTGAGACGTACGAGCTCAGAGGCTATGTAGTTGAAGGTTATCAGCGATATATTCCCAATTTGGTAATGTGACATGCTGAGTGTTGCTGTAAAATGATCATTGTGTTGATTATTTGTGATAGGATCATTTATTTGATCGTCTATCCTGGTGATCATTTCTATGATCATTTGTTGACCCAAAGCATGGCTTTTGTATAAAGTATGTTTTTGTGGACGTGACTTCGTCGAGCCTCACACCCCGGAATGGTCAAAACAGGAAAGATGCGGCAAGGTTATGAGGGGTAGCGCCCTTTAGGGTATGTGCATTTCCTTCTGGAAAAGGGTGGTATCATGGTATGGATCCCAGATACTTACTCATGTTGAAAACACTTTATGATTGTGTGAATTGATTACGAGCGCTCGGTGAAAGGTCCCAAAGGATCGGGGGATGGCATACTCGGTCAGTTGTTACTCGGTTAGGGGTAACCCGGCCTTGTGTTGGCAGAGATCCGGTTTGGTTCTCGGGGACGTCCATCCAGAGGCGTTCTCATGTGGCAATGGAAAGTTCCTTGGCCTGACCATTCGTTGAAAATCCAAAGAAACAATACGATCTTGTACGGTTTTAGTTGTAGAACCTGCTTCCTCAGGAGGTAGCTATAGTAGGCATAATATAATGGTACCTATGCTGGCTAAGATTTATATTCTACTTTCGAAATGATTTTTCCTACACTATGCACTAATAATAATATCAAATGTTTCTTTTTAATGCGTATCAAGCATCTTTGACTAACATAAGAAGAAATCTCCTCCAAGTCTGCGTTTGCATTGTGTGTGTGGTGGGAGGTCTTATGGTAGTCTCATTTTTAAAAGCATTGCGAATTGACTTTAAAAATATTCCTCTATTTTGATTTTAAAGATAAATAAACCGTTTTGAGTTCTCACACCAGTCACATGATTGACTCGGAGTTTATTGTTTTCCTTCCTAAACTCTGGGTGCCCACCAATTTCCACACGGGCAGTCAAGAGTTAAGGTTTATCAGGATATTCTGGAGTTGCTGGAGGCAAGATGGATGGCATGGCGTATTACTAGTATATAGTATTTCTTTTCCGCTGTTTGTTGTTGTTGTTGTACACTCTGATGATATGATGTAATGTAATGTGATGTAATGTAATAACTGATATAGTTCTTTGTTTAAAGATTATTCATTTATCTATTATATGTTGTTCCGCTGCGAATTGTGAGATTCTGTTATTGTTCTGTTGTTTTCTTTCTGTTCTTTCTATTTTCTTTTCTCTCTATTTTATATCTTTTCCTTCTCTCTTCTACCTTTCTCTTTTTCTTAAACATTGAGAATTCGTATTTCTGTTCATCTTGAATTAATCTACGGGGATTAGTGTATATTCAAGGAGTACGGATTTGCGGGTCCTCACAGGTGGTATCAGAGCATATGGTTAAGCGACAACCATGGTTCTGTCGGGTATTACTCATTAGAGATAGAGTCAGTAGTACTCTAGAATGAGTTTGAGTGTAATAATAGCTATGAGTGCGTATTTGTTAGTGAATATAAATTGTTTTACATTGTGATGATTGGTTTATTGAGTGGCATATGAACCTTCGTCAGCACGGTCTCGACAACTATGCCGAAGGGGTTTATAAACATTTGAATAGAACAATTCGACATAATATTGTTTTAAATTGGGAAAATGAAATAATTTTACCTTGAGTATATTTTATATATAAAGGAATAATTTTTCAGAATTATTAAAGTGTATATAAGTTGATTGTTTAGATGTTTGAATAATCTAAATTGAAGAATAATTGTATAAGCAAAAGAATTATAAGAATTGAATTATAATTAAAGTGATTTACAATTGTGAAATAAACTTATATATATAAGAAGTGAAACTATATGAATATATTTGTGAATATGAGTTGTAATAAAAAAATGAATTTGAAGTAAAATGGAGTATGACTTAAGAGATGTTGAATGAAGTTGATATTGGTATCAAAGTAAATTATTAAAGTTAAGTGATAGATATGAACTTAAGTTATGTAAATGAAATTCAACTTTAAATTGTTAAAGGAATTAGCAACTGAATTGAATGAATGGATTGAATATTAATCAATTAAATGTGAATAATTTATATGAAATAATGAATGTAAGTGTAATTCATTAAAATGTAATGTTATTGGAAGTTGAATAATTGGATGAAAATCAATTTAATTAAACCAATTGTAAGCAAAGGAATTTGGTTGTAATTAATATACATTGGTTGTTATATGATTGTTAGTTGATTGTATATAATTCATTAAGAGTTAATGAAATTGGAAGCTAAAGTAATTGAAATCCAATTGGAAGTTAAGTGAATCTTAAATAGAATTGAATTTGATTTGGAAGTGAACCAACTTGAATATGGATTAGTAAATATAAACTAATTAAAAATGAATGTTAGTAAAAACATCCACTGTTAATAAATCAAATGTGATTAAATTGAAAACCAATTCATTAATATTAATGAGAATATGAATGAATATACATTGGTTATGAATTTGTTGGATGATAGTTGGTTGATGGTTGAATATATTGCTTTTGTTGCATTTGCTAAGTTGGCATATATAGTTATTTTGTTGCTATATGTTGTATATCGATACTATTGTCTATATACATGTTCTCATGTTGTTTGTTGAGTGTTTAGTAGGTGCGGATCGCGTTTGCTTCGCATTTGGAGCTCGCTTTCGCGCTATATTAGCCGTATATGCTTGCTAATAAAATATAAGGTATATATCTCGGATTAAATATCGTACTTTTACACTTTTTCCCTTCGGGATGCCTCATTACTTGATGAGATGTATATTTGTGATATATATACTGTCATTTTTTTTTCGGATCGAGCCGCGCAAAGGAGACTATGGAGAATTTTTCCGGAAATTTAAGGCGTTAAAAAAATTTGAGAAAATTGGAAAATTTTGAAAACTATAACTTTGATTTGGAATTGAAAGTTAAACAATAGTAATTGTTTTTGAAAAGATAACTAAGTATGATTGGAAAACTTAGTAAAGTTATTATAAGAAGTTTAACTATGGAATTATGGAAAATTAATAGATTCTGTAACTCTTTTCTTACTTGATAATTTCGTGGACGAAATTCTTTTAAGGGGGTAGTATGTAACGACCCAGAATTTTATTTAATTAAAATTTGAATATTTAATTAATTTTAAATATTAATAAGTGAAATTTATAAGTCGAATAAATTTTATTTTGAACAATTGGATTTAATTGAATAATTAAATCAATAATTTAATATGTTAAATTATGGAAATAATAGAAAATTGAGTTAAATATGATTGAAAATGATTTGTAAAATTTTATTTTATCATATTGAAGTTAGAATGATATTTTAGAACTTTTAAAATCAAATTAAACGTTAATTTGTGAAAATTGAATATTTTAATATTTAATCGACTAGTGAAATTAGCCAATTTTCGTACAGTCTCAGAATTGGACGAAACTAGTTCCATTGGATCCGTAATAGTTAGTTATTATCGGATTTCAATTTTCGTAGCAAACGGAGTTATCGTTTGATCGTGGCAGCTCGAAACGCATCGAAATTTGTTTTTAATATTAATTTGGCGAGTAAAAATAGTCATTTTTCAGAAAGTCTCGGATTTCGACGAAACCAGTTTCATCGGATCCGTAATGTGATATTATTATATGGTTTCAAATTTCGTGTCAATTGGATTTACCGTTTGTCCGGTGCAAACTAAAACGCCTAGAAAATCGTTTAATCGGTTTAATTTTAAATCGATCGTTTGTTGCCATATCTCGCACAGATGACCGAATTAGCTTCCGAAACCTGTTCCATTGTGTCCGGAATGCGGGGTAAACCCTAAAAACGCTGGTTACGGCGCGTAAATCGGAGTTTGAAAAACCCGGATGAATAGTGTTTTTCGTTATTTTCTATAAAAGGAACCCCTCTCTTCACCAATTGCCAAAACCCTAGCTTGTATCATCAGCCGCCACCATTAGTTATCTATGGCCGAAAATCACCTACTTTCTCCTCCAATTATCTCCAAATCCATTAACAATTAGCCAAAGTTTTCAACTAGAGAATTGTAGAGGGGAACGAGCTCGACGTATTCAACGGATATGATCGCGAATGGAGCTGTATTTTGTGAGATAGGAAGCCGCGTTCCCTGGGTGTTGCGCACGGAATTCGAGGCTGTGGGGGGAGCCGAGTGCCACCATGTCTTGGCCGAGTGTTGCTCGTGTCGTGCTCTTCGAGGTGGAAGCTCCTGATCGAGTTTTAGCGTGGGGTAGGTGGCGCGAGATCTAACCCTAGTTTGTGCAAATGGGTTTCTTGCGTGCGTAGTGTAGCCTGGATGCGTGAAGATGAAGTGTCGGAGAAGAAGCATGCGCACGGTCGTGATGCAAGGAAGCATGATCCAGTGGCCATGATTTTGTTAGGTTAAAATTAGTTAATATTGTTGTAAATTTATTTATAGAAAATTCGTGTAATCTTTGAAAAATCATAACTTTTTCATACGAGGTCGAAAACGCGCGAAACTAGTTGCGTTGGAAAGGTATGGACGAGCACTACGCTATGGAATTGGATTGGAGTCGTTTGGAGTTAGTGAAAATTTCGGGTAAAATTAAACGTCTGTTTAATTTTATTCGAAATAAATCGCTAAAACGAAATTAAAATCAAGGTGATAACTTCTCACTCGATCGAATCGGTTTCGATTTTATTTTTAATAGTTAGATTTAAAATATTTGAATGCATGTTTGAATGATGATTGATATCTATTGATTGTTAAAATAGACATTATGCGCCGTTAGTAAGCGGATGTTATTTATTAAAAACATATACCGCGAATATTTCATAAACAGTGAAATTGGTATTATATATAATAGCAATATATATATATTGGCATATGTATATATTGCAGTTATTGATTTCCCGCATTTGTATAGCGGATGAGACCCTATTGCGCCGTCTATTAAGCGGATAATATTTTAAATCCCATATACCGCGATAATTTCGTACTGGAGCGGAATTGGTATTGTGCTAATGTTTGTGGATGCAGGAAAACAGGTTGGAGGGATCCAACTGGATTCCTCAACAGTATTTATTTGATTTCAGATATTTTGATATTTGATGGATTATCATATCGACATATGATATCGTTGTTGTCGTGATTGGCTATTTGGTATGTAGCATCATTGGACCAAATTTTGGAATTTTAAAAGGATATTTAAAGTGATTTTTTGAAGAGTATATGTTTATAAAATATTCTTGGAATTGATTCCTTTTAAATAAATAAACGTTATAATTTTAATGTTATAAAAATTGATTTTTGAGAAATATAGTTAAAAGTTGATTTTTGAGAAATATGAGGCTAATGATTTTATAAAATAGTTTAATCGGGGTTTTTCAATTTGTTATAAAAGTTTAAAAATAGGATTTATAAATTTAACTATTTTATAAATCAAAATGATGAAATTATAAAGGACTTTGAAGACGTTTTGAAATAATAATATAAATTGATTTATATAAAAGATTTATAAATTGTTAATTTATAAATTAAAATATTGGAATTATAAAACGAGTTTTTATAAGTGTTAGAATGAATTGTAAATGAATTTCATAAATGAATGAAATTCATAGAATTATAAACGGTGAAGCTATAAATGGAATTTTATAAGCAGTAGGTTTATAAAATTTATAAAGTTATTAAAAGAATGGTTTTGGATAAATAATTGAATCTTATAAGTTATAAGATTTATAATTATGAAGTTCAAAGGAACGATTTTGCAAACAAATAAATTATAAGTATTTAACTTATAATATGAACCTTTGGTATATAATTGAGTTATGAATTGAATATAGGGTAATAAAGGAATTTATAAACATTGTTTTATAAATTCGCAACGACTTATTTTGATAAGTTAATTTTTATAACTTATTTATGAAGTTATATTCACGTTTTAGACAGTGAATAATCCTTTAAAATGAAACGTATAGAAATGATGAAATTGTTAACGTAGTATATTCACGTTTTTGAATAGTGAATATTATGTTAAAGAAAATGTTTTAGATGTGATGTTTTAAATAGAATTAAAACGATCTAACGATGTTTTCAAAAGGTGTTAAGATTCGAAACCATAGATTTCAACATTCATTGTTGAAATAGACGTTTTCGAGAAATAAAAGGAAATGGTGGACTATAGCACTATTGTTATAGTAAATGATTTCCGAAAGGAAATGTTTTGTATAGTATTGGGATTTACATATCTATTTTAATTTCGAATCCCTATACTAGTGATTTTGGGTTGTCGTAACGATGTTTTACGCAACATTCGTTTTGGCCCAAATAAATATGTTTAAGAGAATGATTTCCTTAAAGAATGAAATATATACTTAATCTCGATTTAAGTATATTGAATATTTTCCAAGTGTTGAAAATAGATGGATTTGAGAATTACTTAATAAGTAAGTATGGAAATGTTTTCCAAATATAAAGTGAATATTTTGAGAATTTATCTTTTTGAAGATAAATTGAAATGAATAATTGAAATCGTATATGCATAGATATTTTAGAATATAAATTCACTATGGAATTTATAAAAGAAAGTGGAATCTGTTTAAAAATAAATATTGATTTATTTTTGAAGTATGAAAATTATTTATCTTGTAAAGATATTTTTGGGAAATAAATAATTTGGAAAATTATTTGGAATCTGGTGATGTTGTGCATATCCATTTATAGTTCAATAACCGACTATCAATATTTACCTTTGAAAGGAATTTGTTGTGATTTGCTGAATTTGAATGCTACACTTATTTTTAAATTATTGCGCTCATTATTCGGATTACCCATTCCGAATAGTGATACGACGTAATGGATAGCATTGATGACCGGTGTTGAAGACCGGATATTTGTGAGAGCGATAGGATGACCTATCGATTGTCTCTGCACTGAGTTGCAACGGTATAGAGACTCCCTAAGTGATGGGAAATCCGATCAGGATTGTGGATATCCGGATTGCAAGGACTTCTTTGTAAGTGCCTTCGGTTCTGTTCGAGCCCGGAACGGACTTGTATGGATTGTATGTCTGACATTACAAATTGAGATATAAAGCCGATTTCTTTCAAATATATTTCTGTTGGTGGCGGAGAATTTATTCTTTTAGCTTAACACCCTTCTCTGAGACGTACGAGCTCAGAGGCTATGTAGTTGAAGGTTATCAGCGATATATTCCCAATTTGGTAATGTGACATGCTGAGTGTTGCTGTTAAATGATCATTGTGTTGATTATTTGTGATAGGATCATTTATTTGATCGTCTATCCTGGTGATCATTTCTATGATCATTTGTTGACCCAAAGCATGGCTTTTGTATAAAGTATGTTTTTGTGGACGTGACTTCGTCGAGCCTCACACCCCGGAATGGTCAAAACAGGAAAGATGCGGCAAGGTTATGAGGGGTAGCGCCCTTTAGGGTATGTGCATTTCCTTCTGGAAAAGGGTGGTATCATGGTATGGATCCCAGATACTTACTCATGTTGAAAACACTTTATGATTGTGTGAATTGATTACGAGCGCTCGGTGAAAGGTCCCAAAGGACCGGGGGATGGCATACTCGGTCAGTTGTTACTCGGTTAGGGGTAACCCGGCCTTGTGTTGGCAGAGATCCGGTTTGGTTCTCGGGGACGTCCATCCAGAGGCGTTCTCATGTGGCAATGGAAAGTTCCTTGGCCTGACCATTCGTTGAAAATCCAAAGAAACAATACGATCTTGTACGGTTTTAGTTGTAGAACCTGCTTCCTCAGGAGGTAGCTATAGTAGGCATAATATAATGGTACCTATGCTGGCTAAGATTTATATTCTACTTTCGAAATGATTTTTCCTACACTATGCACTAATAATAATATCAAATGTTTCTTTTTAATGCGTATCAAGCATCTTTGACTAACATAAGAAGAAATCTCCTCCAAGTCTGCGTTTGCATTGTGTGTGTGGTGGGAGGTCTTATGGTAGTCTCATTTTTAAAAGCATTGCGAATTGACTTTAAAAATATTCCTCTATTTTGATTTTAAAGATAAATAAACCGTTTTGAGTTCTCACACCAGTCACATGATTGACTCGGAGTTTATTGTTTTCCTTCCTAAACTCTGGGTGCCCACCAATTTCCACACGGGCAGTCAAGAGTTAAGGTTTATCAGGATATTCTGGAGTTGCTGGAGGCAAGATGGATGGCATGGCGTATTACTAGTATATAGTATTTCTTTTCCGCTGTTTTTTGTTGTTGTTGTACACTCTGATGATATGATGTAATGTAATGTGATGTAATGTAATAACTGATATAGTTCTTTGTTTAAAGATTATTCATTTATCTATTATATGTTGTTCCGCTGCGAATTGTGAGATTCTGTTATTGTTCTGTTGTTTTCTTTCTGTTCTTTCTATTTTCTTTTCTCTCTATTTTATATCTTTTCCTTCTCTCTTCTACCTTTCTCTTTTTCTTAAACATTGAGAATTCGTATTTCTGTTCATCTTGAATTAATCTACGGGGATTAGTGTATATTCAAGGAGTACGGATTTGCGGGTCCTCACAGGTGGTATCAGAGCATATGGTTAAGCGACAACCATGGTTCTGTCGGGTATTACTCATTAGAGATAGAGTCAGTAGTACTCTAGAATGAGTTTGAGTGTAATAATAGCTATGAGTGCGTATTTGTTAGTGAATATAAATTGTTTTACATTGTGATGATTGGTTTATTGAGTGGCATATGAACCTTCGTCAGCACGGTCTCGACAACTATGCCGAAGGGGTTTATAAACATTTGAATAGAACAATTCGACATAATATTGTTTTAAATTGGGAAAATGAAATAATTTTACCTTGAGTATATTTTATATATAAAGGAATAATTTTTCAGAATTATTAAAGTGTATATAAGTTGATTGTTTAGATGTTTGAATAATCTAAATTGAAGAATAATTGTATAAGCAAAAGAATTATAAGAATTGAATTATAATTAAAGTGATTTACAATTGTGAAATAAACTTATATATATAAGAAGTGAAACTATATGAATATATTTGTGAATATGAGTTGTAATAAAAAAATGAATTTGAAGTAAAATGGAGTATGACTTAAGAGATGTTGAATGAAGTTGATATTGGTATCAAAGTAAATTATTAAAGTTAAGTGATAGATATGAACTTAAGTTATGTAAATGAAATTCAACTTTAAATTGTTAAAGGAATTAGCAACTGAATTGAATGAATGGATTGAATATTAATCAATTAAATGTGAATAATTTATATGAAATAATGAATGTAAGTGTAATTCATTAAAATGTAATGTTATTGGAAGTTGAATAATTGGATGAAAATCAATTTAATTAAACCAATTGTAAGCAAAGGAATTTGGTTGTAATTAATATACATTGGTTGTTATATGATTGTTAGTTGATTGTATATAATTCATTAAGAGTTAATGAAATTGGAAGCTAAAGTAATTGAAATCCAATTGGAAGTTAAGTGAATCTTAAATAGAATTGAATTTGATTTGGAAGTGAACCAACTTGAATATGGATTAGTAAATATAAACTAATTAAAAATGAATGTTAGTAAAAACATCCACTGTTAATAAATCAAATGTGATTAAATTGAAAACCAATTCATTAATATTAATGAGAATATGAATGAATATACATTGGTTATGAATTTGTTGGATGATAGTTGGTTGATGGTTGAATATATTGCTTTTGTTGCATTTGCTAAGTTGGCATATATAGTTATTTTGTTGCTATATGTTGTATATCGATACTATTGTCTATATACATGTTCTCATGTTGTTTGTTGAGTGTTTAGTAGGTGCGGATCGCGTTTGCTTCGCATTTGGAGCTCGCTTTCGCGCTATATTAGCCGTATATGCTTGCTAATAAAATATAAGGTATATATCTCGGATTAAATATCGTACTTTTACACTTTTTCCCTTCGGGATGCCTCATTACTTGATGAGATGTATATTTGTGATATATATACTGTCATTTTTTTTTCGGATCGAGCCGCGCAAAGGAGACTATGGAGAATTTTTCCGGAAATTTAAGGCGTTAAAAAAATTTGAGAAAATTGGAAAATTTTGAAAACTATAACTTTGATTTGGAATTGAAAGTTAAACAATAGTAATTGTTTTTGAAAAGATAACTAAGTATGATTGGAAAACTTAGTAAAGTTATTATAAGAAGTTTAACTATGGAATTATGGAAAATTAATAGATTCTGTAACTCTTTTCTTACTTGATAATTTCGTGGACGAAATTCTTTTAAGGGGGTAGTATGTAACGACCCAGAATTTTATTTAATTAAAATTTGAATATTTAATTAATTTTAAATATTAATAAGTGAAATTTATAAGTCGAATAAATTTTATTTTGAACAATTGGATTTAATTGAATAATTAAATCAATAATTTAATATGTTAAATTATGGAAATAATAGAAAATTGAGTTAAATATGATTGAAAATGATTTGTAAAATTTTATTTTATCATATTGAAGTTAGAATGATATTTTAGAACTTTTAAAATCAAATTAAACGTTAATTTGTGAAAATTGAATATTTTAATATTTAATCGACTAGTGAAATTAGCCAATTTTCGTACAGTCTCAGAATTGGACGAAACTAGTTCCATTGGATCCGTAATAGTTAGTTATTATCGGATTTCAATTTTCGTAGCAAACGGAGTTATCGTTTGATCGTGGCAGCTCGAAACGCATCGAAATTTGTTTTTAATATTAATTTGGCGAGTAAAAATAGTCATTTTTCAGAAAGTCTCGGATTTCGACGAAACCAGTTTCATCGGATCCGTAATGTGATATTATTATATGGTTTCAAATTTCGTGTCAATTGGATTTACCGTTTGTCCGGTGCAAACTAAAACGCCTAGAAAATCGTTTAATCGGTTTAATTTTAAATCGATCCTTTGTTGCCATAGCTCGCACAGATGACCGAATTAGCTTCCGAAACCTATTCCATTGTGTCCGGAACGCGGGGTAAACCCTAGAAACGCTGGTTACGGCGCGTAAATCGGAGTTTGAAAAACCCGGATGAATAGTGTTTTTCGTTATTTTCTATAAAAGGAACCCCTCTCTTCACCAATTGCCAAAACCCTAGCTTGTATCATCAGCCGCCACCATTAGTTATCTATGGCCGAAAATCACCTACTTTCTCCTCCAATTATCTCCAAATCCATTAACAATTAGCCAAAGTTTTCAACTAGAGAATTGTAGAGGGGAACGAGCTCGACGTATTCAACGGATATGATCGCGAATGGAGCTGTATTTTGTGAGATAGGAAGCCGCGTTCCCTGGGTGTTGCGCACGGAATTCGAGGCTGTGGGGGGAGCCGAGTGCCACCATGTCTTGGCCGAGTGTTGCCCGTGTCGTGCTCTTCGAGGTGGAAGCTCCTGATCGAGTTTTAGCGTGGGGTAGGTGGCGCGAGATCTAACCCTAGTTTGTGCAAATGGGTTTCTTGCGTGCGTAGTGTAGCCTGGACGTGTGAAGATGAAGTGTTGGAGAAGAAGCATGCGCACGGTCGTGATGCAAGGAAGCATGATCCAGTGGCCATGATTTTGTTAGGTTAAAATTAGTTAATATTGTTGTAAATTTATTTATAGAAAATTCGTGTAATCTTTGAAAAATCATAACTTTTTCATACGAGGTCGAAAACGCGCGAAACCAGTTGCGTTGGAAAGGTATGGACGAGCACTACGCTATGAAATTGGATTGGAGTCGTTTGGAGTTAGTAAAAATTTCGGGTAAAATTAAACGTCCGTTTAATTTTATTCGAAATAAATCGCTAAAACGAAATTAAAATCAAGGTGAGAACTTCTCATTCGATCGAATCGGTTTCGATTTTATTTTTAATAGTTAGATTTAAAATATTTGAATGCATGTTTGAATGATGATTGATATCTATTGATTGTTAAAATAGACATTATGCGCCGTTAGTAAGCGGATGTTATTTATTAAAAACATATACCGCGAATATTTCATAAACAGTGAAATTGGTATTATATATAATAGCAATATATATATATTGGCATATGTATATATTGCAGTTATTGATTTCCCGCATTTGTATAGCGGATGAGACCCTATTGCGCCGTCTATTAAGCGGATAATATTTTAAATCCCATATACCGCGATAATTTCGTACTGGAGCGGAATTGGTATTGTGCTAATGTTTGTGGATGCAGGAAAATAGGTTGGAGGGATCCAACTGGATTCCTCAACAGTATTTATTTGATTTCAGATATTTTGATATTTGATGGATTATCATATCGATATATGATATCGTTGTTGTCGTGATTGGCTATTTGGTATGTAGCATCATTGGACCAAATTTTGGAATTTTAAAAGGATATTTAAAGTGATTTTTTGAAGAGTATATGTTTATAAAATATTCTTGGAATTGATTCCTTTTAAATAAATAAACGTTATAATTTTAATGTTATAAAAATTGATTTTTGAGAAATATAGTTAAAAGTTGATTTTTGAGAAATATGAGGCTAATGATTTTATAAAATAGTTTAATCGGGGTTTTTCAATTTGTTATAAAAGTTTAAAAATAGGATTTATAAATTTAACTATTTTATAAATCAAAATGATGAAATTATAAAGGACTTTGAAGACGTTTTGAAATAATAATATAAATTGATTTATATAAAAGATTTATAAATTGTTAATTTATAAATTAAAATATTGGAATTATAAAACGAGTTTTTATAAGTGTTAGAATGAATTGTAAATGAATTTCATAAATGAATGAAATTCATAGAATTATAAACGGTGAAGCTATAAATGGAATTTTATAAGCAGTAGGTTTATAAAATTTATAAAGTTATTAAAAGAATGGTTTTGGATAAATAATTGAATCTTATAAGTTATAAGATTTATAATTATGAAGTTCAAAGGAACGATTTTGCAAACAAATAAATTATAAGTATTTAACTTATAATATGAACCTTTGGTATATAATTGAGTTATGAATTGAATATAGGGTAATAAAGGAATTTATAAACATTGTTTTATAAATTCGCAACGACTTATTTTGATAAGTTAATTTTTATAACTTATTTATGAAGTTATATTCACGTTTTAGACAGTGAATAATCCTTTAAAATGAAACGTATAGAAATGATGAAATTGTTAACGTAGTATATTCACGTTTTTGAATAGTGAATATTATGTTAAAGAAAATGTTTTAGATGTGATGTTTTAAATAGAATTAAAACGATCTAACGATGTTTTCAAAAGGTGTTAAGATTCGAAACCATAGATTTCAACATTCATTGTTGAAATAGACGTTTTCGAGAAATAAAAGGAAATGGTGGACTATAGCACTATTGTTATAGTAAATGATTTCCGAAAGGAAATGTTTTGTATAGTATTGGGATTTACATATCTATTTTAATTTCGAATCCCTATACTAGTGATTTTGGGTTGTCGTAACGATGTTTTACGCAACATTCGTTTTGGCCCAAATAAATATGTTTAAGAGAATGATTTCCTTAAAGAATGAAATATATACTTAATCTCGATTTAAGTATATTGAATATTTTCCAAGTGTTGAAAATAGATGGATTTGAGAATTACTTAATAAGTAAGTATGGAAATGTTTTCCAAATATAAAGTGAATATTTTGAGAATTTATCTTTTTGAAGATAAATTGAAATGAATAATTGAAATTGTATATGCATAGATATTTTAGAATATAAATTCACTATGGAATTTATAAAAGAAAGTGGAATCTGTTTAAAAATAAATATTGATTTATTTTTGAAGTATGAAAATTATTTATCTTGTAAAGATATTTTTGGGAAATAAATAATTTGGAAAATTATTTGGAATCTGGTGATGTTGTGCATATCCATTTATAGTTCAATAACCGACTATCAATATTTACCTTTGAAAGGTATTTGTTGTGATTTGCTGAATTTGAATGCTACACTTATTTTTAAATTATTGCGCTCGTTATTCGGATTACCCAATCCGAATAGTGATACGACGTAATAGATAGCATTGATGACCGGTGTTGAAGACCGGATATTTGTGAGAGCGATAGGATGACCTATCGATTGTCTCTGCACTGAGTTGCAACGGTATAGAGACTCCCTAAGTGATGGGAAATCCGATCAGGATTGTGGATATCCGAATTGCAAGGACTTCTTTGTAAGTGCCTTCGGTTCTGTTCGAGCCCAGAACAGACTTGTATGGATTGTATGTCTAACATTACAAATTGAGATATAAAGCCGATTTCTTTCAAATATATTTCTGTTGGTGGCGGAGAATTTATTCTTTTAGCTTAACACCCTTCTCTGAGATGTACGAGCTCAGAGATTATGTAGTTGAAGGTTATCAGCGATACATTCCCAATTTCGTAATGTGACATGCTGAGTGTTGCTGTAAAATGATCATTGTGTTGATTATTTGTGAAAGGATCATTTATTTGATCGTCCATCCTGGTGATCATTTCTATGATCATTTGTTAACCCAAAGCATGGCTTTTGTATAAAGTATGTTTTTGTGGACGTGACTTCGTCGAGCCTCACACCCCGGAATGGTCAAAACAGGAAAGATGCGGCAAGGTTATGAGGGGTAGCGCCCTTTAGGGTATGTGCATTTCCTTCTGGAAAAGGGTGGTATCATGGTATGGAGCCCAGATACTTACTCATGTTGAAAACACTTTATGATTGTGTGAATTGATTACGAGCGCTCGGTGAAAGGTCCCAAAGGACCGGGGGATGGCATACTCGGTCAGTTGTTACTCAGTTAGGGGTAACCCGGCCTTGTGTTGGCAGAGATCCGGTTTGGTTCTCGGGGACGTCCATCCAGAGGCGTTCTCATGTGGCAATGGGAAGTTTCTTGGCCTGACCATTCGTTTGGAAATCCAAAGAAACAATACGATCTTGTACGGTTTTAGTTGTAGAACCTGTTTCCTCAGGAGGTAGCTATAGTAGGCATAATATAATGGTACCTATGCTGGCTAAGATTTATATTCTACTTTCGAAATGATTTTTCCTACACTATGCACTAATAATAATATCAAATGTTTCTTTTTAATGCGTATCAAGCATCTTTGACTAACATAAGAAGAAATCTCCTCCAAGTCTGCGTTTGCATTGTGTGTGTGGTGGGAGGTCTTATGGTAGTCTCATTTTTAAAAGCATTGCGAATTGACTTTAAAAATATTCCTCTATTTTGATTTTAAAGATAAATAAACCGTTTTGAGTTCTCACACCAGTCACATGACTGACTCGGAGTTTATTGTTTTCCTTCCTAAACTCTGGGTGCCCACCAATTTCCACACGGGCAGTCAAGAGTTAAGATTTATCAGGATATTCTGGAGTTGCTGGAGGCAAGATGGATGGCATGGCGTATTACTAGTATATAGTATTTCTTTTCCGTTGTTTGTTGTTGTTGTACACTCTGATGATATGATGTAATGTAATGTGATGTAATGTAATAACTGATATAGTTCTTTGTTTAAAGATTATTCATTTATCTATTATATGTTGTTCCGCTGCGAATTGTGAGATTCTGTTATTGTTCTGTTGTTTTCTTTCTCTTCTTTCTATTTTCTTTTCTCTCTATTTTCTATCTTTTCCTTCTCTCTTCTACCTTTCTCTTTTTCTTAAACATTGAGAATTCGTATTTCTGTTCATCTTGAATCAATTTACGGAGATTAGTGTATATTCAAGGAGTACGGATTTGCGGGTCCTCACATCTGATTTGTGAATCTTCAATCCGAAGTCTATACCATATTATGCTCTTCCACTAGCTTCCTTAATCTTCTTCTTCTTTGACTACTCTTTTTTTCTTACATGCCTCTTTTCTCTCCCCATCTCTTTTATTTCCATATTTGTTTGACTTTCGAATTTGAATCCAATATCCAACTCAAAAGAATATGAGAGGATGATATCCATATCTCTACTACTATAACACCCCACAATTTTAACATTTGATTATTTAAATGATTAAATTAAATATTTATTCATTATTTAATGGAAAACCATTTGTACTCAAATTTCAGAGATGGAAGAATTGGGTCTCGAGACGTCTGTAGCTGAGACCGCTTTTTCAACGCGAGCAAGATGAGTACAAATTTGACTATGTTTGGAGTCAACAGGTTTTTGGAGTGAATAATGATTTGAGTGGACGGAATTTATTTGGCCTAAGGTCCATGAAATAGCCTGTAAGTTGACTTACCCTTCATAGTTCCATCTTTTATTTCATTTTCAATGTTTCTTTTCATCTTCTTCTCCAAATCTTTCTCTAATCTCTCCTTAGTCTCTCCTTGATACCCAAATCCTAAGCCCTTCAAATAAAATTCGTAAATTTGAAAAAAATCACCATAATTTCTCTCATCTAAATCTCTACAAAACTCATTAAGTGATTAGCTTGAAGTTGTGATTTGGAGCTTCATTTATGATTCAGAGAGAAGGAATACATGAGTTGGTGACTAAAGCTTGATTTAGAGAAAGAGGATAAGTGAGATGATTCACCTACTTGATTTACTTATTATGCTTCGTAGATTTATTTATTGATGACTATGAAGTTATATGTTTGACTTGGAGATTGTTATGTTATGGCCTAGACTCGTGTTCATGTTACAAACATGATTATGTTAACTTGTTATTTGTTTAGGACCCCTTAATTATTACTTTTAGAAAGTTGGTAAGCATAGTAATGGAATATGGTTTAAGTAATTCATTATGTAATTTTTTGAATGATAAGAGGCTAATTTAGTGATATGATTATGTGCATGTCACTAGTTAGTATTGATTAAATTATTTGAATGAGTTTTAGATAAGTTAGTAAGCTAATCAAGTAAGATAGAAGCTCTATATTTATTATCAAAGTGATTAAGGCCTAATGAAGCTTAATTAGTATTTACATATATTATTTAAGTATAGGAATAATTTATAAATGAATGATATAATTTATAAAATAGAACAAAATTTTATAAAATAATATAAATGATATATATTGTAAAATGAATGAAATTTGACAAAATAGTATAAAAGAAACATTTTATAAAAATACGAGAATTTATAAAATAGCATGAGGGATTATTTTGTAAAATAGGTATAAGGATTTATAAAATAATTATAAGATGAATAATTGATTTTAATGAAGAAGTTATATTATAAAGGCTTAAAATGATTTATAAGCTAGCTTTGTATTTTATAAACTAAAAGAACGGTTTAATAAAATACTAAAAAGAGATATAGAACTTCTATTGAATAGATTTAGTAAATAAAAGTAATACTAGATTTAGTGACAATTGAATTACTTACTCAAATATGCATGTGCATATACGTGCATGAGCGGATATACGTATACATTTATTTGAAGTTATATATATATATATATATATATATATATATATATTAATAAAGACAATTTTATATTGTAGCTAGTAGCTAGAATTGTCGTATGTAGTTATGCATACATATATAAGTGAGTTATTATATATAATATGTATATGTATACATATATAAGTGAGTTATTATATATAATATGCATATGTATGTATATCATTATTTGTATATAAACAATTGGCGAGCGTCTCACGTAGGCATAGCGACTATCGTATACGCTAATTGTGTAAAAAGTTATTGGGTCGAGTAATCGCTCCGGTGAAGTCCAAAACATGATTTAATAAGTGAAAGTGTGGTTGCATGGTCGTGCATGCATAAACATACACAAATGGGTGAAGACCAGGTCTTTATTGCCTGGCACAGGCTACTATCGATCGATCGATGCAACTATTAAGTGATTCCAATGGGATCAATAATGATCGGGCACGGGATTGGTATGGTGTTTAGTCGCACAATCACGTTCGACGAGCACGTACGATCGAACAAAGTAAATCCTTACCGGTAGGCTTTGACCTCAAGGTACGCATAGTTTGATGAATTATATTGGTCTTATATTAGTGCTATACATCGTATTGTTCTTACATTAGTGGCTATGCATATTATTGGTCTTTCAGTAGTGACCACGTGCATAGATAGATGATGACATGATGTTGGTCTTCGTTTGTGGTAGACGTATTTGATTACATGATGTTATATTTGATGCACACACACAGAGAGAGAGCACCGATGTTGCTTTGTGGTCCTGATGGCATATTATATAGGATAGGCCGTCATTCTCTTTTGTCAAGATGTTTTGTAAATTTGTTTAGAAATCCATGATAACTATGAGGGAGATGATGATGATTATTTACAAGTGGGCCACATATCACTTATGCTTGTTATAGGGGCACGACGACATCCATATAGGTTTCAGATATCTAGAGTAGATCATATATCACTTATGCTCGTTATAGGGGTAAAGTGAGATCTACATGAATTCCATCAAAGCTGGATAGGGTTCGGGATCTATGGTCCATTTAGGTACTGATTTTATTTATTTTGGACCCTCGATGGAAATCATTGGATCATGATAATGTGAATTATAGATGGGGCAGAATGCAAACTCAGGTTTCAAATATCTAGAGTAAATTACATATCACTTATGCTCGTTATAGGAGTACGGTGAGATCTACACGAGTTCGATCACATTGGATGTAACTCGGAGTCTATGTCACATTTAGGTGCTGACTCTATTTATCTTGGGCATGAGTCTATCGCTGACTCCACTCATCAGTAGTGATAAGTATCAGTTTATACTCTCTGTCTATCGCTTGCCACTATATTGTGTGTGTTATGTTATTTGGTAGGTAATATTGCTGTGTATTCTTAGATATGTTTATATTGTGATAGTTAATTGTCTCTACAATTGTATATTGGATTACCTTATCGGGATATACTATTACATATCGGTCATATATTAGCTGAGTTGATTCGTTGATTACAGGAGAAGAGTGGGCTATGTTATGATTCCCTACTTTAATAATGGATTTACTTTACTTGTTTATGAGCTGTGCGGATTACCTCTAAGCCATGTTTGTGAAGTGGATTGAATGTGCCTTAGTAGCTTTTATATATGTATATAATTTTGATATACAATATTTTAAGATAGTTCCCCACACACTAGGCTTTATGTCTACCTCACATTTTATCTTTTTCTGTTTATGACAGGACAACTCTTGGGTACTCGATTGAGTAGTTTGGGAGTTAGGTGCTTTCGGGGATACACTATCAGAATGTGCATCTAAAGCATTTTGGAGGTGTTGCATTGATATTTTAGATATGTATACTTGACATTTTAGTAGTGCATGACAGAGCTATTATTTGTATAGGACACCGGTTGCATCAAATATTTCTTTAGAACTCCGCGGTGTTGGGAGTTGATGTATTTTGACTTTCTGTATTGATACTTTATTAGTTGCTTCCGCTAGTGTGGTCTCTTATATATTGTCATCCTAATATGTTCATGTCTATTCAGTATATTATATGTTATCATTCTACTATGAGATTATATTGTTTTGTTCCTTTTGTTTGTTTATTTTCCATGATAAGTTTTCATTTGTAGTATTCAAAAGTCGGGTATTGATGTACGAAGCTGATTTTTGGGTTTCACGAGGGGAAGTTTGTTACAATTACCATCATACTTTACTTTGAAACTTGGCTTTCCCATCCCCAATTTTATTTCCCTCTTAAACCAAGTAGAAATGGATTCAGTCTTCATTTACCAAAACTTGCCACCTCCTCTATATCCCGTTGAATTATAGGCAAAAACATACTAGTTTTCGACCCGTGTTTCACCTTTAATCTACCCATAAGATTTTCAAAGCCTCTTCTCAAGCTCATGTGTTACTAGACAAGCACCATCACATATCAACTTTCTACAATGTGTATTTTCAATAATTAAGTTGACAATATAATGTCATTAAAATATGTTTACATTATTATAATGTGATAAATGAATACAATAAAGGAATAGAATCACAACCCTTGATGTTATAAATCGATGAAGTCCAAATTATTCTGTCAATCTAATGAACTCAATGATAAGTTTTTACTAGTGTAAGAATATATTAATTTTATGAATTTATATCAAATTTATGTAGGTGAAATTGCGTTTTAGAAGAGAGTCAAATTAAATAACTCATGGAGAAAGTCACCTTTTTACCTGGTTAGAAATTATATGATAAAAAAATGATCCAATGATTTAGATTTTTCTAGGAATTTTCTTATTATTTCTTAATTAACATAAATTTTGGCAGTTCTTTTGGTGTCAATTAAGAAAGGAGTTAATAAAATGTAAATGTTTAATTAACATATACCCTAAATTAGATGGGGAAAGTCTCCATATATGTGTCAATTATTTATAATACAAAAAGTAAAAGCATCGACCAAGGAGAAATCGACATGTGACAAATTAGGCACATAATAGGCATGGCCTAAGAAGAAAGATGAAAGGTAACCTAGAAGTTAAATGGATAAGTGCAGGAGTCATCATCTGTATTACGAGACCCAAAAGGTAATGACATGATGAAAGTCAAGGGCCATAAGGTTCAAAGGACGTTACGAGAGGGTGAATGACGAGGG
Organism: Allium cepa; assembly: GCA_030765085.1. Classification (NCBI taxonomy): domain Eukaryota; kingdom Viridiplantae; phylum Streptophyta; class Magnoliopsida; order Asparagales; family Amaryllidaceae; genus Allium; species Allium cepa. The sequence goes on along the minus strand of CM060936.1, from coordinate 21,264,387 downwards.
TGGAGTGCTTTAACTATAGTTGAAACCTATGACTTAGCAATGGAATAGTTGATGGAAGAAGAGTGTAGTTTAATCGAGGGCATCGTCGTAAACGTGATGTTGGATTATGTGTGAGTTCCTTCGTTTGAGAGCAAGAATTTCTGCAATTAACAACGTTACAAACAAAACTACCGAAGAAGAGCTTTAATATACCTCGACATAAGCTTAGGGAATGACGACTTAAAGTATGAAATGTGTACTTCTAATTAGTTGCTTACCCTTTATGTTAGGTAATAAAGCATTTGTATTTCCTGAGATGGGATTAACTAAGGCACTTGTAATGAAACAATAAAAGGCTTTTCGATGAAAAGAATTAAAAGATACTGGGAAGAACAATTGATTGACGGTAGTGGTAGCTACTTTGGATGTGGTTTCCCTCATATGAAACTGTAGGCCGATAGTCTGGATGCATAAGCCTTACCTCGTAGGGGGTATAAATCATGCTTTGGTGTATACGAGTAGGTTAAGTGGGGATACGCACTTATGGTAGCTTGTTATGTGCAAATCATATAACATAGAATGAAATGATAACTCTCAAGTGATAAGACCAAAAACCTAAGGTCTTTCAATTTGAGATGAACGATAATAACTCTAAAATGAATTGAAATACCATGGTCAATGACAATTTTAGTAAGAGTATAAAATACCAAAGTGAAAAATAATAACCTTCGTAAGAGTAAAATACCATGGTGAATGATTATAAACTTACTAAAAGTAAAATACTTCATAAGTGTTGAAATACCAATGTAAATGATAATAACCACCATAAGTGTTAATATACTTGTGAAACCAAATTTCGGGTTAACATCCAAAATATTCTACAAAGATATATTATTCAAATAAAATTCCAAATATACTCATGATTAAAATATACAATGTCTAAAATGTCCAAGGTTCAAGTCATATTCCTTTCATATGCAAATGATATGAAATCTGAGTACATATGTAATATTTACTATCAAATAGTGGATATGTAAAAAGTGTAAGTCATCTCCTTCATTATAATCTAAAGTGTCAAGAATAGAGTCAACTAAAGGACCTTATGTTTAAAAGTTCGAGTCGTCTTCTTCTTCATCAGCCATTAGACACTCTAGAGAGCTTAGAATTATCTAGTTCCAAAAATGATTTATGCTAAGAAAGAGAAAAAAGAGAGGAACCCTTTCTCATGTAGACGTAGGTCTCTATTTATAGTAGTTAGAGAGTGAAATGACTTGCTCATATTGGTCGACTAAAGTTGACGTAGATCGATGGCTTGGCGAGATAGATGGATGTAATGGTGCCATATGTCATAATCTCAAGATTAAAATATTTCACACGGATCACAACCTTGGTAATGGTATTGAAAAATGTAGCATGATTGCATAAGAGGACCATGAAGCTTTATTATATAGAATTTTATTTATATTAATGCACTACTACTTCACATAATTTATTGTAATCCTTTGGTGTTGAATGTCGCCCATATATTCTTTTTTGCATATCTTTGCATTGATTTGTTTGATGTTGAACCACCAATATATTCCAATAAGTACTATACCTTATCGTAGCATCCTTAACTTCTTCATTTCTTTAATATTTTTCTCCAAATTAAGAGAATTTCTTCCTAAATGTTTTATAGCTCTTGTGTATTGATGATATCTTCATTTCTCAGCATGAAATAACTTAATTTTTCAATGTGTGCTAGCTTCTTCTACAACTTGCAATAACTTCTTTATTCTCTACTAGCTATAGCTTCTTTATTCTCAACTTGTGATGGCTCTATGGTGTTAACTTGTAACAGCCTTGTCCATATCAACTTGCGATAGCTCTGTGGTGTCAACTTGCAATAGCTTTGTCAATATCAACTTGCAATAGCTCTGTGGTGTCAACTTACGATGGCCTTGTCCATATCAATTTGCAATAGCTCTGTGGTGTCAACTTGTGACATCATGTTACGATGGCTTGTTTATCCTCTACATGCGATAGCTTCATGTCTTGACGCTCGATAGTTTTGTTCCTTGAGAAATTTGGGTATAATAATACAAATGTAAGTTATAGTAACATTCGTAGGTGAAATTACTTCGGTTAATGATTTATAACCCTAATAGGAATCAAATAACCTTCCATAGATTGACAAGTGAGGACAAGTGGAAAGGAATCCCCCAAAATCCAAGATAAGTAAAACTTTTTATGTAATGTGTAGGGTTAGACCAATAACACATTTAAAGGACTTGAGTAGAATATGACATGTTTTAGTATACATAAACTCGAGAATAAGATCGTGTGATATGAAGAAATTACTTGAATATAACATGAAAGTACTTCTAAGGGAAAAAAAATCCTTCTATTCTATGGTATGGTCTCAATATCCATCATAATACTGAATTATAATTAGCTAATATTATTTATGCGAAGCTTATGTCTAAATTGAAGTTCCCTTAAACTCTCAGGTACTCATTTGAGTAGTTTGAGAGTTGGAGGTTTTAGGATTTTGATATTTTGTTAAATAACTCACAAACACGACTATAAGTGGCAGAAAATTTAGCTGTTCAATTTCATCATGAAAGAATAATTGTGCAGTTTTAGTTGCTTTTAATGTATTGCAACTCTGATCGCTTGTGGTGGTATCCTCATATACGATCTTGTGATATTACGTGCATATTATGTATAATTCTATTTGCAGTGGAAAGATTTGTGGTTTAAATTGAAATGAAATGATGATGTTTAATTCAAATACTATGAATCGTCGTTATTTTTATGACGTAAAAGTGGACCCTTAGTGTTGCTCAAAAATAAGATTAGAGCGATTGCAGTACATGAAAGTTCATTTTCAAATCTCAAGACGAGAGATGTTACACGAGCCACCATAAAATTCATGTCCCTTTATAAAATTCTATTTCTCTTTTGATATTCTTATTTAAATTGCTTAAGACCTGCCTTTGGTATGCATTAATTCATTTATATGACTACATTAGTACAAGTAGATTAACTACAATTAATACAATATTTTTTGTTGACATTACACGACTAAATATATACATTTCTACGGGATGCTTGCTTCCATTTTTAATGCAAACGAGTAATCATCCATGTAGTTAGCACTATGAGTATCATCCAAATAAATTTGGATTTCATTAAAATACTTCTTTTGTTTCTCATAATAGATTGAAAAAATTATTAGTTAACATAGGACAAAAAGGTTTATTTTATGGTTATGAGAAAAAGCAATTAGTTATTTATAATAAAGAAAGTAAAGGTTATTGGGGCGTCTTCTATTGTATGTGGGTATTGCGTGCAGGTTGGAAAGAATAATATTACATAAGTTGATACATACATATATATTGTCTACAGTTTGACTAGATATATATATGTATGTATGTATGTATGTATGTATGTATGTATGTATGTATGTATGTATGTATGTGTGGGCAGGTCTGTGAGTCTGAACATCGTGACAACAAGTGAGTCCCTCCTTTTGTTAAAATATGTGAATCAAAATATATATGCTATCTCTGTCAAGTGATGTGTGGGTCTGGGTTTTAAAATGGAGGACTTAAGTGTAAATATACTCAACAAAATTTACAAAACGGTTAAAAGAGATATACATTATAGAATCCAAAGACGTAAGTTATTCAAATAACCATTTAATATGACAAATAAATGGAAATAGCATTCATCATTAGTTGTGATATGCACTAAATATTAATCTGGATAGAGTTTATTGTGTCCTAGTTCATTCAATAACAAACCTAAGTTTTAATTGGAGGAAAAAGAATAAGGGCTTAGATGGAGTTTATTATGCCATAGAGTTTTGCATTTTAAGTTACTTACAATTGGGCTTTAGTGGTCACACATGGGCAAGACTAAGCTAGATTAGGTCCATTAACTGGAACTTGGAAGCTTTATATCCGACTAGTAAATATATTATATTATAATAATTATATATCACATATGAGCATAGCAAAATTTATTAGTTTCAAAAACAATCTGTTTTGTTCAACGAACCGGCATCAGCCATAATTTTTATTAGACTAGGCCCATTAAAATTCAAAAAATTTTGCAAATTAGTCTTCGCCTTTGTAGTACGGCTACTAAAATTTCAAATAAGTCGTTCGCGTGTCTTTTTTGTTAGTCAACCAAAAAGGTATGTAGTTGTAATATATTGTTAAGAAACAGAATTGCTTTATACCAATAATGGTATAAACTAGTACACCAGCACAACAATGAAAAACTGACCATTTTAATTTTATAATTTTTTTAAAAATATTTATTCCAACTTTTTTAAGTAATTTCAACTGCACACAAAAAATATTATGCTTGAAAAAAGTTAAAATTTTAAATTTGATTTTAAAACTTAAAATTTTGAATTTAATTTTGAAACTTAAAATTTTCATTTTTCATTTTGAAGATTTGGAATTTAAGATTTGAATTTTGAAAATTACAAAACTTAAATTCATAAAGCGAGTTAACCGAATTGGTAAATGGTTGACATATACGTAAAATAAAGAAATAATATATATGGAATTGTTATAATATATGTAAATCATGAAATGGATACGCTTTTATACTGTTTAGTTTAGTCTCACATTATGAGATAAGTTCAATCCTTAGCTCTGAAACCTTTATATAAAGTAAGCCATGTAATGTAAATATATTACTAACTTTGAAGAATGAATAATATTTCTTCCGCCTCTTTCTTTAATTACTTCCGCTCTTATTTCTTTATACCATATTCTTATTTGTTTATAACACATTATCAGCACGAAATCTCATTAAAATCTCAAATGCATAATAAATAAAATAAAAGAGTTTTAAATTAATTTTATATATACGAAGATATAATTTTTTCAAATTCACATTGAAATCCATGAACTCACTTAAAGAAGAGTTACTTATTTACAAAAACTTTTGAAACTCTTTCAAAATTATTTAAACCACATCTATAAATAAAATAACTTGAAACTAAAATTATTGCTTTCAATGGCTTTTATAAAATAATACTATATTTCATATTTTGCCTCTAAAATAGTTCCAAACTTATATAATTAAATTAATAAATTTGAAAATGTTTAATAATTTATATTACTAACTTTTGAAAGTTTTGAATAAAATTTTTGAGAATAGAATAAGTTAAAGAATGTAATGAAAGTTTAACTATATTTTATAAATTAAATCCCAGGATCAAAATAGATAAAGTCTCATTTTTGAAATTCTTTTAAAACATTTAAACAATTCAACCAATAAATTCATCAAAATTCAACTTCTAGAGCCATTATCGCTTTATAAAATACCGTTCAATAATAAAAAATTATTTAGCGATTCGAGATGCTTTCCGACAATTCTGATCCGTTAAACAGTGTACAACCATCATATACTCTAGCTACAAAAAGTCAAATGCATTTTGATGGTTTTCAACATACACGGTATTTCATACTCGATTATCAAATCGAATTTAATAATTCAACACACAATTCAACCATCAAAAAAATTGAAACCATGGCAAGCAATTCAAGTAATTCAATCATTCTCTACTAATTATTATTTCTCAAATTCAAACAAGCATGTCAAGAGAATTCATATCGATAGATATAGAAGTGTGAGTTAAAATTTGAAAATACAAGCGAAGATTGTCTTATATTTGAATAAATAAATATTTCTATGCATCCGACCACCAAGCAAGTCAGCTCAAAATGGATTGCAACTTGATCCCAAATATTTTCATATTAAATAGGTTGGTGTACTCTATAATATTTATGAGTTTGAAATATTAAACAGTATATACATACAGAGGCTCACACACTTTTACTCATGTATTTAATAAGAAAGAGTTGAATGTTTCTTACTCAACTAATTCGAACACAACAAGCACAGAGAACCTGACAAAATATTCACAAGAACACAAGTGCTTTATTATTCTAGATACATTACAGATCAGTATGTGATCTCTTTTGTCATAATTAGCAAAAAAAAAAAAAAAAAAAAAAAAAAAGGAATTATCGACGCATGAACTAGCTGAAAAGTCACATATAGTAAACAACAACACCCTGCTCCACAATCATCACCTAAACAGATGCATGAATTCAAGGTACGTTGCAGTTGTGATCATCTGCAACAGCACATCCTTGTGATTTCAAGCCTTGGATAACTTTTCTTTCAAAGTCTATGTATTTAACACATTTATATCGAAAGGCAAACAAAGATGATTAAATAAACATTTTTGTTCTCCTATATTGCGGATGTTATGTTAGAAGACTAGGATAGTTTCACTTAACATCAATAGTAGTCTATGCATGTGTTTGTATGTGATATGCAAGAAGTACGTATCACTAAATCTACATATGGCGTGAAATATGTACACACATCTCATGAAACATGCTTATTTGGTTCACGTATATTACAGCGATCGGATGTATAAAATATTTGAGTTACCGTAGTTTTTGATGGATTTAATTCATGTTCATTGGTAATCTATATCCTAAGCTCCAGTCTTACTAACTAATAATTTAGGTATTACAGTTGATAGTAGATAGTACTTCATGCGTTATGAGATTATAAGCAGTCTGCAATGAAAAAAAGGTGGGTGGTGCATCAAACCAAACCTATACAAACAATGAGAGAGAGTTGATGCTCAGCCAGTTTGTACATACATTAATGAGTAATCTCAAGAACTGAACAGACGGATCTAGCATACACCCTTTCAGCTAGTTGACAGAGTATTCAAAAGGTGACTGCCATTTGCAATGGACACACGACCAACCTCCGCAGAACTCCGAGGGTGAAATAGCAACACAAATATTAGACAAGAAGCATGTATAGCAAACCGCCTAAACTATCTCATAACAGTAGGACGTACTAGACAAGCAAAATCGAATATTCAAGCTTCATAATCTTCAAACCATCTCATAACATGTCAATAAAGAAAAATAACCACAGCGGAAAGGAAAAAAAAAAACTTCATACAGAATTGCATCACAGACTGTTCAGACAGCAGTTACAATGCTCTGACTGCCTTTCTCATTGTGCTATTCAGATCAACGGTTTTCAAATTCTTCTTCAATAAAGAAAAAAGGAAACTGACACCGAATTGCATATATTAGAGAGTTTGTTTTCGTCCATACCACAGTTACCAACAATAGCAACACCCATGTAATAGAGGACACTTGATGACTAATCAGAGTTGGAACTTAACTGATTAAACAAAACTAGGTCCCAAAAGACAACGAATGTTAGTATATGCTTCAATTGCTGGAAAAAAAAAGTTATCTATTGGCTATATTTTTAACTAACTTTTAATTCTCGTTAAACTTACTTAAAATTTTGTACATCCATCCATGAATGCAAGGTCCAGTTTTTCTATCTTCTCACAGTGTTGAGCATCACCAAACATGTAGACCTTCATTTTTAGTCGAGGAATGTGTGGCTGTTTGAGTGAACCACTGAAATGCCTAATATGCCTAGAAGAAATTTTTTGAATGCTATAACTAATTAGAAACCTACTTCATCTGTTTTTATTATAACGGCAATGATCATGCTATTTGATTCAGAAATTATAGGCCTTATATATCATACCTCAAAATTATTTAAATTTTAAACAAATAATAGTCAAATAATAATAATAAATTTTAAAAACGGTGTTACAAATTAACTCTAGATTGCTCGGCACGTTACAATATCGAGTTTAAACTCACACTGACTATAGTTATCCAAACTCAAGTAAACAACTGCAATTCACTTTAGATTAGAAATAAAATTCGGTAGAGATTCATCTTAATGATATCCGTTCATTCATAGTAAACAAATAAAACGGCTGGTTAGCATAGTTGGTACATGCTACAACTATAACAAACCATTATAGAATTAAAACTGCCCAAAAATCCAATGTTAATTTGCAAAAATACCGTTGTTGGCGGATGAAAATAGTGATATTAGTATTTGGAAGGAATGAATAATCATTCTCATCAAGTTCATACTTTCAGTCTCTTTGCAAAATATATAACCATTACACAATTGAAACTTTATGAGAAATCCAGATTTAACCAAATAAATAAAGAAACGTAATATATTAGTAAGATATATAGAAAAGATTTCAGAAGTAAATGTATATTTTGATGAAACTTTAAAGTAAAATGTAAATTAAGGGGTTTGTCTATCTGAAACACCGTTGCAAAATAAAAATACATTAGTTGATGGCACGGCTTACATCACTGATTTCCAGGATCATAAAATTTCAGTATTGTTTTTAACAATTAGTTTTAGTCGGTTTAAGCACTGATTTGTTATTATTGCAGCCTTATACAATATTATTGCAATAGGGTGAAAAATGGCTTAACCAATTTGATTATTTCCTGGAGGCATTTTTCTCAAACTCGATGGGGGCAGCAATTTAGCTCGGACCGGCCCTCAAATAAGATAATACAAATGATAGTTTTTGAAGTCAAGCAATGCTGAAAAAGTAGATGCAGTTGAAAACAAATCGTAGAAAACGTATGAAAATTTAAAACGACTACTATTCATCTTTGAACCAAACTTGTAAAATTAAGAGAAGTCTCAATGTAAATGAATTATTATGTGAGTTTTTGTCCAAAAAAGAATTTTCAATCCAGATTTGTTGACATGTCCAAGTGGATGGACATATTAAAACAGTTGAAGATTGCAACTGCGCAAAAGGGAAGGTTGATTGATTTTGTAGGCTGTAGCCATCAGTATTCAACTTTCGGTGCATTATTATTACATACGATACGATATAGTTGACTTAAGCGCAAAGTCAGCTCTCCACAGATATGCTTTTATGTCAACTCCAAACGCTGCATTGTTTCTTCAATTAAAGAGTGGTCGACCAAACTATCAAGTTTTAGCAACTGTCAGCTTAAGTCAACCTTTTATGTTGTCCTTTTGGTGTGAAAGTATAATGCTTTCAAGTTTCATCTGCCCGCTCTTTCTTTTAGAAATATCTCTATTTTTATTTATTGAAAATTATTGGACAGAAATATAATAAAGGAGAATGGTCAAAAAGTTGCATCGAATAAGTGATGTGGAATTAATAAAAGAAATAAAAAGCGTTGCCCGCTTGTTGGATTCATTTCATATATGACCCATGTTGACAAGTTGGGTGTGTGTTTTATACATATCCAGCAATGGGTATGTGCTTATTTTATATTTTAAATGTAAAGTGGGTTTCCACCTGTAATTTCTTGTAAGTTATATCCCTCCTTTTTTAACGTCGTCCCCACATTCTTCAATTCAGTTAATTTCTATTTCTAAAAGTGAAATTAGGTTAAAGGGCTTCTTAATACAGGGTTATAAGTTTTAAGTACAGCAATTTTGAATAATTAGTTTTAAGAAAAATTTACAGAGAAATGATAAATGTATTTGTTTTTTTAGTTATATAGAAAAAAGATAAATTCATTTATCGCTATTTTTGTATAACTGAAAATGATAAATTCATTTATCTTTTTTTTATAATTTGTCCTTAAAACTAATTTTTCAGCATTGCTGTCCTTAAAACTTATTACCTTGCATAAAGAAGCTCTTCGAGTGAAAATCTCCTTTTTTAAATGTGATATTTTTTTGTAAATTAATCGGATTTAGAAATGGTTTTCACTATTAGATTACATATTTAATAAACTTTTCAATAATATCCGTTGTTGAAAACTAAATATAAAATTCTAAAAATCATAGTTTTACATGACTATTTCAACTGTATTAAGAAAATACAGTTATAACTAAAATTACAGTAAACTAATTTAGGCAACTCTTTTAAATGGATTTAAAAAATGCAATTACGTCAAGAAACGCCAAAAATATGAATTGCCCATTGCATCACTATAGTGCAGTTTTTTAACCGCATCATTGTGATGCAAATAGAATTATGTCATATAAGTAATTGTTTAAGTGCATTAATAAGATGTAGTCATACAACATCATATTAATACGGTTTTAGTTGCATCTCAGTGGTGTGAATTTTAACTGCATCACAGTGATGCAGTTAAAACTATGTCATGTTAGTGCAAATTTAAATGTTTAAAAAAAAAGATATAGTTATTCAAAATTATATAGCTGCATCTCAATAATGCAATATCGTATACTTGCATCTTACTGCTTTTAAAAGTTAAAATGCTTAAGAGTTGCAGTAATTAATTCATAACTATATGCAGTCAATTTATTTAATATTTAAAGATTTAAAATATATCTACGATGTAGTTTTTTATGGTTTTTACATAATGTCTTAAAACTACATTTTGGAGTTGTATTTTTTTAACTACATGATTATTATGGAGTTAATTCCTTTTAATAATTCGATGCAGATTTAAAATATATCTATTTTATTGAAATTGAAATATGCAATTTTAAATAATTCATTATCCTTTTAGTAATTAATTTGATCATTTTTAAGCCTTTAAATTGTATTTGAAATTCTACTAATAAACTGCATGACTACTATGCAGTTAATTTCTATGCCGCTTTAATTTCTATCGTACTGTGTATCAATTTTAAACTAGATTTATTTCATTGTGTTTGGAAGATGCAGTTAAAGTAATTAAATATTGTTCAGGTAGATTTTAACAATTTTGAAGCCTTAAAGTGGCATTGAAAGATGCAGTAATTAACTGCATAATTGTTATGCGGTCAAATTTTCTAAATTTGATTTTAAAATAAATTTATTTTACTTCATTTGAAAAGTGCAATTTTAAGTAAATGCGGTAATCTACTGCATATGAGCTATGCAGTTTTTTATATAGTTTGAATCAGTTGTAAAATAGGTCTGCTTTCCTACATTTTACAAATTTAATTTTACATGTATATTGTTGAGAGATGAGAGGAATACAATTTTAGAGGAGAGGTAGATAAATAACTTTTGATACTTTTTTAATTCTACTTGTTTCCTCACATAACAAAATGACCACATATTTATAGTGGACTGCACATATTTACAAATAGACGCAACTATTTAGATAAACACTTCTTCGTTTTGGTGGACATGACTCTTTACTTCAATTGACATGACAATTCACTTCAATAGACATGAATCTTAAACTTATCGTTAAATTGAGTTTATTTTTTAACAAATTCCTCCCTTAAACTCAAACATTTTTCATCCTTTATTCCAATCATCATCTTATAGTTTTCCAAACAGCGCTTTTGGTAGCGGCTTTGTAAAGACATCCGCCACTTGGTCATGACTTGCAACGCGACTCATTCGCATATTACCTTCATTTACATGTTCTCGAATAAAATGAAAATGAATATCTATATGCTTGCTCCACTCGTGGTGCATAGGGTTCTTTGCCAACTCAATTGCTGATTTATTATCGACTCATATTTCGATTGCCTCGTATTGTTGGAGTTTTAACTTGTATATCAAATTTCTCAGCCATATTGCATGGCACTAGCATGCCGCCACATACTTTGCCTTACATGTTGACAATGTCACTGTTGGATGTTTCTTCAAGAGCCATGTAAAAGCAGTATCTCCTATATAAAACACATATCCCTATGTGCATTTTCGATCATCTACACATCTCAGCTCACAACCACCTTTTTTCAATTGGGTCGAATAATTTGAAAGCTTTTGTCTTCTCATCATACCCAATGAATACGTACTTCTTGCTCTTATCATCTAGTTTGATTCTTCTTTGACCTATTACATGTGCGTAGACCAAACTATTAAATATTTTTAAGTGTGATACCGTTGGTTTTTATCCGCTCTAAGTTTCATGTGGTGTCAATCTACCAATATCGCATGCAGACACCAGTTTTGCACATACACTGCACATTGTACAACTTCTGCTTAGAATTCTTTCAACATGTCTTAACTCCTCAACATTGATCAAACCACGTCAAGAATAGTCTGGTTAATAATCCTTTGATCGCATGTTCCTCATAATAGCTCATGAAGGCCATTGACATGTACTATCCATCTCTATATGATCGTAACGCTTTGATATAAAGACCGGTCATCTTCTCTACTAACACTTTGAATTTCTTGAATACCCCAAATGCCTCGGATTTTTCTTTCAAAAAATAAGCCCATGTCTTCCTTTTGTAATCTTTAATGAAAGTGATAAAGTACCTCTTCTCGCTAAATGATTTAGTTGTGATCGGGCAACATATGTCGGTGTGTACCAATTCGAGGGACCTCCTTGCACGATATTCAGCCTTCTTTTAAAAATTATTCCTTGCTTGATTTCCGAGCACACATCCCTCGCAAAATTTCTTTGTGCAATACATGTATGGTAAACCATGAACCATATCTTTCTTTGCTAACACTTTTGGGTTGTTGTAATGTAAGTGTTTATACCATAAGTGCCATGGCGAGGTTTTATCCTCCATGTTGACTTGCAAACACCTTTCTCATATGTTTCCCAAATTGAATTTGAACATTTGATACTTGGCCATCTCTATATGCGTAACCAAATATCCCTTTTTTTATCCTTCAAACGTAACATCTGGTCTTTCATGAAAACCGAATACCCCTTCTCTATAGTTGCCTCATACTAAGGATGTTACTCTTTGATTTAGGCACATAATAGACATCTTCAGTCAACCCTTCTTTACCATTCTTTTGAGAATAAAAGGTTTTACTTTGGCCTTTAATTTGCACTTTGACACATGTACTACTTGGAACAAGAAGCAAAGAGCGGTCTTGTCTTTCATATGCATTTCTTTATATGTCTTTATCCGATTCGTCGATAAGTTCCCAGTATATTTTGATTCCTTTAGTTGTTTTCGACTATTTCTCATGCACCTTATGCACCAAGCAACACATGCATTCGAATGCTCCAATGGTCGTAATTCAACCTGGTGAGTCGTGGCAGTGGTATCTGCCTACGTGATCGTCCTGCACGCCCGATGCTCATATAACCAAATAGTGCATTGTTAGAGCATCCGATCGATATAGAACGATGGTTAGGGAAAGGAAAAAAACAAAGAAGAGGAATAAAAGAGAAAAAAGCATCAAAGAATCATAGAACCTATAGTATATCTCAAGTGCATCAGATAAAATATAACAGTCATCACAGATATAACACAGTCAAGATAATAATAACTACGTGGACCATAGAATTTGAGTACACGGGCTTTATAGTTATACAAAATAGCAACAGAGTTTATACAATTGATAAATAAACTCAACTGATAAACTATCTCTAATAACAATAAGTTAAACTCTATTAAGGCTCAACAGTGTCACACAGTGGAATAAACAAATAATAAGCCCAAAATATAATTAAGAGAAAGTGTCGCCTCCTGCTAGTCTATCTGCAAAACTCTAGGACTGTATATACATGCTTTCTAATCTATTCATTTAAGATTATCCAAGGTAATAAGAAGCAAAGCATAAAATCTCAAATCAGATAACAGTCTAGTATGAGCAATAAATAATCACAAATCACTAAAAAAGTTGGTATATTATATGGAATTGAGAGTATGGAGAATCATACTTGACATGTCCCTACATCTAAAGAGCTGGCATAAAACATATTGTATATGCTTCTCCATATCATAGTTGTCATCGATGTACTACATGTCAAAGTACTAATGGGTGTCTAGATATCTACATCGATGATAACTACGTCGTGTGACATCCTAAGGGGGATAAGCAACCAAAGCAAATATGGCATCCATCATTCATCCTCACATTTACTCACTCGATGCGTTGGATATATGATAGCTCGATCAGCCCCATCGTATGATCTTAGGACTACAACGTCTAGGTTTCTCAATGCTCGAATCCAAGCCAATCAACCGGCTAGGAACTAGAATATCCATCGTATGCGATCCAAGGTACAATGGAACTAAACATCTTGCGAACCACGGATCATTGTGTCCTTAAGTGAAGTATCCAAAGACCATTGTATTCCCAATGGATATCATCACACGTAACCTCGCTTTACGAGTATAACAACAAAATCTTCGAGTATCAATAATCCCTTTGCACACGTTATCCGTAGCATAGCTCGTCCCGGAACTGTCCATACAACTCACATCTGAAGTCGTCGCAGTTGGAATCGTTAGTCATAAAACATCATTGTGCAATTTCATAAAAATAGTACATCGATAGGGAAAAGTATGATATTCGATTTAAACTATTTTAAACACTTCTAATTCCTTTATAAAATAAGATATAGGTTTAAATATATTAAAAATTACATTTAAAAGTTAGAAATCATTACATAACATCGTTTTAATACTATACTAACAATCATAGCATAGTAAAAGAAAATATCGCTCACTCTATAAAAGCTGACCAATCCAACATCAAGTCGTAGAGCTCTCCATCACGAGCGTAATGCAATAAACCACATCCAAAAAGGACATTATAAGAAAAAGATGTGAATTATATAAGATTTCAGATTAACTAAATAATTAATTACCGCTAATCTTTCTTCTTCCCCATTTTCCTATACATGTGAAACCGTATCTAAACCCAAACGCATGTATGCATCGAACCTCGATTTCTCACACTATGCTTCAAGCATAGAAGAACTGACAGCTGTTACATGCTCCACTATGCAAGCTCTTCGCAACAGACATCTTGAATTGACCGATGGCTTCCCGCTCCAAAATGCAGCAGTAGCAGGCGCCCCATCTGTTCTAGGTCGCGAATCACTAACGATGATTAGAGCCTCAACGGGTGGTGAGGCGAGGTGCATTTCGGCATGAGAAATGTGATGGTGATCTCTTTTCACCAACACCTCCTCCTTCTCCCTTATGCCTCAACCCTAGGAATGGCCAAAAAAACGTCGAGTGCCTCGATGATGATCGTACTCCTCAAAATGCAAATGGATGTAAAGCTCACTTCGATACGAGCTCAACAGACCTGGTCTTGACAATTTTCATGGTATATTTCTCTTAATTTAATAATTTGAAATAGTTGGGAAGAGGCAACCATTTCTGGAATGGAACAGTAAACAAGAATAGAGTGGGAGAGAGCATTTTTGGTGAGGGTTGATTTATATTAATATAATAGTATATTTATTTGATTTCTCATGTAAATCGTTATACATTTCGAGCTCGTACGGTCACATGACGCGTCCGATCATAAAAAAATCGTCAACGTACATTAGATTATTTTTTCGGTCCCAATAGTACAAATTTCATCGCTATCCGAGCCAACGCAATAGAATGGTAATTCGTGCATTTCTAGATCGTTTTGGCCATCGGATTATCCGATCTTCAAATATAGCGATGTTTATACTCATCTTAATTTGTAGCAATGGTCTGGACTCAACGGAAGTGTTCTCGAGTCTTGATTCGATCGTATGTGAAAAATCATATTTTTGGGACCTTCAGTTAATTAACGATTTAATATCTAAATCAATTATTTAAATATACTATCGTTAAAAATGTGGGTCGTTATACTGCCCTAGCGATATACTCCCTGAATTCTCCAATGCTTCGATACCAATCTTTTGAGAGAAGAGAGGAATATAATTTTAGACAAGGTGTAGATAAATAACTTTTGATTCTATTACTTCTTTTTAATACGACATTGTTTTTATGGTGGACTGCATACCTTTACAAATAGACACAACACTATAGATAGACATACTGTTGTTTCGACAGATATGACTTATCACTAAACAGACATGACCACTCACTTCAATAGACACACCTTCACTTCAATAGACACAGATCTTAAACTTGTCATTAAATTTATTCTTTAACATATATATTGCCCATCATTGGAAAGATAATTAAATTTGTGATTTATGATGAAAACAGATTGTTAATTCGATGTTTTAATAAAATGTTATTGCATTTTAAAAATTCAAATTATATGTATTAAAACAGGGAAGAGAATAACAAGCGACAAAGTCAAAGATGTCGGAGCATGGACTTGATTTATATAAATTATTAGTAGGGAATTTTTATCCATTGTAATTATTAACATGGATCTGTTATCCAATTTCCTGATAATAATTGGTAAAACACGGTCCGTGGTAAAAAAAAAGGAGGCAATTGGTTTGTACTTTTCACTCAAATGTCTAAGTGGACGACTGGCCATCTTCATAATTTTCGGTAGGTTTTAGAGAGGTATATACTTGTATTTTTTGCTTTAGATACCTTGCAAGTAAGCTTTCAAAACTCTTTCATTCTAAAAATGAAAATTGTGAATTGTGAAAAGATATAGCTTAATTGATATGCATTTGCTAGAATATTATTTTATTTAATTCAAACGGTAATTATGAACTGTTACACATGCATATATACACAACATTATTGCTCGTCGATGTTTGTCTAAATTGATTATGTGCTTTTACAACACGCTATTTGTAACACCCCACTTCTATAACCAAAGTGCCAAAGAGTAATATAGGTAATATAGTCTTCTAATACGGGGAATGATGTGATAATGGGCGTATACACGTGAATATTCTCTTTGGGTTGAAATGGATACATATCTCAAATCATATAATACTTACCATTATGTATCTAGTGTCGTCACGAAGCAATAGACTAGTGTGGTTATTAGGAAAGAAAAATACATAGTAGATAAAAGAGATCACAGTGTCGAAATGTAGTGATTAAATACAAGCATCATATATACATAGTCTCACCAAGTCTATAAAATATCGGTCTCTAGCCCACTAGATGCATAACATTATAGTCGATGCATCATTATAAATATATAATCTTAGGCTACCAAAAATGCATAATGGAATTATCATCCTAACATGTATACAACTTCCAAAATGGTGTCCCACTAGTCAAGCTAGCTACTTTATCCTTGAAACTTAAATGTTTTAGACTAACCTGAGTATTATAAAAATAGCACATGGCTCAAGCTATCCAAAGAGTAATATTTGATTACAAACAGTGGCATATTGTAAAACAAATATCATATGCAAGTCATATGAATAAGCATCAACCAACAACATCCATCTAAGATAAGAATATGAGTGCCTCGACCTATAGTCCTAATGAGAGATTGAAACTCTCAACAGATTAGCTCTATGACGCATATATAATAATAGGATAAGCATACTCCAGGCAAGGTAAACATATAAAATAGCATAGTAATCGTGTATACAACAACTAATGCACACATGGTATTTGGTGAGAGTAATTTGGGTAACAAACTAATTTGAAGCCAGCGCCTAATGTCTCATGTAATTTCTGTAATGAGTTGCCTTTCCGACCATCAAATGTCGACAATAATGCATCTACGGTACTCACGAGCCGATCACTCAAGTGCCGAAAAGACAACTGTGAGAAAAAAAGAAAAAGAAAATGAAAAAAGGGACAAAAACATCATAATCCGATAATGGAACGATAATATATAATGTCAAAAGATAGTACAAAGTGTTACTCCACGATACACAACATTTCAAAGTTACAATCCTAAGCAGTATCATTGGTTTGGAAAGTTATAAAAGTGTCCTCACAAATGATGATATGTAGATTAATGTGATTAATGTGGTTAAAGCGGTTAGTAGTTTTTTAGCGAAGGACGTCCTAGAAATTATAGAGGGGACAAAATGAGGATATAGCATATAACAACGGAGGTGCAAAATGCTTCATTAGATATAAAACCAAATATTTAAGTTAATTTATTCTCATTCTCACATCTTTGGTATAAAAAAATAAATATTATTTTATCATATATAACAAAACCGAAGAATATCATGACTTACGTAGTCCTGATTTGGTGACTACAATAGATTTCTAACATATGTTGAGCACCTATGTCTTAAATTTAGGTATTTAACCTAACTTTGTTTCAAAAGACAACTAGTCAAACAATCTTTTTATATAAATATTGCTAAAAAAGATGCTTAAATACCTTTATTTAGCGAGTGTGGCGGAAAATAGCATGGCTTAAACTGGATCTACTATTTAATAGTGCTATAACGATAAAATATAGCGGTCGAAGAGCGCTATGTGCTAAAGCATGGATTCTTTAGTGCTTTAGCGAGGAAATAACTACATGGATATACATAATAGTAATGCGGTGGAAATAAAATACTACTGTAGGCGATGGAAGCATCTAGCTCATCTCCTGAAGCTCAAAGAATATCAACGAAAACTTGCATTTCTCATACTGCTCGAAAGAGCACACAGGAAATTAAGGGGAAGGTAAAACCTCAAGTTAGACATAAGTTTGGTGTGAGAAACTCAAGAAACATCTACAGATATAGCAGTATCTTTTGGGCCCGTTCAAATCACCGTAATGGTTTTCTCCTCAAAAGAACCAAAGCCATTTATTAAGTTAATAAGGTGGTATAATAGACAATGTATAGGATGTAGAATATAAATCAGAAAATAGTTATGTTGTTTGCATCTTACAACACAACAAGATTAGAAGTACAACTGAAACCGCTAAGGTACGTTCACATATGAATTTCCATGGAGGTTTCCTCGGTATATCAAGGTTGGCCTCCTAATAAGGATCATAAGATACCTTTCGAAATCACGCATATCTCTATATGGGTTGCGCAATTATGGATCTTAAGACTAATTTAACACTAGAGATGTGGGTGAATAACATTTTCTAACTTATGCAAATCTTTTTAATTTTCTTTCAAGAATTATATTAAATCACATCTTAAAAATGCTGAATTATACTAACAATCGGCCATAGAGCAATCATAGATAAAAATAAAAGTAATAAAGAAAAGAAAGGTTAGAGAGATGACACCACGGATTTTACACTGGTTCAGATTTCTCCTATATCTAGTCCCCTACAATTTCTTGTACGGATTTCTTTTCAAATACCAACTTTTAATCAGATAGAAAACAAATACAAAAATAATCTTGATTTTGAGGCTAGGAGACACGCCCTCCTGCATTCCGAGTTCGAGGTAAACTCACTTGAATTAACTAGGTTACAAGCACACCCAGTAGATTTGAATAGGCTACTAAGCATACTTACTTGATTTGAATGGGCTACAAGTACACCTAAACAAACATGAGTAGAGTTGATAATTGATAGTTGATAGCATCTTGGATAGCAATTTGATCTTTGAAATGACAGAGATATGTTTCGAAAATAGTAAGAAAGTGGCATCGAATCAATGCAATGAAGTAGAAATTGATTCTATATGATTTTCAAGAGAATGGAGTATATTTTTTCAAGAGAGTAAGAAGTGAGAAGAAAGTAAGTAGTTATTTGTTAAAAATTCATTTTGCCCTAATATATAGTGAATGAACAGACGTATCCATTCATGAAGGGTTATGTCGAATGGACACTTCCATTCAAAATTTGAAAAACCATTCGGCTGCATGTATGTCAACATATCATAATGTTGAACATATGCTAGTTAAAAATGAAGATTGTTTTCTTTGAAATGATTTTGAAAATTCTATAACTTATAAAATATTATTTCAAATATTTTTGAACGTAAAAAAACTTTGATAAAGTATTTAAAATATACTTTTGGAATTAAAGTAATTTATTTTTATTTAAATTATCAAAGATTGTAAATTGGAGATAGAGATCAGAAATTGCCATTAAGGACTATAACAATATTTACTAATGGCTCTATACGTTAAATTATAGATCTTTATTTCTTTCTCTTTGAAATCATGAGTCTTCATATTTTATCTTGAGTCTTTATACTGTACAGTCTTCGATTTAGCATAAATGTAATATTCTGCACTATATACATACAACTTAGCAAAACGTTAGTATCTATATTTTATATGGTTGTTGTCATTAAAATCAATAACTGAGGTATTAAAATATATCAAAAAGGTAAACGTAGCTGATCCTCGCCTATACACGTTATACTGATACCATCAACTCCTGGTTCCTACTAATCAAAATCATCCCTAGATATTCGGAGTTGATGTACCCTTTTAGGTCAGCTAAACCCCATGGCTATGCATCCTACTCTGTTTTCTTTCATTACCAATGGTGAAGTCATGTTTAACATGTAAAAACACAAGTCTTCATCACTTAAACAGATCTCGAACCTCTCTATGGATTCCAACATCTCGAACAATCCATGAATCACTCCATGGATCCAGCATAAGTCGATTGACAAATACTAACATTAACCTCTCCCTTGGTCTATAATACTTTCCTTCACAATCACTTCCAAAACATAGAACTCGTATATCAGTTTTGAGGTGGATTGTAGTAGGTAATACACTTATCTAATCTTGGACTCTTCAAAACTAAATCGGTTTTTTCGATTAACTCAATTTTGGTTTTTTTATAATCAAGGGAATGATATAAAGGAGTCCTCTCCAAGCGATCGCATATACACATATACTTTCTTATTGCATGTGATGATTTTTACAAATGAGTTCTCCTTGGGGATCTCAAACCATATCAATATGTCATGCTTACATATACTTAAAAAGTATATTTGGTCAAGTTCGATAGAAATAAAAATGATCGCATATGGAAACCAAGTCTCGTATACATATCGCCTTACACTATCCCTCATTCAAGAGTAAAGCTAGTAGGTTAGAACATTGTTTGCTTCTAAACCCTTCTCAAACATCATTTTTAACACTCACGGATCGGAGAAGTCTATTTTTTGGCTTTTCGAGTTAAATATAGGATTAAATACATTTCACAAATGAGTAAACACACAAAGCATGATTAAGCCACACAGGGTAGTTCTAATCCCTTTTTATTTAATTAATTCTTTTATTAATTAAAACTTCTTTGCAAGTACTTATATATATGTGTTTAAAATACTTTACAAAAGATAACATGCAAACTACTATTTCACTATTCATTTCTACTCTTTTCAATATTCAGAAATGTATTCATATTTTTATTCCAAATGGTATAAGAATATTCACAAATCTTAAATAAGATTTCACATATTTAAACGTTTAATTGAATGGGATAAAAAAATGTTATTAAAACACTATTCTATAAATTCAAAACCATTTTATACTTAACATTATCTTTAAAACATTCTTTTTAAAAATCTACTTATATTCACACTTATTTAACAAACAAATGTGCTTTTTAATAACTTCTCAAAACCATTAATCTTAGCTTAATGTTATAACAAAAGCACTTTATCCTTTTACAAAATAACCACTTTTCCAAACTTACATATACACATTAAAATTTCATAAATAATAATTAAAATTATATCTAAACTTCAAATCACTTTTAAAATACTTTAATTAATGTTATTAAACAATTCTAAAAAGATTGTAGAAAAATATTATTTTTAAATGTCATTCTAAACCATTTAAAGTTTCAAACAGCAAATGATAACATTTATAGAATTGCTATCAAAAGTTCTGAAATGCCAGAAAGTGTTTGAGATTCAGAGTATTGCAGATTCCTATTTATCCCATAAAACATGTTTTAAATTCTGCTATGTTCGATTCATTTTCAACATGTTAAACATTGATTTAAAGTCCAATTTTTTTACAATAAGTACTTTACTTGTAGTACTTAATAATTATACAGAAATACCCTTAAGGATGTCTTTCAAAATTATATTAAAAATCATCGAAACAAAGGCATTTACAAAGTGCATTCATAAAGACCTTTTTGTTTCTAACATTTACAACTTTGTTTCATAAGTTCTACAACTTTCCAAACTAATTCCTTGCTATCACAGACACTTATATATGTGCAAAGCACAACCAATATATATTATGTCACAATATTTTAACATACAAACAATTTGAACAAGTTTAAACACAAGCGACTCAAAGTGTTTTCATTGCGACTATCGATATATGAACTATTCCATACCCATTCCAAATTCAACATACAATCCAAATAACTATATATATGTACAATGTCAAGGCCATACCATGTTATAAATGATCATAGTAGTGTTGATATACATATTAGAGTTGTCATTTGCTTTCAAAAGCATGTAAGGTCCAAATTTGTAACTTTAATTAGTTAAGGAACTTTATATTTTAAATAAGAAAATCATATCACTTTACATACAATCGAATGGTGATAAATCTCACTCAAAAACTAGCTAACACAAAGCACAAGCCACTACCAAAAGCTCACTTCCTACCATAACCAAAAAAGTATTAATATCCACCACATTTGCTTCATTTTGCCTCAGTTGAGCTCCTAGGCCCCCTTTTAGCTCACAGCCATGTTTGTAGGGGATTATGTGTTCTTTTTCTACCATCTTTAACTTGGCATTCTTGCTTCCTACATTGCCTTAGGCCTCTAGCCAAAGTTTGGTGAAGTTTGAATTTAATTTGCTATGATCTTAGAGATTAAAGAGAAGATAAGAGCTTAGAAGTTAAGTGCTTTACTTAGAGAAATTAACAAATGGATTAAATGAAACTCATGGGGTGCTTTCATAGGCTTTGCTAAGAGGTTGCAAACCACCTCATACCTTCTAATGTGGTCGGCCAAGGAAGCTTCCCCCCTCATGCTTCCGCTTTATCACATCAAATCACCATCCCTTCCTTTACTAAATTCCCAAACCACCACCATTCATAAATGTCTCCAATGACATCATCAAACATTATTTTGGGCCTAAATCATAAAATATTTTTAGCTTTTGATTAATTACATTTAGAAATTTCCAAAAAGTTTGAATAACTTTTATCGATTGTAAACTGTTTATCGATATAATTATTTGTGGTCACATTATCCGAATTTCTTCGAAGTACTTGTTTTTGTAAACATTTTCAAATTTTTTTTACCATCACTGGTTATTAAATAAAAGGGTATTAACAAGATTGCAAATCCAATTTAATCACATTAAATCCATATTCAAATATTTAAATATGAAGGGTTCAAAATTTCGAATGGTTACAATCATCGTAATTCTTATAAGACTATACACTTGAACAGTCATCAAAAATTAATATACCTAAGTTATCTAGATGGGTGACTGACATATTGTAGCATATCTCCAGAAAACACTAATGACCACAACATGTTTCCTTTAGTCCCTTAGTTGCTTTTCAAATTGCGACATCCATCTACAGGTCATAAAACATGTTGCAAGACTACATTATGCATTGGTCACGATTCATGCTTGCCCTTGGTAACAAATTGTTGATCATATATGACGTTTGAGTAATGACTCTAATGAGGGTAATAACCCCAGCCTCGATGCTCAATATGATTCACATCACGGATCCATGGCAAGACCCTGCAATTAAGACCATTAGGATTGACATTAGTCCATCTTGTGGTTTCTAATCACGTGATCTCCATAGTGGTGCAAACCATATGACGTAGATTCAAATACTATCTCGATTCAATATGTCTTAATGAGTGTAGCATCAATTAGTTATTCTCAACTCCACATAACCAACTCAAAGTCCTTGGAGAGATAACATCCCTCAATTGTCAAACTCAATTAGTCACCTCTAGAAAATTTCTGACACCCTTAACCCTTACGTAAGTGACATTTACTTACTAGAAACCAATCAAATATCACTTGAACGTCCCATAACACTCAATGTTATTCAACTATTTTCTATAGCTCATAAACTACACTCTCATCATTCTATTATTTCTATATAACAAATCCAATGAATAATTAGAGAAATATTACTGAAAGTCTCATATTAAATGGTATTATAACTCCATTTATTCAAATTCCTTATTACATAAAAAATATAGTTAAATGCAAATAAAGTTATAATAGAGATTTCATTTACATAAAAATATTTTTACTTCTTCCAAAAACTTTCTTTATAATTTATAGTCAAAGTAAACATCTCTATGTTTGAAATACAAAGTGGTCATTTTGAATGGAAAAAATAATTTATAAACTCTCTTTCATACTTCAAAAATTATGAGAACTCTTTTAAAATCATGTAATGATTCTTTAAAAAGCAATCTATGATTTTCTAGAATTTATTTAGATTTTTAGATAAATATTTAAACCTAAAAATCAATTTCCATTTGATTTAAATGGATAGACCTTCTACTATTTTATTTTGGCTGCATGAACTCATTTTCACAGAATAACTTCATACTACGGAAATGTCCAATTTCTATTTTCGAATTTTATTCCTTCTGAATTTTTTTTCCCTTTTGAATAATACATATAGGAAACCTAGAGCATATGCTCCTGGTCTGGTTGACCAAAGCTATCAACTAGTGACTTATGAGCGGTCGACCACTCATGCTAGAGGGGTCGATCGTAAGGTCATGACTTGAAGCATATTGCTTTAGGTTTGCCCACTCATGGCCGTTTGCACCACTTCCCCTCACGATTGAACCCTTTTTTGGCACAAAAATAACATCCATTCAACACCCAAATCCATGCCAACAATCAATGTATACCGAACGTATATGAAGGGTTTGAAGGTTTATGATAAAGGGTTCATTTTCATTTTCATTTTAAAGAGCAAGAACATTTCATTAATAGAGCCATTTCTAGCATAATCAAATAATAACAAGAGACATTCACACATCAGACATTGCATTTAAACATAGATATATGATTGAAACATCACTCATCTGAATTAGAAGTAAATTCCTAGCTTGAAAATTCCTTCTGCTTCTTTTTATTCCCCTTTCTTCACTACCTACAAAATTTCCAAGCCAAACCAAATCCATATTGAAATGCTTATATATTGATTTGGTAATGTTATTTTAGTTTTTTTGATTTTTTTTAATGAAGAGGTTAGGGTTTTAATTATTGGGGGAATTTTAAAATGACTTTTAGGCTAAATGAAAAATGAGCTAAGGGAAAGATATTTGATGAAGTGTGGAAGTCTTCAGAGTAACCAAGAAAAGTCTCGTGGTTGTAATTGCAAGTGATTTTTAGGCCATTTAGGCCTTAATTAAATCCCTAATCGCTTTTTTGTTCATTCTTTCAGTTTGTCATTAATTCCACACTAAACTCAACTCAATTAAAACCACAAATAAAAATTATATTTGTCTTAGCTAATTCTAGCTCACATATTTATGTTAAGCAAGTCTTTATTAGAAATGAAAAGAAAGAGAGTGAAACACTAATAGAAATATAGACATGTTCACCTTTAAGCCTATATATCAAAATACATGTATGTTATATAATAACATATAGTCTTCCCAAAGTGTCCATTTTCCTACTAAGTATTAACTAATTCTAGCTTTATTTTAATTAATTGTCCCCTAACTTGGCTATGATACCGACGATAACATCTCACATTCTAAAACCAAAGATGGAACCCAATATGATGCAGTCATCTTTGAATTAATCTTTTAATTGCATAATAAGTTTGATATATATATATATATATATATATATATATATATATTAATCTAAGTGAACAGAACAACGAAAAAAATTTCATTACACAAAATAGACTTTACATTTTTTTCATACATCCCAATTCGTGGTCATATAGAGATAGAATATAAATCATTATATATTAGCATTAAAGATCCAACATGCAGTGATGCCAAATCTTTGTAATCCCTTATACTAAAATAAATATTGCACTACACAATGGAATTTAAACTACAATACAAGATAATAATAGAAAAGCCTCATGCCTATCTTTGTCTTCAAAAACAATCTCAGTAAGAAACTTATCTTCGGCTGGTAACTGGAACCAAAGAACCTATAAACTAGTTTGCTCAAAGAATACCCATGAATTTATAGGGAAATAACAATAAACACACGGGTCAGACATAAGTTTGTATGAATAATATCATTTCCCATCGTAGATCCTTCGTCGGTGGGACTATGTCACTAAAGCACGCAATGGGTTTTCCCTCACACTAGCCTCGGTCACACAATCAATATAAGACTATCATAAGTCCAAATCACAACATAATATGTTAATTTAAACATACATAACATGTCTCAATAATACTATACCCGAAACTATCTTGGGTTTAGGGTCTCGGCAAACACAATACTAAGCATGTGATGATTTTCAAGTTTAGGCAATATTATTGTTAGAAGTATCATTAGTTTCATGGATTATATCTTTTATACCATAAGTTACAACACCAAACAATTCCAATTATTCTTTTCTTGACTTTATACCATAAGGTACATATCCCCCCTGGTTTCTATTATTCATTTAGCAATTTTATACTATGAAGTACAACTCTATGCAGCCTCTTTGTCTTTACGTTTATACTATAAAGTACAATGTTAAGTAGTCTTTGCTCTTTATTTTATAATGCAAAGTACAACCCTATGCAATATTGGTTCTTTATTTTGTACTGTAAAGTACAACCCTATGCAGTTTTGGTAAATCTTATTTACTTAAACTTGAACCTCTTAAGAGAGTTACAACCACTCTTGCAAAAATGTACAACACATACCACATCCCTACGAAAGTCGAATGCCAAACCCTACTCCTTAAAGTAGGTGCATTCAAGTGTGCGTCCCCACTTAACGTCAATAGACCTTCCGAACCCGCATTCTAGTAAGTTCTTACGTTACCTTTTAAGGCATCTCCAGTGGATTTCAGGCTGAATATTCAGCCCGTAACAGGGCTAGGATATGCAGTGGCCAGGGGGGCATCAGGCGCCCATTTAATGGACGCTTGAACATCCCCATTCCCTTTTACGTTTTTTGCTGGGGAGGGGTGACCCTGGCGCCCATTAAATGGGCGCCAAGGCTTAAGCGCCCAATAAATGGCGCTCAAGCCCAATTTAGTTTTCTGAATCAAAAACCGAATATTAAGCTTAATATTCAAGGCTAAACTGATGACTGAGGGAACATTCTGTAATAATCAAGGCTGAATTCGAACCACTGGAGATGCTTTTAGGTATCCTTAACTTTCAATACCTCACTTGATTAATCGTTTATTAGGTCACGATAGCTGTTCATTTAACTTCTTTAGGCTCACAACGTATCTTTGGCTATCATAAGATTTAGGTTTCGGTATTAGCTTTTTTTCAAAAGCTAATAGGCCTTGATATTGACTCTCTCCAAAAATCAATACGTTTTGGCTATCAAATCACTTTCCTCGGGTTTTGTCCTGGAGAAGCCTGGTTCATACACTCTTGTTAGGAACATCGTAGTTTGGAACGTGCCTCTGGAAACCATCGACTGTCACCTTCGGCTATACTCTTACTTAATTCATTTACTTAGAACTCCCCTTAGTATTTCTTATTTCATGTTCTATTTTTACCGACATTTCTATTTCTAAGCCAATTTTCTTTATTTATTTAATACATGGATTGCTTCAAAAATTCATATCTATATTTCTTAGTGAAAAGCTAATTTTCAACAGTAGTTTAAAAGTAAATTTAAATATAAAATATTAAAAAAATGAGTCTAAAAAATAATATGATATCTTAAAATTTGTATCCACGTTGTATTAGGCCTGCGTACTTTATTTCAACTAGCACGTTTCTTCAACAAATAATATATGATATCTTAAAATTTGTATCGCATTGTAGTAGGTGTATTAATAATATATAACATCTTAATATTTTAGCTCGATCTAAGTTATTTGATTTCTAAATGCACGGAATATTTTTAAAGTACTTAATTAAGACCGAAGATAAATTAAGCACCAAATAACACATGATATCATATACTTAATTTTTGGAAACCACTAACAAATTCATACGATTAAATTGCTAACTAAAAAATAAATAGATTTTCAGTTCAACACAGTCATTTGAGGTATAATTCTACAAGCTAAAACCTGATTTAGAAAATGAAAAACACAACAGAACTTGGTAGTTGAAACATCAATGCGTTGGATATGTAAATTAGACAAATAGGGTAAACGTTGGTTAAAAATCAAAAATACAAGATGCGATGTCATATCTGTTATAATATATTTAAATAATATGGGTGGATATGCTAAATAGTCAGGGACAGTATTATAATTTTCATTAGATTTGGAGTCTATAGATATAAAGCTCATTTTTATTATAAATGTATCTGAAATAAAATGTCTTCTCTCTTTAATAACTTGTTCTTATTTTATTTTGTAACACACTATCAGCACGAGATGCTCTTATGTTATCAAGTTCGATTATTATTCCTTTAACTAATTTTGTTTTATGTGAAATATTTATATCATTTACATATGAAATTCATTCATTTATTTCACATACTCACAACTTTATTCTTATTATCAAAGATCTGCAAATTTTAGTTTTGTTTTTCAAACTTTGTTCACGTTCAGATATTTACCTTTTTTGTTTAATTCGAGAAGAGTTTGAACAAATAAAAATGTGATATTTTTTCTTGACACATGCTTTTACTCAGTTTCACTAGGACAACAAATAACAGGTACACGTTTATTTTATTTTACCTGGTTAAATGGCTAGCTATTATTAATACCTAATAATTAGTTATTACCTATTCTTCTGGCTATTCTACTTCTCAATATGAAATTATATATATATATATAGTACATGCAGATTCCTCATATAACGACATATCTACTCTATTTCTCTGAATATCAGACCTAAGGTATTAGTTCTTCTTATCTCTAAACCTTTTTTTATTAGATCTCTGTACTTTTTCATTAAAACTGCATGGAGAGATTTGCGATACCTTTATTTTATCGTTTCAAGACCTCAACTCACTATTATCCTGATCTTTTGTATTACGATATTTGTATAATGCACCTGTTCTTCTTACTCATTAAATTATCCTGATCCTTTGTACTTTGTGCAATGCTTAGCTTCACAAATTAGACACTTACCCTGCATCTATTAGTTTTAATCAATTACTTCACTGGTATGTAGCCTCCAGCATAAAACGTTAGTCGGATTATATACTAGCATTGTTCTTTGTATTTGTTCATGCTCCTTTCTTATAACCATTTATTCTTTTAAAACTGTATCGTTGATTCAATCTTAGCTAGTAAATATACTAAGGACATTTGGTAGCACATGGTACGTATGGATCAATGATATAGAGTGCTATCATTTATGAAAATTAGGAATATGTTAGTCTATTTAGTTGTTAACCTACTACTTAATATGCATGTAATTCTTTCTTACAACCCTGATCAATTTGAAATAGTAGGTTCTATAAAGTCGGTACAAAGGCATTGATATCCACATATACTATTAGTTGGATAACCTATAATTTCCTAAATTCAGGCATGTAATAGCTTGCCATGAAATAATATACCAATACAATTATATATCACGAGACATTTTGTTTCAAAAATATAATTTTCTTATTTGGGAATGTAAGCATGTATCCATATTATCTGATTTTATTTTTCAATAGAATAACATATTAATGATTTTAGTTTTCACCACTTATTTGGAAATGCGAGCATATACCACGTTCTCTGTAACTTTTCGCAATGAGCGTTATTTTTCCTCTATGTACAATGTTCTTAGTAATCTAAATAGTGAATATAGGGTATTATCTTCTCTAGTTTAATTCCAAAGCTGATTTTGAATTCTGGATGCTGTTGAAACTGTCAGAGTACATCGTATATACACATGTAATTTTACATGTTACATACTGAAATTAGAACAAAATTGCTAAATTAAGGAGTTGAAACACGATTCATATTGATCTGTTAGTTCATATGCATCTGATAATGATGCCCATACTGATATTTATGTATATTATAAATATTGATGATAAACAGAAGCTGCACAACCACGTAATTCGTGCAATATTCTTCAATGTATTCAAACTGTTAACATGATTTCAACATAGTTTGCATGTGTTAAACATTTTGGATGAATTTTGTTTAATGTTACATTGTTTCTATTAACAAGATTTCAGCTAGTTTCTGTATTCTATATCTTGTGATTACCAGTTTCCTACCTTCAACAAGTCTCGATTTTTTTACACCACTCTGTAAATATTTTCATCTTATGCATTTTTTTTTATGTATAGTTCACAAAATGGCAAACATGGCTAAACTTGAATTCAAAGCTTTGACATATCTAGAGATAACTATTTATCATGGATATTGGATGCTGAGATCCACTTACAATCTCAATGCTTAGAAAATGCCATTAAAAATGGTAATAATATGTCCCAGTAGGACAAAGCAAAGGCTCTAATATTTTTACGACGCCACATCCACGATGATCAAAAAATAGAATACTTAACGGAAAAGGATCATCTCCACTTGTGGAACTCCCTGAAGGAGCGTTATGACCACCAGAAGACGGTTATACTTTCAAATACTAGGCAAGAATGGTTGAACCTGAGGTTTCAAAACTTCAAATCTGTAAGAGAATATAATTATGCTATATTTAGAATTACTTCTAAACTTAAATTATGTGGAGAAAAAGTAGATGATGCACAAATGCTTGAAAAGACATTTTCAATGTTTCATGCCTCAAACATACTCCTGCGGCAGCAATAACGAGAGCGTCATTTTACAAAATATTCTGAACTCATAGAATGTTTATTAATTGCTGAGAGAAACAATGAATTGCTTATTAAAAATCACTCCTCAAGACCAACTGGTTTGGCTGCGTTACCAGAAGTTAACGCTAATTTTGCCCACTCCGGTAGAGGCAAAGGTCGAGATAGAGGACGTGGTCATGGTCATGGACGTGGATATAACTCCAGCAGAGGTGGTTATGGTGGTTTTAAAGGCAACAAAACCATCAACTTTAAAAAGCAACAAAATAAAAATGAGCCTAAAACGACTAATGATTTTACTTCAGAAAATAAAAGCATCATGAGAAAGTCTGTTACAGATGTGGACACTATGGTCATTGGTCGTGTATATGTAGATCATCAAAGAAAACAGTCGAAGAATACCAACGTTCGAAGAATATTGAAACAAAATACACTAAAGGATTGTTTGATAACACTAACTTGAAGTTAGATGATTTCTTCGAAGATGATGATGGAAATTTCATAAATGATAAAAACCTCAATGCGATGATTAATGATATGACCGATTTGATCAACTAGAAGTAACCTGAAGCTTGTTGTTTGGTTTTCCATTTTTTAGTTAGTTTGAATTTGATTTTTGTTATTTTTATTATTCTAGAACTAGTTGAAATAATGTTCATCGGTGGATATTGATTTGATTAGTTAGCTTTGTTTATTTATTTAAGTTCAGAATTATTTCAATAATTGACTAACTGTATTGTCTCTAATTCTTAAGGTATGGACCATCAATACTTGAATGATGATATATTCCTACTAGACAGTGCAACTACTCATACGATTTTGAAAAACCAAAAGTTTTTCTCTGAATTTTCTAAAAAGATTTCAGCTAAAGTTTCCACCATAGCTGGATCTGCCATTATAATTGAAGGGTCCGAAAGAGCCCATATAGAATTATCAAATGGTACACATATCTTCATTCAAAATGCATTATACTCAAACAATTCTAAAAGAAATCTGCTAAGCTTCAAGGATATAAGATTGAATGGTTATCATGTTGAAACTATAAATGAAAACAATAAAGAATATTTTTGTATTATTTTTAAAATTGAAAGCCAGAAGCTTATTTAGAAAAAATTGGAACAATTTCAACTGGATTATATTTCACGAAAATTGGCATAGTTGAATCTCATTCTATAAACATGAGCGAAAAGCTCACAAATACAAAGACATTGATTCTTTGGCATGATCGTTTGGGCTACCTTGGGTCAACCATGATGCCTAAAAACGCTAAAAAATCAAACGGGCATGATTTATCAAACCAATTGAATTTACCAAGCGATTATTTATGTGCTCCATGTGCACAAGGAAAGTTAATCACACGACCTTCATATAGTAAAATCACTTCTGAATCTCCAACATTTCTACAAAGAATTCGAGGTGATATATGTGGCCCAATCCATCTAGAATGTGGACCATTTAAATATTTTATGGTATTAATTGATGCATTAACTCGTTGGCCACACGTATGTTTGCTTTCTACAAGAAGCATGGCATTTGCCAAATTACTTGCTCAAATAATCAAATTAAGAGTGCACTTCCCTCAGTATCATATTAAAGCAATTCGACTAGATAATGTAGGAGAGTTACTTCTCAAGTATTTGATGATTACTGTCTATCATTAGGAATTGAAGTTGAACATCCAGTAGCTCATGTTCATACTCAAAATGGTCTGGCAGAATCGTTAGTTAAGCGTTTGCAACTTATTGCAAGACCGTTGCTTATGCATTCAAAGCTACCTGTTTCAGCTTGGGGACATGCAATTCTACATGCATCAAAATTGATTAAAATTAGACCAACGGCTTATCATCGATTTTCACCATCACTACTTTTAACTGGATCCCAACTAAATATTTCACATTTACGAAAATTTGGTTGCGCTGTGCATGTGCCAATTAGTTTCCCACTTCGTACTAAAATGGGTCCTCAACGTAGGTTGGGAATTTATGTGGGATTTGATTCACCATCGATAATTCGTTATCTTGAACCTCTCACGGGTGATGTCTTCACTGCAAGATTTTCAGACTGTAAATTTAATGAGATAATCTTCCCGCCGCTAGGGGGAGGAAAAACCGTTCCAATAGAATGGCATGAAATATCATGGAATAATCCATCCATGTCTCATTTAGATCCACGTACCAAACAATGCCAATATGAAGTACAAAGGATTTTGCATCTTCAGAATATCATAAATCAAATGCCTGATGCATTCAGTGATGTTGCAAAAATAACTAAATCCCATATTCCTGCAGCAAATGCACCAGTTAGAATTAAAATTCCAAAAGAACCAAAAGTAGCAAATGAATCTAAAGCAAGACAAAAACGTGGAAGACCAATTGGTTCAAAAGAATTGGCGCCTAGAAAAAGAAAGTCTAACGAAAAATCATCAATTGATAAACCTTCAGAAGAGGTTATAAATGATCTAAAAGATGACTTAAATGAAAATCCCAATTCTCCAAAGAATGCCGAAGAAACTATTATCCCAGAAGAAATAATAGAAGCTTCCTAAAATAAAATGGTACCTAACAATAATGAGATCTTAATATTTTACACAAACTATAGAGAAATGTGGGATCGAAGTAAAATAATAATTGATGATGTATTCTCATTTGCAGCAGCTACTGAAATAAATGAAAGTCAAGACTATAATGAGAATAATGATAATGAACCAACTAGCATAAATGAATGTCGAAGAAGACATGATAGGCCAAAATGGAAAGATGCTATCCAAGTTGAGCTAGATTCACTTCAAAAACGTGGTGTGTTCGGAACAACAGAGAAAACACTAGAAAATGTTAAACCAGTTGGTTATAAATGGGTATTCGTCAGAAAACGAAATGATAAAAATGAAGTTGTGAGATACAAGGCATGACTTGTCGCATA
Source organism: Allium cepa (assembly GCA_030765085.1). NCBI lineage: Eukaryota > Viridiplantae > Streptophyta > Magnoliopsida > Asparagales > Amaryllidaceae > Allium > Allium cepa. Next base: position 21,231,268 of record CM060936.1, on the reverse strand, counting down.
AGGTTTTCTATAGAGACCGGGTTTTGATTTTAAAGAAACATATTCTCCTGTTGTGGATGTCATAACATTTAGATATAAGATTAACTGATGTTGTGACAGCTTATCTTTACGGTGAATTAGATATAAGTATTTACATGAAGATCTCAGAGGGATATAGATTGCCAGAAGAAAAATCGAAGTCGATGTACTCATTAAAACTGAGGCAATCACTATATGGTTTGAAACAATCTGAAAGAATGTGGTATAATCGTCTTAGTGAATATTTGGTAAAAGCCGGATATAAAAACAATCCCATTTGTCCTTGTGTCTTTATAAAGAAATCGGTAAAGGGATTTGCTATTTTAGCAGTTTATGTTGGTGATATAAATTTGATTGGAACTCCAGAAGTGATTGATGAAACAATAAATTACTTAAAGAAAGAATTTAAAATGAAAGATCTTGGAAAAACTAAATATTGTCTCGGTCTACAAATCGAGCATAATACTAATGGCATACTGATTCATCAATCAAATTATATTGAGAAAATTCTAAAGTGCTTTCAAATGGATAAAGCATATCCACTTAGTAAGCCTATGGTTGTCAGATCTTTGGATATTAAAAAGGACTCTTACCGTCCAAAAGAAGATGATGATAATGTGCTTGCTCCAGAAGTACCATATCTTAGTGTCATTGGTGCATTATTATATTTAGCCCAATGCACGAGACCAGATATTGTATTCTCAGTAAATCTTCTAGCAAGATACAGTTCAGCACCAACAAAAAGACATTGGAATGGTATAAAACATATCATGAGATATCTTCGTAGAACGACAAATTAAGCTTATTTTATTCTGACGTAGGTAATAACCCAAATCTAGTTGGCTATACTGATGCGGGTTATCTTTCTGATCCACATAAAGAAAAATCACAAACTGGATATGTGTTTAGCAACGGTAATGCAGCTATTTCGTGGCAATCTACAAAGCAAATGTTGGTAGCAACATCATCCAACCACTCTGAAATACTAGCACTACATGAAGCAAGTCGAGAATGTATTTGGTTAAGATGATTAATTGAGCATATTCGAAATACATGTCAACTCCCTTCAGCAACAGAAGGATCAACTATTATTTATGAAGACAATGCAGCTTGCGTAGCTTAGATTCAGGCAGGTTACATCAAAGGTGATAGGACGAAACATATTTCTCATAAGTTTTTCTTCACACACGAACTACAAAAGGACAATAAAATAGAGGTGAAACAAATCTAGTCTCAAGAAAATCCGACTGATCTATTAACAAAAGCACTTTCAAATTCAAAGTTTCAGAAGATGGTGTATAAAATTGGTATGCGTTGGATGCATTAACAAACTAACTGAATAACGCGTTATTGTTGAATATACAAGTATATAATTTTTGTTTGATGATAATAAACATATATATATTCCTTTAAATGTATTTGTTAATGTACTATTTTATTTTCACATAATTAAATAAATATTTGCTGAATAAAATAAATAACACAGAATTTAAATTCAAGACATTTTATTCAAACAAATATTTATTACAATTTTAAATAGTACAAATTTGTGCTCTCATGATATATACACAAATTTCAATTACAATACATTTCAATCTACATAATTGTCCTCACTACATATCACTCGTTCGCTCAAAATTGATCTTCAACTTCATTTCAGATTGAATCCAGCATCTGCAATCTCCAAAATAAACACTGACGTAGTTAAATAGAAAAGAAAATATTTTTGCAGTGCAAAATAAATTGTGAATTTGAAAATATTAATTGCCTTAGTTATTTGGGCTTCTCATCATTATTTAAATTTGAATTCATCATACAAAACCTTTGTGACATGCATAGTACCAAGGTCGTGCACACCGATATACACTTGATAAAATTACCGGGACTGGTGAGCACAAGGTCATACCCAATTAAAATCTGGGTCCGCCTTAAGTGAACACGATACGAGCAAATTATCAGATGAAAGAAAATAAAAGGATTCGAACCTTATATAAACAATCAACATCGTCAAAGAATTCAACACCGTGGTGGCCAAGGAAGTCGAAATCAAAGCTGTGAGAATAAAGCAACGAAAATATAGGAATTGAAAAGGTCAGAAATCATCACAAACATCAAATCACAATCAAATGGCCAAGTTGAAAATTATCAGATGAATATACGAACGAAAATATAGGAATTAGAATCATATAAAACTCAATCATCCTCGGCCGTAAAAATTCATTCGAGTTCGAGCTAAACAGAGAACAATAATCATTCAACTCGAATCAAGATCGAGTTCAAGCATTCAACCAGAAAAGCAAAAGAGCAAAAATTACATACCGAAGCCTTTTCGAACTCGATCAAATTTGAAGCAGTCAAAGTAAATAAAAGAGACCATCGATTGACAAACAAGGAATGCTGAATCATATATTCAATCGTGCATTTAAAGTCGACGTCTTCAAATTGCACAGAAACCATAATTATTCAAAGAGGAAACGAATGAGAACAAGAAACCATTTTTACAGAAGCAAAGCGGGCCATAGAAAAATAGAAAGAAAACAAAAGAGATATAACACTTAGTCTTTTTGGTCGGCTTATTCTAAATTCTATTGGGCTTAATATTTAAAAATTAGAGTTTTGAGTTTTTAGTTGTTTTTAAATTTGTATTTTTTCCTTTAAGTAGTTGTAGTTTCTAGTCGGCGAGTAGAGGACGAACTACGATGGTGTAGTTCGAGAATTCGCAACTTAGTGGCTGAGTTGTGGCAGGGTTTTGAGCATAGAGTTAAGGTTAGTCGATAGCGGGTGTCGCGAGTTTACGTGTGTAAGCGTCTAACTGCTTAATTTATAGTAGAAACCTTAGGGGCAGCACGTAGGCAGGGTTTTGTCGAAACTGGGTAAATTCTGTGTTGTTCTACGTCTGCATTTATTATTCAGCTATTTTCTGTGCTGCTATAATTCTGATATATCTGTGTTGAAAATATTTTACAAATTTCCGCATTAAATTTTTATAATTAATAGTATCACCCTATCCACCCCCCCTTTATGATGAAATCGATCCTACAAGTGGTATCAAAGCTAGGTACAAAAGCCATTTTTGTTTTAAAAAGATTGATTTTTCAAAGACCAATTTTTTTACATATTTGAATTTTTTAAAACGGCTTCTGTTAATGTTTTTACTGTGGGTCGGTCCAATATTATTCCTCCTGTTTTTAATGGAACGGATTTTTTGAGCCAGAAATTAAAAATGGAATTTTATTCAAAATCTGTTAATGTTAAATGTTGGGACATTATTGAAAATGGGTGTGATATAACAGACGAGAAAATCATCTCGATTAATGCTCTTGCTATGCGTATATTATATTCTCATATTAATCAAGATAATTTTAACTTTATCTCTCGTTGTGAAAGTGCACAGGAAATCTGGAATACTTTTGGTACATTATATGGTGCAAAAGTCAATAGTAAGAAATCCTCCATAATCGACACAGAAACATGCTTACGAGGATTAACAAAAAGTGGCAGTGATGATGATGATGATGATGAAGATGAACCAGCTGAGCTGGCATTACTAATGAAGAGGTTCAAAAGTGGAACCGCAAATACAGAAATCCAGCTGTAAATCAAAAATTGATAAGCAAAATATTCAAAGCACTAGACAATCCAGAAGAACAGGAGATCATCTGTCACAAGTACAACAAACCTGGACACATCAAGCCCAATTTTCCTCGAAGTCGACACGGCGCGAAAAGAAATCAAAATGGAGAAGTTTTGCAGCCATGTGGAATAAAAGTGATAATGATTATAAAAGCACTAGCAGTGAGATTATGAAAGGAGATATGTGCCTTCAAGGTGATATAACTGATAGCGATGATGATGAGCCAAGCGAGGTATCAAAACTTACTCAATAAGAATTACTTATATATTTCCACGAAGTAAATGACTGTTTTGAACGCATTAGGGGAAAATATTCCAAAATTGAATCACAAAGAGATAGTTTGATAGAATCAAATAAACAGCTTAATCAACGGGTTAAAAACTATCAAACTAAGAGCCCTAAGTATAATAGGTGTCCAACATTCGAAGAAGAGATTAAAAAATCAGAAATCAAAATTAAATTGCTTGAAAATGATATTCTGATTTGAAAGAAAGTGAAAATACTCAGAGAGAAAATTTAATTAAAAATTGCATACAATTATTGAATGAAAATATATCCCTCAAAACACAAGTCCAACAATTGTCTACGACTCTAGAAAAATTTTCAAAAAGTGAAAGATCGTTAAATATACTTTTAGGAAAACAAACTGTTAATGCAGATAGACAAGAATTTGGATATAATCGTTCAGAACATGATAGAGGTGAAATTAAATAAGTCAATTCCGTGTGCACAATTTGTAGAAAATTTGGACACAATCAAAATATTTTTTGGTATAAACCCATACACGTGAAAACCATACCGATTTGGGTTTCAAAAGACAAAAATATAAAATCTCTCAAAGTCAAACAAATTTGGGTGCCAAAAGGAACGTATATAAATAGTTTTGGGTCAACTTAAACATATTCTTCAAAATTATTTGCCACTAACAATCATGGACCTATAAAAACAAATAGGTCACAAAAAACTTTTCTCGTGTAGGTGTAGTGGCGGGCTAAGGAACTACAATAGTGTTACTTGGATTCTGGCTGTTCCAAGCACACAACGAGCGACAAAGCAAAGATTCCTTAGCCTAGTATAAAGGTGATAGAATTACAATGGACAACAACGAAAAATATCATAAAACAGGTAATGGTATATTTATTTTGAACGATATATTAAATATGATAATCTACACCGTAATCTGAATTAAATCAGCTAGTAATGTAAGGATGAAATGAATGATGATTTTGATTCTGACTTATTCAAAATATTGACCAATCGTCTTTTAACCATAGATTTTCTTAGACTAATGATGATGTTTTATTGATTGCTGATTACTCACGATACACGTGGATATATTTTCTTATCCTATTGCTTCGAGATCTGACACTATGATCATTGTTTGATCATTTACACAGCTTCAATTCAAATTCAAGAGAACTTCATTTAAAAGCTGTTAAAAATGATTTTAAGAAATTTGTTGAAACTTCACAGTCTGGTCTATAACATTCAATTAATGATAATCCCGAGTGAAAGAAAAATTCAGATGCAAATTACATTGGTAATCTAGTTGATAGAAAAATTTCTAGTGGAACGTGATTTATGTTGAGACATTCAGTAATTGCATCATTTTTCAAAGAAAAAAATCTGTATATTTTTTCATTTCAAATGATTTTCAAATTAGCAGACATTTTTCTTTTATAAAACTCCTTCTAGAAAATCATTTTTGTTGACCTTATTTCAGATTAGTCATTTTGGAAAATTTGATTTTATAGTTATTTTTGGATTCGATTTAAATAACTATGTTGACTAGTCTGACTCCCTACTGATTATCTAAAAGATAAATAGTGATTGAAAAAGTGAATTGTATTGATATTAATCATATACTATACTTGAGATGGTATAATTAGTAAATTTCTTTAGAAATTTAAACAAGAATTATAAACACTTTTTGTTCGTAAAAATTCCATGACCATTTCTATTTCTTTCATATTTCTATCGACCATCACTCATCAAAATTCAATATAGTTTTTCAATATATGGTATTTTAAATAGGAAATCATTCGTTTTTCATTTCATTATTTTTTTAACAAATAAAAACATCCAAAGTATTCACTCTCATTTAACAGTCCTCATGGTTATGCATGGGTGAATTACTTGAAATTTTTTATTTGCTTCCATGCTCATTTAAAAGTCCTCACAGTTATGCATGTATGGAACACATATTAAATTGATTAATTAAACAGACAAGTTGATTCTAATCTCATTTAATAGTCTTCACGGTTATGCGTGGTCAGAAGATACTTGAATTCATTTAAAAAAATTAGAATACTACTACTCTCATTTAAAAGTCCCAAACGGTTATGCATGGTTAATAGATATTCAAATTCCTAGTATAAATACACCGCAAATAGACAAGACTACATGGTTTTATATGATGAAACCATTACTATCATTCTAAAGTGGAGTATGCGCCAAACATAATATTTATGATTTTTGGTCGATTTTTTTTATTGAAATTTAATATTATATTCGACTGAGTTTTAATGTTATATTAATATCTGTCACTTTATTTCTATTTTTCTAACACTACTACTCTTTTGCTGCTAACAAAAGAGGGGGAGAAAAGTTAAAATTTTGTCAAATAAAAGCAAATAAAGGTCAAATATTGTATATGCATTTAAAGCAAATAAAGGTCAAATATTGTATATGCATCTAAAGCAAATAAAGGTCAAATATTGTATATGCATCTAAAGCAAATAAAGGTCAAATATTGTATATGTATCTAGGCTCATTTGCATACTTTTATTTATTTACATGCATATATGAAGGGGGAGCTTTGCGTAGAAAGGAGCATTCAATTAGGGGGAGCAAATAGAATGATCAAATACATTTAACAAACTCAAAATCTTAAATATATGTTTATTATCATCAAAAGGGGAAGATTGTTGAATATGCAAGTATATAATTTTTGTTTGATGATAATAAACATATATATATATATATATATATATATATATATATATTCCTTTAAATGTATTTGTTAATGTACTATTTTATTTTCACATAATTAAATAAATATTTGCTGAATAAAATAAATAACACAGAATTTAAATTCAAACGGACATTTTATTCAAACAAATATTTATTACAATTTTGAATAGTACAAATTTGTGCTCTCACTATATATACACAAATTTCAATTACAATATATTACAATTTACATAATTGTCCTGACAACATATCACTCGTTTACTCAAAATTGATCTTCAACTTCATTCCAGATTGTATCCAGCATCTGAGTAAACTGCAAAATAAACACTAATGCAGTAAAATAGAAAAGAAAATATTTTTGCAGTTTAAAATAAAATGTGATTTTGAAAATATTATTTGCCTAAGTTATTTGGGTTGTTCATCATTATTTAAATTTGAATTCATCATACACGAATATTTGTGACATGCAGTGTATTACTGTACATGCCACAAAGACGTGAACACCGATATACACTTGATAAAATTATAGGGACATGTGAGCACAAGGTCAAACCCAATTAAAAGTCGGGTTCGACTCAAGTGAAATCACGATACGAGCAAATTATCAAATGAACGAAAGTAAAGGGATTCGAACCCTATATAAACAATCAACATCGTCAAAGAATTCAACACTGTGGTGGCCAAAGAAGTCGAAATCAAAGCCGTGAGAATAAAGCAACAAAAATATAGGAATTGAAAAGGTTAAAAATCATCACAAACATCAAATCGCAATCAAACGGCCAAGTTGAAAATTATCAGACGAATATACGAACGAAAATATAGAAATTAAAATCCTATAAAACCCAATCATCATCGGCCGTAAAGATTCATTCGAGTTCGAGCTAAACAGAGAACAATAAACGTTCAACTCGAATCAAGATCGAGTTCAAGCATTCAACCAGAAAAGAAAAAGAGCAAAAATTACATAACGAAGCCTTTTCGAACTCGATCGAATTCGAAACAGCCGAAGTAAATAAAAGAGACCATCGACTGACAAACAAGGAATGCTGAATCATCTATTCAATCGAGCATTTAAAGTCGGCGTCTTCGCATTTTACAGAAACCCTAATTTATTCAAAGTGGAAACGAACGACAACAAGAAACCATTTTTACAGAAGCAAAGCGGGCCGAAGAAAAATAGAAAGAAAACAAAAGGGATATAACACTTAGTCTTTTAGGCCGACTTATTCTAAATTCTATTAGGCTTAATATTTAAAAATTAGGGTTTTGAGTTTTTAATTGTTTTATTTTTGTATTTTTCCTTTAAACAATTGTATTTTCTAGTCGCGTGACTAAGGGACGAAATACGGTGGTGTAGCTTGAGAAATCACAACTCAGTGGCTGAGTTGTGGTAGGCTTTTGAGCGTGGAGTTAAGGTTAGTCGATAGCGGTTGTCACGAGTTTACGTGTGTAAGCGTCCGACTGCTTAATTTCTAGTAGAAATCTTGGGGCAACACGTAGGCATGGTTTTACCGAAGCTGGGTAAATTCTGTGTTGTTCTATTCCTGCATTTATTATTCTGCTATTATCTGTGCTGTTATAATTCTGATATATGTGTTGAAAATATTTTACAAATTTCTACATTAAATTTTTGTAAATAATAGTATCACCCTATTCACCAGCCTCTATGGTGAAATCGATCCTACAGTTATAAATCAGGGGGAGCATTCAAATATATGCTATAATGTACTCTTTTTCCTTCACTGATATTTTTCCCACTGGGTTTCTTTTAGTAAAGTTTTAATGAGGCATTATATTGATACAGAAGAATCAACCCTCATAAAGCCATAAGCAATTTTAATGAGACTATTATTATTATCAAACGCATATTCAAGAGGGAGTGTTATAATATATATTTAAATAATATGGATGAATATGCTAAATAGTCAGGGACAGTATTGTAATTTTCATTAGATTTGAAGTCTATAAATATAAAGCTCATTTGTATTATAAATGTATCTGAAGTGAATAAAATGTCTTCTCTCTTTAATAACTTGTTCTTATTTTATTTTGTAAAAATATCCCTTTTTTCCCAGTATGTTTCAATAAATATCAACCGTTGATCATATTGATTTGATTATTACGTAGGATTTGCTATACCACATAAAATGATTGAGAGAAAACAAATAGGCAAGCGAGTGCATGAAAAGAGGGCAGCATGAGTTTTAGGGGATAGTGGATTGAAGCACAAAAAAAAACTGTCCTCAGTGGAAGAAGCATAACCAATAGCCAATATATAAAAGTAGTGGTAATGTTACAACAACGGTAGTTTATCATGTGAGCTGCCTTGTATGAAAATAGCTAGCTGTATAAAATAAATTCAACCTGACCTTGCTATAAAGCTGTTGCCCATCCATGACAAGTTTTTACAGCAAGTCGCCAGGTGCATCGAATAGCCCTCTATTTTTGGAATCAATTTGTCTTAACGCCAACATCAACCGACTACATTTCTACTTCATATCTTCTTCTATACGGATATTCTCACTGTATTGCCAGCCACATTTTCCCAATTTCTACTACTAATAAGAACATTGCCAGCTAAACTCGTTTTTAAATACGTTAGCCATGCCAACCAAAATTTCTCATATATAGATCATGGACAGATAACAGGTTTTAATCCATCATTAGAACACAATGCCTAATTGTTTCCAGAATAAAGATCATTATCAAGTTTTATTGCTAAACTTTTGTTGACGATTGAGAAGAAGAAGAAAAAAAGGCCTGACACAGTAACTGAATTACTTAATCCAGCTAATGACAGCTTAAACTAAGAGAAAAGGGTAATGGGACAGCATAAAGTTTCACCAATATTATTATTAAATTAAATGACACTCTGTAAACTGCAAATAATTAACATATAGATAGAAAAATCAGTTTCAACCGGATTAAATATATCATTACTAGCAATTGATATCAATTCTGTACCATCATCATCACCAGTACAATTTTCAGAAAGAAGCACATCTTCTTCACCGGATTCATACATGTAATTAACTTCACTATAATCACATAATTCACCATCGAAAGCAACCTCAGATAATTCGTTGCTTGTACTAGCAACAACACTGACACTGGTAAACAGTGGTTCATTGCGTACCGTTTGCCAACTGTCATTCCAGCTCCAATCGGGTCCATCACCAAATCCAATCAAATCCATTATTCTGTTGGATCCGGAACCCGCAACTGCTTCACTTTCTGATACCGAATCCCATACGCTATTGTCCAGTATACTCTTTGGCGTAATCCGCTTGTACTCATTATCCAAACCTGTACCCGTGAAGAAAGGATGCATCAACAACTCGTCAACAGTAGACCTCTTACCAGCATCCTTCACCAAACACTTGCTCAAAAAGTCCTTACCAGAATCCGAAATCCATTCAGGAATTTCAGGCACATCATCTGTGAAGCCGACCCGATAAAGAAGGGAACCCGCATCCGAAACATTGGACCATGGAGCTCTGCCTGTGGCCATTTCAATAATCGAGCACCCGAGCGCCCAAACATCAGACGCCAGTCCTTGTTCTTCGCCTCTGGCCACCTCTGGCGCCATGAACATCGGGGTTCCCCTGATTTTAGCCCTGATTTGATTATCAGAACCGATGTATTTCGCGCAACCTAAATCTGCGATTTTTGTTTTCCCATCGCAGCAGATCAGAATGTTCTGGCATTTAATGTCGCAGTGGGCAATTTTCATGGAATGGAGATGTCTCAATCCAAGCAGAATGTCTTTTACGAAAGATCTGATTTCGGATTCGTGAAGCTTTTGTTTTTGGATGAGATCGGAGATGGATCCACCGGAGGCATACTCGAGAAAGAGATTGTAGAATTGATCATCTGAATCGTCGCCTAAGTAAGAGATTATGTGAGGAGAAGAGATTGAAGAATGAATGCTCTTTTCATACTGAAGGAATTCGGAGTGGGAGTGAGTTGTTGATTTAACGGCGAAGAGTTGGCCGGAGTTGAGATCGGAAGCGAGGGAGACGATTGCGGTCGAGCCGCGGCCGAGAAGTGGGCCCCTGGTCCAGTAAGTCATTTTTGATTTCTGATTGAAAAATGAATTTGAATTAGAAGTGTGAAGTGTGGAGAAGATTTATACAGGAGGATGCCATCCAACTTGGAGACGCGTGTCGAAATGTGAGAGGACGGGTGGGTTGACGGTAGGCAAAAGTTGTGCGGATGAATTTGGTTGTTGGTTGAGCATAGCCAAAGAGCAGGAAATTAAAAGATTTTAGAGCGTAGATTTTGTTTGATTTGGACTCCTTCGGGGGGTTGAATTTGGATGAATTGTCTTATGAGATATCGTAAACATCTTTGGCTCCTACTGACTATTCTTAATACGTTGAACTTTTTGACTCAGTTTGCCTAACCTAAAAATAATAATTTAGAAACATACGTATTTCTTTATCTGGAATTTACGGCCGATTATCTTTGAATTTCCCTCATTGTAATTTTGTGTTTTTCATTTCCATTTTATTCTTCTTTTATCAAATTTTCAAACTATAAAATTCCACATTTTCCGATAAATAGTTCTAGAAAAAAAAAAAAGAGTAGTGATTACTTATTAAAATTCTTATGTATTTCATCGTGTTCTTTTTGCTTTTCAAACGTTAAAATTTATTGGAAGTTGTATCAAAAAGTTTAGTGAAATCGCCGTCTTAAAGTTAGAGGGATGGAGTAAATAAAAACGAACAAGTATTTTTATTTTGGTGAACATGGGAGAAAATTCATTTTCATATAAGGCGAATATATTTTCATTAATTTGATAAAGTGGATAGATTTTTTGTAATATGGTAAATGTTATGTGGATAGAAAAAATGGAGCACAAATATAAAAGCTAAATGATGTATTTTTTTAGTCTTACGTCATTAATCAAGTTCGGCGTAACTCTATTGATTTTTTTTTCCTTTCAATATGACACTGTTGAATTCTACATGCTTAATAATCTCTTATCGACCGAACCCTCTTGTTTTCGTGTCTTATCTTTGGCAACCTCCAAAGAATAGAATGTTACATTATACTTTTCTGAGAATAAGAGTCATACATTATTCAGCCAAAGAACTATTTTTAACTTCTTAGACGTTCGAATCCATTATCTCTAGAAAATTTAGCCTAGAACTTCATACCACTGACCACTTGAGTTAATAGCCCTTGATAATATCTTTTAACACTTCATTGTTTTTTATGCTTCGAAGACAGCAACATAAAACATGTGGAATAACTATGAAAATTTTCGACGTTATTCCGAGGCCCAAAAGCCGGGGAGTTGAAAAGTCAGAAAAATGATTTCAGACATCAAAATGGTGTCACGAAATACCAAAACCGACACAATTCATTATCCGATAACCAAATAAAATCATTGGTAATTTCCGACGCCTATCCAATGCCAAAAGTAAGAACATTGGAATGACGTCGGTATTTTCTATGTCATTGCTATTTTAGTTGGATAAACAAGTGGTGGTGGAACAACGTCAATATGTCTATCTGACATCCTCGTACCCAATAATTTTATTAACTCGGCATATCGCTCTACATTTAATTATTTACCACACAAAACAAGAGCTCCAAGACAAAATCTAAATCACAAAACAACAAAACCCTCGAGTTTCACCTCCATCGTCGTCGATCGCTGCCTCCTAATCTCTCGCACGTTTCTACATTGACGTTGGCATCTCCACCTCCACCCTATAGCTAACCCGCATTAACATGGAACCACCTCGTGCATTTCCATCTCCATGCACACAATTCACTTCGAGCTCCGACGCGACGCGGTTGCAGTCTGCCTCGACCTCAAATCTGACATCTCATCTACATCATTAGGTTTTTTATAGACGATTTTTGGGTGTGATTTGTTCATGCTACCAACACCAACTTAAATGGGGATGTACTTTAACAAGGATTTTTTTTGTTTCTTTAATTAGAATTTTTTGGTATGATTTTGATCACTTCATTTGTTTACATTTGTTCCAAAACTGAGCTATGCTTAGACATTTTAATACTGAGCATGGCTCTCAGTTTTTAAATATTGCGCCTACCTTTCTATTTTTAAGTATATATTGCCTCGTTCAATATTTATAATGAAGACATCCAAATATGGTCTTGTTTGATATCTTACGTCATTTCTTAGTGGGAAGATCTTCATATGGAACTGACTTCTTTGAAGATTTATTGTAAGGCTCACAAGTTCAACTCAAGCAATGATGGATCGATAACCGTTGGATGGATTGACAACGCAGTAAAGCAGTTTGTAGTAAGACATTCATAAAACTTAATTCAAGTAAGATATGGACATATTTGTGAAGCTAGTAAGTACGAAAAATAAAAAATAGACAAAATGTCAAGCTTAGATTGATGAGTTCAAGGCTAAAGGTATGGACAGCACTTAAATTGATGAGAAAGATGTCTTTTGCGTCCTCAGCACTTAAATAACCAAGAGACAGGACCGTAGACTCAGTTATGGAAATATTTCTGCAGTAATTTCTAAAATTCAATTAAATAATTACATTATTTCAAATAATAATATTGAATTGTTGTTTGGCACTTTAAATAATCAAACAAATACACAAGTATAAAGGTAAAGGCCATGACTGGTACGATCAGGTCCAAGCAGAAGATGGTAGTGACAAAGGTCAAAATTGAAACACTTAATTCAAATTATGTGATGCTTAGTCAATTGGTTGAGGAGCATATGGATGGACAAGCACAGGTACGACCACGCAGAAGATGAGTGAAATTTTTTGTTTGATATGCAATTGTATTTTTTAATTGCGGACATTGTGATGTATAATATATCTGTCAGAAATGATACCTAAATTCGAGAAACCGTTGGAGAAGCTCGCAAAGCTAGAAGAATCCGAAACCCTAGGAGCGATAGAGGAAGAAGAAGCAACAAGACTAAGAAATTAAAGAGGACATGATTTCATTCGGTAAATTGGTTAGGGATATAGGGCATGAAGTTCTGAGCGTTAGAAAGAATGCCAGACCAAAATTATCGTTCGATGTTTTGGTGATACCGAACGAAAAATCTCGTTCGACATTTGAGCATGCCGGTCCAGATTGGGCTTTGTCGAACCAGTTTTCCACTTCAGATGTTTGGTTCAGTATTTTGGAGATGTCGGTCCAAATTTGTCGCTCGACGCTTTGCCGAACCAAATACCAGGTGATGCATGCCGAACCAAATTGTGCCGGACCAGATGCATGCCGAACCAAACCCCAAGGCTACTATATAGCAGTTGCCCCTCCTCATATCTTTACTCTATAAATAGAGGAGTTTCTAGACAACAATGACCGTCAAAATTGAGAGCTAATTTCAGCCAATTTCAAACCATCATAGAGAACTGAAATTATGAGGAATTTTGTCTGTATCATAAATTCTTCTTATGTATAGCATGCAAAAGTGAATCAATCTTATAACTATAATCTTTTAGTGATTAATAAAATCTCTTCTCTCCAAGTGAACGTACACTGTCTCGCGGTAGTGAAACCTCTATAAATACCGGTGTTATTTATTTTTCTATATTGCATAGTTCTGTGATTGCCAGTTCTGGTGTTTATCTCCATTTGTATCATCTCGCTACAAGCACGATCCTGTTGTTTTTCGTTGCGTTGGGTTTTTTTCTTAGATTGATCATTTGAAGGGATTATCCCCAACAGTCTGGTATCAGAGCTGCAAGGTTAATTGAGGAGTGTTAAATGCTATGGTAGGAGTGTTCCAAGACCCTACACCAGATGGATGTATATCTTGTCAGGATCATAGTTGGTAATCGAGAAATGGAATGGGCATAAAGACTTCGAGAAGTGAAAATGGAGGATGAAGGCTGTTCTAATGAGGAATGAAGTTCATCTAGTAGTGTTTGCCCCTGAGGAGTGGACGACTGATATCTCAGTCGTGGAAAGCAAGGAGATGGGAAGATGGAGAAATGGACGTTTACTACTTTATAACTAGCTATGAGAGAGAATGTTATCTCATAGATTAACAGTGAGACCAATGCTAGGGGCATTTGGATCAGATTAGAAAATATTTACTGGAAAAAATCTCTGACTAACTGTCGATATTACTGAAGATATTTTTTTACCATATGGATGAGAGAGGGTACTTCAGTAAAGAAACATCTTAATTTCTTTGATGATCTCGTGATAAAGATGAAGACCGTTGACTTGAAGATGGATGAGCAGCCAATGACAATAATTTTTTTGTGTTCTCTTCCGGTGCGACACATAGGTTTCGCTAACAGCCTTATCTTCGCTATAGACATTGACAGTGGAAGATGTGAAGTTAGACCTTCTATCTGAGGCTTGAGAGATCAGATGAAGAAGATAAGTAAAGGAAGTAGAGGTGGAAGTAGTAGCCACGGCTTGTTAATTGAAAGAGGTAGAGAAGATAAGAAGAATTGACACTCTAGAGGGTTTTAGGAAGCCCGGTAATGGTAGGAGAGGAAAGTTTAAGGACGGAAAGTGCTTTATCTATAAGAAAATCGGTCATTAGAAAAAGGATTGTCCAGATTTGAAAAAGAAGGAAGAAGACAGATCTTCATCATTTACGATGGAGAAGTCTGTATCTGACAATGTGTTATCTTCAGCAGTATCGGATGTCTCAGACCATTGGGTGTTGGACTCGGGGATGTCTTTCCATATGATCCTATTAAGGATTATTTCAGTTCTTTCATTGGATGAGAGGAAAACTATATTCTTGTGGGTAATGATGCTAGATGTAGAGCAATGGGTGAAGGTACAGTGTGGATCAGGATGTTTGACGGAGTGATACGCATTTTGACAGGTGTTTGGTATGCTTCAGGTCTTCGGAAGTCCTTAATTTCTTTAGAACAATTGGCATCTTTGAGATGCAATGTAACTATCAAGAAAGGTAGTCTGAAGGTTTCGAGAGGTGCACAGTTCTTATGAAAGGAGATGTGTTCTGAAATCTGTATCTGTTGAAAGTAATCATAGTTCTTGGAGAGTCATGTGTTGGAGTAGATAGTTCTCGTGCTTTTAATGCCACGATGCTTTGACATCTTAAGTTGGGTCATATTTCAAAGAAGGACTTTGAGTTGTTTCAGAGACGGAAGATGATCGAAGGAGAAATCTTCGACAAGATGGACTTTTGCCAGGACTGTGTGTTATTCAAGCAAACTAAAATATCTTTTGAAATTGGACTCCATAGATCGAGACGAGCACTTGAGTACGTGCATACTGATGTTTGGGGACCAGTTGCTACTCCTTCTCTTGGAGGAGCAAAATATTTTATCTCTTTCATTGATGACTTTTCTCAAAAACTATGGGTGTATGTGATGAAGGTCAAATCAAAGAGTTTTAAGAAGTTCAAAGACAGAAAAGCGCTTATTGAGAATCAATCTTGTTCTAGATTGAAGGTGCCAAGATCTGATAAGGATGGAGAATTTGTCTCTATGAAGTTCCTCAACTTTGATAGACAGCATAGCATTCAGAGACATTTCACTACATCCGGAGACCCGTAATCCAATGGTGTTGCAGAAAGGATAAACATGACTCTACTAGAGAAGGCTAGTTGATTGAGATTGACGGCGGGTTTGTCAAGAGGCTTTTGGGCTGAGGCATTATCAATTGCGACGCATATCATAAATCAAATTCCTTTCTCAGCCATAGATGTGAACTTTCCAAAGGAGAAGTGGAGATCTAAAGCAGTGTATCTTGGTTACTTACAAATTCTTGAAAGTCCAGTGTACGTTCACCATACAGGTGATGACAAGTTGGAGGCTAGAGCATACAAGGGCATACTAATGGTATACACCGATGCTATCAAAGGGTATCGAATTTGGAACCCAATTGATTGAAATATTGTTCATTCCAAATATGTTACTTTTGATGTGTCTGATATGTTCAATCCGAAGGAGAAGCTACCTTCCATATCAGAAGATTCTGATAGGCCTAAGAAGATGGAAGAAGTTCCAGTATTCCAGCCAAATAGTAGAGTTGTTGTTGATACCGTCGAGAAAACGCAGTTGATGAAACATCACAAGACAGTCCACAAGCACCTTCTAAAAGTGCTGGTGATGTGCATGAATCTACAGGAAGTTCTATTCAAGGTGGAGCTGAAAGGAGTTTAGACGAAGCAGGTTCTACCCAGGTTAGTCGTAGGACTATTAGGCTGCCTAAAAGGCATGGTGATTGGTATTTTGCGAAGCTTAGCCTTGGTGATCAGTTTGACTATCCCCTACATGTGGTTCTTGAGGAGCCACTTGACCTTGATGAAGCTTTGAAGTCATGTGACAGTTCGAAGTGGATGTACGCTATGGAAGAGGAGTTAGAGTCATTGAAGAAGAATAAGACTTGGGATTTGGTACCACCTACTCAAGGAAGCCGAGCCATAGGTTGCAAGTGGGTGTTCAAGATGAAGGATGATAGGAGATACAAGGCTAGAGTAGTTGCTAAAGGGTTTTCACAAAGAAATAGATTGGAGTATGATGAGATATTCTCTCCAGTATTGAGGCATACGTCCATCCGTATTTTTTTCGCTATCGTCGCAGCTCATGACTTGGAGCTGGAGCAACTGGATGTGAAAACTTTTTTTTTTACGCAGAGACTTGGATGAGACTATCTATATGAAGCAGCCAGAATGATTTGTTGTAGATGGTAAGGAAAATTAGGTTTGTAAATTGAAGAAGTCATTGTATGGACTTAAGTAGTTGCCTAGACAATAGTACAGGAGGTCTGACTCTTTTATGCTTTCACTTGGTTTTGATCGTAGCATCAAAGACACTTGTGTGTATTTAAAGCATTTAAAGAATGATAGATTGGTGTACCTGCTTTTATACGTGGATGATATGATGATTGCTTCTAAGGATAAAGCTGAAATCGATGGTTTGAAGCTAAAGGTAAAAGCGAAACTCGAAATGAAGGACCGTGGAGAAGCAAATAAAATTTTGGGTATGGAAATCCAAAAAGATAGAAAGGTAGGACTTTTGAGACTCACTCAAAAAGAAAACATTTGAAATGTGCTTGCTCAGTTTAGCATGGAATAGGAAAAGACAATCAGCACACACATGCCTTTGCACATATAGTTTTCTAGTAAAGGCTCTCCGATCTCGAAAAAGGACAAGAATTATATGATGAAGGTCCCATATGCAAGTGCAGTTGGCAGCTTGATGTATGTCGTGGTCTGCACTAGGTCTGGCATTGCACAGGTAGTTGAATTGGTGAGTGGGTTCATGGCAAATACAGGGAAGACGCACTGGGAAGTAGTGAAGTGTATCTTCATATATCTTAGTGGAAATCCAAACCATGGACTTGTCTTTGACGACAGAGGAAGAGATTTCATCTTGGTTGTATTTTGTGATTCTGACTATGCCGGTGATAGAGATTGAAAGAAGCTAACCTCTGGATATTTGTTCATCATTGGTGGGACAACGACCAGTTGGAGAACAAGGTTGCAGACGATTGTGGTTTTTTCTACTACAGAAGCAGAGCTCATAACTGCGGTTGAAGCAACTAAGAAAGCGCTTTATTTGAGGCAATTATTGTGTGATTTGGACTTCGTATATGGAGGCGTGGATGTATACTATGATAGTCAAAGTGCAATTTACTTAGCTGAAAATCTTGCTTTCAACTCGAGAACGAAGCATATTGAGGTGAGAGAGTCATTCCTTAGCTCGATGAGTGAACACAAGCTAGTTCGTCTTTATAAAGTTCACACAAAGGAGAATGCAGCAGACATTTTTACCAAGTCGTTGCTTGTTGCTAAGTTAGAGCATTGCTCGAACTTGATTCGCTAAATGAAGTGCTAGGCGCCACGGGGTGGCACGTGGGAAGAGTTGAGTTGGTTCATAGAGGCGTTTGTTTTCATGGTGGAGATTTATAGGTTCTACATGGACTGCGTAATTTGAACATATTTTTGACGAGCGGTGGTCTTGTGGGAGTTCGTTGACAAATTATAATGGGTGATGGCATTGCCAAAACTCATTGGGTAAATATCCATTGCTTGGAGCATAAAGATGTAGATGGAGTTGGAAAGCTTGTATCAAGGTGAAGATTGTCAAAAATAATACATGAATTCGAGAACCATTGGAGAAGCTCGCAAAGCTTGAAGAAGCTAAAACCCTAGGAGTGATAGAGGAAGAACAAGCAACGAGACTAAGAAATTGAAGAGGAGATGATTTCATTTGGTAAATTGGCTAGGGATATAGGGCATGAAGTTTTGAGCGTTGGAAAGAATGCCGGACAAAAATTATCGTTCGTTGTTTCGGTGATACCGAACGAAAAATCTCGTTCGGCATTTGAGCATGCCAGTCCAGATTGGGATTTGCCGAACCAATTTGCCGCTTCAGATGTTTGGTTCGGTATTTTGGAGATGCCGGTCCAAATTTGTAGCTCGCGCGCTTTGCCGAACCAAATATCAAGTGATGCATGCCGAACCAGAACTGCTGAACCAAATTGTGCCGAACCAGATGGATGTTGAACCAAACACTAGGGCTGTTATATAACAGCTACCCATCCTCATATCTTCACTCCATAAATGAGAAGCTTTTGGACAACAACGGCCGTCGAAATTGAGAGCAAATTTTAATCAATTTCAGAACTATCCTAGAGAGCTGAAACTCTGTAGAATTTTGTCTGTATTGTAAATTCTTCTTATGTATAACCTTCAAAAGTGAATCAATCTTGTAACTCTAATCTTTCAGTGATTAATAAAATCTGCTTTCCCCAAGTGGACGTATGTTGTCTTCCGGTAGTGGAAACACTATAAATACTGGTGTTATTTATTTTTCTGCATTGCATAGATCTGTGACTGTCTGTTCTGATGTTTATCTCTGTTTGTATCGTCTCACTACAATCAGTATCCAATTGTTTTCCACTGTATTGGATTTTTTATTCTCTTAGAATGATCATCTAAATCGATTTTCTCCAACAATATCTATCTACGTGGACATGCTTTTTGTATAGACTTGGGTGTATGTGGCATTGTTTTAAGTTGTATTGTGACATTAGTTCAAGTTGTACTGGCTATATTATGAATATTGTGTATTACATGAGCGTTAGAGTGATTATGACATTGTTTTGTCTAATTGATGTGTGTGTGTATCATTGAATATTTTGCATTGTGAAAATGTATTTGATGTAGTGTAATTTAAACTGTTAATTTAATACTTCGTTAATTGTCTATTTAATTTTCAATTTTCAATTGAAAAAAGAAAAATGCATTTAAGAAAAAAGAAAATTTAAAAAATGTTCCAAATGTGAAGAACTTAATGAATGATTTGACGCGTAAGAAGCAAATGTCATCTTGTTCCCACAGGGTGCACCATAGGTATGTTCGCCTAGAAAGATAGTTACCCTGCATGTTAGAATGAAGTGCGTCGCCTACAATTGATTTAGATGCTAATGTTTGGAAGTCAGATCAAATTGAGTTAAAGGGATGCAACAGTGATAACCAATATTATTTTCTCCAATTGTAATCAGCATTGGTAGTTATAAAACTTTACCGTCTTTCTCTCGACTGCTTAAAATGGTTAGTGGTCACATTTTTATTTGAACTTTTTATCCATTATTGTTGAAATATGGTTATAATTTGGGAAAGATCATCGATTCTGGGTTTAAAATTTGTTTGAACGTTTAGTTTAGTTTTGTTTGTCTATGAAATAATTTTTGTATTTACATGTTACAAATGTATGAATGTCAAGTATTAGTAGTATACATCTTACTACTTTATCTTAAGTTAATAAAATATTTATGAAATAACATATGAAAAAATAGTGCATGGTTTATGTGATTTACCATGATCAATAGAATTTTGAGGTATTATCGTAATTGTTAACAAAGAAGATGAAATTATGAAAGGTCGATTTGTCCGTGGCACCTAAAGACAAAATGGTTTATTTTTCTATATAATGGAAGTGGCGGACAAAATGGCTAATTACATAAAAGCAGTGGTAGTGTCATACACAACTGTGGTAGTTTATCATGTGAGATGCCTAGCTGTACCACATCAGTCTGCGATGCTAACTTTTTGTTTATTGTCGTATCCACTGATAATAACTAATTTCCATGTATATAAACATTGGTCTAAAGCTATATCTATATTTGCATATTTAAGACATGCTTTTATAACAGCATGTGGCTAGGTGCAATGCATAGTCATGTCTCTTTGGAATAAATTCGATGTCTTTGAGCCGTCGTAACATATTAGAGACGTATACTCTTATTGATCCTTGTAAACCATCTCTTTTTCTAGATATATAAACAATAATACATTGGTAGCTAAATGAATATTCTAAATTTGTTAACCAGGATGCATTTTCTCTCAGGATATTGATTATATGAACAAATAATCAGGTCTTGAATCATGATTAGTACATACTACAAAGATCGTTTCTGTAACACCATCCCCACCTCCAATGGTGGTTCTGTGAGTTCAAAAATGGACTCATCACTTACTATTCAGGTCGCTTCGATAAGTGTGTATTGATGATTGATACGGTGAAGCCTTCCTGGTTTGGAATGCTCTAATAGTAATATACAGACATTTGATTCAAGATACACTTCATGTAATGCACAAACACGTGGGCATGAAAAGAAGGTGCTTTCTTCTTGCAAGTTTTGAATTCTACTTGAAATTGAGTACATGTACGTGAGCAGACACGTAACCATATTACTCTGAAGTGTACGAGTCAACTAACTTAAGCCACGTGCATGCTCTCCTTTATTAATAATGAAGTAACTGCTTCTATACAAGGTCAAAACTTGGTTTACTAACGTTACACCAAACACGTAGCCGTCACTGAATTGGTTGCATCTGCATTTGCTCACGTTTTCATTCTTTGTTTTTTTGCCATGTCTACTGTGTTTATATTCTCAATCTCTTTATCTGAAGTTGTGAACAATACGAAAACTCTTTTATATAGACTCACGTGTACTATTTTCCCTTAGTCACCATATGAAGCACGATTATGTTAATTAACACAGAATTATGATATTGTTGACACTGATGTTTTTCTCAAACGAACTTTTATGGAGCTAAACCGACTTATAAGTTAATCCAGACAACTTTACTAAAGTAATAGTAAATCATAATGAGACAACTTAAATGACACACTCCTATTATCCTGTATCAAATGCAATTGGATTCTCCAACCTTCCTGCGTCTTTAATCCTCTCAACTGTCAATCTTTTATAGCTTGTTAAATAAACATTACGTGATATCTTAGAACTGCAAACAATCATAATACAGACGGAAAACACGGTTTCAAGCAAATCAAATATATCACCATTAGCATTTAGCAGTTAAAATCAACAGCTACATCATCATCATCATCACCATTTGAACAATTTTCAAAAACATTAACACCTTCTTTACCACATCCATCCATATAATTAACATCATTAACACTCAGATAATTCTTCACCAATGGCAGCCAAAGTACTAACAACAGTAACACAGGTAATCAATGATTCATTTCGTAATGTATGCCAGCTGTCATCCCAACTGCATTCAGGTCCATCCTCAGACCCTATGGATTGATATCCGGTAAGTTCCGAAATCAACAAAGAATTCGTTTTCAAATACCGAATCTGTGATAATCCGTCCTTCACAACCATCGAAAAGCGAAATAAATACGCCAATGTATAAGATTCCGAACTATCGAGTTTCGGAAATACATATTGCTGAGGGAAAAGAGAGTAGGTAGAAGAAGAAAAAAAACTAAACAAAAACAGTATCTCACACACTATATAATATAATAGCTCTTTATACAAATCAAAAACTTAAATATATATATTTTACATCAGAATACACAATCAATAATTACTAGCCTGGACGGTTACAACAACCTGCCCTCACAACTGCTGATAATTTCAACCAAAAAACTACAGTGGCAATAAACAAGTACGAGTAATACGCATTCACCATCCAGCTCGACTTCTGAGCTCCATAGCATACCAATCTAAACCTAAAATACTCGGTCTGACCCGAGCATTATAATAAAATAACACCCGACTTAGTCTGGAAAACCAACGTGAGAAAACACACTCAATTTCTATTATTAAAGTTTCAAATCCTTTGAAAATCAAAGGTATCTCGTAAAACCACGACACAAATAAACACGACGGGTTTTACATTACTATAACCAAAATATTTTATATCAAAATTCTCAGATATAATAATAGTGTCTAAGTACAAATACTTATTCAAATAGCTAAAATAATTACATTAATTAAATTACAACACACTAGGCTCTACAATCAAAACTGTAAAAGCACGTATTAGAGAATGGATTCCATACGAATAACTAGGCATTGGGGTACCACCTGTCACAGTACACGTCTAGAACAGCGTACGGAGGACCACGCCGGGATCCCCTGCAACACAAGACCGATCTACCCCTAACCTGGATAGATCGAATATGATATCACCCTGGGTGTTCCCACTCACTCTCTCTAAGCTCCTTCCACACGTACTAATAATATCAAAGGTTATCTAGAAAGGTGATTGACATACCATACTTGGCTGCGACCCATTTAGCCTTGCTGCATCCCCCTGATTTTTAGTCATCCCCGGTTGATGAGGCTAGAGACTACGATTACTTTTTAGAAACATTCCCTTAGAATGCTTATTGTCCTTCTATGGCAATGTTCTGATAACATTCATCCATACAAGTCCATTCCCGGTCCGAGCAAAACCGAAGACACTATTCCTACTACATTCATTTTGGAATCACCCTCAGGATTAGTAGCGATTAGCCTTTGCACTTCACTGCCCATCTTCGACTCCAAGCTCTTGTTTTCATCTCGAAAACGCTGTCGTTGGATCGAAGTGATTTTCAGGTTACAAATCTGATCCCAGTCACTTCGAAACAACGTTCGATATTTTTCGGTAAACTCGACCAGGTTCTTTAGGAAATACATAGACGAAGATAAGATCGGAGATCATCTCCTAACTGTTAGTGGATGGATTTCCTTATCAACGTTCTAGAAGAACAAAACGAGTTTACACTTAGCACCTCGAGCGATAACTATACCATATAATTCCTGTGCCTCTTCTAGATATTTCCAAAGTTACATTTGGGTCCAGATTTGATAGTCGGTTATTTAACTATCAAATAAACAATCAATTCAACCATTACTTCATTTTCACGGAAAAACACTAAGTCTTATTTAATTTAAATTTCAAATAAATCAAATCTCTTATCCAAAGTTTGTACTTATCTTATCGAACTCAGTATATTCACAAAATTGTCATTTTTAAAAATATTTGAAAACCCTTTTTTTTTAAAAGTGAAAAGTACTACTGCAGTATCAAACCATGGATCACAGCTCAATGGTTACGTCTCTATCCCAGAGAAATCCAAAATGTAACTGGAGGCACTCACTGCCTCCGATTTACGCCACACGAGTATACAATTACTTCCCGAAAACTTTTATTTTAAAAATTATCTCAACATATACTTATAAGTTCAAAAGTAAATTTCCAAGTTAATCTATGTAAATGTACTTAAATAGCCATATTAATATTTTATAATTATCTTTTTAAAAAAAAATACCGACCATTTCTTAAATAAGTATAAACCTTTAGAAATCATTAGAAAGTAACTCATTAATAATAAAATATGTTTTAAACAATTTAAAATAATTTAAATAACTAATTCCTAGAATATTTAAACACTTTTAAGATCACCAAATTAATAATTTAAAATCCTCTTTTCAAAACAAGCCCAATTCATTGATTTCCAATTTCACCCCGTAAATTTGGAAATTCTTCATCCTATAAATTTGAAAATCCTACTTGAGTTCCCATACCTAAATTTTATACATATTCCCAAATTCACTTCTATTCTTCAGAAATATTTAAAATCTCTATTTTAAAACCTTTATACTTAAAACAAGTACCATTTTACGGATTTATTATTTAAAAATTCTTCTATATACTTTTATTCCCAAAGTTCCTATTTACAACAACCCGAAATAATTACATTACAATTTCAAAACCATTTATTTTAGCCAATAGATTTACCCAAAAACTCTATATAAACATTTTACTTCAAAATTCCCACTGACAATTCTTTACCAAATTAAACAATATTTTTATTGGTTTTTTAAAGCACCAAAATCCAGGTTAACTGCCATAATACCCAATCAATTCAAATCACACAAAAACCTATCATAGATTATTCAGACAAAACATATATCACTGTATATGAAATTAAATTCAACATTTTTGAGGAATCCAGTCGGATCCCTCCAACCTGTTTCCCTACATCCACAGATATTAGCACAACATAAAATTACCAATTTCGCTTCGAGGCAGAATATCGTGGTATATAGGATCATCCGCTATTATGCGGGGCGCATAGAGTCTCATCCGCTATATAAATGCAGAAATATCAATCACTCCAATATATATATATATATATATATATATATATATATATATATATATGAAACTGGGTTAATTTAATTTCGAACTGGGCTTTGCGGCCCATAGCAAAATACACGGCTTCATAGTAAACATTACAAATAAGATGTGCCGACAAAATCAACAGACAAACAATCTCCCGCAACTCGACTTTCATTTTAGGTCTTCTATGGCGGCTGCCAGTTCGTTGATTGAGTTCGTCCGCTCGACTCCATCTTCCTCAACATCGCCAATAGTTGTTTTTTGTTCCGATGCAGTGGTAAGGATCTTCTTCGGAATTCTCCCAGTAATTATACTGATTTCTCTGCTGATTAGATTTGTGAGAACAAATGTATCTTGCTGTATATTTTCGAAAGCCCTACAGTTTCGCTCTTTCCAAAGGAACCACAGGGAAGTTGTGAGTCCAATTTTGCCAATCTCCTTCATCAGCTTCGAGAGATTGCTCCTATCGTGTCGGTACTCCACCTCTTCTGTTAAGTTTCTAACATAATTGGTGAGATGAAGTCTAATTTTTTGAGTACTCCATTTTTTTTTTGAGTATTCACATTCAAATAATGAATGGTCGTGTGTTTCTTCATCTCTGCGACAAAAGTAGCATGTTGTGTCTTCCAAGATACTCCATTTATGTAGTCTATCTTTAGTGGGTAATTTACCCAGAATTGCTTTGTAGAGTGTGTGCGCCATTTTGGGGTTATTTGATTTGCTGCACACAACAGTAGACCACTTTACCTCTGGACATTCGTTCCTAGATTCTTCCCAAATTTCTCTAAACTTAAATTGATTGTTTGAATTTGTCTTCCATATCCATTTATCTTCAGATTCTTCCCTATGGATATATTTACGTCGAACTTCTTCTTGATAGTTAATGGTTAGTAAGTTGTTGGTGCATTGCCATTCTCCATTCTCCATAATATCGGCGACCTTCCAATTAGGGGACCCGTAAGCCGAAAAAGCATCCCATCCTAATCTGTCAATAAAGCTTTTAGAATTAAGCCTTGGGTCCTTCCAGATATCAGTATTTCTGCCATTAGCAATCACTCTGTCTAAATACTTTTGAAATTCATCTCTGATCTTAAGAATATTCTTCCAAGTGATTGAGGCATTGTTATCTATTTTAATAGTCCAAAAATTTTATTTCAGATATCTAGATCTCATCCAAGTAGCCCGCTAGTTATTTGAGGTCAACACATTCCAGACTAATTTGAGACAGTGCACTTTTTTGAGTTTAAAACGATTTTTCCATCCAACTTCACCCTCTGCCTTTTTCCAACACAAATCTGAATATTTAACTTTATGCACCCCCCCTCTCCGTATAAAATCAGCACATACCGAATTAATTTTTACAACAGAGAAATATGGAATTTGGAAAGACTGTAGCCAAAACCTAACTTTAGAGGTGATGACTATGTGTACTAACTCTACTCTGCCTACAAAAGACAAGAGCTTTGACCTCCAACCTTGTAATTTATCTCTGATGTCATCTATAAGCTTTCCACATTCCGCATCAGTGATATTGTTATTAGAAAAGAGAACCCCCAAATACTTGACTGGGAGATGCCCCTCAGTAAAGCCCAGCCTATTTAGCATAACCTACTTGTTTAAGCAGTGTTTGTTAAAGTAACATTTAGTCTTCGATTAATTCAGTTTATGCCCCGCAAAAATTTCCAGTTCTTTAAAAATGGATTTGATTTTTTCTATTGCCTTCAAGTTGCCTTTGACCACCACTAACAAGTCATCTGCATATATTAGATGTGTAACATTTAGGACGTTATTGTATACTGGCCGAATGAGCCCCTGAAATTAGCCAGTTCCATTTGTAAAGTAAACCATTCCATAGCTACTGCAAATAAGTATGGGGAAAGAAGGTCACCTTGTCTAATTCCACGATTGCTCTGTATATATCCTTTTGGGGTACCATTAATCATTATTGAAAAAGTTGGACTGTCTAGAAAGATTTTTATCAATTTTAACATTTTCATTAGGACCCCTATAGATTCCAACATATGAATGATGAATCTTCTGTTAACATTATCATAGGCCTTTTGTAAATCCACTTTAATGTAGAATTTATCAGCTCCTTATTTATTAAAATTCCTAATCAATTCATGTGCCATCATAGAATTTTCTGAAATGAGTCTACCCTTGATGAATGCACTTTGGCATTGTGATGTTAAGTCAGGTAGGACTTTATTCAGTCTTTTACAGATAATTTTACTAAGAATTTTGTAGATGACATTACAGTAAGCTATAGGTCTATACTCTTCGATTCTCTCTGGTTTCTTAGTTTTAGGAATGAGAGAAATGAAGGTAAGATTAATTTCTTCAATGAACTCACCTGTATCAAATGCTTTATTATATGCTTTTATCATAAATTCTTTCAGGTTTATCCAATACATTTTGAAGAAGGCTGCCCCCATTCTATCAGGTCCCGGGGAGGAATCGCTGTGGATGGAGGAGACAACATCCCTCAGTTCCCCTTCCATAATCGGAGCTGTCAGCATACTAGTTCCTTCAGTGGAGATTTTCCTTCTACAGACGACATGAGGTAATTAATTATTATTATCACCATTATATAGTCTTGAGAAATAAGTAATTGCTTGGTCTTCTATGTCCTTTAGATGTTTAGATGCATCGCCATGTTCGTCTAAATAGTTTTGCAGATTATTATGATGTTGTCGTAGGGACATTTTAGCATAGAAGAATTTATTACATTCATCTCCTTGAATAAGCCATTTCTCTTTGGCTTTTTGTTTCAGCTCTACCGCCTTCTTATTCATTTCTTCTTTAAGACATCTTTGTAATGTATAGAATTCTGCATTTAGGCCTTCGTGTAGAGGGTCATCATCAAGTCTATGCTGTATGTTTTCTAAATGCTGTTGGATTTCTGTGATTTTGTCAGTGGTCTTGGGTCTGCACTTGTTCCAATCCTTGAGTCTGTTTTTCATGATTTTGATGAGCATTACAAACCGATACATGTGGTTACCTGAAGGAATCCTTACTTTGTTAAAGTTCACAACTTCGTCAAATCCATCTATCAAAGGCCAGTGATTTGCATAACGAAAAGGTTTTCCCTTATGCATATTGCCATCTTCGTTGAATTGTAACAAAAGGGGGCAATGATCGCTTATCGAACAAGGTAGAACAGTCATTTTAAAATTTGGAATTTTATTAAACAGCTCTGAATTTTCTAGAACTCTGTCTTATTTTGATGTAATTTTCTTGGACTCACCGCTTTTCCATGTGAATTTCAGGCCAGAGTGGTATGCTTCAGCAAGTCCACTTGATAACACACAGTTATTAAATTCAGCTACTTGTGCTACCCTCAATGCAAGTCCCCCTTTCTTTTTCATTAGTCTTTAGAACAACATTAAAATCTCCTGTGATTATCCAGGGGATGTTGATATTTTTGGAATTGTTAGTTATTTGTTTCCATAATTCCATTCTTTCAGAGGCTAGGTTTTTAGCATAGACAAAAGTGATTACTATCTCTAACCCCCCAATATTGTGGAAATTAACAGTTATTTATTAATCACTCTTATCCATGATATTTCCATTCCAATAATTATTTTTCCAACCCACTATAATTCTGCCTT
This sequence comes from Allium cepa, assembly GCA_030765085.1. NCBI lineage: Eukaryota > Viridiplantae > Streptophyta > Magnoliopsida > Asparagales > Amaryllidaceae > Allium > Allium cepa. The sequence goes on along the minus strand of CM060936.1, from coordinate 21,202,635 downwards.
TAGTTGGGGTTGTATCAAAATGCCACTGATTTCCAAACTGGGTTCTCATCATCTCTATGTTATTATTATTCAATTTATTCTCCAGAAGAGCTAAAATAGTAGGCCTATATTTAGCGTTCAAAATGTGGAAGTCTAGCTTACGTGTATCATTGTTAAGACCTCTCACATTCCAACATATGATAGACATTATGATTTTTTGGTAGATTTGCTCCGAGTAACCGGAGCAGTACCTACCGAAACTGATTTAACAGTTCTGCCTTTGTCATTAGTTAGGAACTGATTATCATATGCTACATTGCATTCTGTGTACTTACTGGCATCTTCTGACAATTCTTCTTCCTCCTCGTCTCCAGATGAATATATACACACTACCATATATAATATCACGTCCAACCGATAAAAATGCATCAATTTAACCAATCAACCATTTGTTAATTTTAACTATTTAAAATTAGTACCAGTGGTCCAAAATTGAGTGAGATTAACTCATCTTGAGTTCTTACGTTTCCAACGTTCCACTTTTAAATTAAATCGAGCAAGTTCGATTTAAACTAAAATTTTCACTAGCTCCAATCGACTTCAGATCTACACCACTATGTAGTGCTCGTCACTGCGATTCCGGCGCCACATGTATCGTTTGATTCTGACCTCGTATGCATGAGATATGAAATTATAAAGTTTGAATATAATTTTTATAATAATTTCACTTTTCTTTTTATTTAAATTCAAAATCTTAGATCATGGCCGTTCAAACTAGCATCTGGAATCATGGCTGTACTTTCTCCTTCTTCCACGCGATTTTGCTGGTAACTCGAACCCATCATTCCCATGTTTGACTACGGCCTTCCTTCCTCCCCCGACCATGTAACAATGATCCAATGCCTCCGCGTTGTAGCCCTAGCCACCCCGCGTCATCGCCCGGACCCAAGTCCCACTCGGTCAACCACACGCATGCCGAAGTCCCCAATAAGGGCCGACGCAAGCGATCGATTTTGGCCATCGATCGACGACGAGAATAAAATTCCGCTGTTGGATTTGAAGCTCTCGACGATCTCGACATTTTCCTAGATGAAGTCGAGTCGTGAAAGTTGATAGATTAGGTAGAATTCGAGGAGGAAAGTCATTCATTTTCGGCCATTAAAACTGCTGAAGGCGGCTTCGTATATGGATCGGCAAGGGTTTCTGTTCACCCGTGTGTGTGTGTGTACATATATGAATTATTTTAATATTATTTCCACTTTTTAATATGCATTTTCAAACGAAGTGTACCGCTTGGCGTGTATAATGTTTTACCCCTATTCCAAATATAGTGGAACCTGTTTCATGGCCTAATTCGATCGTATGTGGAAGAAAACTTTTTGAATCGAATTTAAATGTTAACTTTTCGATATTTAGTTCAACGTGTTTCTATCCCGAACGACCAAACGGTAATTCCAAACGTTGCAAAATTTGAAATCATATAATAATAAACTATTATGGATTCATTGGAACTGGTTTCGTCGATTTCCGAGACTGTGTCCCAGAAGGCTATTTGAACATGATGATTAAATCAGGCGATTTTCAAAATCGTTGAAATCGTTTAAAATTCAATTTTTTAAAACTTACAAACTTCATTATAATTCAAATATAATTTATATTCGTATTAGAAATCATTCCGATTCATATTAAATCAAAATTCAGTTATTTACATTATTACTAAATATATATATATATATATATATTAAATTTCACTATTAAATTAATATATAAATTTCCAATTTTAACTTATGGACTTTTAATCTCATTCAAAAATCTAATATTATAATTCTAATCCAAATAGATTTTAGATTGATTTAAAAATCATTTTTATTCACGTTTAACTCCAGATTTACATATTATCCCAATCTTCAATATTAAAATAATATTTACCCAAATCCAATTTATCAGTATATTTTAAAATGTTAAACCATTTCACTGATTCTTCCATCTTCAAAATCAATTAATAATTCAAATCCAACATTTAAAAATAAATTAAATGTTAAAAACTAACGACCAAAATTCTGGATCGTTACATTCCTTCTCCCTTATATAAATTTCGTCCTCGAAATTGGTAAGGCAGGAAAAATGCTTCCAACCCATTTACTTACCCAAAACTCACTTAATTAAATTCCTACATTCACTTCTTTAACCCTTTAGTTTTATTTAAAATAATTGGCTTTCATTTCTAACTTAAAAACCCTTGATTCCTAATACAATTCAAAAATCAACTTTTCTAGTTAACTAAAAATTTCCAAAAATTTTCAAAATTTTCCTATTACACTAAATTTTCGAAATTTTTTGACAGCGTCTCCTTTGAAAGGAGAGCCTTTTAAAATATTACGAAAGAGATAAATATATATACATCGACACACACGGTCGGAAAACAAAATATATAGCAATATATTATCATTTCTTTATTTTATTGCGTAGTCGTACCTCATATTAGCGTTTTTACGCGAGCGGTGTATTTTATATGCATTTATGCAACCCCAAAATCTATCCAAACAGCTCTGTGTACCTGTACTTACTCAAAATAAGCACATAAGCTTCTATAAACATGAGATTTTATAACATTTCATTTATTTAACTAGCCAAACACATCAACTACATAGCCAAAACATACCAATCCTATATTACAAGCATATTAAGGTTCCAACACTAATTTAATTTCCCTTTCATGGATTCACATATCCTTTATATCATTTCACTCAATTTGAAATAATTTACAACCAAATTTATTATACTCAATTCATATTTACAACATCCAAACTCATATTTGTTCCAAATTGATTTATATGTGCTTTACTTGCATAAATTCACTTCTATTCAATTTCAAATTGATTCACAAACAATTTATTTGCATTCCATTCATATTCACTTTCATTATATGCAAATTCGTTTTATCGGTTTCAATTTATTCTATTTTTGAATTGACTCTAAACCAATTTATCTAATTTCCATTTGATTTCTATTCAAGTTATCCACCAAATTTTATTTGCTTTATTTTACATTAAACACATTCCAATCCATGTTAATTTGTTTATGAATCCATTTCATAAATAATCACTTAAGTTAAATTTTCCATGACATCCAAATTCTAATTCCTTTTAAATTAATCCATTCAATTTATTTGCTTTCATTACTAGTATATCCAATTTATACTATCACTTGGGGATCATTCCATGCTAATTTATTAAACCACTTTCCAAAATAATTTCTAAGGTTTATTATAACATTCCATATCGCTACTTAAGTTATATTCAGCTTTAAAACTTAATTTCACATTCAACTTATCCCATCCACATTCCAGAATCATACTCAATTCATTTACTCTTAAACTGAATCCATTTCTTGTTACTAATTATTTAACCATTTTAGTTTGGTTATACTTTTTCACTTCCCAGTTTAATAAATTATACAACCTATTTATTCCAATTTCCTAAATTTCTACTTAAGTTTATCCACATTCTCTACGTATAACTTATAGTTATATAAACATTTCACAAATCATATTATATTTCACTCTACTCAATTTCAATTCACCTTTCATTTAAAAATTAAAATTTGAATTTTCCATTCTTTTACCATACTATCAAACCATTAACATTTTGGTCTTACCATTCCATTTCTCAATTCATAGTTCAAAAACTTGTCTACTTACTTATGTCCATTTACATCTTGTAATCATAACTCTGGATTATTCACATCACTTGATAGCTTAGGTATATCCATTTCATTCAACAATTAAAACTTATAATTGTATAATCATTTTACATTTCAAGTTTATATCCCATTCAATTCAATTCCAACTTTAATTTTTATTTAACTTATCTTAAGTTAAATTTCAACCCATCTCATTCACTTTAATTTGCTCAAGTTAAATTTTAATTCCAGGATTAAAAATTTACACTTTCATTTCTTATCTATATCAACTTCAATTTATTAGTTCAATAACTGATTTTATCCCGACTTCCCAAATCATTTAAATGGAAATCCCAGAATTCAATTACTCGTTTTATTTCAAAGCATTTTGAAATCGTAAATATACATATATCACCTTTGTATATCAAATTATACTTTCAGGTTTTCAAAACAACTTGGTTTTACCCTAAAGAACTTCCTTTTGAAAATTTCTAAACAAACTTATTTATCAAGCAAGTCCCGAAGAAATAATCATACCCAACTACCACGGTAGCAATCCATCACTTAGAAACCCGAAAATGAATATTGATGGTGTGGCCATCATCACCCGGATTATTTTCCAGCGATTGAACTGAGTTCAGCGCTTCCTTACTTTCAAAAATCCTTTTTAAAACAATTTTTATTGCAAAGACATTTTCAAATACTACTCCATTTTCCTCACAAACCATTTTGGAAAACACTTCCAAATTCTCAAGATTTAAAAACTTCCAACATTTTGTTCAAACCCAATTTAAAACATTTTTTCCAAAAAAATTTCGGGATTTAAATTCTAGTCTAAATCAAATTTTAATTATACTCCTATGTATAAATCATTCTTATACAATTTCTATTTGGTTATATATATATATCTAATAATTTAAAATTTTATCATCTTATTTGGTTATAATATTAACATCCAAACATTCTAAATATATACATTATAATAATTTATGAAAATTAATTCCTTTATATCAAACATAATTTTTGGGTAAAATTATTTCATTTACCCACTTTAAAACAATACTATGTCGGTTTACCTTGTTTAAGAGTTTAGAAATCCCTATCGATACGGTTGTACTTCCCGTACCGACCAAAATTCATAAACACTCAATCGGTAAGTCAACACAATATAAAAACATTTTATATTCACTAAAAAATATGTGCTCATGTCTATTAATACACTCAACTCATTCTAGAGTACTTCTGACTCTATCTCTAATGAGTAATCCCTACCAAATCCTAGGTATATTATCAACCTAAGCTCTGATACCACATGTGACGACCCTCTTCACAACCCCTGAAAAGCGGCATAAATACGCCAATGTATAACATGCCAAATGATCGAGTGACGGATAGACAGATTATTGAGGGAAAAGAGAGTAGGCGGAAGAAGAAGAAAAAAGCTAAACAAAAGCATAATCTCACAGCGGACATAACAATATATAATTTCAATAGCTCTTTACACAAATAAAAACTGAAATATACATATTTTACATCAAAGTACATAATTAATAATTACCAGCCTGGGCGGTTATAACAACCTATCCTCACAACTATTGGTAATTTCAACCAAAACACTACAGCGGAAATAGACAAGTATGAGTAATAAATCTTCGCCATCCACCTCGACTACTGAGCTCCATTGCATACCAACCTGAACCTGAAATACTCGGTATGACCCGAGCATTATAATAAAATAACAACCGACTCTGTCTAGAAAACCAACATGAGAAAACACACTCAATTTGAATTATTAAAGCTTCAAATCCTTTTAAAATCAAAGGTATTTTGTAAGACCACGCCACAAATAAATACGACAAGTTTTTACCTTACGATAAGCAAAACATTTTATATCAAAATCCTCTGATATTAGAATAGTGTCTAAGTACAAATACTTATTAAAATAGCTGAAATTGTTACATTAATTAAATTCCATCATACTAGGCTCTAAAATCAAAACCGTAAAAGCATGTATTGGAGAATGGATTTCGTATGAATGACTAGGCACCAGGGTACCACCTGTCATAGTACACGTTTAGAACAGCGTACCGAGAACCACGCCAGGATCCCCTGCAACACAAGACCGGTCTACTCCAAATCTAGATAGACCGAATATGTTATCACTCCGGGTGTTTCCACCCTTTCTCTGAGCTCCTTCCACACGTAGTAATAATATTCGATGTTATCTAGAAAGGTGATAGACATACCCTACTTGGGTGCGATCCACTTAAGCCTTGCTGCTTCCTCCCTGATTTTCATTCATTCCCTGCTGATGAGGCTAGAGGCTGCGATTACCTTTTCAGAAATATTCACTTAGAATGCCCATTGTCCTCCTATGACAATGTTCTGATAGCATTTATCCATACAAGTCCTTTCCCGGTCCGAACGGAACCGAATGAACTTTTCCTACTACATCCATTTTGGAATCATCCTTAGGATTAGTAGCGATTAACCATTGCACTTCACTGCTCTATCAACGAATCTAAGCTCTTATCTTCATCTTGAAAACGTACTCGTTGGATCGAAATGGTTTTCGGATCACAAATCTGATCCCGGTCTCTTTGAAACAACGTTCGATATTTCTCGGTAAACTCAACCCCGGTTCTTTAGGAAATAAACAGACGAAGATAAGATTGGAGATCACCTCCTAACCGTTAGTGAACGGATTTCCTTACCAACGTCCTAGAAGAACAAAACGAGTTTACACGTATAGAATAGCATCTCGAACGGTAACTGTACCATATAATTTCCGTACCTCTTCCAGATATTTCCAAAGTTACATTTGGGTCCAAATTTGATAGTCGGTTATTTCACTATCAAATAAACAATCAATTCAACCAATACCTCATTTTCATTGAAAAACACCATGTCTAATTTTATTTAACTTTCAAATAAATCAAATATCTTTATCCAAAGTTTGTACGTATCTTATCGAATTAAGTATATTCACAAAAATATCCTTTTCAAAAATATTTGAAAACCCCTTTTTTAAAAAAAGTGGAAAGTATAGCTGCATTATCAAACTATGGATCATAGCTCAATGGTTATGTCTCTATCCCAGAGAAATCCAAAACTTAACTGTAGGCACTTACTGCCTCCGATTTACGCCATGCGAGTATACCATTACTTTCCAAAAACTTTTATTTTAAAAAATTTCTCAACATATACGTATAAGTTCTAAAGTAAATTTCCAAGTTAATCTAGGCAAATATACTTAAATAAAAGTAATTATTCAAAGCCATATTAACATTTTGTAATTATGTTTTAAAACAAAAAAGCTGACCATTTCTTAAATAAATTAAAACCTTTAGAAATCATTAGAAAGTAACTCAGTAATAATAAAATATGTTTTAAACAATTTAAAATAATTTAAATAACTAATTTCCAGAATATTTAAACACTTTTAAAATCACCTAGTTAATAATTTAAAATCCTCTTTCCAAGACAAGCTTAATTCCTCGATTTTCCATTTCATCCCTTAAATTTGGAAATCCTACTTGAGTTCCCGTACCCAAATTTTATACTTACTCCCAAATTCACTCCTATTCTTCAAAAATATTTAAAATCTTTATTTTAAAACCTTAATATTTAAAACAAGTACCATTTTACGGATTTATTATTTAAAAATCCTTCTATATACTTTTATTCCCAAAATTCATGTTTACAACAACCCGACATAATTACATTACGATTTCAAAACCATTTACTTTAGCTAATAGATTTACCCAAAAGCTCTATATAAACATTTTACTTTAAAATTCCAATTGACAATTCTTTACCAAATTAAACCATATTTTCATTGGTATTTTAAAGTACCAAAATCCTGGTTAACTGCCATAATACCCATTCAATTCAAATCACACAATGTGTATGCGGGAATATCAATTACTCCAATATATACACACACACAACTATATATAATATCACATCCAACGACTAAAAATGCATCAATTTAACCAATCAACCACTTATTAATTTTAACTGTTTAAAATTAGTACCGGTAGTCCAAAATTGAGTGAGATTAACTCACCTTGAATTTTCACGTTGCCAACATCCCACTTTTAAGTTAAATCGAGCATGTTCGATCCAGATCTGCACCACTGCATAGTGCTCGTCACTGTGATTCCGGTGTCACTTGTTTCATCCGATTCCGACCTCGTATGCATGAGATATGAAATTTTAAGTTTGAATATAATTTTTATAATAATTTCACTTTTCTTTTTTATTAAGTTAGAAACCTTAGATCATGGCCGTTCAAACTAGGATCTGGAATCACGACCGTACTTTATCTTTCTTCCACATGATTTTGCAGGACACTCGAACCCATCATTCCTACGTTTGACTGCGGCCATCCTTCCTCCCCCGACCACGTGACGACGATCCAATGCCTCAACCTTGTAGCCCTAACCACCCCACGTCATCGCCCAGACTCATGTCCCACTCAGTCAGCCACACGCACGCTGAAGTTGCCAATAATGGTCGAAGAACGCGACCGATTTTGGCCACCGATTAACGACGAGAATAAAATTCCACCATAGAATTTGAAGCTCTCGACGAGCTCGACATTTTCCTAGTTGAAGTCGAGTCTTGAAAGTTGATGGATTTGGTGGAATTATAGGAGGAAAGTCATTCGTTTTTGGTCATTAACACTGTTGGAGGCGGCTTTGAATATAGATCTGCTAGGATTTCTGTTTACGCGTATATATCAAACGAAGCGTGCCGCCTGACGTTTATAATGTTTAACCCTATTCCAAACACAATGGAACTTGTTTCGGGGCCTTATTCGATCGTATGTGGAAGATAGCGTTGTAAACCGTATTTAAATATTAAATTTTCGATATTTATTTCAATGCGTTTCCATCCCTTACGACCAAATGGTAACTCCAAACATTACGAAATTTGAAATCCAGTAATAATAAACTACTATGGATCCAATGGAACAAGTTTTTTCGAATTCCAAGACTGTTTCCCAGAAGGCTATTTTAACGCGTCGATTAAATCGAGCGATTTTCATAACTGTCGAAATCGTTTAAAATTTTAATTTTTTAAAACTTACTAACTTCATTATAATTAAAATAGAATTTATATTCCTATTATAAATCATTTCGATTCATATTAAATCAAAATTCAGTTATTTACACTATTACTATATATATTAAATTTCACTATTAAATTAAATTTCCAATTTTAACTTATCGACTTTTAATCTCATTCAAAAATCCAATATTATAATTCTAATCCAAATAGATTTTAGATTGACTTAAAAATCCTTTTTGTTCACGTTTAACTCCAGATTCACATGTTACCCCAATTTTCAATATTAAAATAATATTTATGCAAATCCAAGTGATCATTATATTTTAAAATGTTAAACCATCTCATTGATTCTTCCATCTTCAAAATCAATTAATAATTCAAATTCAACATTTAAAAAAATTAATGTTCAAAACTAACGACCAAAATTTCGGGCCTTTACAGAATCCCAGGCGTTGTTCTCCAATACACTCTTTGGAAATGACCCACTTGTATCCTACATCCACACCTCTACCTATTAAGAAAGAACGGCTTAACAACTCATCGACAGTTGCCTTTTTTCTAGCATCCTTCACCAAACACTTGCTCAAAAATTCTCACCAGAATCTGAAATCCATTCAGGAATTTTCGGAAGATCCTCTGTGAATCGGACCCTATAAATAAGGGAACCTACATCCGACACATTCAACCACAGAGCTTTGCCTGTTGCCATTTCAATGATTGTGCATCCGAGTGCCTACACATCTAAAGCCAGTCCTTGCTCTTCTCCTCCGAACACCTCTGGCGTAACGACCTGGTTATGTCGGACGTGAATTGCTCAAAATATCAGATTGTTAATTTATATTTGGCAGACTCAGCATATACAATGAATAAACCAATCGCAGAATCAGAGAAACGGAGTAATATAACAATAAGCAGTGGAATAAATAAATAGTATTTCATGAAACTACTATATAGACAACAAAGTTTGAAATACAATATAGCATAATATCTCAAATACAATGCAGTCTCCAGTATAAACAGATGACGAGTCTGCACAAAACAACTGGATAGATGAAAACTGAATAGATATAGATGGATCTCTAAGTGAAGCTCCAACTCCAAAGGTGAGTCTCAGATATCGTGACACTCAGTTTGACCCAAGCGTAAAGAAAAACAAAAACACTCGAGTCAGGATTAACATTCTTATATTAATAAATTCAACTCAAGTGAAATGTCGAATATAAGTAACTTAAAGGATGTTTGGGATTTCCATCCTCTAAGGATCCGTGGAACTATCTATTATACGCTATTATAATATGTCTATAATAAAGTGAAAGTACTAAAATATCATTAAGACGTTGCCCATATAACCCTTAACACATTTTATATATTCACGTAGTCCATACAATGCCGTAAAGGGCGCACCCAATCAAATCACAAAAGTAATAGAATGGTATCGAAGAAATGTGTCCGATAGGAGGAATGACCTTACTTGGCCTGGCGGGGCTCCTGTTTTTGCCGCATCAAGCTGACTCATGGGAGTCAGGGCTACGTAATACCATATAGATTCATCACCAAACCATCCTACTTCATTCTGGAATCTCCACCACGTACACAATTGTTAAAGTGGTTTCCGGTATTGGCAGAGAGTATGACAATATTCGATCCCGGTATCTTTAACAACCAAAGGCTTATTTCACACCGTGGTCATTTCTTTTCAAATAGTTCAAACTTCGTTAAATATCATTATTCATTTCAAAACTATATAAATTCGATATCATTATTCACTTTAAATAATATTCATTTCTAGAATCGTAACACTTTTCAAAATTATAACCCTTTCGAAACCAAAGCACTTTCGAAATCATAATCCTTTGAAATCATAACACTTCGATATCACAGCATTTTTCCAACTTAAATAGTGATAAATTAAAATGTTATGAATTAAAATAGTTTATATATTAAACTACTTTATATAATAAAATTAGTTTCTTCCAATTTCGCAAATCAATTCAAATCATCTTAAATTCCAAAATTTCAATTTAAATCAATTCCAGTTTAACCATTTCAATTTAAAGGTCAAAGATTCAATTCAAGTTCTAAATAAACTATTTCAATCTTTATCGATTCCAAATCTGGGTTTTTGAACTATCACTTCAATTCCATTAAGATTCAAGCTTAAGTATTCAACATTGACAATATAAATTTCATTTATATTTCAACATTTAACTTTAATTTCTTTCAAATTGGAAATTATTCCCTTGATCATTTTAATAACAATTTATAAAAATCCAATTTATAAATTCAAATCAAGAATAAATATTCAATCTCAATTTTATTTAAAATTAAGAGTATTCACTTAATCACCCTTTATCAAATCAAGTTATAAATCATATTTTTCCAAATCTAAAAATCAATAAGTTCAAATTAATTCTTGTTATATTCTATTATTAACCAATTTAAGTTCCAAGTCAACATTAATTTATCTTCCTATCCTTTATTATTAAAGTTGAAAAATCCATTTTTAAAATATTAATATAAATTTAAATAAAATTTTAAACATATTATATACTAATTAAATTAAATTTTTATTAAATTAAATCTTATAATTAAATGCATTTTGTATGAAATCTACTTTTATATATTTTTAAAATAATAGACTTATAATAAGAAAATCTAAAAAAAAATCAAAACAAACTTATAAATTAAAATTTACAAAACATATTATTTTAAAATCTAGATTTTTATTTATATATAAAAATAGCGTATATATATATTATATTTTAAAATCAATATTTATTAAATCATATATTTCCTTTCAAAATTTTTGAAATCATTTTTCAAATTATAGATTAACGGTGTCCATATGTAATTTTCTATCCTATAGTCAAGTGACACGGATATTTATCATTTCAATCCGCAATTTAAATATCTATAGGTATATATCATTTCAACCCGCAATCCGATATTCAATTTAATGAAAATTGCTTGGGTTTATCATTTCAATCCATAATGATTTCTCCTATTCCAAAATATTGTTCGGGTATATATCATTTCAACGCATAGAGAATTCTAAGCTAACAAGGAACTTGTAGAGCGAGAACATGTATGACAATAATATAACGAACAACAAAAGGCAATATCATCTATAACAAATAAAATATAATATAAATAATTGATCATGTTTTCAGATGTCACAGGTGAATAATTACAGATAATGACATATAAATAATTAACAGTACAATTTAGCGGCATATTTCAATTGTCGTTTCAAATGAAATCAAATCTAATAAATATAATAATATTAATCGTGAATGATTGCTCATACAGAACAGCGAAAGCTAGGAATTGCTGCGACAAATCGATATTGAGATGGTGAGTTAAGACGGACGAGAGATCGATGCAACCAAATCTATATATTATTACTTTCTTAAAATCAATAATAAACTTTTTAACCTGTGCACCAAAATAAATCTTTACATATATTTAAAACCAACATTTTATTAAAGCACATATAAAATAAAAATATTCATATTATGTATTTTCAAATCGATATTTATTTGACGCATATATTTAAAAAAAAATAAACTATCTATATATCACATTCTAGATTAAACGCATACATAAAATCAGCACATACATGAACTTATGTGAACTTATATACACGAACAACAGCTTATATATAACTTGTAATATATATATATATATAAATCAGACCGATTGTATATATTATATAAACATATATATATATATATATATATATATATATATAATCAGATATATAACTAACAAATCCTATACCTAGTAACAACTACATATATTTATGTACATATACACGTGCAAACTATTAGAGATAGACATATTACATAGATATCCTTATTTCAAAACATTAATATACGTGTAAAATACAACGCACTATAATATATATATAATACGAGCAGTTATAGAATGCAACTTATATGTGTATAAATTTATAACACAGAACAACAAAATAGCTAATATTGTATATCTATATATGTGGTTTTTTTATTCACAGGAAAAACAACTACTATGCTATACTCTCTATATATATAACTATATAAAACTTACGTATGTAGTGTATCTTTAAAATCGATGTTTAAAATAAGAATAATATAAACTTACTTTGTTAATATATATATATATGTGTGTGTGTGTGTGTGTGTGTGTATATATGGACTCAAAACAGATTATATAAAACTGATATGAACTTGTATATACAACAAACATATTATATGGAACTAATATAAATCTATGGTCATAAAGTAATAGATCATATATTTCTTATACAGACTTATGTTATAAACATCGTTTCCTTAAAGATCAAAACATGAAACAACATACATATTTACATAGAATAGTGTTGTAATATATATACTATTTTATATAATAACAAACAATATATACCGTGAACATATAACATACATAAGTTTATTATTAAAGCACTAAACATTATAATACAATATATAGATATTTAATACTTTAGGCTTATAAAATATAATACTGCAACTTACATAATAAACTTATAATATATACCAAAATGAACATATTACATAAAATAGATTATATATATAGTTTTTGCACCAAAATTGGTCACAACACTCTTCGGGAGTCGTTGAAGAGATAACAATCAAGAGTATGAACTGAATATGAATATTATCTAACAAAAACTCCAAGCCACAGTAACATAAAAGCGTAGACAAGCGATTTATAGTGGTTCGGCGTGTTGCCTACGTCCACTGTGAAGTATTTTGGCGTTTTATTGATTCTCTTTTAATGATTACAAGTTGTTACAGCGATCAACTGCGAGTTACAACTGGAAATTCGAAATCAATGTCAGCAATGATGATATGGAGTGATTCTGGCAGCGTCCGGGCGTGCTTTGTCTCTAAAAATTCCCCCCCCCCTCTGAATGACCAGGCGCTCTATTTATAGGTGTAGGAGGCTGATATTTCGCCTAAAATCCGGGGAGACCGCTTCTGGCACGTGAGGGGGCCCACACGCCCGGATTCTGGAAATCCGGGCCCACTTTGGGATCGATTCGAACTCGGGTTTGAATCGATCAAGAAAGCATCCAATCGAGGTGAAATTTGGTGTGGACTTTCTTCAGCGTGTATGTAAGCTTCTGTGAGAATTTCATAGCATTTGGACTTGTAGATCTCGAGTTATGATCGATTCAAGATTGCATTTTCAGTTGATGCATCCCGTTCGAATCGATCCCCTTCGAATCGATTAGGGTCAAATCGATGGCTTGCGCGTGCGAATGGTGACGTGGCGCGAGCTTCTTTGGTTGATCCTGCTTTTTCTCCAAGTTTACTGGGTCGAATCCATGGTTTTAGACGCTTCGACTTAGTGGATTCGAGGGAATGGATTCGAGGGGATGTTCGTTCGAATCGCTCGAGGTATCCCATAGCTGATGATACGAAGCTTCCTCAACAGGGTGGATTCGAAGTGAATCAACTGCATGGATTCGAAGTATCTTGCTTTGAGGGATTCGAGGTAGAGGTCGTTCGGTGGATTCGAAGGGAGGCCATTGGGATGGATACGAAGCTTGGCCACCTGATGGATTCGAACTCATATGCTCTGATGTAGGCGAAGTGGAGTGATCCCATGGATCCGAAGTAAGAGGAAGCCGATGGTTTCGAACTCATGATCTTTTGATGGATTCGAACTTAGGGTTATTTCCTCCAACTTGAATCGATCATAACTTGAGCGTATGAACTCGGATTGACTTGAAATTTGAGATGCTGACTTTTATGATCTTTCTTGTCATGTCCTATCAATTGTAGCTCAATCTAGACTCGGACAAAATTCAGTGATATCCATAGTGATGCTAAGTATGATCAACCCCGGAGATGAACTGTCCTTTGTTTTCGATCAATCTTTTGGTATCACAGCTTTGCCAAAAAGCGGGATAACATTTGGCCCCCAAAGTACATCTTGTGTAAACACGACGTGCTTTGAAAAGCTACAGTCTCGTGTTGGTCAACTATGACATGCTTTGCTGAAAGTTGTATTCTGTACTGCTGTAATTGACCGTTGTGTGATTGTGATTGGCTGTTTGTCATCCAAATCATGACGAGATGAGCCTCTGATCCCTGTGAATGTCAAAGATCAAATATTAGTCAGACATATGTGCATATATGTTAGTCCGACCCTTGTTAACGTCGTGCATCCACGAGTCGTTGTCAGTTTTGTATGTTGTTGAATTTCGTATCGATTCTCTCCTGAATCGATTTGGAAATTTGAGTTGAGACAACGCTTGATGGTTGTTTTGAAAAGTCCCTTCGTATCAATCCTCTAAGGTTGAAGGAATCGACTTTGTGTTGCGCGAAAGTAATATTTCGAATCGATGGGTATGAGCATCGATGGATTCGAGATCAACATTCGAACTGATGAAGTATGCTTATGCTATGAAGGGTACGAAATCGACATTCGTATCGATGGCGTGGATGAGTACGAATCATCCATTCGTACCGATGAGAAAGGATGGATACGAAATCGTCGTTCGTTTCGATAGGTACTGATGGATACGAAATCGTTGTTCGTATCGGTAGGTTGTGGATGGAGTTGTGAATTTGTTGATGTGAACAGGGGCTTCGAGTCGATGTGCCCACTGTGCGCTTCGCATCGATGGCGCTCAATGTCCTCTGTACAGCGTTAGTTGTATACTTCGCATCGATGAAGTGTGAGGGTAACTTCGCATCGATAAGGCCTCAGGCAAATGGATTCGAACGGAGCTTTCGAACCATTGGTGTTTTGACTGGTGCGACCGGTCAAGTTTTACTGGGAGGCGAATCGTCTCGGTTCTTCTATGGCCTTATATAAATACTTCTCACTTGGCCATTTTTTCACTTTTTTACTTTTACTGTTTGTCTCTTACTCTCTGTGCCCTTGCATCGACTCGAAGCTTCCGAGAGCAGTTTGTCACGTCTTCGAATCGATCCAGTTCTTTGATTCTCCTAAGTTAAACATTAAAATAAGGTAATTTAATGGGTAGTATCGTGTTTAGAATGATGAAACTCGAAGATCTTAATCCATCCTCCTTGCTTGCACGGTCGGTATTGATAACTTTAAGATCTGGACAAACGGGAGCAAGTTTGGGGATGGACGCGTGGCCATGGAGTCGAGGCCCTGTTTTGGAGAAGAAGGAGTTGTGGCGCTTTCGAATCGAAGGAAATCATGCGACTTCGTATCGATACGAATATGGGAACAACGATCGATGCGGAGCCGGTGTCCTCGAATCGATACGGCATGGCGTGCCCTGGATCGATGCGAAACTCATCGTTTCGAACTGATCGATACGAAATGTATCGAGTTGAATGCGATCGATACAAAGTGTAACGATTCGAAATTTATCGATACGAAGCGTATCGATTCGAACATGATTGATGATTTTTCTTCGATTCGATACGAATTTGAACTGCAGCGACCGATTCCAAGTTGAAACTAAATGAACTTTAGAGAATTTTTTGCACATAAAAATACTTGACTTCGACGAGCTTTTGCTTTGCATGATTGAACTTGACCATAGAACTGCATATTGGACTACCTTTCGAAGCTCGCCGATGGAACTGTAACTTAACAAAAATGTAACGAACTTCAACTTGGGTCGATTGTTTGCAAGTGGATGGCACGGTTGTGACTGTCAGCGATGACGGTCATTCCCGGTTTGATTTTCAGAGTTTTGTCATTCATACATTATAGTTTATTCCATAGAATTTATTCAAATGATGTACTTCACTGCACGACGCATGCACTTTACACCGGGGAATGCATGGGCTTTTTAGCATCTAATGATGATTTCTCGTGAGTTAGCTAGTTATGCAAACTTCAAGTACGCAACCGCAAGAAACTCAGAGTTTAGTCCTTCCCATGCTTGAAGTACCGGAGATTGAGATTGAAGTAATTGGTCCAGCTCCGGATCAGTTACCTGACGCATCCTTCATTAGTAGCCCATCAGATTCTGTTCCGTCTAACATTTCGGAAGACATGCTAGGAATAATATGCTTAAGGCATGGTTTATCGCTGGATGACGTGCTACTGCTGGGGCCAAATGATAGACCGCACAATCCACCGGAGGGATATACCGCATTCAAATGCCACGCGTGTGCAGCTGGGACACTCCCTCTGTTTAACCAGTATATAAGAGAAGTATTGTCATTTTTGAGGATCCTCCCCTCTCAACTGCACCCGAACGGATACGCGTCGCTCAATAGCTTGTTCATTGCATTTATGGAATATCTCCATCGACTGCCACTCCCGATCGAGATCAGATACTTGTTTAACTTCAAGAGTCGGGCCGATAGTCCATCTTTCACATTCTTAGAGGCTGTAAGAAATTGCCAAGTGATCACGGGAGCTTGGACTAGATTGAGCTACTACATGACGAAATGGTTTTATGTCAGATGCCCCCCCAGGGTTCGCTCTACGATGGCTATTTAGATGTAAGTATTACTATCTTTTCGGGTAGTCGATGGAACCAATGTATTCGAAGTCGAACTCACATCTCTTTTCTTTTTTCAGCCGTGATTCAGCGACCTGAAGGTGAGCGTTTCAAAGAGATAGTTCGGGTATTTCAAGAAATCCCAAGTGAAGATAGGAATATTGAGTTGCTACTGACAGATAGTAATCTCAGAATCCTTGGGATGATTGAGCGGAGGCAAAGCATAATGCTTGACGGTGTCTTAAGAACCGTCTCGAAAGAACGAGTCAAACAAAGAAACCCTAAGGTTGTCATAATTGAGGAGGCCGACTCGGAGAGAACTCGTACAGATGACGAGCCATTGGGTGAATCTGCGGATGTGGCTCAAGATACCGAAGAACAAAGAAAAGGCAAGGCAGCCGTCGTTAAGCCACATAAAAAGGGAAGATAGAAATCGGTTGTAACGCTCGATCCGCTCCCGGAGTTAGAATTTCGGAGATGTCTCCTTCAAGAACTGAAAATCTTTATGAAGGGCTCACCGATATTCCAATTTCGGATGATGTGTCCTTGCAGCATGATGCCGGATTGGGAGAATTTTCAGAAGCTTTAGTTTTGAGCGAGTCTCTGCCTACTAGTGCGGTTGACACATCTGGTTGGTCGGGGGGTTGCACCATGTTCACATTTCACGGCGTTACACGATTTCTAAGTATAATACGTTCACTGTGAGAGATTACTAATTTCGCTTTATGTTTCGCAGGTACCATGTCTGGTAGAGGTTCAATGCTTGGCAGTCTCCGTAAGAAACGCCAGTCATCTTCGTATTATGAGCCCTATAGGAGGGAAGGAGACAGAGATTATGACTATAGGCGTTCGAGTCACGAGCGCTCTGACAGAGAAAAAGATTATAGGCGGTGATCTCGATCTCGCATGCCATCTCTTAGAGCTCACACAACGCCTCCAGAAATTTCACGGCCCAAGCCGCCTTCCCAACCATCGAGGTCTGATATTCACCGCAGAACGGAGATTGCGGCCTCCCCGTCAACAGAACAGACATTGACGGAGCCTTCGGGGGTAGAAGCGGTTAGGCTTGCTCAACTGAGAAAAGAATTTCCTGAAATTTGTTTTGACGGGTTCGTTTTCCCCCGCATCTGAAGAGGATACCGTCGACAGTTGCTCCTATGATGCACAATTATCTCTCGGACGTATTCTTCCAGTATCAAGAGTGGTCGAAGACCGCTAAGATAGCATTAAAAGTGGCCTTTGATCGAGCGGCCACGATCGAGAAGTTGGAGAAAGAACTTGGTCAAAAGGACCGCATCATTCAGGCGCTCATCAGTGAGGCCGAATCTCTCGAAAGTCAGAGATTGAGGCTCTCAGAAGAGAAGATGAGGCTCACGCAGCGATGGATAGGATGAAGCGTGAACATTATGCTACGGTGGAAGACATGGGCCACCGAAATACCATCGAGACTGCTGAGCGGGATGCAGCCGTGAAAGAGCTAAATGAGCTCAAGGCCAAAGTTGCAGAGATTGTGAAGGAAAGAGACACCGCTAACGTTTCTGCACAGGAAGCGTGTGACCAAGCGGTGGAATTTTGGAAAGAGAGAGATGAGGCCTTGGAGAAGGTCCGTGAGACAGAAGCCGAAGTCGATGAGAAAGTTCGTCAAGCAGAGACTAAGCTGGAGACAGAGATAGAAGAACTTCTCGTCACTTATAATGCTAATGTACCGAGGCACAGAAATCTGACATGGCTTGATGATTATCCGACGCATTTGTTCATCGCCTGGAATTTACTAGTTGAAGAAGAAAAAGCGTCACGTCCAGGCGAAGTTTTTGATGAATTTGAGTTGGAGAATCGCACATTGATTGATGAAGAGATGAAGGTTCTCCACGATTTCACGGTCTCTCATGCTAGAGAGAAGCTGGGTACTCAACACTTGGAAGTTTGTGAAGGGTCTGGCATTGCGCATCCATCTATAAGTTCAGAGATGATCACTTCATCTGGAACAGAGCCTACACCAGCAACTGAGCCACAGTTGGTCCCAGGCTACGACCCTAAGCAACCACGCTTATCTCCCATCAGGGAGCACTCTTCTGAAGCTGCTCAGTCAGCTACGAATCAAGTTGACGAAGGTATTCTGCACAAATCTACTATGTGTTCGAACTGAAGTACTTGTATAGGAGCATGTTCTGACACTTCTTTTCTTTCTTGCTCAGTGAATAAAGTAACATCGACGGTGCCTCCTGTAGTCCAAGAGCCACATCAAGAATAGGAGGTCATCATTACTGAAGCAATCGCCACGACGATAGCCGCGCCGACTGAGGTGACACAGGGGGGTTCAATTATTTTCGTTGAATAGATGATGAATGAACTCTTGAGCCAGCATAGTGACCCCTTTGTTGACATGCCATTTGTTCTCGACACGTTCCCACCTGCTTCTATTGTATCGTCACAGTCTACCGCCACCTATCGTGAGTCTCGTGCTGCTCGTGAGGCTGAGATACTCGCCCAAATCGAAGCGAAGATGGAAGCGGCAGCACACGGCGATAATTCTGAATGTGCTACGACGGTGGTTGATCCTACTCCTCTTGCGATGACATCTTCTTGGGACATGCTAGTCGGAACCAGCGCGCCCGTTCCTCCTCCGGTGGTAGACCCGACCCCTCCAACTCCTCGAGAAGGGAATATTCCTTTAAGTTCAAGTTCAGAGGAGTATATTGATATCATGCCCTCGTCAGAGGAAGATCCACCTAAGGGTACGGGGTTGAAGCGGAAGGCTGCTAGTGGCTCCGGTGGTTCCGCGTTGAAGAGGAAACCGAAGAAGAAGAAGTAGATGATTCCTTCTAGTGCATTTTTGGCAGCTTAGGAACTCACTTTTATTTTCCTTTCATAGGCTATGTATAGATGCAGGCTTGGCCCCCTGCTGGTAGGAATTTTTTGAAAGAACTTGTACATGAATCTTCGCATACAGTTAGTTGAAATAAAATTCAATTTCTTTGTTTCAATTCTCATTTCTTTTGTGCTTAAGTGTTTGTAGTGTTTAGCTTTCAGCCCGGTGTACTTGTGGTGTTTTTACTGTCAAGTAGAGTTCATTTTATTTGCCAAGTCTGATGATCTTGGTCACAAGTTGTGATCGATGAATAAGTTGAACTCCGGACATTGTATCACTTTGGTTAGTGATTAACACTTAGCTTTTTTGCCCCCAGTTTCCGGGAACAACATTTGTATTTTGGCGGTTGATCGCACTTATTGCAAATCTTAAGCACATGTCCACATTCTGGGGACTTAGGATAATTTGAGATCGATAATCTGGTTCGCACTCCAGGAATTTGAGAGTTATCGATGTTTGTAACTTGGTTCGCGCTCTGGGAACCTGGAATTGATGTTTATACTCCACTTCAGCCTCTGGGAACTTGGAGTTAGTATTGATACTTCGGTTCGCACCCCGGGAACTTTGACTTGGTATTTGTGCTCTAATTCACACTCTAGGAACTTGGTGATAGCATGTATGTTTGGGTTCGCGCTCCGGGAACCTATAATTTATGTTTATACTCCATCCATGCTCTGAGAACTTGGAGTTAGCACGGATGCTTCGGTTCGCGCTCCGGGAACTTGTTATCTATATTTATACTCCAATTCACGCTTTGGGAAGTTGGAGTTGGCCGATAGATGATCAATTACACCTGTTTGGGCTTTTCAGGAATTCGTTCACACTCTGAAAACGATGGATTTGATGTTTATACTCTGATTCGCACTCTGGGAATTTGGAGTCCGTTCGCACTCTGGGAACGAGTTATTGGATGTTTATACTCAATTCACACTCTGGGAAGTCGGAGTCCGTTCGCGCTCTGTGAACGAGTTATTGAATGTTTATACTCCAATTCGCACTCTGGGAATTTGGAGTCCGTTCGCGCTCTGGGAACGATTTATTGAATGTTTATACTCCAATTTGCACTCCGGGAAGTTGGAGTCCGTTCGCGCTCTGGGAACGAGTTATTGAATGTTTATACTCCAATTCGCACTCTGGGAATTTGGAGTCCGTTCGCGCTCTGGGAACGAGTTATTGAATGTTTATACTCCAATTCGCACTCTGGGAATTTGGAGTCCGTTCGCGCTCTGGGAACGAGTTATTGGATGTTTATACTCCAATTCACACTCTGGGAAGTTGGAGTCCGTTCGCGCTCTGGCAACGAGTTATTGAATGTTTATACTCCAATTCGCACTCTGGGAATTTGGAGTTAGTTGTAGGACTGTCGTGTGTTGGTCCAGTTCAGCCTTTGATGTGATGGCTTGCCCCCGAGCTAGGGTTTCACTTAGTGAGTGGCCGGTCGTATCACGGTCACTCGCTATTTGAATAAATTCCATTGTTTGATGGAACATAGCTCTTCGTGTGTCGTGATTGTTGAGTGTTGCATTCGGTGAATCACAGTTCTAGCTTGAACAGATAGTAATTTATTGCTGAAATAAGAAAATATGGCAAAGTCAGTGCCTTATTACAAGTTCAAACTTCAGAATGTAAAGAAAATTGTAAAGTATTCATAGATTGAATAGAGCCTGTCATGCGTAGCAATGGCGAAGGTTCTCGCTTCTCCAGGTTCTTGGCAAAATAAGACCGCCCAATGTCGACAACAAGAACAAGTCATTCCCGAGTTTTTGTTCAATCACACATGACCCTTCCCACATTGGTTTCACGTGCGATGGTGTTGAGTGTACTCTTCCGTAGATGAAATCACCAATTTTGAAGGTTTGGGGTTGAACATTGACATCGTGCGACTGGGAAACTCGCTTTCGGAGTATGACAGTTCTTAAGTCGGCCTGGTCTCCCATAACAACACCAACTCCTTTGTTAGTGGGGAATTTTAAGGTTAGGCACCATGGGGCGATAACAGCCCTAAATTCAGCAAGGGCTGGTCGGCCTAAGAAAGCATTGTACGGTGAATCTATTTCCATCACCACGAATTGCAATGTCCGGACTCTGCAACACTGTCCAGTTCCCAACTCCATCGGTATTTCTAGTTCTCCAAAAGGTATGGCTGCGCTCCCGTCGAAGCCGCGAATACTGGATCGGTATGGTTTCAAGCCTTTTGCATTCAGATTCATTTGGTCGTAGGCTCGCTTAAATATTATATTCACGGAACTTCCGCTGTCAACCAGAATCCTTTTCATCCACACAAGGCCTACCTGAGATGATATGACTAGTGGATCGGTAGTCGGGACTATGATTCTGTCATCATTACTACACTGAAATACGATGTCGTCAGTCATTGCTTTCTGTTGTTTGATCGGAACTCTATTTTTCAAATTTCTACAGCATGCAGCATCTGCATGCCTAGTAGGACTGGCATATGACTTCATCTCATCCCAGCTTCACTTTGTTGGATGAGGGATACCTCCAACAGCATTTACTACTAACCTCCAGCCGGTGGGGGTGGAGTCTTCTTGCATCAGTTGATTGGATTCATTACTTTGATTTGATTGGCCCGCTTCTTCCGGCTGCGACGTCCGAACAAACTGTTCCAGCTTCTTTTCTCTGATCAATTTCTCAACGAGATCTTGTAAGTGACGACATTCGTTCGTATTGTGCCCGTAGCTTTCATGGAACCTGCAAAACTTTCCCGTTTGGATTTGTCTTTCTGACGACGGTTTTGGTGCAGGTTTTTGATATTGAATTGTATTACAGGTTTGTAAATACAAGTCCTCTAGTGATGTATTCAAAGGAGTGTAACTGTCAAACATTGGATTTTTGCGCTACGGGCCACGATTTTGATCTCGCTTTTTAATTTGATTCACGCTCTCTCTTCGCCGTGCTTGTTTGTTTTTAACGTTCGACTAAACTTTTCCGGAGCTCTCACCGGACTGTTTGATAGCAACATTGTTTTGGATCCCTTCCGTACTTGGTCCTGCATCAGTTTGCTTCCTAGACTGTTTCGCGTCTTCCCTTCTCAGGAATTGAGCCACCTTGGCATGGAAACGGTCCAACGATGCAGGCGGTTTTCCAGCTAGCTAGTTGCCAAACTCAGAATCGGGGTCGATCCCCTTAGTCAATGCCATCAGGATGGAGTTATCGTTTGGATTGCTGATCTCCGCACATGCAGTATGGAATCTCTCTAAGTAGTGTCTGAGCATCTCTCCAGGAGCTTGGGTGACGCTGGACAGAGTGTTGACATCTTTTGGCCTTGCGACATGCATGCGGAATTGTTCAAAAAAATTTGTGGCCAATTGGTCGAATGATGAGATGGATCGAGGTGGCAGTCAAGTGAACCACATGGTAGCTATGCCCCCCAAGGACATGGGGAAACTACGACACTTCACTGCATCGTCGGCTCTGGCGGCGGTCATCGACCATTCATATTTCAGAATATGTTGGTTGGGGTCAGATTTTCCTTCGTACATGGGTAGAGTTGGCATTCTGAATCGCCGTGGAGGTCCAGAAGTAAGGATATCATCCGTAAAAGGAGTGTGACTTTGGAAAACTCCCCAATCGTCATTTGTGAATCCCTGGCTCTCACGGATCATATGACGTATCATAGTTGAGAGATCTGGCATTTGCGCATTTTGTGCGGCTTGCACCGGAGTATGATTATGTTCCATTTGTTGGGGCTGGAACGGACGTTGTCGTCGGTCCCAGTCTTGCCTTCTTGGCTCATAGTCTTCTGGGATGTATGGTTCAGGAGTACGTTCGCTATGACGACGGTTCAGGTCCGACTGATCTTGGGCGTCGACTCCTGGTTCAGCCGCAACATTAGTGGTGCGGTATTCTGCGGTGTGGTGAGGGACAGCACCTCCTCGGGAGGAGGGTCCGGTTTGGAAACTGGCTGATGGACCAACTCTCAGTTGTCCAACGGTCACTGCCGGTTGATCTCCAGTGACTGGCATGCGACTCCCATCTAGTCGGGGTCGTGGTGATTGATTGTGATAATCAAAGGATGAAGAACTTTCGCTGGAGGAGCGCGAAGCATGGTCTCTCCTGGATCTCTTTCGCTTCTGGCGATCCAACTTGTTGATCAGCTCGTCGTTAGCACGTAGATGTTCTCCTAGTTGTTGCCGACTCTGGGTCAGCTCTTGGAGTAGCAACTGCAACTCTTGTCGGGTAACCGGACCTGACGGTTTCGAGTGCCCAGTAGCATCTTGATTAGATGGAGGTAGTGGAGCAGAATTCTGTCTATCCTGTTCTTCTTGATTGACAGCGTTTGAGGCGGTTCTTGTGCTAACCATTTTGAAAATTGAATTCCTTTCCTAGACTTTGTGCAAATCTGAATAGAAGGGAAGGAAGTTCGACTTGATGATCTGGATCTCTCTCTTAGATTTATTCAATCCGGTATTGATGGCAGATCCAAAGAGCAGGAGAAAATCTGGGTTCTCTCAATGAAAGCACCAATGTGTTTGCACCAAAATTGGTCACAACACTCTTTGGGAGTCGTTGAAGAGATAACAATCAAGAGTATGAACAGAATATGAATATTATCTAATAAAAACTCCAAGCCACAGGAATATAAAAGCGTAGACAAGCAATTTATAGTGGTTCGGCGTGTTGCCTACGTCCACTGTGAAGTATTTTGGCGTTTTATGGATTCTCTTTTAATGATTACAAGTTGTTACAGCGATCAACTGCGAGTTACAACTGGAAATTCGAAATCAATGTCAGCAACGATGATATAGAGTGGTTCTGGCAGCGTCCGGGCGTGCTTTATCTCTAAAAATTCTCCCCCCTCTGAATGACCAGGCGCTCTATTTATAGGTGTAGGAGGCTGATATTTCGCCTAAAATCTAGGGAGACCGCTTCTGGCACGTGAGGGGGCCCACACTCCCGGATTCTGGAAATCCGGGCCCACTTTGGGATCGATTCGAACTCGGGTTTAAATCGATCAAGAAAGCATCCAATCGATGTGAAATTTGGTGTGGACATTCTTCAGCGTGTACGTAAGCTCCTGTGAAAATTTCATAGCATTTGGACTTGTAGATCTCGAGTTATGATCGATTCAAGATTGCATTTTTGCTTGATGTGTCCCGTTCGAACCGATCCCCTTCGAATCGATTAGGGTCGAATCGATGGCTTGCGCGTGCAGATGGTGACGTGGCGCGAGCTTCTCGGGTTGATCCTGCTTTTTCTCCGAGTTTACTGGGTTAAATCCATGGTTTTAGACGCTTCGATTTAGTGGATTCGAGGGAATGGATTCGAGGAGATGTTCGTTCGAATCGCTCGAGGTATCCCATAGCTGATCGATAAGGCATGCGCCATGGCAAACAAACTCTAAACTATGTAGTTTTATTTGATCAAAAAAAATTCCCTTTTCCTTTAAGAAGTTCTGGATGAATTTACAATTGAAATTCAAATCGAATAATTCAACCTATTCCACATTAATAGGAGTCCATTTATGTTTCTGCTTCACGAATATGATATTTTCTGGGCATTTCTAATAATATCGGGTGCTATTCCTATTTTGGCATTTGTAATTTCCGGAGTTTTATCCCCAATTAGTGAAGGACCAGAGAAGCTCTCTAGTTATGAATCAGGTATAGAACCCATGGGAGATGCTTGGTTACAATTCCGAAACGAATCTTCCTCAACAGGGTGGATTCGAAGTGAATCAACTTCATGGATTCGAAGTATCTTCCTTGAGGGATTCGAGGTAGAGGTCGTTCGACGGATTTGAAGGAAGGCCATTGGGATGGATACGAAGCTTGGCCACCCGATGGATTCGAACTCATATGCTCTGATGGAGGCGAAGTGGAGTGATCCCATGGATCCGAAGTAAGAGGAAGCCGATGGTTTCGAACTCATGATCTTCTGATGGATTCGAACTTAGGGTTATTTCCTCCAACTTGAATCGATCATAACTTGAGCGTATGAACTCGGATTGAAATTTGAGATGCTGACTTTTATGATCTTTCTTGTCATGTCCTATCAATTGTAGCTCAGTCTGGACTCGGACAAAATTCAGTGATATTCATAGTGAGCTAAGTATGATCAATCCCGGAGACGAACTGTCCTTTGTTTTCGATCGATCTTTTGGTATCATGGCTTTGCCAAAAAGCGGGATAACAACCAACGTATTAAATTTCATATACATAAGGTAGAGAGGCTACCCTGGTTGGCTGAGATGGGGAGGACGCGGGTTGCACGGATATGATGGCAGAAAACATGGAGGATGCTGGTGGTTGATACGGGCGAGGGAGAAATGGGAATTGTGATGGAGTGAGGCGTTCAGCCATTGTTTCGCTGACTAAGGCTGGGGTCGGAAAGACTCAGCTGCATGAAGGAGAGAGGGGAAGGAGGAGCGAGAGAGTGCAGATCTAGATGTTGTGTGGGGTAGCGTGAGCAACTGGCAAGGTGAAGAAAGAGTGAAAGAGGCGAGGCCCATGGATCGGAAATGGAAAAAAAAGTATAGAAGGAAGAAGGAAAAACGCAGCAAGAAGGAGAAGCGGTCTTGAAAAGATAACGCATGCAAAGGTGAAAGGGTATATATTATATAATTAAAAAAATTCTTAGTTTCAGAACGAATCAGATAAAATGAAAGAGATAATACGAGCATTATTATGATAAACAAATGGAATTGCAAAGGTCAAGAGTTGGATTCTCAAAATATTAATAACCAGTGACCATTCACTATCCCACGTTTGACAATTGAAAAGACACAGAACATGAAAAGGCTCAAATCAACACGGGTACCGATACGACCAGCAGTTCCACGGATTACGCCACATACTGGGCATTGAAATACATGAATGAATATACTGCGAAGATAAGCATGACAAGACGATCGAAACCGTATACAGATATCAGTGATATGATCATCCTATCAAAAGTTGATATTCAGTACTGAAAATGCTGCTAATACGCCAGAAATAAGATAAACGGAGCAGTAGCGGTCCAAATTTGATGAAATGAGATATGACGTCTCACTCAGAAAATGATTTACAAATTTATTATATAAAAATATTCAGATTTGGAAAACATTTTATTGTCATCTAATACTAACTGATTTAAACTGAAATAAAATTACACAATAAAATAAACTTCCATATTATCTGATGACATCTGGCGCCATAAACATTGGCTTTCCTCCTATTTTTGACATGACTTGATCATGGTAGTCTATATAGTTGGCACAACCAAAATATGCAATTTTCGCTCTTCCATCGCCAAAGATGAGTATATTCTATGACAGGCAGTAGGAGTAGAAGAGAAATAGTTATGAAATGGTTGCATATTTGAAACAGTAGAGCAAGAGATTTGATAAAGAAGTAATTTTTAGGATTTTTAGATTTAGAAGTAGGGAAATAAAATGTTTTATCTATAAACTTCTATTCTATTGTAAAACGAAGCCTATAAATATAGACTCATAAGCATATATTGTAAATTGTACCGGAAAGTAATAAAAAATTTATATTTCTAATTTTTTTTACAATCATTTCTTTATCAAATCTCTTACTCGACTATTTCAACTATGTTGGAAATAAACTTGATTTTGGTTTTACTTGATTATTTTTGAAAATAAATTATTCTGGATAATATGACTTTTGGTATTAATGGACACGCCAAATCAAGCATGAAAGAAAGATTTAGAGTTTTCTAATAAAGAATTTCAGAAAAACTTAGAGAACAGATTTTTCAGGAGAGTTGAAGAAAACTCTAGAGAGTGATTATCATCTATATGATTAAATTCATCTCTACCATCCATATAGGAAATGTACAACAATAAATATGAATGCTTTATCCTTTTGTATCTAAGCAAGCAAAGCAAAAGTATTTGTAAGCAAGCAAAAAGAATAAAAGTGCAAAGAAAATAAAGCTTATTTCCTCCTTTACAAATTATTGTCTCAATCTCCAGTAGCAAACATGAAGTTTCTCCCTCCTTCTTCTTCATATAGAATTTTCACAATAACAACGGTATCCGAGCCAGGTTGCTAATTCAAGTTGATAGCAAGGAAGAATGTCAACTGGATTGAGTTTCATAAAAATTCCCTTACTCAAAAAAAGGTTTTTATGATAATTGGAGAATTCGCATGAAGGAGGTGCTGGAATCATAAGGTGTTTGGGATATCGTAGAAAATAGGTACCGTCGATGTTACCACTTTATCCCAAAGTAAAAGAGATAATTTAAAGAGTTTGAAGAAGACGGATTTACAATCCCTAATTATCATTCATCAAGATTTGGATGATGATATGTTCGTGAAGGTAGCAAACGCGTCTACTAGCAAGGAAGCATGGGATAATTTAGAGAATGCATTTATGGGAATTGATAAAGTGAAAAAAATTCGACTACAAAATATGCAAGGTAAGTTTGAATCTTCATTAGTGGAGTCATCGGAAACAATCGATGATTATTTTTCACGAGTTTTATCAATTGTAAATCAATTGAATAAATATGGAGAAAAAATAACTAGTTTCAGAATATTTGAGAAAATTTTATAATCTTTGGATTCTAAATTTGATGCTATAGTTATAGCAATTAAAGATTCTAATGATGTAAAGACTACGAACATTGATCAACTCATGGAAATGCTTTAAGTCTATGAAGAAAAATTAAATAGAAATATCGAAAAAGAGCCATTAGATCAAGCTCTTCAAATCAAACTCGTGGTGAATAATGGTGCAAAAATAATAGAAGAAGAGAATCAAATTAATGAGGAAGAGGAAAAGAAGAATAGTGAGAAGGATGAAAAGGAAAACTATGAGTTGGCAAAGAAAGATGCGACGGAAGAGAAAGAGACAACGAAAAATGATGCGGAGGAGAAAGCTGCAAAAGAGCTGCCAAAGATTAAAAAAGTAGTGGAAGAGAAAGTTTAGCAAATGAAAGATAGAGAGCTACCAAGGATCGTAGGAGTAACCAAAGAGAAAGTCAAAAGGATAGAAGCTGAAGAGCAAACAAAAACCGATGAAGTGAAAAAGAAGGCTACCAAGGCACTAAAAATTGTAAAGGTGGAAAAAGAAATGAAACCGAAGGAGAAAGTGAAAGAGGAAGAGAAACATGTAGAAGACATGAAGAGAGTAGATTCAACAAAGATGATGCAAATGATATAAAGTGCAAAAGCAAAGGAGAAGAAAATGAAAAGGCCATGAATCATGGAGAAAAAATTCAAGAACTTAAAGAAGATTTAAAGTACATACAGAAATTTAAAATAATGAAAATGGAGAATAATAAAGAAGTAAAAAAAGAAAAAGATCAAAGAGAAAGTCAAAGAGACCAACGATGAATTTCACGAAGATATTGGATTTGTCGGAGATTTGAGAGTGAAATTAAGAAAGGATGGAAAGATAACATATATAACTCGTTCAAGTTTTATGACACTGGACGAAGATGGAAGTTGGAATATTTACTTCTTGGAGTATTCTTTCGTAAGGAAGGAGAAAGAGATGAATGGAGCACCATAAAGATTCGTGAAATTGTGTTGAAGTTCTCGACAATAGGGAAGATCATTAACACAATAAGGAAAGATTGGATAATATCATTATTTCTACCAAAATACGTAAAATAAAAAGATGGAAAATTCTGTTTGGAGTTACAAAATCAAGTTTAAGGGGGGGTGTTGGAAATAAACTTGATTTTGATTTTACTTGATTATTTTAGGAAATAAATTATTCTGGATAATATTACTTTTGGTATTAATGGATATGCCAAATCAAGCACGAAAGAAAAATCTAGAGTTTTCTAATAAAGAATTTGAGATAAGTCTAGAGAACAGATTTTTCACGAGAGTTGAAGAAAACTCTATAAAGTGATTATCATCCATAGGATTAAATTCATCTCTACCATCCATATAGGAAATGTAATTATAAATATGAATATTTTATCCTTTTTTATTTAAGCAAGCAGAGTAGAAGTATTTGTAAGCAAGCAAAAATAACAAAAGTGAAAAGAAAATAAAGCTTATTTCCTCCTTTACAAATTATTCTCTCAATCTCCTTCAGCAAATTAGTAGTTTCTCTCCGTTCTTTCTATAGAAATTTCCCACCATTTCACAACTATTTTCCTTCTATTCATACTTGGTATCAGAGCTAGGACCTCAACTAATACGTTTGTGCTTAAGCGATATGTGTGGGAAGCCACCCAAAATACTATGATCACGTCGTTGGTTCAAATACACCACGCGTGAAGAGGGCGTGATGGAAAAAATAATATTCCGTCATCGAAAAATATATAAACAAGATATCACATAAATACAAAAAAACCACTATATTCACATTAACCAATTGGTTTTGTGAATTACTAAGTAGTACTCTAAATTAAAAAAAAAATCTAACATTCTGACATTTAATATTGGAATAGAAAATTTTCATGGAGTGAATATGGCTCAATCCAAGCAAAATGTCTATCACGAAGGATCTAATTTCAAATTTCTAAAGCTTTTGGTTTTGGATGAGATCGGAGATGGATCCTCCAGAGGCGTACTCAAGAAAGGGATTGTACAAGCCATTATCTGAATGATAGCCCAAGTCATTGAAGGATTACAGAGTTTGAGAGGCTTGTTGATTTGACGGCGAATGGTTGGCCTGAGATAGGATCGGAAATGAGGAAGACAATGGCTATTGAGCCGCGCCGAGAAGAATGCCCTTGTTTTAATCAGGATTTTTTTTGTTTGATATGAAAATTTAATAGGAGCCGTGAAAGCAGCAGTTTTATATAGGGAAGATGCCATCCAATTTGAAGACACATGTCAAGGTTTAACTGTAGGCAAAATTTTGCAAATCGATTTGGTTGTCAAGGAAATGGCACTATGAGAAAAAGGATTTTCTCAAAAATTACAGATTTTAAAAAATATCATCCAAGCATCTCCAACCATTTTGAGTGCTGATACTACAAAATGTGTGCTCACAGGATTAAAGCACACGAGATCTCCAATAGGAAATGGGTTCAAGGCGCTTGTTAAACAAGCGCCTGAAGTTCGGATGTTCGTTGAACAAACGCTTGAAGATAGCGTCTATATGAGGCATTTTTTTAACTTTTACTTCATTATTTACTTCCACTTTTATTTTATCCTTTTCTTTTTTATTCATCAAGACGTCTACATGGTGCCACGATTCATCAAAATTGCTAGACGGGCTGTCCTTTACAGTATCGATGCTAATGTTGGTGCAACTCATATCACTCAATATGCCATCATGACTAAAGTCGATCCAAGATGCTTGCATGGGCTGCCCTCGACTAGAGAACATCGACTTACTGCAGCGCTAGCGACGCTATAGGTACAATTTCAATACGCATTTATTATTTGAACACGAATGTCACGGACCATAAATTTTATTGATTACTTAATTTAGTGTTAACATTAAATAATTGCTTATATAGATTCATCACATTGCTATGCACACTAGGTGGCATTGGTGCATTACTAAGTATTTTGTCACATTACGTGAGCCGATTATGGCTAGGCTATATGCATCACCTTTCTGTGATTTTCTATAACTACCTAAGTTTGCACACGCCAACCGTTGTATAGTAGAGGCCCTTACTGAGAGTTGGTGGCCTACCATCCACATATTTTATTTTCTAGATTTAGAGTTGGGATTGATTCCTTTAGAATTTTTTTATGCTGACTGGTATAGAAGTTGGTCGCCCAGACCATGCGTCGGTACATTTGATAGTTCATTTAAGGATTTTGTGTGATATTCTTCTTTAAGAGGTTAGAGGAAGTGTTGTTACACTTACATGTCTACAACAGTATATGGTAGATTATAGGGATGCTGTGGAGATGCACACTCACGTTATTCGTGACTTTTAATTAGATACGTTTGGTTCTGCAACTCTCACAAATAATAATGGCATGATTAAACTTGGATATTTGGTCGGATTGATAGATGCAAAAGGACTTTATATATATGTCTAAGGTACCTCCATCTTTGATTATCTATATGTAACGTTGGATATATATGCGCTAAAATAGTCTTGACAGATGTATGGTTTTTGATACATCCTACCTTTTGGTACACGAGTATACAGTCGACATGCACCCACGACTCATTGTTGAAGCGAACATTACACCTTATATTTACTTCTCGAAGGGGAATGTTATGCATGTGCACCGTGCTGCATAAGGGGTGCATAATGAGTTGGTGGAGGCCAGACAAAAAATGGATATGAGACTTCGCAATGGCATTATCTTTCGTTCCTGGAAGATGGATGTGAGCTTGGCGATGATCATCCTCTCACTTTCCAATTTCTTTTTTCAAGACATAGAGTTTGCTCTTAGGTTTCTACATGTCCTTTCATATAGTATTTAGGGGAGCAGTGTTGGTTGCAATTGTATGTATAGTTTGCATTACCTCTGATCCGCTTTCATGGAATGATATGCATGGATCTATTCAGACTGGCCAAGCTTATATTGCCGATATAAGGGTGGCAGGATAGTTAGATGGTGAGCCTTTTACTGTGCCGGAACATTATGATGCATATTGGGCTGGGGTAGCCCCACGTGCTTACTCATTACCTGATTATATACGAGGTTTGAACTCCGACCACATTGGCCTACGTATCTCTTCCAGTAGAGTTCCATTACCACCAGCTACTTTTGAGTCTAAGTCATCTCAACACACACAGCCTCCCATGTTCGTTCCCCCTCAACATGCTTTCGGAAATATACTTTACCGAGTGGGGTTGTTGACTATCTACTGTAGTGTTCTGCATATGATGTTGTTGAGGGTGTACCCTTTGGTGGTTTATATCATTCGCATCAGGTGTGCACGACTTTAAATTTTGGCATAATTTGCTTGCAATTACGTTCCCTATATATGTATAATTTTTCTTTTTCGCATCGTAATTTTCTCGGTACATCGATCATGATAGAACGGTGCTTGTTGCATTTATGACGTTTAATTATACTCAGCTTATGTATCAAGGTTATCAGACTGCTTTTCGGCAGCAGCATACTCAGTATGAGGCTTAGATATATGAGTATTGGACTCAGATTTAGTAGCTTCAGCAGCAGCAGCCGCCACCAGAGCCACATGACTTTATGATATCAATGATGATAGCGACGACGAGAGGAGTGAGATTGCTTCCTCTCACATTGACTGATGTTGTTTTTATGTTTCATACATGTTTTGCTATTACATACATGTATTTCAGACCAGTGTATTTAGGATGTTGATGATGATATTTACTTGTTCTCATGTATGTATTCTTATTCTATTGATGGTTCTTATTTTATTGATGATGATATTTTTTACTATATTTATACAGGTGAAAAAACAAACACACTTGTTTTTGTTTCTCCACAAGTTCATGGATGTTTGCTACATGGTTATTCAGATCACACTTGATTCATATGACGCATATTATGAATTGTGTATTTAAGTGAAAGTTTACAACATATTCAATGGCAAATGAAAGTTGGACTCCATAAGATTATTTGGTACTAGTCAATGCGTACATAGAAACCGACTGTAGACACATGAAAGAGAAGGTGGATCAAGATTTTTGGGTTACTATAAATGAAACATTTAATAATCATCCTAATTATAGATTAATTTGAAGGATTCTAAAAACTCGAAGTACTTATGTCATGTTTACTATGATAGAGTTAAGGCTATGTCTTAGGGGCAATTATATAATTTGTTGCATATGTCTAACTCGTTAATCGATCTTGTTCGTAAAAAAGTGTTTTTTTTCTATTATATACTTAATATAATGTGGTTATATTTATTAGTTAGTTTGATTAAAAGTATATTTAGTAGAAAATCCATAAATGGTATATTTGGGATAGTAGTTACAAAGTGTTTAATCGTGAGTAATTTATCATAATGAAATTAATATACCATTTTAATTGTTCCTAGTCAAGATGCTTCGAGGCTGAATGTAACAACCCGCCTTTTCGGATGGTTCAAATCGACAATAAACCACACATGCCAGAATCAAATCATTCAAAAGGGAGAATTGTTAATGGCGTAGATAAGAAAAAAACAAAACATAGAATCTCGCAGCGGAACGACAAAATATAATAATCAAATAAATAGTTCATGAAGCTGTTTTAGAAATAACATTTGTTTACACTTTTACAATTCAAATTAGAGTTATACATATCTCAGAAATAAACAAATAACGCAGTGGAACACAGAATGTAGTGGAATAATAAATAGCAATAATATACTGAATCTTCGTCTTCGTCCTTCAGAAAATAGTCTTCAATGCACTAAAAATCTTAGACTGACCCGGGCGTAATGAAAAGACAAAACACTTGATTCAGGACTAAAACATCTTATATAAGTCGGATCAAAATCAGAAAAATAAATTATTAGTGCAATTGTTTCATAAATGTTATGGTATTTTCATCTCCTATCAAGTGTACAATGAGAATATAATTATTTAAAAGGTTTCAAAAAATCTGAAATATCAATCTTAATCATCTAATTAAAACAAACCAAAGTTTGACTTAACTTAAACCCTTCAAATAATTCAATTCCAAATAAAAATCCAAATTCAAGAAATTATATGATTATATGTCATTTTAACTAGTATCAAAAATCAATATTTCCAAATCAATAAAAACCATTCGGATTTATCATTTCAACCCATAATGATTTTCCCATAATCTATAAGATTGTTCGGGTATGTATCATTTCAACTTATAGGGATAACAGATATGTAGACATAAATAATATCCAATCATCCAAAATGTCAACCAATAACACCCATCCAATCATCCAAATATCAACAATTGAACATACAACACAATCGTCATTGAAATCAACCAATAACTACCAACAATTTACTGGTTATCATTAACAGGAATTTAACAGGCAATCTAAATTTCAATATTAAATTAAACGGTAGTTAAATTCAATAAAATTCGGATTTAACTGGAATGACAATTTAAAATATACTAAACAGCAACCAGTCAATTTCTAATCACAACATAATTTCAATTAAACTAACATAAGAAAATCTAGTAGTTGTGAGTGTTTGCTCACTTTACCTGGCTACGTAGGTGATGATAAAAAATGGAGTAATATGGAGATTCCTAGCAAAGATCCAAAAGAAAAGCAAATCCAACAAAGTTAGACACGAACACGAATCAATAAACAAGTTTCAACTACTTCCAACATTCAAACAACCCAATATCCAAACAATGGACAAACCCAAAACTAGGTCATCTTTAAGAAAATACTCGGACCAGAATATTACTGAATCCGTAAAAGTAACAACTAGAAAGTTGTTGAAAAAAATTTCTCTCCAATTTCAAAAAAAGAATAACTCAAAAATCTTCCGTCTTGTGGAAGTTATGGCCAAAACAATCAGAGGTATTTTCTGAGTTGAAAATCTGAGTTCAAACGAAAAGATTTGAGTTTTTGGCATAAAAACTTAAGAAACTTGAAGAACCGATCCAAAAGAAAGTTGAATCCATTGGAAAAATAAATGGTTTGAAAAAAGATTGACAAATTTTGTTTCATTCTTGAAGGAGATATGATTGATACAATATGGGGTATTTCCCCCTAAAACTAGTCCCGAGAAAGGACTTGAAAAATGCAGTTTTTTATATATAAATAATCGGAATGGGAAGAATGTTCAACAACAAAGTTGTTTCCATTGAAATTATGCATGTTTCCAAAAAAAATTATTTGATTTGGAGTAAATGGAAATATAAACTTTGGAAATAAGGGGAAGGAAGAGGGAAAAAAAGAAAGAAGAGGAGAGGGAAGGTGGAAGGAGATGGCCTTGGGGATGGTGGAGAGGGCGGTGGCTATTGGGAAGGAGGGAAGGGGTGAAGAAGATGAGGAAAGGAGTTTTGATTTGTGAGATTTTTGGAGTTTTAGATCTAGAGTTCTTTGTAGATTTTGAGAAGAAGAAAAAAGAAGTGTGAAGAGAAAGTTTATCGAGAGAAAAATTATGTACGTAAGTGTTATCAGATAAGAAATATAAGGTCGTAGGCAAAGAAATGGTCACATGACTGACTAGAATCTCTTGGTTAACCAAGGCCTGTTATGTCAAACAAACCCAATATGTCTTAACCAAATAAAACACGACTAAACATTACCAATTCATGCTAATTTTTCATAGTAATTCAAATATTGGAGCAATAGGAATTTGATTTTAACGAAATGAAAAGTGAAGAGAAGATCACAATTCTGTCTAGTATCATATAAAAAGAACAAAATTTTAAAATTCAAATTTAATTTTTTTCAACCAAGAGTCAAATATTGACTAAGTTTGACCAATATTTAAAGTTTCACAAAAATTTTATTCTATTAAATTTGGTCAAATAAAACACTCAACATCATAATTGTTTATTTATTTAATTTTTATTTAAATTCAAAATACCGCCATTTTAAAGTTGTTAAAAGTTACGGACCGTTACACTTTATCTTAATTAAAAGATGTAATATCAATTAATGCAATATTATTTTGTTTCCCTTATCATATTTAAAAGGTTAAATGCCATTAACTACGTATCTAATTCTCATCCGATTACATTCAAACCTATGTTATCATCCTTATTACACAATCAACAATACTCAAAGAATTTTATTAACATAAATTTACATTTTATTACATTCATTATTTTACCGTTAACATCTTTTACCATATTAATTGCAATAATTAATTACATATATTTTCATTGATTTCCAAATTAATTCCAAGCATATTAAATAATGAGATGATAAATGAACAATTGTTACCTTTAAGTAATTTAATCATATTTATAAGTTTATTATCTGCAACAAATATTATGACTACATACACATCACTAATTATATTCAATTTCAATTAACAACATATGATTCCAACATTCAATTGCCTTAATTCCGTTAATTACCCATTTAATATTTAAACGGACAAATTAATGAGAAGATAATTAATAACATCGTGTATAAGTATAGTTCATATCCATTATCTTATCATTTACAACCATGGGTTATAACAACATGATCTTATATTCTATATTAACCTACTCCAATCAATTACATACAATCTCATCATTAAATGCAACATTTAATTTATTTCATTATTTACAAATATAACCGAATGACCTTACTATCTATTTCAATTAGTTGAAATTACATTAAATAGGTATCAATAGCATTCAAACAACATAACGATTTCATATTAATATTAGCCAATTCTAATTGATTGCATATAATTTCAACATTCAATGTTTTTCTATGTTTACAGTTTATAACCAATTATAACTTTACAATCATTTCAATTAATTGGAATTACATTAAAATAGTTAACAATTACCTTAAATTAACATTACTAACATTACATTCTACTTATTACTCTCATTATAAAATCACAAATTTAGTTTTCTTTCAGGATTAAATTCTAAAATCTTGTTTAATTAATATTTTATTTACTGGAAAATACGGGTCGTTATACTCTCCCCTACTCAAAACTTTTCATTCTCGAAAAGGGAAAAAGGAGGGAACTAAGTGATTAATATATTTTATTCAAAGTATTCAATTTATAAACATAATTTACATAATTAAGTAATTTAAATAAAATATACAAATTAATAAACAATCAAATCTTCATGTAAAAGTTAATAAGAGTTTGAAAATATTTACACTCTCACCAAAGAATTTCTAAATCCAAAATTCATGGAAAATTTTGCCGGGGTCTCTTTTGGAAAGGTCTGGGAGAAATAATAATATCAATAATATATCGTATTTTAAAAGTAAAATATCCCAACCACGGGAAACAATATAATATTGCTATAAAACCGTAATCCGAAAACGTACCAATTTGTCGGGCAAACAACGCATATTTATGAAACCAAAAGTATTGGTTATTGCTTCCGTAAACCCGTACTTCACTTATATAATCCAAAGAAGTGAGAATAATGTATAAGAGAGATATTTAAGTCGTTTCAACTTGCAACAAATGAAAATCAATATAAAACATAACCAAACAAACAATACAACTGTTTATGCAACCAAAGAAATCAAGCATCCATCCATAACAACAAAAACCAATGGTCTGTTTTGTTCAGAAACCTTTAATCGTGCAAGGTAATAAATAAACTATCAAGAGTACCTTACGCTCAACAGCCTTGGATGATTACTTAATAGACTATCCATACAACCTTAAGCAATTAGAAGTATCCTTTCCGAACTTCCCATAAGCCCAAAACAACCAAGAATTTCAACACATTATTTAAGTTTATTCAGTTGGGTTCTTTTCACATCATTATTTACCTTTTATTTATTTTCATTCATTCATACAACGTCTTTTTCTTTCTTTCATTTACTTACATAAATTATTTCACATATTAAATTACGTTCATAATATTTCTTATACATCAAAACTCTTATTTCGAAATAATTTCATTTGAAGCATTTTGTTATTAAGATTTTACTTGTATAATATTCTATTACATATTTCTTTAACATTACAACTTATTAAACATTTCTGATAAGTTATATATATTTTATGAATGTAATTGAATGTTACACAAGTTTTTGATATTCGCCCTTGAAGAGAAAAGAAATATTCAATATATGTAATATTCAATTAAAACATTTAACCTCATTCACTTAGTAAGGATATAAGATATATTTAAAACATCTTCATAGCCTTATGCATGGATTATCCAAAAAGTTTAAACAATGTTAGAAGTTTATATCAAAACATTATGATAAGTTTTTTATAAAGTTACTTAAATTCGATATTTTATTAGACTCATTATCTTAAAATAAGTATAAACACTTGATTATTAAACTAAAACTAATAGTATACTCAAATCTTACATTAATGTCCAAATCAAGGTATAAAATTTCGTATCTTCATGATTAATTTTACATACTTATTTTAAAATGAATATTCAAATCATGGAAAAACATTTATTTTGGTTTAATACAAAATTCTAAATAGTGAATAAACCTATAAATTTACTGTTAGTGCTTCGTAATCAAGTAAATATTTCAAACCATAGCTCCAAAATAGAGATTCAAATTTATTGGCCAAGTATATTACTATAAATAAAACTTCGCAAATCATTTTTTTCCATTTATATAATACCTTTAACTTATACATTCAAAGAAACGTACATAAATCTTACTTGAAATTTCATTTGCAAATCAATCATTTTTAATACTTTACAAAAAAAATTATCTGTAAAATTTCTTGCTTCATTTATAAATACCACATAACAAATTATTAAATAACATCTTTATAAATATATGTAAACTATTTAAAACAATTATTTACATCATTACTTATACTTAAAAAGAAGTTATTGAAAACATTAAATCCATTATTTATAAATTTTATTAGTTTTAATTATCAAAATACATTTAAACATCATTAATAAATCAATAATCATTTACTGTAAATACGTTTTATTTAATTAATAACTTCTAATATTATTTGCAACACTAATAATTTACTATTAAACTATATTGTACATAAATAAACAATATTTTAAACATTTGAAAGTATTTTGAAATGAAAAATGACCAAAATATCTTTTATATAATGCGTTATCAAAATACTTCTGTAACTCGATATTTTAACAAGTTTAGCGTCATTCTTGCAGACTCTGGTCGTACGTTGATCAGACGTAAGACTAGAAATCTCCAAGTACTTAGTAGGTCTGTTTCAACACCTAGTGAAAAATACTTAAAAAGAGGTATGAGAAGTATTGCTCAAAATCTGATTTCAAATGATGATGTTACGATAGCAGTGGCCCGCTGCAGATCCCATGTTTACACGGTAGACACAAAACTTTCCAAAAGATCCTTACACCTTTCGGATGCCAGAAAAATATCGCAGCCATTTCGTAAACAAGGGACCATCGACCCCTGCTGCAGTGGTAACTGCTGATTCAATTATTTACGCAATGGATGCACTTTCTTCCCGGAAGATCCATAAACAATAGATCCCAGGATCGAAAGTGCCTCCATTGGGTAAACTAAAGAACAATAACCCTGGAAAAAAATCGACGAACTCATGAGTTTAAGTCCGTATAACCATATTGGTTCGAATCCATTTCTGAATTCACCCAAGTATATTAAGGTTCATTGGTCGAATCCTTTCCTGGATTCTCCTAGTCCATCTTTCTCGATGCATACCATACTATACTTCTTCACGGAGGGTACTGCCCCATGCCTCTTACTTTAAAATATAACATACCATATATAGTACCCTTTCAAAACATAGTTTCGAATATCGTATTTATATAAATTCCATTATATATAAGATTTCATTTTCAGATAGAATACTTTTCAAAATCAATAATCTCGAACATATCAAATCCTTCTTATAAAAATTCTGTTATATATAAAATTTATCTCTTCAGATCGAATACCTTCCAAAATCAGCAGTTTTCAAAATCACCTTATACTTATATAAAGTCCGTCTTATACAAGAATCAAAATTTTTCCAAAATCAATTTCACTTTATGAAAAGCATATGGGATTAAGCATCTTTGCTTTATAAAAGGTTTTGAATTTAGAATAGTTTTGTATATAAAATCATTTTATGAAATAGTTTTGTACATAAAATAGTTTTGTAAAATAGTTTGTAAAATAGTTTTTTAAATAAAATAGTTTGTAAATAATATAGTTTGTAAAATAGTTTTGTAAAATAGTTTTATATATAAAATAGAAATAGATAGTTTGTATAAGAAAAATTAAAGAAAATAGTTTTGTAAAATGGTTTTAAATTAATAGTAGTTTTGCATACAAGAAAAATTCCATTTTAAATTACAAAGATATCCAACCCAACAACTTTCTATTTTAGCATTAAATCATATTAATAATATTTGAACATAAGATGTACATATGTCATCATTTCACAAAATCACATTCGATCGTTCGCTCAATTATAAAAGTTCGCTTTCGAACTAGTATTTTTCATTTGACTTCCCTATTGCGGACTTCGATAAGGTTTCTTGACTAAAAACCATCATTCTCCTTGCATAGCCATATAATATGATAGAGGATTCTAAAATCAAGCCAAAAAATCCATATCAAATATTCGCCATTAAGAATCGAATGAAAAATCCTAACATGAAGTGGTGTAATTCACATAAAACTTGTGTACTCAAATCCAGATCAAATTAATTTTGGGAGTAAAACAATATACGTACAACTTACGTAAATTATTCCAATTTGTTTCATCACAATTACATTTCAATTAAATTCGTTATTAATCTCGCTGATTAACACAAGTATTACTTTGTACTTTAATATTTGTTTCACATAATTTCTCCATTCACTATCACAACATTGTTTATATTTCTCTTCATTTTAAATTACATTCAATTTCACATATAATATTTCTCATTTAATACCATATTTATATGAGAATCATTTCATGAGAAATTTCCTTCAGTTTATAACCAATTTATAAAGGCTTATTCCTTTTATAAGACATTATTCGAGTTTAAAGTTATCACAACTTATATGATAACCATTTATTGCAACATTCATTTATTTCATAAACAATTTACAAGTCGTGATTTTATTTATAATCATTTCACTTTTAGTTCATATTTGTTTATCCCATTAGTTTCACTTTTACTTTTCAAATTTATTTATGACACATTTCACAAATTTTAATTAAGTTTATAAACATATTTTTTCCAATTTAATCTCATTTACTACATTTCCTTAATCACAATTTCAATTTAAACATCCCAAGGCTTAAAGTTCACATTTGTATATTATTACATTACATGCCAATAATGTATACAACAATTCTATTCATTTACTAAACATAGATATAACAAATTTAACCTTGTTTCACTTCCTTTTAATTTAAGGTTACCGAATTCAACTGCATAATTCAACAAAATTCAAAAATTCAACTTATATATTAATTCAGAATTTTCAACTATCGAAAATATCCAGATATTCCATTTTATTCGAATAGTTGAAACTACCGATCACAAAAAACCAAAATTCACAACAACGTTTCAAGTTCATATCGAGTATCCTAATTATCCACTTCATTCTCTTTAATTCATCATTATTAAACTAGTGTTTAGTCCATAAATTCAATTAACAATAACAGCCATTGTTTGTAATTTTACTAAATACGACAAGTTAACAATAAATGATAATAATTAGATATTACCATTTCATAAAACAAACACATTACAAAAAACTTTATTAGTTATAAAATTTTCCTTTATATATAACATATGGTATTAGGAAAATTATTTATTTCAAAACTTATATAAAACTTTTTTTATAACACTAATAAATACGCGCTCTCGTATATATATACACTTAGACAAACTCATTCTAGGATATTACTACCTTATCTCTAATGAGTTAACTCAACAGGCTAAGGTATGCCTAAACTAAAGCTTTGATACCAACTGTAACAACCCGCCTTTTTCGACGGTTCAAATCGATAATAAACCAAACATGTTAGACTCAAACAATTTAAAAGTAAGGATTGTTAATAAGGTGAATAGAGAAAAAAAGAAAAAAACATAGAATCTTACCGCGGAACGGTAAAATATAATAATCAAATAAACAGTTCATGAAGCTGTTGTACAAATAACATTTGATTACACTTTTACAATTCAAATCAGAGTTATACATACATCAGAAATAAACAAATAATGTGGCGGAACTGTAACGACCCGTTAGTTTTGATAATTAAATTTGCTAATTTAATAATCTTTTGGTAATTAAATTTGGAAAAAATAAAAATATGTAATTTAATAATGAAATGAACAAAAAATAAAGTGTAGCCATGTTAATTTAAGTTAATTATTAGAGACTTGAACGGAGTTCCAATTTAATGAAATAATGTAAATATAATACTTGGTTATAAGATTGAATATAAGAAACAAATGCTAATATTTGATTGTTGTATGAAATAGAGAGATAATGGTAATTAAATAAAACCAGAATTATATAAGAATTGTAACATTTGTTTATGAATAATGAATTCATAAGTGTAACTAAAAGTTTTGGTAACGACTGTTATAAGTTACCTATTTAATTGGTCTACCAAATTAAAATAGGAAATCAATTAGAATTAAATGAACTTTAATGTTATATTAATGAGAATTAATGCAATAACGGAAGGTCTGAATGTAATAAAATAAATAGAAACATAAATTTATTCATAAAGTAATAATCGATAAAAGAATGGAACTAAGGTAAAATAATTAATTGGATTTAAAATATTAATTAAATATGTGTACTTGGCAAAAGTACACATTTTGGAATATAGTCATTTTACAAAATTAAAGATGTAAATAGGTGTATATTAATGTAATGGAATGTAAAACTAATGTAGCTTTGTTTATAGAATAATAATTGATTCAAGTAAAGGATTGGAATCGAGTCAAATCAATTTATTTGAATAAAAACAATCTATTGGAATTCAATTTATAATCAATGGATTTATTGTAAGTAAATGCAATTTAATACTACGTTAATGGAAATTAAGATGAAATTTGAAATTATTAATGCACTAAGATATATACCAATGGAAATTATATCCATAAGATGATAATTGATTCGATTCCAGGACTGAAAATCAAATAAATGGAATTTTGGAATTCTTATTTTTATTTATGAATTTACTAAAAATTGAATTTTAATACTGTAATTGGTAAATTAATTAATTTTAAATTGAAATCTAAATTGTTTAAAGTATTGTAATTGTTTAAGAAATCAAAAAAATGATAAAATTTGTTAATTATGGAATTGAAATCGAAAATTTGATTTAGTTAATATAATATTAATTTATTTAATTAACTGAAATACAGCCATTTTGGCGGTTGACTCGGATTTCGACGAAACTAGTTTCATCCGATCCGTAACAGTGAATTTTTATAGGATTTCAAGTTATGTAGCGATCAGACTTGTCGTTTGATCGTATGAACTCGAAACGCCTATAAAACAATTAAATTGAAATCAATTGAAATCAATTTAAAATAAGCTGAATTTAGCATAACTTCTTTATACGATGGAATTAGGGCTTGAAACCTGTTCCATGGGGTTTAAATTATTTGAAAACATTTATCTTGATATATGGATTGACCCATTTTCGTTCCGAAGGCAGAACGGGCTTTTCGGGTCATCTATCGTTCCAACCCTAATCGAATCCTATCCATTATTTCTAATTTCTTACCTACCTACAAATATCTCGTTATAAAACCTAGCCACTCCTCATATTCATTTGTCTGTACGTACATCTCATTCTCAACTCCTCATTCCAATGGCAGACAAATCAGAATCAACTTTCCAATTCAATTGCAAATCAAAACCAAAACAAAAATTTCAAACTCCTCAATGCATATCGAATTATATATCAATTTGAAGCTCTCGACGAGCGTAAGTCAAATATGTGATTATTTTTTATTTGTATTTTGATGGGGCCGAAAATCGATGAACTATTCATGGCTGTTCAATCGAGCGCGATCATCTTCATCTGATCGTCAAATCGGTGTTACCGTTGTGTAGAGATTCTCGAGCGAAGCTCATCCATGCCTATTAATCAAGGTTTCATTGGTTGGATTTGGCAAAAAAATTCGATTAGGTTTTAAAATAAACGGCGGTTGGGGGTTTTTCATGCGTCAATCGGTGATGGGGGAAGTTGCCGAGGGTGGAGACGGCTGGGGAGTCACAGGCGAGGCTTCTGGTTGGGCCACGTCTGGACGTAGGCGACACAATTGGGGATCCTGACGGCGGAGTTGACTACGAGCACGCGGTGATAGGGTTTCTGGGCAAAGCCTGGGTTAGAGAAATGGTGATGTGGCTGCGAGCGATTGGTTCGTTTTTTCTGTTATTTTATTCCTAATTCAAGCGTTCTAACTTACGTAAATTTTGCATACGAGGTCCGTTTCACACGCGGTTCG
Organism: Allium cepa; assembly: GCA_030765085.1. NCBI lineage: Eukaryota > Viridiplantae > Streptophyta > Magnoliopsida > Asparagales > Amaryllidaceae > Allium > Allium cepa. The sequence continues at coordinate 21,157,712 of CM060936.1, read as the reverse complement.
TTCCGTTGGGATCGTATCGAAATTCTGGACATTTTTACACTAGTTTGGATGGATTATGAGACCATTTTAATTTTATGTTTAAATTGAATTTAAACTCAGTTTAAATTCAAAAGGTGAGTGTTTCAACCCACTCACAATTTATAAAATTTCTTATGTTTGTTAAATTAATTTATGATGTGATTAGAAATTTATTTATGGTTGTTTAGTATATTTTGAATCATCATCTCAGTTAATTCGAATTTATTAAATTTAATCGTTATTTATTTTATTATTGAATATAAACTGCCAGTTAAATACCTGTTATTTATTATCTGTTCTTTATTGATGTTTATTGATTGATTTGGATGATGATTGTGATGGATGTTTGACTGTTGACATTGAATGAATGGATGTTGTACTTTATATCGTTATAAACTGCAAGTTCGTTATGGATTTGGTTTATATAAATTGAAGTATTTTTGGAAAATCAAGTTTATGTTGAAAAGGGGAAATTTGGTTTGTTGATTTGGAAATTGAAATTGGTCTAAATATGTTGAAATGAAATGAATAGTTTTAAATTGATATAAATTCCAAATTAATGTTTTCAAATAAAAATATTTCAAATTATATTATTTTTAGATTTTAAATTTTAAGATTTTCATATTTATAAACTATTTTAACCTATATTAACTATATTAAATCAATTTAACCTATTTTAAACCCATTTAATTTATTTTAAAAACTTATGAAACCATTTTAACTTATATTATATCTAACTAATCAATTTTAAAGCTAATTAATCTATTTTAATTATATTTAATTTATTTTAAATCTATTAAACTATTTTAAATTTATATTAACTATTCTAGAGTATTTTGACTATTGGAGATTTATTTAAACTATTTAAAACTCTTTTAACTATTTTTAACTATTTTACTAATTTGTAGATTCTAGACTAAGTGACATGGAAGAGTGTATACAATTTAGTTGGTTTAAAAAGAAAATAAGGTTAAATGATGTTATAACCTAAGTCGGGATTTAAATGTTATATTAAATTGGAATGAATATTTTTGAAGTAAGAATTTAACCCGTATTTGAAATATGATTTTGAAAGAATTATGATTTTGGGAAACGATGTGATTGAAAGGTAAATATGATTTCAAACTGAATATGATTTTGAAAGTATTAGGTTTTGAGAATATGATATTTTTTATATCAATTGTAAATTGACTTTTGAAATGTAAAAGAACCATTCGGTGTGTAATAAGCGATTGGTTGTTAAAGAGACCAGGATCAGATATTGTCATACTCTCTACCAATACCAAAACCACTTTAACAACTGTGTACGTGGTGGATATTCCAGAAATGAAGTAGGATGGTTTGGTGAACGATTTCTGTATAAGGTATGGCATGACCCTGACTCCCATGAGTTAGCTTAGATGTGATAAAATTAGGAGCCACGCCGGGCCAAGTGAGGTCATTCCTCCGAATGGGCACACTTCTTCAATATTATATTCTGATTTGTGATTGCTATGGTAGCCACCCTTCGATTTTGATTTGGGAGTGTGTTCCGAGGTGGACGGTAGTAGTGATGCAGCTAAGGCCGGAGAAGAAGTTGTGCAAACTTTAGTTCCTGAAAACATGAGTTTGTGGTGTAGTGTGATGAGTCGTTCACGACTCAGTGAAGGCTTGGGTCGCTGCTGAGCTAAGGAAGGAGGGCCACGAGTTAACAAGTTAAGGGGGAAGGTAGGCCGAGTTAACGAGACATCGGGTTTGAGTCGTCCACGACCCAAGAGAAGCATGAGTCGTTTCCGACCTAACTGTGACAATCTAAGTCGTTTACGACTTAACGGGATAAAGGACAACGGGTTACAGGGACAAGAGCCTATTTTAGGTCGACCCCGACCTAAGGAAGAGAAGCTACGACTTAAGAGCCTAAGTCGGCTACGACTTAACAAAAGAGGAAGCAGTCACGACCTAACTGAGTCGTTGAGGAGCGCAGGGGGATTGGGCTTGAGTCGGCACGCGCTTAAGTCGGCCATATGAGCTGAGGTGTTGTAGTTTGTTGGCCTTGAGTCGTTAGGTCATATACGACCTAACTGTTGTAGCCGTGTGGTTGATGAGTCGTGTATCTTGTGTTGTTTTTTTGAGTCGGTAATGTATATGAGTCGGTCCTGTATGTAGATAAGCTGAGTCGTATGTCTTTGAGTCGTGTAAATTGTGTTGCGTTGTTAAGTCGGCAACGACTTATGATGAGTCGGAGTCTATGAGTCGGCAACGGGTTAAAGGGGTCGGTTGTGTCAAGCTATAAATAGAGGGTGTGTTGTATATTTTGGGTTGTTGATTTTTGAATAAAATTCTCTTTTGTTAGCTTTGTGCTTTCATACCAATTGGTAGTTGAGTGCAATCTCCTATCTCCTCTTTCGGTTAATCGAGTGCGCTCGATTCAACGATCGTAGAAGCCGATTCACGGAATCTAGTGCGCTAGATCAACGTGCGAAGAATCGTAGATCTTTGAACACGGTATAGTGCGCTATCAACGTGTTTGAGATAGCTAGAGTTCGGTATCTTTGGATCAACGAACTTTGGCATTTTGGTATCTTCAACTCACCGATTGCTACATTCCATCGATTGAAGTTTTGTTTGATTAATCCGCTGCGTCAGTTTTTTGGTATCAGAGCCATACTTAGCCAATCATAGCTAAGTTGATTCTTGGAGCCAAGTTTTTGAAGTTTGAAGTTGTTCATCGTGTTCATATTGAAGTTGCATCAAGTTTGGAGTGTTTGATCTTTGAACACTCCAAACTTGATGCAACTTCAATATGAACACGATGAACAACTTCAAACTTCAAAAACTTGGCTCCAAGAATCAACTTAGCTATGATTGGCTAAGTATGGCTCTGATACCAAAAAACTGACGCAGCGGATTAATCAAACAAAACTTCAATCGATGGAATGTAGCAATCGGTGAGTTGAAGATACCAAAATGCCCAAGTTCGTTGATCCAAAGATACCGAACTCTAGCTATCTCAAACACGTTGATAGCGCACTATACCGTGTTCAAAGATCTACGATTCTTCGCACGTTGATCTAGCGCACTAGATTCCGTGAATCGGCTTCTACGATCGTTGAATCGAGCGCACTCGATTAACCGAAAGAGGAGATAGGAGATTACACTCAACTACCAATTGGTATGAAAGCACAAAGCTAACAAAAGAGAATTTTATTCAAAAATCAACAACCCAAAATATACAACACACCCTCTATTTATAGCTTGACACAACCGACCCCTTTAACCCGTTGCCGACTCATAGACTCCGACTCATCATAAGTCGTTGCCGACTTAACAACGCAACACAATTTACACGACTCAAAGACATACGACTCAGCTTATCTACATACAGGACCGACTCATATACATTACCGACTCAAAAAAACAACACAAGATACACGACTCATCAACCACACGGCTACAACAGTTAGGTCGTATACGACCTAACGACTCAAGGCCAACAAACTACAACACCTCAGCTCATATGGCCGACTTAAGCGCGTGCCGACTCAAGCCCAATCCCCCTACGCTCCTCAACGACTCAGTTAGGTCGTGACTGCTTCCTCTTTTGTTAAGTCGTAGCCGACTTAGGCTCTTAAGTCGTAGCTTCTCTTCCTTAGGTCGGGGTCGACCTAAAATAGGCTCTTGTTCCTGTAACCCGTTGTCCTTTATCCCGTTAAGTCGTAAACGACTTAGATTGTCACAGTTAGGTCGGAAACGACTCATGCTTCTCTTGGGTCGTGGACGACTCAAACCCGATGTCTCGTTAACTCGGCCTACCTTCCCCCTTAACTTGTTAACTCGTGGCCCTCCTTCCTTAGCTCGGCAGCGACCCAAGCCTTCACTGAGTCGTGAACGACTCATCACACTACACCACAAACTCATGTTTTCAGGAACTAAAGTTTGCACAACTTCTTCTCCGGCCTTAGCTGCATCATCCTCCCCTGGTTGAGAAAAATTCGTCCTCGAATTTGTACATTCTTCTTCATCTGATTGTTTATTTCCGTAATATGGCGCAAGATGCTTAATACTGAATACGTCAGAAGTGTACATATCCTCCGGCAGCTTCAACTTATAAGCATTGTCATTAATTTTCTTCAAAACTTCAACTGGACCAATTTTCCGCGCTTTCAATTTATTGTACGTTCCCACTGGAAATCGGTCTTTTGTCAACACTGCATAAACCAAATCGCCTTCGTTAAATTCAACATTTCGTCGCTTCAAATCTGCAGTCTTCTTATATTTCTCATTCGACTTCTCCAATCGTTCCTGAACGATCCTGTGGCACTCCGTTAAACCTTCAACAAAATCAGCAGCTCGTTTAACTGTCTCTTTCGATTGAGGTACCACTGCTAAGTCCAACGGTCCCCTGGGTAAATTTGAATATACGATCTGAAATGGACTGAATCCCATGCTACGATTCACTGCCTGATTATGGGCAAACTCAGCTTGGCATAATTTCATGTCCCAACTTCTCAAATTATCCTGTACAAGGCATCGCAACAAATTTCCCAATGACCTGTTAACAACTTCCGTCTGTCCGTCTGTTTGTGGATGATAAGCGCTGCTAAATTTCAGTTTCGTTCCCACCATCTTCCACAAACTCAACCAAAAGTGACTCAGAAAACGAGTATCTCTATCCGACACAATAGACTCTGGCAATCCATGAAGTCGATAGATCTCCTTGAAAAATAACTGTGCTACTCGAACTGCATCCGCTGTCTTCTTGCAGGCAATAAAATGTGCCATCTTCGAAAATCTGTCCACCACAACAAATATCGAATCATTTCCCCTTTGAGTTCTAGGCAAACCCAAAACGAAATCCATGCTAATATCAACCCATGGCTTAGATGGTACTGGTAATGGCATATATAACCCTGCATTCGTTGCTGTTCCCTTTGACACTTGACAAATATGGCATCTCTCCACGAATCTTTCAACCTCTTTTCTCATCGACGGCCAAAAGTAAGACTGTGAAATCAACTGCAAAGTACGATCACGGCCCACATGCCCTTCCTCGTGTAACTCTTTGACAATTTTCATTCTCAAACTACAGTCTGGAATACATAAACGATTCCCTTTAAACAGAAAACCATCAACTACCATAAATTCATCGGTACTCCCATCCTTCACTTTCTCAACATATTTCACAAAGTAAGGATCTTCTTCAAACAATTCTGGCAACATTTCAAACCCTGTCACTTCAACCTTCATTGTCGTTAATAAATGACTCCTCCTACTCAAAGCATCAGCTACTCGATTTGTCACCCCTGATTTGTGCTTAACGACAAAAGTAAACTGCTGTAAATATGCAATCCATGATGCATGTCTCGCTGAAATTTTATCCTGTCCCTGTAAGTGCTTCAATGCTTCATGATCAGTGTAAAGAACAAATTCCTTCTGAAATAGGTAGTGTCTCCAATGCTTAACAGCTTGTACAACAGCATAGAATTCAATGTCATATGTACTGTATCTCATCTTTGCCCCTGACAATTTTTCGCTGAAATAAGCAACTGGCTTCCCATTCTGACTCAGAACTCCTCCAATACCAACCTTCGAAGCATCAGTATGCAATTCAAACAATAACTGAAAATTTGGTAAAACAAGAATTGGTGCAGACGTCAACAATTCCTTGACCTTCTCAAAGGCAACCCCCGCTTCTTCTGACCATGTAAATTGTTTCCCTTTCATGCAATCAGTAACTGGAGCCATCACGCTACTGAAGTGTGGAATGAATCTTCGGTAGAATGATGCTAGCCCATGAAAACTTATCACATCCGTAATTGTCTTTGGCTGTGGCCAATTCCTGACTGCTTCAACTTTACTCTGGTCAACTTGAATACCTTCTCCTGAAACAACATACCCAAGAAATAAAACAGTATGCGTCATAAACACACATTTCTTCGTAGCAGCATAAAATTGTTCCTCACGGAGAATAATCAATACTTCCCCTAAATGTAGAACATGCTCCTCCGTACTCCTGCTGTATATCAAAATATCATCGAAGTAAACCACGACGAACTTCCCAATGAATGGTCTAAAGATTTGATTCATCACCCGCATGAATGTACTAGGTGCATTTGACAAACCAAACGGCATGACCAACCATTCGTACAACCCCTCTCTTGTCTTGAAAGCTGTCTTCCATTCATCTCCAGGTATGATTCGAATTTGATGATAACCACTCTTCAAATCAATCTTCGAGAATATAGTTTCCCCACTCAACTGATCCAGTAAATCATCCAACCTTGGCATAGGAAATCTGTAGCGAACAGTGATCTTATTCAAAGCTCTACTATCTGTGCACATTCTCCATGTTCCATCCTTCTTTGGCACCAACAATGCTGGCACTGCACAAGGACTCAAGCTTTCCTGAACACGTCCCTGTTTCAAAAATTCTTCCACCTGCCTTCGTAACTCCTCATGTTCCTTCGGACTCATTCGGTAATGTGGTCGATGTGGTAACACTGCTCCCGGAACAAGATCGATTTGATGTTGAATGTCTCTAAGTGGCGGTAACTCCTTAGGCAACTCCTCTGGAAAGACATCTTCGAATTCTTTCAAAATTGGCTTTGCTGCTTCTGGAATTTCAACTTCTTCACTACTCTCTCTCCCAATCAACAAAAATACTTCAGGTTCTTCCTCAACTTCCTTGACAAACTCCTTCAAAGTCAACAGAGTTTTCAATTCTTCAATCTCTTCTAGTTTGCTCTCCTTCTGTTGCTGTTTCTTAGGAACCAAAGTGATTTTAGTACCCTCGAACATGAAACTGTAACTGTTGGCACGACCATCATGTTGTAGTGCTCTATCAAACTGCCATGGTCTGCCCAACAACAGATGACACACGTCCATGTCTACAACATCACACCAAATTTCATCTTTGTACTTCTTCCCAATAGAAAAATTAACACAAGCTCTTCGACACACCTTCACTTCACCACCCTTCCTTAACCATGCTAGCTTGTACGGTTTAGGATGTTTCTCAGTCTTCAAGTTCAACTTCTTTACTGCTTCTGTAGAAATAATATTATCGCAACTTCCAGCATCAATAACGAACTTGCAGACTTTCCCCAGAATAGTACATGTCGACTGAAAAATATTGCTTCTCAACCAACTACAATCCTCCTCTTGCTTTGGTGTCAAACAACTTCTCCTCATCATAAGATTACAACCTTCATCTCCAAACAATTCTTCTTCCTCCTCAACATAAGGTGTATTTGAACATTCTGCCTCCTCACCATCATCCTCCTCAACTTCTGCAACCATTGCTCTCTTCTTTGGCTTCGGACATTCATTGCTTTTGTGACCCAACTCCTGACAATTATAACATTTGAAAACACTGCTAACCTTCGCCTTCTCAGCCTCCTTCACCACTGGCTTTGAAACAGGTTTAGGAACATTAGAACTTCCACCAACACCCCTTGCTTGATTATTGGAATTAGTAAACACACCACCTCCACGCCTTCCTTGTTTCTCCCAAGCCAACGCTTTCTGATGTGCCTCTGCAACTGATCTAGGATCAAACATATTAACCATATCCTGGATCTGCATTCTCAATCCCCCAATGAATCTAGCAGTTAGCTGTTCTTCCGTTTCCATAATATCATTCCTGGCAATGAGTTGGTAAAATTCATCAGCATAATCACTAACAGACTTTGTCCCTTGCCTCAGATTCTGCAACCTCTGGTACATAAGTGATTGGTAGTTGTAAGGTAAGAAAGTAGATCTCATCAACTTCTTCATCTTATCCCACGATTCTATCTTTGACTTTCCCATTCTCTCCCTGGTTAGTTTAGTTTGCTGCCACCACGCCAAAGCTCTCCCCCTCAACCTAGTAGCAACCAACTTCACTCTTCTATGCTCAGGAACTTCCTTGAAATCAAAAATCTCTTCAACATTAGAAATCCAATCTAAGAACTCCTCAGCAACCATCCCACCTTTAAACTCCGGAATCTCCATCTTCATTCCTGATTCCCAACGTCGATCATCTTCAACATCCCGATAAGAATTCCGAACTTGGTCTCGATCTCGACAATGAATACTAGCTCTATCACCCTCTTCAACAAAATCAAACGTACGCCTACATCGATCTCGACCATTATCATCTCTTCGTTCATGCATGCTTCTTTGACTATGTCTCTCTTCATCCCTATATGCTTCATGGTCAAATTCACGTTGACTTCTTCTCTCTTCTTGTGCATAGTCATGATGATCTCTTCGTGATGAAATTGATGTTTCTCTTCTATCTCTACAAGAATGTGGCGATACCCTCCTCGCTTCCGTAACCGATGGCGAAACTCGGTTTCCTCCATGGTTCGAGTTTGGTGATCTCCTCCTTTGATTCAAATCATTCATCAATTTCTCCAATTTACCAATGCCTTCATCAAATTTCTCATTAATACGTTGTTCCATAAGCTCGGCTTCTTCTCTACGATACAAAGCTTCAACGTTTTGATGACGATTAGCTCTCCTTGGTGGCATGATTGAAAAACTTCTCAAACTTCAACAATTCAAACACAAAAATTCAAGCTTCAACAAAAGAACAAGTCACGGCTCAACACTTAACTCTTCAAGGCTTTAGCTCGGCAATGGTTTTACACGGCTCCACACTTCAAATCTTGGCGCGCAAAACTCCAAGACAAAATCCAAACAATATCCAACTCCTCGATCCAAAATGAAATGGATCAAACACTCCAAACTTGATGCAACTTCAATATGAACACAATGAACAACTTCAAACTTCAAAAACTTGGCTCCAAGAATCAACTTAGCTATGATTGGCTAAGTATGGCTCTGATACCAAAAAACTGACGCAGCGGATTAATCAAACAAAACTTCAATCGATGGAATGTAGCAATCGGTGAGTTGAAGATACCAAAATGCCCAAGTTCGTTGATCCAAAGATACCGAACTCTAGCTATCTCAAACACGTTGATAGCGCACTATACCGTGTTCAAAGATCTACGATTCTTCGCACGTTGATCTAGCGCACTAGATTCCGTGAATCGGCTTCTACGATCGTTGAATCGAGCGCACTCGATTAACCGAAAGAGGAGATAGGAGATTACACTCAACTACCAATTGGTATGAAAGCACAAAGCTAACAAAAGAGAATTTTATTCAAAAATCAACAACCCAAAATATACAACACACCCTCTATTTATAGCTTGACACAACCGACCCCTTTAACCCGTTGCCGACTCATAGACTCCGACTCATCATAAGTCGTTGCCGACTTAACAACGCAACACAATTTACACGACTCAAAGACATATGACTCAGCTTATCTACATACAGGACCGACTCATATACATTACCGACTCAAAAAAACAACACAAGATACACGACTCATCAACCACACGGCTACAACAGTTAGGTCGTATACGACCTAACGACTCAAGGCCAACAAACTACAACACCTCAGCTCATATGGCCGACTTAAGCGCGTGCCGACTCAAGCCCAATCCCCCTACGCTCCTCAACGACTCAGTTAGGTCGTGACTGCTTCCTCTTTTGTTAAGTCGTAGCCGACTTAGGCTCTTAAGTCGTAGCTTCTCTTCCTTAGGTCGGGGTCGACCTAAAATAGGCTCTTGTTCCTGTAACCCGTTGTCCTTTATCCCGTTAAGTCGTAAACGACTTAGATTGTCACAGTTAGGTCGGAAACGACTCATGCTTCTCTTGGGTCGTGGACGACTCAAACCCGATGTCTCGTTAACTCGGCCTACCTTCCCCCTTAACTTGTTAACTCGTGGCCCTCCTTCCTTAGCTCGGCAGCGACCCAAGCCTTCACTGAGTCGTGAACGACTCATCACACTACACCACAAACTCATGTTTTCAGGAACTAAAGTTTGCACAACTTCTTCTCCGGCCTTAGCTGCATCATCCTCCCCTGGTTGAGAAAAATTCGTCCTCGAATTTGTACATTCTTCTTCATCTGATTGTTTATTTCCGTAATATGGCGCAAGATGCTTAATACTGAATACGTCAGAAGTGTACATATCCTCCGGCAGCTTCAACTTATAAGCATTGTCATTAATTTTCTTCAAAACATCAACTGGACCAATTTTCCGCGCTTTCAATTTATTGTACGTTCCCACTGGAAATCGGTCTTTTGTCAACACTGCATAAACCAAATCGCCTTCGTTAAATTCAACATTTCGTCGCTTCAAATCTGCAGTCTTCTTATATTTCTCATTCGACTTCTCCAATCGTTCCTGAACGATCCTGTGGCACTCCGTTAAACCTTCAACAAAATCAGCAGCTCGTTTAACTGTCTCTTTCGATTGAGGTACCACTGCTAAGTCCAACGGTCCCCTGGGTAAATTTGAATATACGATCTGAAATGGACTGAATCCCATGCTACGATTCACTGCCTGATTATGGGCAAACTCAGCTTGGCATAATTTCATGTCCCAACTTCTCAAATTATCCTGTACAAGGCATCGCAACAAATTTCCCAATGACCTGTTAACAACTTCCGTCTGTCCGTCTGTTTGTGGATGATAAGCGCTGCTAAATTTCAGTTTCGTTCCCACCATCTTCCACAAACTCAACCAAAAGTGACTCAGAAAACGAGTATCTCTATCCGACACAATAGACTCTGGCAATCCATGAAGTCGATAGATCTCCTTGAAAAATAACTGTGCTACTCGAACTGCATCCGCTGTCTTCTTGCAGGCAATAAAATGTGCCATCTTCGAAAATCTGTCCACCACAACAAATATCGAATCATTTCCCCTTTGAGTTCTAGGCAAACCCAAAACGAAATCCATGCTAATATCAACCCATGGCTTAGATGGTACTGGTAATGGCATATATAACCCTGCATTCGTTGCTGTTCCCTTTGACACTTGACAAATATGGCATCTCTCCACGAATCTTTCAACCTCTTTTCTCATCGACGGCCAAAAGTAAGACTGTGAAATCAACTGCAAAGTACGATCACGGCCCACATGCCCTTCCTCGTGTAACTCTTTGACAATTTTCATTCTCAAACTACAGTCTGGAATACATAAACGATTCCCTTTAAACAGAAAACCATCAACTACCATAAATTCATCGGTACTCCCATCCTTCACTTTCTCAACATATTTCACAAAGTAAGGATCTTCTTCAAACAATTCTGGCAACATTTCAAACCCTGTCACTTCAACCTTCATTGTCGTTAATAAATGACTCCTCCTACTCAAAGCATCAGCTACTCGATTTGTCACCCCTGATTTGTGCTTAACGACAAAAGTAAACTGCTGTAAATATGCAATCCATGATGCATGTCTCGCTGAAATTTTATCCTGTCCCTGTAAGTGCTTCAATGCTTCATGATCAGTGTAAAGAACAAATTCCTTCTGAAATAGGTAGTGTCTCCAATGCTTAACAGCTTGTACAACAGCATAGAATTCAATGTCATATGTACTGTATCTCATCTTTGCCCCTGACAATTTTTCGCTGAAATAAGCAACTGGCTTCCCATTCTGACTCAGAACTCCTCCAATACCAACCTTCGAAGCATCAGTATGCAATTCAAACAATAACTGAAAATTTGGTAAAACAAGAATTGGTGCAGACGTCAACAATTCCTTGACCTTCTCAAAGGCAACCCCCGCTTCTTCTGACCATGTAAATTGTTTCCCTTTCATGCAATCAGTAACTGGAGCCATCACGCTACTGAAGTGTGGAATGAATCTTCGGTAGAATGATGCTAGCCCATGAAAACTTATCACATCCGTAATTGTCTTTGGCTGTGGCCAATTCCTGACTGCTTCAACTTTACTCTGGTCAACTTGAATACCTTCTCCTGAAACAACATACCCAAGAAATAAAACAGTATGCGTCATAAACACACATTTCTTCGTAGCAGCATAAAATTGTTCCTCACGGAGAATAATCAATACTTCCCCTAAATGTAGAACATGCTCCTCCGTACTCCTGCTGTATATCAAAATATCATCGAAGTAAACCACGACGAACTTCCCAATGAATGGTCTAAAGATTTGATTCATCACCCGCATGAATGTACTAGGTGCATTTGACAAACCAAACGGCATGACCAACCATTCGTACAACCCCTCTCTTGTCTTGAAAGCTGTCTTCCATTCATCTCCAGGTATGATTCGAATTTGATGATAACCACTCTTCAAATCAATCTTCGAGAATATAGTTGCCCCACTCAACTGATCCAGTAAATCATCCAACCTTGGCATAGGAAATCTGTAGCGAACAGTGATCTTATTCAAAGCTCTACTATCTGTGCACATTCTCCATGTTCCATCCTTCTTTGGCACCAACAATGCTGGCACTGCACAAGGACTCAAGCTTTCCTGAACACGTCCCTGTTTCAACAATTCTTCCACCTGCCTTCGTAACTCCTCATGTTCCTTCGGACTCATTCGGTAATGTGGTCGATGTGGTAACACTGCTCCCGGAACAAGATCGATTTGATGTTGAATGTCTCTAAGTGGCGGTAACTCCTTAGGCAACTCCTCTGGAAAGACATCTTCGAATTCTTTCAAAATTGGCTTTGCTGCTTCTGGAATTTCAACTTCTTCACTACTCTCTCTCCCAATCAACAAAAATACTTCAGGTTCTTCCTCAACTTCCTTGACAAACTCCTTCAAAGTCAACAGAGTTTTCAATTCTTCAATCTCTTCTAGTTTGCTCTCCTTCTGTTGCTGTTTCTTAGGAACCAAAGTGATTTTAGTACCCTCGAACATGAAACTGTAACTGTTGGCACGACCATCATGTTGTAGTGCTCTATCAAACTGCCATGGTCTGCCCAACAACAGATGACACACGTCCATGTCTACAACATCACACCAAATTTCATCTTTGTACTTCTTCCCAATAGAAAAATTAACACAAGCTCTTCGACACACCTTCACTTCACCACCCTTCCTTAACCATGCTAGCTTGTACGGTTTAGGATGTTTCTCAGTCTTCAAGTTCAACTTCTTTACTGCTTCTGTAGAAATAATATTATCGCAACTTCCAGCATCAATAACGAACTTGCAGACTTTCCCCAGAATAGTACATGTCGACTGAAAAATATTGCTTCTCAACCAACTACAATCCTCCTCTTGCTTTGGTGTCAAACAACTTCTCCTCATCATAAGATTACAACCTTCATCTCCAAACAATTCTTCTTCCTCCTCAACATAAGGTGTATTTGAACATTCTGCCTCCTCACCATCATCCTCCTCAACTTCTGCAACCATTGCTCTCTTCTTTGGCTTCGGACATTCATTGCTTTTGTGACCCAACTCCTGACAATTATAACATTTGAAAACACTGCTAACCTTCGCCTTCTCAGCCTCCTTCACCACTGGCTTTGAAACAGGTTTAGGAACATTAGAACTTCCACCAACACCCCTTGCTTGATTATTGGAATTAGTAAACACACCACCTCCACGCCTTCCTTGTTTCTCCCAAGCCAACGCTTTCTGATGTGCCTCTGCAACTGATCTAGGATCAAACATATTAACCATATCCTGGATCTGCATTCTCAATCCCCCAATGAATCTAGCAGTTAGATGTTCTTCCGTTTCCATAATATCATTCCTGGCAATGAGTTGGTAAAATTCATCAGCATAATCACTAACAGACTTTGTCCCTTGCCTCAGATTCTGCAACCTCTGGTACATAAGTGATTGGTAGTTGTAAGGTAAGAAAGTAGATCTCATCAACTTCTTCATCTTATCCCACGATTCTATCTTTGACTTTCCCATTCTCTCCCTGGTTAGTTTAGTTTGCTGCCACCACGCCAAAGCTCTCCCCCTCAACCTAGTAGCAACCAACTTCACTCTTCTATGCTCAGGAACTTCCTTGAAATCAAAAATCTCTTCAACATTAGAAATCCAATCTAAGAACTCCTCAGCAACCATCCCACCTTTAAACTCCGGAATCTCCATCTTCATTCCTGATTCCCAACGTCGATCATCTTCAACATCCCGATAAGAATTCCGAACTTGGTCTCGATCTCGACAATGAATACTAGCTCTATCACCCTCTTCAACAAAATCAAACGTACGCCTACATCGATCTCGACCATTATCATCTCTTCGTTCATGCATGCTTCTTTGACTATGTCTCTCTTCATCCCTATATGCTTCATGGTCAAATTCACGTTGACTTCTTCTCTCTTCTTGTGCATAGTCATGATGATCTCTTCGTGATGAAATTGATGTTTCTCTTCTATCTCTACAAGAATGTGGCGATACCCTCCTCGCTTCCGTAACCGATGGCGAAACTCGGTTTCCTCCATGGTTCGAGTTTGGTGATCTCCTCCTTTGATTCAAATCATTCATCAATTTCTCCAATTTACCAATGCCTTCATCAAATTTCTCATTAATACGTTGTTCCATAAGCTCGGCTTCTTCTCTACGATACAAAGCTTCAACGTTTTGATGACGATTAGCTCTCCTTGGTGGCATGATTGAAAAACTTCTCAAACTTCAACAATTCAAACACAAAAATTCAAGCTTCAACAAAAGAACAAGTCACGGCTCAACACTTAACTCTTCAAGGCTTTAGCTCGGCAATGGTTTTACACGGCTCCACACTTCAAATCTTGGCGCGCAAAACTCCAAGACAAAATCCAAACAATATCCAACTCCTCGATCCAAAATGAAATGGATCAAACACTCCAAACTTGATGCAACTTCAATATGAACACAATGAACAACTTCAAACTTCAAAAACTTGGCTCCAAGAATCAACTTAGCTATGATTGGCTAAGTATGGCTCTGATACCAAAAAACTGACGCAGCGGATTAATCAAACAAAACTTCAATCGATGGAATGTAGCAATCGGTGAGTTGAAGATACCAAAATGCCCAAGTTCGTTGATCCAAAGATACCGAACTCTAGCTATCTCAAACACGTTGATAGCGCACTATACCGTGTTCAAAGATCTACGATTCTTCGCACGTTGATCTAGCGCACTAGATTCCGTGAATCGGCTTCTACGATCGTTGAATCGAGCGCACTCGATTAACCGAAAGAGGAGATAGGAGATTACACTCAACTACCAATTGGTATGAAAGCACAAAGCTAACAAAAGAGAATTTTATTCAAAAATCAACAACCCAAAATATACAACACACCCTCTATTTATAGCTTGACACAACCGACCCCTTTAACCCGTTGCCGACTCATAGACTCCGACTCATCATAAGTCGTTGCCGACTTAACAACGCAACACAATTTACACGACTCAAAGACATATGACTCAGCTTATCTACATACAGGACCGACTCATATACATTACCGACTCAAAAAAACAACACAAGATACACGACTCATCAACCACACGGCTACAACAGTTAGGTCGTATACGACCTAACGACTCAAGGCCAACAAACTACAACACCTCAGCTCATATGGCCGACTTAAGCGCGTGCCGACTCAAGCCCAATCCCCCTACGCTCCTCAACGACTCAGTTAGGTCGTGACTGCTTCCTCTTTTGTTAAGTCGTAGCCGACTTAGGCTCTTAAGTCGTAGCTTCTCTTCCTTAGGTCGGGGTCGACCTAAAATAGGCTCTTGTTCCTGTAACCCGTTGTCCTTTATCCCGTTAAGTCGTAAACGACTTAGATTGTCACAGTTAGGTCGGAAACGACTCATGCTTCTCTTGGGTCGTGGACGACTCAAACCCGATGTCTCGTTAACTCGGCCTACCTTCCCCCTTAACTTGTTAACTCGTGGCCCTCCTTCCTTAGCTCGGCAGCGACCCAAGCCTTCACTGAGTCGTGAACGACTCATCACACTACACCACAAACTCATGTTTTCAGGAACTAAAGTTTGCACAACTTCTTCTCCGGCCTTAGCTGCATCAAGTAGCTACTATGCGTTACCACCAGTTCAGACACACGGATGGTATATCTACCCTGGCATTTCCTCGTGTGCCGTGTTCACATGCCCTAGCGTGCCTTTTACGAGTTTGTTTTGTACCATACCTATGGAGTGCCCTCTAATAGCCTCCTGTTTACGTGGGGGTTACGGTACTGTATAGACTATGAGAATATATAAAATGTGTTAAGGGGGATATGGGTAATGTCTTAACGCTATTTTGATACTTTTACTTTACTGTAGACATATTATAATAGCGTATTATACTATATAGTAGATAGTTTAATAGATTCTTAGGAGGTGTGAATCCCGAGCATATCTTAAGTTACTGCACTCATGTTAGACACTGTATAGGAGATATCAAACCCCGTAAACATCTTTGACGCTGTTCCACTCATATTTATTTCCGTTGATTTAACTTACATAAGATCTTTTGGTTATGACTCGAGTGTTTTGTCCATTCAATTTGCTAGGTCAGCCTGAACATTTAAGGATTTGGAGACCTTATTTTTAGAGGACAAAGAAGATTTGTGCTACTATTATTTATTATATTATTTCACTGCATTCGTACTGTTCCGCTGCATTATTTATTATTCTATGGTATGTGTAACTCTGATCAGTGTTGTATAGTTATAATCAAATGTTTTGTAAACAGCTTCATGATCTGTCATTTGATTATTATATTTTGTCATCCGCTGCGAGATTCTGTTTTGTTTATTTTTCTTTCTCTGCCTTTTCTTATTCACCACAATAACAATATGCCCTTATGTGTGGTTTCAACAGGTACGTGTGTCTGCCTAAAACGTATAAAAAGGTGGGACGTTACAGTTGGTATCAGAGCTTTGGTTTAGCGATAAACCTTAGCTTTGTGGGGTCTGACTCTTTATTAATAGAGTAGTAATACCCTATGATGAGTCGCTAAGTGTATATATAAGAGACAGCGTATTTGTTAGTGTTATAAAAAGTTTTTATATCATGTTAATTTGCTTCGTTTTGTATTTATAAATTCTGGTTGGTGCATAGGACGCTATGACATTGATAGAGATTTCTAAACACTTAATAGGACAACCGACACAATATTTATTCTGAAATATAGGTAAATGAAATAATTTTGCCTATTATGTTTTTGTATATAAAATAATAAATTTTATAAATGATAAAATTGGTTGTAATATAATTGTTGTTATGTAGTGAAATTTATAAATATTGGTTGTAAAATAAAATTTACAAATAAAATGAGAATAAATGGGAAATTTTAGAACATAAGTTCTGGGATTTTTGAAAATTTCTTTCGAATGATTTTGGAATATAATAATAGTATTATTTAGAAGTATTTTATGATATAATTATTTCAACATGATTTCAAAAATTATTTTAAAGAAATTTTGAAAAGAAATAAGTTTTGTACTCCCCTCTCTGTTGCTGGAAAATAATTTCGGTGATGAGTGCACGCATCATCGACATTCATTTTCGAGTTTCGAAGTGGGAAGACCATATAGTTGTTTACTACATATTTGTTTTGATAAATAAATATAAACTTATTTCCAAATATGATTTGATACATATGAAAGATACGATATATATGTCATTTTAAATGATTTGAAATGGAACCTGGCATTTAGTTCTTAAATTCCTATAAATTAGAGGTTTTAATTATTGAAATGAAAAGGAATTTAACTATTTAATAATTGGAACTTCTAAATGAAAACAAGAAATTAGATGCTAGGTTATGAATGAAATATACAAGGAATTTGAAATTCGTAACCTGTAAGTAAAAGAATGAAAATCTGAAAGATATGATTATTGAACATTTTGCCAATTAAAAGAAATAAGATAAACTTGTGTAACTTTCAATTACATCCTTAAAAGCATATATATAACTCACTAAATATTAAAAGTTGTAATGTTTAATAAGAAAACATAATAGAATATTATACAAGTAAAACTTAAAGTAATGAAAATATTCAATGAAATTCCTTTATAAATAAGAAATCGATGTTAGCTGTTAAAAACTTAAGTTATAATTGAAATGTTACTGTAATAAAAGGTGACAGAATGTATGTATTGTAAGTAAACAATCATAAAATTAAGTAAATGAATTAATAAGATAAATAATTGAATTGAACGTTAATACTATAAATAAATGAATTATAAACTTAAGTTAATGCTTGAAGTTATTTTTAACTAAATAAGTAGAAAGATGAAGATAATAAGTAAAACATCTTGAGTTTAAGTTAATATTTGAAACCATTGATAAATAAAAGAAATGAATGTAAATAAATGAAATTTAGTAATGAATGAATGAATGTGATGCAAAAAAAAAATTGACATGATATAAATAAATGAAAATGAATTTTGTAAGTAATAAAGGAAAATTAATGAAGTAAACACTGAATGACTGAATGGAAATAATTTTTTGGATAAATGTAATTAAAGAAACAATCCTAGTATGAATGAGAAAAAAACTGTAAATGTTGTGAAAGAAATTTAACAAGAATAAATCGAGAAACATTGTAAATTATTGCTTGTTTTGGTTTATAGGTTGTTTAGGCAAGGATACTTCTAAATCGTTTGGATGTATGAATAATCTATTGAGTTTTATCCAAGACTGTTGATTAAATGGTATACTTAGTAGTTATTTGTCATTCTATGTGATTAAAAGTGTCTTAACCCGAACAAACTATTTGTTTTGGTTAATATAGATGGATAACTGCTTTGTATTGATTTCATATGATGATTGTATGTTGGTTGCAAGTGATTTCTATTTATATTGATTTGTTGTTGGTGGTTGAAACAACTATAAATATTTCAATTTATATAATTATTGACTTCTTTGGAATGTATAAGCAGAATACAGGTTATGGAAGCAATTGCTACTGCTTTTGGTTCCATAATTAATCGTTGTTTACCCGACAAATAGGTACGTTCTCGGATTACGGTTTTCTAGCGATATTATATTGTTTTTGTGCTGTTGGGATATATTATTTTGAAAATTTTGAAATATGTTGTTATTATTGATATTCTACTTTCTCCCAAGCCTCTCCGTAAAAAAGGAGATCTGCCGAAATTTTTCGTAAATTTTGGACTTAGAGAATTTTATGAAACTGTTTTCCAAATTTTGTTAATTTGAGTATAAAGGGATTTAAATGGTTATAAATTGGTATACTTTACATAAAGTATTTAATTTTGTAAAGTTATCGATTTATAAATTTATTATTTTGAATAAGAGATATATTGATTACTCAATTATTTCTTTTCCCTTCTTTTCCTTTTTCGAGGACGAAAAGTTTTGAGTGGGGGAGAGTGTAACGATCCGTAAATTTCGATAATTAAATTTGTTAGTTTAATAAGATTTTGGTAATTAAATTTGAAAGAAATAATAATATGTAATTTAATAATGAAATGAACACTAAAATAAAGTGAAACAATGTTAATTTAAGTTAATTATTAGCGACTTGAATGGAGTTCCAATTTAATGAAATAATGTAAATATTATACTTGGTTATAAAATTGAATATAAGAAACAAATGCTAATATTTGATTGCTGTATGCAATAGAGAGTTAATGGTAATTAAATAAAATACGAATTATATAAGAATTGCAACATTTGTTTATGAATAATGAATTCACAAGTGTAACTAAAAGGTTTGGTAACGACTGTTATAAGTTACCTATTTAATTGGTCTACAAAATTAAAATAGGAAAACAATTAGAATTAAATGAACTTTAATGTTATATTAATGAGAATTAATGCAATAACTGAAGGTGTGAATGTAGTAAAATAAATATAAACGTAAATTTATTCATAAAGTAATAACTGATGAAAGAATGGAACTAAGGAAAATAATTAATTGGATTTAAAATCTTAATTAAATATGTGTAATTTGACAAAATTACACATTTTGGAATACAGTCATTTTACAAAAGTTAAGATGTAGAGAGGGGTATATTAATGTAATGGAAAGTAAAACAAATGTAGCTTTGTTTATAGAATAATAATTCATTCAAATAAAGGATTGGAATTGAGTCAAATCAATTTATTTGAATAAAAACAATCTATTGGAATTCAATTTATAATCAATGGATTTATTGTAAGTAAATGCAATTTAATACTATGTTAATGGAAATTAAGATGAAATTTGAAATATTAATGCACTTAGATATCTATCAATGGAAATTATATCCATAAGATGATAATTGAATCGATACCGGGACTGAAAATCAAATAAATGGAATTTTGGAATTCTTATTTTTATTTTCGAATTTACCGAAAATTGAAATTTAACACTATAATTGGTAAATTAATTAATTTTAAATTGATATCTAAATTTTTTAAAGTATTGTGATTGTTCAAGAAATCAAAAAAATGCTAAAATTTGTTAATTATGGAATTGAAATCAAAAATTTGATTTAATTAATACAATATTAATTTATTTAATTAACTGAAATATAACCATTTTGGCCATTGACTCGGATTTTGATGAAACCAGTTGCATCGGATCCGTAACGGTGAATTTTTGTAGGATTTCAAGTTTCGTAGCGATTGGACTTGTCGTTTAATCATACGAACTCGAAACGTCTAGAAAACAATTAAATTGAAATCAATTTGAAATAAGCTGAATTTAGCATAACTTCTTTATATGATGGAATTAGGACTTGAAACTTGTTCCATTGAGTTTAAATTATTTGAAAACATCTATTTTGATATATGGGTAGACCCATTTTTGTTCCGGAGGCGAAACTGGCTTTTCGGGTCGTTTATCGCTCCAACCCTAATTGAATCTGATACGTTATTTCTATTTTCTAACCTACGTATAAATATCTCGTTATAAACCCTAGCAACTCCTCATATTCATTTGTCTGTACGTACATCTCCTTTCCAACTCCTCATTCCAATGGCAGATAAATCAGAATCAACTTTCCAATTCAATTGCAAATCAAAACCAAATCAAAATTTTCAGACTCCTCAATACATATCGAATTATATATCGATTTCAAGCTCTCGACGAGCGCAAGTCAAATATTTAATTGTTTTTCGATTTGGGTTTTGATGTGGCCAGAAATCGATGAACTATTCACGGCCGTTCAATCGAGCGCGATCATCTTCATCTGACCGTTAAATTACTGTTATCATTGTGTAGAGATTCTCGAGCGAAGCTCATCCATGCCTGTTAATCAAGGTTTCATCGATTGGATTTGGCAAAAAAATTGATTAGGTTTTAAAATGAACGGCGGCTGGGGGTTTTTCGTGCATCGATCAGTGATGGGAGAAGTTGACGAGGGTGGAGACGGCTGGGCGTCGCAGGCGAGGCTTCTGGTTGGGCCGTGTTTGGACGTAGGCGGCGCGTTTGGAGATCCTGACGGGGGCGTTGACTACGAGCATGTGATGATAGGGTTTCTGGGCATAGCATGGGTTAGAGAAAAGGTGATGTAGCTGCGTGTGATTGGTTCATTTTTTTTCTGTTTTATTTCTTTTATTCCTAATTCAAGCGTTCTAACTTATGTAAATTTTGCATATAAGGTTCGTTTCACATGCGGTTCTGGGATCCAATAGAAATTTCGGACATTTTGACGCTGGTTTGGATGGATTCTGAGACTATTTCAATTTTGGGTTAAAATTGAATTTAAATTCGAAAGGTGAGTGTTTCAACCCACTCACAACTTCTAAAATTTCTTATGTTTATTAAATTAATTTACGATGTGATTAGAAATTTTTTATAGCTGTTTAGTATATTTTGAATCATAATCTCGGTTAATTTGAATTTATTAAATTTAGTCGCTATTTAGTTTATTATTGAATATAAAATGCCACATAAATACCTATTATTTATTATCTGTTCTTTATTGATGTTTATTGATTGATTTGGATGATGATTGTGATGGATGTTTGACTGTTGATATTGAATGAATGGATGTTGTGTTTTATATCTTTACAAACTGCAAGTTCGTTTTGGATTTTTATTTATTTTGGGATTGCGGTTTGAAATGATATATAACTGTAAAATATTAAACTGCGGATTGAAATGATAAATATCTGTATCACTTGATCCTAGGGTAGAGAATTATATACAGACACTGGATTGGTTAAATTAAATGGTTTTAAATCCTTAATTTTTGAATGAAATTAAATGATATTTTGAAGTAAAAATTTGGTTTATATAAATTGAAATATTTTTGGAAAATCAAGTTTTTTTCGAAAAGGGAAAATTAGGTTTGTTGATTTGAAAATTGAAATTGGTCTAAATGTGTAGAAATGAAATGAATAGTTTTAAATTGATGTAAATTCCAAATTAATGTTTCGAATAAAACTATTTTAAATTATATTATTTTAATATTTCAAATTTTAAGATTTTAAGATTTATAAACTATTTTAATCTATATTAACTATATTAAATCAATTTAACCTATTTTAAACCCATTTAATTTATTTTAAAAACTTATGAAACCATTTTAACTTATATTAAATCTAATTAATCTATTTTAAAGCTAATTAATTTATTTTAATTAAATTTAATCTATTTTAAATCTATTTAACTATTTTAAATTTATATTGACTATTCTAGAGTATTTTGACTATTGGAGATTTATTTAAACTATTTATAACTCTTTTAACTATTTTTAACTATTTAACTAATTTCTAGGTTCCAGACTAAGTGACGTGGAAAAGTGTATATTCAATTTAATTGGTTTAAAAAGAAAATAAGGTTAAATGATGTTATGACCTAAGTTGGGATTTAAATGTTATAATAAATTGGAATGATGATTTTGAAGTAAGAATTTAACTTGTGTTGGAAATATAATTTTGGAAGAATTATGATTTTGGCAAACGATATGATTTGAAAGGTGAATATGATTTCAAACTGAATATGATTTCGAAAGTATTATGGTTTTGAGAATATGATATTTTTGATATCAATTGTGAATTGACTTTTAAAATGTAAAAGAACCATTTGGTGTGTAATAAGTGATTGGTTGTTAAAGAGATCAGGATCGGATATTGTCATACTCTCTACCAATACCGAAAACCACTTTAACAACTGCGTACGTGATGGAGATTCCAGAAATAAAGTAGGATGGTTTGGTGAATGATTTCTGTATATGGTATGACGTGACCCTGACTCCCGTGAGTCAGCTTAGATGTGACTAAAATCAGGAGCCATGCCGGGCTAAGTGGGGTCATTCCTCCGATCGGGCACACTTCTTTGATATTATATTCTGATTTGTGATTGTTTTGGTGGTCACCCTTCGATTTTGATTTGGGAGTGTGTTCCGAGGTAGGCGGTAGTAGCTGCTATGCGTTACCACCAGTCCGGATACGCGAATGGTATATCTACCTTAGCATTTCCTCATCTGCCGTGTTCATATGCCCTAGCGCGCCTTTTATGATTTTGTTTCGTACCATACCCATGGAGTGACTTCTGATAGCCCTCCAGTTTACGGGGGAAGTTACGGTACTGTATAAACTATGGGAATATATAAAATGTGTTAAGGGGGATATGGGTAACACCTTAACGCTATTTTCATACTTTTACTTTACTATGGACATGTTATAATAGCGTAGTGTACTATATAGTAGATAGTTTAACGGATCCTTAGGAGGTGTGGATCCCGAGCATCTCTTAAGTTACTACACTCATGTTAGACACTTGATAGGAGATATCAAACCCCATAAACATCTCTGATGTCGTTCCACTCATATTTATTTCCGTTGATTTAACTTACATAAGATCTTTTAGTTCTGACTCGAGGGTTTTGTCTTTTCAATTCGCTCAGGTCAGCCTGAGCATTTTAGGATTTGGAGACCTTATTGCTGGAGGACGAAGACGAAAATTTGTGCTACTATTATTTATTATATTATTCCACTGCATTCATACTGTTCCGCTGCATTATTTATTATTCTGTAATATGTGCAACTCTGATCGGTGTTGTATAGATATAATCAAATGTTTTGTAAACAGCTTCATGAACTGTTATTTGATTATTATATTTTGTCATTCCGCTGCGAGATTCTATTTTGTTTTTTTCTTTCTCTGCTTTTTCTTATTCACCCCAATAATAATCCACCCTTCTGTATGGTGTGAGTAGGCATATGTGTATGCCTAAAACGTACAAAAAGGCGGGATGTTACAGGAACACATAATGTAGTGGAATAATAAATAGTAATAATATACAGAGTCTTCATCTTCGTCCTCCAGAAAATAGTTTTCAATACACAAAAAAGCTCAGACAGGCCCAAGCGTAATGAAAAGACAAAATATACGAGTCAGAACTAAAATATCTTATGTAAGTCGGATCAAAATAAGCAAAATAGAAATATTAATGCAATGGTTCATAGATGTTATGGGATTTTCATCTCCTATAGTGTGTACAATGCGAATATAATTATTTAAAGAGTTTTAAAAAATCCAAAATATCAATCTTAATCATCTAATAAAATGAATCCTATGTTTGAATTAACTTAAACCTTCTAATGGTTCAATCCCAAACTATATATCAACAATTGAACTTACGGCACAATCATCATTAAAATCAATCAATAACTACCAACAATTTATTGGTCATCATAAACAGGTATTTAACTAGCAACTTAAATTTCAATATTAAATTAAATGATAATTATTTTTAATAATAGTTGGTTTTGACTGGAATTACAATTTAAAATATATAAAACAGCAGCCAATTAATTTCTAATCACGTCATAAATTCAATCTAACTAACATAAGAAAATCTAGTAGTTGTGAGTGTTTGCTCACTTCTCGTGGCTACGAAGGTGATGATAAAAAATGGAGCAATATGGAGATTCGTACCAAAGATCCAAATGCAAAGCAAATCCAACAAATCTTAGACACGAATGCGAATCAATAAACAAGTTTCAACTACTTCCAACTTCCAAACAACCCAAGATCCAAATACCGACACACCCGAAACTTAGTAATCTTTAAGAAAATATTCGGAACAGAATTTTATTGAATTTGTAAAAGCAACTAACTAGAAAGTTGTTTCAAATTCTTTACTATCCACTTTTAAAAAAATCACTCAAAAAAATTCTGTCTTGAGAGAGTTACGGTCAAAACAAATAGAGGTGTTTTCTTAGTTGAAAATCTGAGTTCAAAAATACTTCAAAAAGATTTTAGTTTTTTGCACAGCGACTTAAGGATTTTGAAGAACCGATCTAAAAGAAAGTTGAATCCACTAGAAAAATAAATGGTTTACAAATTCACAATGTTGGTTCATTCCTGAAGGAGATATTATTGATACAATATCGCGTATTTTCGGCTAAAACTGGACCCGAGAAAGGACTTGAAAAATAGAATTTTTGACATATAAATATCAGGAATGGGAAGAAGATTTCAACAACAAAGTTGTTGCCATTGAAATTATACACAGGTTTAAAAAAATATTATTTGATTTGGAGTAGATTAATGGAATCTAGAAACTATGGAAATATGGGGAAGAAAGAGGGAAAATAGGAAAGGGAAATCAAAGAAAGATGAGGAAAGGGAAGGTGGAAGGAGATGGTCTTGGGGATGGTGGAGAAGACAGCGGCTGTAGAGGGGGAGGGAAGGGTTGAAGAAGAGGAGGAAAGGAGTTTTGATTTGTGAAGTTTTTGGAGTTTTAGTTTTAAAGTTCTCTATAGATTTTGAAGAGGAAAAAGAAGTGTGAAGAGAAAGTTTCTCAGAAGAAAAATTATGTAGGTATATGTTATCAGATAAGAAACATAAGGTCGTAGGAAAAGGAATGGTCACATGACTGACTATATTCTCTTGGTTAACCAAGGCCCATTAGGTCAAAACAAACCCAATATGCCTTAGCCAAATAATACACAACTAAACACTACCAATTCATGTTAATTTTTCACAGTAATTCAAATTTTTAGAGCAATAGGAATTTGATTTTGACGAAATGAAAAGTGGAGGGAAGATCAGAATTCTGTCTAGTATCATATAAAAATAACAAAATTATAAAATTCAAATATAAATTTTTCAACCAAAAGTCAAACTTTGATTAAGTTTGACCAAAATTTGAAAATTTTCAAAATTCTATTAAATTTGTTCAAATAAAACACTCAACAACACCAAAATAAAATTATTTAATTTTTATTTTAATTCAAAATACTGCCATTTTAATTTTTTTAAAAGTAACGGACCCGTCCACTTTATCTTAATTAAAAGATGTAACATCAATTAATGCCATTTTAGTTTGTTTCCCCTTATCATATTTAAATGGTTAAATTCCATTAACTACGCATCCATTTCTCATCCAATTACATTCAAACCTATGTTATCATCCTCATTATTCAATCCACAATACCTTATGACTTATATTAACATAAGTTTACATTTTATAATACAGGTAAATAGGCACAAGGAAGAAATTGCAAAAAAATTTAGTCTAAGGGACAACAAGTTTGCTTTTTAGCCTCAAGGACACTTTTTAGTGTAAACTGAAAATGATAGTTACAACTATCATTCTGTGATTTACACTAAAAAGTGTCCTTCAGCCTAAAAAGCAAACTTCTTGTCCCTGAAACTAAAAAAATTTCTAACATTTTCCTTTAGCCTAAAAACCCCTTTATAATATTCATATCTTTTACCATATTAACTGCAATAATTAATTACATAAATTTTCATTGATTTTCAAATTTATTCCAAACATATTAAACAATGAGATGATAAATGAACAATTGTTACCTTTAAGTAATTTAATCATATTTATAAGTTTATTATCTACAACAAATGTTATGACCACATACACATCATTGGTTATATTCAATTTCAATTAACAACATATAACTCTAACATTCAATTGCCTTAATTTCAGTAATTAATTATCCATTTAATATTCAAACGGACAAATTAATGAGAAGATAATTACAATCATCATTTATAATAATAGTTCATATCCATTATCTTATCATTTACAACCAAAGGTTATAACAAAATGATTTTATATTCTATATTAACTTATTCCAAGCAATTACATACATCTCATCATTAAATGGATCATTTAATTTATTTCATTATTTACAATTATAACCAAATAACCTTACAATCTATTTTAGTTGTTTGAAATTACATTAAATAGTTATCAATAGCATTCAAACAATATCATTGATTTCATATTAATATTAGCCAATTCTAATTGAATGCATATAATTTCAAAATTCAATGTGTTTCTTTATTTACAGTTTATAACCAATTATAACTTTACAGTCATTTCAATCAATTGGAATTATATTAAAATAGTTAGCAATTACCTTAAATTAACATTGCTAACATTACATTCTACTTATTACTCTCGTTATAAAATCATAATTTTTTTCTTTCAGTGTTAAATTCTAAAATCTTATTTAATTAATATTTTATTTACCGAAAAAATACGGATCGTTACACTGGATATCGATGTATCCGTTGAAACTAGAGTATGTAACGCTCTTCAAATGTTGGACAGTGTATTATTCATGACTGTTGGGCACCTATAGTTTACGAAGTGATAGTTAATGGATAATTATGGAATGATTCACTCAATTGTTTTCTGTTTTTTAATATAACTAAGTTCAAACAGAAAATATCGATGCGACTAATTTACACATTTCTCTTAACTTGAGGATACTATTAAGCTTCAATGTGGAAGCTCCACTTTGATTGTAGTAAAATTATGGCATAGTGTCCATCCAACGACTATAGTTGGATCGAGTGAATGCATTTGAAGTGAAACACTATTCAAGAGTAGATTCGTCTCCTTAATTATAAGAGGTAAGTATCACAGTCAATTGATGTCAACTCAAAGTCAAAGTCTCTGACCAGAGCAGTTCAGTTAATAATAATCGTTATTATTGAAACAAGGACTTTTTGTTTAGAATATAAAGTTGAATGTGGATGATATTGGAATTTTTTCCATTACCAAATTCCAAAAATCCTAATGTGATATAGTTTTGACAAAGAGAATTGGTGTAAATAATTGTATTATTAGGTACCGCTTATAATAAGTAAAATTGGATTTTACCAAAAAATGTGTAAGCGATGATTTCAGCCAAAATGTCACACCACTTGCTAAGTGACGTGCTAACATTAATTTGAATTGTTCAATATTAAACGCTGACCGAATTTACATTTTGGAGTTGCACAACCGTAATGATCAATTCTCCGAAAAACCACATGATTTAATTAATTTATAAGTTGTAAATTAATTAAATTAACTAGCATTTGAGAAATATTAATTATTATTTATTTTATTTGATGTTTTGGGAGTTATTTGTAATTATTTGAATGCATTTATAAAAGTTATATTTGTGCGCATTGATATATAATATCAGTGTAATTAAATAAAAAATAATTAAATGCATTAACTTATGGAATCTTTATGTTATTTAATGGCAGTAATTTTCACTCATACCATGTAAAGAAATAATAGTGAAAAGAGAATTAATTAGGGAAGTTTTATATATTAAAGAATGGAAAAGGAGTACTTCTTTCAGTAAAACATATCCTCTAATTCGTACATACAATTGACTTTCTCATTTTTCATTCTTCTTTCTCTAACTTTTCTGTTTCTCTCCTTCTACTCTAAAGGCTGAAAATATGAGATCTTCCTTGGCTTCAATTATTCCCAAAATCAAATACAAATAAAATCAATTATGAAAAGTGGTTTATTCCTCTTGATCCTTATAACATCTGGAGGCCAATTTTGAATCTGGGAGATTTGATTCATCCTTCAATGTGTGATTTATTGGTTACATCGAATGGTGAATTCATTGCTTTGAGTTGTGATTCAAGGCTTTGGAATTAATGTATGATCTTTTTTATTCTAATGATTTTGATATAATGCTTCAATCGATAAAATTGAATATCATAACTTATATGCGTATAATATTGTCTCATTTGATTTGAAAATGGTTTATGTAGTTTGAATTGTTTATTATATGAATTGATTGGAGTTTTATTTAGATGAATCAAAATTATAATTTACATATATGCTTTTAAAATGTTTTAATCATAGATCTATGTTTTAAACTTTCGAATCAAAGTGTAGTTTTTTAGATCTGAAAGATTATATTCTCATATTAACTGATTTGGTTTCATTTTGATAAATCAAAACAATGGTTTATAAATGATTAGTAAAAGTTTCAATTTTAGATCTATGTTTGAAGCACCTAAATCACGGTATATATTTTATATTCGAAAGTTTTTATATTCTAATTAATTGCATCTGTAATGTAATAGAAACTTACATATGATTAAAGAATGTTTTTATGACAAATTGAGTACAATCATTTTCTAAATTGTTTACCCTGTTTGATATCTCAAATATCCTTTTTTAAATATTTAATGGATTGTTAATATATTGTTTAGTTTAGCATGTTTCACTTTTGTTTTATAAAAAAAGGAAAAGAAAAATTTATTCATATACGTTGTGTCTCTTGATTTAATCATACAAATATGTATTTTGTTAGTTGTTTAAGTTTACATAAGTTTACAAATATATCTGAAAATCTTAATGTAATATGGAAGTTTATTGTGAATTAATTAAGGATTTTTGGTTTAATCTTTAAATACACATAGTTACATTTATATGTATTTGTACATATAACATTTAATGTTCATATCTCAAAGTGTATAATTTAATTGCTTTAATTTTAACAAATAATTTAAAATGAGACAATAATATTTGCATATTGTTGGTTGTTCTTATTCTTGTGTCATAATGATAAATCAACCATCTTTGTTATCTTTATTTCTTTGCTCTTTTTTTCTTTTTGTGATAGCCTTTAAATTGATCCTAATTCATTCATTTACACCCAGTTATCAATTGACCATACTTGCTTATATTTAATTGTTATATCATACAATTGAGAAATGAATATATTTGATATATATTCAAACCTTTTTCATATCTTAGCACTGTATATATATTCACAAAAATGGATGTATTTGATACATCCATTATAACACCACAATGTTGTACATTCATAATTAACACTAGAATATATTTAGACAAACTTTCATTCTATGTCATGTATTAATTTCTAATTAATAGCATTTAATGTATCAATTAATTCAATTAAAAGAGAGTGAAATGGAAGGTTTTTCACTCCATGTAAAGCATAGTATGTCTTTAATTAACTTTATAACTTTTAGAGAAAGAGATAGAAGTTTCCTTCTCTAAATTACATAAGTTTTGGAGAAAGAAATGAATGGTTTCTTACTCCTAATTTACTCTTATGAGAAATTATTCGGTGTATTTGATACACTGTTTTTTTAGGTTTCAATTAATTAAAATCTTCTTTTAATCAGTTTCAAATAAAACACAATTTTATTTAAAACTTTATTAGATTGCATCTATTATATCTTTAGACTTCATAGGCCCAAAAGATCCAAAAGTTGTAATTTTTTTGAAATTCAGCCATTTCTTTTGCTGCGGGCTGATCCAGTTCTAACATACTAGAGCTTGTCGAAGATACATAAGCATTATAAATGCAAGTATATATGCATGTCCAAGTGGACCTGCATTTAATCATAATGTGCATGCTTTTATAGTTGCACCCTGCATGTACATTTGACAGTACCATAGGGTATGTGTTTGTGCGCTCCATCTTTCAAGATTCCAATAATTCATTATCTGAAGCATCTTTAAATATTAGCATCCACAAAATACTTAAGTGACTGAACGTATTACATAGATCTTTTCGTTCATTACTCTAAATATAAAATTGTGCTAATAAATTGATGGTCCTGCTGAATAGAACTGTAAAATGTATAACTTTATAATAAGAAAAATAACTTATATTCTTTGTCATATATAGTGAAAAGGAATGTTAAACTTTGTAGGCATATGCTAGCTTCCTTTATTTACTTTCAACATCATTTGTACATTCGTTCACATATTTTTTAGCATCAAAATCTAAAAGTGCGTTGCATGTAATAGTTAACAACAAAAGAAAAGTAATCCTCTCCGAGAGAAGTTAGACAAAAAGGCATGTATGCGACATTGTAGCACGTAAAAAAAAATTAGAAAGTGCCAAACAAAATAATTATGGGTTTAAAAATCCTTGAAGCGCTAACTTTGAACCAAAAGCTATCTCCAATTATGAAATTTCATACAATTTGATTGGTTGGGGTAATATAAGGAAGAGAATATGTTTAAATTAATTACTTCTTCTCTGTAAGTGATTAGGGTCTGAAATTTGGTACATGTATATCACATCAATCGTGACAAAAAAGGAATAGGAATAAAAATGCAATCATGATTAAATCTCGATCTGGTTTGAAATTCCAAACCTAATTTAAAATCGTTATCACAAAACTTTAATTAATCGCAAAACATTAAAGATTACTTAAAGGTGGCAAGGAATACATGCTTCATTTCTACTACCTGCATTTTATTCTAATATAAATCATTATCCGGTTGTAGTTTGTATCATTATTATTATCTATTACTTCGTGTTTCAATCACTTCATATATCAACTAATTTTGATGGATTCGGCATTAGCCTTTGCATCCCATCAATTGTGCCACATTTAATCTATGTTTAGAATACAACATGATTTTTTATTACTCACACATTTAATCTATGTTTTAGACACTATATCTTATTATACATACTGATCAGCTCTTTACCGATTGTTCTCTAATTTGGAATAAGTATTTTTGCTCAAATAGCATTGAGTCAAATCGCACCCTAACCTACAGTCGATGATGTAATGTTAAGGAAATTTGCAAAAGAAAACCGTCATACATAGTATATGGCAAGCAAAATAAATAATAATAATTAGGCGTAATATAATAGGGTTATTGATACTGTACAAACCGAGTCGCAAGCTTTTGCATCGTCCATATTCGGTAGGTGTTGAAATCAATCGTTGAATTCAGCAATCCAGTATAATTTGAGTTGACTGAGAAAAAATGATGAAATCAACAAGTTTTTAGGGTTGTTAGTAACGGGTAGATTTGTAGGTGTCATTGGCGATGGAATTTGTCGAGGAAATCAGTAATCTAATTTTAAGTGAGTTGATGGAGAAAGGTGATGAAATGAGTAGGTGATTTAGGGTTGTTGGTGGCCATAGCGATGAAGTTATATTGTAATGAAACAGAATGCGGTTGATGTTGTGTAAGAAGCCAAAGAAGTAAAGGGCATTTTGGGTAGTTCGGAAAGACACCGTTTGTAAGATCCAATTTTTCAACGTCCGAAAGTCGACATCAATACGTCCACTGTATCAAAGGCCGCACAGTCGAATGCCGGAAAATCGAACCGTTAGGGTTAAAGAAGAAGAAGAAACAAAAACAATAGCAGAATCTCACATTTCGCAGTGGAAAAATATATAATAGATAAATGAATAATCTTTAAAACAAAAAACTATATCAGTTTATACATGCACCATCAGAATTTTACAACAACAAAACACAACACCAACAATCTTTATAACTTACTACATGGAAATTTGACTTGCACCAACCCATACGCAGCAGACACTATATAATATAAGTGATACGTCTCGCCATCCAGCTTGTCTCCTGATCTCCACATCAACTTCTTTTTCGACTTTGCTCCAGAATAATGATAACCTGACTCTAGGCCGTCCGTGTGGAAAATTATGGGCACCTAGAGTTTAGAAAGGGAACAATAAACTCCAGGTCAGTCATGGGACTGGTGTGAGATCTTAAAAACATTTATTTGCACAAAGGAATTAAAAAGGAATCTGCTATGCTTTTGGAAAATGAAACGACCATAAGGCCTCCCACCACACGCACAATGCAAACGCAGAATTGGAGGAGATTTCTCATTATGATAGTCAAACACGCTTGATACGCAAAATAATTTTTATATTATTATCAGTTCATAGTGCAGCAAAACTTTTGAAAGTATAATATTAATCTTAGCCAACATACACCATTATGGTATATCTATTATAGCTACCAATTAAAAGTGGGTCACCACCATAAATAAAAGGTAGGTTATACAACTAAAACCGTACATGGCGCGTATTGGTGATTGGATTTCCAACAAATGGTCAGGCTAAGGAACTTCCTATGCCACATGGTTACGCCTCTGGAGGGACGCCTCGAGAACCTAACCGGATCTCTGTCAACACAAGGTCGAGTTACCTCTGTAACTAGGTAACTACCACAAGTATGCCATCCCCGGTCGTTACCGACCTTTATCCGAGAATCCTCAACACTAGCAACCACAAAGCACAAATTTGCAGTAACCACATATGTTAGATATCTGGACTTCATATCATGATACCATCCTTTTCCAGAAGAAAATGGAAATGCCCTGAGGGCGCTAC
The DNA here is from genome assembly GCA_030765085.1 of Allium cepa. NCBI lineage: Eukaryota > Viridiplantae > Streptophyta > Magnoliopsida > Asparagales > Amaryllidaceae > Allium > Allium cepa. Next base: position 21,124,553 of record CM060936.1, on the reverse strand, counting down.
CCCCAAATTGTCTTGCAGCATCCTTCATGTTTCGACCATTTTCGATCTGTGAGGTCCGACGAGGTCTTGTCCACAAAGCTACGCTTTTCACAAAAACCATGCTTCGATCAACAAACGATCAGCAACACTTCGTATGCCACATTATCAAATTGGGAACGTATCACTTGTAAATATCAACTACATAACCTCTGAGCTCGTACGTCTCAAAGAAGGGTATTAAGCTAAGAGAATAAATTCTCCACCACAAATAGAAATGTATTTGACTGAAACCAGCTTTACATCTCAAAGTATAACGTCAGACACACATCCATACAAGTCCGTTCCGGGATTGAACGGAACTGAAGGCACTTCACAGAAGCCCTTGCAAATCTAGATATTCACTAATCACGTTCGAACTCCCCATCACAAAGGGTGATAAAATCTCTATACCGCGCAACTCAGTGTAGAGACAATCGACAGGTAATCCTTTCGCTTTCAAAAATATCCGGTCTTCAACACCATCTTCAAATGCAATCCCATTTCGTCGTATCATTATTCGGAATTGGTTTTATGACACAAGGTCCCCTCCCGGCTTTTAAAAATAAGTGCTACATTCAGATTTCAAGTAAATCACACAATTTCCACTTTGGTCTTTTAAACAAAAGATCCATCACAAAGATTCGATGTGGTTTTCGGATATCCATTTGGAATCTGACCCTTGGTCGTATCAAAATTCAAACGCCATTTAAAGGCCAATATTGATAGTCGGTTATTTAACTATCAAACAATATTCACAACAATCACCAAGATTTAAATAATTTTCCCCCAATTATTTACTTTCAAAAATATCTTCGCAAGATATATTTTCACATTTCAACCTTTTGACAACGAATTTCAAATCACTTTCCTCATGCGGAATATATTTTCAAATATTTATTCATTTCCACTGAAAATTTGCTGAGTTCAAATACTTTAAAAATAATTTAAATTACTTATCCAAACATATATACTTAGAAATATTTAAAATAAAACAATTTTAAAACACTTTATTTAAAACATTAGTTATGAAATTTTGTATCAATTTCTCGTATAAAACTCAAGTCCAAATAATTTTAAAAATATTTTTTTAGATAAAGTGTAATTATTAAAATAACCATTTTCTAAATCAAATACCAATTCGAACTTTAAAATGACCGCTTCCATAATTAACTTAATAATATTCAGATAAAAAAACAATTTTAAAGAATAATTTCTCTAATAATATTCTTTTTAAAACCAATTCTTGAACTTTTAATTTATACTTTAAAAGCTACTAGAAAACATACTCGGCTTTCAAGGGAAAATACACTTTCCATTTCAAAATGGTCCATTTAAATCAATCAATAAATCCTTCTTGATTTATTTCAAATTACATTCCAAATCTGTAAATTTCTTTCCATGCTTTTAAAATAAACCCATTTTTATTTTTAAAACAAATTTCTCTTTCCTTTATAAATTCTCATTGTGAATTTAAATTTCCAAGTAACCACTGATATACGATTTTAAAATCGATTTCCAAATATTCACTTTACAACACCAAATCAAATTCCAAATTGATTCCCATAGGATTTATTTTCAAACACCAAATCAATTTCCAAATGGATTTCCAAATTTATTTCAAACACCAAATCAAATTCCAAACTGATTTCCAAAGGATTTATTTTCAAACTCCAAATCAAATTATCAACTCGATTTTCTAAAGATTTATTTTTAAACACTAAATCATATTTCCAAATGGTTTTCTAAAATTTGTTACCTTTTAAAATAAATTCCTTTATTTTTTCCAAACTATTTAAAATCTGAATTTTAAATAAATTCTTCAACTTTTGAATAATATTATTCAAATCCATTTATTAAAATCCTTCACCATATTTTTGGTATTTATTCAATAGGGTTTCAAAAATCACCTTTATACTTTTAAATTCCTTTTTAATTTATTCAATTCTCTAAAATGATTTTATAAAAATTTCTATTTTAATTTCAAAAAATCCAATTTTATATTTCTGGTATCCTAAGATACGAAAAATATATTCGGCTAAACCATAGCCATTAATGATTTCAATCACAAATATAATCATACACAGATTATAAATAAATCAACACACAACATTGAAACAAATTCAGATATTTAAGGAATCTAGTTGAATCCCTCCAACCTGTTTTCTTGCATCCACAGATGTTAGCACAACAATTAAATACCAATTCCACTTCGAGGTGGAATATCGCGGTATGTGAGATTATATAAAATCATCCGCTATTATGCGGCGCATAAGGTCTCATCCGCTATATAATGCGGGAAATTAATCACTCCATATATATATATATACACACACACACTACCACATTTAAACAGTCAATCGGCTACTGAAATTTCAATTTTTAATATGAGCGAGAAGATCTCACCCTTAATTTGCAATTCATTCCAACTCATTTCCATTCCGGCTTGTTTCTCCATTTTAGACCTTGTATAACATTTATACAATTCATTAATATTCGAAATAATCGAATAACCAATTTTCATTTTGATAATTTTAATTCACCGGTGATTTTATTTTAAACTAATACTTTTAGTTTTATAAACCAATTTCTTTTAGTAAATTTATTTAACTAAAAATTAATTCCAAAACTAAAATTCCTTTAATAAATTATTCTTAGTAGTTAAAATAATTAAATAGGTTAACAAAACAAATTAATCACCGAACCCTTATTTGAAAATAAATTAGCAATTTAAAATTTGTAAAGGTATATTTATTTTGTTGAAATTATATATATATACATATAAGAAATGGACTATAGAGGTAAAAATAAAAAATTTCCATATTTTCGCAAAGTCCTATTTACAAATATAATTTTCTGTTTTACTGTATAAATAAGATATGTGTGTATAAAATTTGTTTCTTTTTTCTGTTAATAACAACACAAAATACTTTACTGTTATATTTTTTCTAAATCTGTTTAAATGTATATATAAATTTAACGAAATAATTCAAAATAAAATATTTTACTGTAAAACGACGAACCCAGCTCCAATTCGAATGACCCCGTCATCGCAAGTCATGAGAGAGGAAACCCTAGCTTTGCCTCCTTGCCGAAGTTGTTGCCGCCATGATTTTTTACTGCCGAGCCACACGCGATTCCCCCCATTCGCGAATCTCCTAGAAAGTCGAGACACTCACAACCACGATGCCGCCGATCGCGATGGCATTGGCGACAATGATTTCCCCCTAAGTCGCAAGTCACTGCTCGCTTCACAATCGACCACGGCAACACTTACCGCCTAGCTTCGCATGTCGTCGCCCCTCTTCTTCGAATTTTGCTGCTCCACTCGCACGCGATCGAACAAGATTGTGAATTTAATTTTGAAAAGTGAAGTTCGATTATGATTTGAAAAGGGGCCGCCATTTTTTCCAGTTTTGATTTTTGTTCAAGAAAAAAAACATGGCTCAGGTTTATTAATTTTTTAACTGTTTGCATTTTATCGTATATTTTTCTTCTTCTTATTTTGAATCAATGCATGTCCTGGAATATGGCAGTTGTTAGAAGGGAAGATACGTGTAAAATTTTGCCTTATGAAAATATTATTAAATCCATATGTATATATATTTAAATATATATAAATACAAATTCAAATTGAAATCCAATCGTCTCGATAAATGCAACTTAAATTTTCGAACTCTAATCAGGACGTGTCGCTAGGCGTTTATAATGTTAAATCCATGTTTCGAACGTAATGGAAAAGGTTTCGAGGCCAAATGCGATCGTATGGAGTAGATAGCTTTTTGGACCCAGTTATTAAATTGAATTTCGACAAAATTTTCAACGCGTTTGCCTATAGTACGGCCAAACGATCACTCCAAACACTACGAAAATTGAAATCCGATAATAATACAATATTACCGATCCAATGGAACTGGTTCATCGAATTCCGAGACGATGCCTCGGAAGGCTATTTTTAAATATCGATTTAGATGATATAATATTCAAAACTGAACAAACATTTCAAATTTCAAATTTTAGCACTTCCATTATCTCCGGTATTATCAGTATAGATTTTCTAAGCCTTTGAAATATTTTTAACCAGCTTAAAACTGAAGATTAAATATTTTACCCAACTTGAATAAATTAAATTCAATATTTTAATTGCTAAATTCATAGTTATATTTGAAATTCAAGTTCAAAAAATTCCAAATATTCAAAATCAATTAAATATTTCCAATTTCAAATGTTCAAAATTCTAGGTCGTCACATTCTTCTCCCCTTAAAAGAATTTCGTCTCGAAAATACTAGTTAAGAAGAATGATCCTTAACCAATTCGCTATCTTTCCAAAACCAAATAGTTTTATCAACTAGCCAAAACAAATATTTTTATTAAAGCCCCGTTATCATTTCAACTAACTTTCCAAAACCTTCCATAAATTCCAAACAACATTGTTTTCTTAACCATTCAAATTTAAATTTTTAATTATCAAAATTTTCTTAAAACTTTTCTAACTCCCTATATTTTCGAATTTTTTTGCCAACGTCTCCTTTGTGCGGCTAGCTCGGTACGAATACAAAATGCCACAACGGGCCCTTATATTTCAAAAGAAAATAAAAAGTCAAGTGGATAGACAAGAAAATCATCCGACTTCATATAGAAATTTAAATACATACCTTTTGTCGAGCAAATTAAATTTATCTTCGAAACAAAAATCCAATTTATCTTTTTCTTTTACAATACCAGTATATCCTACTAGCCATAATATCCGATTACAACATTAAAAATCATAGTGCACATTTCTTTACAAAAATTTGATTTCATTCAAATCCGTACGATGTACTTATATCATTCGTACACAATACCAAATCCGATCGCCCACTCGATCACACAACTTCACTTTCGAACTAGTATCGTCGACCCGACTTTCTAATGTGGACTCAGATCTGGTTCGTTGATCAGAAACCGTCATTCTCCTTACGTAGCCATAAACTATGATAGAGAACTTTCAGAATCAACCAAAAATCCATATCCAGGGTTCGCCGTCGAAAATCGAGTGAAAAATTCCAACTCGGATCGATAAAATTATCTCGAAATTTTATGCTCGAATTCTGGATGAAATCAATATACGAATAAAATAATATACGTACATCCCACGTATTTATTCTAATTGATTATGAGCTATATCAATTTTATTTTCCTTTATTCACATTGATTTTCATTCACTTATTCACAATTACCATTTCGCAATTTCCAGTTTAATCTTCATTCACTTATCAATTTACAATATTCTCAACTCTAAATTTTACTTAAGAATTTCACCATTATTTCTTAAGTTCATTATAAACATTCTATATACTTCTTATATTTACTTCCAATTCACCACTTTGGTTTATAACCACTTATATTTAAACTGGATTTTCAATTCTATATGAATTCAATTTACCTTTCATTTATAAATATCGAATCTAATTCATTTCAAACTATATTTAATTTGTCATTCCTTCAATTAGTTTCACTTACTAATTTTATTTCAATACTTTGCTTCATTTAATCCAACTTGACAAATTTTCCATCTCACTTTGTTTATCCCAAACCAAATTAAGTTTCCAAACTCAATTATATTCTATAAATATTTTATATAGGATTCCAAAGTCTTTCCACCTTTTCAAAACCATTTTTGAAATAAATTCAAATTATCCTCTCAATTTCCAAAACCAACCTCAGTTTTCCAAACAACTTCAATTTTTAAATAATTTGGCAGCAATTCCTCTCTTGGAAACTCGAAAATGAACACCGATGATGTCGCGATCATCATCGAAATTATTTTCCAACGACCGAAAAGAGTTTAGTGCTTTTCCCTCTTTAAAACATTTCTAAATATTTTCAAATCCAAATCTTACCATATTTCATGTCCAATTCAAAATATTTTCCCTAAAATAATACCATCATTATTTTCCAAACCCTTGAAAATCATTTTCAAACTCAAAAGGGATTTAAATTTCACAAATCTCAAAATTTCAAATCCTTTCAAAAACATTCTCAAATATTCCTCTGGAATTCTATTTCAAATTATAAATCACATTTACAATTTACAATTACAAATACCATTTGTATAAAAATTTATATTCCTAGCTTTTAGTTATGATTTCAATTTCTTATTCAATAATCAATGATAATAATTTAATATTATAACTTCCTAACAATCAAGCAACCATGTACTATAATAATTTACGGAAAAATTATTTCTTTTATATACAAAAATAATTTGGGTAAAATTATTTCATTCACCATATTTTAAAACAATATTGTTTCGAATTGTTTTATACAAGTGTTTAGAGATCCCTATCAATAACGTTAGTTACTCTTATTGACCAGAATACATATACCACTCAACAAACCAATTAACACAATATAAAACAATTTTTTATTCGCTAACAAATATGCGCTCATATCTATTATTACACTCAAACTCATTCTAGAGTACTATTGACTCTATCTCTAAGGAATAATCTCCACCAGAGCCAAGGTTGTCGCTTAACCAAATGCTCTGATACCACATTGTAACGACCCAATTTTTCGACGTTCGAAAGTCGACATCAATACGTTCCCTGTATCAAATGCCGCACAGTCGAATGCCGGAAAACCGAACCGTTAAGGTTAAAGAAGAAGAAGATAGAAGAAGAAACGGAAACAATAGCAGAATCTCACATTTCGAAGTGGAAATATATATAATAGATAAATGAATAATCTTTAAAACAAAAAACTATATCAGTTTATACATACACCATCGGAATTTTACAACAACAAAACACAACACCTACAATCTTTATAAATTACTACATGGAAATTTGACTTGCACAAACCCATACGCAGCAGACACTATATAATATAAGTGATACGTCTCACCATCCAGCTTGTCTCCTGATCTCCACATCAACTTCTTTTTCGACTTTGCTCCAGAGTAATGATAACCTGACTCTAGGCCGTCCGTGTGGAAAATTATGGGCACCTAGAGTTTAGAAAGGGAACAATAAACTCCAGGTCAGTCATGGGACTGGTGTGAGATCTTAAAAACAGTTATTTGCACAAAGGAAATAATGCTTTTGGAAAATGAAACTACCATAAGGCCTCCCACCACACACACAATGCAAACGCAGAATTGGAGGATATTTCTCCTTATGATAGTCAAACGTGCTTGATACGCAAAATCCTTTTTGATATTATTATTAGTGCGTAGTGCAGAAAATCTTTCGAAAGTATAATATTAATCTTAGCTAGCATAACACCATTATGGTATACCTACTATAGCTACCAATTAAACAGTGGGTCACCACCATAAGTAAAAGGCAGGTTATACAACTAAAACTGTATAGGGCGCTTATTGTTGATTGGATTTCCAACAAATAGTCAAGCTAAGGAACTTCATATACCACATGGATACGCCTCTGGAGGGACGCCTCGAGAACCTAACCGGATCTCTGCCAACACAAGGCCGAGTTACCTCTACAACTAGGTAACTACCACGAGTATGCCATCTCCGGTCGTTGCCGACCTTTATCCGAGGATCCTCAACACCAACAACCACAAAGCACAAATTTGCAGTAACCACATATGTTAAATATCTGGGATCCATACCATGATACCGCGCTTTTTCAGAAGGTAATGGACATACCCTGAGGGCGCTACCCTCAAATTGTCCTGCTGCATCCTTCCTGTTTCGACCATTCTGGGTTGTGAGGTCCAACGAGGTCTCGTCCACAAAGCTACGCTTCTCACAAAAGCTATGCTTCGATCAACAAATGATCAGCAGCACTTCGTATGCCACATTACCAAATTGGGAATGTATCACTAGTAAATATCAACTACACAACCTCTGAGCTCGTACGTCTCAGAGAAGAGTGTTAAGCTAAGAGAATAAATTCTCCGCCACCAACAGAAATGTATTTGATAGAAATCAGCTTTACATCTCAAAGTGTAACGTCAAATACACATCCATACAAGTCCGTTTCGGGATCGAATGGAACCGAAGGCACTTCAAAGAAACCCTTGCAAATTCAGATATTCACTACTCACGTCCAAACTCCCCATCACAAAGAGTTATAAAATCTCTATACTGGAGCAACTCAGTGTAGAGACATTCGAAAGGTAATCCTTTCGCTTTCGAAAATACCCGGTCTTCAGCACCATCTTCAAATGCAATCCCATTTCGTCGTATCATTATTCGAAATGGGTTTTATGACACAAAGTCCTCTCCCGGCTAATCCGAATAACAAGTGCTTATTTTTAAAAATAAGTGTTACATTCAGATTTTAAGTAAATCACACAATTTCCACTTTGGTCTTTTAAACAAAAGATCCATCATAAAGATTCGATGTGGTTTTCGGATATCCATTTGGAATTCGACCGCCGGTCGCATCGAAATTCAAACGCCATTTAAAGGCCAATATTGATAGTCGTTTATTTAACTATCAAACAATATTCACAACAATCACCAAGATTTAAATAATTTGCCCCCAATTATTTACTTTCAAAAATATCTTCGCAAGATATATTTTCACATTTCAACCTTTTGAAAATGAATTTCAAATCACTTTCCCCACGCGGAAAACATTTCCAAATATTTATTCATTTCCACTGAAAATTTGTCGAGTTTAAATACTTTAAAAATAATTTAAGTTACTTATCCAAACATATATACTTGGAAATATTTGAAATAAAACTATTTTAAAACACTTTATTTAAAAGATTAGTTGTGAAATTTTATATCAATATCTCATATAAACTCAAGTCGAAATAATTTTAAAATAATTTTTTAGATAAAGTGTAATTATTAAAATAACCATTTTCTGAATCAAATACCAATTCAATCTTTAAAATAACCACTTCCATAATCAACTTAATATTCAGATAAAAAAAATTTCGAGAATAATTTCTCCAACAATATTCTTTTTAAAACCAATTCTTGAACTTTTAATTTATAATTTAAAAGCTACTTTGAAAACATACTCGCTTTCTAGGGAAAATACACTTTCCATTTCAAAATGGTCCATTTAAATCAATAAATAAATCCTTCTTGCTTTATTTCAAATTATATTCCAAATCTGTAAATTTCTTTCCATACTTTTAAAATAAACCCATTTTTATTTTTAAAACAAATTTCCCTTTCCTTTATAGATTCCCATTGTGAATTTAAATTTTCGTATATCCACTGATATACGATTTTAAAATCGATTTTCAAATATTCACTTTCCAACACCAAATCAAATTCCAATTGATTTCCAAATAATTATTTTCAACCACCAGTCAATTTCCAAATGGATTTTCAAATTTATTTCAAACACCAAATCAAATTCCAAATTGATTTCCAATGGATTTATTTTCAAACACCAAATCAAATTTTCAGATCGATTTCCCAAAGATTTATTTTTAAACACTAAATCAAATTTCCAAATGGATTTCTAAAATTCGTTACCTTTTTAAAATAAATTCCTTTATTCTTTCCAAACTATTTAAAATCCAAATTTTAAATAAAATTTTCAACTTTTGAATAATATTACTCAAATCCATTTATTAAAATACTACCCCATATTTTTTTAATTTATTCAATAGGATTACAAAAATTGCTTTTATACTTTTAAATTCCTTCTTTTAAATTTATTCAATTCTCTAAAATGATTTTACTTAATAAAATTTAGTTTAATTTCAAAAAATCCAATTTTATATTTCTGGTATCTTGCGATACCAAAAATATATTCGGCTAAACCATAGCCATCAATGATTTCAATCACAAATATAATCATACACAGATTATAAATAAATCAACACACAATATTGAAAAAAATTCAAATATTTGAGGAATCCAGTTGGATCCCTCTAACCCATTTCCCTGCATCCACAGATGTTAGCACAACAATTAAGTACCAATTCCACTTCGAGGTGGAATATCACGGTATATGGGATTATGTAACCACTATTATGCGGCGTATAGGGTCTCATCCGCTATATAATACGGGAAATCAATCACTCCAAATATATATATATATATATATACACACTACTATATATACTACCACATCTAAACAGTAAATCAATAACTGTAATTTCAATTTTTAATTTGAGTGAGAAGATCTCACCTTTAATTTGCAATCCATTCCAACTCATTTCCATTCCGGCTTGTTTCTCCATTTTAGACCTTGTATAACATTTATAAAATTCATTAATATTCGAAATAATTGAATAACCAATTTTCGTTTTGATAATTTTAATTCACCAGTGATTTTATTTTAAACTAATACTTTTAGTTTTTTAAACCAATTTCTTTTAATAAATTAATTTAACTAAAAATTAATTTAACTAAAAATTAATTTCAAAACTAAAATTCCTTTAATAAATTATTCTTAGTAGTTAAAATAATTAAATAGGTTAAAAAAAATTAATCACCAAACCCTCATTTAAAAATAAATTAGCAATTTAAGATATGTAAAGGTATATTTATTTTACTAAAATTATACATATACTTATAAGAATTAGTCTATAGAGGTAAAAATAAAATTTTCCCACATTTTCCCAAAGTCCTATATACAAATATAATTTTCTGTTTTACTGTATAAATAAGATATGTGTGTATAAAATTTATTTCCTTTTTCTGTAAATAACAACACAAATTATTTTACTGTTATATATTATTTTTCTAAATATGTGTAAATGTATATATATATATATATATATAAATTAAACGAAATAATTCAAAATAAAATATCTTACTGTAAAACGACGAACCCAGCTCCATCTTGAACGAACCCGTCGTCGCAACCCATGACAACGGAAATCCTAGCTCTACCTCCTTGTCGAAGTTGCTGTCACCATGATTTTTTACTGCTGAGCCACACGTGATTCCCCCTATTCGTGAACCTCCCAGAAAGTCGAGATATTCACAACCGCGATGCCGCCGATCGCGATTGCATTGGCGACGATGATTTCTCCCCAAGTCGTAAGTCGCTGCTTGCTTCACACTAGACCACAACCGCACTCACCGCCCGGCTTCGCATGCCGTCGCCCCTCTTCTTCGAGTTCTGTCGCTCCAATCGCACGCGATCAAACAAGATTTTGAATTTAATTTTGAAAAGTGAAGTTCGATTATGATTTGAAAAGGGGCCGCCATTTTTTCCAGTTTCGATTTTTGTTGAAGAAAAAAAAACATGGCTCGGGTTTATTAATTTTTTAACTGTTTGCATTTTATCGTATTTTTTTTCTTATTTTGAATCTACGCGTGTCTAGGAATATGACAATTGTTAGAAGGGAAGATACGTATAAAAAAATTTCCTTATGAAAATATTATTAAATCCATATGTATATATATTTAATTTAAATACAAATTCAAATCCAATCGTCTCGATAAATGCGACTTAAATTTTCAAACTCCAATCAGGACGTGCCGTCAGGCGTTTATAATGTTAAACTCCTATTTCGAACGTAATGGAAAAGGTTCCGAGGCCAAATTCGATCGTATAGAGAAGATATCTCTTTGGACCTAGTTATTAAATTGAATTTCAATAAAATTTTCAACGCGTTTACTTATCGTACGGCTAAACGATCACTCTGAACACTACGAAAATTAAAATCTGATAATAATATAATATTACACATCCGATGGAACCGGTTTCTTCGAATTCCGAGACTGTGCCTCGGAAGGTTATTTTTAAATATCGATTTAAAAGATATAATATTCAAAACTGAACAAACATTTCAAATTTCAAATTTTAACACTTCCATTATCTTCAGAATTATCAAATAGATTTTCTAAGCCTTTGAAATATTTTTAACCAGCTTAAAACTGAAGATTAAATATTTTACCCAACTTAAATAAATTAAATTCAATATTTTAATTGCAAAATTCATAGTTATATTTGAAATTCAAGTTTAAAATAACTTCCAAATATTTAAAATTAATTAAATATTTACAATTTCAAATGTTCAAAATTCTGAGCCGTCACACCGTTGAACCATATTCAATGAATTCTCTTTATTAGTAGTAGAGATAGTATAGGTATGCGACCTATTTTAGTTAACACGATCTACTTTTGGTTCACGTTATTTTTGGGAATGTGTTACTAATTTTTTTTGACATGTTGTATATGATCTTTGGGTTAGCTATATTCGACAATTTGAATGATGTTAGGGTTATCTCTTTAAATTAAATAAGTTGTATGTTTAGGTTAGCCATTTGAATTAAATAAGTTGTATGTTTCGCTTAGCTATTTGACTTAAATAAGTTTTATGTTTGCGTTAACTATTTTATGATGTGAGCTTATTATTTATAAGCATTCCTCATAATGGTGAAGCCGTTGAATAAGATTATTCTCAAGCAATGTCATCTATTTTTAGACAATATGGCCAACCATTTGAAAAATGTGTGGAACTATGGTTAGACAATAGAGATTACCATGTAGCACATGCATATGTTCTTCTTAATTGTGCTGAAGTTACACCATTTGTTCGGTAATATTGACTAATAATTCTCGATATATGAATTTCCAAATTCATATTTATTACAATTATATTTATAGATTATAATACAATATATTATATATACTTGCAGTATTTATGAATCACAATATCCACGTGGCGATCTTTGGTAAAGAATTTGCCAATTGGTTTTAAAACTACGTTTATGATCCAAGGAATTATGTTGGTGATGAAGTAGTGAAACACTTGCGATAGAACCAAAAAGAAATGTCAAGGCTTATTCAATATTCTACGTCAGTGGATTTAAATTCAACACCAAGGAATACCGTGCTGAAAAATTAACTTATAACAGCAGTGTATTTGTCAAAGGTAGTGATGATCCGTATGAACATATAAAAGATTTTTAAATGCATTTGGGTTCTGGTAAAAAGACATAGGTTCGATTCGTACCACGCGTTTCCCTACCCTATATAAATTTGCCGGGGGTATGGGGGCTTGGATCAGCGGACAACTTTACTATACCCTCCTCAAAAGTTTATTGGCCCGCCGGGTTCTCCCAGGTTTTCAAGAAAAAAATATTTATACAGCGTCTTAACATATGTTTCAGAAGTTGCAAATTTTATATGACCCGTAGAAAAAGCTTTTTTATTCAAATGCATTTGTTCAACAATGTTCCTGGTTTTGAAATTAACATGCACAAAGATAAAAGCTTATTGAAATAAAGCATACCTCATATTACTATATGTATGATCATTTCGTATTAATCAAGCAAGCATTGCAAGTTTATTTTTCTCCGTATCCATTTTTAAAAAGAGATAAGCAGATTAGTTGGTTGTTTTTAAAACAAATGTAAGATTTAATTTGACGGTCCGATCGAAGCAGCTTATCTAGTAGATCTTGAGCCAAATAATGAAATAATAATAACTGATGATCATACTGATTTAGAGCCTTTGAACAATGGATCAAATATTTTCATAGAAGATATAGAAGAAAATTATATAGAGTATGAGATCGAGTCTAAATCAGAAAAGATGAAGATGGATTTTCAATTACCGATGATGGACCTTTGTATTGCTTGTTGTATAATTTATATTTTGAGTTATTAATGATGATGACTGTTTTGTGAGTTATATATTATTTTGTTTTATTAATTCTACGTATTTAGGAGACCTTGTTTGATTTTTATACTTTTAGTGGAAGTTTTATGCGATTATTAATTAGATATGTTTTCTAATAGTAGAATGATATGTTTTTTCATTATATGAAATGATATGTTCATAGCAGATATTATATATGTCTCGTAGGAGAACTTCTAGATCTCATTCTTTAGGCTGGTGAGGGTGCAAGTGACTTGGCTGATTTACGTCCAAGGGAGAGTATGACCCTCAAAATGGGAGGGTGAGCACTAAGTTTATAGCAACGTCGTTGATATTTAGTGCATGTATATTATTTATAATTATTAAATGTCTACAATAAAATTAATGCAGGAATTTTGAGCTGGAGCCTTCCAACTGTAGTCTGGCTGTCTCTAGAAAAGCGTACATGAGTCAGATGTCGAGTTGTTGACCGATGTGGGATGAAATCCCATCTTATAAAGATGCTATATGAACCGACTTATTGGTAAGTATAAATTTATAATTCATTTGAAAATGACATATTTGATCTTTGAAAATTAATATACTATGTATAGTTCATTTTAATTTAAATGTGTAGGTTGCGATTGTTGTAGATGAGGAAGATCAACAGATGTTTAGGAAACACTGAAACAAGAAAATAAGGAAAACCTACATGGACACTCTCTCGAGCATAAACACAAAAATTAAAAACTCGATTGGATGAGTGCTAGTGTTTGGGATGAATTTCTTTAGCACTGGAAAACTCCCACAGTGAAAGTAAGTTTTCTAGTTTCATATGTTTATTATAATTTTCTTATAGTCTGTTCAATAATTGTATTAATTTAGCCAATCATATATATTTAAGTAGGTACAGACATTAAATATAGCTTTTATATTAAATTTACAGGAAGTATCTGCGTGGAACTCGGCAAACAGGAATAAAAATCATGTTACATATCACGGCGGTTCAAAATCTTTCCAACAATATTGAAAGGAAATGGTAAATTTATAAATTGCGATTATAAAATACTTATAACATTGTTTAATCATATATATATATATACACATTATTTAATCATATATAATTTCAAGCGAAAAAGAGAAGGGTCATGAGCCTATATGCGTGGAGGTCTTCACTCGGACTCATGCCATCGAGCACACCAATGAAGATGGCTCAGTTACGTTTACTTGGACAAACCCTAAATTTCAAGCAATAATGGTAAACATGCTTTAATTTTTTTCTCTTATTTCGCATTACCTAAATCGTAAATTGAATATTTATTGCGGAAAAATTCCATTCGTAGTCGCAGGAAAGTTTTGAAATGGAGCGAGCTCGAGTGCTAGAGGCGACCGACTGAAAGAAGTTGACCCCTGAGGAGGAGGACATGATTTTTGATGCTGTGACCGATAGATTGATTTGGAATTGACGATATGGTTACGATAATCTAAAGGTAATGTTTATTGAGTTTAACTACTTCATTAACTAGTTTACAAATTTTATTTAATATTATGTGTAAAAAAAAAATTGGCAAGGCCAGCCGGTTTTTAAAGTGGACCGTCCACTTTTTATTACAACAAACGTAATAAAAAAATACAAGGAACATGAGATAGGCAGGGAACCTATGCTACAATACATGGAAATTAAGTGGAGCGACCACTAAAACTAACTAGCTTAGAGAATAGGTGCTAGACAACATATCTAGACAGCTAATAGCAAATGCACCACACAGGGAGCAACATCACAACAGAATACCAAAAGGCAAGTACAAATACATAGACCTAAACATTACCATAGAAAACAATAACATAAGACTATGACATTGCACATAACAAGCCAGCAAACTGCTAGCAGATGACATTGATCAAAACATCACGATCACGATCACTAGAGGCATAAGCCAAGCAGCACACACGAAGCATACCAAGATTGCCAAAGGGAATCACATCCAGCATAACACATACGGGAGCTACAGGAGCTACCAGTTGCAAAAGAATGACATCAAGCAAAGCAAACAAGCAGACACCAAGAACAGAAGGACCACACGACCACCGAACACACAAAATCTGCCGTAGCAAGGCTATCGCCACCGAACGAGGCAGCGAAAGTGGAGCAGAGCTGAGGAGAAGCTCTCGCGATGAGAAGCCAAAATCCACTCACAACCCAAAGATCAGATCCAACAAAAACCACAACAAACAACCCAGATTCAAAACCAGATGCATAAAACACACGACCAAAACCGAGATAGCTCACCAAAGTCTCGTGACGACAACCAAGGCTGCAGATCTACCAAACGCTGTAAACAGTTATTAAGGCAGCAGACCACGTTGACAAACGAGAGTGCGCAGGAGATCCGGAGGTTCCAGACATGGGCGAATCATCAGCAAAGAGAATCAAAGGCCGAAGAGTAAGGTTCAGATCCGGAAGAGAAGGAAGAGGTTCGAGAGTGGAGACATCAACAAATAGACAGTAGTGAGGAAAGCTAGAAGTAGAAGTGCAGCTATTGATGTAGCGAAGAGGGATTGAAGGGATTAGAAATGAAAAAGAAAACGATGGAGGCTACTCCTCTGCCCTAGTCCCCATTAATGGGTATCTGATAGATAATTGATTTGAAAATTATAACTAGCATTAACTAATTTTAAAATGAGATCTTCTCAGGCCGATTATATGAAATCACAGGCCGATGAGGATACTGCATGGATAAGAGCTCAAATAACAGAGTTGAATGATTGACGGAAGAGTGGATTGACTATGCTACTAGTTGAGCGGATTGCGGTATATACTCGGCAGAGCACGAGACATTTCCTTCGCATGGGCAGGGAAATGTTAGAAATGATGATGAGCATGCATGGTTGTGTTTTTTGTTGGATGTTTGATTGTTTTGGTTTTGACATGTGTTGATGGATTTGATATTTGGTGGTTATATTGTTTGTGGATGTTTGTTGTTAAACTTGGCTTTTTATGAATGTTTGATGATTGTGTTGTTTGGTGGAAATGAGGATTGTAGGTGTGGTTGTATTGTTTGACGGACTGTTGATGTAAATATAGATTTTTGTGACATAAACTTGGTGTAGTGTGACATGTATGATATTATGTGATGTATGTGATATTTGTTCTTGTGGAATTGGGTTTATATGTTGTATATAAGTTGTAGCGATAGATGAATATATACATGTGTTTTGATGGATGAAAGAACAGCTGTTTGTATAACAACAATTCCAGCATAGCGATGGCTAACGATGACTTACTGATTCACGGTTAGCGACGCGACATCGATAAATTCGTGATCATCGGATTCTTAACATTTGTCTTTTGCTAGAGAAGGTTAGTGACGGCTGTGTTGTTGATAGCCGTCGAAAAGTTATTGATGAGGCTGTTGCTAAGACCATCACCCTTTCTTGAATCAACGACTATTTGAACGACGACTATTAGTGTCGGCTAACAACGATCATTTATGGTTATTTGACGTCGCTAAATAGCGTGTTCTTTGCCGTGTAAATACAAACCAACTTATAGCTAATGCACTCCGGACTCTATTGTAGATAGTTCAATTTGTATTACATTACACTACACTAAAATTTACCTTTAGCACACAAATCAATCTATTTAATTTTCTTCTAAGAGTTCAACTTTTCACTAAAATAAATAAATAAAGAAGGTTGTAAATATTTCCAAATATGCTATGGACAGTCGCCCAAGGGGGCGACCGTGTACTTACTTTCTCTTCCATTGGTACTCAGTAACAATTGGGTCCCACTTTCTTTTTTATTTAACAATTTAAAAAGATATTTCAGCCAATCCTAGAGGAGCAAGTAGAAGAATGCTCGCCTGGTGCTTGAGTAATGCAAATGCTAGCGTTCCTCTCTACGTTCTGAATACATTTCAGACCTTTTGATCTCCTGCTTTGTCTCATACTTTCTATCGCATTTTTGAACTTTTTTGCATTCACTGAATCAATTCAAAATTTTCTAATTTTCAAATTATTTCACATTTTCTGTATATTTAATTTACTTTAGTTTTCGAATTTTCAAAATATTGAACTCTCCCTACCTTTTTATAACTCATCTCCAACTACATAGATAACTTTACTTCCAACTATATAAACTTGCTTTTAAGCTATTTGCTGATAAGTCGGCACTTGAGAGCATGTGGTCAAGTGCAATGCTTTACCCTCCAATTTTTTGGTACATACATTAGCTGTGTTTGAGCTAACATTAACTGAGTACGTCTCAACGTCCCTTTCTTCGTTAGGAATATTCCTGTAGTTCCGTCTGAACCAAATTTATCTATTTCTAGAAGTTATAACGACTGCTACGTTGCCACCTAAACTAAATTTTCTGTTTATTATGAACAAATAATTGGGTGCTGAATCATTATTATTTGATCACACATATCGATAGAGCGTTATCATGACAGAGACACTCAAAACCAATGTACACCACAACACGTGTCTAATGAAGAAAAGAAGATTCTTTCTTCTTCACTAGTTTTCAGCATACCACTCACCAAACTAGACCCAAACTGAAGTGTGCGAGTCAACTACTTCAAAGCCACCTGGCCCTTTCTCAGCTACTGCTGCTAATTTAGCACTTAAACATGATTAATGCACATTAAATAAATAGTTAAGGTGTTAGAGCGGTTTTGAACGGCCTTCCAGTTTATTCCCATACATAATAATACGCGACTCGACCAATGACAACTTTTATTATATAATCAAAATACATGTCTTAAGAAAAGATGGTTCTTCACGCTTGCAAGTTCTGAATTTAAACTGAAACGGATACACGTCAGCAGGCTCGTCAGCATATATACACACCGACCAAACCTGATCCAAATAAAATGTACGAGTCAACTAACTTAAGCCGCGTGCATGCTCTCCTTTATTAATTAATATAAGCTTAGTTGTACTAAAAGTCAAAACGAAGGCTTTGCTAACTTTGTTGCAATACCAAACTCAACCGTCATCGAATTGGATGCAACTACTTTCCTCGCGTTTTCATTCAATTTTTGCCACGTTTAATATGTTTGTATTCTCGAACTATTCGAAGACTCTTATTTTCACACATTCTTTGTGTGAACAATTTGATTCTGAAAGATATAGTCATGTATTAATTGCCTTGCAGGTTCTAGAACACTATTCTTCTTTCTTTATTCTACCGCTGCTTTGCTCCACATTTCTGGAATATATAAATCATCCGTGGTTGATATCCTTTGATTCCTCTTTTTGCTTCATTAACTAAATTATATTAAAAGACGTACACTTCCGGTTTAAATGCAATTGGACTCTCCAACCTTCCCGTGTTTTTAATCTTCCCAGCTGTCAATATTTTATTACTTGTACACAATAATATTCCAAAACCATTAGCAATCAATGCATGCATAGCAAAAACAATTTCAATCATACCAAATATATTGTCATTAGCAATTAAAATACACTCCACCTCTTCATTATTTGTACACTTTACAGAAATAACACCACCGTCTTCACCATATTCATCCATACGGTTAACATCATTATAATCACCTGATTCATGTTCAAATCTAAACTCTAATAATTCTTCACTAATGGCAGCCGCACTACCAGCAACAGTAACACCAGTAAACAGTGTTTCATTTCGTACTGTTCGCCAACTGTCATCCCAGCTCCAACTGGGTCCGTCACCAAACCCTGCCATATCCAATATCCTATCGGATCCAAACTCAACGACCGCTTCTTTCTCTGATACAGAATCCCACACGCTGCTTTCTAGTATGCTTTTAGGCGTAACCCACTTATATCCAGTATCCAAACCCGTACCCATTAAGAAAGGATGCTCCAACAACTCATCAACAGTTGCCCTGTTATCAGCGTCCTTCACCAAACACTTGCTCAAAAATTCCTTACCAGCATCCGAAATCCATTCAGAAATTTCAGGTACATCATCTGTGAATCCTACCCGGTAAAGAAGGGAGGCTGCATCTGAGACGTTCGACCATGGAGCTCTGCCCGTTACCATTTCTACGATTGTACATCCCAATGCCCACACATCTGACGCCAGCCCTTGCTCTTCGCCTCTTGCCACCTCTGGCGCCATGAACATAGGCGTGCCCCTCATTTTTGCCCTGTTTTTATCATCATGATCCATGAATTTCGCACAGCCTAAATCTGCGATTTTTGCCCTACCATCGCAGCAGATTAATATATTCTGACACTTAATGTCGCAGTGCGCAATTTTCATGGAATGAAGATGGCTCAGTCCGAGCAGAATGTCTTTGACGAAGGCTCTGATATCGGATTCATGAAGCTTTTGTTTGCTGATGAGGTCGGAGATTGATCCACCAGAGGCGTATTCGAGAAAAAGACTGTAGAACTCGTCGTCTGAATCGTAGCCTAAGTAAGAGATTATGTGTGGAGAAGAGATTGAAGAATGAATGCCCTTTTCATATTGAAGGAATCCAGAATTTGAGAGACTTGTTGATTTGACGGCGAAGAGTTGGCCGGAGATAGGATCGGAAGCGAGGGAGACGATGGCAGTTGAGCCACGGCCGAGGAGCGGTCCCTTGTTCCAATTAGGCATTGTTGCGATTTAATTAAGCAATAAATTTGAGTTTGAGGTCAGAAGTCAGACCTTCCCCATACATTTATACAGGGAGGATGACGTCTAATATGACGATACGTGTCGATATGTGAGAGGATGGGTGGGTTAACGGAAGGCAAATGCTTGTTGGTTAAGTATTAAAGCCAAGGAGCAGCAAAAGTACAAAGAGTTGGAGATAAGACTTCAGAGGTTAAAATTAGTTTGATCTAGAAATGGGGTTGTAATATCTTGTGAGATATTCCAGGGGATCTTCGGCTCTAAGTCAAGATATTACTCTGTACGTATACATCACCCTTTATTTAATATTCATTCAACCAAGCCTAAACCTAAAAGAAATTTCGTAATGACATTGAATTTTGAATTCTAAGCAGCACACGGAATGGGGCAATCCAAAGGACAACTCGAGTGTTAACGAATACCGAAAAATCTGAAATCCATATCCAAACAACAGACAAATATTCGATATTAGAAAAAACACATGTGGATACGAAAACATCCACATTCGAAAATTATCCGTCAGTTTTTTAAAATTATAGTTTAAATTATGTACATTTTAGTACAATAAAAGATACTTGTTTATTGTTTTATTAAGCTAGAAGTTTATATTATATGCACTAAATGCATATTAACTACTCAAAACTATTCATTATCATCATATTTGTTTATTTTTTGTTGGGATGACTCGTATTGTGTGTGTAATGGGCGTACATGGAAAAAAAATAGTCGCACATTGTAAAAAATAACATAGGCAGAGTGGTATATATATGAGTTATGTCGCAGATAATAACAAGAGTTTCTTTCTGGTAAAATGTGTTGACCAAACTTTATGTTAACCCAACGTAAAGATGTGAGGACGGATCCAGAAATTTCAACATTTTCAACACTTTAACAATCAATGAGTTTGAAAAAATTTATGTTAAACTAAAAAATTTCTTTTATATTTTTTGGTTTATCGGTCTTTAGCGGATTAGGATAATTATTCGATATCCGTCTGTATCAGCGGATGCGGATATTCAATATTCGAAAATGATTTTAGATGCGAATGTGGATATTCGATATCTGAAAATGATTCGGATGCGTATACGGATGTGAAACTATCAGCATCTGAAAGTATCCGTTAACAGACCTAAGGCCAACTAAAATAAAATAAAATAAAGGCAAGCAAACGCTCGCCATCCTTAAAAAAAGGTTTCGGCAGTTTCAACGTTTTTCAAGCATTACATCCGCCGCCCCTAGTCAACCTCCTCTGCTCCTCCAGTCTCCTCAACCGAAGTTAGCATCCCACTCCTCCAACAATGTAACACTTCTGGTTATTCTCCAAGTCGTGTCCTCCAAACTTAAATTCAAGAGAAACTTTAATGCTTTTTTCTTCTTCTAAATTTGCATATGATTCGAAACAATGAAATTGGGGTCTCTGTGTTTGGATTAATGAAATTTGTTTTGATTAGTACCAAAATAACACTACAATTTCGAAATTAGAATGGTTTATGTTAATGTTTTAATTAATTAGTGAAATTGGGGTTTCTATTTATGCATTAATGAAATTTGTTTTGAATAGTACCTAAATAACATTAAAATTTGGAAATTGGAATGGCTTATGTTAATGTTTTAATTAGTGAAATGGTATTTGAGAATGATAGAAATTTTTGGAGTGGTTTATGTTTTTATCATCTAAATAACAATAAAATTTGGAATGATTTATGCTTTAATTTGTGAAATGATATATATATGTGTGTGTTCTAATTAATGAAATGGTATTTAGGAATATTTGAATGAAACTTTAGGTGTTATTCCAATATAGTTGTAAAATTTATTGATTTTTGTAGAAGTAATGATTATACTTGTAAATCAATTCGTAGCAAGTTAATTTGTTTAATATATATTATTAGATACAATGTCAAAAATCGTAGAGCATACAAATAGAGCGAGGTTTAGAAAACAAAACTATGGAGTTTATAATAGAAGGGTGAAGCAACATCAAGATGTGATATCTACATCGTTGGTGGGTTCAATTTCTAAGTTATTTAATGTGAGAGCACAACAATCACTTGGTTCAAGTCAAGCGGGCGAAATTAAAGAACCAATTGACGTAAGCATTGTTAATTTCATTGAAGAGCATGCAAACGAAAGCATTAATATCGTGAGGAAGACAGTACATGTCAATGAAGAAATTGACAATGAACAAAAGGAAGAGCTGGTAATGAAGTGATTTATGAAAGTGCACTTGATTTTACAAAAATGTGTTTATTGATTACGATATGGGATTGTGGGGTACTATAAATTACACTAAAAGGATAATTATAATTCAAAAAGGCCTTATAAAAATCGAAAAAAGCGATAAGTTTTCAAGTGTCATGAAACGTGGAAGAAAAGGAATTTTTCATCCAAGCATTACATTCGTAGTTTTCTAAATGAGGAAGAACATGAAAGGCAGTGGCTTATATGTTCAAATGCAGTGAAGAAAGTATTTTGTTTTTGTTGTAAATTAGTCGAAAATAGAATGATGTCAAGTAAGTTGTCCAAAGATAGAATTGATGATTGGCATAATCTTCCTTAAATCTAGAAAGCATGAAACTAATCCAAAACAACGTGAAAATGTCGTGAAGTGGGTTGGTTTGCAAAAGAGGCTATAATTAAAAGTAATGGTTGACCAAAAAAGGAAGTTCAAATTGACAAAGAAAATGCACGTTGGAAGATGATTTTATTTCGAATAATTGGGGTTGTGAAAATGCTTGATCAAAATTTTTGGCCTTTCGTGGAAAGAATGAGAAGATATATGAAAAGAATAATGTTCTTTTTTTTCCAACTTATTGAGTTTGTTGTGGAGTTTGACCCAATTGTGCAAGACCGCCTTCCATGCATAGAAAATAAAGAATTTCAACATCATTACCTTAGTCATAACATCCAAAATGAGATAATAACTTTGTTATCAAATGAGACCAAATGGAATATAATAAAAAGAAAAAGCAAAATATTTTTCAGTTATGCTTGATTGTGCATGGATTCAAGTCATGAAGTGCAAGTGTCTATAATCATAAGATGTATGGATATTGAAGATAGTAATGAAGTTAAAGTAGAAGAGCTATTTTGGATTTATAATGGCTAATGATACATCCTTACTTGAACTCTTTAAACAACTTGAAAACATTTTAAATGAACTCAAGCTTAACATTTATAATATAAAAGGAAAACTTATGATAATGGATCTAATATGAAAGGTAAGCATGATGGCGTGCAAAAAAGACTTCATGACATAAATCCACAAGAGTTTTATATATCATATGGATGTCATAGTTTGAATCTTGTACTGTGTGATATGGCTAAATCTTGTGTTAAAGCAAGATTTTTTTTTTGCATCCGTGCAAAAAATTTATACATTGTTCTTAGGATCTACTTACCGATGGGATGTTCTTAAAATGTATGTAAAAGGTTTAACACCTAAGCCATTATTGATTAGTTGGTGGGGAATGTCATGTTGAAAGTGTAAGAGATATTCAGATGCTTTAATTGAAATTGCAAATAGCTCTAAAGAGGAAATCGTGATGGCAGAAACTAATGGCTTATGTGTGAATATTCTAGAGAATTTTGAGTTCTTAATTAGTCTTTGCATTTGGTGTAAGTTATCAATCTAAACCAAGTAAGCAAAACATTTCAAAATGAAGATATTAATGTAAAGGATGCCATATCAAAGTAAAAGAACTCATTGTATTTTTTCAAAACTTTAGAAAATATGGTTTTGAAGAAACGATAAAAGAAGCTAATGAACTTGCTATAGACGTTTGTATCGAACCAATATTTGTGAAGAAAAGAGTTGTTCGTAGAAAGAATTTTTTTGATGAAGATATTAAAGCCAATGTTGAGGGAAGTCAATCTTCGGAAGAAAACTTTAAAGTCACATACTTTATCCATATCATAGATCAAGCTCTTACAATAGTCAAAGACTGATTTGAAAATTTTAAAGCGTACGATAACTTTTTTAGATTTTGGTTAACTACAAAGTTTATAGAAATTGATAAAAAAGAGTTGATGGAACGATGCACTTGTTTGGAAAGTTATTTGAAATACAACAACAATGTGATCTATATGCAAAAGATTTATTTCAAGATTTAAAAACTTTGCAAACTATGTTTCCTAAAGAGATAACTAAATCGATTGACATTCTTGACTTCGTAAGATCTTATGTGGAGCATTGAGGTTTTCAATATGCATGGTTTATTTATCAAATTTTGCTAACTATATCGGTCATAATTGCTCCCACGGAGAGAAGATTTTCCAAAACTAAAGTTAAATAAAGTAATTTTCGAATGACCATGTCACAAGAGAGATTGAATGGATTAGCAATGATTATAATTGGAAGTTCGTTTTTGGAGAAACTTAATTATGACGCTTTAATTGAGGATTTTGCTTAAAAAATGCAAGTATTTTTCTTTGAGCTACTTGAAGAGTTGTAGCATTTTGTATGAGAAACTAGTATTTGACATTCTCTTGAATCAACCATTGTCGTCCAATTGATTTTGTATATGATAATCTTTTTTATTTAACTTTATTTTAGCTTGGAAAAAATTAATAGTTACTATTGTTTGTGTTGGAGGGCAACCAAAACCAATGTGGCTCCGGTGGTGGATTGCTTAGGCTACCACAGGTTCTAAGAATATTCCATTTAAGGAACATGGCAAAAAGGAAGGTTCAAAAATTCTATCACTGAATGTTAAATGATGGCTAATGTTGTTGAGTTCCAAATATTAAAATTTTGGCTACTTTGCTATAGAAAATCCTCCGGTCTCAATATTAGTGCCTCATTTGCCATCTATGCCATTAGTACAAGCATATTCAATCATTAAAGCATCAAGTATTAATTAACTAATATTGCGTTTTATTGGGCACGTGAGGAACAACGAATGTTGAGACCAAGTGATATAAGCCAGTTTACTTGTTTTTAAAGTTTGAATGGAAAAATAATCAAAATGAGGTAACCGATCAAAAAGACGTTCGACCACCATTACTAGTTATGTCAACCTGTCGAGTTCGATCTGGTAATCTTAAAACCCAGACGCAAGTCTGCTAACAATAATCAAAACATGCGTCCGACCCTAGCTTGTTGGTATTTTAAACCCAGTACCCGAGCTTAAGCCACTGGACTTTTTAAGTTTGTTGGGTAATACCTATATACCCAACTCATAATATTTATGTTAAAGCATATGTTAAACCCGAAATTTTTATAAAGTTTATACAAAAAAAATAGCAATCATAAAAATTGGATATTGATGAAGCCAAGTTCATTAGAAAGTTTGCAAAAGATCTGCATGCAAACAAATAATGCACATGCTCATGCTTTGGTACTATGGAATACTATTAATTGTGCCAGACCCAAATAGGACCGGGCAGCAATGAAACTGTTCCTGACTCAAATAGTTACTGGGTCGGGCCTAAGTCGGATAAGGGTAGTTAGAGCTAAACCCATACCCGCATTAATAGTATGGGTATGGGCTGGATTCGAGATGAAACCCATACCATTAATGTAACATCCCATACTTTGGAGTATCGTTGTATGAGAAATTAAATTAATAATAAGAATTTGTTAAGTAATAATTTAGATAATTTAATTGAGAAAACCACTAAAGAGATTAATTGAGTGTGGGACACATAAAAGATTAATTGAATGAACTAAGAGCGGGGTTGTAAAATTTGCTAAGCGTACGCTAAGTAGTATTATTTGACTAGCTGTAATGCCCCATGTTTATACCCATATTACCCAAGAATATTACAATTAATATTGTTGAGTATACGGAGAATAAGACTGGATAGGTAGGACCATCCTTGTCTATTCCCTTGGACTAACACTATCACATCACTCCATATATAGATGTGAATAGTCTCGGCATAAAGCAATAAACACGTTGCCTAAATTATAACAGAACAATATATTACATAATATATAACATAGAATCACATGTCACAATGGAAATATAATACAAATTATATCGCACAACTTAAAGTGAGTCGACTTGAAGTGTACCATACAGACATAACTACATATATATAGACTACGATAGTTCTCCAAAATCTCCCAAACAAAATGTGTCTACATCTCATATCAAATACATTAATATACATATAAGACTAGCATCTCAAAATAAACTTATAGTACATATAGATAATGTTGCATTTACTTCTATATAAGCTAGCCCACATCTAAAGTCACTGACTCTCTATACCTATCAAGTCTTGGTCTGATCCGAGTATTATAAAAATAATAAATGTGTCAGACTATCTCTATATATAGTAAAAGTTGAGATTGCATAATGAGCATGGAAAAACGTCAAGGATATCAAAATATCCATAGTGTACTACACTAAACATAATGAGGTGCCCTTATAAAGTATCATGTCATTAAGTTAAACTAAGCCCATCAACGACAAATATTGCAATTATAATAACGTAATAACAAATTCATATTAATTCACAGTATGAAAGCGAGCAATAGACGAGCGCATCGCAATTCAACAACCAAAGACGTGTACTTCACAAGTTAAGAAATAAAGACAAGCACTTCACAAGTCAACTAATATAGACGAACACTTCGTAAGTCAAACTAAAGGCAAGCACTTCACAAGCTATAATGATAGATCAGCACTTCGCGAGTCAACACAATAGACGGGCACTTCGCATGTCAAAACTAAAGGCAAGCACTTCGCCAACCATTCCAAAAGATGAACCTAAAAGCACATCAAAGTGATCATTTCTGATCGATAAGTGTAGTATACTCTCGGTTTGTAATTAAATTAGTGTCGCCCAATGTCCTGACACCACACAGCGATACTTAAATATTTACTAAAATATTGTAAATCAAATTTGAATAGAATATCCAATCGAATAAGTCTAAGAATTTATCGATAATGTAATACAAATATTCCATACCACTTATATTGCTAAATCGTTTAATTGGATTTCTCATTCAAGTGAATTAATGGTTTGATACTAAAAAATACTTACTTGAAACTGTTTAAATAT
This sequence comes from Allium cepa, assembly GCA_030765085.1. NCBI lineage: Eukaryota > Viridiplantae > Streptophyta > Magnoliopsida > Asparagales > Amaryllidaceae > Allium > Allium cepa. The sequence continues at coordinate 21,097,388 of CM060936.1, read as the reverse complement.
TAGTCCAATGATTGGAAATTTATAAATGGGAAATATAATTTTATTTATATAATTTAAATTCTTATATCGAAAGTAGTTTGAAAACTATATATTTACTTTACAAAGCTAATTTTGAAAACTATTCTTTTTGCACAAATTATCTTTGAAATACTCCTTTCTAAAAACTTTGCATTTAGCTGATAAGATACACATATATTAATTTTTATATAGAATGAAATTCACATGACATTAAAAGCAAAAAAAAAAAAATTCAAAGATCTGGAAATAGGTAGTAGGAACTCAGCAAAGTAAGGGTTGAAGCAACAAAATAGGCGACACAAAAAGGCAATAGGAAAATGCAACAAATGCAATACTCAGGAGCATAACAGAGGGGACTAGAGTTTCCTAGAGCTCACGCTCTAGGAGATGATTATTCGATCAGTCTTGTCACACCGATCGACCGTGGTGTTAACTGGAGTGTGTGTGCTCCAGGCAGCATTCCGATCATGGGTTTATTCGCCTTTCGACGATTGCACTATGATCATTGCACTTTAAATTGCATGTGCATATACTTAGCTAGCTCTATAATACAAAGTTTAAGTAAGGCGATGAAAATTTGGGTTTACAGGAAGAAATAAAATTGGGTTTCTGTCTCACTCTATAGTAAATGCATACAGTTAATTCAAGCCACCATAGACCGACCAAAAATTAACAGTCAACCAAATTAAGATGTGAGATTTACTTACCTTTCTTCCTTAATGTAGTAGTTAAAGAACTACTGCAACCTGTTGCTTCTCAACTAGAAACCCTAAAATTATTAACTTCATTAGATAATTAAATTGTTCTACTAGTGAGAGTTTTTTGGAAGCTTGGAATTAGGTTTCAAAAGCGGGAAGATGAGTTGGTTTTCTTTTTCTAAAGTTATTAGATTACAATGAATTTACAAAGTTTGTTTTTTGCTAGCACTTGGTAAATTATCTTGGGCCTGGGTTTTAACTTAACAATTTACGAAGGGAATAAATTAATTATTTTAATTAATTCTTATAAATGGGCTTTATAACATAATTTCTCAAATGTTTTTAATATCAATCAAACCCAAAAAATGAGAATTACTCATTCTTTCATTTTAAATCTAAAAATCCTCCTATTTTAAATGGTTTATTTCTTCCCAAATTTATTTTTAGCTATAAATTAATTGATATTTTCACCCAAACTTGCATTCTAAAATTTTCACTTAAATCCTTTGAAAATTCTGTTATCTTTGCAGTACGAGGAAATAAATAAAATCCTAATATATCGAAAATGCTTGTTTATTAAATTTACTTCCTACACCACTTTATAAGTAATTAAAAGCTTTGAGAAAAAAGTCTCTACTTTTTATAAAATAGAATTATTCGGAGTTTCTTAGATATTAGTATCATATCTTAAATTCCAAATATCATTTAATTACAATAATATTATTTAATGAATTTAAACTATTTTATAAAAATTTAAAATTCTAGAATCTAAATTTTATTTTTATGCCGCTCTTAGAGTAAGGTTGTAGCACACTCCCCTTTAAAAAACCGCGTCATAGCAAATCTTCTTCAAAGAAAGTCTATAATGCTTTTAAATATTTTGTAATACATCTCTTCTAAAACTCAAAGCTCAAGTATTTCACAAGATGCAGAAATCATCAATGTGCATCATTACACATGTTACTTTCGTATGTGTTATTTGCATTTAACTATAAAAATTTGCTATTAACTAAATCATGGTAGTGATGCAAGTTGTTTACTAGATCATTCTAACATTATTAGATTAAGAAAATATAAAGTATGCTTACCATTATTTTTACAACTTCGAATTTCCCAATTTTAAAATTCTCTTCAACTTTCAGGTCCTCTTTACAAATTAGTAATTTTCAAATAACAATGGTCATAATTTGGCTAAGCTCATAGAACAAAAGTTATTCTTTATAGACTTATCTATCCATAAAACTCAAGTTTACTGAAATTATATTGATTTTTTGGAAGTTATGATTAATTTTTTTTAATGTTTTAGCTCAGAAAATACATAAAAAGTTCAGAATTTATAGCATTGTTTAAATCATCACTTAGACCAAGAAAGCTGCAAAATTTGAAAACATGATCTAAATAAAAGTTCTTCCTTACAAAAATATATTTTCACCCCAAAAAGATTCGTCAAAATAGGATTAAGTAATCAAAAGATATGGTACTTTTACTTCAGCACTTCTTACTGTTGACTTTTCAGCAACATGTTTATTTATATTCTTTATTTCAAACCAAATAATATTTTGGAAATAATTGTCTTCTTAGTAATTCTTAAACAAAGCTATATGCTTGGAATTGTTTTTCGAAAAGCCAAAAGTTGTGAAAATTTGAGTTTTCATTAATAAAGTACACGCATAGAAATTGAATTAATGTATAGTTTCAAAATACTTCATACATATGCCTTGCCTCATAAAATATTTTGTAATACATAATAATGTATTTTGAGGAAATTTTAATTTCATACTCTATAATAATTTCTTATAATAACTTATCAATGTTTCCAATGCACGCTTTAGGTATTATAATATATTCATAATTATTCCTTAAACCCTTGTTAACGACCTAAAGTGTTTAAATTAAATCTTTGAAATATAGATAAACATTTTCTCCAAAACTACTCATTACTTTATAAAATAATATATCTTATATTTCTATAATTAATTTAAATTTTACCATGTCTCAATGCCTAGTACAAGCATTTAGAAATCTCTAGCGATACGTGTGCATCCACATTGACCAGAATTCTTAAAGCACTCAATGGATAAATTAACACCAAATTAGACTCTTAAATCTTTTTAAAAACTTTATAAAATAACTATCATAATTAAATTCCTTCCCAAATCATATATAGTCTTGTATGAAATTATCTATTCTTTGAAATTATACATGCACTCGACTTATCAATCATTAGCAACCAAGAAGCTTCATTCATCCATCTATAATAGTTGGTGTACATTAAACTACTTGTATTCATATTTTGTATTATTTACCATTCCTCATTTTGATTATATAAGATGTATAAATTTTAATTATTTTAAAATAGAATCATTATTCTACGGCGGTTTAGTTTAAAGAAATCGCTGGCCTACATTAAAATTTGGCTTCAATCCGGACTCAAGTGGATTTATAGATTTTCGAGTGCCATCACCCACTCGATTCCCCTATTCTGGACCAACCCAATTTTAATAATTGAATAAATAAAATTACATATATGGTACATAAAACTTTCATCATAACTTAGCAACCAATCTCCTCTAACCGAAAGCTATCTACTAGTTTCCACTGTGCGACACTAATTACTAAAAGATCATAAGGAAATAGACTAAACAAACAACATCTAAGGAATTAGCATTAACAATGTAATGACACGGAATTTTAGACCATATCAATTTAATAATCTGAATTAAAAATTAAATTGATTTGATGATCTTTGTTAATAAAATTGGAATTAATTTAATAATCCAATTAAAATAAATATTTAATTGATAGATTTTGTCTTTTAAAAGCCAATCAATTGTTTTCTATTTATAATGTATATATAATATGTATATATTGTAAATAGATAAGCCTTGTTTTAATTTAATAAATAAATAAATCTTATTTTCTAAATAATATATATCTTTGGTAAAATTGGGTATAATTTTAAAGTTAAACTTTTAAAAGCTATTGAATAAATAAAATATGGTTTAAATTGATAAGATAAAAATTTAATTTGTTTAAATTAATTTATTCGATATTAAGCTTTTTAAAAAGTATATAATAAATAACTATATGATTTTAAATACATAAGGTTTATTTTGATTTTCTTTTTTAATATAGATGGATAAAAATAAATAATTTATTTAAAAAGAAACAATTTCTTTTATAAATTATTTAAAGGATTAAAATTGTTATTTTCAAAATATAATAATAAGATTTTGTTTTTAACAAATAGATTTTTTTTTAAATAGTTTGTTTTTCAAAATTTAATTTTAGAATTTGATTTGAATTTGAGTTTAAAGCCTTGAAAACTTAAAGTATAAATTTTTATTTTTTTTCGATTTTAAAATATTTGTATAAACTTTTATTTTATAAATATAATTGGATTTATTCATTCCAATATTATCTACTTGTAAATAAGTACATATTAACTAATTTATTAAACATAAATTTACATTTATCTTATATTAACATATTAACTAAATAACAAATTATAATTTAATTATAACTAATTAACTTTAAAAGACAAATGTAAACATTTTATAAATTAAAAGACATAAAGGAAGGATAATGACAAATGTTAAAATTTGAAACAAGTGTCATTTGTTTTAATTTTTATTTTATTTTAATAAATCAAATTTCACCCTTATAAATACATATGTTTCTTATCTTTTTTTTTTCTATTTTCATTTTTCAAAGGCAAGTATGAATCAATATTTCATAAAAACAAATTACCTCAAAACTAAAATCTGAAAACGCCTCCACTAAAACCAAATTCATGAAATCAAATTCCTATAATCTCAAAAATCTGTAGTATGCAAAGCAAAAATGTTTTAAAGCCTGCATTTCTTTAGAATCTGGATTTTAAAACAAATCTGTTTTAAAACCTGCATATTCAATCAAGGCCTGCATTATTTATAATCTGGGAATCAAAGCAGCTGCATGCAGTTTTAAATCAAGTTTTAAGCTTCAGTAACTCAAGTCTTCAAAGCAATTCAAGTTTTTAAAAGGGCTACTGCATATTCCAGTTTTCAAAAATCAAAACAGCTTTTCATAAGGAAGGCTCTGCTCATATTTTTTACAGGTGAGTAACTTTATTTTAAAAAAAAATTAGCACAAATTTCTAGTTGCATGCTTGAGATGATGAGATGAATATGTTTGTGTGAACCTGCTGGGTATACATATATGTAAGATATACGCTTCTGTTTCAACAAAATTTTCTCTGTTTATTAGTTCCAGAATTTTGTTTCGATTTGAATTCAATTTTCTATAGGAATAGTATTGTTAGACCAGATGTACAAATAAACGATGTTGATTTAACATAGATTAAGGTTTAAAAACTTAATTTAATTAATTTAAAAACCTGGGTGTCTCTGAATAACTAAAAATACCAGTGCATGTTGAATAATGTGGAAAATTAAAATGGGTAGTTTATAAATCCAGGACTGTAAATTGAATACACAAAGCAAAACATGAATTTCAACACTAAAATCATAATTTATAGTTTGAGGAAGAGGGTGCAGTTTTGGGTTGAACAGGAAATGGAAAATTGGTGGTTTCTGGTGATTTATGAGGTTGAGAGGGTCGGGTTCTTTTAGTGGATAGAGGAGTGATCAGTGAAGCTTGGAAAAATGCTGGTTGGCGATACATTTCATCGAGGAGGCAGCGGTGGCGAAATTCTCTCTGGAACCCTAGTTTAACTAGGTCAGGTTGATCGATCATTCACATCTTCTACGGTGGATCGAGTGTCATGGGCTTTTGGGGAACGCTAGAGGGAAGGTAGTCGAGGCTGTGGCCGGTGGTGGAGGCTCTTTGGTGGTCGGAGCGTCGTGGATGAAGCGTTGACAGGTTTTGGGTTAGTGCGTTCTGTTGTTTCCAGGTTTGAGAAGAAAACTCGAATCCGATTTCGAACTGTGGAAGGGTGAATTATTGGTTGTGTTGGGATGTGGGGTTGGTCGCCGATGTGGGGAGACCACCGGAGGTGGTTGGAGGTGGTTGCAGTTGATCGGAGGCACGGTGCATGTGCACCATGCACTTTTGGTTTCTGATGTTTGCCTGGGTGTAAGCAGGGTAATGGACTCGAGAATTATTCGAGTAGTTGCTGTGTTTCGCTCGAAGATGTTGGCTTGTTGACTCGAAGCAGTTTTGGGTAGACTCGGGTTTAATTAGAAAACCAGGTTTTAAACTGTAAACCTGTAATGTTGTTAATTTTTTTTAAACTGAAATTTAAAAAGGGGAAGCAAAGGTATAAACTAAATTGTACATCCAAGTTAAAATCTGGAATTTAAGTTGAGAATAAATCTCAGTTTTTAAAAAAATAAAGCTTTTTAAAACTTGAATTGTTAAATACTTTAAAAGTGTTAAGTAGTTTGAATTTTAAAAATAAAGTTTTAAAATATAAGTAGAGTTTTAAAATCTGAAGGTTTATCTAAATTCAAATTTAAATATGTATTCAAATTTTGGAATGAAGAAAAGTTTTTAAATTTAAATGATTTAAACAATTTTGAATGTTTAAAATGTAATTCAAATTGATTTGAATTTAAATCTGAATTTGATCTTAAGTCCTTTTTAAACCTCTGTGTTAAATGAGTATTTCTTTAACTTGTGAAATGAATGATTTAGAAATGTGTTTTAAAAATTTGTTAAAGATAATGTGAATTCATTTCAAATTTAAAATTTAAAATGAAATTTGAAAATAAATTTAAAGTAAATTGATTTAAAATATTTTGTAAATGATAACATGATCATCAATAGGAACAAAGTTTTATCTTAAAGTAAATTAGAATTTAATGATTTGTAATTCATTAATTTTTTAAGGAAATTAAATGGATAATTTATTTATTTAATTAATTAATGATTTTGGATTAATTAAATATGTAATTAAATTTTTAAAATAATTAATTAATGATTGAGATTAATTAATAAGGAAAAATTAATTTATAATTAAGGATTATTAATTAGATTTTAATTAATAATTAAGAATTAGTTAGTCAAGTAATTTTGAATTAATTAAGTTACAGTTAATACTTAATTAATTTAATAATTAAAGGTTAATTAATTGATTTTTCAAGATTAATTAGTTTATAATTAATATTGATTGATGAAAGTTAACTACTTAAGAAAAGTAATTAAAGAATTTTTAATTGTTAATGATGTTTATTAACTTGTGATTATTTAGTAGTTAATTAATATGATTAATTTTTGATAATTAATCATATTAATTAATTTATGATAATCAATTGTGAAATTTATTTAAGTTTAATTACTTAATGGAGTTTAATGTGATTGGTTTAAATTAATTAATTAAGTTTAATTAATTTTAAACACTTGATGATTTGGATAATAAATTACCTAATGTAATTTATGAAGTATAATTACTCAGTGAAGTAATTAATGATAATTACTGGATGTAATTAATGAAAATGGTTTAATTATGGAAGTAATTTGGATTAAATTACTTAGTATAATTAACCAGGATATTAATTAAAGATAATCAATTAAGAAGTAATTAAGGGTAGTTAATTACTGAATGTGATTAATCAGAGGTGATTAATAATTATGGTTTAAATTGAGATTAATTTATTAATGTAATTATTTTAAATAAGTAATTAAATTAAATTTAATTGAGAATCATTAATTAATAATTAATGATTTAATTAAGATTTATTAATTAAGACTAATTAATCAATAATAAGTTATTAAAAGGTAAGTAATTAATGTAATTAATTAAGGCTTAATGAAATTAATTATAGTTAATTAATTAAGGAAGTAATTAAAGGTTAATTACTGTTTTTGGTTAAGAATAATTAATTTGTGGAATTAATTAAAGGATAATTGCTTGAATTAAAGAATAATTAATCAAGGGTGATTAATTAAGGTGATTAATTAGACAATAATTAATTTATTAAATTGTAATTAATTAATGGTGATGTAAGCAAGATTTATATTGATGTAGTAATTAATTTAATTCACTTTAAGTTAATTAGAGATGATGTAATTAGTTTAATTCATTTTAAATTAATTATAGATGGTGTGATTATAGATCATTGCTTATATATGGATGGATGATTTTGTTTGCCTTGAATGATTTGAAATCTCAGAAATGAGATCGGTAATGTTGTGTGATATGGTTGCATTGGTTGCATTATGATGATGATATGGATTATCTTTGATAATGATAATATGGATTATCTGTTGTGATGATAATGTTGTTATCTATTGTGAATTTGTGAATTATCTATCTATGTGTATATAGATAATGAAATTGAATTGTTTTAAACTCTAAAACAACTTGGCCTTAAAAGATACGCTTCAGATTTCGATGAGTCCGGGATCGGGTTTACATATTTGGATATCCGAAAACCACATCGATCCAAATTAACGAAAGGTCGTGAATCTCAAGTAAAGAGTGAAGACTCGAGGTGTAAGGACTATTCGTCGTTAAAACTCTGAGGGTAATTCCGATACGAGTTTAACGGGGTAGTACTTTCAGATTCGAGATGAAGATTCAGAGTGCAAGGGTTATCGTCGTTAACTCTGAGGTGATTCCAAAATGAGTGTAACGAGATAATGCCTTCGGTTTCGTTCGAATCCGGAATGAACTTGTATAGATTGAATGCTTTCAGAACATTGTCAGGTGGACGATGAGCATTCTAAGATAAATGTGTCCTATAAAGGTAATCGTAGCCTCAAGCCTCATCAACCGGGAATGGCTAAAACAGGGGAGGTGCAACAAGGCTAAGTGGGTCATGCCCAAGTAGGACGAGATTTTCCCCTGTCTAGAGGTCCCTTTTTATTCGGCTTAGTGGGCAGTTGGATATGCGCACCAACTGCAGGGTTGTCTTGTTCGAAACTGTTCAGTAAGGAATGGTTCCGACCTTGTGTTGCAGGGGATTGGGAGTGATCCTCGGTACGGTGATCTAGGCCACGTACTGCGACGGGCGGTACTCCGGTAGCCCTGCCATTGTATGAAATCCAAAATCCAGTAAGTGCCAACGGTTTTGATTGTATTACCCACTTTTGTGGCTAGTAGCTGGAATTTAATAGATGTAACAATTTCGGCTATTTCATATTTACTTGAAAACATTAGACCTATTGTAATATCACCGGATTTCCTATCAAATGTTTTGGTTAGCGTAAGGTAAAAACTTTTCCATGTTTATGTGTGGGAAGTCTTACGTGATACCTTTCTTTTCAAAAGGTTTTTAAAATTAAGCAACTTTAACCTGTTACTCACACCAGACCCATGTCTGACCCAGAGTTTATCTTCTGTTTTCTTAAACTCTTGGGTACTCAAATTTTTACGAGTAACCAAGGGATTCAGGTTAGCTTTGACGAATTATGGAGGAGCATTGGAGCAGGAGGCTTCAGCATATAGATATATAGTTTTTCATTGTGTGTTCCCTGAGTTGTTTGTCTGTATTGTATATTGAGTTGTATAACTAGACAGGTGTTTATAACTGTCTAGTATGTGTTGTATAAGCCGTGTATCTCTGATAGTTGTTATATACTATGTTATATTTTATTTTATTAATATAATTTATTCATTCCGCTGTTTAGATTCTTATGTGTTGTTTCTTCTTTCTTCTCTTTCTTTCTCTTTTCTATCCCTTTCTTTCTTATTAATGATGCATCATTCTGTGGAGATGAATGGCGGGTCGTTACAGTGGCATCAGAGCGTTAGGTTGAGTGAATACCTAGGCTTTGGAGTGTTTTCTTTCTTGAGAGAGTGTATTTGTAATTTTAAATATATTTATATATATTTATCTATTTCTACCTATCTATTGGGTTACCTGTTCGGGCTTTCCAATATAAGTTATAAAGGTAGATAAGTTAGTGGTGTTTGTAACACGACTACTACCATTGGTTGGAGTCGATATTTGAATTTGGAAGTGCGACTATTGAGACTGTAGACCTAATACCATCTCGAGTGAATTGTGCAGAGTGTAAAGATTTCATCAATCTCTGAAGGAAACCTGTTAAGGTTCGGAGTCTATTTTTGAAGTTAGATGAGTTGAGTTTGGATCCGTCGGCTGAGCAGAAGTGAGTGATGGTATCTTGATACATCAGGAAGTAGTAGCTGCGTGATGAGATGCAGTGATTATGGTTGTGTCCGAAGGTGTTTCTTTGGAACAAGTCTAGGCTAGTGTGTCTGCTTCGGTGTTCTGGCTGGGTTCGGAAGGATGTTGTGGTTGGCTTTGTAGTCCAAGTTTTTCGAAGAGCTTTGGATTAGGAAGTCTTTGGCTTTGGTGTCAACAGTGCAGTTCGGAGTGTTCTGTGTGCCGACAGGAAGGTCTTTAGCTGAGTAGTTCTTCTGGAAGTGAAGTTCAGAAGCAGCAGAGTGGATCCGTTTCTTCGATGGATTGGCTAGACCAGCGTAAACTGTTTTGTTTGGTAAAGAGAGAACAGTTTTCTTTGGATATTAGGCTTGGTTGATCGCAAAAGTGACGTGCGATTGCTTGAGTGTTTTCTTGGGTTTTCAGAGATTTTATGGATGTCTTAAGGGAAGTCAGAGGTTTGCCTGCATTTGGAATTTGAGTTTTCTTATGGACTAGGATTCCAAAAGTGGAACCGGTGGTTCAGTTTAGTCGAAGGATAGTTCTTAGAAATAGAGTTTGATAAAGCAGCTTGGATTTTGGAGGAACTTCCGAGTTTTCTTTTATAGATCTGTTGAACTATATTTCTGGGAAGTGATGTCCGGTTTGTGCTCGTGTTCTTCATCAGCATTTTCTTCTACTTCGGATCAGAGTTGTGCAGCAGAAGCAGTTTGGTAGTGTTTCTGTTTGTCTTTTCCGGATAAGGAAAAGTAAGTTCAGTCTTCTGCTAGTTATGGAGTAGAGTTGTGTATTTGGTTTTGGATTGATCTTGAAGAGATCATTATGTTGGGTTGTTTTTAGTTCTGTTTGTTTCTAGAGGCATCAACAAGGGTTGAGCTGATCAGGAAGGATATAGGCAGCCCAGGATCGTCCGAAGAGTTTTGTGGGTAAGAGGCGGAGGAATTTGGAGTCCGGAGTCGGAGATTTGATTTTGGATAAGTTTTATCCGATCTTAAGGAACTATAAGTTTTGGGGTAAGGCTGGGAAGCTGGCTCCGAGATGTTTTGGATCTTTCTTTGTTCTTGTGAGGATAAGTGTTTGATCTTCTGGACTGAATTGCCAGATTGGATAACTGGGATTCAATGGGTTTCACGTATCTCTGAGGGAGTGCGTGTATGATCTATCTCTAGTTTTGGAACCAGCAGTTCAGGGAGGTTTGGTCGTTGAATCAGATTCGTCTGTAGTCTGATATGCTGTCTAGTTTTGTAGATCTAGATGAGTATGAGCTCTGTAACTTCGTAGTTTTGATTGTTTGGATTCTGTAGAGCGAGTTACCCGATATATATACTTGGGAAACTCGAGGAAACTATATCCAGAATTTTGTTTGGATAGTTAGATTTGTTTGATTGGATGAATTAATTACTCTGGTTGTTAGCATATCATTGATATGTGCTTGTGTTTTAAATTTTAAAATCTTTAATGAGATTATTAAATTACCTTTGTTTAAATTTCGGGGACGAAATTCTTTTAATGGGGGAGGAATGTGATGACCCAGAATTTTGGGCAATATCAATTTAATAATCTGAATTAAAAATTAAATTGATTTGATGATCTTTGTTAATAAAATTGGAATTAATTTAATAATCCTATTAAAATAAATATTTAATTGATAGATTTTATCTTTTAAAAGCCAATAAGTTGTTTTCTATTTATAAAGTATATAGAATATGTATGTATTGAAAATAGATAAGCCTTGTTTTAATTTAATAAATAAATAAATCTTGTTTTCTAAATAACATATATCTTTGGTAAAATTGGGTATAATTTTAAAGTTAAACTTTTAAAAGCTATTGAATAAATAAAATATGGTTTAAATTGATAAGATAAAAGTTTAATTTGTTTAAATTAATTTATTTGATATTAAGCTTTTTAAAAAGTAAATAATAAATAACTATATGATTTTAAATATATAAGGTTTATTTTGATTTTCTTTTTAAATATAGTTGGATAAAAATAAATAGTTTATTTATAAAGAAACAATTTCTTTTATAAATTATTTAAAGGATTAAAATTGTTATTTTCAAATATAATAATAAGATTTTATTTTTAACAAATAGATTTTTTTTAAATAGTTTGTTTTTCAAAATTTAATTTTAGAATTTGATTTGAATTTGAGTTTAAAGCCTTGAAAACTTAAAGTATAAATTTTTATTTGTTTTTGATTTTAAAATATTTGTATAAACTTTTATTTTATAAATATAATTGGATTTATTCATTCCAAAATTATCTACTTGTAAATAAGTACATATTAACTAATTTATTAAACATAAATTTACATTTATCTTATATTAACATATTAACTAAATAACTAATTAACATTTAATTATAACTAATTAACTTTAAAAGACAAATGTAAACATTTTATAAATTAAAAGACATGTGTTAATTAATAAAGCAAGGATAATGACAAATGTTAAAATTTGAGACAAGTGTTATTTATTTTAATTTTTCTTTTATTTTAATAAATCAAATTTCACCCTTATAAATACATATGTTTCTTATCTTCTTCTTTTTTTTCATTTTTTGAAGGCAAGTATGAATCAATATTTCATAAAAACAAATTACCTCAAAACTAAAATCTGATAACACCTCCACTAAAACCAAATTCATGAAATCAAATTCCTATAATCTCAAAAATCTATAGCATGCAAAGCAAAACTGTTTTATAGCCTGCATTTCTTTAGAATCAGGATTTCAAAACAAATCTGTTTTAAAACCTGCATATTCAATCAAGGCCTGCATCATTTATAATCTTGGAATCAAAGCAGCGGCATGCAGTTTTAAATCAAGTTTTAAGCTTCAGTAACTCAAGTCTTCAAAGCAATTCAAGTTTTTGAAAGGGCTACTACATATTCTAGTTTTCAAAAATCAAAACAGCTTTTCATAAGGAAGGCTCTGCTCATATTTTTTATAGGTGAGTAGCTTTATTTTAAAAAAAAAAATTAGCATAAATTTCTGGTTGAATGCTTGTGATGATGAGATGAATATTTTGTGTGAACCTGTTGTGTATACATATATGTAAGATATATGCTTCTGTTTCAACAGAATTTTCTCTGTTTATTAGTTCCAGAATTTTGTTTTGATTTGAATTCAATTTTCTATAGGAACATTATTGTTAGACCAGATGTACAAACAAAGAATGTTGATTTAACATAGATTAAGGTTTAAAAACTTAATTTAGTTAATTTAAAAACCTGGGTGTCTCTGAATAACTAAAAATACCAGTGCATGTTGAATAATGTGGAAAATTAAAATGGGTTGTTTATAAATCCAGGATTGTAAATTGAATACACAAAGCAAAACATGAATTTCAACACTAAAATCATAATTTATAGTTTGAGGAAGAGGGTGCGGTTCTGGGTTGAACAGGAGATGGAAAATTGGTGGTTTGTGGTGATCTATGAGGTTGAGAGGGTCGGGGTTCTTCTAGTGGATAGAGGAGTGATCAGTGAAGTTTGGAAAAATGCTAGATGGCGATACATTTCATCGAGGAGGCAGCGGTGGAAAAATTCTCTCTGGAACCCTAGTTTAACTAGGTCAGGTTGATCGATCATCCACATCTTCTACAGTGGATCGAGTGTCATGGGCTTTTGGGGATTGCTAGAGGGAAGGTAGTCGAGGCTGTGGCCTGTGGTGGAGGCTCTCTGGTGGTCGGAGCGCCGGGGATGAAGCGTTGACAGGTTTTGGGTTAGTGCGTTCTGTTGTTTCCAGGTTTGAGAAGAAAACTCGAATTCCATTTCGAGCTGTGGAAGGGTGAATTGTTGGTTGTGTTGGGATGTGGGGTTGGTCGCCGATGTGGGGAGACCACCGGAGGTGGCTGGAGTTGATCGGAGGCATGGGGCATGTGCACCGTGCACTTTTGGTTTCTGATGTTTGCCTCGGTGTAAGCAGGGTAATGGACTCGAGAATTACTCGATTAGTTGCTGTTTTTTGCTCGAAGATGTTGGCTTGTTGACTCGAAGCAATTTTGGGTAGACTCGGGTTTAATAACAGAAACGGGTTTTAAACTGTAAACCTGTAATGTTGTTAATTTTTTTTTAAACTGAAATTTAAAAAGGGGAAGCAAAGGTATAAACTAAATTGTATATCCAAGTTAAAATCTGGAATTTAAGTTAAGATTAAATCTCAATTTTTTAAAAAAATGAAGCTTTTTAAAACTTGAATTGTTAAATACTTTAAAAGTGTTAAGTAGTTTGAATTTTAAAAATAAAGTTTTAAAATATAGGTAGAGTTTTAAAATATGAAGGTTTATCTAAATTCAAATTTAAATATGTATTCAAATTTTGGAATGAAGAAAAGTTTTTAAATTTAAATGATTTAAACAATTTTGAATGTTTAAAATGTAATTCAAATTGATTTGAATTTAAATCTGAATTTGGTCTTAAGTCCTTTTTAAACCTCTGTGTTAAATGAGTATTTCTTTAACTTGTGAAATGAAAGGTTTAGAAATGTGTTTTAAAACTTTGTTAAAGATAATTTGAATTCATTTTAAATCTTAAATTTAAAATGAAATTTGAAAATAAATTTAAATTAAATTGATTTAAAATATTTTGTAAATGATAACTTGATCATTAATAAGAACAAAGTTTGATCTTAAAGTAAATTAGAATTTAATGATTTGTAATTCATTAATTTTTTTAAGGAAATTAAATGGATAATTAATTTATCTAGATTTTGGATTAATTAAATATGTAATTAAGTGTTTAAAATAATTATTTAGTGATTGAGATTAATTAATAAGGAAAAATTAATTTATAATTAAGGATTATTAATTGGATTTTAATTAATAATTAAGCATTAATTAATCAAGTAATTTAGAATTAATTAAGTTACAGTTAATACTTAATTAATTTAATAATTAAAGATTAATTAATTGATTATTCAAGATTAATTAGTTTATAATTGATATTGATTGATGAAAGTTAATTACTTAAGAAAAGTAACTAAAGAATTTTTAATTGTTAATGTTGTTCATTAACTTGTGATTATTTAGTAATTAATTAATGTGATTAATTTTTAATAATTAATTAGATTAATTAATTTATGATAATCAATTGTGAAATTTATTTAAGTTTAATTACTTAATGGAGTTTAATGTGATTGGTTTAAACTAATTAATTAAGTTTAATTAATTTTAAACACTTGATGATTTGGATAATAAATTACCTAATGTAATTTATGAAGTATAATTACTCAGTGAAGTAATTAATGATAATTACTGGATGTAATTAATGAAAATGGTTTAATTATGGAAGTAATTTGGATTAAATTACTTAGTATAATTAATCAGGGGATTAATTAAAGATAATCAATTAAGAAGTAATTAAGGGTAGTTAATTACTGAATGTGATTAATCAGAGGTGATTAATAATTATGGTTTAAATTGAGATTAATTTATTAATGTAATTATTTTAAATAAGTAATTAAATTAAATTTTATCGAGAATCATTAATTAATAATTAATGATGTAATTAAGATTTATTAATTAAGAATAATTAATCAATAATAAGTTGTTAAATGGTAAGTAATTAATGTAATTAATTATAGTTAATTAATTAAGGAAGTAATTAAAGGTTAATTACTGTTTTCGGTTAAGAATGATTAATTTGTGGAATTAATTGAAGGATAATTACTTGAATTAAAGAATAATTAATCAAGGGTGATTAATTAAGGTGATTAATTAGACAATAATTAATTTATTAAATTGTAATTAATTAATGGTGATGTAAGCAAGATTTATATTGATATAGTAATTAATTTAATTCACTTTAAATTAACTAGAGATGATGTAATTAATTTAATTCATTTTAAATTAATTATAGATGGTGTGATTATAGATCATTGCTTATATATGGATGGATGATTTTGTTTGCCTTGAATGGTTTGAAATTTCAGAAATGAGATCAGTAGTGTTGTGTGATATGGTTGCATTGTGATGATAATATGGATTATCTTTGATAATGACAATATGGATTATCTGTTGTGATGATAATGTTGATTATCTATTATGAATCTGTGAATTATCTATCTATGTGTATATAGATAATGAAATTGAATTGTTTTAAACTCTAAAACAACTTGGCCTTAAAAGATACGCTTCGGATTTCGATGATTCCGGGATCGGGTTTACAGATTTGGATATCCGAAAACCACATCGATCCAAATTAACGATAGGTCGTGAATCTCAAGTAAAGAGTGAAGACTCAAGGTGTAAGGACTATTCATCATTAAAACTCTGAGGGTATTTCCAATACGAGTTTAACGGGGTAGCACTTTCAAATTTGAGATGAAGATTCAGAGTGCAAGGGTTATCGTCGTTAACTCTGAGGTGATTCGAAAATGAGTGTAACGAGATAATGCCTTCATTTTCGTTCGAATCCGGAATGAACTTGTATGGATTGAATGCTTTCAGAACATCGTCAGGTGGACGATGAGCATTCTAAGATAAATGTGTCCTATAAGGGTAATCGTACCCTCAAGCCTCATCAACCGGGAATGGCTAAGACAGGGGAGGTGTAGCAAGGCTCAGTGGGTCATGCCCAAGTAGGACGAGATTTTCCCCTGTCTAGAGGTCCCTTTTTATTCGGCTTAGTGGGCAGTTGGATATGCGCACCAACTGTGGGGTTGTCTTGTTCGGAACTGTTCAGTAAGGAATGGTTTCGGCCTTGTGTTGCAGGGGATTGGGAGTGATCCTCAGTACGGTGATCTAGGCCACTTACTATGACGAGCGGTACCCCGGTAGCCCTGCCATTGTATGAAATCCAAAATCCAATAAGTGCCAAAGGTTTTGATTGTATCACCCACTTTTGTGGCTAGTAGCTGGAATTTATTAGATGTAACAATTTCGGCTATTTCATATTTACTTGAAAATCGTAGACCTATTATAATATCAACGGATTTCCTATCAAATGTTTTGGTTAGCCTAAGGTAAAAACTTTTCCATGTTTATGTGTGGGAAGTCTTACGTGATACCTTTCTTTTCAAAAGATTTTTAAAATTAAGCAACTTTAACCTGTTACTCAAGCCAGACCCATGTCTGACCCAGAGTTTATCTTCTGTTTTCTTAAACTCTTGGGTACTCAAATTTTTACGAGTAGCCAAAGGATTCAGGTTTGCTTTGACGAATTATGGAGGAGCATTGGAGCAGGAGGCTTCAGCGTATAGATATATAGTTTTCCACTGTGTGTTCCCTGAATTGTTTGTCTGTATTGTATATTGAGTTGTATAACTAGACAGATGTTTTTAACTGTCTAGTATGTGTTGTATAAGCTGTGTATCTCTGATAGTTGTTATATACTATGTAATATTTTATGTTATTAATATAATTTATTCATTCCGCTGTTTAGATTCTTATGTGTTGTTTCTTCTTTCTTCTCTTTATTTCTCTTTTCTATCCCTTTCTTTCTTATTAATGATGCGTCATTCTGTAGAGATGAATGGTTGGTCGTTACAGTGGTATCAGAGCGTTAGGTTGAGTGAATACCTAGGCTTTGGAGTATTTTCTTTCTTGAGAGAGCGTATTTGTAATTTTAAATATATTAATATATATTTATCTATTTCTACCTATCTGTTGGGTTACCTGTTCAGGTTTTCCAATATAAGTTATAAAGGTAGATAAGGTAGTGGTGTTTGTAACACGACTACTACCATTGGTTGGAGTCGATATTTGAGGTTGGAAGTGTGACTATCGAGACTGTAGACCTAATACCGTCTCGATTGAATTGTGCAGAGTGTAAAGATTTCATCAATCTCTGAAGGAAACCTGTTAAGGTTCAGAGTCTATTTTTGAAGTTGGATGAGTTGAGTTTGGATCTGTCGGCTGAGCAGAAGTGAGTGATGGTATCTTGATACCTCAGGAAGTAGTAGCTGCGTGATGAGATGCAGTGATTATGGTTGTGTCCGAAGGTGTTTCTTTGGAACAAGTCTAGGGTAGTGTGTCTGCTTCAGTGTTCTGGCTGGATTCGGCAGGATGTTGTGGTTAGCTTTGAAGTTCGAGTTTTTCGAAGAGCTTTGGATTAGGAAGTCTTTGGCTTTGGTGTCAGCAGCGCAACTTGGAGTGTTCTGTGTGCCGACTGGAAGGTCTTTGGCTGAGTAGTTCTTCTGGAAGTGAAGTTTGGAAGCAGCAGAGTGGATCCGTTTCTTCGATGGATTGGCTAGACCAGCGTAAACTGTTTTGTTTGGTAAAGAGAGAACAGTTTTCTTTGGATATTAGGCTTGGTTGACCGCAAAAGTGACGTGCGATTGCTTGAGTGTTCTCTTGGGTTATCAGAGATTTTTTGGATGTCTTCAGGGAAGTCAGAGGTTTGTCTGCATCTAGAAATTGAGTTTTCTTATGGACTAGGATTCCAGGGGTGGAACCGGTGGTTCAGTTTAGTCGAAGGATGGTTCTTAGAAATTGAGTTTGATAAAGCAACTCGGATTTTTGGAGGAATTTCCGAGTTTTCTTTTATGGATCTGTTGAACTTTATTTCTGGGAAGTGATGTCCACCTTGTGCTCGTGTTCTTCATCAACATTTTCTTTTACTTCGGATCAGAGTTGTGCAGCGGAAGCAGTTTAGGAGTGTTTCTGTTTGTCTTTTCCGGATAAGGAGAAGTAAGTTCAGTCTTCTGCTGGTTATGGAGTAGAGTTGTGTATTTGGTTTTGGATTGATCTTGAGAAGATCATTGTGTTGGGTTGTTTTTAGTTCTGTTTGTTTCTAGAGGCATCAGCAAGGGTTGAGCTGATCAGGAAGGATATAGGCAGCCCAGGATCGTCCGAAGAGTTTTGTGGGTAAGAGGCGGAGGAATTTGGAGTCCGGAGTCGGAAATTTGATTTTGGATAAGTTTTATCCGATCTTAAGGAACTACAAGTTTTGGGGTAAGGCTGGGAAGTTGGCTCCGAGATGTTTTGGATCTTTCTTTGTTCTTGTGAGGATAAGTGTTTGATCTTCTGGACTGAATTGCCAGATTGGATAACTGGGATTCAATGAGTTTCACGTATATCTGAGGGAGTGCGTGTATGATCTATCTCTGGTTTTGGAACCAACAGTTCATGGAGGTTTGGTCATTGAATCAGATTCGTCTGTAGTCTGATATGCTGTCTAGTTTTGTAGATCCAGATGAGTAGGAGCTCTGTAACTTCGTTGTTTTGATTGTTTGGATTCTGTAGAGCGAGTAACCATGTATATATACACAGGAAACTCGAGGAAACTCTATCCAGAATTTTGTTTGGATAGTTAGATTTGTTTGATTGGATGAATTAATTGCTATGGTTGTTAGCATATCATTGATATATGCTTATGTTTTAAAATTTAATTTTTTTTAATGATATTATTAAATTACCTTAGTTTAAATTTCGGGGACGAAATTCTTTTAAGGGGGGAGGAATGTGATGACCCAGAATTTTAAGCAATATCAATTTAATAGTCTGAATTAAAAATTAAATTGATTTGATGATCTTTGTTAATAAAATTGGAATTAATTTAATAATCCAATTAAAATAAATATTTAATTGATAGATTCTATCTTTTAAAAGCCAATAAATTATTTTCTATTTATAATGTATATAGAATATGTATATATTGTAAATAGATAAGCCTTGTTTTAATTTAATACATAAATAAATCTTGTTTTCTAAATAATATATATCTTTGGTAAAATTGGGTATAATTTTAAAGTTAAACTTTTAAAAGCTATTGAATAAATAAAATATGGTTTAAATTGGTAAGATAAAAATTTAATTTGTTTAAATTAATTTATTTGATATTAAGCTTTTTAAAAAGTATATAATAAATAACTATATGATTTTAAATACATAAGATTTATTTTGATTTTCCTTTTAAATATAGTTGGATAAAAATAAATAATTTATTTAGAAAGAAACAATTTCTTTTATAAGTTATTTAAAGTATCAAATTGGTTATTTTCAAAATATAATGATAAGATTTTGTTTTTAACAAATAGATTTTTTTTAAATAGTTTGTTTTTCAAAATTTAATTTTAGAATTTGATTTGAATTTGAGTTTAAAGCCTTGAAAACTTAAAGTATAAATTTTTATTTATTTTTGATTTTAAAATATTTGTATAAACTTTTATTTTATAAATATAATTGGATTTATTCATTCCAAAATTATCTACTTGTAAATAAGTACATATTAACTAATTTATTAAACATAAATTTACATTTATCTTATATTAACATATTAACTAAATAACTAATTAACATTTAATTATAACTAATTAACTTTAAAAGACAAATGTAAACATTTTATAAATTAAAAGACATGTGTTAATTAATAAAGCAAGGATAATGACAAATGTTAAAATTTGAGACATGTGTCATTTGTTTTAATTTTCTTTTATTTTAATAAATCAAATTTCACCCTTATAAATACATATGTTTCTTATCTTTTTTTTTCTATTTTCATTTTTCAAAGGCAAGTATGAATCAATATTTCATAAAAACAAATTACCTCAAAACTAAAATCTGAAAACACCTCCACTAAAACCAAATTCATGAAATCAAATTCCTATAATCTCAAAAATCTGTAGCATGCAAAGCAAAACTATTTTAAAGCCCGCATTTCTTTAAAATCTGAATTTCAAAACAAATCTGTTTTAAAACCCGCATATTCAATCAAGGCCTGCATCATTTATAATCTGGGAATCAAAGCAGCTGCATGCAGTTTTAAATCAAGTTTTAAGCTTCAGTAACTCAAGTCTTCAAAGAAATTCAAGTTTTTAAAAGGGCCACTGCATATTCCAGTTTTCAAAAATCAAAACAGCTTTTCATAAGGAAGGCTCTGCTCATATTTTTTATAGGTGAGTAACTTTATTTAAAAAAAATTAGCATAAATTTCTGGTTGCATGCCTGTGATGATGAGATGAATATGTTTGTGTGAACCTGTTGGGTATACATATATGTAAGATATATGCTTCTGTTTCAACAGAATTTTCTCTGTTTATTAGTTCCAGAATTTTGTTTTGATTTGAATTCAATTTTCTATAGGAATATTTTTGTTAGACCTGATGTACAAACAAAGGATGTTGATTTAACATAGATTAAGGTTTAAAATCTTAATTTAGTTAATTTAAAAACCTGGGTGTCTCTGAATAACTAAAAATACCAGTGCGTGTTGAATAATGTGGAAAATTAAAATGGGTAGTTTATAAATCCAGGACTGTAAATTGAATACACAAAGCAAAACATGAATTTCAACACTAAAATCATAATTTATAGTTTGAGGAAGAGGGTGCAGTTTTGGGTTGAACAGGAAATGGAAAATTGGTGGTTTCTGGTGATCTATGAGGTTGAGAGGGTCGGGGTTCTTCTAGTGGATAGAGAAGTGATCAGTGAAGCTTGGAAAAATGTTGGATGGCGATACATTTCATCGAGGAGGCAGCGGTGGCGAAATTCTCTCTGGAACCCTAGTCTAACTAGGTCAGGTTGATCGATCATCCACATCTTCTACAGTGGATCGAGTGTCATGTGCTTTTGGGGATCGCTAGAAGGGAGGTAGTTGAGGCTGTGGCCGGTGGTGGACGCTCTCTGATGGTCGGAGCGTCGTGGATGAAGCATTGACAGGTTTTGGATTAGTGCGCTCTGTCGTTTCCAGGTTTGAGAAGAAAACTCGAATTCGATTTCGAGCTGTGGATGGGTGAATTGTTGGTTGTGTTGGGACGTAGGGTTGGTCGTCGATGTGGGGAGACCACCGGAGGTGGCTGGAGTTGATCGGAGGCACGGTGCATGTGCACCGTGCACTTTTGGTTTCTGATGTTTGCCTGGGTGTAAGCAGGGCAATGGACTCGAGAATTACTCGAGTAGTTGTTGTGTTTTGTTCGAAGATGTTGGCTTGTTCACTCAAAGCAGTTTTGGGTAGACTCGCATTTAATTATAGAAACAGGTTTTAAACTGTAAACCTGTAATGTTGTTGTTATTTTTTTAAACTGAAATTTAAAAATGGGAAGCAAAGGTATAAACTAAATTTTATATCCAAGTTAAAATCTGGAATTTAAGTTAAGATTAAATCTCAGTTAAAAATAATAATAAAGCTTTTTAAAACTTGAATTGTTAAATACTTTAGAAGTGTTAAGTAGTTTGAATTTTAAAAGCAAAGTTTTAAAATATCGGTAGAGTTTTAAAATTTGAAGGTTTATCTAAATTCAAATTTAAATATGTATTCAAATTTTGAAATGAAGAATTTTTTTTAAATTTAAATGATTTAAACAATTTTGAATGTTTAAAATGTAATTCAAATTGATTTGAATTTAAATCTGAATTTGGTCTTAAGTCCTTTTTAAACCTCTGTGTTAAATGAGTATTTCTTTAACTTGTGAAATGAAAGGTTTAGAAATGTGTTTTAAAACTTTGTTAAAGATAATTTGAATTCATTTTAAATCTTAAATTTAAAATGAAATTTGAAAATAAATTTAAAGTAAATTGATTTAAAATATTTTGTAAATGATAACTTGATTATTAATAAGAACAAAGTTTTATCTTAAAGTGAATTAGAATTTAATGATTTGTAATTCATTAAATTTTTTAAGGAAATTAAATGGATAATTAATTTGTTTTATTATATAATGATTTTGAATTAATTAAATAAGTAATTAAATGTTTAAAATAATTAATTAATGATTGAGATTAATTAATGAGGAAAAATTAATTTGTAATTAAGGATTATTAATTAGATTTTAATTAATAATTAAGCATTAATTAGTCAAGTAATTTAGAATTAATTAAGTTACAGTTAATACTTAACTAATTTAATAATTAAAGGTTAATTAATTGATTATTCGAGATTAATTAGTTTATTATTAATATTGATGGATGAAAGTTAATTACTTAAGAAAAGTAATTAAAGAATTTTTAATTGTTAATGATGTTCATTAACTTGTGATTATTTAGAAATTAATTAATGTGATTAATTTTTAATAATTAATTAGATTAATTAATTTGTGATAATCAATTGTGAAATTTATTTAAGTTTGATTACTTAATGGGTTTAATATGATTTGTTTAAATTAATTAATTAAGTTTAATTAATTTTAAACATTTGACGATTTGGATAATAAATTACCTAATGTAATTTATGATATAATTACTCAGTGAAGTAATTAATGATAATTACTGGATGTAATTAATGAAAATGGTTTAATTATGGAAGTAATTTGGATTAAATTGCTTAGTATAATTAATTAGGGGATTAATTAAAGATAATCAATTAAGAAGTAATTAAGGGTAGTTAATTACTGAATGTGATTAATCAGAGGTGATTAATAATTATGGTTTAAATTGAGATTAATTTATTAATGTAATTATTTTAAATAAGTAATTAAATTAAATTTAATTGTGAATCATTAATTAATAATTAATGATGTAATTAAGATTTATTAATTAAGACTAATTAATCAATAATAAGTGATTAAAAGGTAAGTAATTAATGTAATTAATTAAGTCTTAATGTAATTAATTATAGTTAATTAATTAAGGAAGTAAATACAGGTTAATTACTGTTTTTGGTTAATAATAATTAATTTGTGGAATTAATTGAAGGATAATTACTTGAATTAAATAATAATTAATCAAGGGTGATTAATTAAGGTGACTAATTAGAGAATAATTAATTTATTAAATTGTAATTAATTAATGGTGATGTAAGCAAGATTTATATTGATGTAGTAATTAATTTAATTCACTTTAGATTAATTAGAGATGATGTAATTAATTTAATCATTTTAAATTAATTATAGATGGTGTGATTATAGATCATTGCTTATATATGGGTGGATGATTTTGTTTGCCTTGAATGGTTTGAAATCTCAGAAATGAGATCAGTAATGTTGTGTGATATGGATGCATTGGTTGCATTGTGATGATGATATGGATTATCTTTGATAATGATAATATGGATTATCTGTTGTGATGATAATGTTGATTTTCTATTGTGAATCTGTGAATTATCTATCCATGTGTATATAGATAATGAAATTGAATTGTTTTATACTCTAAAACAACTTGGCCTTAAAAGATATGCTTTGGATTTCGATCAGTCCGGGATCGGGTTTCTAGATTAGGATATCCGAAAACCACATCGATCCAAATTAATGATAGGTCGTGAATCTCAAGTAAAGAGTGAAGACTTGAGGTGTGAGGACTATTCGTCGTTAAAACTCTAAGGGTGATTCCAATAGGAGTTTAATGGGGTAGTACTTTCAGATTCGAGATGAAGATTCATAGTGCAAGGGTTATCGTCGTTAACTATGAGGGTGATTCCAAAATGAGTGTAACGAGATAATGCCTTCGGTTTCGTTCAAACTCGGAACGAAATTGTATGGATTGAATGCTTTCAGAACATTGTCAGGTGGACGATGAGCATTCTAAGATAAATGTGTCCTATAAAGGTAATCGTAGCCTCAAACCTCATCAACCGAGAATGCCTAAAACAGGGGAGGTACAGCAAGGCTAAGTGGGTCATGCCCAAGTAGGACGAGATTTCCCCCTGTCTAGAGGTACCTTTTTATTCGGCTTAGTGGGCAGTTGGATATGCTCACTAACTGCGGGGTTGTCTTGTTCGAAACTGTTCAGTAAGGAATGGTTCCGGCCTTGTGTTGCAGGGGATTGGGAGTGGTCCTCGGTACGATGATCTAGGCCACGTACTGTGACGGGCGGTACCCCGGTAGCCCTGCCAGTGTATGGAATCCAAAATCCAATAAGTGCCAACGGTTTTGATTGTATCACCCACTTTTGTGGCTAGTAGCTGGAATTTAATAGATGCAACTATTTCGGCTATTTCATATTTACTTGAAAACCCTAGACCTATTATAATATCACCGGATTTCCTATCAAATGTTTTGGTTAGCATAAGGTAAAAACTTTTCCAAGTTTATATGTAAGAAGTCTTACGTAATGCCTTTCTTTTCAAAAGGTTTTTAAAATTAAGCAACTTTAACCTATTACTCACACCAGACCCATGTCTGACCCAGAGTTTATCTTCTGCTTTCTTGAACTCTTGGGTACTCAAATTTTTACGAGTAGCCAAAGGATTCAGGTTAGCTTTGACGAATTATGGAGGAGCATTGGAGCAGGAGGCTTCAGCGTATAAATATATAGTTTTCTGCTGTGTGTTCTCTGAGTTGTTTGTCTGTATTGTATATTGAGTTGTATAACTAGACAGGTGTTTATAACTGTCTAGTATGTGTTGTATAAGCTGTGTATCTCTGATAGTTGTTATATACTATGTAATATTTTATGTTATTAGTATAGTGTATTCGTTCCGCTATTTAGATTCTTATGTGTTGTTTCTTCTTTCTTCTCTTTCTTTCTCTTTTCCATCCCTTTCTTTCTTATTAATGATGCGTCATTCTGTGGAGATGAATGGCGGGTCGTTACAAACAAGCCCTTTCGACATGGGTGAATGAGAGTCACCCATGTTGATTGAACGCATATAGAGTGATCCCAAACCAGAGAAAGAAACGCTTAGAATCGAAGAAGAAAACGATATGCTATCTACGGCTGACTTGGCCCTCCAGAGGACCCAACTACATTAAGCCGCCCACCTTCTGATTTCTGAGCTTCTGTAGGACAAGAGGAAACCAGATGACCCTCCTTCTTGCAATAATGACAAATCTTGGGTCTTGGGTAGTCTTTAATGAAGGATCTTTCGCACCATAATTGAAGCATTCGCCTAACGCACACCTTTGATTGCTGAAATGGGATTCCTGCTTCTTCGCCTTCTTATGTGGAAATCTGATTTTAAATTTGTGGAACGTCGCATTCCTCTTCTAGTTGAATTCTTTCTTTGGCTGAGGGCCTTCATCACTACTATCCTTATCTTCTACCCTTAATCTGTGTGGTTTATCCACTAACTTCTCGAATGTGACCTAGATTGAGGCAAGAGCGCCTTCCTAAAAGTCTTCTTCACTCCATAAACAAAATTTTGATTCTTTTTCAGAGGCGTGCTAATATGCTTCAATCCATACTTGGACAACGACTCAAATGTTGCTAAATACTCTAAAACTAAGGAACATCCTTGCTTAAGGTCTATAAATCTTTGGGCTAAAGTTTTTTTTTTTCACAGGCATGAACTTCAACTAAGAATCGAATCTAAACTACTCCTAAGCTAACTTGGCCTCGTCAAACTCTACGAAAAACAAATCACACCAATCCGAAGTCCTCTCTTACAACCGACTCAATGCCTCTTGAACTCTATGAGGACCCAACAATTACATAAGAGTAAAAATTTGCTCGCATGTTTTCAATCAAGCTTGAACACCTATAATTCCTTCTGCACCCGTAAGCTACTTCCCTCCTAGGTGAACAAAATCACTGCACATGTGAGCGAAACCTGACCGGTGAACGGGAGGATGGGTAGGGGCAGGACTAGAAGACTGAATAGTCCGAACTAACTCCAAAACCTACTGGGTAGTCATGAATACTCCATATTGTCTAGGAATATTAGACGGCCCGACTCATAACAAGTATTCCTACCTCTAGTAATATCTTAGTCCTGCCACACATGACATACATCTTTAAAAAACTTTACTCATAATAACAATCATAATATATGAGAAAGAAATTATACAAGCACATTCCCATGATTAACCCTCGGTAATATACATATACTATTAGGAAAAGGATAAAATATACCCCGCACACCCAAGTGATGGTACTATAAGCCTATCCAGGCCACGATTCACGTTTCTTACATTCTATATTATTCTGAAACTTTGCTCTAGTACCAAGCTGTAACGCACCACCTTCATACATACATTACTCAAGAATATTATAAGTAACATTGTCTAGTAATATAGAAAATAAGGCTGAATAGGAGCGACCATCCGTGTCTATTCCCTTGAGTTAACACCGTCACGTCATTTTACCTAATAAATCTATACATATATATGAATAGTCTGAGCACAAAGCAATAAACATATTGGGTAAATTAGAACAGAACAGTATATCACATAATATATAAAAAAGAATCAAATATTGCAAAAGAAATACAATACAGATCATATCACATAACTCAAAATAAGTCAACATGAAGTGTACTGGACTCACATAACTATATACACATAGACTAAGACAGTTCTCTAAAATCTCCTCAATAAAACGAGTCTACATATCATATCAAATACATCAATATATAGATCAAACTAGCATCCCAAAATGAACCCATAATATATAGATAACGTAGCATTTACTTCTACATAAGCTAGCCCACATCCAAAGATACTAAGTCTCTGTACCTATCAAGTTCGGTCCGTCCCGAGTACTGAAAGTAGTAAATGGGTCAGATTATCACCAAATATCATAAGAGGTGAGATTACATAATGTGAATACATAAACATCTAGGATGTAGAAATATCCATATAGTGTACCACACTAAACATAATAAAACGCCCTTATAAAACTTCATGTCATTCAGTTAAACTATGCCTATCAATGGCAAACATTGCAATCATAATAATAGTCATACCAAATCATATTAATTCACCAGTATGAAAGTGAGCAATAGTCGAGCACTTCGCAAGGCAACAACCAAAGACGAGTACATCGCAAGTCAACAAACAAAGATGAGCACTTCACAAGTTAAGAACAAAGACGAGCACTTTGCAAGTCAATCAATATAGACGAGCACTCCGCAAGTCAACCAATATAGATGAGAATTTCGCAAGTCAAAACTAAAGGCAAGCACTTCGCAAGCTACCATGATATATAGATAAGCACTTTGCAAGTCAATACATAGACGAGCACTTTGCAGGACAAAACTAAAGACAAGCACTTCGTAAGCTAACCCAAAAGACAAGCCTAAAAGCATGCCTAAGTGATTATTTTCGATCAATAAGCGTAATATACTCTCAATTAATAATTAAATGAGTGTCACCCAATATCCCATAACCACTTAGCGATACTTAAATATTTACTAAAAGATTGTAAATCCCACTTGAATAAAATATTCAATCAAACGAGTCAAGGAATTAATTAGTAAAGTAACACATATGTTTCATACCACTTGCTTTGCTTAATCGTTTAATTAGATTTCTCATTCAAGTGAAGTAATGGTTTTATACTGGAAAATGCTTTATCTGAAACTGTTTAAAATATTAGTCTAATGATTGGAAATTTATAAATTATAAATATGAATTTATCTATATAATTTAAAATCTTATTTTCGCATGAATTATTCTTAAAATACTCCTTTCTAAACACTTTGCATTTAGCACATAAGATATACATATACAAATGTTTTAATCGAATGAAATTCACATGGCATTAAAAGCAACAAAATAAGAATTTCAAAGATCGGGAAATAAGCAATAGGAACTCGGCAAAACTAGGCTTAAAGAAACACAAAATGCGACAAAAAAGGCAACGGGAAAATGCAACGAAAGTAGTACTCAGGAGTACAACGGGGGTGAGTAGAGTTGCCTAGAGCTCACGCTCTAGGACATGACCGGTCGACCGGTCAAGTCACACCACTCGACCGGTGGTGTTGCCTGGAGCATGCGTCCTTTAGGAAGCACTTCAATCATGGGTTTGTTCACCTTCCGACGATTGCACTATGACCATTGCACTTTAAATTTCGTGTACATGTACTCAATTAGCTCTATAATACAAGGTATAAGCAAGGTGATGAAAATAGGTTTACATGAAGAATTACAACTGGTTTTCTATCTCACTCTGCAATAAATGCATACAGTAAATTATAGCCAACATTGATCAACCAAAAATTATCAATCAAACAAATTATCGCAGCATGCAAGATAATTAGAGCTAGATGTGAGATTTACTCATCTTTCTTCCTTAATATAGTAGTTAAACAATTACTGCAGCCTGTTGCTTCTCAACTAGAAACCCTAAAATCATTAACTTACTTAGCTAATTAAAATGTCCTACTAATGAGAGTTTTTGGGAGCTTTGAATCAGGTTTCTAAAGATGGTAGATGAGTTGGCTTCCTTTTTATGAAGTTATGAGATAATAGTGAACATAATTTTTTTTTTGCTAGCACTTCCTTTGGTAAATTATCTTAGGCCTTGGTTTTAACTTAACAATTTACAAAGGAAACAAATTACCTATTTTAGTTAATTCTTATACCTGGGCTTTATAACACAATTTCTTAAATGTCTATAACATTAATCAACAAAATTAGAATTACTCGATCTTTCATTTTAAATCTAAAAATCGTCCTATTTTAAATGGTTTATTTCTTCCCAATTTTATTTTTATTTAAAATAAAAGTTGTAACTGATATTTTCATCCAAACTTACATTCTAAAATCTTCACTTAAATCCTTTGGAAAGTTCTGTTACCTTTTCCATAAAGTTGATATATAAAATCCCAATATATCAAAAATGATTGTTTATAAAATATATTCCTATACCATTTTATAAATAATTAAAAGCTTTCAGAAAATCTCTACTTTTCGTAAAATAGACTTATTCGAAGATATCTTAGATATTAATTTTTAATATTATTTAACTATAATGACATTATTTAATGAATTTAAACTATTAGATCAAAATTTAAAATTCCAACATCTAAATTTTATTTTTATGCTGTTCTTAAACCAGGGCTGTCACACTAAGGAATACTCTTTTAGGTAGGGATAAATCAAGAATTAATCGAGCTAGACGTTTTTGATTACTCATGTATTCTGGATAAAAATTTGATTTTTTTTAGTTCCAACTGATATGAATTAAAAATTTAGGATTTTAGATGTGCTTAAGAGTAGCTAAGGAAGCATGATGGTCTAAACTAAGACATTAGTGCTTATAACCGACAACGAACCTTGATTATGCATAAACAGTTTCAAAATACATATTTAGATTCTTGAAGGAGACGACAAACCTTGTCTAGGTAGGCCTAGTGTATCGTTAAGTGATAAGCCTTGATCTAGTGCCTAGGCAGGGCCTATGCAAAATCTTCGATGGATTTTTTCAACTATAACGAAGAGTAATTAGTACAATTAAATTCAACCTAAACATAGGAATAATTTTCATTGAAGTTTTAATAAAGAGGAATCTTGTGTTAAGAGAAACAAGATTAACAAGATTTGGCAAGAGGAATTTTAGCCAAAGTTGAAATCATTACTATATACAGCATTAACCCCATCTCTCTCTTCCTTGAACTCATTCTTAAAACAAAGGAAAAATCCACACAAAAAACCTTAGGCCGTTTACTATTTTCAGTGAAAGAAAAGAGGAAATCTATATCGAAGGTAAATATTTTCAATTCTAGAGAAAAGAAGACGACTTTAACTAAGCTTTTCTAATCTATGTCAGTAAAACCTTCTACAAATCCTTCTAAACCCATTTGGTTTCAAATTTAATGTTCTTTGGACGTTTTAAAAGTTGTTAAATAAGTTTTAACGACTGGTTATTATTTTATATGTGTTCAATGATTAAAAGAATTGAATTTGATCATGTTTTAGGGTAAATCTTGATTTAGACTTCTCTAAATTTAATGAAATTTTAGTATAGTTTTTTATTATTGGAATGAAGATGGATTATAATTTTCATAATTTTTAGTTGAAGAAATAATTAATTATGAATTTTCTAAGTGGAAAATAGCTAAATTCGGATAACAATTAATATTTAAAAATATGTAAATTAGATATATTTTTTTCCAATATTTACTAGAGGTAGAAGTTGATGTTCTGCAATTTTTAGAACTTTTTTATTAAGTTTTTAAATGCTATGAATTAAATAAAAATAAATTATTACCCTAATCAATGAAATGTAATTAATCAATATATTAATTAAAGCGGTTAAATTCTCGGATTGGTCAAGGAATACCATGTAAAGTAAAAGCAATCAATGAATAAATAACATATATAAAGATTAGATAAAAGTCGTTACTTTATTAGTGCAAAATATTATTTTTCACTTAACTACAAATTTGTTGTTGTGCTTGAACAACCACAAGTTCTACATGCGAAAGCCTATGTTTGGACGTTCGATAGATTTAGAAATATGGCATATGATGACTTATATTAACTCAACATTTAATATCCTAAATGTATTGACCTATGATAGTTGTCAGACATTCGATAGCTATTCAGTTTTGGCATGTCATAGCTTGACCCTTGATAGAATTAAGATATGGCCTACGATAGGTTGGCATACAATAGGTTGGCTTGCAATAGCTTGACCCTCCATAGCATAAAGATATGACATGCAGTGGGTTTGTCCTATGGTAGGTTTGGCACGTAATACTTTTGCCAGGCTAGGGTTTTGGCTTGTGATAAGGCTAACATGTGATATCAGACTTGACTTTCAATAACATTAGGGTGCGATAGCTTAGAGGCATTATAGGTTGACATGGGGTAGCCAGACAAGCGATAGCTTTAGTACATTATAGCTTTTTCATGACAAGAAAATACTTAGTGGCATTCTAGAAGCTAGTTTCCAAAATGTTGATTAAGAATTTCGTAGGGATGAAATTTGGATTGAAAAATGGTAAGTTCAATGCATAATTTTTTTTAAGATTGAAGAATTAAGTAATCTTTGAAAATCTAAGAAATGACAGTTGCATCAACTAAATTAAAGAAGAAAAAATGTGTAGGGTACAAAACTAATAAATAAAAGAAATGGATTTAACATAATATTTAAAAATATACCAACTTATTGAGTTAATGAATGGTCAAGGGCCGAGGATAATGAAGTCTATATTCAATAGTTAATGGCAGGGTGCCAAGACTTGGAAAGACTATAAGGTTCCGTTCAGAAAGAAATTAGACTCTAGCGTGAATTTATGATAGGGTGCCAACACATCAAAATTTATGTAATAAATGGATCACCAACATGAAACAAGTGTTTCAGCACTATAATGTGCTATTGACGTTTCGCAAGAAAGCTTATTACAATCTATTCAGGGTTCTTACATTTGACCTTTTAGGAGAGCCAATGGGTATCTCATGGTGGAATGAGTGGTCATTTCATCGGTAATACTGTGTGGGAAATAGATAAATTAGTGATAGATAAGCCTAAGGATGTAATTACAAACATAGCTCAACGATAACTTTAAAATCGGCACCTAAATAACAGTTTAGGTGATGTTTTTGGTTGTGATTGATGATTGTATGACATGATTTATAACACCTAGATGGTAAGTATAGGTATGCTTAATTGTAGTGGTTGAATGTCCACATATGAAATGGTTCCCAATCGAATGTTCGGTAGGGGGGATGCTTATAACTGAAAAGATGTTAAATTAATGCTCATGATGTGATGATTATTTACATAATATGACGTGATTATTGTGATAAATCAGTGAAGGGAAAACCGGGTCAATGCTTTAGCGGCGTGGTCACATTAAATGTTTGAACAAGGGTAAATTTTTACTCATATCAGGTTTTGTATCCAACTCATGTTTTTATTATTTCCATAAACTCATGGATACTCATTCGAGTAGGCCGAATTTGTAGACTTAAGTAGATTATATTTAGGAAGAATGAATAAAAAAGCCAAAGACAAAGACGAAGTAGGAGGCGTGTAACTAATAAAAGTTATTTTTGGTATTTCACGGTTGTAAAACCAGGGTATATAACTGGTTACTTATCCTGTCGGCGTCTTTATATGTCGGGCATGACACTATTGTTTATGTTTATTATATTTTGCCCATACATGGGCACGATTGCGATAAAAATGTAAGTTGACAATTTATGCAATGGAAAATATTTTGCTGCTATGTTTACTTAATGTTGTGAAAAGAAACACTGTCTCATTTTATAGCTTAAAAATAATTTTGGTGATGACTGAAGGATTAATCAGCATTCATATTTGAAATCTGAAATGGGGGATGTTACATTTGGTTGGTGTATCCATCACACACGCTTCTTGTGTGGCATTGATGTTGAAAAGTATACGGTGTTCATTTTTCGACCGCGACATTTGCTTTTAGAGTTGGATGTTGTATGCCAACATTTCTGCTAACACATCAATTTTTTGAACCAGCTTTCTTAACTTCCAGCAATTTGAAATAAATCATAGTTCTCATGATACCACTTTCAATAATTTCCTAGTTTATGCATATTTTTAGGTCCTTTGGACTTAATGAAATAATAGATGCTTTGGCTCTAAATAAAAGTATGCGTACCAAATATGCAATATTATCATCACTGCTTTTAACTATTGGATAAGTCTTGTCTATAGTGCACTAATGTTTCATTTACCAAGCAATGGAAAGCTAATAACGGAGAGTCGGTAGGGAGTAACAACCGAGTATTTTTTAAGTTTAGCCTCACTTCGGTTCTCATATGTAAGTCATTATGTTGTCTAAGAATGTGTATGAACTTTTGAGACTTATGTATATCTTTTAGCTATATAACACCTCCACCTCTATACCCACAAGTTCCAAGAGTATTACAAAGTAATACCATCGAGTAACAAGGAGAATGAGGATATATACGGTATATATGTGAATGTTACTTTGGACCTACATGTCTCAAATATCAATACTTACCACAAATGTAGACGGTCTCAATATAAAGCAATAAACATGTGTGCCTCCAGGATAAACAATACATAGTCACTGATAATAATAATAATATTAAAGAACATAGAGTCAAAATGCAATAGAGAAAATGTAATAGAAAACATATATAATACATAGCCCATGACTACATAATGACATTTTCTAGCACAATATACAAATACATCATCAACTACTACATAATACACACATCAATGAGATTCCAAAATGTATAGGGTATGCATTATCCTATATATACCTCTTGCCTCCCCAAAAGTCCTCCAAGCTCTACCGTCACTGGGTACCTGCACATGAAATCCCTAGTACTGACCCAGGTATTATAAATAACACATGGATCAGACTATGTCTATAATAGTGTGTTTAAGATAAGATATGAGAGTATGACTCAAGTATGGACAAGGAATATGTAAAGATTAATAGTCCAAAGATATCATATAACCTAGTGTAATAAAAGTCAAATAATCAAACAACAAATACATCTAATATAAAGTACATAAATCAAATCTAGTGATGACGGGAATCGATTGTACGATGGACACAAAGTCTTAAGTAGAGTCATCTTATAGAAATCGAGTTACATCACCCATATCTATACTTAAATGAGGATATATATAATATGTACTTATCTACCATTTAATGTAGAACCAGATGGGGGATTAACAGCTACACCACCTGCTCCAGGGGCCGAAGGCTACATCATCAGGACTAGCTCCTATAGTCTTTAGTTACCCACATAGTATCGTGACTATATCCACATAATATGCTCGTCTATGCAAAAACTCTTAGTCACGACTCGGATCTCGCCCCTATGGCAATAGACTGTTGGCCTAGGTGACAAAAGGGACTAGGGCTATATTACCCAGAAGGCTACTCTGCTATCCATCAATCTTCTAAATAAAGTGTCATGGATATGGGGTGCAACCCCACTATCAGGCCGCTAGGATGGACTCTGACCAATATAGTTCTTGCTAAATCATAACTTCGGAGTACTTCATGATAGATTAGCAGATAATACACACACACACATCGGTGCACCCCCATAACTCAATAGCTATAAACGTGCTCTACCCCGAGCATATAAACTTGATCTACTCTGAGCATATAAACTTGCCCTACACTGAGCGTCATTGTAACATCCTCCATTTTGAGACCCAAAACTAAGCATTATAAATACTGTAGTCATCCACAGTATTAATTTTCAGTGACAAAACGCAGTCATGTTAATGGTATTTATAATATAGAAGCACAAGAATATGAAGTTAATGCAAACGTTTATATTTCATTTCAAAGTCATAATTTCATATCCAGTACATAGTATGAAACATTGCCCAGGTTCAGATAAAATGTAATTATGACAAAATATCCCAACAGTGACATATGAAGATGCCCCCTTGGTGGACCAAAGTTATAAAATAGACGATACATATACTGTCAATGCATTCATACAACAACTGGCACAACACAGCGAATAATAGTAATAGATAGACCCTAACATAGCTAGGTTTGCCTTTTGCACGTCTTCGGAAGCTTTATTTGCCAAAACCTACTTAACCTATAAAACCCTCACTCCTGAACTACTCAAATCAAATTTTGAGCATCCGAGAGTTTAAGGGAAAATATAAACTTCAAGTCAGACAAAAAGCCTGGTGTGGATAATAATATACCATTTCGGTTTATAGATATTCAACTAGATTACTCCATTGAGCGGAATGGGTTTTACCCTTACTGATATCCCATTTTACAACATATCTTTTGCAAATGAAATTCCTGCAATCAAACTGGTTAAAATAGACAATATAAACAATAATGTGCATGCATGCTACATGGGTAATCATGACTATCCATCATATCAGTGGACTATCCTTCCCAATGTTTAGTTTTCACAAGGTAACCACCAACCTACATGGCTGACTTAGGCCTACCTGATATACCAAAATTTCTAACTGACTATAAGAAGAAAACTGGATTGTCTATCCAAATACAATTATCCTAGTATTTACCTGACTATTTGTCAATCTCATAGCTATTCTAGGCTTACTATAAACCTAAAGGTTTTGCATACCAACCTATAACCTATCTTCTCTTTATGTATCCCTTTCTGTGCGTAAACCTACTTTCAGTCTTACCCTTAACACACCCCTACGCACTGGAATTTTAGACTTATATCAGCTAGGGGATAACAGCGAATGTATAGGGCGCTACCCTACACCTATCTCATTCGGTTTTCTAATCTTCGAGTCAATTCATCTTACCACATTCTATCCAAAAGTAATCAAAACAATAATTTCTTCAGTAAAATCCTAAGCTAAGTATCCTTTTCTATTTACTTGAAAACACTTTCTTTATAAATGATTTAACCAATCGAATTTAAAATAAGTGACCCATTACTTGATCCCAAAATATTTATGGCATGATATATGCTTTTATAAAATTTATTGATGAATTTCGAAATCACTTGGAAGTTATCTCACTTTGAAACCATAGGCTATAAAGCCAAAACATTATAAAGCCTTTATATTGATAAAACTCAGCAAAGATATAATCAACGAGGGTCTTCGCCCCTAAAAACATAGGATAAAGTAGTAAAACCAAATATATTGATAAACCTCTACATCATTATCACCACTCAGGGTCATTGTCCTTCTTCAATATAAAATGTTCAAGTCTCTGATTTATAAACATAAGAGTATATAGTCAAAGTCAAG
Organism: Allium cepa; assembly: GCA_030765085.1. Taxonomy (NCBI): domain Eukaryota; kingdom Viridiplantae; phylum Streptophyta; class Magnoliopsida; order Asparagales; family Amaryllidaceae; genus Allium; species Allium cepa. Next base: position 21,061,380 of record CM060936.1, on the reverse strand, counting down.
CACTTTGTGTAACATAGTATAAAACCTTAATAGAATAGGGTCGACATAGAGAAATCTTGACACCACTGCCTTAAGGAAAATAAGCAGCTTCATTAGAGACGAAATCAGTATGAGCGGCATCATTGCCCTCTTTGAAAACATGTAACAAGGAATGAAGGCAGCAAGGGATAAAGCCGAAATGGTAAAGTGCGGAACTATATAACCGACAAGAAAAGCTGCATCGTTATCGCCTTTCACAAGCTAATTCGAAAGCATGGGATTGGCGACGTTATAAAGTGCGGTGCTAAACCTTTATTTGTGTTAAATGTGGCACTTAAGTCTTGCGGCAATGTCAGCATCTAAGTCTATGGTAAAATCGTTCAAATCATCAATCTCCATTCCACCTTCCAATCTTTTAATTCTTTCAGCTAGCAATGGATCATCTCCTTACTTAGAAGCAATTCTGTTGATCAATACTGGTCAAACTTCCAAAAAAGATAACATTGTGGTATTCTGACTAGAATTGGTAGTCGATCTTAATTTCACCTTACAAGTAGTCAATGCCTCTAAATCATTCCATTGACCTAACATAGCTAACACCACATTCTAATTTTTCCAGCTTAGTGCGTCAACAAATTTGTTTCCTTTCCCCGATGTGTACTCAATTCCAAAACATAAGCAGCTAAAAGCTCCAACCATCTCTGCTGTTTCATATTTAACTCCTTTTGAGAGAATAAATATCTTAGCGACTCCGTATAGAACTCAAATCGTTCTCCCAAAAGCTAATGTCTTCATACCATCAAAGAAAATATTACGAGAGCCAATTCTAAGTCACGAGTCCAATATCTAACTTCGTGTTATCTGAGCTGTAGTAAAGCATAGGTAATCACTTTACCCCTCTGCATTAATAATAGCTCCTAATCATATTCCATACGCATCAGTATACACCACTAATTCTTGATTCCTATATGGAACTATTAACATGAGGGCGTTGGTCAATAAATGTTTCAGCTTCTGAAATGCCTCCTCACATTTATCGGTCCAAACATACTTCACATCATTCCTTATTAGTTTAGTCATCGACAATGATATACGAGAGAATTCCTTGATGAATCTTCGGTCGTAGCCAGCTAGTCCATGAAAATTATTTATCTCAGTCACCATCTCAGATCTCTTCTAGTTATCAATTGCTTCTATCTTAGTTGGATCTACCGACAACCCTTTTTCTGAGATTGCATTACCAAGAAATTTCACCTCCTTCTTCCAAAGATGACATTTGAAAACTTCTCTTTTAACTGATGCTGCCTCAACGTCTCAAGCGCTATTTTAAGATGAATCTCATGATCTCTTTCATCCTTTGAATATATGTAAATGTCATCTATGAATACTAATATAAACATATCCAAGTGCTTTTAGAAAATCCGATTCATTAAGTTTATGAAGAAAGCAGATGCTTCAGTCAATCCGGATGACATTACTAACTACTCATATGAATCATATCTTGTTCTAAATGCCGTCAATGGAATACTCTCTTCTGCCACTCTCAATTGATAGAACTCTATTGCCAAATCCAACCAAGAAAATATCTTGGCTCCACCCAATCGATCAAAAAAGTCATCGATTCTTGGCAGGGGAAATCAGTTTAATATCTTCTTTTCATTCAACCTACGATAATAAACACAACCTTAACGAACCTTCTGTTTCTTTATTTTCTAAATCAACTAGCTGCACATTTAATTCCTTCATCTCGATATGTGTCATTCTGCTAGGTGGTCTACTTACGATTTCAGTTTTAGTTACAAGATTTATTTGAAACTCAATAGCTCGTTCAATGCTTGTATTGTAACAGACTCAAAAGCATTTGCAAATTATCTAACTACGAAAACCTGATTCAACTCATCTTCCTCCTCTATCGCATCTAACAAAGTACGAACATCCAAACATGGATTCTTTACTGAGTATACAATACGGTCGCTACTATTAAGGGGTCTTAGTGATATTTTTCTATCTTGGCAAAATATCCTAGCATCATATTTACTTTACCAATCCATACCTAATATAATCCCAAAGCCCACGAGATCAAACACATGCAAATTGTAGGAAAATACATGACCTAATAATGCAAGCTCTAAATGGTCACATCTCATCCCTAGAGTTGCATATCCTCATATTGGATTTGCCACCCTTAAGAAAGTAACTAGGTATGAGGGTTACAGGTCAAGCTTATCTACCGAACAATGAGATATAAAAGAATGTGAAACATTGGTATCAAATAGTACTCTAATAGTTATACTATGATTCAAAAGCGTACCTCCCATCACAGCTTTTCCTTTCTCCTCAGCTATTGGTCTCGAGGTAGCCGGTTCCAAACCAAATATTTTTCCTTTTTCTTTCTTGGCCACTTCCGGACATTTGTTCTTGTAATGTCCCACTTGGTCGCGGTTAAAGCACCTAATGTTCTTTTTTCCAATGACTTCCTTTCCTATACCAGTTCGGTACTCATGAGCATAATACTCCTTCTTATCACACTTGTAACACATAACCTCATATTTCCCTTTCTCGGCAGCTCCACCCTTCTGATCTCCCTTTTTATGAAAGAACTTTCTCTTCGGATTCTGTCCAACCTGATTCTCTATTGGCTTGTTATAACTGAACAAAGCAAGCATCTCTTCATTTCTTAAAGCCATCTCCACGACTGCATCACATAGATCCCTAAGATATCGTAAAGTTGCCCTAGTATGCTCAGGTCTTAGTCCACGGATAAACTTCTTATTCCTTGTGATAACTATGTCAACGGTAGCATACATATATCTTGACAACTCCCCAAATCTGGTTGCATACTCAAACATCATCATATCACCTAGAACTAATTCAGCCAATTTCGTCAATTGAGTTGACATAGCGATCTCAAACATAAATCTTTCTTCGAACCCCCTTTTGAATTCAGCCCAAGTCAAAGTCTCCTCTACTACCCCGACAATCACACTATCCACTAGTACAACATAGCCCCATACAATTGCCTGGATGCCAATCCCTCTTTTTCTCACCGTTGAGACCAAGATGAACGAAAATCCTTTTACAATGAAGCAACCAATTCTCCACTTCAATTTCATCCTCTATTCTAATAAATGGCTTCCCTCTAAGTCTTGCATAATCCCTACTCATAAAAGCATAGTTGTTAACAACTGGAACTTCTTGATTAGCTCCTACATCAATTCCCCCAACTAATCCAACAGCAGTTCCGGCTTGCATCATGTTAACAAAGAACTAACACATTATTCCCATATCAAACGGTGGTATTCCAGCACCTATATTAGCAACCGTCTACCGACCCAGATTCTTTCTAGTATTAAGCTCGACATTTCCATTGGTAGGGGTGCTTCCTCCACTAAAATTTGCTCTTCTGTTTTCTACCTGCATATCTTACTTCCTAAAATTTGCATTCAAACCTCAGTAAGATATGGAAGAACGGCCAAAGAGAAAGGGAGAATAGAGATAAGGCATATACTTATATATAACAAATGCAAATACATTACTATAGCGTTATCCCATACCCTAATCTTATTCTCTGATACATTTTGATTAAGTTTTCGAAACATTTTTAAGTTCAAAATTCTTTTAGTTTTACATAAACCTATGCTCTAATACCAAGTTTTAATATCCCCCATTTTGAGGCTCGAAACTAAACGCTACAGATGCTGCAGTCGTCTATAGTATTAATTTTTGATGATAAAATGCGGTCATGTAAATGGTACTCGTAATATTAGAAGCACAAGAATATTAAATAAAAGAAAACTTTCATATTTCATTTCAAAGTCATAATTTCATATTGGGTTCGAATCCCAAACATTGCCCAGGTTCAGATAAAATATAATTATAACAAAATACTCCAAGAGCGACATATAAAGGTGCCTCATTATTTTACTGAGTTACTAAATAGGCAGATACTTCTACTGCCAGTACATTCATGCAACAACTGATATAACACAGCGAATAATAGTAATAGATAGACTCCTACTAGCAAGCTTTGCCTCCTACATGTCTTCAAAAGCTTTATTCACCGAAACCTACATAACCTATAAAACCCTCACTCCCAAGCAGCTCAAATCAAATTTTGAGCACCTGAAAGTTTAAAAGAAAACATAAAATTCGGGTCAGACAAAAATCCTGGTGTGGATAATAATATGTCATCTATGTTTGTAGATATTCAGTGAGACCGTGCCGTTGAGCGAAACTGGTTTTTCCCTCACTAATATTCCTTTTTAAAACATATCTTTTGCAAATCAAATTCCTGCAACTAAACTGGTTAAAATAGATAATATATAAAATAATGTGCATGCATGCTATATGCGTAACCATGATTATCCATCATATTAATGGATTATCCATCCCAATGTTTAGTTTCTACAAGGTAACTACCAACCAACATGGAAGACTCAGGCCTTCCAGATAAACCAAATTTTCTAACCGAGTGTAAGAAGAAAACTGGACTGTATGTCCAAATACACTATCCTAGTGTTTACCTGACTATCTATCAATCTCATAGTTTTTCCAGGCTTACCATGAACTTAAAGGTTTTATAGGCCAACCTATAACTTATCTTATCTTTGTACATCTCTTTCTACGCGTAAACCCACTTTTATCTTATCATTGAGACAAACCTATGCATTGGAATTTGGGACTTATACTAGCTAGTGGTTAACAGCTGAAGTATAGGGCGCTACCCTTTTAGTCCCTAAGAAGATGGTTTTGATGACAATAACCTTAGAATAAGATTATAAAATATAAATACTAACATTATAGTTTAGATATATATATGTATATGCAGGATTTAACCATGCAGGTACAAAGAATGAAGACTGTACAATATAGAGATTCATGACTGAAGATATCAAGATTGAAGACACATGAGTATCAAGATTATCAAGAGTTCAAGATTTCAATAATACGTAATTTAGTTAGGAATTTTGTTAAAACTCCTAGAAAAGCACTGGCATCTTAAAATTCAATTAATTCATGAAATGGAATCCACTTCGAGCCTGTTAACTGGATGGAATCCTAAGTAGGATGGAACCTACGAAAAATCTAGTGGAACATTGCTTTGTATCCACTAACTTTTATTAAAATGTTTTTATAAAATTATATCTTATTTTCAAAATGATTTCAAAACATTCCTTTTAAAAGAATCGAAAACATCTATCCTGGTATTAAAATACTTTTAGCCTCAAAATAATCTTTATCTTCAAAATTAAATTATCCTTGTTTTAAACTATCTTTTAATTATAATATATTTAACTTTTAATATTTATACTAAGATTTAAACATAAAATTATAGTAAAATTTTATATATACCAAAATATTATTCTCTATACTTAATTATGTATTTTAACTATAGTTAAGTATATTTATAAAGTTTAAAAATAGTTTTAATACAAGATAGAAGTTATTTTCAAAGAAAAATAAATTACCAAAAATACCATAGGGACGTTGACAACCCCTACATACCCTTGTCGATAAGGTAGCAGTTGATTTCAAAAATTTGAATTTCAAAAGAAGTGTCTATTCATCATATCCTTTCACGAATGAACATGGCTGTTGTTCTACTATAAATAGGGCAGTTTTAAACGAATTTATATACATATTTTCTCTAATTTCACTCCTCTTCTTCTTCCACATTTCTTTACATATATTTTTACCATTACTCTGCCGAAATCACCATTGAATCTAACTAGATCATCTCTTGTTTGATTCTCTATCACTATCTCAACAAGATGTCAGTGCTATTCAGAGTTATAGGTTTCTTTGTAATTAATTGAGTGAGAAAATGTGTGATTGTAGCCTATGAAATCAATCAAGCGAGAAAAGGTGTGATTGTAGCCTATGAAATCAATAGGGTGAACTAGTTGCCCGTAAAATCAAGTTTCTCTACCCAGAGGATTGTGAATCTGGAGTGGTGTACCTTGTGGCCTTGAAATCGGGGGTGTAATTGTAAAAATTAATTTTGAAAGGAAATCGATACTTGTGTGCAGGACTGGATGTAGGGTAACTCCGAACCAGTATATAATCCGGTGTGTTCTTTCCTTTATTGCTTTTACTTTATTTATGCATCCGTGTTTGATTTTGTGATCATATCCGTGTCTGAATATTGCATACATTTGTGTTCAAACTAATATAAATCAAAAAGGTTTAGTAATTCCTTAAAACACTATTCACCTCCCTCTAGTGTTAATTCTAGCCTCAAGATCCTTAATCCACATTTCTCTCATTTGGTATCAGAGCAAGGTTTTCAAAGTTTTCATAATCTGAATTTTGAAAAATTTTTAAATGGCAACTTTTTTATAAAATTATTAACACTATTTTCATATGAATATGTCACAGAATCATCATGATACTGTTGTTTAAAACTATATTTAGTTATTTTGAAAAGTCACTTGATTCTTTAAAAAGTTATGTTGTTTTGCAGGAGAAGAGTTATATCTAATGACTGTTGGTTAAAAGACACCAGATAATCATTCATCGATCAAGAAGAACAAATAAATATGTAATGGCAATCCACAATGAAATGGGTACCAAATCAATACAAACTTTTGGTTCTTATCTACAACTTGACTTGATACTGTACTTCTCTCCATCTGCTTCGCAATGCCACTGGTTTCGTGTGAATCCATCAAGAAATGACACAGTTATGGTCAAATGATGTTTTGGTGAACAAAGAGAAAAATAAAGCAAACTGTCAATGGAATTCTTCAAATTTCATCTAAATATTTGAGTATTTTATCCCAACTCCTTTTTCAAATTGTAGTCCTTGTTCCCACGGTCGTTTTGATGGGTGGATCATCAAATTCCGATCAAAATTGAGTGAGATATGACAGTTTGAAGTTGGCTATCCAAAATTGAAAAACTGTGTATGGGATTTTCTACATTTCTCCTACTATTACTAGATCTTATCCCTTGCCTTCATTTTCTATTTGCCGCTGGTTTCATTCAATTCCGTTAAGAAACGAAGGAGATATGCCTTCTAGAAGTTTGATAGTATATAGAAAAACGGGAAGAAGTAGAAGAGGAATTTTTATGAAAAGTGGTGACTGTTGGGACTATTTATAGTAGTTGAAGTGTCCATTCATTCAAAATTCAAAATCAAAGTTTTGGCGTCAAGTTAGTCAATCTACTAAATCATCTGCACCTTTCTCATACGGTCTTTAAATTCAGCAACTGAATACTACGCTGATCAGAAAAACGAGCCCGTCGTAATAGAATAGATCTCGTCGTTAAATTATAAAAGATATAAATATGTGGTTCACGACACTGGAATAACAACAAAGTTAGAAAGATGGAGTGCAAAAATTGGTACGCTTTACTATTATTTCATCTTATTGTTGCATTTATGAATACATATTTATGCATTTAGTTAGGTATAGAAATTTATCTCTTTTATAAGTTTTGATATTTTGGTCCATATATCGATACACCATAGTATAAATATTGATATACCAATCTAATTTTTTTTAAAGTCTTTTAAAATGTGTTTTCTTTCGAATAAAATCTTACTACTAATTTATTACAACTATACTAAGTAGAAAAGCATACCTTCATTCGTGATTTCAACTTTTCTAGTGTTGTTTTTACTTTTCGTACTCTATTTCTTTTAAGATACTAATTTTATGTTCTTTAAGAAATTAATAAAATGAATTTAGAATGTTAGAATAAGGCTCTGTTTATAGACTTCTTCAATTAATAAGATTGCACCACATCACATGACACTTGTCATATAAGTAGATAGTGACATACATGCAAAATGACACATGTCATTACACTTGTTCTTTAATAAAAGCATTTTTACATGCATAATGCCAAGTATCTTTACACAAATAAAAATTCAACCTTTCCGTTCCCTTCTCCTTCTACAGAACCATTTCAACGAACTACGCTTGCACGAGTGATAAAAATGGAGGATTCCTTAAAGGATGCACTGCAACTAATGACTGAAATTATATTAACTACTTTAAAAATTAATTTTTATAAAAACCATATTTGATAATATATAAAGTTTAAATCCATATTTCATAGCAATTTGATTTTGATATTGAGTTTGATGAATATGTTATAGTTTTAATATCATTAATTACCTTTCAACTCTTGTCTTTACTACTCTTTTAGTCCCATTCATTAGTTTCCTTAACCTAAGTTTAGTAATTGGTGTGTATTACCTTTGTTTGGTTGAAGCGAGTTATAATAAATTGTTTGATATATGTATACATACACACACACACACACATATACATACATACACATATATATGCTTGTCAATTAAATATTACTTATCACTCTTGTTTATCTTATAATCTGGATATCACTTACCATAGTATATATATCATCATATCATGCTGCATATTATTATGCATCCTATTTCATATCACATTTCGTTGCATATTACATCATAAATTACAATGCATGAAATATCATAATCATTTGCATCACAAGTTGCACTTCATTTTGCATATCATCTCATACTATATTGCATATGTCATACATTTCATACTGCATTACAAACCATATATTGCATACATGTATACATAACAAGTGTATTTTATTTAGGGAGAATTTGTAGTATTGTCTTATAATATAGGATTATTAGATTTTGATTTGTTTGGTATATTTTGATTGACTTGTTTGATGAGCTGACTTGTTTTACTTGATTGACTTGATTAACTTATTTGACTTGATTGACTTATTTGACTTGATTGACTTATTTGACATGATTGATTTGTTTGACTTGTCTGACATGATTGGTTTTGATGTATGTGTTGAAATATACTTATACATATTTATGTATTGAATAATTATAATATAATTATGTTAATGTCTTTCACATTCCATTTACTATACTTTGTTCTAGTATTAGTTTAAGGGGGAGTTTTATAGTTTTATGGTTTTAGGATGGTTTTTGTTGATGACAAAGGAGGAGAAATATAAAATAGAGTAGTTAGGCTTAGATTAAGGGAGAGTTATTAGATTAAGGGGGAGTTATAGTGAAGGGGAAGTATATTTTATAAACAAAGGTTGTCATCATCAAAAAAGGGGAGATTGTTAGTCCCTGAGAAGACGGTTTTGATGACAACAACCTTAGAATAAGGTTATAAAATATAAATACTAACAATATAGTTTAGATATATATGTATATGCAGGATTTAACTATGCAGGTACCAAGAATGAAGACTGTACAGTATAGGGATTCAAGACTGAAGATATCAAGATTGAAGACTCATGAGTATCAAGAGTTCAAGATTTCAATAATAAGTAATTTAGTTAAGAATTTTGTTAAAACTCCTAAAAGGGCACTGGCATCTTAAAATCCAATTTATTCGTGGAATGGAATCCAATTCGAGCCTGTTAAAGGGATGGAACCCTAAGTAGGATGGAATCTACAAAAAATCTAGTGGAACATTGTTTTGTATCCACTAACATTTATTAAAATGTTTTTACAAAATTATATCTTTTTTAAAATGATTTCAAAACCTTCCTTTTAAAAGAATAAAAAACATCTATCCTAGTTTTAAAATACTTTTAGCCTCAAAAAAAATCTTTATCTTCAAAATCAAATTATCCTTGGTTTTAAACTATCTTTTAATTATAATATATTTAACTTTTAATATTTATACTTAGATTTAAACATAAAATTATAGTAAAATTTTATATATATACCAAAATATTATTCTCTATACTTAATTATGTATTTTAACTATAGTTAAGTATATTTATAAAGTTTAAAAATAGTTTTAATACAAGATAGAAGTTATTTTCAAAGAAAAATAAATTACCAAAAATACCATAGGGCTGTCGACAACCCCTACATACTCTTGTCGACAAGGTACAAGTGATTTCAAAATTTTGAATTTCAAAAGAAGTGTCTATTCGTCATATCCTTTCACGAATGGACATGACTGTCGTTCGACTATAAATTAGGGCAGTTTTAAACGAATTTATATACATATTTTCTCTTATTTCACTCCTCTTCTTCTTCCACATTTCTTTACATATATTTTTACCATTACTCTGCCGAAATCACCATTGAATCTGACTAGATCATCTCTTGTTTGATTCTCTATCAATATCTCAACAAAATCTCAGTGCTCTTCAGAGTCATAGGATTCTTTGTAATTAATTGAGTGAGAAAAGGTGTGATTGTAGCATGTGAAATCAATCAAGCAAGAAAATGTGTGATTGTAGCCTATGAAATCAATTGGGTTAACTTATTGCCTGTAAAATCAAGTATCTCTACCCAAAGGATTGTGAATCTGGAGTGGTGTACCTCGTGGCCTTGAAATTGAGGGTGTAATTGTAAAAAATGATTTTGAAAGGAAATCCGTACTTGTGTACGGGACTGGATGTAAGGTAACTCCGAACCTGTATATAATCCGGTGTGTTCTTTCCTTTATTGCTTTTACTTTATTTCTACATCTGTGTTTGATTTTATAATCATATATGTGTCTGAATATTGCATACATTTGTGTTCAAATTAATATAAACTGAAAAAGATTTAGTAATTCCTTAAAACACTATTCACCCCCCCTCTATTGTTAATTCTAGCCTTAAGATCCGTAATCTGCATTTCTCACATACCCTACACTAGTACTATCTAGTTTTATAGTCTCTGAGTCTATTCATCCTATCACAGTCTACCCAAAAGTGATAAGAACAATAATTTTTTAGTAAAATCCCGGGCTAAATACCCTTTTCTGTTTCCTCAAAAAACTTTCTTTACAGATGATTTAACCCTTGAAATCATATTTAAAACAAGGAAAATATAGCCCTTTAATTTATCCCAGAATATTTATGCCATGATATATGCTTTTATAAAACTTTATTGATGAATTTCGAAATCATCTGGAAGTTATCTCACTTCGAACCGTAGGTTATAAAGCCAAAACAATATAAAGCCTTTATATCGATAAAACTCTGTGAAGATATAATCGATGAGGGCCTTCCCCCCTTCAAACATAGGCTAGAACAATAAATTTTTATATATTGATAAACCTCGGCATCATTATCGCCACTCGAGGTCATTGACCCTTTTTAATATAAAATGTTAAAGTCTTTGATTTTTAAACAGAAGAGTATACTGTCGAAGTCAACCACTCCATATAACACAGTATAAAACCTTAAAAGAATAGGATCGACATAAATAAATCTTAGCATCACTGCCTTAAAGAAAATAAGTAGCTTCATTGGAGCCGAAGTCATTATGAGCGGCATCATAGCCCTCTTCGAACGTAGGCAACAAGGAATGAAGGCGGTAAGAAATAAAGTCGAAATGGTAAAGTGTGCACTATATAGCCGACAAGAAAAGTGGCATCGTTATCGCCTTCTATAAGGTATTTTGAAAGCATTGGGTTGGTGACATTATAGAGTGCGACGCTAAGCCCTTATTATTGTAAAACGCGACACTTAAGTCATGCGACAATGCCAGCGTCGAAATCCATGGTATCGACCTTGAAGGCTTCGAACCCCACCCGAGAACAATTTGTTCCATACCTACTGGCTTTAGTATCCTATAGATCCTATTTGGTTGTTGTCGAAGCTCATGGATGCGAAGTGAAAAAGTGTGATGTCATGACTTTTGGCGTGGCACATATGTAATTTAAAGGAAATTTATTTTTATACCATTAAAAGTAATTACTTTTCACCAAAACCCAAACCTTGTCATATTCTTGTTGGTTAAGAAAACTTTATTAATCTTCTTTTCCAAAAATTTGCACTAGAGAAGGTTTAGCAATTTTAAAATCATTAGCAAACCATACATTTATATTAACATTTTAGTATTTTCTAGCTTAAGCAATTCATAATAAATCTTAAATACTTGGGAACCAAAAATCAGAATAAATCAAATGTAATATATTCTTTAACATGTAAAAATTTCGAGGCAAAACATGTTATTTAATTAATTTAATAACTAAAACCTGAAATAATCCATTTTCTACTCTTTGAAAATCCATACTCTTTCAAAAAATAATAAAATTTAAAACCCGTTTCTAAAATAACGTTTCTAACACCATACCCAAATTTCATGTCGTTTGGGTGTCGTATAATTGATTTTTCAACTTAAACATATCAATAGATTTCATAATAAATAGTACAAATTCATCAAATAACATATATTTATTCAAACTTTCATATCATGGAATAATATGAGCAAAATAATGGGATTTATACTTAAAACATAAAATAATGCTTAAAACGTGAGATGCATAACTATTATTCATCTTGAATGGTTTGATAAGGTTTGGATTTGTATTTGATTTGGTTCCCCTAAGCTTCGACCTTGTTTTCCCTAGCTTTACTCCTTCTTGGATTCACCAGCAGTGGCCAGCCTTGTTTATTATTTTCGTTTTTATGAACAATGCGGTATTGAGTTAGTGAGGGATAAAGGGTTTTAGTTGAGAAATGTGACCTATTCCCATTTTACCCTTATCATAATTCCTCCATCTTATTAAGTTTTAAACCACTCTTATTAACTCATTCATGAAGACACAACCCCTATTAATTATCAAATCTCAATCTCCTTAACCTTTTACATTATTTTATTTTATTTATCCAATTATATCTCCTAAATAATGTTAACTAAAATTAAGGGTGTTACAGTCACCTCACATAAGTATAAACCATATCCATATTCTCGTCTATTGAGTGCCATCCATTTACACTGAATAAACGAATAAGTATCACATCAGCATCTCATGCCACCGTGCCATACTAGTTCGTTTATTCAATGTCCATAAACTACACTCGGTCCACTTAATATCTTTATGCAACAAGTCTAATGAATAACTATGTGTTGCCGAAAGTCTCATACCAGACGGTATCACTAATCGTTTATTCAATTTCCTCATCACACAGGAATAATAACACATAAATAATAATCAAAGTAATCTAATTTAATAAATGTATATAATATTTGAAAACATAATAATTTTACTATTTAAAAGAACCATTATTTAATTATTTAACACTACGTATTAAATTTTCCTTAACAAATCAACGACTTTAATAATATCTAAATGCTAAATTTGGAATAGAATATTTCTTCACAAAATTATATTTTTACTTTATATAATTCCTCGCATCTATTGTCAATGCAAATATACTTAATTTACTATTAAAATATACACTTACAATTATTTAGTGTAACATGGGACTCGAACCCTACCGGGTTAGCTGAAACGCACAAGCCTTTAACACCAAGGCACTTATATTTTTATGCTAAAGGTAGCACCATTGGTTTACATGTAGAGGTCAACAAGTTAAAGCTTAGGGGGTAGACCTTTAGTCCCGCCTTTGTGGCATATTCTAGTCGATCATTCGCTCGATTTTCGACCTCCAACCACCTACTTCTTGCCGTTAACCACTCCAAATCGATGCACAAGAACAAATATATGTATTCTTATATATTTACTTATATTTATTTTATATTATTATTTTTTATTTACTTATTATTATTATTATTATTTTCATCACAACAAGTGATTTCAGCAACCGATCGTAACCACTAGTCGACCACTAGCGGTCGACCATTTGGTTAATAGCTGATTGGTCATAGTACCAGGCCTGCGAATACCTGCCTAAATTTGTGCATTTCAGACCATCTCCTCCCACTTTTCTTCCTTCTCCTTCCTCTATTAGTTGCACACAACATTACACCATCATGCCATACTTCAATCAGTCCAAACATCAATCAATTAACATGTAACATACAATATACAATCATGGAGGAAGAAGTAGTATATCAGTGTTTGTTTTTGTTTTGGGTATGCGGACAAGTATCCAATTCCAGGTATTACAATATCATCAAAATAAACATAGATAACAAGTGAATTAATCACCTTTATTGAAGAATCTCATTTATTCTTCAAAGCTTCTTCTTCCTGCATTTCTTTCCTTCATTGCCTCTCATTTGCTCCTCACTGTAAATAGCTTCCTCCTCAAATCAATGAACAAACTCTTAATTTCTTGTTTGATATTTAGTGTAGATATTATTGAGAGACCGTGGTTTTATCTATAGGAATTTAGATATTTTATTTTTGTTTTAATTTGAATTATTGGAGAGGTATGGTTTGGGGGAAATATTGATTTCTAAAGTGAATAAATGAACACATTTAGGGTTTATTTATAGATAGGGAAGAAGCATCAGGAAATGGAAGATTCAGGAATAAGAAAAATCAGGAAACATGAGCTAGTGTTTGGGTTCTTGGACTTAAGTCATTTTGGGCCTTGATTGATTCATTTTTTTCTTCTGTTCTTTCATTCTTTTCTTTACTTCATGTAACTAATTCTAATCCAAGCTCGGTTACAAAATGAATTCTATCATACTAAATAACTTTTGAATAAATCATTTCATTTAAACCATTTACTAATTAATTTCAATATCAAATTCACTTAATTCATTCACTTATCAAAATAAACTTCATACTTGAGAAATTTAATTTAACATTATATTGCAAATAATTCATTCATATTTACATATTCAAAAATTACTAAATAAGTTATCAAATCATTATACTTTTCAACAAAATATTTCTTATCTAATTTCTAAATAGTCGCTATAATTCCATAATAATTAATCCAGATCATAATTAATTCATTATTATTAATTATTAATTAATTGATTCTCGACAACGGGTTATTACATACTGCCCCTTAAGAAAATTGCGTCTTAGCAATTTCTTCTTAGGGAAAATTTATAATTAGCCACATAGAGTCTAGCTCTCTACACCATTAATTAATAATAGTTAAGGAATGAATTACATACCTAACTCGTGCACATATGAAAATAACTCAAAATAGGACCGGTCCATGTACTCTTGTGCCTCCCAGGTGCAATCCAACGGATTGTCTGACCACTGTACTTTCCCAGTGGAACTTTCTTAATCCTTAGCGGTCTTATCTCAGAATCAACTATCCAAATTGGATGCTACACCTATGTCAGATCTAGTGATAGTTCAATCTCCTGAATATCTCCACACTCAGCGATAGTCTTCGTGTCCCTCATGCACTTCCTCAATTGAGACACATGAAAAACATTATGAATCCTAGTAAAGTGATCAAGTAATGCAACTCTATAAGCCACTTCCCCAACACGTTCAGTGACTGGTATGGACCCACATAACGAGGTGCTAATTTCCTTGACTTGATGAATCTCATCACTCTTTTCAGTGGAGATATCTTCACATATACCAAATCTTCAACTGCAACTTCTATCTCTCTTCTTCTACAATCGACAAAGGATTATTATCGATCCCAGTTTTGCTTCATTCCTCGTCTAACATGTTCTATCTTTTATGTTGCCTCTCTAACAGAATTAAGGCTAATAACAAACTTATCTCCTATCTCCAATCAGCATGTTAGTGATCGACATGGTCTTCCATATAGAGCTTCAAATGATACCATGCCCATATTGGATTGGAAACTGTTATTGTAAGTAAACTCCACAAAATGTAGATGACCTTCTCAACTTCCACTGAAATCAAGAGCACAATCACGAAACAAATCTTCAAGTATTTGGTTGACCCACTCCATGTCTATCTGTAACATCCCTCATTTTGAGAAACAAAACAAACAGGTGCAGATGTTGTAGTCATCCGCAGTTATTAATTCCCAGCAACTAAATGCAGCTATGCAAATCATATCAATAATCAGAAGTACATGAATATGAAAAAATTTCAAACACAAATCATAAATAACTTTTACATTTCATTTCAAAATATGATTTCATATTCATTACATAATCTTATTCATGATTCCACGTTAAGAGAAATCATGCTTATTACAAAATACTTCAAGAGCGACATATGAAGATGACCCCTTGGTTGATCAAAATCTACTACCACTTGATAGTTAGGATCTTTTGTCATTACATAAGTCCAAACAAACAAACACAACCGAAATAGTTAAACTTCCTAATAGCTAGATTGCCTCGTACACATCTCTTGAAGCTTATTCGTCTAACAGGAACCTGAAAACCCTTACTCCCGCTCTACTCAAATGAGTACCTGAGAGTTTAAGGGAAAAAACAAAAACTTAGGGTCAGATAAAAAGTTTAGTGTGAATAATAACCTACCATCTTGAACCAATAGATATCTAGTGAGACCATGCTGTAGAACGGAACAGATTTTCCCCTCACTAGTATCACAACCAAAATATCTCCACCATATGATGTGCTCCTGTATCCACAATGGTTAAACCATAATAATAATATGATGACATGCAAACATGTAATATACCTTGGATTATTCATCCCAATTTATCTGCATATCTGTTTAAATTTATTGATTTTTTGGGTCACTATTTAACCTATTCATTTTGATGGGTTGACTAATGACCTGTTTCAGATATTAGGGACAATTTTCCCTACATAATAGTTTTCATGAGATCAACAAGAACCTATTGGTTTCTGCCACTAACAGTTTCAAATCATAGTTTTCATGGATTACTATGAATCAATTATACTCTCCAATAACATCTCCAAATATTTTTTTATGAGATCGCTAAGAAGCTATTGGATACCCCTCCCCCTTCATCCAATAACATTAATCATGACATAGTTTTCATTGGATGACTATGAAATTATTGGACGCTTCCAATAACTTGTCTAAATCAATAACCCTTTTTATTAGTTTTGGACATTCTATACTTCTGATCTACCTAATCTCTTGGATGCAATTCTACTTACTCGGAAGATAACTCTATTTATACACACTATTGGGTCAACCTAGCTGGTTATTCTACCCTTAATACCCTCAATAATGGAATTATAGGACAAAGTGGCGGTGAGTATTATAATAATAATTAACATAATAACGGATCAAATAATAATAATAACATATAACATCCATCATTCAATATTTTCAACAAGTTGTCATCTTAAGTTTACTTAATCTTAAGTAAGAGCTCTCTTTGGTAATTACTTAGCAAAACAAGGGCTAAACAATGTTTTATTCCTTAAAGACCCTTGCCATTGTACAATTAATCCCTTTAATTCATATTTTAAAATAGGGAAAATGTAACCCTTTCACTTTACCAGTTTCTCATGTCGAATTAAGAAACTAATTTAATAATGCCATGTATACTTTTGATATCAATATGAGATTGCCGCGCCTTTTAATTATAGTCTTTTGTATGAGAAAAATACATTAAAGTTGACATTGATGAAACGTGGCAGTGACATCATAAAGCTACTTATACTTGGGGTTTTAAGCATTAAGATCGATGTCGATGTCGTCCGACATCAATGCCCTAAAACAATTGGTATTAAAACGCTGTTGAAATAATGATGCATGACTTCACTGCCTCTTCAAAATAAAGCCGACAAGAATAGTGGCAGCCTCATTGCCCTCATTGAAAACACATTGCCTTGAACAAAGATGACAAGGATGAATGATGATAATGATAATACGTGTCACCAAGGCCCGGGGTGATTTTATAAAATATTTTAGTTAGTTGAAATCAAAGGTAATAAAAATTGGGCGTTGACCTTTATGGACTTCGGTTACATGCAGTTGTGATTACATGCAATAATGATTACTTCGATTACATGAGGAAGTGTTTCGTCACGACAGCACTCACGTCGTCACTAATCCACTATCACCTACCTTCTATATATCGATCTCCGAGAACCATTACATGACAACTACATTGACATTGTATGTTTCCTTTTAGGTCGAATTTGTTGGTGGGCAAGGATGAATGTGACATGGGTTGGTGACAGCATGGCAGTTTCATAAATAAGCTAAAAATTGATTTATTGCTATATAAAGCATATACTTTTTACCAACTCCTACAGTTTTGTCAAGAACTTAGTAGATAATTTTTTTGTTTTAAACATCTTTTCAGAATTTCGATTGCAAGTTCATTTTCTTTCCCCAAAGTAATTAGCAACCCTAAATTATCTATTATTTAATTAGTAATAATTATAAGCTTCCCTAATTTATAAAATTCATAATAAATTATACAAAGTTAAGAAAAATCCCACAAAGTCATCAAATATCAAAAATAACATATTCTTTGTCATACAGAAATTTCGGGTCAAAAATCAATATTGAAGTATTCTAATAATTACTACCTGAATTAAATGCCCATATAGCCTCAAAAAATTCATAAAAGATTCCATTTCTCTTGTAAAATTATGAAATTAAGAACATATCTCCAAGTTTATGTTTTACATATCATATCAAAAAATCAAGTCATTTGGAGATCGTTAACTAAGGTTTTACTCTTAAACCTATCATGTTAATTTCATAAAACCCACATAGTTCATCGTTAATTCAAAACATGTCATCATCAAATATGGCATAACACTCAATCATCATACAACTCAGAATCAAACACAAGCCGAGATCAAACATACATGAATAAGTCTAAATGAGATAAATTTCATTATTATTCAACCGCATTTGATAAGTGGACTTGAGACTTGATGGTTGATTCGGTTTTGTTAAGATTTCCTCTTGAATCTCTAAGATTTCTTCCTCTTTATCTTTAGTTTAATGGCCGGCATTAGCTCCTCTCTTTTGATTGTGTTAATGTTATGTAAAAATGGAAATGGTATGAGAGAGAGGGGTTTAAGTCAAAAAACAATTTTAATAACTTATTAGTTAGTTAATTATTTATGGTCCGAACATGTTGATTATCGAACATCAATCCCCTCATCAAACTACACATTATATTACTCTAGTTGATTGATCTAATTAAATCTTCTTAGTAGTGTTAGTCAAAATTAGGGATGTTACAAGCTCCCCCTAAAAGAATTTTGTCCTCAAAATTCTGTATGGACTACATAAAAGGCATATTAACATGCAAACAATGCTAGTATGTCCTACTAGCAATGAAGTCTGTATACAACAAATATATAATACATCATCATAATAGCTCAGAATGAGTAATCTGAATCTTGTCTTCTGTCTTCCATGTACAGCCTTTCTCATTATCACTCCACTGGACTTTCACTAACTTGACTGTCTTGTTCCTTAACCTCTTCTCATCTCTTTCCACAACTCGAACTGGTTGCTTAGCAAAAGTAAGATCCGATTCTACTACTAAATCTTTCAATCCATTCGGAGTAATAGTAGTCTCTTGATCACGCACATACTTCTTAAGATGAGAAACACAAAACACATTGTCAACACTTGCCAAACTACTCATTAACTCTACTCGGTATGCGAATTTCTCGACCCTCTCTATAATAGGGAATGATCCAGCATAACTTGGTGCCAGTTTCCTTGACTTTTCAAATCTTATCACACCCTTCATCGATGATACCTTAATGAAAACATGATCTCAAACTAAGAACTCTAAATCTTTATGCCTTTTATCTATGTAAATTTTCTGCCTAGATTGAGCTTCTCTTATCTACCCTGGATTAACTCGGTCTTCTCTGTGGCCTCTCTTGCTATATCTGAACCAAGGACTAATTTGTCTCTGGTCTCTACCAACATGCTGGTGATTTGGACGACTTTTCATACAAAGCTTCGAGTGGTGCCATTACTATACTAGTCTGATACATATTATTGTATGAAAACTCAACCAAGTGCAAATGGTCTTCCCATGACCTACCAAAATCTAGTACATAATCCCTTACTAAATCTTCAAGTACCTTATCGACTCTCTCTGCCTGCCCATCCGTCTGTGGGTGATAAGCGATACTCATCTTAAGATGGTACATAATACCTCCTGTAGACTCTTCCAGAATTCATTGGTGAATAAAGCATCTCTGTCACTCATTATAATACTCGATATCCCATTCAGTCCAACAATATTCTTCATAAACAACTTAGCCAATACAGGTGCCATCCTGGTTGACTTAATAGGAATGAAGTCTGCACCCTTGGTCAGTTTATCCACTATAACCCATATACCTTCATTTCCCATGTTCAACCATGACAACCCATCAATAAAGTCCATGGATATAGAATCCCATTTTCAAACTGGAAAATCTAAAGGCTAAAGCAATCCACTTGCTTTCTAACGCTCGGCTTTTACTTGCCGGCAATCTACACATTGCTTTAGCCATAAGCCTACATCACTTTTCATACCTTCCTAGAAGAAATTTCTCTTCATATCCTTATACATCATAGTTCCTCCAGGATGTATAGTGAAATTCTATCGATGACACTCCCTAAGAACTTCCTTTCTTAGGTCACTAACATCTAGAACACATAATCGTCTCTTCTTCCTCAACCATCCTCTCTAGTTAAGACTAAAATCTTTTAGATCATCGGTGTTCGTTCCACCTTCCAATATTTTCAACTAACAATGGATCGTTTCTCTGCTCAGAAGAATTCCTCTTGACCAATACTGATCGAACTTCTAAGCATTACATATGGCAATACTTTGACTAGAACTAGAAGTCGACCATAGTTGCGTGCTACAAGTAGTCAATACCTCTAGATCCTTCCACTTTGCAAACATTGCTAACACCATATCTGATGTTTCCTACTAAGTGCATGTACAACATTATTTCCTTTCCCCGATGTATACTTAATACCAAATCATAAGCGGCTAAAACCTCCAACCACCTCTGATGTATCGTAACCCACAGGTTCCTGGATCGAAACCTGGCTCTGTGGGTTAAACTTTCAGACATGAAACAGGTGTCCAAACGACCTCTGATTGAACTAAAAATAAGTTTACACATAGTAGAAAACTTCATCTTTCAAACTAAAAGGAATCAATTAGTTCCGACAGGAAATGAAAAAGTTACGCTGTCTGAAACATGGACTCAGGCTATGTTTGCAATAGTTCAAAAAACGTGCCGAGGCCTGAAAACCATCTTGGGTTCAACTTACAGGCCTAAAACAGAGGACCAAATGACCACATATTGAGCTAAAAATTGGTATGCACATACTAGAAAACTTCATCTTTCAAACTAAAAAAGAATCAATGAATTCTGAATGGAAATGAAAAAGTTACACTGTCTCAAACATGTACTAAATTATTTAATTAATATTTTAATTTTTCAAACCAAAATATTCTTTTACCTTAAATACATCATTTTATTAATCAAAGCATCAAATTATATTTTTTTCTAATTAAGATACTTGTGATCCATATACAACTTGATTAGATCCCTTAAGAGGCAGTGGCTCCACACTTTCAGTGCAAAAATCACCGCTTCCAACACCAAATCATGAGTCAGATATCTAACTTCATGTGGTTTGAGCTACTGAGGAGCATAGGAAATTATTTCACCCCTCTGCATTAACACAGCTTCTAATCCAGTTCAACACACATCCGTATACACCATTAAATCTTAATTCTCATTTGGAACAGCTAACATGGGCGCATTGGTCAACAAATGCTTTAACTCAAATAGTGCTTCCTCACATTATCAGACCAAATAAACTTTATATCGTTCCTAGTTAGTTTAGTCAGGGGTGCTACTATTCATAAGAAATCCTTGATAAATCTCTGGTAATAGCCATCCAATCTAAGAAAACTCCTAATCTCGGTCACTGCCTCAGGTCTCTTTAATTATTTACAACTTTGATCTTAGGTGGATCTATTGACAATGCTTTCTCTGAAATTACATGACCAAGAAACTTCACCTTTCTTTTCCAAAAATGACACTTTGAAAACTTTACTTTTAGTTGACGTCGCCTCACCCTCTCAAAAACTATTTAAGATGGATCTCATAAACTCTTTCATCCTTAGAATATATTAGAATGTCATCAATGAATACCAATACAAACCTATCTAAGTTCTCTTGAAAAATTTGGTTCATGAAGTCCATGAAGAAAGCTGGCGCATTTCTTACCCGAAGGGCATTACTAACCACTCGTACGGGCCATATCTTGTTCGAAATGCAGTCAATGGAATATTTTCCTCCATCATCCTTAGTTGATGGAATCCTATCGCCAAATCCAAATGGGCAAATATGTTGGTTCCACTCAACTGATCAAATAAATCATTAATTCTCAACAAAGGTATCTATTCTTTATCGTCTTCTCATTCAACTTAAGATAATCATTACATAATCCTCGTTCAGTTTCTTCACGAACACCATGGCTGCTCCCCAACATGAACTGCTTGGTCTAAGAAAATTCTTACCTTCTAAGTCTACTAGCTGCACCTAGAATTCCTTCTTCTCGGTAGGTGTTATCCTGTTAGGTGGTCTACTTACGGGTTCACTTTCTGGTACAAGATCTATTCGAAATTCAATAGCTCGTTTCGATGGTAATCTTATAACCGGGTCAAAATTGTCTGCAAATTTCCTTGCAACCAAAACCCGATTCACTTCGTCTTTTACTTCATTGCACCCAATAATGTACAAATATCTCCACTTGAATTATCCACTTAGTATATAACTCGATCACTACTGATATTTTCCTATCTCGGCAAAATATCCTAGCATCATATTTGCTTAACCAATTTATGTCCAAAATAATCTCAGACTCCATAAAATCAAACACATAAAAACTGCAAGCAAAAGTATAACATAACAACTTAAATTTTAGATGGTCACACTTCATCCCAACAGTTGCGTGTTATCCTATCAGATTAGCTATCCTTAAGGAAGTAACAAGGTATGATGGTTTTAAACATAACTTGTCTATAACACACTGAGAGACGAAAGAATGCAATGTGCCGGTATTAAACAATACTCTAATTGGTATGTTATGAATCAAAAACGTACCTTCCATCACAAACTTTCCTTTCTCAGCAGCAATCGGCCTAGAGGATGATTATGACGCCCTACTCCGAGACCTAACAAAGGTTATTACTGGGTATTACTATCTGTTAATATAGAGAATAGGGTTGGTTTGGAGCAACCATCCATAAATTTTTCTTTAAGCGAGTATTGATATGATATGCTAATTAATACGATATATAATTTTTTTCTCATGTGGAATCGACAAGTGTAGTCGAGGCTTAAAACAAAACTATGATGGTTATAATAATAATCCAAAACAATATATGATAAATATAAATCACATATCCTAGAATTTAGACAGCAGAATACAAATAGATACTAGCTGATCAAATCAAATAAATACATAATATCAAACACAAGACCATGGTCAAAAAATTCATATAATAAATCCGTACCACATCAAGTGAAAGAATATGTACACAATAGATTCTAGGCTCAATACAAGATATAACACCACATGAATATGTACACATATACGGGATGGAGATGAGGTTAATGATAACTAAATAACTAGAGTGAATCCTCTCCAGAAGTATCAAACTAGAGCACCTAAAATATTTCGGTCTGACCCAAGTATTATAAAATAATAAATGGGTCAATCTAGACTATAATGAATGAGTTAAGTAAGAAAAATAATGGATGAAAGGAAATGATCTCAAATATAGTCACCAAGCCAAGTATCGAAAAATATTAAGAATACTTCAATAAACTTCAAAAATGTAATCACCAAATATCAAAACCAAAGGTAGCTTCTAAAAGCAAAACCTCCAAAACTATTTGGTGATAACGCATATAACATAGAATCTAGAAATCATAAACAGATATCTAGAAACCATACATAAAAGGGGGAAAGGCTCCAAACTTTAAGATTGGTGAATAAATTCACCTACATGCATGTAATTCCAAGAAAGACATATGTGTCTATAAACTCCAAGATGAGTATAATTCCCAAATTAACTTCAAAGTAGACAAGAGCCTATAGAACTTTAAGACAGGTGCGAGCTATAAACTCACAGATAGGAACAAGTCCTATAAACTACATGATAGGTACAAGACCTACGAAAACTCCAAGATAGGTACAAGACTAATAGAACTTCAAGGGCGAGTCACAAACTCTTCATATTAATCTCATGTACTCTTAAATAACAACCAAATAAGTAACAACCGTGTGTCCTATACCACACGAGTTTGCCTAAACATTTACTATAAGCTAGTAAATTCCACTTATGTGCATAAATGGCTTAATCGAACAAGTCCGAGAATTAATCTGAAAAATAAACACGAGCGTTCAATATCACTCATTTACTGATCCGTTAAAATCAATTCCTCATTCGATCGGTGGCATGCAGTTTTATAAAATAACTTACTTTGAAATCCTTTTTGAAATATTGTTTTATAAACTAGAATATATACGTGTGTGTGTGTGTGTGTGTGTTTGTGTGTGTGTATATATATATATATATATATATATATATATATATGTTGGAAAGCCTTGCTAATATATATAAACACACACACACACATACATATATATATAAGTACAGTTTTAAACCATTGTTTAAAATCAACTTTAAAACCATTATTATTATTATTATAAATACATATATTTTTTATATATAAATATTCCAAATATCATTTATAGAAAATATTTTTTTTTACGTAAAATGATTTAAGAAAATGGTTTGGATTGAAAACCATTCTTTTGAAAATTCCAGTTGAAATAGTGCGATTTTATATACAATCTCATATATCCATAAGGCATTCCTATGGAATTAAAAATCCAAGTTGAATTCACAAATTCATAACCAAAACTCTCAATTAGCAATGAGATTGACACATGAGACAACATTAAAACCAAACAAATATCGAAAAGGAGCCGAACGGACGGACTACTAGGCAAACAGCATGAACCAAAGGGCCGAACAAAGTAACCTAGGGCTCATCCCAGGTTACCATTGGTGCACCGGTTTGGTGGGACCGATCCACCGGTGGGCATGCCTGAAGTGAGCTCCAAGCGGCTCTAGCGGTGCTCCGGTGGTCCATCGTTGCTCGTTTCTTCGTCGTTGTTTCTCTTAACTTCTAAAGTATTGATTAAGTCTACATGCAAGCACAAAAACATCTACTAATAAATGTTGATTAAGATCAAATGAGCATGGTTTCAGCAAATAAAAAATTTCATAGCAATAGATGAAAATAATAGAAAAGATTGGGATCATTTCAGCATCAGATCCGTCCAAATCGACAGACAGCCACAACCTTTCGAAGATAGTTTAGAAGTGTGAGTTGAAATCACCTAAATGAACTAAAATTGATGCTATAATATGGGATTCTCCTAGGCTAACCTTTCAGTAACAAAACCTAGGTTGATTTTTAGAAAGTTGAAATACAAGATTAAACCTAAGATGAAAAATCTGAAATGAAATACTCCAAGGATGCAATATAAGGTGGAAGAGATTACCTAGTCCCTCTTTCTCCTATTATTAGTTAATTGCCCTTTTATTTCAACTTTTGATTTGGGAAAATTGTTTCTTAGGTTTTCAAAATAGAAGATATCTATTATCAGGTTTCTGTTGAAGTGAAAATGAGTAAAGAGAATGAAGTACGGAGTTTATTTCTCATTTCTTATTTCCTTCTTCTTGGGCCAAGAAGGTTTGCTATGAACACACTAAGTTTTGCAAATTTTTAAGAGAAATGTTACTAATTCCTTTGTTGTCTCTTTAAAAGCACTAATTTACATTAGAAACAACGTTCTGTAAAAATATAAATTGATTTCTTAAATTCTCAAATCCTACAAAGTACCAAAATGTTAAAAATTTCCATTTCTGTAAATATTGAGATATTTTGTAAAATTGAATATAACTTTTGAAATTAAAAGTTATTCTCATTATTTTTAAATAAAATAAACTGTTAATTGTAAAATTTTCATTTTAACAGTAAATCTCAACGTTAACATTAAATTAAATTACGACGATTGTTGTAATAATTTGAAATGGAAAATATTTATCATAAATCTCCGTATAAACCAAATAAGTGAATAAACCTTGGAAAATGTCACATTTTAATTTACAAAAAAATTTCCATTTAATTTTTTAAACTCTTATCTTTCCTAGGATTATTCTTATATTATCAAATATAAGAAGTCAAATTATACAATTTTGATATTTAATAAATTTTCCCAAATTTATTTATTTCCATCTAGATAATTCAGAAATTATGACTAATAAAACTTCTCAAATTCATCTTAAAATTAATTAAGATAATTTTAAATCATAATTTGTTTTAATTTCGGGTAATCTTGACCAGAGTTGTCACAATGATGGTTCCAAAAAAAAGTATTCTCTTTGTCAGCTCTGACCAGCTCTAGACGCTAATTCTTATAGTGCCCTATTCAGTCAAAGTTGAAGCACTTCACTCCCTTTTTCTCCGCATCCTTCTTCCATTTACCGATTCGACATTCATGAGAAAAGTGACATTTCTTATCGCACTTGGAGGAGACAAGATCAGCTTTCCCTTTCTTCGTAGCTCTTCCCTTTTAAGCTCCTTTCTTCTTTAAGAACTTCCTCTTCTTACCATAAGAATTCGGAATCTCAATTGGCTTTTGTTTTTGAAAAGTCAAAAGCATCTCCTCATTCCTTATTGCCATTTCTTCCACTACATTCGATGGATCCTTAAGATGTGGCATAATTGCCCTGGCAATCTTCGGCCCAAACCCCTAGAAAAACTTCTCATTTCTTTTGATAATAATTGTCAACGATGGCATATCCATACCTTGACAGCTCATCAAACTTAGCGGAGTACTCCAACACCAATATTTCCCCTTGCCCCAACTCCATAAACTTCTTGAGAAAGGCTAACTTGGCTAATTTTGACAGAAACCCTTCCCCAAATTTTCTTCGAAATTCTTCCTAAATCAATCCCTCAACTGGTACCCCTATGGTCACCCCGTTACACTAGAAAAATGCAAGTCCTTGCAAATGTCTCAGAGCCAATCTCCTTTTCTGCTCATCAATCAAGCCCAATTTTGCAAAAAAAATTCATAGTGTAACAGCCAGGTCTCCACTTCTATTGCATCCTCAGTCCCTGGAAAGGGCTTTCCACCCAGACTGGCATAATCTCGACTCAGCTTGGCATAGTTGTTACCAACTGGCGCTACGGGGTTGGCTCCTCCCACTTAGCAGCTTTTCCTCAACTACTCCTACAGCTACCCTGGCTTGCATTGGATAGACAAGGAACTGATACATAGCTCTCATATCTACTGGTGGGGTCATAGCACTTAAATTGGCATTTGCATTTTGATTAGCATTTACATGTCGACTTGGATTCCTTCTAGTGTTGGACCAAGCATTTCCATTGGTTGTGGTGCTTCTGCTAATTAGATTCACTCTTCCGTTTCTTGCTTCCATATCATTCTTTCTCGTAAATCTGCATATGAGGCTTTGGTAAGATACATAAGAATGGTTTAAGATAGAGAGGGGAGAATAGAGATAGAATACATACTTATGTATAGCAAACAAAAGTGCGTTACTATAGCATTATCCCATACCCCAATCTCATTATCTAGTTCATTAGGATTATGTTTTCAAAAACTCTTTAGGTTTATAATTCTTTAATTCATAAACCTATACTCTCCAATGCCAAATTTGCAACATCCCTCAATTTGAGGCCGAAAACTAACTGCTACAGTTGTTGCAGTCATCCATAGTGATTAATGCTTGATAACAAAATGCAGCTATGTTAATCATATCAATAATCAAAAGCACTTAATATGAAAAAAATTCAAACACAATTTAGAAATAAATTTTAAGTTCCATTTCAAAATATGATTTTATATTGTTTACATAATCCCATTCGCAGTCTCACGTTCAGAAAAAATACAACTACCACAAAATACACCAAGCGCGACATATGAAGATGCCCCCTAGTTCATCAAAGTCTACTATCACTACTTGATAGTTAGAATATGCAATCATTCCATACAATTAAACAAAATAACACAACTTAAATAGAAAAACTCATAATATCTAGATTGCCTCCTGCACGTCTTTGGAAACTTATTCGTCTAATTGAAACCTAAAAACCCTTCCTCCTGACCAACTCAAATGAGTATTCGATAGTTTAAGGGAAAAAAATTCAGGTCATACAAAAAGTCTGGTATAAATATTAACCTACCATCTCGAATAAATAGATATCTAATGAGACCACGCCGCTAAGCGGAACATGTTTTCTCCTCACTAGTATCTTAACTAAAATATGTTAACCATATGCTACGCTCATGCATTCACAATGGTTAAACCATAATAATAAATGAGGACGTGCAACTATGCAATAGAGCTTGCATTACATATCCTAATTTATCTGATTATCTATCTCAATTATAGTCTTTCTAGGATCATTATTTAAACTATCGGTTTTCATGGGATAGCTAATAACCTATTTTAAATCTTAGGGACAATTCGTCCTACATCATAGTTTTTATGGGATTACTAGGAACCTATTGGTTTTCTACCAATAACAGTATCCCATCATAGTTTTCATGGGCTTACTATAAACCTAGTGGATTCTCCAATAACATCTCTCAATTCATAGTTTTTTATGGGATCAATAAGAATCTATTGGATAACCCCATCCCAATAACATTACCCATGACATAGTTTTCATGGGATGACTATGAACTTATTGGACTCTTCCAATAACTTTATAAATAAATAACCTTTTTTACCAGTTTGGATATCCTATACTTTTGATCTACCTGATCTCCTGGATGTAATTCTACTCACTCAGTAGTTAACTCTGCTTATATTCACTATTGGGTTAACCTAGTTGGTTATCCTATCCTTAATACCTCCTAATAATGGAATTATGGGACAAAATAAGGTGAGTATGATAATAACAATTATACATAATAGCTGATCAATTAATAATAAGAACATATAATATCCTTCATTCAATATTTTCAATAAATTGGCATCTTAAATTTATTTAATCTTAAGTAAGAGCTCCCAACGGTAATTGGATATCAAAACTTAGACTAGAAAATAGTTATTCTTAAAGACCTTTGTCATTATATAACTAATCCCTTTAATTCACATTTTAAAACAAGGAAATGTAACCCCTTTACTTTACCACTTTCTCATGCCGAATTAACAAACCAATTTAACAATATCATTTATACTTTCGATGTCAATATGAGGTTACCACACCTCTTAATTATAGTCTTTTATATGAGAAAATATAGTAAATCCAATGTTGATGAAATGCGGTAGCAACATCATAAAGCTACTTATACTTGGGGTTTAAGCATTAAGGTCGACGTCGATGTCATTTGACATCAACACCTTACAACAATAGTTATTAAAATACCATCGAAATAAGTAATGCATGACTTCATCGCGTCTTTAAAACAAAGTCGACAAGGATTGTGGCAGCCTCGCTGCCCTCATTGAACACGTGGCCTTGAACAAAAATAGCAAGGATGAATGATGACAATAATATAACACAACACCAAGACTCGCGGTGACTTTATAAAATATTTTAGTTAGTTGACTGAAGGTAATAAAAATAGGGTGTCGGCCTTTATGGACTTCGATTACATGCGTTGGTGATTACACGTAGTAGTGATTACTTTGATTATATGCGATAGGGTTTCATCATGGCAACACTCACGTCGTCACTAATCCACTATCCCCTACCTTTATACTTTGACCTCTGGAAACCATTACATGCTAACTACATTGACATCATATGTTTCTTTTCATGTCAACTTCATTGGTGGCAACAAGTATGAATGCAGGATGGGTTGGTTACAGTATGGAAGTTTCGTAATTAAGCTAAAAACTGATTTATTATTATATAAAACATATACTTTTTAACAACTCCTATAGTTTTTTCAAGATCTTATTTGATTAAAATTTTCTTTTTCATATTTTTTAACAATTTCAGAGGCAACTTAATTTTATTTCCCCAAAGTAATTAGCAATCCTTAAGTATTTATTATTTTATTAAAAATAATTATAAGCTTTCGAGCTTATAAATTTCATGATAAATTATATAGCTCGAAAAAAATCCCAAAAATTCATCCAATATCATAAATGACATATTCTTTGTCACATAGAATATTAAATGCCCATTTAGCTTTATAAAACTCATAAAATATTCCTTTTCTCTTGTAAAATTATGAAATTGAGAATCCATCTCCAAGTTTATGTTTTTACATAACATATCAAAAAATCAAGTCATATGAAGATCGTTAACCAAGGTTTTACTCTTAAACCTATCATGTTAATTTCATAAAACCCACATAGTTCATCATTAATTCAAACATGACATTATCAAACATGGCATATCATTTGATCATAATGCAATTCAAAATCAAACACAAGACAAGATCCAACATATATGAATAAGCCTAAATGTGATCGATTTCACTATTATTCGCCTTGGTTGGGTAAGTGGACTTGAGATTTGATGGTTGATTCGGTTTCCTTAAAATTTCTTCTTTAATCTCTAAGCTTTCTTCCTCTTTTTCTCTGGTTTAATGGCCGGCCTTAGCTCCTCTCTTTTGATTGTATTAATGTTATGTAAAAATGGGAATGATATGCGAGGGAGGTGTTTAAGAAATAATAAGTGGATCAACCTATTTTGCCGCTCTCATATATTCTCTATTTTATTAATTTATAAAACAATCTTAATAACTAATTAGTTAGTTGATTATTCATGGCCTGACCATGTTGATTATTAGATCTCAATTCCCTTATCACACTACACATTGCATTACCCTATTTAATTCACCTAATTAAATCCCATGAGTAGTGTTAATTAAATTAGGGGTGTTACACCATTTGTCTATGGATGATATGTTGTAATAAAATTCAGCTTCGTTCCTAATGCTTCCTGAAAACTTTTCCAAAACCTTCTAGTGAACAGAGGATCGCTGTCCCAAACTATGGAGCTGGGGACTCCATGAAGTCTCACTACTTCCTTTATGTACAAATTAGCTAAACATGGCGTAGTTCGGTTTGACTTTACCGATACAAAGCACACCAACTTAGTCAACCGATCCACCACGACCCAAATGTTATCGTATCCATTTCTAGACCATCGTGACCCATCCATGAAACCCATCCACACCTGAACCCATTTCCATTGAGGGATTTCTAACGGCTATAAATGACCATTGGGTTTCTGATTGTAGCTACCCATGTTTTACGTATCAGAAGGATCGTAAAATATTTTTATTTCATTCATATGAGGTTCTATGACTATAAGATTTTGGAAAGTGACCCGTAGGGGCATTTTCCACATATATGATTTTGGTAGAATTTCTATATGACCATTTTGACCTTGAAAATCTTGTTTAGACTTCCACTACTTTTGGATAATGGCTTTCTACTCCACAGAGTTGTCATGATGGAAAAATCGACTTGTCATTTGAAACTTATTACAGTTTTAATTTTTGTTTGTTACTGGCCGGTTTTAATGGGTAATTAACTAAGCTCGTGTTTAGTCCCACTAACCCACTTTGAAATTTATGCTAATAGGAGGCTGCGGGGTCGACCTAAGTCATTTCCTTCTACCCCAAAATAGATCCAAAACTCTATTAGCTCTAATTTCATCAAAAATCGTATCTTTTCCTTACTAACCTTAGCCAAATCATTGATTAGAGAGGGAATTAGCATATAAAAGCTAGAGATCATCATTTTCATTGATTTCGGTCCTTTTTCTCTATTGTCTACTTCAGATCTAAGAAAGAAATTGGGTATTTTAGGTACTTGGTGTGTGGTCTTGGCCTCTCATTCATCTATCCTTATTTATATAGTTAAATGACTTGTTTTCAACATGACTTTGAAAGGGTTTTCTAACTTTAACCACTTATCCATATATGCTTATTACTAGAAATTGGAGATTTTGAAATGGGTTTTAAAAGGGGTTTTTGTAATCTATTTACTCATGTCCACATGCTAGTGTAAATTCCATCGTTCATATGCATATGTTAATGTAAAACTTAGATTCAAAGTAAAACTAGTTTAATTATCACATTCTCATATATTGGTTGTATGGATGGATGTATATGCATGTTATTCTATGATTGTATGTTATGCTTTATTGTTGTTTACAAGTGTTTTGGATGTTGGTTAGATAAGTTGAAAAATTGGGCAAATCAGAGGCAAAAATAGTCAAAATTGGATGAAACTTGGGAGGCAAATTCCAGAGCATAGGAAGATCTTGTGGTCCAAATTGCAACTCCAAAAATAGCTTAGGAGGAAGATGGCGGAGTTATTGAAGGTTTAATGGGGCAAAAGTGAAGGCGATTGCACATGAGAAACTGAGGAGAGTATGAGGGCCACACATACAGATTTCTTCACATGGTAAGGCCCATCGTTTATCGTATTTAATTTTATTTTTGATATCATATACAGAAATTTAGTATCCCGCATGCTAGGATAGGTTTGCCTGAATTATTGGTTGCATAGTTTCTGTTTGATGACATACATGACTACTAGGCATGCGGGCTAACTATGATTAATTTTATATGTTTCATTAGGGATTTTGAGAGCGAAATTCCTAAAGAGGAGAAGAGTGTAACGACCCGTATGATTCTAAGATTTTGAAAAGTGACTCTTGTAGACATTTTCCACATCTATGATTTTTTGTTGAATTTCTATGTGATCATTTTGACCCTAAAAATCTTGTTTTGATTATATCTTTTGATAATAGCCGAATTATGGTCTTAAATCACCTCCGTTGCTTTGGGATGATGGTTTCCCATTTTATATAGTAGTCATAACGGAAAAACTGAGTTATCGTTTGAAAGTTATTGCAGCTTTAAGTTCTGCTTGCTACTGGCCAGTTTTACTATGTAATTAACTAATCCCGTGCTTAGGTCCACTAACCCACTTCAAAATTTGTGCTAATTGAAGGCTGTAGAATTTGACCTAAGTCATTTCCTTCTTCCCTAAAATAGATCCAAACATCCATTAGCCATAATTTGATAAAAATAACATCTTTTCCATACTAATGTTAGCCAAATCATTGATTTGAGAGGAGATTAGCATATAGAAGCTAGAGATTATCATTTTTATATATTTTGGACCTTCTTCCTTGCCATCCACTTTAGATCTAAGGAAAAAATTGGATATTTTAGGTATTTGGTGAGTGGTTCTTGGTCTCTACTCATTTATACTAATTTATATAGCTACAAGATTTGTTTTTAACATGACTTTGATCTAAAAAGTGTTTTCTAACTTTAACCACTTATACATATATGCTTGTGACCAGAAACTGGAGAGTTAGAAATCGATTTTAAAATTGGTTTTGTAATCTGTTAACTCATGTCCACATGCTAGTGTAATTTCCATCATTCATATGCATATTCTAATGTAAAACTTAGATTTAGAGTAAAACTAATTTAATTATCACATCCTCTTGTATTGGTTGTATGAGTGGATGTACATGCATGCTATTCTATAATTGTCTGTTATGCTTTGATGTTGTTTGCTAGTGCTTTGGATATTAGATAGTAAGTTGGGAAATTGGGCAAATCGGAGGCAAAATTGGTCGGAATTGGGTGAAACTTTGGAGACAGATTCTAGAGCATGGGAAGAGCTCATGGTCTAAATCGTAACTCCAAATTCTCTAAGCACGGAAGTTTGTACCGACTTGAGACGCCGGCATTGAGCTCTCTATGTTGGTCCATGCCGGTAGTGGCGTTGAGGGAGAGATGTTAGATAGTAGAGATCGCGTAATGTGATGGATTGGAGATTGGCGAAGTGCTTGAGGATATGACGACTTATATCTATGATTCGAAGTACTATGCTTTGAAGACATGACACCTTGATTTGGAGCAGAGAGGTCAGGGTCAAAGCATATGGGCAACAACCACTAGAAGCATGGAATGGGATAAGAAGAGACTTGGCCACTAGTTGGCCAAGTATAGAGGTCGGTACCAAGCTCTTCTGCTTGGTCCTATGGGGAGGGAACTTCTAGGGATTGGTACAGGGGTTCGATAGGTCGTGCTGGAGATGTTGGCCTATTCGTATGATGACTGATAGCGATGTAATAGGATGATTAAAGTTAGAGTCTTCGAATGTTTACTTTATGTTGAATGGTGTTAAGTTTTGAAGAAGACAGCTCGATGTAGAAAGGAGTCATAGAATGTGGAATATAGAATAGTTCCTCGAAGGTGACAACTTGATGTTGAAAGGAGTCGCTGAGTGGGGGAATGTAAAATCATTCCTCCAAGATAATGGAAGCTAGTTGGAGCAAAGAAAAGGGCTTGGATACATGTACTAAAGTACAGTTGATCCTTGGAGTGTTCTTTGTTGTACTCAAAGCTGGGGTATCGTGAGAACACTTGTGGGTATGTTGAATATTACCCCGGATCATTTGAATGGATTTGTGTACCCTGGACCGGCAGAATGTGACTAGTATCAGCTTCAAGAAAAAGAAAGTACACTAAAAACCATGATTTCCACTAGTCTCTGGTAGTTAAATGGTCGTACGAGTTATTATATATCCCGAGTAAATAGAGTGATACCAAGGATTGTTTGATTGATGCTATGGTTGCTTTGATTTCTCTTTCCACAGTCTATCACTCTAGGGTAGTCATTGAAGATAGGTACTTGAGATAGGGATACCTGGACATCTGTTATCATACTTCGTTGTATTACTCCTTAATGGTACTTAGAGTAGCATGTTATGTTATTATGTGCTAACTCTATAGTTACAGGGTCATGTCAGATATGATTCGTATAACTTTGTTCCTTACTATGTCGATTTGTATAATATCTTGATACACACTTACCACTCACCCAGACTGTTGTCCGACCCAGGGTTTTATGCTATACTTCTTATTATTTTGGGTGCTCATAAATGAGCATACTAGATAGCAGCCTAAATGCGATGTAGTTGTTGTGCAGAAGACGAACTGGAGAGAGCTATCTCATATTATATATGGATTTCCATGCTTATTCCACTTTGCGACACTTTGCAGCCTTGGTAGTGCTTGCTTATTATTATTATTTCTATGAGACAGTTAAATGAGTCTACTTCCATTGCATAAACTCTATTTCATAATGTATAACTTTGTGTATCTGTAATCTGATATTTGGATAACATAGTTATTACCGTCTCTTCTATTTCATATCTGTGATATTATATTTTATTTCAGATATACTAAAGATTCTGTGATGTTCTATTTCATTTTAGAACTTGATGATTGCTCTACATCGATTAGCACGATAGCAGCGCACTAACTTATGTATATTGGTTGTCGGCGACATAGGGTGGTCGTCCCACTGATGCTGCTCCTTTACTAACTGGCATGCAATGCTATGACAACCCGTAAATCCATACCCTTTGAATCGACAATAAACCACACAAGTTGATCCAAAAAGCATAGACCAACGGAAAGTTAGGAGAAAGAAAAGAAGAGAGAAGAAGAGAAGAGAAGAAAGAGAGAAGATAGAACCAAACAGAACTATACAGAATCTCACATCGCAATGGAAAACATATAATATCATATCAATGATCTTTACAAAATAGAAACTGTATATACATACATCAATCAGAGTTCAACAATCAATCACAAATTGTCAGCCTGGACAGTTATAATAACCTGTCCTCACAATTGCTGATAATATAAACAACTAAGCAACAATGCAGCGGATAATCAAGCAAAACATGTACGTGTATACGGAATGGAGATCTCCAGCTCTTCTGCTGAAACTCCAAAAGCATCAAATCTTGACCTACAAATATACTCGGTCTGACCCGAGCATTGAAAGGGAAGAACGTCCGGATCAGTCTGGTAAACCAGCATGAGAAACACACTCAATTGAATTTATTAAATTACCAAAACTTTCCCTTTATCAAAATGAAAGTATCTCGTAAAGCACGCCCACACATAAACACGGACATGTTTTTACCTTACGATAACTAAAACATTTCTTTCATATCAAATCCTCTTATATTATACTAGTGTATAGTATATACAAATAATATTAATCATAGTCGAAATGGTTACCCATATAGCATTTCGAGGCCATTCATTATGCCTTTACAAACAAAATTGCAGCTCGTAGCGGGGTTTGGATTTCCATACAAATGACCAGGTGAAGGGACTACCTTCCGAAAGGGTACACCTCTAGATGGATGTCACGAGGCATAGAACATCTGCCCTCTACCAACACAAGACTGGCCCACCTCTGTAACTAGATGGTACCGAATATGTCATCCTCCGATCATTACCGACCTTTATCGAGGGCCCTCTAGCATACAAACCACGATAATCAGATACACGATGTCATAGCATGTAAAGATATATCTAGAATAGGATGATCATATCCTACTTGGGAATGACCCACTTATCCTTGCCACATCTAACCCTGTTTTGGTCATTTTCGATTGATGAGGCCAGAGGTAACGGTTACCTTTCACAAAGCACAATCACGTCACTTGGAATGTCATATAGCCATTTCCGTTGATAGCTAATTGCGTTCCACAAAAATACAAGCCTTAAGTTCATACGTCTCAAGGAGGGTGTTAAGCTAAGAGAAGTTGCCTTCTCCGCCACCACTGATGTACGTTTGTAAAAACCAATGTACGTAATCATTAGAAATGCAGTGTCAGACAAACATCCATACAAGTTGTCCAGGAATAGGACAAACCAAAGATACTTTCCTACCACATCCTATTGGGAAATCCCTAGATTAGTAGCGAATAGTCCTTGCATTGGATACTTCATAATGTAGAGACCACTGCTACTATATGCATATTGGGATTTTAACCCCAAACAATCAATAAGAAGTCCCCCACTATGAAAATCTTGAAATCAATATCATCACAAGCAACCTGCACAATCATCGCATATACGTTGGTCTGAAGTGGTTTTCAGATAAATCTTATCCCGGTCTCTTCGCACCAACAACGCAAAAGCGTTTCTCAACTTCACACAGAAACTAAGTCTCATAGACTTATCACGTCTCCAACTTTCAAATTGCTATACTTCAAGCCAAGAAGGAATCTCAATAGATTAAAGTAATACTCCACACTATACGAATCAACATCCTCAACACAAACGATAATCAAGCCTACAAAGAAGGCTACGTTCTAAGTGTACGACTAAATAGTTCCCACATCAAGTCGAGGAACTAAAATTTGGCCAATTTGATAGTCGGTTATTTAACTATCAAAGCAAACAAACAAATATTTGGCACCATATGCAATCACTAGGCCCTCTTAATTAATCTTTTATTAATTAAATCATTTGCCAAATATTCACTTCAAATTATCTTTAAAAAGATATAGTCTCAAAACATTTCAATATTGGAAATCATTTCCATATACTCATTTAATAATAAGTAATTCACAATTCAATTTATTTTCAACATTTAAAAAATATTCAATATACTTAAATCACGATTAAGTATACACTTTACTCTTTAAGAAAAGAATCTTTTAAACATCTTTATTTTGGGTCAAAACGAATGTTGCGTGAAACATCGTTACAACAACCCAAAATCACTAGTATAGGGATTCAAAAATAAGATAGTCAAATAAATCCCATATACTATACAAAACATTTCCTTTTGAAAATCATTTACTATAACAACAGTGCTATAGTCCATCATTTCCTTACTTCTCCAAAAAGTGTACTTCAACAATGAATGTTGAATCTAAGGTTTCGATACTTAACACATTTTAAAACATCTTCAAACCATTTAACTCCATTTAAAAATATTCACTTTCCAAAACATTTATTAAAAGATTATTCACTATCCAAAATCGTGGATATAGTTCTCTAACCAAATTCAAAATTTCTACACATTTATCAAAGGATAATCCACTGTCCAAAATCGTGGATATATCTCCTTTAATAAACTTCTATATTTAACTTAACAAATTCAATTGATTTCACATTTATAAAACAATGTTTATAAATCCACATTTCTATTTTTATAAAAACTTCAATATATAAAATCCCTTAATTATCACATTCAATTTAAATCTCATTTACATTTAAAAATCCAATTTATAAGTCAATTTGCTTATCAATCATTTATTTACAAATTCATTCTTTTTACAACTTCACAACTTCATAAATCTTTAAATCTTATTTACTTATAAGATTCATTTATCCTACATTTTAACACTTATAAAACTCATTTATAATTCCATTATTCCGATTTATAAAAATCCAATTTTTATAAATCTTATTTGTAAACCGTTTGTAATAAATTCAAAAATCTCAAATTATACTATTTTACAAAATAGTTAACTCTATATTCCAAAAATCACCTTTTGACTATATTTTACAAAAATCAAAATTTTTATAACAATAAAAATTATCACATTTATTTACCTAAATAAATTCATTTCTTAACAATTCAAAATTATATATTTTCAAAATCACTTGAAAATCCTTTTTAAATTTGGAAATCATCACTTTAACATTTTATAATTCCAAAAATAGGCCTAATGCTGCAAAAACACTAAATACATCAATCACGACATCTAAAACATCATATATCATATGATAACAGAATATATAACAATATCTGTAAATAAATCAATACTAGTGAGGAATTCAGCTGGATCCCTCCAACCTGTCACTTGCAACAAATATACATATTAGAATATGTGTACAATGTTCGCTTCAAGGCAGACGCGCGTACAAAGGGTCATCCGCTCATACACGGGAACGTATAGGGTCATCTGCTCCACTAGGCAGGTATATATCCAAATACTAATTAATATATAGATAATATATCATATATAATCCAAACAATCATCAATCATCATATAATAAATTATTTCTCACTTATATAAAAATATCTGTGAGGCAGAAAGAGTGAATTGTACTCACATTGCTTGTAGTCGTCGCGATAGCGATTTATTCCGATCAAAATTAAACAAACCTTTAATTTCAACCAAAATCTCCACTATCTCAAATAAACCCCAATCCATCTCCATAATGTAATGCTTGTCAATACGGACCCAATGCAATTTGTTTCGTCAATTTTCGACCTCATATGACAAAGATACGACGTTTTAAAGTTTAAACGAATTTAATATATAAATATTTACAATTTCTTCTTAATTTTATTAACCTTTTTTATTCACGGCCATTTGATTTTGCTACTTCAGATCTAGACCACCCCGCCCTTCTTCTTCATCATTCACACAACTTCTAGGGTTTAGAAACCCATAGCCGCCCAATTTTCAACGAATTATACTCCTTCCTCGACGACATCTACAACGATCAACCACCACCGCTTCGAAGCTTGACCACGCCTCTACCATCAACCGCGACGACGTGGAACTCAGTTACACCAAAATCGAGATAAACGCCCCCAAACGCGTGATGAACGCGGGCCTGTAGCTGGTGATTGGCTTCGTCAAAGACGATCTCCACCGTTGAAGTTGTTCATCCCGTCGCGCTCTAGAGTTTCGTAGTTGATGGTTTCTGATAAAAGTGGATGGATTGGAAGAGAACGAGGGAGGAAGCACACGAAATTCTGGCCATTAGTTTTAAAGGTGGCGGCTATCCCTAGAGGATTAGGTTTTTGTGAAAAATGAAAGAAATCAGGGGCTTTTATAGAAAATTTCGAAACATTATTCACCCGAAAATTTTTCAAACTCGAAACGAAACGTGTTGCCTGGCGTTTATAATGTTTTACCCCAATTTCGAACACAATGGAACATATATCGGAAGCCAATTCAATCGTATTTGGAAGATAAGTTTTCAAATCGAATTATTTAAATGTAAAATTTACTTAAAAAGATTTCTACGCGTTTTAGCTTGCTTCGGAAAAACCGTAAATCCAATTGACACGAAATTTAAAATCATACGATAATATAATATTACGGATCCAATGAAACTGGTTTCGTCAAAATCGAGACTATTTGAAAAATGGCTATTTTTGCTCGTCAATTAAATATTAAAATATTCAATTTTCAATTATTTTCACAATTTCAAACATTAAATTATCGATTTAATTATCCAATTAAATCACTATATTCATAATATAATTTATTCATCTTATAAACTTAACTTTTAAATATTTAAAATTAATTAAATATACGAATTTCAAATGACTTAAATTCTGGGTCGTTACACATGCACTCCTTAACAAACTTTCCAATATCATTTTTCATACCTTCCCAGTAGTAGAGTCGCTTCATATCCATGTACGTTTTGCTACCATCTGGGTGTATGGTGTATAGCGACCTATGGCAGTCTTCCAATACTTCTCCATGGAGATCAACATCTGGTATTACTAACATGTTCCTTCTCTATAAGTATCTAAGGAAGTTTAGAGAATAATTTGCTAAGTCTTCATCTTCATCTCTAGATTCCAATCTCTGAATGAGTGTTAAAGCAATCAGATCATTCTTCTGTGCTTCTGTGATCCGATCAATCAGAAATGATATTGCTACTAAGCTAGCCATTACACTTCTAAACCAACCATAGAGTGTCTGTCTCAAATATTGCACATAGATAATGTCTCATGATCCTTTCCCTTAGCTATCATCATTAAAACTACAACTTGATGCTTCCTAGTCAAAGAATCAGCAACTCAATTGCCTTTACTTGGTGTATACCAGATCTCAAATTCATAATCTACTAAAAATTCTAACCATCATTGTTGTCTCACATTAAGATTTTTCTATGTAGATAGATACATTGGCATGTAATGATCTATGTATAGCACAAATCGTTCTCCAAGCAAGTAGTTTTGCTAAATTTCAACGTGAACGCTATAGCTGCTAATTCCAAGTCTGGTGTAGCATATCTAGCTTCATTAGGTCTTAACTGCCTCGATGCATATGCTATAACTCTTCCCTTCTGCATCGGTACTGCACCTAAGCTATAACCACAAGCATCTGTACATACTACTAAATCTTGGTTGCCTTTAGGTATTATCAGCATAGGTGCATTCGTTAGTTGCTCCTTTAACTTCTTGTAGGCTTCCTCACACTTATCTAGTCTATATAAACTTTACTCCTTTTTTAGTATGGTTGGTCAGTGGCTATAATTTCTTCAAGAAGTCCTTGATAAATCACTGATAATAGTCGGCCATTCCCAAGAAACTTCTGATCTCTAATATTGTCTCCAGCATTTTCTATTTTTGTACCGCTTCAACCTTCGTTGGGTCTACCGAGATACGCTCTTCAGAAACAATATGGCCTAAGAATTTTACTTTCCTCTGCCAAAAGTGACATTCACATAACTTAGCTTTTAACTTATTCTGCCTTATACTATCTAACATTATACTAAAGTGCTTCTTATGCTCCTCCTCAGACTTAGAGTATACCAAAATATCTTCAATGAATACTAGGACGAACTTATCCAAAAAGTTGTTGAAGACCCTGTCACTTAGATCCATAAAATAGGTAAGAGTGTTCGTCAAACCAAATGGCAACACTAGCCATTCATATGAGCCATAACTGGTTCTAAATGTTGTTAAAGGAATGTTGTATTCAGCAATTCTAAGTTGATGGATTCCCGTAGCTATGTACAATTGTGAAAAGATCTTGGGTCCATTCAGTTGATAGAACATGTCATTGATCCTAGGAAGAGGATATTTATTTTTAATAGTCATCTCATTTAGTTTTCTATAGTCAATGCACAGCCTGAGAGATCCATTCGATTTCTTCACAAATACAACTACAGTTCCCCAGGGTGAACTGCTCGATCTGATAAAATGCTTTGAATCCAGTTTAGAAAGCTGCTTCTTAAGCTCCTTGTTGTCTTTTGTAGACATTCTACTCGGAAGTAGACTCACTGGTTGAGATTTGGGAACAAGGTCTATTCAGAACTCTATAGCTTGCTTAGGAGGTAAATTTATAATAGGTTTAAAGACCTCTGATATTCCTCAACCATTGGAATCCTGGCAATCTCATCTTCATCATGAGTTTCAATAGCAAAAAGAGATCCATTCAACTCTTAACTAACACTTCAAGAGCCATGCTAGCTCTTTCCTCAAAATTTGGATAGTTGGGAGTCACAATCCTTTGAGGACATAATAAATGTACCTCATAGCGGTTAAGCCAGTCCATCCCAAGGATAATTGCAAATCCTATGTATTCAAATACATTCAAATCAGTAGCAATTCAACATCTTTACACAACATCATGAGGGTTGCATATCCTCCAATATGATTTACAATCCTCAAAGATGTGACTAAACAAAACATATCAAGATTAAATTAATCCACTAATTCTTTTGATAAAATGAGTGTGATGCACCCATACCGAATAGAACTCTAATAGGATAATCTTTAAATAGAATCGTACATTCAAGAACTATAGGTGCCTTTCCTTTGACCCGAGAGGTATTCCCAACTGTCTCTATAACATTCAGCTCACTAGTCTTCTTCTTAACAGAGGGACAGGTGTAGCTAAGATATCCCACTGCTCCATAGATCCTACACCTGGGCTGGAACGATGCTTTCTTTAGTTTAGAACATTTGTGTAAAGGTTCCCTTTTACTCCACAATTTTACTCTGAAAGCTAGGTGTCTTGAAAGGAAATTTACGCTTATGTTCAACAGCTTACTTTCTCTTGGGCTCCTCCTCACTGGTTTCTTTCTCCAATTATTAAAGCCCCAATACTAAATCCACAAGCTTTTGGAAAACGAGTTCTAGCATGATTGTAAGGTTTTCCATAGAGATTTCTTCAGTCCATAAACAAACTTTTTATTCTTCTTCAGTGGTTTGTTAATGAGCTCAATGCCATACTTAGATAAGGTTTCAAATGCAGAAACATACTCGGCTATGGACATGTTATGCTGCTTCAATTCTATAAACTTACGAATCATAGCCACCTTCTCTACTAACAGAAGAAACTTCCTCTCAAATCAGTCTTGATATCATCCCAAGTCAGCTTTGTCTCATCCATCTCAACAACCAAAAGCTCATGCATATCCAGAGCTATTTCCTAAAGCTGGCTGGAAGTAAATTGGACCTTCTTCTAGTCAGTAATGCCTATATGTGCGAAGATGCATTCACATGTCTTCAACCAAACCTACACTCCTATCACACCCTTTATGCCATTGAAGGTTCTTCCTAGCATAATCACTTCACATCCTAGCGAGGTCAAATCGAGGAATTGGAGCAGCGGAAGCACACGACTGCTGGATCTTATCACTAAATCCATAAGCTGCTCTATAGTTATATAGACTCCTTCAGATTCACTAGACTGACCTAGGTAAACCACGACCAGAGCGGGGTCCTACCATCTCTCACTACAGTAGAGAAGTGAGATATAGGTTAAGATTATTCAAGAATAATAATATAATATAAAAT
The DNA here is from genome assembly GCA_030765085.1 of Allium cepa. NCBI lineage: Eukaryota > Viridiplantae > Streptophyta > Magnoliopsida > Asparagales > Amaryllidaceae > Allium > Allium cepa. Next base: position 21,018,396 of record CM060936.1, on the reverse strand, counting down.
AATTATAAATACGCATCTAGATGACTACACCCCATCATCATCATGTACACCTAGATAATATAAATGTTATCTACCCAATACCCAAGGGATAAGGTCTCCTAAGTCAATCTAGGCCAATGACTTGTGCCTCTTTATAATCTGTATCGTTCCAACCTACTCTGATACTAATTTGTAACACCCTCACCGTTATACCTATACCATCCAAGATGGCTACAAAGAAATACAATTGAGTTATATAGAGAATAAGGTGATATGGGGTATACACATAAATATTCCGTTCGATCAGCACCAATACATGTCTCAAATATCAATAACACATATCATAAATGTACACGATCTCGGTACAAAGCAATTAACATGTGTGCCTTTAGGATGAACAATACACAATCATAGATAATAATTATGTCAAAGAACACAGAGTCGAAATGCAGTAGAGAAAATATAATAGATAACATATATAATACATAGTCCAGCGCAACAAAATGAAAGTCTAGCCCGATAAACAAATACATCATCAACTACTACATAAATACATCAACGAGAAAACAAAATATATAGGGCATGTTTCATCCTATATCTACTACTAGCTTCTTCAAAAACCCTCCAAGCTCTACCTGCACTTGAAATCCCTCGAACTAACTCGAGTATTGTAAATAAATCATGGGTCAGACTATGCCTATAATAATATATTTAAGATAATATATGAGAATATAACTCAAGCATAGTCCATGGATATGTAAAGATCAATAGTCCAAAGATACCATATAACTTAATTTAATACAAAACAGACAATCATATCATAAATACATATCCTTATAAAGTATATAATTCAAATCTAGTGGTGATGGGAATTGACTGTACGATGGACAAAAAGACTCAAGCAGAGTGGTCTCATGGCAATTGGGTTGCACCACACATATCTATATTTAAATGTGGATATAGACAATATGTACTCATCGACCATTTAGTGTAGAACCGGACGGGAGACTAATAGCTACACCTCCTGCTCCAGGAGCCCAAGGCTACACCATTTGGATCCACTCTTATAGTCTTTAGTTACCTACCTGATATCATGACAATATCCACCTAATGTGCTCGTCGACATGAGAACTCTTAGTCATTACTCAGATCCTTCTCTTATGGTAACAATCTGCTTGCTTAGATGACAAACATGGCCAGAGCTACACTAACCTAAAGGCTACTCCACTATCCATCAATCATCTAAATAAAGTGCAATGGATTTGGGAAGTGACCCCATGATCAGGCCGCCAGGGTGGACTCTTGCCAATCTGGTTCCTGTTAACTCCTAATTATATCCCCAAACTACTTCATGATAGACAAGTAGATAATATCTATAAATATATCCATACATATTGGTACACCCAATAACCCGGCATCTATAAACATGCCCTACCCCGAGCTTATAAACTTGCTCCCCCCGAAGTATATGAACTTGCTTTTCCCGAGCATCACCTTACATAAGTATAAACCATATCCACAATCCCAACTATTAAGTGCCATCCACTTGCACTAAATAACCGAATAATTATCACAGTGGCGTCCTATACCACCGTGTCATACTAGTCCATATATTAAATGCCCATACACTACACTCAATCCACTCAATATCTCTATGTAAGAAGTTCAATAAATAACCCAAAAAATGGTCACTGAAAGTCCTGTACCAAATGGTATCACTAATCCATTTATTCAAATTCCTCATTATATAGAAATAATAACACATAAATAATAATCAAAGTAATTCAATTTGAAAACATAATAATTTTATTATTTGGAAGAATCACTATTTAATTATTTAATAGAAAATATAAAAAAATTCTTTATTAAATCAATGGCTTTAATTATACCTGAATACAAAATTCTAAATAAAACATTCTTCATAAAATTATATACTTACTTTATATAATTACTCAAATTTATTTCCAATGCAAATATAATTCATTTACTAGTAAAATATACACTTAAAACAAATTAGTGTAACACAAGACTCAAACCCTGGTGGGTTAGATGAAATGTATAAGCCTTTACCACCAAGCAACTTATACTTTTATGCAAAAGGTAGCATTATCGGTAGACATATAGCAGTCTACCGGTTAAAGCTTAGGGGGTCGACCTAAACCTACCACTGTAGCATATTCCAGTCGATCGTTTGATTGATTTTCAACCTCTAATCACCTCCTCCTTGCCGTTAACTCCTCCAAATCAATGCACAAGATAAATATATTTTTATTTATTTATTTATTTATTTTTATTTAATTTTATAATACTATTTTTAAACCAAGCAATCGGTTGCTGCAACCAGTTGCAACCAGGGTCGAACACTAGCGGTTGGCCGATAAGTTAATGGCGGTCGACCAGTCGTAGTCCCGAATTTGTGCATTCCAAACTAACTCTTCCCTCATTTTTGCCTTCTCCTTCCTCTACTAGGTGCATACAACATTGCACAATCATGTCAAATTTTAATCAATCCAAATATCAAGCAATGAACATGTAACATATAATATACAATCATGGAGGAAGGAGCAGTATATTAGTGTTTGGATTTGTATGCGGTATACAGATAAGTATCCAATTCTAGGTATTACAATATAATCAAAACAGACATAGTTAGTGAGTGAATTATCTTGATTGAAGAATCTTACTTATTCTTTAAAGCTTCTTCTTTCTACCTTTCTCTCCTTTACTGCTTCTCCTTTGCTCCTCACTATAAGTAGCTTCCTCCTCAAATCGATGAACAAACTCTAGATTTCTGGTTAGATATTTGGTGTGGAGATTGTCGAGAGACTATGGTTTTGTTTATCGAAATTTAGAGATTTTAATTTGAATTATCTGAGAGGTAGAGTTTAGGGGGAATGTTGATTTCCAAAGTGAACAAACAAAATAAAAGACTATGGATTTAGAAAAATCAGGAGACCTGAATTAGGGTTTGGGTTCTTAGGATTGAGTCATTTTGGGCCTTGATTCATTCATTTTCTTCTTCTTTTCTTTCTTTCTTTTCTCTTCTTTACTTCATGTAACTAATTTTAATCCAAGCCCGATTACAAAATCAGTTTTATCATTACTAAATTACTTTCTAACAAATCATTTCATTTAATTACAAAATTTAATTAACACTATATTCCAAATAATTAATTCATATTTTCATATTCCAAAATAGTTAAATAAATTATCAAATCATTATTCTTTTCAATACTGTATTTCTTATCTAATTTCTATATCATCACTATAATTTTATACCAATCCAAATCACAATTAATTCAATATTTATTTTTATCTAATTATTAATTAATTGCTTATAGACAGCGAGTTCTTACAAGGTAGCAACATTCTTGGTGGTCGATATATATGCATCGTGAATTCCTTGATTTCAATCCACGATATGGATTTGTAGCTTCACGCTGTCCATTTTTTTGCTCAAATAAATATATTACAATGTTACCTTATCATATGTATGAATGAAATTAATTAAATATAAGACCAAACAAATAAAAAAGAGAAACGTATATCAATAACGTGGAATTATCCTTACAAGGAAAACATGTATACATTTTCATATTTTAGGCAACGAATTTTAAAATTTAAACACAGGAAAAAAATCCATATCCTCATGAGAGAACGTATCGACGACCATCTCATACTAATTTCCACTCCCCGCACTGTCTGCAGCTGCACCACAATCACCTACACCACCATCCGTTACATCGTCACCCAATAGGTCGTCGCCCCCATACCCATTACGTTGTCGTCGATTACACCATCACCCTTACACCGCTAACCTCTGCAACATCAGCTACCACCATCTTCTACCCTGATCGATGAAGGGACTGGCCGGGTTGCAGTAGGTTAAATAGATGAATTTTAAAAAAAAATCCATTTGGATCTTTGTTGGACTAATGAAGTCTAATTGATTTTAGATCCAATCTAAAATTTATTTCTTATACATCTTATTTTATTTAATTTTCTTAAAGAAGTTGAAATATAATTTAAATCAAATATATTATCATGAGCATATCAAATATGCTCATATGTGCATAGTATTAATACAACTATGAACAATTTATGTATTTAGTGCGTACATTTATATGTGTTGGGATTTACACCACAATAGATAAAAAAATTCCATTTTTATATGATATCATTGTACATAGTTTTTCTTGAAATATATATATATATATAATAGTTATATATATGAATATATTAAAATTAATTTTGACTATTTTGTATGTTTTGGAACCTAAAATTAACAATTTGAAATCTTGAATTAAAATCTAAAATTAACAATTTGAAATCTTGAATTAACAATTTGAAATCTTGAATTAACAAAGGAAGGATTTAATATTAGATTTATGATTTTACACAAAAGTTCCTTTTATAAACTTTGAGTAGAAATAGATTACATTTGTACAATATGTGATCCATAGACTCATGAGCAGAAAGATTGAATAAATTATATATTAGAGGATCTATTACAAGTCTGTATCATGCATTTCGGAATTTCTAGGAAATGGCATCTATATTTGGTCGAGTTTATTTATAGTTACTAGACTAGCAATGGAATGGCATCTCTGAAGGCACTACATAGCCATCCGTGCAAATCACTATCATTTTGGGTCGAGATTGGAGATCGATTAGTACATGGGCCTGATATGATTCTGGAGGCAACTAAAAAGGCAATTGAGATTCGAAGAAGGATGAAAGAGGTGTAAGATATGTAGAAGAGCTATGTCGATCAACAATGTAGAGATTTGCAGTTCTCGGTTGGGGACTTTGTGTTTGAGAAATTCTCTCCGACGAAAAATGTAGTGTGGTTTGAAAATGCAGGAAATTTAGTCCGTTAATATGTAGGACCTTTTTTGATATTTAAGAGGATTGGTAAATTTGCATACAGAGTCGGGTTAACTACTAGACTATCAAGTATGCATAATGTTTTCCACTATCCCATTTACAGAAATATGCATATGATCGATCTTCGATAGTAGAATGACATAGTAGGAGGACCTTAAGATCGATCCAAATCTGACCATATATAGGCGACATATTTGTATAGTCAATCGAGACAACAAGCAACTATATTGAAAGGTCATTATGTTTTTTTTAAGGTACGATGGAGCAATGTTGCAAGAGACTGTACTTGGTAAAGTGAAGATAGTGCCAGAGAATCTTATCTTCTAATGTGAGATTATCAGTTTTTTATATAGTACATCTTTTGTAGTGTCATCATCGCATGAGCTGAAATCACTTCGTCTATATCTTTACCTTATAAGTAATTTCATCGAATATGATACACACATACATATTCATTTATGCAGCTATCGATACTCTCAACTATATGTATTTATGTTTGAGTGTGATAATAATTTTGGGGATGAAATTCCTTTAAGCAGGGGTGGATGTAATGACCTATTATTTAATAGCATAGAAATTTGGATATTTAAATATTTGAATGATGAATTCTATTTCCATGGTACAAGTCTTTTTAAATATAAAAGATTATAGAAGACACAATTTCAAAAATTTGTACATTAATCAGTAGAGAAAAGAATACACGATAATGTGATCAAAAATTGCCTATTGATATATGATTTTAAACTTGTTTTATGTTGTCAAAAATTATTTTACATGCTTTAAAATAAATGCGTAGTAGTCACCATTGGACCAATAGGTGAATAAATCAAATAAATGCATAGTTGATAAGGGTGTTTACTATTGGACATAAGAGTGGTCGAATCAAACTTAGGCCATAGGGGTTAGCGAATAACCAAAGTATCTACCTTTGGATCATCTATAAATAGCCTAAGCCATGAAGAAGGAGACAAAGAATTTAAGTTAAATTATTCTCATAAAAAAAATTCTACTTAAACCACTTTCTACTTATCCAATGAAGCAGGACCTCTTTACAAAAGTTTGGAGAAAAGGAGCCAGAGTAGGGCTATTAAGAAAGGACGAGGGTAACTAGGAAGGAGGTGATATTTGCTTTCCTCTTGGACTTGGTAACAAAGTTCTAAGGGCTTAGGAGGTTTTGGACGAGCGACATAAGAGTTGGTGAACTCTTCAGATTGACATGTATAGATGTTTATTATCGCAAGTCCAACGATACCTGAATGGTTCTACATACTTTGTTAAAATTCACCGATGAACTATCATAAAAATGAACATGTGTATTTGATATACATGTGGAATGTCTATAATAAGTTCATAGAACATAAAACTAAAGTGGGTAATATAACGTGCAAAAGGAAAAAAAATTGATTTGATCGAATTGGAAAGTGTATTGGAAAAGGGTTTTCAAAAGTACTTAAAGTCGAATAAAATTCAACTTAAAAGTCGATCCTCCCTATGATAAATCATGATGCATCGACAAGGATTAATCAAACTTTTTTATACATAGTACAATTGGTGTTGAGTGAATTAGAGTAAACTTCTTTCTATAATGACTTATACTTAAGTGTATGCTCATAAGGTTAAATTTTGTCGATCCGAAGAATATTTACAAGATCATGCAAGATAAGAGTTGATAACAAACTCTTGCATCTCCTAGGTCAAGGGGTTAGTAGGTTGTGGGTGTCAAAATACTGCACGTAAAACTTTTCGTGAGGGATCTCGTGTGGACCACCCCAAATGATTTTGGGACTGACCAATATTGATTGATCAATTTATGTTATGAAAGTTAGTTTCGTATACCAAATCATTTATATATACATATACGTATGCATGCATGCATAGATACATACATATAGGCTATTCATAAAATGTTTATGAATATATATTACATTGCACTAAGAAACAATATTATTTCAAGAAACACCAACTTCATAAGGATGAAATTTCTTTTAGAAATTATTGGAAGTAAAATGGATTTGGATACAATCCAATGATAAAACCAATTATAAGGGATGAAATGAAAACAATCAAACCCAATCAGACATAATCATGTATTGTTTTCATACGGACACGATTGTTTATGAACTATGTATTTATATTGTTGTTCATTGTATGTACATGATGTTGTATGGATTGTGTATGAGATTGTCTAGATATAAATTGGGTTTTGTGTTGTATTGATTCTTTATGGCGTTTTTACCTTTTTCTACAAATTTTTGTTATTTTACGTATATTTGGATAATTACTGTGTTCGTATGGTGTTATATTTACTTGTTTGGCATTTCCAGAATAGATGATTTGGTGTTGTGGACAAAAGGGTAGAAAAGCAGCAGAAATGGGGCAAAAATTGCTTTTAGGCAAGTCGTCAAAAAATTCAAAAATTACATTTTTAACAGGGCATCTACAAGTCGTCAAAAACTATTTAATTGGCAATTCGTTGGAAAAAATATCATAAACGAGTCATCGGCATAGATTTTGCTATAAAGGTTTTATTGACGACCAAACTATCATCGATAAAGTGTTTATCGATGGCACTTCGTCATCGGTCACTCTGTCGTCAGTGAAACACTAAGTTTCTTATAGCGCTAGACGTTTCTCCTTCATAACAACTATCCCTATTTTGATGCTTCTCTTGCACATTGATTCTGTTGATAAATTTATTGTTCTCTTTTGGAAAAGGATTAGGTTATTGAAAGATCCATCAGAACAATGACTTAGCCCTTCAAGGATTATTGTGGGAGACCCCAAAGAGGATATAACTAGAATTATATCAAGGATTTGGAAGAATCACCATTATAATGTCTCGGACTTTTAGTTATTATTACTAACAGTAGTGAATGTGGAAGATCATGAGAGTAAATTTTACACAAACCACGCACTTCAGATAAGACACATATATAAATTGTGTAATTCCACTATAGTATCTCTTTTATACTCTTATGAATGTATGCCTTATGGATACTTCTTGGGGATTTTCAACATATGATCGCTTAATGATGCTTTTTCCCCTCAGGTCAGTCCACTATAGTTTAAAAATATATTCGAATAATTATGCTTTTACTCATGCACACAAATATATATATATATATATGTATGTATGTATGTATGTTTACGTATATACGTAAATGTATGTATGTACGTATGTATGCATGCATTATGTATATATATATACGTATGTTTATCACTAGACACAAATGTCGTATATGTAAATTCTTCCTTGAATATTCATTAGTATGTTGATACACATAACATATATGAAAGAATTTTTTTTATAAAACTAAAGGATTAGTTAAATTTTAATTAAAAACTTCAAAATAAACAAAAATATATACTAAATATGATTTAATAAGTAGTTTTATGCGACACTAATAAAAGGTTTCTCTTCTTCTTTTGATATTCAACCTTGTAACCCACTTGGTGCAGCACCTAATCTAACTAAGATAAAATCTTATTTCAAGGCCATACGAGTTAAAATTTAGGCTTAAGGATATGTGTGTTTCATTAACCCTAGATAAAAACTACATCGCCTCAACATTAAATAGTGACTTCAACTTGCAACCTCTTATCCCTATACCATTTTTGATTGTCGCCATTGTACCTCATTGTTTCTCCTCCCCTAGTCGTAGAATTTCACAACCATCACCATTTCCCAAACTTAACTGCAGCATACATCATCAAGAACCCTAGTTGTTACTTGATCTTGCTATCACACTACGATAATCCAAAAAATTAAGCAAAAAATTAAATAAATGAATTAAATAAAATATAACAAGGGCGAAAATAATTTTTTTGCTAACGTATTAATTTGGCAACGAAACTTACATTATTGCGTTGGTAGCGATTTTCTGGACAATTTTCGTACATAACACTTTAAAATCTAAGTTAGCATGGAGAAGTTACGAGCATTTTAAGATTTGAAAATGAAATAAACTAAATAAATCGTCAATTAAACTACTCCACCGGTCGACACCCTAGGGTGTGCCGCCCGATAGATAGTGGTTAACCGGTCCTCCATAGCGGTCCATCGTTTAATGTTGTTGAACGATGGATTTTAAGCAACAAACGAACTGGATTGACTGAAATATTTTACTTGGTGGCTACATTAGTTAGTAATGTACAGGATGTATCCCAATATTCCCCCAAGAAAGATCAATGCTCTATATTAACCTAAAATCCTTATAAATATACATCGAACCTAAACCTTATATTCACTTGAAAATCAGCCAGAACCCCCAAACTCTATCCAATTTATTTCTCCTCATTGAAAATAATTTTCTTTAATAAAAAAATAGCAATAAGAAATAAAAAAAAGTACAAGGAGATAGGAGCAAGGAAGGGGAATGCGATTGAGTATTGATTTTCGAATGGAGAATAGGTTTAAAGCTTGGATCTGAGGTAAGTAGGAACATTTTCATAAAATGATTATTTGTAGTTGACTTTAATTTACACTATCTAATCTAGGATGCTAGAACAAAATTTAAGAATTATATTGTTTAAATCTAAGTTGAATTTATAAATTAAATTGGTCTATACTGGTTAATAGACATATGTTATTCTAGGTTAAACTCGTTCTAATTAAATAGAAATTCCTCTAACTTGTCAAAATAACTTGGTTACATTAACGTTAACCTAGATTAGACTAATTTTGAAAATGGAAAAATATCACTTTGGGTTCACGAGAATTATAAAATCCAAAAACTGTAAGTGCAAGGTTTACTGTCGAAATCACATAACGAACAAAACTAATAATAAATCAAAAATTGAATAAACTATAATAAAAAAGCCTATATTTTACACAATGAGTGGTCGACCGCACCACCTGAACGGTCAGTAGCAAGCGGTCGACCGCCCAGGGTATAATAGTTGGCCAGTAGGCGTTCTGAAGTGCGGAATAAACCTCAGCCCAAGGCCCAAGTTTTAAATTATTCTTAATTATTAATATTATATATATATATATATAAATGGGTGTTAGAATTAGTGAGGAAGCTAGTTCCCTATAAGATGATGCTAGGACGTTGCGGGTCTGGGGAGAGTCTCTTTACCCAATGGAGAGTTGATTACTCGACTGGGGTGATCCTATCATAAAGGACATTCCTAAGAGGTACATGGTCGACATGTACACTGACTTATGCTTGATGAAGTGTGTGGACCCCACATAAAGGAATTTCCTTGGTATGTATGGATACTAACACGATGTGATACTATGTAGTTGATGAAATCCAATGCGTGCAATAAGAGGCATAAACTACCATTGAGAGATGGACACGAATGAAAACAATGAGACATACTGGTGAGTCGGCATTACGGGCTCCACTCAATGTGCAATTAGGGTATGTCTAATTGTAGTTGTGGGAAGATTATTCCCATGTGAAAATTATAGGAAAATCTATGTGAGATAGTTACGCATAGTCGTAATAAGAGATGTAGTCCTATACGGAAAAGTTATAGCATAACCTTATATTGAGTAGCTCTTGTAGTTGTAATCTATCATTATTTATTGAGGTTCAATTCATTGTTTGATCCATGTAGGAGTCTGCATGAGTAGTTAGTGTAGGTGTGTATCATACAAAACCCTTAAGCAAGGGACCTTAGGATTACATGGATACTAGTAGAGTACCCTAGGTCGCATAGAGTAGAATTAAAGTCTATTGCTCAAAATCACTATATATTAAACATGTGCTCATTCACCGGACTTTGGTATTATCCTTCCTTTTCCTTTCCTTTCTCCACCATAAGAGGATAGGACAACAGGTGGTTGACTCGATTTCAGTACTCGGAGATGTGAGTCCATCACAGGAGTTGCCTATCCTTTTTTACTCTCCATGTAGATCCAGCCAAAGGTTTTTCTGAGTCTACAGTCTATCTTATCAGCATGTACTATTTTATCAGAATATAAGTTATATTTCTGTGTAGTCTACAATTGACTACGTGCTGTTTTCTAAGGCGGTGTGCTGATATATTTTCTAAGATGGTTATTTTCTATATTTATATTTTGTTCCTTCAGTTGTGAGTTCTAAAAGTGTAGTACATCTTAGATCATATCTGTTGATCCTTAGTTTCAGTAATATTATAATAACCCAATAACTCGTACTTCTTGGCACCGACACAAGTTCGAAAGTCATCCTAGACTTTGGGTCAGTGTGTCGAGAGGTGTGGGTTGTTGCATTTTGTATCAGCGCATAGATTTAAAAATTCCTTAGGGACTAGGGGCATATTGAGAGAACATAGTTGAATTTATTTTACAAAGATAAAGAATTTCCAACTGTTTTTTCAAAAAAAAATTCAAAATGGATTTTCAAAGTATGTATGTGTGTACGCACGCGTGTGCGTTTGTGTGCATGTCTAAATAAAAGTTTTCTAATATTTTTATATAAGTGCAATCTCTATCTTATTCTAGCCTACGCTATTTGTGGAAAGTTGCTAATATATTTCTAAAAATCACAGATAAAAGATGAGTGATCCCATAGGTTAAAGCTCAAGCGATACATCCAAGGTTCCAGGCTTGAACATCGCGATTTGGTTCGGTCAATGTGTTCAGGCAAAGGGACGGGTCAAGCTTAATTCCACTAGAGGACCCATGAAGAGAACGGCATATGCAGTTCCTACCCACCCACCAACTATCGATTTAGCCAAGTTATGTAAGGATATTCTAGCCTTGGAGGAAAACCATATGTGGGGACTGAATCGTATATGGATTCAAATATATGGATTCGTTCTTGTGAGAGAATTTCTGGGTTAATGGGTCTTGCTAATGAGTTGAGGAAGCAGCTAGCTACTTGGCAGTTACAGAGGGAGTCCCTGAGTTGGCGGGATGTAGTTGAGGCAGACACTGATGGTGGAGAGATCACTTGGTGGGAGTTTCAAAGATGTTTTGAGATGAAGTTTCTTTCGAGAGTAGAGGAAGGAATGCAATTGTAGAAGTTGATCCATTAGAAGTAAGGAGACACGTCAGTAAATGAGCATGTCAATCAGTTCAATGAGTTGGCTTGATTCGGGATAGAGTTAAGCAACAACCCACATAAAAGGCTCTAAGGATTTAGTGGAGATGGCCTTGTTGAATATCGTCTCCAAGGAGGAAGCAAAGGAAGAACCCAAGAATACCAATGGAAAAGCATAATAGAAGAATCAATGCAAGGGAGGATTTGGACCCAAGGGAAAGATCAAGAAGGAGAATATTCATTGTAGGATATATGGAAAGAAGAGACATTTTGCGTAGGAATGCAAGACAAACTGTTCAAAGGAAGAGTATTATAATTGTAATCAGGGCACATGAATCGGGAGTGTTCAACACCTTAGAAGACCTCTACCCAGATGGTGCAACTTATGCAATAAACGCGGTATCTAGCTCGAGTACGCCACTAGTTGTAGATAAGGGAAAGAAGATCATGATTGAAGGTGTGTTAACTCTATCCAGTTTATCTACTCGCACTTTATTTGATATGGGGGCATCACATTCTTTCATTTCTAGTAGACTTGTGGATGGATTACACTTACACATTATCATAGTTATGGACCTTGTAGTTGTGTCAAATTCTGTAAGAGGATATCTTATTTGTCTATGATATAAGGGGTTTGAAATTGTTCATTTTGGAGGTCGAGTTCGATTGCAATGCTTTTGTCTTAGGATTTTCAAGGTTTGGGTTGATATTTGGCATGGTTGGATGATGATGTATGAGGCTCTCCTAGATTGTGATAGAAAGGCTGTTAGGTTAAGTGTGTGTAATGGACATAGCTTAGAGGTATATTGTGATCCCCGAAGATAAGCTATGTTGAGATACCGATATGGTCTAATACCTATCACTTGACAAGCTAGATTCACTATTTGTAGTTAGAGATTACCTAAATTTCTTTACGAAGGTTACCAGTCTAAAGCGAGAGATCGAGTTTCGAATTTTCCTTGTGGAGAATGCCAGACCTACTACCTAACCTTTAAGACATATGGCTCCAAAGGAAAGATGTGAAGCAAGTAAACGAGCTATTGGAAAAGGGCTTCATTAGGAGATGCGTTTCATAATTGGGAGAACCAGTGGTCTTTGTCACAAAGAAGGATGGTTCTTTAATGTTGCGTCGATTTTAGGGACCTAAATAAACTAACAAAGAAGAATCAGTATCCACTGTCCCATACGGACCATCTCTTTGATCAGTTGGTTGGAACGATAGTGTTCTCACAACTTGTTTTGGCTATCAGATTCCACTGGTTGCATGCAGCTGAGGATAGTATTCAGAAGACTGCTTTACATAGACTCAGCGGACTTTATAAGTAGTCAGTCATGCCCTTCGAACTGACCAATGCACCTTCCTACTTTGTTGATCTGATGAGTCGAGTTTTCAAAGGGTTGCTTAACAAGTTCGTTTTGGTGTTTGTAGATGATATTTTGGTCTGTTTGAAATGCGAAGAGGAGCACAGGTTGCATCTAAAACTTCTCAACACACTCTGTGAGCATAAGCCGAAGGGGAAGTTTTCTAAGTGCAACTTTTGGCGAGAGGAGGCATGCTTTTTAGGACATGTTATCTCGGAAAGCGGTCTGGCAGCTAATCCCTGTAAAGTTACTGCAGTCCAGGATTGGCATATTCCAAAGAATGTCACAAAGGCGTGGAGTTTCCTTGGTCTGGTTTGCTACGAAAATTCGTTAAGGACTTCATGAAGGTCTCAGCCTCTCTAACGCGCCTCATAAGAAGAATTTAGTTTTCTCATAGGACAAGAAGTGTGAGGATGCTTTTCCTAAGCTGAAGAAGGCGTTGACTAGTGCACCTATTTTGATATTTTCCATTGGTACGAAGACATTCACAGTTTATACTGACGCTTGTGGTTCGGGGTTGGGAGCAGACTTAATGCAAGAAGAGTGGTGAGCTATGCTAGTCAATAGTCGAAGGTCCACAAGAAAAACTACCACACCCATGATCTTGATTTAGCATCTATGGTCTTTGCACTCAAGTCATGAAGGCATTATCTTTTAGGAAAGTGGTTTGATCCGTATACAGATCATAAGTCCTTGAATTATTTGTTCTTCCAGAAAGACGAATTTAAGGCCGCAAAGGTGGATGGAGTTTTTGACATCGTATGATTTCGGTATATCATATATCCAAGGCAAGGGTAATGTATTTGGCCGATGCCTTGAATAAAGAGCATGCGGTATTGAGGCCTTTGTTCTTAGAGTGGAAATGGCTGGAGCTCATTTCTACATTTGATTTTCGACCATTATCAGACATTACTCTAGGATTGTTAGCAGCTTAGGAAGTGCAGGCTACACTTATGGAATGTATTAAAACTAGCTAAAAGCAAGATATGGAGCTAGAAGATATTTTTGAGAAACTTGGTAGAGGAGAGCATTCGAGTCCTTTGAAGCATTATGCCATTGACTCGAAGGGTGGTTTCAAAGGGATGGTAGGTTATGTGTTCCTCTCAGTATGAATTTGAGAGATGCGATACTAGTTGAGTCTCATCGTTCTAGGATGACCATTCATCCTGGAGGAGACAAAATTTACCTTGACATGAAGAGAGTCTTCTATTCGTCGGAATGAAAAAGCATGTAGCAGAATATGTGATTGATGTATGACTTGCTAAAAGGTAAAGGCAGAGGAAAAGAAGCCGATAGGATTGTTCCAGACATTGGATAATTCTTCAGTTGAAGTGGAAGAGTATTTCTATGGACTTCATCGATGGTTTATTGAGGAGTGGGAGAGGGAATGAGAGCATTTGGGTCATAGTCGATCGGCTGACCAAATGCATTCATTTTATACTGGTTAGGAGTATGGAAATGGAGGCACCTTCAGCGATTCTATAAGAGACCTTAGGCACCAAGTTGAACATAAGCACCGCTTATCACTCCCAGATGAACAGACGTAAAGAGAGAGTAAATTGGGTATTAGAGGACTTACTTTGGATATGCATCTTGGATTTTGGAGGCTCATGACAGGATCACTTGCAAACAGTAGAATTTTCCTATAATAACAGCTATCATGCGATTTGAGATAGCACGAGGTGTTATACGGGAGACTTGGTAGATCACTGTCGTGTCGGTAGGATACTATAGATAGGATTTTACTTAAGTCGGACTTGGTGAGGGAGACATTGGAGAAAGTAGACTTGATCCATAAAGGAACGAAAATTGCATAGGATAGGCAGAAATCTCATGCTTGCGTACGGTGTTAGAGTTCGCAATGGACGACACGGTCTTTGTGAAAGACTCACCGCTTAGGCCGTTATGCGGTTTTGTAGTTTGAGAAAGCTAGCACTGAGATTTGTTGGACCTTTCTCGCTTATTGGTAGGATAAGCAAGTTGAAGTAATGAGTGGAGTTTCCTAAAAATTGGCGGGAGTACATGAAGTTTTCCATGTGATGCACTTGCAAAAGTGCTTGCATGATTCAGCTACTGTAGACGAGTGGAGTCAGCTAGTGGAGGTGTAGGTTAAGGTCCAATCGGAAGACGATCTAGCAGAGAGTACGGGGAGCCCGACGAGAAGATTCAACCTACCCACCCACTACCCTTTTCTGGTATGTTTTTTATTTCAGTCTATAAAGTATAGGTCACTCATGCATTAGGACTTAACTTGGTACACCCCTTTAGTGAGAGAACATTGGATGGTAGGAATGGTTGTAAATGTGCCATTAGGACATGTCGTGGATGATGGATTCTAGTGGATGTGTTATTTGAATTGTTTCTTTTACACATTTAGGAAAGCATATTCCCTAGATAGTACACACACTCACATTATCTCTTGTTATTTGTTTAAACTTGATGAGCACAATGCATATGGATGTTGCACATGAATTAAATGGTTGTGCATACATGTAGAGCTGCAGTTATATTTGCTTAGGATGTTGCATACATCTTGGGTACATGGCATAAGCACTTGCATGTTAGGAGGTTTACTAAATTAGAAGACCGCTTCTCTTTGCATTAGTATAGACTCACGTGCATTTCACGCTTGCATATGTACATACTGCATTAGAAATTTACCAAGAACAATTATTGCCCATGGATGACGGATGAATAGATGGTTGTAGCTATTGACTGTTACACATACAAGTTACATTTTTTCTTCCATTGAGATTTCGGGGATGAAACCCATTTAACTTGGGGAGAATGTAAAACCCTTAAAATTTAATAAAAAATTAAATTAAATATAACAAGGGCGAAAATAAAATTTTCACAAATATCCGAATTTGACTACGAAACTTGCACCATAGTGGTTTTTTGGACAATTAACATATATATCCATTTGAATTTAGATTTAGTATGGAGAAGTTATGAGAGTTTCAAAATTTTAAAATGAAATAAATTAAATAATAAAAATTTCCTTAATTAAACTACTTCATCGGTCAACATCCTAGGTTGTGCATGTCGTCATGTAGTGGTCGACCGGTCCTTCTAGCGGTCGACCTTTTGATGCTTCTAAACAATGGATTCTAAGCGACCAACAGACTGGACTGTCGGAATTATTTACTTTGTGGCTATGTTAGTAAGTAATGTACTAATTCACTAGATTTTTGTCTGAGCCACCCTTTTCCTTTGTTTTCCCCACCAAAGGAGGACAGGGTAGTAGGTGATTGGTCCAATTTCAGTACGCGAAGAGGCAAGCTCATCACTGGAGTTGCTTATCCTTTTATTTACTCTCCATGTAACTGTCTGTCTTATCGGTACTTAGTATTTTTTTAGACTATAGTTGTATTTCTATGTACTCTGTATTTGACTGTTTATTATTTTCCAAGACTGTGTTTTGAGATATTTTTCTATATTTTTATTTAGTCCTTCCACTGTAAGTTATGAAAGTGTAGTATATCTTAGATCATTTTAGTTTATCCTTAGTCGCTGTAATATTGTAAAAATTCGATAGCACGTACTTCTTGGTACCGACGCGAGTCTGAAAGTCATCCAAGGCTTTAGATCGGTGTGTAACACATGAATTATATGGCACAGTCATCCTTGATTATGAAGTTCTGTTCATATCAATCTCATTTTGTTGTCCTAGGACAAATGATAGGGAGATCCGTCCACTTAAATGGTTAAGGGGTGATCCCTGCTCGTATATGCTGTCTAAATATTTCCAAAAAGAACCAGAGTCGAGTTTACCGAATACTAGAGAATGTTAGTTCGAAGGGACTAGGTTTGGATAAGCATGAATAATCCAAAAACTACTTTGACATCTCAAGCATCATGTTGAAGACACCTTGAAGATAATGAAATCGAAGATGGAGCTCTTTGAAGTACAAGGGGCTACTTTCTACTAATCCTGAGGGTGATTCCAAAATGGATGTAGTGCCTTCCTTTTGTTCTTATCTTGAACAACTTGTATGGACGAATGCTAGCATTGCATTGTGCCTAGAAGGCCATATTAGCATTCCAAGTGGGAATTTCTAAAAGAGGAAAAAGGTAACCGTGGCTTCATAAGCCTTAAAAACCAGTAATGACTAAACCAAAAGGATTATGCTTCAGAGCTACGTGGTTCATTATCATTAGAGGCAGTCATTCTTTAATCTAAAATAAATATTTATGGATTTGGTATGCGCGAGGAAGTGGGACCATTGCTAGTGCACATTGTTTTGGAGCCTTAGTACAGGGGAATGATGTAATCTGGTTTTTCATGTTCAAGGGCTAGGCCAGCTCTGATTCGCAAGGGGCCCATGTGAGACCCTCAGTACATTTTCAAAACGTGTACTATGGCAAGTGGTACCTCAATAACCTTGTTATTGATGGAAATCCAATCTCCAATACAGATTTTTCTACATACCTATTATGTTGGAATTTAATGAATGTAATAATTTCGGTTATGACTAATATTTATTTTACCTTAGACATTATTATAATATTAGAAGATTTCCTATGAAATATTTTGGATATCATAAAATAAAAACCCATCTGTGTTTATGTGCGGCATGGTCTTACGAGATTCATTTATTTTATATCGTTCTTATGTCATTAAAATCCGTATGATGTGTGTTTCTTACGCTAATTTTACCGGACTGATCTGGATGTTATTTTCTTATAATAATTGGGTTAGCTCAAGCCTATTTTCTAGATTTAGCTTGGCATTTTGGTGCTTTCAAGGTATGAGCCAGATGCCTCCAGGGTGTACTTTGATATTTTGTGTTATCTTCCGCTGTTTTTCCTTGATGTATTTATCTGTAATTATAAGGACATGTTATTATAGCTGTTCAAGATGATGATAGGTTAGTGTTGTACTCTGTTTTATGTATGTATATTAAAGTCTCTTACTTTTTGTAAAGACTTGTTTAATATTATATATTATTCGTCATGCTTATATGAAATTATGTCTTCCTTCTTCTTTTCTTTTTTCCCAACAATTTTTCTTTCTGGCACTTGGATGATCGGTGCGTGAATACCGTGAATGATTGGTGTCAATTTTTGAGGATCGAAAAGACAGGTTGTTACAATGAAATGCTTGTGAACCTAAATTAATGTAAAGAGTAGGCGGTCTCCTAATCTCATCGACCACTTGTCATGCAAATTCTCATGCCATGATTCCAAAATGTTTGCAACAACCTAAGTAAATATACCTGCAAGTCTACGTGTATGCATAAATATTTAATCCATATGCATATTATTCAATAAGATAAACAATAATCAAGAGATTATGTGAGTGTGTATGTTCTACCTAGAGGATATACTATTCTAAATGTGTAAAAGAAACAATCCAAAGAATACATCCACTTGCATCCATCATTTATAACATGTCATAATGACACATTTGCAACCATTTCTACATCTAATAGTCTCTACCTAATCTAGAACCTAAATACAAATGTAATCTATTCTTTTCTAACTAAAATGGAAATGTACCAGAAATGAGTTCGGCATGGGTAGCTTAGACTTTCTCCTCGAGCTCCCATGCACTCTCAACTGGATCGCCTCCCTATTGGACTCTAACCATTTTAATTAGTTTATTATAGAGTTGATTTGTTCCATGAATACGGGTTGGTGGATGGAGAACAAGGAACTCGACTATCCTTTTTAACTTTTCCTAATTGATATGGCTCCACCACGATAACTACATCGCATAACTACTTCCACGAGTGTGACACCAAATAAACATTGTGAACTATCACAATCCTCCAAGAAGCCCCGCCTGACTAACTTTCGTACTCTATCCAAAATCGAAAAAAGTGCCCTATACTTACGGTGCTAACTTTACAAAACTACCAACCTAATACGTATCTAGTCCGCAAGATGTTCATATGGTCCATGTCATCATTGCAGACTATAACTCCATGTGTCTCCTGCTAGTATATACTTTATGCCTATCGCATGCAGCCCTTGTCCTTCTATGAATTGAATTATCTCTTTAAGTACTTCTAATTGGACCGTCCTTTTGACCGCCCTTATTAACCTTTATCATTGGCATAAATCTTCAATCCAATTTTATGTGCATCCGTAATCCTCTACAATCCTTACTACCAACTCAAATGATGTCAACTTACACCACGCTAAAAAATTTAAGCGTAAATATGCTCCCATGAAACTATAACCTTATGCAATTCTCAATGCACGTTCGTACTCTCTTAAATCATCCAGTGGTGTACATATTCACTTCATCTCTAAATGGTAAGGGAAGACACGGCAAAAGTGGATGGTGTCCTCTCCTTAGCAATTTCAACGTAAGCCTTTTTGCTACTTCTTCATTTTCACCCAAGGATATCCAAACTTGTGATTTCTTAAATATTGAAAATAGCAGATCTCCTTTTCTAATTTGATTCAGCTTAAGTCATCTCATTTTACTTTTGAAATGTCTCTTCGGTCTTTCAAAAATCATGGTACCTAGGTATCATGTTTCTAGTCTGTATGGATGTATGCTAAGTTCAAAATTAAGTACTCAAATGTCATGGTGGCAAAAATTTGGTCTATCTTCCCATTCAACCCTAGCAATTAAAGCCCTAAGATTAATTAAAGTTATAACCAATAATCATTTTAGTATTGATGATAATCACCTAAGTGGTACTCCGTTCGTGTGTGATTGTTATGCAACACAAACTAGGTATTATAAGTTAGTCTTCCATGAATTTCCTAAGGTAAATAGCCTTCTTCCAATCTGAGAGATGATTAAAAAGAATCTTTTTAATCCCCTCCACCAAATCTTACCAAAAGTTTCCTGATCTTATTTTCTATGAAAATCGCCTTCCCATTCTCAATGCGTGTAAAGTACAATGTCTTTTTCTTGACGGAAACCCAAATTCTTGAATTAATCGTTCCTTGCCCAATCTTGACTACAATTTTATCTATGATATCTTTTATGGTTTGAACTTCTAAAACTTTTACCATTTCTTAGTGTCCTTCCATAAATGAGACCTTTTTACCAAACATAACCTCTTATCACTTTGTTCCTATTATTTCATGGTTAGGACAACTCAACATAGAATGGTGCCTTGCCATTTCAATCCACCAGACAAAATGGCCAATGCTTTGGTTTATACTTACGGATTTCTGTCTTTGAATGCATTGGAATTATATCTCTCCCAAAAGAAAGGTTGGCGATGTAAATTTCTATTTCTCAACCAAAAGGAGAATTTGTGTTACGTTTGAAATTACAAGAAATTATCTTTTTCTAGTTAATGAAATAGACGGTATAAAATATGGTAAATATCTCTATTTTACACATCTCTTTCTTTTTGGTGTATTCCTTGCCATTTCAAATAATACATTTTTATTTATAAATTTGAAACTGATAATCTAATAGGAATTTACACTACAACCGTCTACATTCCATGAACTAAAATATTACCTAAATTCCACTGATTTACAGTGATAACTTAATTTACATTTTATTTGCTCCCATCATTTAAATCTACAAATTTGGAATTATCACATGATCTCTAAGTTTAAAGGACTACTACTACCCAATACTAAATTCAAGGACTACTACCATCTCATATTATTCAGATTCACATACATGCAATGTACAACCCGATAATCCCGAGATATACATAGGCATAAGTGGAACATATCTACTATGCTATAAATCCAATAACATATATAAAATATATACTTTCTCACTTTTGTCCACCTGGTACGCCTGTAGCCTTCAAGGGAACAACACTATACCGCTCCATTTAGATTGATTACTATAATTATGTAATCGCTACTTTATCATCTTAAGCATTATATAAGGATTGATGTAGACCTTAACTGGCCTTTTTTTACACTTCAGATCGATTTTTTTTACATCCCTAGCATTCTTTGATATAATAAAGAATCTTGACTTACTCGTTCCTTATTTGGAAATATGTTTACTCAAATCATAATTTCCAAACTTCCTCGCACAAATATTATACAGTTCAAATCATACTTAGGTAGAAAGGCAAAGGGTAGCATTCGCTCTTTACTATTACAATAAGTTCGACCAAATACTATATCCAACCAATTCAACTATTGATTGAAGAGATTACTAAATTCTCATGTTACTTCTTATCTCTGTCCCAACCATTTTAATGCTTCCAAATTCCATGGTCAATTTTATCCTACCGATCTGTTAATCCTACTCATCCAACTCCAAGCTATTTCCTTACTTTTTGTTCAAAATAGTCATAATATTTTCACTTTACCTTTTTAAATAAAAACCATTAATATTAACATCATTTCCACAAAACTAGTAAGTTTTTAAAACTGCAAAACTCGCCATTTATTTTTTAACAAACGTTTCCTTTTTACTAAGATCGTGACATTTTAATTAAATTATCAAAAATAGTTAAGCCTACCCTTGCAACACATACATAAAACACACCATTTTCAAAAAAAATTACAAATTAGAAATTTTCACAAAAGATTATTTTTAAAGAAAATGTGGTATATTTAACTTTAACTCATCAATAAAAGACATTTTCATATATTAATCAATTCTTATTTATAAAAGAAGTTGAAAAGTTAGATATTACATATTTCTAAATTTTTATTTTTCAAAAGTTCTTTTATTAAAAGGAAAGTATACATTGAGGGTATACCAATGTACCCAAAAAAAACAAATGCTTTAAAATAGTTATTGAAAAATTGTTTTTTACCAGATTCTATGATTTCTCCTTTTTAAATAAATTCCATAAAGTATGCTGATTATTTTACATAAAATCATACTCGCTTTTTTTCTACTTAAAATATCAAGCATACTATTTCTAATTTGAGACAATATTTTCGTTAGTTTATACTTAAACCGGAGTAGATAATTGTAACCTAACCACTTAAGTACATTTATACCTAATCATGTTTTAAGTGGATAATGTTTCTTCCCTTCTTTCCAAAGATGATTAACTCAAGTTTATTTCCCAATATAGTGTTCTACTTAAATATGAAAATAGTCTGTCCTTACCTTTAAGTAAATAGGAGTCCTTGCAACCTTTACCGATATGTGAATAGGGCTTCTACTTTAACTGGAGAATTTGCCTTAAGTTTTTAAAGTCCTTTTTCATGTTTCCTTTATCTTATCAACATCATATTCTTGTTATATGAGTCTCAGGTACTAATATACTTCACTCACTCTTAAGTCAATTATTTATTTACTACTTCTAGTTGGTATAGAAAACCTCAATTAGCATTTCTTTATGGGGGTAAATCATAATATACATGAAAGGTTATTTTTTCATCTCATTCTTATAGCCGTAATATTATTCTAACCCACAATTGTTTGTTTACATAATAGGTTGTTGTGCATTAATACACATACTAGAAAATTATAATTATGCTCCTTTGGTTCGGTTAGGCTCATCTTGTCTTCTCGCTGGTAGATATCGACGGAACCACATAGGGATGTTCATATTCGGAATTTTAGCTTCTTTACCAGAGTTATTTCCCCTAAAAATTACTCATTCTCACTGTCTATGATTTGGATTATTTTCAACTTTCCCATAGATAATATTAATATAGGTAATTGATTATAATGTAATAACTCTTTGAAAACTATAATTATGTATCTATATCTATTCTCTTTCAAAACACTTTAAATACTTATTGGAAAACCTTTGGAAAAACTTTTTCAAGTACATCCCTCTACGTGCCTAATTCCAGGGAATTATGGACCTAGGCTCTAATACCGACTGTAACAACCCATACTTTCTGATACCCTGATGCGAAGTCTAAGGTCATTTTTGAACTCGCATTATGCCGAGAAATATAAGCTATTGAGTTTTTATATCATTTTAGAGTATGATTATATGGGTAAATTCTAACACATTCTACACTTTTAGATATCACAACGAAAGAAAATCAAAGTACAAATAATGTAAATAGACATTCCTAAAAAAAGTATCCAAAATATTAATTTGTCAGTACATTGTTCCCAAAGTACAATATAAGCTTTAATAGACATTTTGTACAATAAAGAGCTACATGAGGAATAATGATGAATATGAGAACTCCGACGTTTAGCTCCTTTCTCCTCATACTATGCCTAATCAACTGCAAACCTATCGTCTTATGGTGGGGGAAAGTGAAAAGAAAAGAGGTGGATCGAATAAATGTCTGGCGATTGGGCATAGATTTAATATCTGGTGATCATATGCGTCTGATTTTAATTCTACTCTAGCTGTCCTAAGATATCCTACAAGTGTTCTTGTATTTCTACGATCCTTTACTTAAGGGTTTTAATCATCACACACCTATACTATTGAAATGTGTAGAGTACTATAATGATCGATCTATGGATCAAATCTCAATAACTGATGATCGACCACTGCTCCTTGGGCTACTCAATATAGAACACCGCTACTAGGCTAGTAAACGTTGAAACACCGCCAATAGGCTACTAGACGTGGAAACATTGTCAAGAGGCTATATGGGAACAAATTTTCCTTAACTGTGACTATACATAACCAACTACACATCGAGAGTGAGCCCTCAATGTCGACTCATCGGTGTGTCTCATCGTCCGCATCCATGTTCACCTCTCGAATTTTGGTATACCTCGCTTATTGCATGCGTAGGTTCCATTTACACACGGTCTCCCGACGCATCAGAATCGTTCTTACCAAGGATTCACATTATGCCAGACCCAACCACTTTATCATGCATCATCCAATGCTGCACATCCACCGCAGAACCACCTAGGAGTACCATTTGCAAAGAAATCGCCCCTAGTCGAATAATCAACCATTATTGGGTTAAATGCAGTTATCCAATTTAGCAACGTCCAAGCGTCATCTCATAGGGAACAAAATTCCCTACTGCCTCTAACATACATACATGCATAAAATATGCTTATACAAAAAATCAATAATTAATTTTATTTTATTTCTAAATCGGGCCTAAGGCCGACGTTTAGATTTTGCAATTCAGCCACCACCAGTCGACCGCTACATGTTATCGAACAACCACTAGTGGTCAACTGGTTGAGGTGAATGGTCTATTGATCAGAGGGGTTCACTAAACTTTAGGGGTTTCATTCAATAACAGAGGGGTTCAACTAGGTTAGAATCGGATTTATCAATTTACACCAATTTCAATTTCTAATTCAAATTTTAGATTTTACAATAAGGATTTATAGTTTACAATTCAATTTCTAACTTCCTAGATCAAAAAAAATTGGTTAAAATTAACTATACTGATCATCTTATTAAACTTTTTCCACTCAACTCAAATCTAAGTTTTAATAGCATGCTCAGTCAGAGAATCGCCACCTGCTAAACCTTGCCCTTTCCAAGATTTGATTACTAAAGTGCTTTTGCTTTGGTTAATTTGTTTTTGAATAAAGTTTATAGGAAGAGAGAAGAAATTTTGCCGAAGTTTCAGTAGTCTATAAAATTTCTACTGAATTTAGGGTTAGTATAGTATTAATACATAGAGGTTAGGAACCACTCTAGAGCATTGGATATGCCCTAGAGAATCTTCGCTATCATCATGTATGCACATCAAAATTGGGAATAAAGGAAAAAATTTGGTTTGAATATGGCCGTCCATGCACATGCTTGAGTCCGCTTATTTTCTACGTGAATGGTCAACCACTCATGCCTACAGGTCGACCACCAAACCCTAGGGTCGACTTATAATAGTGTAAATTTTGGCAGGTTCTATTTTATTTTTTAAAATTTAATTTGTTTTCAAATTATCAAGCCACTGTAACTTCTCTGTACTAACTTCGATGTCAAAGTGTTACATATAAAAATTGTCCAAAAATCGCTATGAATGCCATGGTACAGGTTTGGTAGCCAAATTCGAACAATTGTGAAAATTATATTTTAGACCTTGTTTTATTTAAATTTAATTTTCTTATTAAATTTTCCACTAAGTTTTTGGGGTGTTACAACTAGCTATCTTCATTACATTTTAAAAACTAATCAACCCACTTTAAACCCCATAAAAGTATCCATGATCCAACCTCATCATTAGTCATTGTTCAACAACCCTAGTCTTGGTCGTTGGCTATGGCCAAACTCCATCGATCCTAGCCATCACCACATCATCCCTAATCATTGTTGTTGATGATATTTTCCATCAACCTTGGAATTGCGATGATGCTTCATGAAGAGAAAAGGTTACTTGCTAATCGCTAGGCTTAAGGATGGAAAAATATGAAAAACGAGCATTCAAAGGTAAATGATAGAAAATGTAAAGTGGTTCGACGATACTGCATACGTCTACTACGAATCCCTCTTACTATATGATTACAAGAAATCAAAAGAGAATAATAAGAAAAGATGTGGTGCCTAAGATTGATGAAGGTGCTCATGTCAGGAATTAGAGGAGGGAAGAGATCTGAATTATGTATGGTATCTAGAATTTTTATCATTTCCAACCTTTGTGAAGTGGCTATCTATTTCTAATCAAACAACCAACCCGCCGGCCAAGTGTTGGGGAACTGGGTCTCACCAACCAACCACTTAAATATTGCAATTCAAGGGATCTTATAGTAGTTGAACTGATGATTGAACGAGTGAGATCATATGGTAAAATAAGAAGGAAGCGCATTTGACCGATGATTTGGCTGAACGGACTTGATAGGAGATAGCTGGCTAAAAGGAAGGAACGTGCGGCTAAGGTGAATGTCAATACGAAAACTATACCCAAAGGATGCCCCCACCTTAGCTTGCATCTAATGCATCTATACTGTGGTAGTTTGCAATAGGAAATGGAACATTCTTCTTATCAAGATTAGGCGTACTTGTTTGTACCTCTTGTCGATTTACTCCCATATGCCTAGGTGACAAGATGGGTCAAGTTAGTTTGCTACCTACTGGGACCATGAAGATGGTAGGGAATTGCTGAGAGCATTGGGTAAGCCGAACCGGGCAAGGGATGGCGAATGAGCTGCAGGCTATACATGATTGTACTGAGACTGGACCAATGATGGGTGATGTTGACGTCAACCTTGAAATGTGCCAGTTGGGAATAGCTGGGATGGATGTTTAGGAGGGTAGGAAGACTCGGTGTCCCATTGAAAGCAGACCAACATGAGAGCGCTATTCGTTAAGATGCAGGGAGAGATGGGTCGAACTGGACCAGGCTGAGTTATGTTAATGCCTCATACTAATTGGCGAGCTTGCTGCTCGAGTTGTTATGGAATGCCTTGGATGGGAACTGTCTTGATGCGCAATTGAATAATGGTGCAGAGAAGGGCCTAGTTTGGATTTGCCTCGGCATTTGGTGTAGAAGCCTAGTTGTCTTGTATCTAGCCTTAGCTGGATTACAGACTGGCATGGAACTGAGTCGACCTAGACCGTCCCGTACCAAGCTAAGAAACCTTTATAACTTTACCTTCTTACTTACGAATAGGGTAACATTTTCCCCTTAATTCTGCGTTTCCAAGTGCGAGCTTGCTAAATCACAAAGATTCATCGACTGAGGCCTCTTCTATTCATTTAATGCACTTTTCACATGGTGTTACGCCATTGGCGGCAATAGTTGCACTTCTCGAGACATGGCAAAGAGGTGACATTTCCTCCACGTGCATGGTGTGACTCAACACTTGTTTATTCTTTAACGATTGGGATCCTTGTTTTTTTTCATTTTTAGCATAATGGATACGATTGAGGGGAGAGGCCTATAAATACCCTTTTTCATCCACTTAGAACTCATAGAGCCTTTTCCATGTAATTTCTTCAAAGAACTTGAAACTTACATGGTTTTTTATTAGTAAAAAAAGCTAGTTTCATCTTCCTCTTCCTCTCCAAATGCCTCTGAGCATTCTTTGTTATGTCAAATTTGTTTGGAGTTTAATGAAAGAAAAAACTTTCTTGGGTGCCAAACAGTTTTTGTTAATTGCATCTCAGACCACACTTCCAATTGTGATTTTTCCACATTTTAGAGATAATGATCCAGCCGATGAACTATTTGATGTTAGCGGACTTCCTTGTCATCTTGCTCTGACATTCTCGAACCATGGTTGGCTTGGGATCCTAACTACTTTATTGGAAAGAGTAGTAGCTATCGCCTCTGCCTCCAACATCATGGTTGAAGTTTTAGTTTGCCCCTTGACATTGTCTAAAATCTTTTCGAGATCTCTTGTGAGATTCGATGTGGAAGGCCTTTAAGGTAGTCGTGCGCTCCCACTAGCGTAGCAAAATACTGATCGATCGATGTCGGGGGTGCTCATCTGCATAATTGAAACTAGATCTTCTACAGGGCCCAAACACGGTTCTCAAATTCCCTTTCACCTTTTCTTCCTTCGAATAGTTAGCAATGAGAAATCTTTGTAAGCCTAATGGGGCATGCATTGTACCCCTAGTCTTTGAACTGAATGTAATGGACCTTTTGTTGCAAACTTTAGTCATGAAATTTCTTGTTCTATCTTTTCTTATTTTCTTGCAACTTACAGAGTAGCATATCTGGGATAGCTGATGTAGTCCCTACATTATTTATAGAAAATGTGTCTGTCTATTTAAGGTATGTTAAATAGTAGTGTGGTCATGTAATGGGTTGATCTCAGACATTCATACGAACCAAGTGTCGGCTAGGTGTTTAGTGGCGGGAGGCGTTGGTGTTAAGTAAGAGTGCATGTTTGCTCATTAGTTTTATTTGGTGACAAGCGATCATGTGTAGAATGGTGGAAGGGCCCAACTCGAACCGGAGCGCAAGAGGGCTCGAGGTTTCTCTTGGGTAACCCGTCGTTGGTCATTGATGACTGCAGGTCCCGACTCGAAATGGAGCCCATGGTAGGCTCGAGCACTTTG
Source organism: Allium cepa (assembly GCA_030765085.1). Classification (NCBI taxonomy): domain Eukaryota; kingdom Viridiplantae; phylum Streptophyta; class Magnoliopsida; order Asparagales; family Amaryllidaceae; genus Allium; species Allium cepa. The sequence continues at coordinate 20,990,390 of CM060936.1, read as the reverse complement.
TATAAGTGTTATGTTAAATCATGAAATGGAGAGAAAGTGTCGTTATTCACAAAACTTAGAAAATAATAGGATTTATTATCAGGAGTATTAACTTATCTTTACGGCTGGGCTGAGCTTGTTAGTGTGCATGAGGACACTGGCCGTTATGCTAGAATGTCTTCAAACATATCGGTCGACGCCTGACAACTTCCTGGCCTGATCAAGGGAGAAGACGGAAGTGGTAGGTTAAAATGTCTTTAAACCTAGAGCGCTAAGATGCTCTTAAGGAACCTTCAAACAGGGGACGAATGATAGGTGGCATGAGTTGTAGGCTTGTTGTTTTTCCCTGAAGTTTAGCCGCTAGCATGGACTGGCCCATGCACTCTTGTCGAAAGGAGCACTCTTGGATGGAGAGAGACGCGTTCCACCGCCCCTCCCTTTGGGGAGGGGGCATCTCTTACACTAGAATAGCTGACACCATATGATGAAGGACCAAGGGGGAAGAGGAACTTGGTAATTGATGGTTGATGCGATCCGTATGCAGAACAAATGCGGAAGCACCATAACATGGTTGATAGCAACTTTAATGCGAAGAAGTAGACATGCACTACAGTCACGCACGACATAAAGCCAGAATGAAATATGGCCCCATTTCATGACGGAATCTTACTTAGTCACTGGTTCTAGAACTAAGGCATTGAAGCCTACTGTGGACTGGAGCATGCGGCTGTTAGCAACAAGATCTAAGGTAGCCCTCCTAGCATTAAAATGTTGGCACTTACCATGGATTAAAGGTGCGGCTGTTAACCACAAGGTTTGAGGTAGCCCTCCTTCAATCGCTAAAGTATTGATGCTATTTTTCATGTAGCTCAATTACAATGATGCATTGTGAAGAGTAATGTTACTTGCTAATCGTTAGGCCGAAGAATGGAAACTACAGGAAAATGAGCAATCAAGGGCAAATGACACAAGATGTAAAGTGGTTTGGCAAAGCTGTCTACGTCTACTATGAAGCTCCTAACTATATGACTCTCTTACAATTATAAGAAATTAAAAGAGACTAATAACAAAAGATGTGACGCTAATAACAAATGAAGTTGCTGGTCTTAGGAATTTGCTAAGGGAGGAGATCTTAATTGTGTATGGTATCTAGAATTCTTATCATTTCCACCTTTATGAAGTGACTATCTATTCACTAATCAAACAACCAACCAACACGCCAGCCTGGCATTGGGGGTCGAGGTTTCACCAAACAACCACTTCAATGTTGCAATGCATGGGGTTCTTATAGTAGCTGAACTAATGCTTAGACAGCTGGGATCATGCGGTAAAACAAGAAGGAAGTGCGTCTGACGATGACGATTGATCTGGATGAATGGAGTTGACGAGCGATGGTTGGCTAAATGGAATGAACGCGTGTTTTTGAGATTAATGTCAACGGGAGAACTATAGCTGAAGCATGTCCCACCTTACCTCGCATTTAGTGCATCTGTACTGCAGTGGTACGCTATGGGGTATAGAATGCTTTTTGTCAAGAGAGGCGCATTTGGTTGTACGACTTGTTGCTTTACTTCCGTATGCCTTGCTGGCAAGATGGGCTGAGTTGATTTGTTGGCTGCTGAGACCATAAAGAGGATAGGGAATTGCTGAGAGTTGAGAGTATGCCGTATTGGGCGAGGCATAACGAGACAAGTTGTCGACTGTAGGTGGCTATACAGAAATTGGACCAATGACGGGTGATGTTGACGTTAACGTTGAACTGTGTAGGTCGCAAATAGTTGGGACAAATGCTTAGGTAGGCGGGCAGATTCGGTGTCTTGTTGAAAGTGGGTCGACATTAGAAGACCAGTCGGCAAGCGTTGGGGGAAATGGGTCGAAGCAGACTAGCCGAGTTATGCTAATGCTTTGTTTTTGCTGGTGAGCCGGCTCCTGAAGCCGTTGTATATTGCGTCGGTCGGAAGTTGGCTTGATATGCAATCGAGTAGAGGGGTAGAGTGGAGCATGGTTTGGATTTGGTTCGTAATCAAGGTGTAGAAGCCAACCGATTGGCCTCTACTGCTGGATTGCTGACTGATTTGGACTCGAGTCGGTCAGGACTGGATCGGGTTGGAGTAAGGTATCTTGATCCGTCTATTTCCTTTCTTACGGAAAAATTGAGTTAATCATCAAGATTTTGTCTAATAGAACTAGGACTTGTGAAAAAAGGTTTCTTTTGTGGTGGACTATCCACAGACGTTTATATTTTTGGCCAAGAAACGAGTTACAGGTCCCTATTTTTGATGTTGTTGTAAGAAAAATCCACGTAGATATAAATACGTAAATTTAGTACTTATTTTCTGAAAAATAGAAAACGCAAGGTGCTTTGCACTTGTTTAACAGAAAATGCAAACTAACTTGCAACTTTTAGACTTTGAATTTTTTTTTTTAAATTTCGAAAATTTTAAAACTTTGAAATTTTTGAAAAGTGCAAGTTAATCACGCTTTCTATCAAGAAAGCGCAAGCTAGTTTGCGCTTTTATTTTGCATTTTTTTGAAATGTTTGAAAATTTTAAATTTTTTGAAAAATGCAAGTTCAACCTAGTTTGTGCTTTTTGATTTCTAAATTTTTAAAATTTTCGAAATTTTCGAAATTTTTGAAAAGCGTAAGTTAATTTGCGTTTTTGATTAGAAAAGCGCAAGCTCGTTTGCGCTTTTTCATTTTGAATTTATTATGAAAATTTTGAAATTTTCAAAAAAATTTAAAATTTTAAAAAGCGCAAGTTAACTTGCACTTTTTATAAGAAAAGCGCAAGATAATTTGTGCTTTCTGATTTATAAAAAATAGGGACTTAATTTACATACTTATATAGAGACTTTTCTTATAACAACATCTATGCAAAGCCCCATTTTTGGCTGAAAGAGAAAACATGTTATTCTTGTAGTCAATTTTTCTGCCTGGACTTCTGACGTTCTAACGCAGAAAAGTCTTAGATTTCTTTACAGAAATCTAGGTAAATAATTATAATTTCTAGACAGTTTTTACAATTACGACATATTAGATATTTTGTTTATAACCGGCCATAACTCACTGAAAGAGAAATGGCTTTCCATTTATTTTTTCCACCAAATAAATATACACACGACATGAAAATGGTATGTAGCAGTCGAAAATTCTTTACAACTTATAAAACTTGTAGTTGCAACTAAAAGTGATACATAGCCGATCACAAATTACAACGTATTTTCCCTTGTTCTGCAACAAGGCGCCCAGTAGTATGAATTAATGCACAACCAAATTTTTAACTCAAAACTTATTATTTAAAGTCATATACGGTTCAGTCGGAATGTAGTTGGATACAAAACTATTTTATTTAAAAGAGAGAGAATATAAAAATGAAACGCATGTCAAAAAACGAAAATGTGAGGAATGTAGTTGCAACAAACATAGCGACGGCTCAATTTGTTAAAGAAAAAAGTAACTTGAGCACCATGAGTAGTTGATAAAGGACCAGTCGGCTTGACCTAGTTTCTTTCGTACGCTTCATTATGGTTCCGATCGAGTTTGGTGAGTAGTTTGTTAACGTGTCTGCTCACGTGTAACCCTTTTCATTCTCAATAGAAAACTTGCAACAACAAAGAACCTTCTTTTCGTAGCCTCGTGTGTGTGCATTATGCACCAAGTTTATTTAAAATCGACACATTAGTTGAAGAGTACATTTACTAAGGTGACAACATTGTACTGTGTGTTCTAATGATGGCTCAAGCACACCTACTTATTTGTTCATTTAAGCTGTACATGTATAACTTGATAGAAAATTCATGGTTAACAAATTAGAATACGAGTTTAGCTGGCAATGAAGTTGTTACTTCTATGAATAGAGATGGTTGACAGGAATCAATAGGAACGTATATATCCCTTTTGAAGATGATATAAAAGCTCAAAGGTATCAAATCCATTAGCTATGCATTACACTTAGCACCATTTATTTCATACAACTGTTACCACCTCACATGACAAAACCTTAGGTCCGACCTCGAATAACAATGAACTTTGGATCAACGCGGTCTGTAGCTCCATCAGACCTCAATCATGTATGTATCCTGATTAGACCTTCAAATCAGCGGTCCAACCTTCAATTTTACATGATTAACCGTGGTTCATTTGGTTTGCTCACTTTCTCATCGTGTAATTCTCTATTCCAAAAATCATAACCGTTCCAAAATCTAAATTACAAAATCCACCACTTTGTTCTGCTGCAAACTCCTCTAATACCACCGCAAGATTCATCAAGTTTTCCGTCAATAAACTTCTACCGTTGTACACTGTTATACTGTATACATAGCGGTAATTGTGTTAGTGCAATTGTGCATTGCAACAGCACATAACTTCGGTTCCAGACATTGAAGAACATCTACATCTCCTATACATATCATTCTTGTGGTTAAATGTGCAAATTTTTTGAAAAGGAAAATCATGGTTTCGACGGTTTAATCCGTTGACCTATCAAAAATTTAAATCTTGAGTCATCACATTTCGACTCATGGTCTGGTTATAAAAACTATGATGTAAACAACACTAAAACAAGTATGCAATGGGTTAGACGGAACCAACGCATGTGACATGATAACGGTTAAACCCACACGAATTTACCCTGATCCATCTAAATAAGAAATTTGTTTAGTAAGCATGCGACATGTCGGACAATGCCGACGGCTATTTTATTTTCGTAGTTAATTATTATTATATTAAACGACAAATTTAAAAAATATTTAAAAGTGGTTATCTTTGGAACAATGAAAGCTAAAACTAGTAAATATAATTTTGAAAAAATAAAACAGTATTAGTAAAGTAACTCAAAAATATTCTTAAATATTTATAATGTGTAAATATAAATTTAACGTAAAACAAAAAATTAATGGATAACATATACAATCTTTATGTAAAAATAGAAAATAATCCTCAAACATTAGTTTTGTTTCACTTGGATTAATAACATTAATACTATAAAACCTAAAATCTTTAATAATAGTTTTAATACCTTTGGCGTCATACTTTTTTGGTATGTGAGTGAACCGCCAAAAACGCTCCATTACAAATATTATTTGATCTTAGTATCGCTTAAAAATATGTTCTAATAAATAACATTCATTTACAAATTCAAAATGACCATCTACAAATATTATCAAATCTTAATAATACTTGAAAATAGGCTCTGACAAATAAACTTCCTTATATATTCATCCTAATTAATTATAATAGAAATAAAAAATCATATTAACAAAAAATTAGATGTTACAACCTAGAGATAAAAATTCAAACTAACTAAATATGATTAAATATTTATGCAAATTATTTTCTTTTGAATGTTTTAAACATATACAATTTGTAAAAAAATAACTTACATGTGAAGCGCGTGCCTTAATGCTTGTAAATAAAAATCAAAATATACAATGTTCTTTTGCTTCCCATCTACTTTCTAACCTCCTTTCAAACTTTCCTTTTCCATATTCCTTTGGTCTTAGGGTGCGCGTTTAGAGGTAGAAAAATCTTCAATCAAGTACGCATCGAGATCGATGTGTCGGCAACATCAAGGTTAAGGCATAAGAAAATATTTCCATATTCTTTTTCCGTATTCACTTCAACCATGGTAAATGCTATTTATATTATTTATAAAGTTTTAATTTGATTTTTTAATAATTTAAAATGTTATTTACTATTATATAGTTATGCGCGCATGCGCACACAGATATGTGTGTGTATCTTTGTGAGTATGTATATATGTATATGTATATATATGTACGTATGAATGTATGTGCGCATGCATGTATATTTAAAATTGTTTATAAAATTAAATTAATATGTATAAACATGTTCGACTTTAATTTTATATGTATGTGTGCATGCGTGTGCATTTAAAATTATTTACAAATTATATATCACTTTATTTTTTACTTTTTTCCAAAACTATATATTAATACAATATTATTATATTTACATTTAACAATTTTAGCAATATTTATATTAATATATGCATATAAGTGTAAATATTTAATCTATTAAAAATATGATAAATAGTTTTGAATTTTTTTTAAACAATGGCTGAAAAGAAATATATATGGAATATTTTGAAATTTAATTTTATTAAAGTTTTCATACTTCGACTTTTTTATACTTTTGGATAACTTGAATATTTAAATGTGTTACAATTTTCGACAATGATATAATTTATAAAATATATATAATAATTGCTTTAATTAATCAAAATATTTTAACTAACTTCTAAAGATCCAAATTTGAATTTTAAAATAGTTTAACTAGTCAAAATTACATTTCAAAATTTAAATTTAAATGTTATTGACTTGGTCAAAATCTTATTAACAATTTAAAATTAATTTTATTTAATGTACAAAGAAAATTTGAAATTATATATAGACACACGCAGACAAAAATATGTTTTGAGACAATTAGTGCGTATATAAATGACGATGCACACATTATAGTTGCAAATCTAACATCTATATGCGTATATGTTAATTTTATACATATTGCTGTGTTGCACATGCACATTATGTATACAAGAGTATATATTATTTTCCTTATCTTATATTATCATTAATTAATTTAAATTAAATAAATAAATAAAATTACGTTTATACAAATAAACTAGACTAGATCTAGTAAAACTTATCAGACTTTATAGACCCACCATGGTCCAAATGGAGATTTTTTATTGAAATTCACTCAATTTATCTTCTATTAACAGGGTCATTTTCAATAATGCAAACTAGAAAGTTGCTTGAAAATTATTTATTCACAAAGAAAGTACCCAATAATCTTCAAAATTAGTAGCACCTAAAAAGCCAATTTTACACCAATCGACGCTTGTTTGTCGGTTCTTCCAATACATACGAAATACTGATTCACATATTTTTCCTTCCCTGGCGAATTAAACGTAATTTTGGATTTGATTAACTAAAATTACAGCAAATATCATAAGTGTCATGAATAGTGTTAATTTTCTCATACTATTACTACTTAATTCCATGCCAATTCTAGTAAATGAATTTTATTGGTAAATATCAAGTTTAATAAACGTAATGTTACTAACTATTAATATAAATAATGTTAATGAGATTTTTCGTCTTAGAAACACTCGAGTATTTTTTGAAGTAACCATAATGCAGATTACTTTCATGACTAAAAATCATCAAGATTAAGTAATATCAAAATTGCCTTTAAATGAAGTAATTATGTGCTTTAATACATACGCAATTTTGAGGGAAAATATTTGAAATTCTATGCAAGTTCTCTATCCAATTCCTTAAGTAATACATTTCAATTATAACACTAAAGACAGAAAAAGCAAAGTACCGAAATTGATAAATGACACAAAGTATTAATGTGGTACAAAAGTTATTGAATTGTACATCCACGAGAAAATGTCCTTATCTTCTTCTTTCATTCTTTGTACATGTGAAAATGGGAAAGAGTACAATTTTGATTTCAGTGCTAAAAAAGAGTAAAAATCCCCCCTCTTCTACGACAGTTCTCTATTCATTTATAGTACACAAAGTTTTACGAGGATCGCTAATATCCATCTTCCACTCTTTTGATTTATGCCTTTATATTGTGTCACATGTCGATCATTCGTCTTGCTTATTTGTTGTACACGGATTGCTAACGTTCATCTTACGCTCTTTTGAACCCTATCTTTGGATTTTGGGGCGTGTCAATCATCCGCCTTGCTTATTTATTGTACACGGATTACTAATGTGGTCTTCGGTGGGAAACCTCGATTTGGATTGATGGATTTTGAACTTAGGCGGGAAACTTGAAATTGAAGCTGAAAAACCAAATTTGAATAAGCCATGACTTAATATGAGTTTTAATCTATTTGAGACTACATGGGTAGAGCAATTTTGGCCTTTCCTCATTAAGCTTTGTTCCTATAGGGGTGGAGTTGCAGTCTAGACTGTTGCTATAATAGCCTAGAATGGGTTTCAGTGGTATGGCAAGGCTTCAAAATGCCGGTACAGTTTTATTTACCGGGTTGTAAAGTTTGGCCATGATTACTCTTGACGTTGTGCTTTGTTGTCGTTTTGGATGGAGCGGTGTGGTACGACTTCGAAAGTGTTAGTGTGGTTTAGATACCGTGTAACATTATTCTCTTATATAATTATGAAGACGTAGTTCCCAATGATCCATCTTTCATGGTGAAGTTTTGAAGTACTTATAACCATGCAGTCCTTCTGTGTTAGGGGTAGTTTTTTACTGTGGCTTTACCAACTCATGTGGAAGGGTTGTTGATTTATTTCTTCTGTCAAGTCTTTTTATTTGTAGGTAGTAATTCTTTAGAATTGTGGTGATGTTTTGTCACTTCAATGTCAATTCAGGATTGCGGCGCGTTATTGTTGCTTCAATGTTAATATAAGATTGTGGCACAGTCCGTTCAATTTAATGTTAGTTTAAGATTCCGAAGCATCTCTATTGTTTATTATTGCTTTAAAGAATATGCTGTGGTTCTATATCACTGATAATGCTTTAGGGTCGCAACACAATCTTTATATTTTGTCGTTATTTAAATATCGTACCGTAGTACCAACTTTTCAAGGCTTGCTTTTGGAAGGGCAGCACAACCTTCATATTTGGTATTTGATGGCCGTGGTGAAATTCTTCCCATTAAAGTAAGTATTAGGATTGCAGAGCAGTTGTAACATCCTATCTTGAGGCCCAAAGCTAAATGCTACAATGCTACAGTCGTCTATAGTATTAACTTCCGACGAAAAAATACAGTAATGTTAATGGTATTCATAATATTAGAAGCACATGAATATGAAACAAAATCACAGATTTCAAAAACAACATCTTTTCCCATTTCATTTCAAAATCACGATTCATATCCAAATTACATAATCCCGATGTTTCCTAGGTTCTGATCAAATATAATTATTACATAAATATGTCAAGAGCTACATATGAAGATGCCCCTTGGTTAACCAGAGTACAAAATAGTCATAACAGACTTAATACAACACAGCGGAAAAAACAAAATAACAACTCCTAAATAACCAACATCAGCATCCTGCTCATCCACGAAAGCTTTATTCGTCCACATGATAAAACCTATAAATTCTCAACCCTCAGACTACTCACATCAATTTTGAGCACCCGAGAGTTTAAGGGGAAAACATAAACTTCGAGTCATATATAAAGCCTAGCGTGAATAATACTATACATCTCGGTTATATGATATTAAGTGAAACCACACCACTTAGCGGAATGAGCTTCCCCTCACTAATATCCTTTTAAAACATATCATTTGCAAATCTAAATCCTGCAACCAAACTGATTAAAACAATAACACCAATATCATGTAAGCATATAAATCAGGTAATTAATGGACTATCTGTCCGAACACTATATTTTTGTTTGGCTAACAACTATCCTTTGTCTGACTCGGGCCTACCAGGCAAAATAAACAAATAATCCAACTCTGGTTAGAAACTCTTCTAGACGGTCTGTCCCTAACTTACTTCTCTCAGTGTCAAACGATCCTAGTGGTTTTGCAGGCTCACCAATAACCTATCATCACTCTATGTATTGCTTTCTGTGTGATATCATTTTGGTCTTACCTGTGACAAAGCCCTATACAATGGAATTTTTAAGTTATATTAGGTAAGGGATACTAGCTAAAGTATTGGCACGACCCCATACAAGTCACATCTGGTATTCTAATATCTGAGTCATTTTACTTAGGGTCAACCACCCTTCAAATTTTTCTTGAAAACATTTCTTTCAAAATGATTTAGCTCTTTTTAAATCATACTTAAATAGGAAAAATATACTCTATGCTAAACCCAAATCACCTTGCCATGTTATATATAATTTACACAAAGCATTGTTGATGAAAATATTCGAAATTTTTGAAAGTACCCCTTTTGAAACCATTGAATGTTCCCCTTTCGTAACCACTGAAAGTGCCCCTTTCGAAATAGCAAACTACTTTGCTTTACAACCTTAGGCGGAAGGACCAAAACATTCCATTCGAAATCATTCACAACCAACCTTTCGAAAACATTAAAAACATCTCTTTCGAAAGCTTTGTATAACCATAGATATCCTCTTTTCAAAACCCTTTAAACATTCCTTTCGAAAACATTGGAAACCCTCCATTTAAAACCTTTCGAAAACATTGGGGAGACACCCCTTCGAAAACTTTCTCTTATACCTTTCGAATGCATAAAATTCTTTACTTAAATCAAATCATTTGAAAGCATTGGGTTTAAGTAAAGTATGTGGAATAACCTTTTGAAACCGTTTAAAGCCACTTCTTTTGAAACCATTTGTGTTCAACTTTCAATAGCACAAAGGGTTGTAAACAACTTAGTCGAAAGCACTCTTTTGAAAGCAATTTCCTAAGTAAAAGTAGTGATGGTGTCGAAACCATTCCCTTCGAAAGTATTGGAGAAGCGGCTTAGGTTTTAGATGAAGTGTCCCTTTCGAAAGCATTGCTTCGAAAGATAGGAAGCGGCGGCATTGAGTTTCGACCCCTATGAAAGCTTCTTTATAAAACAAAAGGCGCAACCTCCTTCGAAACCATTCTCTAAAACATTTGACCACGTATAAAGCTATCTAAGTTGAAAGCTATCTAAGTCGAAAGCAAAGTAGAAGCATTTCCTTTCAAAAGCAAAATAAGGCTTCGACCTCTTCGGAACCCCTTGTTTCGACTCAATATCTTTCGCTTTTGCCCAATCCACTATATACAAGTATTTGATACCATGTGTTGGTTTCGATGGAGATGGAGGTGGAAGTACCTAGTCGAAAGCTAGGTGCCGAAAGTGGGCAGCAAAAACAAAGTAAATTTGATTTTTAACTTTAAAAGCAATTCTTTTCAACTAACATTCTTTGTTTGTCAACATATGATTGGTTGCTGATTTCTTTTCAAAATGCCTTTTCTAAAAGTACTACCGAATTTTCAGAGATAATTTTTTTTAATTATTTACAAAATTCCCCTTCTGCTTTTATAATATATAAAACATTTAAGTTCCATACCTTAAATAATTTTATATACTTATTAAAACACTTCGAAAATTTTTACAAAAATTCCCATAAATCGCTTTTAATATATTTTCTAACGTATATTAATTTCGGACCTAAAAACAATATAATTTAAGCGTAATTAATATTAAACCCAATTAACCATTTTCATCACTAGAAAATTAATAATAAATCCACGTTAGTTCGGAAAATTATGAAATTTGAAACCCATCTCTAAAATATTATTTCTGACCTTATCTCAAAATCGCAAGGAATTTGAATGTCATTTAATAAGGTTTTCACATTAAATTTTATCATAAAATCCATATGAAATGGCATAAATCTTCAACATGCATACATATCCATTTTAACAATCAAAACATAGCAAAAATATTTGCAAAATAATTCGAATTTCAGTCTAAAAACCAAAGAAAATGATATGTAAACTATTATTCACCTTAGCTTTGTGATTAAGGAGTTGAGATTTGATCTTGGATTAAGTTGATTTAGCTTTGTCTTGATTCTTGCTTTATCTTCTACTTGATTTTCCTTAATGGTAGCTGACCTCTCTTTTATTTAGTTTTTGTTTTGAACGAATAAAATGAATGTGGTTTAAGGCTTTAAGCTATAGGAATATACTTTATTCCTACTTTGTCCCTTATCTAACTTCCTTTGTGTATTTCATTTTAATTCATCTTAGTTCATTTGTTAACTAGGGACGGCTACCTTTATTAACACAAATCTCAATCCTTTAACCATTTACATTATTTGATTTAATTCAACTAATTAAACATCCTAAATAATGTTAACTAAAATTAGGGTCATTACAGACTGCCCTCGCTAAAGAATTTCATCCTCGAAATTACGAAAGGTACATAAAAAATCAACCATAAAGTTAAAACATACCATGAAACAAATCAAGATAAGAATCTCCAATACAACTCTCAGTTTCCAAGCACAGTCTCTCTCATCGTCACACCACTGGACCTTAACTAGTCCAACTTGCCTTGTCCTTAACATCTTCTCATCTCTCATGACTATACGAACTGACTTTCTAACTATAGTCAAATTTGGCTCCACTACTAAGTCATCTAGCACAATCAGTGCTATAGTAGTCTCTGGATCCCGAACACACTTTCTCAGATGGAAACATGAAAAACATCGTGGACTCCTGCCAAACTATTTGGTAACTCTATCCTATATGCGAGTTTTCCTATCCTCTCTACAATAGGAAATGGTCCAACAAACCTCGGTACCAATTTCCCTGATCTCCCGAATCGAATTGCACCTTTCGTCGACGATACCATGACGAAACACGATCTCCAACTGAGAATTCTAAGTCCTTCCGTCTTCGGTCAGCATAACTCTTTTTCTTGGACTGAGCTCCCTTCATTCTAGCTCTAATTAACTCAATCTTCTCTACATCTTCTCTAACCAAATCTGAACCTAGAACCAACCTATCCCCGGTCTCTAACCAACAAATGGGTGGTTTACTTGGCCTTCCATACAAAGCTTCGAATGGTGCCATCCTTATACTAGTCTGATAGCTGTTGTTATACGAAAACCCGACTAAGTGTAGATGGTCTTCCCATGATCCTCCAAAATCTAACACAGATGCTCTTAACAAATCTTCTAAAAAAACTCTAACTCTTTCTGTTTTCCCATCCGTCTGTGGCTAGTAAGCGGTACTCATCTTAAGATTGGTATCCAAAATATCCTGTATAACCTTCCAGGACTCGCTAGTGAATAAGGAATCTCTATCACTTACTATACTACTAGGAATTCCATGCAGTCTAACTACATTATTCATAAATAACCTAGCTAGAATAGGTGTCGTCCCGGTTGACTTAACTATAATGAAATGGGAACTCTTGGTTAACTTGTCCACTATGACCCATATACTTTCATTTACAATATTAGATCTTGGCAACCAGTCTATAAAATCCATAAAAATAGAATCCTACTTCCAAACTGAAATATCCAAAGGCTAAAGTAACACATTAGGTTTTTGATGTTCAACTTTTACCTGTTGACAGTTCAAGCACTGCTTCACCCATAAGCCTGCATACCTTTTCGTACCTTCCCAAAAGAAACTCCTTTTCATGTCATGATACATCTTAGTTCCTCCCGGATGAATAGTGAACTTCGAACGATGGCACTCCTCAAGAATTCTTTCCTAATGTCTTCCACATTTGCAACACATAATCTTCCTTTCTTCCTTAATCACCTATTCTGGTCAAGACTAAAATCCTTCAAGTTATGGCTCTCTATTCCATCCCCTAATTCTGATCCTTTTAACAATTGTTGGATCCTCATTCTGCTTTGAAGCAATCTTTTCGTTCATCACCGGCTGAACTTCTAAACATGACAACAACCATTTCCTTGACCTAGCTTCAGATCTCCACTGCATTTTACATGTCGTCAATGCTTCTAAATCTTTCCACTCTATTATCATCGCCAACACTACATTCTGATGTTTTCTTCTAAGTGCGTCAGCAACCTTGTTCCCTTTTCTTGGTGTTTACTCAATACCAAAGTCGCAAGCAGCTAAAAACTCTAACCACCTCTGTTGTCTCATATTTAACTCCTTCTGAGAGAATAAATACTTCAATGACTTATGATCCGTATACAGTTCAAACCTCTTAACCAAAAGGTAAAGTCTCCACACCTTCAACGCAAAAATCACCCAAGCTAATTCCAAATCATGCTTTGGATATCTAACCTCATGCGGCCTAAGCTATTGAGACGCATAGGCAATCACTTTACCTCTCTACATTAACACAGCTTCTAACCCTGTTCCACATGCGCCTGTATATACTACCAAATCCTGCTTCCCTTCTGGAACAACTAATATAGTTGCATTCGTCAATAAGAGTTTCAGCTTCTGGAATACGTCCTCACACTTATCGATCCAAACAAACTTCACATCTTTTCGCATTAGCTTGGTCATCTGTGCTGCTATCCGTGAAAAATCCTTTATGACCCTTCGATAGTGTGTAGCTAATCCAAGAAAACTCTTTATCTTTGTCACTATCTCGGACCTCTTCCTATTATTCACTGCTTCGATCTTAGTCGGATCTATAGACAATCTTTTCTCTGAGACTATATGACCAAGAAACTTCACTTCCTTCTTTAAAAAATGACACTTCAAAAACTTCGCCTTCAGCTGATGCTTTCTCAACTTCTGAAGTACCACTCTAAGATGAACTTCATTCTCTCTTTCATCCTTAGAGTAAATCAAAATATCATCTATGAAAATCAACATAAACCTTTCCAAGTTCTCTCGGAAAACTCGGTTCATCAAATCTACAAAGAATGCTGGCGCGTTAGTTTGTTCGAACGGCATTACTAACCATTTGTATGATCCATATCTAGTTCTAAACGCCGTCAAAGGAATACTATCATCTGCCACTCTAAGCTGATGAAACCCTATCGCTAAATCCAATTAGGAAAATACCTTAGCTCCACTCAACTGATCGAACAAATTGTCAATTCTAGGTAATAGATATCGATTCTTGATCTTCTTCTCATTCAACTTACGATAATTAATACATAATCTTAACGATCCGTCCAGCTTCTTGGCAAATACTACAGTTACTCCCTAAGACGAACTACTTGGCCTGGTAAAATTCTTATTTTTCAAAGCCTCCAACTACGCCTTTAGCTCCCTCATCTCGGTAGGTGTCATCCTGCTTGGCGGTCCACTCATTGGTTCTGCTTCGGGTACTAAATCGTTCTGTAAGTCAATAGCTCGTTTTGGCGGCAATCGTAAGAACGGTTCAAAGATATCTGCGAATTCTCGAACCACGAAAACTTGGTTCAACTTGTCTTCGAACTCCACAACACCCAACAAAGCTTTCCCCTCACAGCTAGGGTTTTCTATGGTATATATAATCCGATCACTATCGCCAGGATGTCTAAGCGCTATTTTCCTATCATGGAAAAATATCCTAGCATCGTATTTACTTAACCAATCCATACCCAAAATAATTCCGAACCTTCTGAAATCAAACACATGCAAACTGCAAACAAAGGTATGACCTAACAAATCAAACTCGATGAGGTTATCTCTCATCCCAAGGGTCGCATACCCTTCTATCAGATTTGCAACCCTTAAGGAAGTAATAAGGTATGAGGGTTCTAGATTAAGATTATATACCAAACAATGAGATATAAAAGAATGCGATGCACCCATATCAAACCGAACACTAACTGACATACCATGAAGCGTAAGCGTACTTTCCAACACAACTTTTCCTTTTTACTCTGCTTTTGGCCTCGAGGTAGCTGGCTCCAATGCAAACACTTTGCCCTTTCCATCCCTGGCTGGCTCCTTGCATTGGTTCTTATAATGCCTAATTTGATTGCAGTTGAAGCATCTAATATTCTTCTTCCCGATCACCTTTTTTCCATCGCCCGAGCGGCGTTCATTTGCGAAATGCCATTTCCTATCACATTTATAGCAGACAACCTTCGCCTTTCCTTTCTTGGCAATTCCACCTTTTTGAGCTCCTTTCTTGTAAAAAAAAGTTTCTCTTCTGATACTGCCCTACTTGGACTTCCTTGGCCTAATTTCTCTACAGAAAAGCAAGAATCTCTTCATATCTCAAAGCCATTGCAAGACAACATCACAAGGATCCTTGATATAAGGTAATGTAGCCTTAGCAAGTTCAGGCTTCAACCCCTATGAACTTCTCATTCCTCTTAGTCACCATATCTACCGTAGGATAACCATGTCTCGCTAACTCTTCAAACCTTGTTGCATACTCTAACATAGCCATATCCCCCTGCTCCAACTCAGCAAACTTTTTGAGTAGAGTGGACATCGCAATCTTAGACATAAACCTCTCCTCGAATCTCCTTTTAAACTTAGCCCATGTCGTCATCTCCTCATTAACCCCGATCGTCACACTATTCCATCAGTACAGCGCTGCTCCTTGTAACTGTTTAGATGCAAGCCTTCTCTTCTGCTCATTATTGAGGCCTAGGTCAGCGAAAATCCTCTCGCAATGATGTAACCAGTTCTCTACTTTGATTATGTCCTCGGTACCAATAAATGGCTTTCCTCCCAACCTAGCGTAATCTCTGCTCAAAACAGTATAGTTATTGATCACTGGAGCTCCTTGATTTTCTCTCACAGCATTTCCTCTAACTACTCCAGTAACAACTCTTGCTTACATCATGTTGACAAAGAATTGGTACATGGCTCCCATGTCTACTTGCGGGATTCTAGCACCCACATTTCCAGCTTGTGCCTGACCTTGGTTCCTCCTCGTATTTGGTCGGGCATTTACATTAGTTGTAGTGCTTCTCTCACCAATGTTAACTCTTCCACTTCTAGCATCGATTTCTGCATTTGAGTCTTCGTAAGATATGGAAGAATAGCCTAATAGAGATAGAAGAATAGAGATGTAGCATATACTTATATATATACATACATATATATATATATATATATATCAAATACAAGTAAGTTACTATAACATTATCCCATACCCCGATCTTTCTCTAACTCCTTAGGATTACGTTTTCAGAAATCATTTTTAGTTTAAAGTTTTTCATAAACCTATGCTCTGAAACCAAGTTGTAACATCCTCTATCTTGAGGCCCAAAGCTAAACGATATAGATGCTTAAGTCATCTATAGTATTAACTTCCAGCAATAAAATATGGTATTGTCAATGGTATCCATAATATCATAAGCATATGAATATGAAAAAAATCATAGATTTTAAAAATAACATCTTTTCTTATTACATTTCATAAAATCATGTTTCATATCGAAATTACATAATCCCAACGTTTCCCAAGTTCAGGACAAATATAATTATTACATAAATATGCTAAAAGCGATATATTAAGATGCCCCTTTATTGACCAGAGTACTAAATAGTCATAACAAACTTAATATAACACAATGGAAAAAAACAAAACAACTCCTAAATATCAAGCATCGGCTTCCTGCTCGTCCCCAAAAGCTTTATTCGTCCACCTACTAAAACCTGTAAATCTTCAACCCTCGGCCTACTCAAATCAATTTTGAGCACCTGAGACTTTAAGGGGAAAACATAAACTTCGAGTCAGACGTAAAGCCTGGTGTAAATAATACTATACATCTTAGTTATTTGATATTAAGTGAGACCATGCCGTTTAGAGGAACGAGTTTCTCCTCACTAATATCCTTTTAAAACATATCCTTCGCAAATCTAAATCCTACAAACAAACTGGTTAAAACAATAATATCAATATGATGTAAGCATATAAATCAGGTAATCAATGGACTATCTATTTGAACACTATAGTTTTGTTTGGCGAACGACTAACCTTTGGATGACTCGGGCCTACCAGACAAAATAAAAAATAACCCAGCTTCTGTTAGAAACTCTTTTGGACGGTAAGTCCCTAACTTACTTCTCCTAAGGTCAACTGATCCTAATGATTGTGCAGGCTCATGAATAACCTATCCTCACTCCTTGTATTCCTTTCTACGTGTAACATCATTTTAAGCTTACCTATGACAAATCCCTATACACTGGAATTTTGGACTTATATTAGCTTAGGGCTATTAGCTAAAGTATAGAACGTGACCTCATACCAGCCCCATCTGGTATTCTTATATCTGAGTCATTTTACTTAGGGTCAGCTACCCTATAAATTTTCCTTGAAAACATTTCTTACAAAATTATGTAAACATTTTTAAATCATACTTAAACAAGGAAAATATACTCTACGCTTTACTCAAATCACATTTCCATATTATATATACTTTACACAAAACATTTGTTGATGAAAATATTCGAAACCTTTGAAAGTACCCCTTTCGAAGCTAGTGAAAGTCCCCCTTTCGAAACCAATGAAAGTACCACTTTCGAAACAGTAATCTACTTTGCTTTATAACCTTAGGCCGAAGGGCCAAAACATTCCTTTAAAAACCATTTACATTCAACTTTTCAAAACCATTTACAATCGACCCCTTCGAAAGCTTCTTTATAAAAAAAAGGTGCAATCCCTTTCGAAACCATTCTTTAAAACAATTTGACCAAGTCGAAAGCTATCTAAGATGAAAGTTATCTAAGTTGAAAGCATTCTTTTAGAAAGCAAATTAAGCGCATTTTCTTTTAAAAAGCAAAATAAGGCTTCGACCTCTTCGGAATCCCTTGTTTCGGCTCAATATCTTTCGCTTTTGCCCAATCCACTACATACCAAGTACTCGATATCGTGTGTATTGGTTTCAACGCAGATGGAGGCAGAAGTACCTAATCGAAAGCTAGGTGCCGAAAGTGGCGAAACAGCAAATACAAAGTAAAACTGATTTGTAACTTTAAAAGTAATTCTTTTCAACTAACTTTCTTTGTTTGTCAACATATGATTGGTTGCTAATTTCTTTTCTAAACCCTTTTCTAAAAGTATTGCTGAATTTTTAGAGAAAAACAATATAAATTATTTACAAAATGCGCCTTCTCCTTTTATAAATACATAAAACATTTAAGTCTCATACCTTAAATAATTTTATACACCTATTAAACACTTAGAAATATTCTACAAAATTCTCATAAATCGCTTTTAATATGTTTTTGAACATTTATTAATTTCGGACCCAAAAACAATATAATTTAACCGTAATTAATTTTAAACCCAGTTAACCAATTTCTTCACTAGAAAATTAATAATAAATTCACATTAATTCAGAAAATTATAAAATTTGAAACCCATCTCTAAAATATTGTTTCTAACCTTATCTAAAAATTCAAGGCATTTGGATATCATTTAATAAGGTTTTCACATTAAAATTTATCATAAAATCCATATGAAAGAGCATAAATCATCAACAAGCATATATATCCATTTTAACAATCAAAACATAGCAAAAGCATTTGAAAAATAATTTGGATGATAATCTAAAACCGAAAACAAAAATATGAGATGTAACCTTTTATTCAACTTAGCTTTGTGATTAAGGAGTTGAGGTTTAATCTTGGATTAATTTGATTAAGCTTCCTCTTGACTCTTGCTTTATCTTCTACTTGATTTTCCTTAATGGTAGTCGACTTCTCTTCAATTTTAGTTTTTGTTTTGAACGTGTAAAATGAATGTGGTTTAACGATTTGGGGTATAAGAATATACTTTATTCCTACTTTGCCCCTTATCTAATTTCCCTTATGTATTTCATTTTAATTTATCTTAGTTCATTTGTTAACTAGGCGCGACTACCCCTATTAACACAAATCTCAATCTCTTAACCATTTATATTATTTTATTTAATCAAATAATTGAACATCTTAAATAATGTTAACCAAAATTAGGGTCGTTACTGTAGTCCCTACACTTTGTGGTTATATTAAGATATCGGCGTAGTATTATAGTACCGAAGCTATGCTCAATGGAAAGGCACAGTCCTCATGTTTTGCCACTACCTTAAGATTTAGTATTATCTATACTTTGATTTTTTTTTCCTTGCTTCCTTTTCATCGTCCAACTTCTATAGTAGAAGCAGTTCCTTTTGGTTCCATGCTTGCACCGATTCACCTTTATAGATGTTTGGAAAATGTGGATGTAATATTTGCTCTCCAAGTCTACAACGATTGAAGATCGGCGTGAATTTGTCTCTACTTTCATATTTTCCTATGACCCATCACTTCTTTCTTTTCTCTCTCTTCGTTTTCAAATGAAAAAAGTCTTTGTCGCCATTTTACATTTAATACCCTACTACATGTGTTAATTTTCACATTGGTTGATTCTTTGAAAAAGCTATCACTTTAGTTTTTTCGTCTCCTAAGAAAATCCCTATGGATTCTTGGGTTAATCTCCCCTGTCATTAGTCGATTGGCCTTTTGGGGCTCTTCCATCATTGTAATTTCATGGTTAAGATTCAAACCAAGGTAAGTATATGTTCTTCTCCTTCATTTTCATTTCTTTACATGCTTTCGAAAATCTTAGTTGCAAACTACATCTTCTCCAACAAACAGTTTTTCTTTTGAACAAAAGCAAGTTTTTTTTCTTATTGTTCTTTCCTCTTTATCTTAGTGATACTCGATAACCAATCCAGTATATCTGTTATGAAACCTGCCTCTATAGAGGGGACCATCTCTCCCTTATCTTTGCCATCTTGCATAACCGAATTAGGGGAAATATAGGGTATTTTGGATCATTTTGGGTTCAAGGATTGTGTAGCCAGTGTGCTTGTATCTCATTATTATATCAATATGCCCCAAAATGACTTTATTTCTATTACCTCCAAGCACATCTGATGTGCGCTTTATCGTCCTCGCAATCAAATTTTTTGAGAATGGTTCTCTACCATTGGCATTGCTCCCTTTCAACTTGCCCCAATTTCTTATTCCATTTTGATCACTACTTTCATCCTTTACGTGGAGAAGTGTTCTCATCCTTCCTATGAGGAACTTCAATTTCTATCTGATATTCACAAAAGTCCTTGTGGGATGGTTATGGGTTTTCTTACACTTAGGCAAAGAAATCAGTTCTTACGTCTATTTCTCGAAAGACCCAGAATTGGAACGATCAATGCTTTTTCATTTCAAATTTAGTTAACTTCCCTACTTCTAGCCAACCACAGCCCAGTCGTCCTATCTTTTCCGATTAAGCCATTAGGTCATTCGTATCTCATAGAAGGAACATCTTAGGTTTGGGTGAAGAAGATAGGAAAACACTTTCTATAAAAAATTCAGTGATATTATGATACTATTTAAGGGTTTAAAGTAAATACTGAATCATAGCCAAAATTGTTGCATAAATTAAATTCTAGCATAATAAGTTTAAGTTCGTAGGCACTTACTGAAAAATGGGTTCCATTAATGACACAACTACCGGAGTACCAAATGCGATATTCTCAAATTCTAGCGGTATTCTCCGATTTTGTATGATAATGACCCAGGCGCGGTTGTTGATCACAACCGGGGTGGTGATATATTTGGTACTATCCAGTAAAGGGTAGACTGGTCTTGCATATGGAAATATCTTCCATATACTTAATTTATCATGACCCGCTTATCGAAATTAACTCCCCTGTATTTATCATGTTCTGATATTCAGCATTTGTGCTAAATACAAGGCGACTTACTTTCAATAAAAGTGTCAACGTTTTTGTATAACTACTCCCATTTATTTGGCTAGTTAATGGCACGAATAGTAGATCACTTGTTAAAAGTCAATTTACTTATAAAAGAAAGTTGACTTAAAATATAACTAATAAAGTTTAAAATAAATATTTATTTAATAATAATTAAATCTTAATTTAATTACTAATTAAATCTTAATTTAATTACTAATTAAATCATAATTAATTATTGATTAAATCTTAATTAAACTTAATTAACCTTTAGTTAAAACTTAATTAAATCCTAACTGATTAATAAATTAAACCTAATTAGTAATCAATTAATAATTACCCCTAATTAAATAATAGTTAATTAAATAATTAAAACTTAATTGAAAAAAATATATATTTAATTAACTCTTTACACACTTAATCAATTATTAGAACTCTCTTAATTAATTAATTAATTATAATTAACTTACTTAACTAGTACTTATTTGCTAATTACTTAACTTAATTACTAATTAACTAATAATTATCCTTAATTAATTAGTTATTTACCTTTTGAAAATATGTGGAAGCCATTAAAACCTTTTAGAAAGCTTAGAGAAGAAGATGAAAAATCTTAAAAGTAGAAAATGTAAGGATGAAGGAGAGAGAGAAATTTTGAATTGGTTTTATATAAAATGAAATTATAAAATTACCTAAATGCCCTTAAGTACCATGCCCTCCACTACTTTAATGCTACATTGCCCCACCCTCCCCTTGCCATGCTCCACATGGAAGGGATCAAGATGCATCTTTTTATCCAACATGTTAAACCCTTTAAGTGTACCATGATGTTGCACTTGAATGTGACATTTAATACTTTGATTTTTAAAATTAAATTCTTATGTAAATGGTCATATCAATTACTTTTTACTTAACTATACAATTATCTACTCTTAAACATCCTAAATCATGCTCATGTTATTTGTATATGATGTGTTTATGTACACTAACATGTCACAACATTTAAAACAACCTTTTGATGGTGAAAAATTGAATTTTTTGAAAAATCTTTTCGGTCACGTTTTATATTCTCCTTTAAACTAATTTCTTTTGTAAACACAATTTGAAAATCATTTAATCATCACTAGTTACTAATAAAAAAGGGTATTTTTGAATAATAAAATCCATTTAGTAAATATATTTAAAATATATAAATATTCATATTTAAAGTGATTAAATTTCTGTTTATTACAGTTTTGGCCAATATATGGATCACGAATGGCTTCTTCTAAAACACTTCCCAGTTTCCTCCTTTAAGAGATTGTCGTTCCATCGTCCACCCTACGTACTCTATAAGAACTAGTGTTTGCTCCATCATTCATCATGCTATCTACTTTCCATGGTCATGTACACTACCATCCACTTTCGGATTTGATATGCCACTCCCGTTATCGTGAACGACACGCATAAATCTCTCTGTATTTGTGTTTTGTGGTGAAGAAAATGGTATAAACTAATGAAAAATACTGCTGGAAATCTATAAAATTGGTGAAAACTGTTAAACCTGAAATTCGAAAAGAAATTGAAGATGATGTTGGCTAAAAGAACAGACGTTGATTATATAGTAGTTTATTCGGTATTTATAACGCCCAATAAATTAACGGTTGTGATTTCATAGCTTCACGCAGGCAGAGTTTCTCCGATCAAATTTCAGCACAAGTTTTATTTGAACTTGGCACTGGTTATACTGATTTTCCCTGTGCTGGGGTTGGTTGGTATGAGTGGTTGTTGGATTGATGAGGTGGTTAGAAGTGAATGATCTTAGCGTTTGAATTGTCGTACATTTGGAGCGTTCAAACAGGAAGAATATGAAAATGTATCACATGTCAAATGATGAAAATTCGAGGAATGTAGTTGCAACAAATGCAGTGACGGCTCAGTTTGTTGATAAAATAGTAACTTGAGCAGCATGAGTAGGTGATAAAGGACCAGTTGGCTTGACCTAAGTTTCTTTCGTACACTTCATTATGGGTCCGGTCGAGTTTGGTGAGTAGTTTGTTAACGTCTGTTCACGTGTAACTATTTTCATTTTGAATTCAAATCCTGCAACAAGAAAGAACCTTCTTTTCGTAGCCACGTGCTTGTGCATTATATACCAAGTTTATTTTACATCAACACATTTGGTTGAAGAGTGCATTTATATTTAACCTATGTATATCTTGATAGAAAATGCATGGTTAACAAACTGGAATATTAGTTCAGCTGGTAATGAAGTTGTTGCTTCTGTAAATAACGATGGTTTTGACGGGGATCTTTAAGAATATATATATCCCTTTGGAAGATGATTTGAAAGCTCAAAGATATCAAATCCATTATGCATTACAGTAGGCCACATGCTGTGAAAAGTCGATTATATCCGCAATACATAAATATAGCTTAAAAGCTAAGTTTTTATACTTGGAAATTAGTTACTTTCAGCGGAAGCAACTAAAAAATTCATCACATGTTTATTTCATTTACAAATCACCTTCCATGACAAATTACCCTAGATGTACATACTATAAATAGCGGTATGTTGAGCTGTTACGGCAATTGTGAATTTCCCTTTACAATACCATTCTCAGTCTATCGATCAACATTTTTGTATGAAATCGTTATATCAATTAAATTGATATGATAACTGTAAATTTTGTAATTTTCTACAGTAAATTTTTGGTATCATTTTTTCAAAATAACAGTGACGGTAATTTTGCTATTCAATTTATAACACACGTTTAATCACGTAATATGCTTTATTACATGCATTTAGAATTCCAGCAAATGATTAAATTTAGTTTAGTAATTAGGTGAAATAATGCTAAATATGCTTCTTTTCTTTCTTATTTATGTGATTTATTATGTAACGCTATAAATTATGTAATAAAGCAGCGTTATAGTGTAAAAACGTGCCAAGTTGCCAACTTTCTTAGACCAACGGTAATTTAGCATTACCAGTTTAACAGTAACCAGATTATCGGTATACCAGTCTTAGAGCCTGTCGGTAACGGTAATGGTAAGCAATTTTAGTTTATTAGTAAAAATGATACGGTAACGGTATTTGCGAAATGGTAACGGTAATCATTACCATAACAACACTAGCTGTACCCACAATAATTTTTCATAATCCGTCCATCCAGGAAATTTGATTAGTTAGCATACGATGCATCGGATGCTGAAGGCAATTTTATAATTAATTTCATAGTTAATTATTATTATATTTAATGAGAACTTTCAGAATATTTGAAGTGGTTATCTTATGGGATAATGAAAACTAATAAAAATAGTTTTGGAAAACTAAAATAATGTTAG
This sequence comes from Allium cepa, assembly GCA_030765085.1. Taxonomy (NCBI): domain Eukaryota; kingdom Viridiplantae; phylum Streptophyta; class Magnoliopsida; order Asparagales; family Amaryllidaceae; genus Allium; species Allium cepa. The sequence continues at coordinate 20,966,002 of CM060936.1, read as the reverse complement.
TCATAAGATATGATATTGGATCTTAAAAATATCAATAAATATTTACAATGTAAATGTAAATTTTATGTAAAATAAAAAACTAATGGGTAACATATACACTTTTTCTATAAAAATAGAAAATTATCTTCGAAACATTAATTTTGTTTCACTTTGATTAATAACGTTAATTTGTGACACCTAAAATAAATTATAATCAAAAAACACATCCTCCTTTTGCGTTCTATCTGCTTGATCACGTGATTTCGAATTTTCCTTTCTCATACAACTCAAGTATGATTCCCAAAGCCAAAGTTTTATTTACTAATTATCTTTTAAGTTACTTTTTTCCAAATATACTTCCCCTCTTATTATAAGAAAATGTATGCATGAACAATTCTATATGCTTTTAAAAGAGATTGTAAGTATATAATTATCTTTGGAACAAAATTAAAATTTATAATGTAACCTAAAACGGCAGTAATATAAAGTAAAATTATCACATTAAATCAAAATAATGGTTAGTTCGAATCAATCTTCTACAATTCTTCATAAACACTAGGACATAGTTTCATCCTACACTAAAAGATTTTAGTTCTTGAATTAGGAAACAAAAAGGAAACGTAATTTTTTCTAATGAAATTGAAATCAAACCAAAAAAATTATTTAAAAAACTAAAAATAAAATTCATAAAATAGTGAAATTTGAGTTCTTAAAAATAGCGTATTTTAAACAACTCAGAACATTCGAACAATATTTGAAGAAATAAAAATGGAAAATGTATGGGCACTTGAAAGGAAAAAAATTATAAGATACAATAACAAGGGAAATTAGAAAATTTTAAAAATTAAAAGGAAATCAAATTTTGGAATAAAATCAAAAATTACTAGAAACTAAAAACTTCAAAAAGTACAAAATAACTAAAAAATGAGGAATTTTTCAAATAATTAAATAAATGGGAAACATGTGAACAAAATATAAATTAAAGCTTCAAATAAATTGAAAAGGTAAAAAAAAAAGGAGAGAACTTTGTAAACATTGAAGATAATCAACGGTTCATAAAAACTGAATTTTGTATAATTATACAACTTTTTCAATTTTATATAGAAAATACTGGAATTTGACGAAAATTTTATATTTATGAAATTTATGGTTTTTTAAGTACTATTATTACTCGATAGGTTTTATACTTTTTTAAGGTTTTGAGTTTCATTTCATTTACATCCACGCAATTCAAATTTAATATGTTAAAGGACCTTCCTTGATGTATAAAGTGGTGTTATATAAAACGTCAATATGGCTAAATGCAATACTTTTATGTAAACAATCAAAACAAAAAATTATTTTTAAAACAAAGATTGAATCTTTATTAATATTACTAAATTGATTATTTTAGTTACCGAGACTTATGGATAAACCAACCTACAAAATAGCATCAAAATAAAAATTGAAGAACTCATAATGTAGTATTATCAAATGTAATTTATTCTACTTATTGAAGAATTGCGACCTTGGAAGTTCTATTTTATGTGGTGTTTACCAACTTGGTTAATATAAATCTTTAAAAACCAAATTATTTATTTACTAATAATACAAATGGTATTTTAATTTAGTTGTGCTCATGGTAGCTATACCTCTGTGGCAATAGATATTTCAAAGAGCAACACCCTAATACAATAGTAACTAATTTTATTCTTTTTGAAATAACTCAATAAATGAATGACTGTGTATAAATAAAATTAATTCATGCACAATCGCATAAATTTCAGTTTAGTAAAACTATGTTATGTGCAAATCGCAAAATTCAACTTGAATTACATCTAATGTCGATGATGGAACCGTTCCCATCTACAATGAGGGAAATCGGTAGATTTCACTATAACATACAGATCTTATTACAACAATCAAAAAACATTGTAATATGTGTTTCACGATGTTTTTACAAAAGTTTTTCAGGCAAATTTGTAATAAGGTCAGCTTTTTTTCGTAACGTTTTCTTGATGTTGAAAAAAAACATTGTAATAGAGTCTACTACAACTGTTTTTTGATGTTGTAGTAGAATCATTTGTAATAAATTATAGATGTTGTGAAATATATAATACAACTTTTGAATATAAAAACTGCATATATGTTTCTACTTTTTTCAACCTACAACTTTATCTTCTATGTTGTTGCTATAAAATAGATAAAATTTGTCGATTCAAATACATAGAATCGATCGATTCAACCAACATCATACCAAACTTGTGTAACACATTAAAAATATTCATGAAACCGTAATTTAACATAATAACAATAATGAAATATAAAAGCAAACAAATTACATAGAATTCTCCATGACTTGTAGTACCCATTTAGCATTGCATCACATGGTAGAATTTATTTTTTATCCACTTATTTTTCACACCCAAACACAACGTCTGCTTCGGCAATTAAATTCATATTACAGTGCAACTTCATCAGGTAGCTTCAGTGCACTGTCACCAAGTAGCAATTGAATTCAACATTTCCTCGTAAACCTTTGCTTTGCATTTCACCAAGAAGCTTCAGTGCATCGTTGAACGACCCAACTTTGAAAACTAACCCAGCATCTCCTTGTACACCCAGGGCCGACCCGAAAGGTAGCCCACTGGACCGGTGGTGTAACGCCTCGGGATTTTCGACCCCGAAAATCGACACTAATACGTTCACTATATAGAGTGTCGAGAAATCGAGTATTGGAAATTCCAGATTGTTAGGGTTAAGAAGAAAAAGAGGTAGAAGACAGAGAACAGAAGCACAGAATCTCACTATAGCAGCGGAACAAAATATGATATCAAATAACAATATTTATACTAAGAAAAGCTGTAAATGCCAATTTACATGTAATATATCAGAGTACAACCATCAATAAATAATTTCGGACAGTTATATTAAATTATCCCTGAATATAATCAATACAAATTCTAATACACAGCGGAATATACTCCATACGTCCCCGCCATCCAGCTAGCCTCCTGATCTCCAGAACATCCTAACCTAAAAATATGTAATACTCGGTCTGACCCGAGCATTACAATAAAGTAACATCCGAGTCAGACTGGAAACCAGCTTGAGTAAACCCATTTAATACGAAATACTTAAGTTGTAAAGCTTCTTTGAAAACTCAGCTAACTCGTTCGTTACTACGAGTTTTATTTTGTTATAGCCAAACATTTATTCCACAAAATGATATCTAAGTACCGTTACTTAGTTTAAATGGTTAAGTTTACTTAATTTATTCCATTCCAGCCTATTTGATTCCATAATCAAATCTTTAAAGAATTATAGATTACTAATCGAAGTGGTTCCAGATATCGCTGATATCCAACCCCAATCTCTTCGAATCCATCGTCATACTTTAAGCCAAGTTGTTTAAGTAAAACAATTCAATTTGAAATCAGAATATCATGTTCACACAGAAATTCATCACAGATATCTGAAACATCTCAAATTTATCAACAGTTTAATTCAAGCATTGCAGAACATCACAAATTATCAGACTAGAGATATTAAATAATCAAAAGCATTCAATTCAAATTAAATATTCATAGGCAAGGTTAACTGGTCACACAATTTCTAATTAAATTAAAATAAATTAATTTGAACACTTATAAATTAATTACTTATAAATCCTGCTTAAATGTCATTAATTAATTAAAAACCATTTTATTTCATTTAATAACTATTTGGAATTAATTAACATATATAATAACTTAAGACCTTTGATTAATTTAAAAGTTTTAAAACATTTATTTTTCCTTTAACTATCTACTTAATTACATTCTTTAGTTTAATTTAATAAACTTAAGAATTAATTAAAATAATGGTCATACAAATAAATTATTCTGAACTTAATTAGTTAGAGTTAAAAATAAATTATTTATATAACCTTTAACTAAACAATATTAAGTAAACATTAATATTTAAAAGAATTGGATTGGAGAACTTGCTTGAAAAAAACTTGTTTGCTTTTCTTTTTAAAACTTGGTAATATACTTATGAAAACCCGAGACCAACCCGAGTCTTCCCCCTCATTCTCCCTGACTCACTCTCTTCCCTTTTAGTCTACGGCAAAAAAATCGAGCCCAACCCATTCAAAACCCTTCATTCTCCCCGTCTCCCTCTATTCTCTCTCTTATGCCTGATCTTCCCCAAATACCTACAGCAAAACACCGATACACACTGATACGCGAGCACATGCACACGCGACGACGCTGCTCCAACCAATTGCCAATCGACGCCACCGAGTCGGCGACGACAATCCGACCATCCCTAACCACCTAGAACCACGAACCACCCCACAAAACAAAATCGAACAAGTCGAGCTACACAGGGACAAAATCGATCGCCAATGTCCACCCCGTACCGCCTCCTTTTGTCCACCAGAGACCTCGCCACTTGGCTTGGAGACTCGTCAGACCGCCCTCTTCCTATTCCCCTTACTCCGGCCCCTTCCGATGCAACCTTAACGTCGCACAGGCCTCGAAAAGCGTCGACTCGAGCCAAACCTTAAACCCTACATCACCGTCGCCACGACGCTACGGCGACCAAAAAAAATCGTCGATCATTTTTCCCATACTCCACGACCCTCGAACTACCTCCATCCATGATCACGACACACCATCAACTTCCGACCGTTGGAAATCACCCAATAACCCAATTTTCGATCATCTTCGATTTCTCCTCTAATCCTAACTTAAAATCTATGATATTATCACCAAAAATCAACATTTTTAAAGGCGAACCAGCTTATATCAGAGAATCAAGAAATCATGATGGTCTATTTTTATGATATTTTCAATTCTCATTGTAAATTTCTATTTCCCCGATAATACTGAATAATTTCACTTGAAACCAATTTTAGAATTAGGATTTCATTAATACAAACACATTTCTCATAGACATCATAACCTATAGTTGCTTAATGAAGAGGATTTGAATTTATTTTGAGTGAATTTGAGTCTGTTAACAAAAACAGGGAATGCTGTATACACACAGCACATTCAACTTGTTTACTGAAGCAATCATACAATTTCATCCACGCAATCATATTCAAGCCATTTCCATAAAAAAAATTACATGCACAGGTTAATAAAGAGGATTTAGCTTTTAAAAATTTAAGTTTACTCACCTTAAACTTAGAACAGAGAAACATAGTTGGGAAAACTACAACTTGATTTAGATCTGATCTTCTTTTAGTTGAGTTGAACTTGGATTTAAATCTTGCTTTGCTCAGTTAAAAGAAATGGTGAAGTTGTTTAGTTTCCTCTCTTTTTATTTTCTGGTTTTGATCTATTTTGTTTGAAAGGAAAAAAATGAAAGGAAGAAGAAGAGATATGTATATAAAAGGCGAGCTTCTAGATATAAAAGGCGAGCTTCTAGATACAGCACTTGGTTTCTCATTTTTATTTCTTCCTTTTTTTTTCAATTTAAAAGAAAATTTTGCCACTCGTAAACATATGTTCCTCTTAAGCCCACAAATGTCCTTTGTATATATTTATATATTTTTATTTCATGTGTAGCTCAAAAGAAATATCATATACCTTTTATTTATTTTTATTTAATTTAAAACTTAAGTTATTAAAATTTAGTTACTAATTATATGTACTTGTATATATGTGTTTCAAACATCAAAATGCTTATGTATATATCTATATACTTATGGATATTTTACCTTGATTTAAAATGGTGAAATATATTATTTATTTACTATGAGATTTATCATCTCCAGAGATTTTAAAAGTCAATATTTATTATAGTTTTAAACCAATTTATATTTATCCAGATATTTTTTTTAATTATCAAAATTTTATTGGTTTGACTTATAAATTCAGTATTTCAATAGTTAAAATTAGTTAATTACCCAATTATCTGACGTTAAAAATCCAAGCCATCACATTCCTCCCCCTTTAGAACTTTTCATCCCCGAAGAGGAACGAAATGAGAAATCTAATTTAATGCTTTGTTTAATTGAATTATTATTTAAGCATTTTTAACTCTTTTACTCTGTATTTTAAAATTTAAAACACTTTAAAATCTATATAATATTACCCAAAAATAGTTTTTATATAAAATAGTTTTTATAACTCGATGACTTAACAAGTCCATCCTTGTTCTCATAGAAATTTGGTCATACGTTGATCAGGCGTAGGACTGAAAATCTATAAGTACTTAGTAGACATGTTTTCAACACCCAGTGAAAATACTCAGAAATTTTTTTGTGAAAATGTAGAAAACATTTTTGTGAGAATGCTTTGGAAATCATCCCCTCTCCATAGTCACAGTTAGCCCAATGATTACGTTGCCATCCCAGCGAAGCCATAGAAAACTGTAGGCCTCCACGTCCCTCGATTACACCATGGAACCACCACAGATCGCAGCTATACCCAGGGTTACATTATCATCAAGGCAAAAATCATGTAACTATAGGCATCAACACCCTCGAATTTTGCTGCCAAATGAAACTTCACCACACAGACCGCATAGATTGCAGACTACATTAGTCGAGTCCCAATGTAGCCTGTAGGCACTCACTGCCACACGACTTTCGCTATTTTTCCATAGATCGCAGCCTACCGATGTTACGTAGCTCTCCCAGCGAAATCAAATGTAGACTTTAGGCAATCACTGCCCCTCGACTTACGCCATGGAACGAAGTAGATTGCCGTTACACTGAGTTACATTGTCGTCATGGCATAACCCAAATGTCTCTGTAGGCATCAGCGCCCTTGACTTTCGCTACTCCAACCACAATCCTCGGAAACTATAGTTTAGTCCGGACATCCACTGGGATCAAAGTTGGAACCCCCTTAGGGATCAAGGCAGAAGCACCCCGTGGATCTCCTACTACAAGTTTTAACTCTAAATCAGAGTGCCATTTTCCCCACAGCATTCTTAAAACATTTTATACTATACATATATAGAATCTTTCAAAACATACTCTTTATATGTATCACATATAAATCCCATTTGCACAAAATCGATAGTTCTCAAACTTGGCTTTTCAAATTCCTAAAATTTTCTTTTTCCCAAAATCAAAAGCCTTTCAAAATCAGTGGGTTTCAAAAATCGTTTTTCCATAAAATCATATAAATATAAGTTCATTCTTTTAATTAGAACAATTTTTTTTGATTACTTCCTACTTATATAAATTTCTTTTTATACTTCAAATATTTTTCAAATATCTCTTCTTCTGGTTATAGATTCAACAAGGGGATTTTATCATATATAACAAATATATATAACTTTATTTATGCCAAATAAACATTCAAATTCGATTCCCTTTATAAAATTATTTGCCACATTACTTACTTTTTATAAGACGAGTTTCAGTTATAGTGATATCCAACTTCCACTCTTATTCATCATATTTTACAAAATATAGTTTTCCATTTCAAAAATCATTTTTACATTTCTTTTCAAAATTTTCAATATCATTTCATTGAAGCACGTATGATGTACATATATCATCCGTATGCAATGTCAAATCCGATCGCTCACTCGATCACATAATTTCACTTCCGAACTAGTATCGTCCACCCGATTCCCTAGTGCGGACTCAGATCTGGTTTTTTGATCAAAAACCTTCATTCTCCTTGCATAGCCATAACTATGATAAAGAATTTCCAAAACCAATCAAAAATCAATATCCCGTGTTCGCCGTTGAAAATCAAGTGAAAAATTCCAGCTCGGATTGATACACTATCTCAAAATTCTGTGCTTGAATCTGAATCAAATCTTTATGCGAACAGAATAATATACGTATATCCTACGCATTTATCTTCATTGATTATTAGCTAAATCAATTTTCTTTTTATTCACATTCATTTTGATTTCTATTCACCTGTTCACAATTGCTTCAATTTTCATTTAGTTGTAAACAATTAAGTAGTTATAAAATAGTTGTAAAATAGTTAAATAGTCGAAGAATAGTTAATTAGTTGAAAAATAGTTGTAAAATAAGTATAAAATAGTTGTAAAATAGTAAAATAGTTGTAGAATAGTTAGATAGTTGCAAAATAGCTGTAAAATAGTAATTAGTTATAAATAGTTTGGGTTTTAAAAAGAAAGGTTGTATAGTAAATAGTTAGGAAAAATTGACTTAAGATAGTTTATATTAAAACATCTATTTGAAAATAGTTTCAGAGTCAAACTGGTTCAATTTCCCAATCTCCTCTTCCAATCAATTTCCAATTCAATTTGAACTAATTTTAATTTCAAATTCTAGTTAATTCATTTCAATTCCTGCTTTGAATTAATTCTAATTCCATTTTCATTTTTTTTTAAATTAACTCAATTTATACAAGTTCGAGCTAAATTTTCAAATGTGGATTTAATCCCTTAAATCAAATTAACCTTTACTTTTAATTTAACAACCTAAGTCTTTATACAAATTTCGATTCTGAGTCCAAATTTCAAATAGTCATTTTAAATTACCTTTACTAAACTTATTTTAAGGTTCAAGTAAGAGTTCAAATCTTTTTGAATAATTTAATCTCCGGAATCCAATTTATTACCTAATTTTAACTTCTAACCTTGAAAATAATTCTTAACAATTTCAGTTGACAAGTTTATTTTTAACATTTAAATCTTAACTCCAAAGTGATGCCATTTCCATAATTTCAATTTTATTTCTAAAAATCAAAATCATTTAAATAATTTCAAATTAAAGTTTTATTTCCATTTAATTTCGGCAATGGATATATATTATCTCAATCCACTTCTTAATTCATTCAAAACAATCCAATTTACAGTTTCATAGATTATTAATAACAATAGGATGATATCAGGATAAGTCAAGGTGAATAAATATCCAAATTATCTAAAGCATCCGTTACTAATTCCCAGAACTCAAACCTGTTTGAGATCACATATAACTCCCATTTCAATTCAACTCATTTAACTTCCCTAAGTTAAATTCAATTTATTTAATCCAGTCGACCTTCCTCAATTTAAATTCTCCATTCAAGTTTAAATTTTCTTATTAATATCACTTTCACTTACAAGTTCAAAACTTATTTTACTTTGGGTTATTCATCTCATTCTAGGGAATTTAGAATTCAATCCTTAGTATTTATTTCAAATCAACTTTGATATTATGTACATTCCATATATATACATATTTATTTCTTTAGCACACCAAGTCATATTTCAAATTTTCTGGACTTAGATTTTATAACTTCCCAATTTAAATCCATTTCAGTCTATAAATCATACCTATGTAAATTGTTACTTCCTAAACATTTCATTCTTCTTTATCATTGTTTATTTAGAAAAATAAACATTCTTTTATTTAGATACAATACCCAATTTTATTATAATTATCATGTCTAAAAATCATACACACCATATATTCCATAATCATTTGCTGGAAAATCAAATCAAGGTAATTTATTGCAATACTTTGAAAATTCTTTTGAATTTTCTAGGTTTTAAATTCAGTTTTGAATCCATTTTTAGCTCAACTTATTTTCATAGTTAATCCTTACCCTAATTTCTATTTGGTTGTATATATATTACCAATTAATTCTTATTATTATATTTAGTTTCGATAATCAACAACCAATTATCATAATATATAATAATTAGAAAAATTATTGCCTTATATATCAAAATATAAGCTTATAAAAATCATTCTTTTTTAAAACCAGTTTAAAAATTTTATACAAAAAAATAACAAGTGTGCCCTTATATAATACGCTCAACTCATTTTAGGGTACTACTGAACCTATCTCTAATGAGTAATCCCCACCAAAGCCAAGGTTCTTGCTTAACCTTCCGCTCTGATACCAAATGTAACGCCCCAGAATTTTCGACCCCGAAAATTGACACTAATACGTTCACTGTATACAGTGCCGAGCAATCGAGTGCCAAAAAATCCAGATTGTTAGGGTTAAGAAGAAAAGGAGGTAGAAGAAGAAACAGAAAACAAAAGCACAGAATCTCACAATCGCAATGGAACAAAATATAATATCAAATAACAACATTTATACTAGGAAAAGATGTAAATGCCAATTTACATACAATACATCATAGTACAATCATCAACAAATAGTTCCGAACAGTTATAATAACTTGTTCCCGAATACAATTAATACAAATTCTAATAAACAGCGGAATATACTCCATACGTCTCTACCATCCAGCTCGCCTCCTAAGCTCCAGAACGTCCTAACCTGACAATATGCAATACTCGGTCTGATCCGAGCATTACAATAAAGTAACACCTGATTCAGGCTGGAAACCAGCGTGAGTAAACCTATTTAATATGAAATACTTAAGTTGTAAAGCTTCTTTGAAAACCTAGGTAACTCTTCATCACTACGAGTTTTATTTTGTTATAGCCAAACATTTATTCCACAAAATAATATCTAAGTACCGTTACTTAGTTTAAATGGCCTAGTTTTCTTAATTTATTCCATTCCAGCCTATTTGATTCTATAATCAAATCTATAATGAATTATATATTACTAATCGAAATGGTTTCGGATATCGCTGATATCCGACCTCGATCGCTTCGAATCCATCACCATCCTTTAAGCCAAGTTGTTTAAGTAAAATTATTCAATTTGAAATCAGAATATCATATTCACACAGAAATTCATCACAGATATTTGAAACATCTCACATTTATCAATAGTTTAAATCAGGCAATGCAGAACATCACAAATTAGCAGAATAGAGATATTAAATAATCAAAAGCATTCAATTCAATTAAACATTCATATGCAAGATTAACTAATCACACAATTTCTAATTAAATTGAAATAAAATAATTTAAACACTTATAAATTAATTACTTATAAATCCTGCTTAAATTTCATTAGTTAATCACAAACCATTTTATTTTATTTTAATAACTATTTGGAATTAATTAACATATATAATAACTTAAGACCTTTGATTAATTTAAAAGTTTTTTTTTTTTGAAAACCCAGGAGAACCCGGCGGACCGGTAAACTCCTGAGGAGGGTATAGTAAAGCCGTCCCCTGATCCAAGCCCATTAATTTAAAAGTTTAAAAACAATTTATTTTCCTTTGACTATCTACTTAATTACATTCATTAGTTTAATTTAATAAACTTAAGAATTAATTAAAATAATGATCATACAAACAAATTATTCTAAACTTAATTAATTTGAGTTAAAAATAAATTATTTATGTAACCTTTAACTACAATATTAAGTAAACATTAATATTTAAAAGAATTGGATTGGAAAACTTGATTGAAAAAAACTTGTTTGATTTTCTTTTTAAAACTTGTTAATATACTTATGAAAACCCGGGACCAACCCGAGTCTTCCCCCTCATTCTTCCCGACTCTCTCTCTCTCTTCCCTTCTAATCTACAGCAAACAACTCGAGGCCAACCCGATCAAGACCCTTCATTCTCCCTGTCTCCCTCTCTTCTCTCTCTTATGCCTGATCTTCCCCAAATACCAACAGCAAAACAAAGATACACACGTATACATGTGCACATGCACACGCGACGACGCTGCCTTGACCAATCGCCGATGATGCCACCAAGTCGACGACGACACTCCGACCATCCCTAACTACCCAGAACCACGAACTGCCCCACAAAACAAAATCGAACGAGTCGAGCTACACAAGGACAAAACCGATCGCCAACGTCCACCCCGCACCGCCTCCTCTGTCCTCCAGAGACCTCGCCACTCCGGTTGGAGACTCGCTAGACCACCCACTTCCTACTTCCCTTACTCCGGCCTCTTCCAATGCGACCTTGACGACGCATAGCCTCGAAAACGTTGTCGACTTGAGCCAAACCTTAAACCCTACATCACCATCGCTACGACGCTACGGCGACCAAAAAAATCGACGATCATTTTTCCCATACTCCTCGACCCTCGAGCTATCTCCAGCCACGATCACGACACACCATTATCCTCCGATCGCCGGAAATCGCCCAAAAACCCAATTTCCATTCATCTTCGATTTATTCTCTAATCCTAACTTAAAAATTATGATATTATCACCAAAAATCAACATTTTTAAAGGTGAACCAGCTTATATCAAAGAATCAAGAAATCATGATGGTTAATTTTTATGATATGTTTTAATTCTCACTGCAAATTTCTTTTTACTCGATAATACTGAATAATTTCACTTGAAACCATTTTTAGAATTAGGATTTCATTAATACAAACACATTTCTTATAGACATCATAACCTATAGTTGCTTAATGAAGAGTATTTGAATTTATTTTGAGTGAATTTGAGTCTGTTAACAAAATCAGAGGCATGCATGTATACACACAGTACATTCAACTTGTTTACCCAAGCAACCTTATAATTTCGTCCATACAATCATATTCAATCCATTTCCATAAAAAAATTTACATGCACAGGTTAATAAAGAGGATTTAGCTTTTAAAAATTTAAGTTTGCTCACCTTAAACTTAGAACTGAGAAACTTAGAACTGAGCCAACCTACTGCCAATGACTCCATTATGCCATCACCATAACCTTTCATCCAGTTTTCCATCAAATTTCGTCTCGCTGGTTACATAATCCAACGCTTCGGCTGTTGAAATCCAAGGTGGAAGAGAAGAAGAAGGTGAAGGTGGCAATGTATCAGCCCCATAAGTCACTAGCTGCCATGAAACTTACAATAGGAACACAAAAATGCATTACTGGCCAGAGTTCACCAGAAGTTACGCCGGAGAGGATCTCTGACCAATCCAACCATGATGGGGAAGCCATTGAAGTAGCAGCACCTGGTCTGGAAGCTCACAATTGAAGAACGAAGATGAATATTGAGTGTGCATGTGTATGCACGTGCACGCATGCACAAGCTATTTTCTCTTTTCAGTGTTTATAGATTAGTGTTTTTTAAATAGAGAAAAGATTGATTGAGTCAAATAACATAGCCGGTGGAGTCACCTTAGAAATATAGTTGCAAGAGGTTTATGTACAGGTGATTTTTATGATTAATGACACTTTAGTGTTTTCTTCTTCTTAGCTGCTATTTTTTGTTCAATACATGCTTCTTTTTCTTGCCATTGTGTTTTACTTTTTTTAACCACTATTCTTATTTCTTTCAAGAAAATCTGAAACTTAATCTCCTTCAAACCCTCACAACCATCTCTTTACTTTTTTTTAACTTCACCTAGGAGCAAGACATCTTCAATTTCTTCATTAAATTCCACCGGTGCATTGTCTAGCAACATGACTCAAACAAGAAACCAATCAAGAGAACATGGGTCTATCAAGGTGGTATCAGAGCAGGACCAAAATTCCACTAAAACTTATGATGAAAAGTACTTACATGACAACAGCCATCTCAATGCACCAGATTTCAATAACTAAGAGGAGTTTAGGACATGTCAAGAATATATTAATGAAACAACAAAGCAATCTATAGACCAAATGACTGAAGCACCACAAGAACTTCACCAAGCTCAACAAGAACTCCATCAGGCATTCCAAGAAAATGCCCAAGAATTCAATGGTTGGTTTGACCTTCTCACATCCATATTAGAATAATTCATGCAAGAAACGCGGTCTCAAAAGAACTTGCCATCCAATTTACATCAAGAACCTCAACAAACATCAAGAAGCCATCCATATATACCCCCATTTCAGACAAATAAAAATAGGAGTTCACTTTCTCCTTATTCCAATGATCTAAATCAAAACTCTCACACAAGACATCAACCCAACATCATACTCTCTCCTACCTTGCTTCAACACCCCACCATACCTGTCTATAATGGTGATGAAACTGTGATTGAGCAGATAGACCAGGTTGAACATCTATTCAAACATCATCACACACCCGAGATTGAATGGGTGCCTACTTGTTCTGTCCACTTAAAGGACGATGCAAAAAAGTGGTACAAATTGCCAACTAATCATGTCAAGATTTATGATCTCTGTAAAGTTTTTAAAGAGGAGATTATAGTGAGATTTTCTTCCACTGAATTAAGAAAACCCTTTAGAGCTTTAGCCAGCTTAAACAACTCTCCACAGTCCAATAATACCTCACCAAGTTTGAGTAGTTACAATATCTTCTCCCTTATTTACAACCTGATCATGTTTTTTTATTAATTCATGGATGGTTTAAATAAGACATTGGAATTGATGTAGAGGTAGTCGGACCCTCCAACTTCAAGGAGGCAGTACTTTAGCCAAAATGCATGAAATAAGATGGTGAAAGCGAAAAAGGCTTTATAAACCTAATTATACCTCACAAGAATCAACAACTAAAGGTTTTTCATCAAGAACCCCAAAGACGAATGTGCCTTTAGCCAATAAAACCTGATCAATAGTAGAAATTGCTTAGAGCAAGGGTATGACTTTAAAAGAAACATTAAACAAACAAAAGAAGAACCATTACTATTATTGCAAGGAAAGATGGCATCCAAGCCATCGGTGCAAAAAATAAACAAGTTTATGTCATAGAATGGGAAACAAATATGGGTGATGATAAAATGAGGAAGCACATATTGTTGGAAATAAACTTAATTTTTAGGAAATGATGATTATGTTAACAATTATAATCTTTGTATTAATGGAAATGTCAAAACTAAGGATGGAGAAAAATCTAGACTTAACAAATATGTAATATGAAGAATTCTAGAAAATGGTTTGTCAAGAAGAATCTAGAAAATAGAAGATTGAAGAAAAGTCTAGAACAAGAAAATTATAGAAAATATACTCCATTATAAATTGAGATGTGTTATCTCATTTGATGTATCGAAGCAAGCAAGAAAAGCCAAGTAAGAAAATGTATTTGTAAGCAAGCAAAAGAATAAAAGTGCAAACAAAATAAAGCTATTTCCTCCTTTATAAATTATTCTCTCAATCTCCATTAGTAAATCAAAAAAATTCTCCCTAATTCTTCTTCCTATAGAAAATTTCCAATAGTGGTATCAGAGCTTGACGATCCTCCTAAAATTTTCAACAGTGGTATCAGAGCCAGGTTGCTAATCCAAGTTGATAGTAAGGAAGAATGTCAACTGTATTGAGTTTTATAAAAATTCCCTTACTCAAAAAAGGGTTTTATGATAATTGGAGAATTCACTTGAAGACGGTGCTTGAATTACAAGGTGTGTGGGATATCGTAGAAAATGGGTGTGAAGAACCCGTGGATGTCACCACTTTATCCCAAATTAAAAGGGATAATTTGAAGAATTTGAAGAAGAGAGATCGAACGGCTCTTACGCTCATCTATCAAAGCTTGGATGATGCTATGTTTGAGAAGATAGCAAATCACAAACTAGCAAGGAAGCATGGGAGACTTTGGAGAACGCTTTTAGAGGAATAGATAAAGTGAAGAAAATTAGAATAAAACTATGCGAGGTGAGTTTGAATCTTTATATATTAAATCATCAGAATCAATTGATGATTATTTTTCTTGAGTTTTATCTATTGTCAATCAAATGAAAAAATATGGAGAGAAAATAGAAGACTCTAGAGTTGTTGAGAAAATTCTACGATCTTTGGATTCAAAATTTTATTACATAGTTGTAGCAATTGAAGAATCCAAAGATCTAGGATATGACTGTTGATCAACTCATGGGTTCACTTCAATCCCATGAAGAAAAATTGAAGAGGAAGGTTAAAGAAGAATCATTAGAGCAAGCTCTTCAAACAAAACTCGCCTTACGAGAAAATAAGACATTTAAAAATGGAAGAAGGCGGAGCCAAAGCGAAAGAAGTCATGGCTATTTTGAATGTTTTAATTGCCACAAACTTGGTCATATGGAAAATGAATGCTGGTATAGAGAGGAGAAAAGGAAAAACACATATAATACAAGAGAAAGAGAACAAGGAGGAAGTGCAGATTACAATGGAATTCTAAGTATAAAAAATCTCAAATAAAATGTTATAATTGTGGTAAATTTAGTCATTTTGCTTTTAAGTGTAGATCATATTTCACTAACCTTCAGGAAAGATCAACTTTATTAAAGAAGACGATGAAGATTCTGTACTTTTATGGGCGCTCGGAGCAGTTAAAATTAAAGATGAAAATGAATGGTACTTGGATATCGGAGTTAAAAAGAATGAAATAGGATATGTGAAAGAAAATATATTAGCCGATAAGGAGGAAAAGGAAAACAAAAAATAGAGAATGCTGCGATAAAAGAGGAAGAGAAAACGAATACTGATATGGATAAGAATGTTGCAGAAGAGTCGTCAAAGATAACTGAAGAGAAAGTCATAGCGTTTACAGGCGAAGACCTTTCAAAAACCAATGAAATGAAAAAGATGACTACCGAGGCAGTAGAAGTTGGAAAGGTGGAAGAAGAAATAAAAGCGGATGAGAAAGTCAAAGAGGAAGAAGAACATGTAGAAGAAGAAAATGAAGAAGGCAATGAAAACAAAGTAAATGAAGAGACACAAATAATGAAAAGCACGAAAGTAATGGAGATGAAAATGAAGAAATCATCAATCAAGGTGAAGGAATTCAAGATATTGGAGGAGATTTGGAGTATGAGCAAAAATTTAAAGAAACAGAAATAAAGAATACTAAAGAAGTAAAAAAAGAAAAAGATCGGAGAGAAAGTCAAAGCGACTAACAATGGATTTCATGAAGATATTAGATTGGTCAAAGATTGTAAGAGTGAAATTAAGAAAGGATGGAAAGATAACATATATGACTCATTCAAAATTTGTGATACTGGACAAAGATGGAAGTTAGAATGGGTGCCTACTTGTTCTTTCCACTTGAAGGACGATGCAAAAAAGTGGTATAAATTGCCGACCAATAATGTCAAGAATTATGATCTCTTGAAAGTTTTTAAGGAGGAGATTATAGTGAGATTTGCTCCCACTAAATTAAGAAAACCCTTTAAAGATTTAGCTATCCTTAAACAACGCTCCACAGTTCAATAACACCTCACAAAGTTTGAGCAGTTACAAGATATTCTCCCTTATTTACGACTTGATCATGTTTTTGATTAATTCGTGGATGGTTTAAAAAAGACATTGGAATTGATGTAGAGGCAGCTGGACCCTCCAGCTTCAAGGAGGCAGTATCTTTAGCCAAAATGTATGTAACAAGACGGTCAAAGCGAAGAAGGCTTTATAAACCTAATTATACCTCACAAGAATAAGCAACTAAAGGTTTTTCATCAAGAATCCCGAAGACCAATGTGCTTCTAGCCAATAAAACCTGATCAATGGTAGAAATAGCTAAGATCAAGGGTATGTCTTTAAAAGAAACACTAAACAAACAAAAGAAGAACCAATGCTATTATTGTAGTGAAAGATGGTATCCAAGCCATCAGTGCAAAAATAAACAAGTTTATGTCATAGAATGGGAAACAAATATGGATGATGATAAAGACGAGGAAGCACATAATGTTCGAAATAAACTTGGTTTTTGAGAAATGATAATTATGTTTGACAATTATAATCTTTGTATTAATGGAAATTTCAAAACTAAGAATGGAGAAAAATCTAGATTTAGCAAATATGTAATATGAAGAATTCTAGAAAATGCTTTGTCAAGAAGAATCTAAAATATAAAAGATTGAAGAAAAGTCTAGAACAAGAAAAGTCTAGAGAATATACTCCATTATAAATTGAGATGTGTTATCTCATTTGATGTATCGAAGCAAGCAAGGAAAGCCAAGTAAGCAAATGATTTTGTAAGCAAGCAAAAGAATAAAAGTGCAAATAAAATAAAGTTATTTCCTGCTTTATAAATTGTTCTCTCAATCTCCAGTAATAAATTAAAAAGTTTCTCCCTCATTCTTCTTTCTATAGAAAATTTTCAACAGTGGTAGCAGAGCTTGAAGATCCTCCTAAAATTTCCAACAGATAATCACGAAAGCCAAGATGCTGAAGAGATAACAGATTCAACTGAAGAGGAAATTAATCCAGCTAACACTTTCAATGCTATGTTTGGAATACCATCCCTCCGTACCATTAAAATTTATGGATCAATTCATGAAAGTCGGTACATATCCTCATTGATTCAGGCTCTAAACATAATTTTATAGATTGCAACTTAGCCGAAAAGATCCAGTTAGAGGTGAATGACAAAAAAAGATTTGAGGTGCAGGTAGCTAATGGTTAAAGGCTTCAGGATAAGGGGTTGTCCAGTCGGGTAACCTTAAAATGTCATAATTGTTGCATGTTTATTGACCTGCTATTGTTACCTTTGGATGGCTGCCAAATTGTGTTGGGTGCCCAGTGGATGAAAACATTGGGTGAAGTGACAACTAAATTTTCAAATTTGCAAGTTAGATTTAAATATAATGGTAAGCCTCATGTTTGGAAAGGAATGTAGCCAGAAGGGTTAAAAATTGTAGACAAAAAATAATTAAAAAAGACTATGTTGAAGGGCAAGTGGCCATGTTGCCGTATTCGCAACTTGTCACTAAAACAGATACCGATATCCCTGAATCGGTTAAAAGCATACTGGATGAATTTTCAAAAGTGCTTGCTCCATTGAACATTTTACCACCTAGTAGACCCCATGATCATAAGATACCACTATTACACGGGTCCAAGCCTATATGTTTAAAACCCTATAGACACTCACAACATATTAAAGATGAACTAGAAAAAATCATTCAAGAGGTGTTGAGTGCTTAAATCATAAGGCCTAGTAGTAGTGCCTATTCTTCACCAGTTTTCATGGTTAGAAAAAATATGGGACATGGAGATTAGGCACTGATTATCGAGCACTTAATAGCATTACTACCAAAGATAAATTCCCTTAACTTTAGTTGATGATTTATTTCATGAGCTACATGGTGCAAAATATTATTCTAAATTAAACTTAAGGTCTGGATTTAATCAAATTAGAGTAAATGAAGAAGACATTCATAAGGCTACCTTTAAAACCCATGATGGGCACTATGAGTTTATGGTTATGCCATTTGGTCTTGTGAATTCTCCTTCTAACTTTCAGTCTTTGATGAACACCATTTTTAGACCCTATTTAAGGAAGTTCATTTTAGTATTTTCGATGATATACTAATTTACAACCAAGTTATGCTTGAGCATTTGGGGCATATTAGACTTGCTTTGCAGGTACTTCAAGATAACTAGTTGATCATTAAACTTTCTTAATGCTCTTTGGAAAAAATAAGCATTGAGTACCTTGGTCATGTGATTTTATAAAGGGTGTAGTTGTGAACAATGGTAAGATACAAGCTATTAAATATTGGCCCACTCCCTCAACCCTAAAGGCATTAGAGGTTTTTTTTAGGCCTCACTGGGTATTATGGAAAGTTTATTAGATGCTATGGAGTAATTTTCAAACCAGTCATTGTCCTCTTAAAGAAAGATTCTTTCTAGTGGAATGAAAATGCAGCACAAGCATTTGAAAAACTAAAGCAATGCCTTATGTCTTCACCATTCCTCTCTATGCCAGATTTCAATAAAACTTTTGTTGTTGAATGTGATGCCAGTGGTGTTAGCATAGGGGCGGTTCTTCTACAAGATAATAAACCCATTGTGTTTCTCAGCAAAGCATTGCAAGGCAGGAATCTCAACCTTTCAACCTATAAAAAGGAATTGCTTGCATTCATTTTGGCAACTATGAAATGGTCACAATATCTATTAGGAAGGCGGCTTATTACAAAAAATGATCATTAGAGTCTCAAGTATTTGCTGGCTCAAAGACTACATACTGGAATTCAAGGGAAGTGGCTTCCCAAGCGACATGGTTTTGACTATTTGGTGGAATACAAAACTGGTACAGAAGTTGTGGTGGCAGACTCACTCTCTAGAAGGGATGAAGAACAAGGTCATTGTATGGCTTTGTCACAAGTTCAGTCTACCAAGCTACGGAAGTTAAAAAACACACTCCTCATCTCACTTTTACATGCTAAAATTAAAAGAAATTTAGAAGAGGGAGATTCTAGTGCCAATAAACTTAAATTAGTGGATGGTCTATTATTTGTCAAGGACAAAATATTGGTGGATCATCATGATGCAGACTCGATTAAAATCCTCAAAATGAATTTCATTCCACTCCACTCAGTGGACACTCTGGAGTTAAGGGCACTCTCAAAAGGATAAAAAGAA
This sequence comes from Allium cepa, assembly GCA_030765085.1. Lineage (NCBI taxonomy): Eukaryota > Viridiplantae > Streptophyta > Magnoliopsida > Asparagales > Amaryllidaceae > Allium > Allium cepa. The sequence goes on along the minus strand of CM060936.1, from coordinate 20,945,996 downwards.
GTTCTTTTTTAAAAATGAATGAAAAGGCACAAAGAGGGATTCATCGAAGAATGTCAAGTATGTCAAAGAAATAAAAGTCGGAATATACACATACCCGGTCTTCTTCAACCCTCCCCATAGACAGACATTACAATGGATTTTATTACTTATCACCCAAAGAGCCAAAAATACACTGTTATATATGCTGTTGCTGATAGATTATCGAGATATGCACACTTCGTTACTTTAGCTACCCACATACAACTAGAGAAGTGGCTCAAGTATTTTTTTAATAGAGTGTTTAAACTTCATGGGAAACCCATAACCATCATCAGTGATAGAGACACTGTCTTTACCAGTGCATTTTGGCAGGATCTCTTCAAACTGCAAGACAACACCTTAAAACTGAGCACAACCCACTATCAGCTGATGGGCAATTAGAAGTCACTAAAAGAATTCTAAAAAGATATTTAAGGTGTTTTTTATGCCACAAGCACTCTAAGTGTTCCAAATGGCCAACCCTTGCTGAATGCTGGTACAACACTTAGAAGACTTCAAAAAATGACACCTTTTAAGGTAGTTTATAGGGTAGCTCCTCCTACGCTACTCACTTATGTACCTAATATAGCTAAAGTTCAATAAGTAGAGGATGAGTTGTATTCTAAAGACCTAATTCTACAATTTTTGAAGGATAGTTTGGTGCTTGCTAAGGATAGAATGAAAAGGCTTGCTGATTTGAGAAGGATACTAAGAATTTTTACAGTTGGTGATTAGGCTTATCTTTAGCTACAACCCTACAGGAAAATTGCTGCAAGAAGTCAGAAGACACACAAATTATCTCCAAAGTTTTATGGGCCTTATGAATTGGAAAGGTAAATAGGAGAAGTGGCATATCAATTAAAATTGCCCCAAGTTATAAAGATACACCCAGTGTGTCATGTGTGTCCTAGTTGAAGAAAAGAGTTGGAGATGGTGTGATAATACAAGATGAAGTGCCTTCGTATGTGGAAGAATTGGTAAGAGAGCCTGAAATTTATTTGGCCAGAAGGATAGATCTCCTAAACAATAAACCCATAGTACAAATTTTAATCAAATGGAAGGATCTACCTGAAGATGAAGCCACTTGGTAGGAGTATTGGGAGGTTATAAGAAAGTTTCCTACTCTGGACCTTAAAGCAAGGTTCATTTTTCAAGAGGCAGGGAGATGTTATGCCCACAAGTTACCAGCAGCCATTAAACTTACAATAGGAACACAAAAATGCATCACTGGCAAGAGTTCATTAGAAGTTACGCCGGAGAGGATCTCTGACCAACCCAGCTATGATAGGGAAGCCAATAAAGTAGCAGCACCTAGTTTGGAAGCTCAAAGTTGAAGAAAGAAGAAGAATATTGAGGGTGCATATGTGTATGTGTGCACACATGCACAAGCTATTTTCTCTTTACAGTATTTATAGATTAGGGTTTTGTAAATAGAGGAAAGGTTGATTAAGTCAAATAACATAGCCGTTGGAGTAACCTTATAAATACAATTGCAAGAGGTTTATGTACAGGTTATTTTTTATGATTAATGACACTTTAATGTTTTCTTCTTCTTAGTTGCTATTTATTATTCAATACATGCTTCTTTTTCTTGCAATCCTTAAACTACTTATCTCAACCACCATTCTTATCTTTTTTAAGAAAATCTGAAACTTAATCTCCTTCTAACCCTCACAGCCATCTCCTTACTGTTTTTCAACTTCAACCCGCTAGCAAGACATCTTTAGTTTCTTCATTAAGTTCCGCCCATGCATTGTCTAGTAACATGACTTAAACAAGAAACCAATCAAGAGAACATGGGTCTACCACAATAAAAATTTGGGTTTGGAGGCGGTGATTGTACGTGAAAATTTGTGGAGAGATATAGAGTGTATGTTGGAATTTTAGCAGAGTTGGAAGTTATATGGAGAGAGGAGGTCATGTGATTGTAATGAGTTCTTAGTCGAAAATTAGGGTTGGAGCCAAAAATCTAATTTGAATCCAAAAAATTGAGTTTGGAGCAAAAAATTTGGAACTGAATCCGAAACTAAAAAATTATATACTTTAAGAGATTTACATCAAAAAATCTATAAATGCATATGAAAATAATACATCTTATTGTACACAACTTGCAATATATTTCGCGGTGTAATTGTACCTTAAGTTTCGCAACATAAATATATATATTTCGAATTTAATGAAGTTTTTACTATTTAGTGAATTTAAAGTGCTACAAAATAAATCTATTTAAAGATTGTAAATTTAGAATGAAAGAAACATTCTCGACTAAATTGATCAATTGAAAAATGGCGTCCTCCTCTTCTTCCATTCCCCTCACTATGCCTCCAATCTCCTTCGTCCGCAGTAAATACAACACCATTCTCGAACGTCCACTAGCCGACGTGGCCGCATCCTTTCCGCCTCCACTTTCAACCCGATCCCCATTGTCATCTCCGATCCCCAACCAACCTCTTTGCATTGAAATCCCCAGTACCAGAACCTTTGCCCAAGTGGTAGCCTCGAAACCTCGACCTCCCCTTCCGCCCAACCCTCCATCCAAGCGGAATCTGCCTTTACCGATCTTCAGAAATGTGTGTCTCACTGTTGATTTTTTGAAATCGAAGAGTCGCTGCCTTCGTTGCGCGGGCTTCAGACACATGGCAAAAAATTGTAGGGATGCCAAGATCTGCTATAAATGTGGATTTTTCGGGCATCCTCGATCTCATTGCCCTGATAATCTAAATAAACCCACTCATACACGAAAAAACAACTCAGCCGAGACCCTTCCTCTCCCCACTAAAAAAAATCGGTCCAGTGGGTCCCAAAATCAAATCCCATATCAGTTCAGCAGAATCCCGCCCTCTCCCCAACGCACCCTCTCTCCTCTTCAGTTCCCAATAACCAGCTACAATCCCCAGTGCATCCCCACAAATCAAAAATTAATTCGTAAATATTTCGTAGAATGGAACCACCTCTTTTCCTCACCGCAAAAATCATCAGTGGTGCTTGGTCGATTGACTCCCTTCATCACGCGTTTACCTCTAACTTCCATCATCACGACTGCCCGTTATGACTCTTGACCAATAATAGCTTCATATTCCACTGTCCCTTATATGCAATCCAAGAGCAGATCCTCCAGCGTTCGACCATTACTAGAGCAGGCGCGGTGATTCAATTTCAGCCATGGCCAGAACAAGAGTATCCAGCTCCGTCCCTGGATCCGACGTCGTGGGCGCGGGTTTCGGGTTTTCCCGAACTTCTACGGTTCAATGCGGAGGCCATCTACGAAGCTGTCAGCCCAGTGGGAAAATTCTTGGTGCAAGACGACTGTGAATGGGCGAATTTTGACCATCGCTTTTTGTACATCAAATTGCAATTCCATAACGGCATCAACTCCCCAACCTCTTTTGTCGTAGTTGTGAACAATAGGGAATACCTTCTGACCATCGAGAAATGGGAGCACGAACACCCCAGTAGGAGGCCGGAAAACCACTTGCTTGGTATTGACTACGAGAGGGACTTCCAACATTTTGTCCAGCACATCCCGATTGAAAATTTGGATTCAGAAGATAGGTTCGACGTAATGAACTATGAGCCTCTCTACCCTGATCCCACAACGGCACTGGGCCAACTCAATGATCAGTCGATTGAAGCTGTTGGTCCAAGGGGTTGGGATCCTTGGCTTGTCCAGGAGAAAGTGTGGAACCCGTATGCTGACTTGGATCTATCAACTCCCCTTCCCCAACATATCACACCACCACCAACAACCCAAGTTCCGCCTCATTCACCTCACAATGTAGACCCCCGCCAGGTTGTCAATCTCCCCCCATTTATTCCCGGTTTCACAACCTGCTGAATATAGACACGTAGCCCAGCCAGCGATAGGTCAGTGTTCTCAGCTCGTCACTCCAACGTCTATCCGCCGGAGCTCCAGACTGGACAAAGCGGCATCACACCCTGGTAGTTTCTTCAAACATGTTGTTTTCTCCTCTCTTAATAAAAGTCTAAACAAAAAAATGGCACGTTGCATGGGTGTGAGTTTGCGTGATGAACACTACACCTCCATGCAAACTCTCGAATCGGGACGTTTGTCGTTATCCCAATGAAGCTAATTTCCTGGAATGTAAGGGGGCTGGGGGAACCCAGTAAAAGACATTTTGTTAACTATATAATCGCCCCCCGTAAAACCGACATACTATTCCTGCAAGAATCTAAATTATCTGACCCATGCCCTAATCTTCTCAGACAAATTGGTGGGACATTTCTTTCTGGGTGGGTCCACCTGAATGCCGTCGGCTCTTGTGGAGGCATTATGATAGCCTGGAATGAATCCGTATGGTCCCACTGCCAAACTTTTCAACACACATTTGCCTTACACGTAGCCCTTCGTCACTTGCAAACTGGAACAATCTTTTTCTTCTCCAATATCTATGGTCCACTTAATACTCAAGATCGTAATGATCTATGGACAAATTGCCTTAACTTTGCCTTTCACGTTAATGGTCCTTGGGTAGTGGGTGGAGACTTCAATACCACCAGATCCTCTGTCGAAAGAAACTCGGGCAACCTTTCTCATGACTCTGAATCCTTCAACTCCTTCATCAATCTATGCTCCTTGATTGAACCACCCATCAGTAACCGTCAATTCACCTGGTCAAGCCGCAGATCCGAACCTTCGCTGGCCAAACTGGACCGCTTCCTCTTCAATCCAGTCTGGGACAACTTATACCCACTTTTCGTGGTCTCTGGCCTAGCCACAATCATCTCCGATCACTGCCCACTCCTACACGACACGGGCTCATCCACCTGTCCTATTAGACCCTTCCGCTTCGAGCGACTCTGTCTTCTTGAACCGTCATTCGACAACTTCATCAAAGATATCTGGTCCCAGCCCTCCCCTATCCCCTCAGCCACCGCCAGGGTTATCGTCAAGCTTAGATCTCTGCGTAAGATTATCAAACCCCGGGCCAAGTCGATTTTAGGCTCCATTCTCTCGCGTATTTCAGCAATCCAAGAGGAAATTTTGGACCTCAACATCCTTGAAGAATCTATCCCCCTTACCGAATCGGATCGGACTCGCCTGAGGGACCTGGAGGCAGAACTAGATAGATTGTCACTGCAAGAGGAAATTGGTTGGAAACAACGTTCCAAAGCGAAATGGATTAAGGATGGAGATAAAAACACGGATTTTTTCCACCGCCTTGCAAATGGCAGGCGCAGATCCACTTTCATCCCCGAAATCACCCACAATGGCACCTCTGTCTCCGATCGATCTGACATCCTCAATCTGTTCTCTGTCTATTATCGTAACATTTTGGGTAAACATCATCCTCCAATCCCAGGCATAGACTGGAATCTGCTCTACCCTGACTGCTCCCCCATCCTTATTGATCATCCCTTCACGGAGGTGGAAATTTGGTCTGCGCTGAAAGATATGTCTGATGACAAAGCTCCTGGTCCAGATGGCTTCGGCCCTTTCTTCTTCAAACATTATTGGGAAACCGTCAAGTACGACATTATCGAGATGTGTTCTGAATTCCAAGCCGATCCTTCATCTGTTGTCGCCTCAACTACGCTAATATCATACTCCTCTCCAAAACCCCTGGAGCCAACACCCTTCCTTCCTTCCGTCCCATTAGCCTCCTGAACACAACCTTCTAAATCATAACCAAAGTTCTTGCCAACCGCCTTCAAACAGTCATTGCCCCCTTATCGGAATTGGGCAATCTGCATTCATCCTCGGCCGTAATATCATGGACTGCGTAGCGTCTACCCAAGAGGTCATTTCCTTCTGTCACCAAACTTCAACGCCAGGCATTCTCCTCAAACTAGACTTCTTAAAGGCTTTTGACATAGTTAACTGGCAATTCATCCTGGAACTCATGGAGCATAGAGGCTTCCCCATAAAATGGTGCAACTGGATCCAATGCATCCTTCGTTCTAGTCATTCCTCAATCTTGATTAATGGTGCTACCGGTGGCCTATTCAAGTCTGCTCGTGGCTTGCGTCAAGGCGACCCACTTTCCTCCCTGCTCTTCGTCCTTGTTGCAGATGTATTAAACCGCATGATCAAGTTAGCAATATCAAACAACCTCTTTGAAGGCATCAAGCTCCCCAGCTCGAATCTGGCCATATCCAACCTTCATTTCGCCGATGACACTATCCTTTTTGCATCACCCAACGTCAACCATATCCGCTGCCTTAAAGTAGATCTGTACTCTTTTGAACTCATATCTGGCCTCTCCATTAACTTCAATAAAAGCTCCATCATCATGCTAGGAAACTCCGATCACCTTGGGCCTTCAATTTCCGACCTACTCAACTGCAACACCGCGCAATTTCCCATCTCATATCTAGGTATTCCCCTCCAACCAACCAAGCTACTCAAAGCAGGCTGGCACCCCCTCATCACCAAAATAGAAAATAGACTCCTTTCCTGGAAGGCACATTCTCTCTCTTCTGTTGGTCACCTTGTCATCGTTAAGTCACTCTTATCGGCCATCCCTTCATATTGGATGTCATTTTACAAGCTTCCAACATGGGTAATCAAAAGAATTGACAAGATCAAAAGTTCTTTTCTATGGAACGGGGGAAGAATAAAGAAGCTCGTAAACTGGCAGACCGTTTACATGCACACCAATAACGGTGGTCTTGGAATCGTTAACTTATACCACTTCAACCTTGCACTTTTCGCAAAGTGGCTCTGGCGATTTCTCACTCCCGGATCCTTCCTTTGGAAAACTTGGATTACCACACTATATTACCATTCCAATCCCCACCTTTTCCTTCACTCTACTCCCAGCCTTAAACCATCCACATCCTGGTCTGGTGTCCTCGCCACCCTTCCCCGTGTTAAATCACTCTTTCAAGTCAAAATGGGTAATGGGGCTAACTGCCTCTTCTGGCTAGATATCTGGTACGACCACCTACCCCTTTCCTTCATCCTCCCCAACCTCTTTTCTCACTCAGCCACAAGCCATGTTACCACCTCCGACTCTTTCTGCCTGGGCCCTGACTACCTCCTTCCACTATCCTACTTTGACCTTACAGCCTTAGCCGAGCTTTACCAAGCTGCCTCCATCCTTCAATCCATCCAATTCACCCCCTTACCTGATAAGTTCCTCTGGGCCCCCAATCCAAAAGCTGGCTTCTCCGTCGCCTCCTGCTATGCCCACCTGAACAACCCTGGTCGCCTCTTCAACTTCCTCAGACTTTGGAAATGTCAGCTCCAACCTCGTATGGCATTCTTCCAATGGTGCCTTATCCACGGCCGCATCAACACCAGAGAGAGACTCTTTCATATTAACATCGCGTTAGACCCGTATTGTGCTTTTTCCCTTAACGTAACCGAAAGTATACAACATCTATTCGTTGATTGTGGCTTTTCGTTTAGGGTTTAGGCTGCAACATCCTTCACTTACTAGGCTATGTCCCAACAATCACTTCTTTCTTTGAATATTGGCAGTATAATCCCCTCAATAAGCACTTGGATCCCTTTGTGGCAATTTTCAGTTGGTGCATTTGGGTCGAGCATAATGCACATGTGTTTAACAAGACCAAATCACACTTTGAGGGAACATGCAGGCGCATTATTTACTATTATTCTTCTTTAACAGGTCAGAGTTTCTCAGCTCCTTTCTGGCTTAGACTGCCGTTCTCCAAAGCTTCGTCGGCAGAATCGGCTGGCAGCTCCTCTACAGCCCCCACCCGTAGGCAACCTGGACACCACTCGTAGTTCGTATCTACTATATATTTACTACTACATGTATTATGCTATATGCACACATGTCTTCGCTATGTAATTGATGATTAGTGTGTCTATTGTACAACCTTCTCCCTTTTTGGTCAGCGGTCAGGCTTGTTGATCGCATTATTAACTTATGTTTATGCTATATAACCGGCTGTGTAGTGTCGCGCTACACATCCGTCTCGCTCTATAAAAAAGATTATAAATTTATGACTGATGGTTATCGATCTTTAATTTGAAACGGAAAAAAGACTATAATAGCTACTCTTTATTTTTAAACATTTGAAACTGAAATTAAGCTACTAATTAGTCTTTATAATCTGATAGTGCTTGCGGACCGATTCTCTTTCTTTAATTTCTTATAAAACTTTATTTCTTAATTACTACATATCCAATGGTTTGAATTTATTCTTATAGCTATTCTAACAGTTCGGCTTTTTGATCCATAAGTTGGAAAATTTCCAAATCTAATGCCACATGAGGAAAAAACTCATCTTCCAGCATAAGCTTGTCTTCCGCTAAACGCACTAAAAAAGGGAGACCGTAACTTCATTTCATTTCTTCTTCACATGGTGAACCCGGACACTGAAAATTATTTTTAATTTTGAAGCTCATTGATTCTCTCTTACTCGATCTTTCCTATATTTTAGCCAACGCTTATGTTTTCTTTTGAGGTAAATATGGTTAAAATAATTGCCCTTCTACGTTTAATTTTTTTTTATTTCCAAAAAGATGTTCGGTTGATCAATGAAGTGAATTGGTTAGATAAAATAAAGACTACTCGGTAGTAAACGGGAGTTCCGAACTAGATTTCCTTTTAAGCCTTTCTAGAAAGGATTAATGAATTAAATTTTGAGTTATTTAAATATCTTCTGAGGTTTATAAAACAAGGATTGACTATGAGGATGGATATCTAAGAAGAGCATTAAAGGTTCGTTGAAGGAAAATTTTGTATGGATAGAAATAACAGAATCATTTTAATAATTATTATTTTTGTTTATCTTCTGTACAATTTTCTGAAGAATGGAAGTTCTAAGCTGGATTATTGATATTTTAAAATTGTATCATTGCAGACTCATTTGAGGGCACTCAAAGCCGATTCAAGTATTATAATGTGGTCGATGTTGAAGCGATTTGAAGCTTTAATGTTCCATTTTTTATTTGTTCTGTAATAAAATTGTGCATTTTTAAGTTGTTTATATTATGACATTTATAATTATGTATTTATAGGTTTTTTATTTTTTACTTGGGTGCAACATTATGTATTAGTTTACATTATTTGGAAAGCGTGGACTAAACTAGGGTAATAGCAGATGCGCATATTGTGTGATATTTTTATTGTTGAACATATACAATTATGTATATTATGATGATTTTTATTCTTAAATACATACATACACATATATATAAGAATTTTTTTTAATTTGCTATCATACAAGGATGAAATTTGGATCGAGATGAGATCAAATATGGTTTGTCGTTTTTGGAATTAAGACTGATTAAATAACTTATTTCGATATTTAGACTTTTGTCTCAAACTTACTTGAGACTGAAATATTAATTTTTTAAATTTTGTAACCGAAATAACATTGTTTGGGACTAGAGATTTAGAGACCAAGACTTTAAGTTTTTAATCGGTCATTAAACGCTATTTAAAGACTGAAAGACGTAATTTTTCAGTCTTTAAGTTGATATTTTTGGTAGTGAAATTTTTATTATTTTTTGTTGAATTTAGGAATATTTCAAAACTTTTGTTTTCAAATTTATAAATATTTTTAAACTTGATTTAGAAATATACAAAATTTAAAACCTTTTGAAATACTACATATTAAATATAATTATCAGTTATAACTATAAAATATTAGATAATAAATAATAAATATTGTCTCTTAATTAGTAAAGGTTATTTATTACTAGTTATTTTTTTTAAATTAAATACTAGTCGTGATAAGTAATTATTAGTTAGAGATTTTTAGGCTCAGGGAAAAAGTTGAAGAAAAATTTAGTTTCGGAATAAGAAGTTTGCTTTTTAGGCTGAAAGACACTTTTAAGTGTAAATCACAACTTCTTTCCTGTGCCCATTTACCTGTATTAGTTATTGCTTCTTAATTATTTAATAGTAATTTTCAATTATTAATTGTTAATTTTATTAAAAATAATTATTTAATATTTATCATTAATCAATAATTAATAATTATTTAATAGTATTTAATAATTATTAAAATTAATTGTTATATATTAAATATTATTTCCTAAATATCAATTATTAGTTATTAATTATTCTAGGATATTTAATTAAAAGAAAACAAGACAATAAAATTTATTTATTAATAATTTATAAATAATATAAATTTATTAAATATATTATTTAAAACGAAGTAAAAGAAATAAAAGCAATCTAAAATAATTATTATTCATAATTTATAAATAATATGAATTAATTGAATTCATTCAATTATATTATTTATGAATAATTAAAATAATATAAATAATAACTACTAATTATTATGATATTTTCAATAAAGTGTTATGATATTAAAAAATTAAGGCAAATTAAACATTTTCTAGTAATGAACATTCAAAATGTGTTATGTGATCACGTACAATCTATAAGTAAAGCAACTTCTATAGAAGGTTGTTATAAATTAATATTCACGGCATCTTTTAGGCGAAATTTCTAAAAAATGTTATTATACAACATTCAGAAAAAATAGGTGAATAATGTTAATTACAATTAACATGTAAAAATGTTGTAAAATTTCCCTTTTCACAACGTCTCTCCTTTAAAGGTTGTAAAAAGTCTTTTTTACAACATTTGCCATTCATATGTTGTAAAAAATAATTTATTTTACAACGTTTTTTATTCAGAAGTTGTGAAACGATATTTTACAGCATTTATTTGAAACATTTAACCAAAATTTATAGAAGATTTTTTTGAAATGATATTTTATAAACATTGTAAATTTAAAGTTGTAGTAAGGTATTTTTGTTACGGTGTTTCAAAAGAAATTCTCTAGTGGATCGGTGAAGTCAAATGGTTGTATTAGATCTAACCCAATTAATTTAAATAAAATCTAATTTCATTTAATTCTGGTTTAATATTTTAATGATTTAATTAAATAATTATACGTGTGTGTGTGTTTATTGTTTATGAGTATATCATTATTTACTAATATGTGTATACCATGCACGTGCAACATAGCAATATGTTCATCATTCAAGTATACGTGTATAGATGTTTGAATTTGCATTTATAAAGTATACATTAGTCGTTTATATATGCATTGGCTATCTCAATATTATTTAAAATTATATATGCAAAATTTTAAATTTATTCTAAAATATATTTTATATTTAAATAAAATAAATATTTTTGATTAAGATCATGAATATTTTGAATAAGTCAATATGAACTCAATTCAAATTAATATCTAAAATAGTTATATATTAAATTAGTAAAATTAGTTTAAATTTCTAATTTAGATTTATAAAATATAAAATAAAATTTTAATTTAAAAAATATATACATATACATATATATATATATATATGCACGTATGTATCATAAAATTATTATTTTTACAAACACACGCAGTGTATATATATGTGAGTGTGTGTGTGTGTGTGTGTGTGTGTGTTTATAAGGAAATAAAGTCTCCATGTACTATAACAAAATAATTCTAAAATATATAATATATACATTTTTAATTGTTTAAGGCTAAAAGAATTTATGTATTTTTTTTGAATCTGAAATAATTTATTTTAGGCTAAATGAATGATCCTTCATATTAAGAGTGCACTCATGCAGTTACACTCTGCACTTAGACACTCTGCACTTAGAAAAGGGAGCTGCCAATAAACCTGCTAGGTAGTAACCCTCCCCCCCTCCAATAATGAACAAAAGAAAACGAACCCATCCAATTCCGTATAGAAGACTCGTGTAACAACCCAACGTTTCGGTCATTTGATTTTAAATGTTTAATTAATTTTAAATATTTAAAATAATTCGATTTTATAGTATAATAATTTATAATTCAAATACAAGGAATGTTTAAATATTTGAATTATGAACTAAATCTTAATTAAATGGATTTAATAAATTTATTCAACTCCTTTTAAATAATTAATAATATTGACGAATTCAATTTGTAAATTTATTTACGTAGAATAAATAGATCGGACAAACATCGATTTTAGATTGAAAAATTATAAAACGATATTTAAATGCGTGAAAAACAGCGTTCCAAGGTATAGTTTCATATTTTGACAGGACCGGTGCCATTAGATCCGGAATAACAAATTATTGTATGCCATCGAATTTCATGGCGATCAGACATATCGTTTGGTCGTACGAGTTTGAAACGCATAGCGATTAATTTTAGAGAATTAAATTATCATAATTTGATTTAAAACAGGTACCTTCTTTATATGATCGAATTAGGTCTCGGTACTAGTTTTATTGAGTTTGAAATAGGGGTTATTAGCTAGGAACGTCGGTGGGCATGCCTCGATTGAAGTTCGTGCATTTTAAGGCGTGAATAATGCCGCTAAGGAAATCTATAAAAGGACCTTAACCTTATTATTTGACTAAACCCTAAAGGAAAACCCTAGCCGCCATTTTATTATTACATCCAACAACCCAAGTTAATCGAAGCAACCAAAGCCAGTTTTAACCTTCGACCCCAACATGAAAAATGTACAGGATGATGAGATGAAGGCAACCACTGGTTGGATTAAGCTAGTTCGGAGCATGGTGGCGGTGAAGCCACGATGAACGTGGCAGCAGGTCTTGCATTTCGATGGGTTTTTCGGCATCCTCTGCAATCTTAGAGGGGGCGGCCCTGGAGCAAAGTCGTTGAGGACGGCGAGGGCTTCCTTTGGTTGAAGTGCGACGGCATAACGTGGTTCCTAGTGAGCAATCGAACAGAAGGCGACATGCGTGGCTCGTTGTCGAACTACAGGTAATGGGAAGTGGCGAGGCTGGTTGCTGAAGGCTCGTCGTGGGAGGAGCTAGCTTTGGTGTGGTCGCAATGGAAAACAAAGGTCAGTGACGGCAGCCATAGGTGGTAAATAATGATCGTCGAGGCTCTTTTGGGCATAGCCTGATTCTGAACGAAGGTGGTTAGTATTTAATTAGGTTAACTAATTGTAATTAATTATTAAGTTGCTTAATTAATTCAAAAATCTTATAAATGCAATCTCTTGTTCATACTGGATCCAAATTCAACGCGGTTGGGCTTATTATGTTCGTAATGGCACTAAAAGAAAAGCTAACTTTATAACGCAAATAGATAACACATTATTTCATAGTGTTATTGTTTGGTTTAATTTGTGTTATGGGGAATAAACACTAGACTATGTAACGCTCGAGTTTCCCAATAATTTTCCTGCCCGCCTCTTTTCTAAAAAAATTCCCAATTCCCTCTCCTTACGTTCTAAAATTTTCACTACCATTACCACTTTCTTTCACATCCATCCATCGTAACGCAGACCGTCAACTAGCATATCCACCGCCTCTCGACCACCGTCCCATTTTGCCCCCTCCTCATGCTTGTTCTACTTCAAAATTGCACTACCCAAATTATGTGCGCTGCTCTAAACGTTTCTCTCAAAAAAGAACAACATGACACATCAAATATTATACAGCTTCCCCTCCAATAAATTATTGCTGGAAAACATCTGTAATCGCATCTAACCACGCTTGGTAAGTATCGCTTCACATCATCTGATTTTGAGATTTGGAGTTCGGTCGAGTTTAACAATTTCGATTACCCATTTTTAATTCAAATGAATTTTGAATCTGTCTCCTTTTTTCTTGTTGAAACCTTTGCTTTCATCTCGATTGCGTGTTGTAATAAAATAGAATTTGATGATCGGTTTACTGCAACTATTGTTTTGAAGAAGATGGAAATTTGATTTACCGAAATTTGTTTGCTTGCTGTAAGAAGGTAAATATTTTATTTAAACATCGAACATTTGATTCATTGTAACAGGATAAAAATTTGATTTTATAAGTTACCGGTTCGACCATTTGATTCACTCTACCATGATAGAAATTTGACTATATAAGTTACTGACTAGGCATTTGGTTTACCGGAATAACATGGAAGCAAATAATTCATTGATTTAAGGAAAAAGGCAATTAATTTAATTTACTGATTAAGCTAATTAACAACTGATTCACTAGCCAACCTAAAATTAAGCAATTGATTGATTAGGATTATATGATTAAATATACTGCCACTGACCATAGAAAAACTTTAGTCCAAGGGACTGTCTAAACTTTAAGGGACCGATTAAACATTAAAATGGATAATTTAGTTTGACAAATGATTAATTGGAATTTTACTTAAACTTTATATTGACTTTTTTTACTCTTTGATAATTAAAAGAAGTGAGATGACTGATGCTTCCAAAATCGTTGAAATTTTCGCTTCTAAATCTTGCCAACTTAAAATTTGTTAGCACAAGTCAACTTCACGAGTCCTTTGGATTCGCTTGAATATTTTAGGTGCATTTTTAGAAAACTAAATCGTAGTACATGAAAATTCCTTTTAAGGAGCATCAAAATTAGTTTTTTCAAATGGTTTTTTAATTACATGAAAATGAAAATCTGGTATCAAAAAGTAAGAAAACATTAAACCATTTAGAATTTATTATTGTTCAAATGCTAGTACGACTCCTAATATGCCGCTTATTACCCCCTATCTATTCGTTTATTTCTTCCGCCAATTGACCGCAGCATACTTGCTCATCCTTGTAGGTAGGCCTGTCAAAATGCAACCCAATCCTCGTTGGTTAACCACAACAGTTAGCATATTAAATTAATGATGTTGTAAAAATGAAAATCTTTGATGAATACTTAAAATAGGCTACCTTAAAGCTTCATAACTAGCTATTTTATAATACTACCTCTCAGCTTCAAGGAGACTAATGTTTTGTAAAAGAAGAGACAACAGTGGTTGTATTTATTTTTCATAATACATTAATGTGCCTAAACACATTTGATGCAATATATTTTCTACCCTTGACTTTGTGCCCAAACTATTTGCAACCAACAGATGTATTATTTGACTAAGAATGGGTTGAAAACTATTCATGCAGTTCTTCTTAAAAGTGATCAAATATATACCACTTGTGTTATTTGCATTTTTATCACTTCTACATGTTTGAACCTGATTTTATGATTGTAGACTACAGAATTGTGAAAATTAGCTTATGTTGAACATAAGTTGATGCAGTGAGAGTTGTGTTTGAAATTAATTTTGTTGAAATAGAATTAATTGGGTAGGGCATGTAGTGCGTGTGTTGCACCGTGAAACTAAGTGCGACAATCATTTGCCTGCACCTAGACTCCTAGCGAAGTGCAGCCATGTGCTATATCGTGCAACCGTGTACCTGCACTCAGTTTCATAAGTAACTAAGTGCAGGCAGTGAAACTGAGTGGTGGCACACAGTTGCCAATGCAGCTGTGTGCCTGCACTTAGTTGCACTAGCAGCTATGTGCAGGCAACTGAATGTAACTGAGTTGACGTTCAATACTCGGTTGCCTACATTCATTTGCATGTTGTTTTGCCATTGCTTAATCCACGCAAGATGTGTAACTTAAATAAGCATTTAAATTTAGGATTGACTTTAACTAGCAGCAAATATAAATGTCTAAAAATGGAACTAATGATATCATTTATCGACCCATTAAAGAGTCCAGAACATGATGTTTTCTTTATGTTCTTGCTCAGATTTTTTATCATCTTTTTGTTTATTTGTGTATCATATCTTATAGTATAGTCCATACTCTTTTTCCACTTTGTGCATGAGTATACAAAGATTTCCATACCTACATCCTTCTCATTATATAACGCACTTATTGCAACTTATCATTACTTACTCCCACATGCACTCTTTTCGTAATTTTGGTCCACTAAATCATATATATATATGTGTGTGTGTGTGTGTGTGTGTGTGTGTATGTTCTATGTATGTATGCATTTATTTATCAACCAATTGTACAAGTGCTAAAATCATAACTCGTTATTATCACTAAAGAACATGTGCATTAAGTACAGAACTTCCGAACACTAGCGATAAAGTTAGCAATGTACAATATATAATCGAACATGTAATTTGTTTTTGTTATACAAGGGCAGAACTAATAATTGCTATGAAAATGTCATGATTATATCAGTCTTTTGCAGTAATTTGGGTTAATTTGGATGGGCATTTGGTTAAATATCCTTTTAGAAGTTAGTCATTTGAACTGATATATACACAATTATATTCGAAACTTCTTGATCCACCTAGTATATACAAAATTATATTATTAATTCTATGACCTATGAACATATAGGTTTTGATAAAAGCACTGAAGACAGACAAAAATCTTAAGCTAGTTTCAATGGAGAGGATGGACAAAAAACTTAAGATTGAAGAAGTATGCACCAATTTCTTAAGGTATACATCATCTTACTTCCATTAATTTGAAGTTATTTTTAAATTTAAATTTGATACTACTTGGCTATGTACAGAAATTAAATATCTATATTTAGTTTAGTGTCAGCATATTGAACATATCAATATATGTAATCGTACAAAGATAATATGTAGTTTAGACTAATAAACATGATATTCTCCCCAATAACGACTTCCATATCATAAACATAACAAATGGCAAAAAGGAAGCCGAGGTATGGGTCACTTGTTGGCTCACTCAGGGTTGTGTGCATATTAGGGAATTAAGAAAACTGTATACTCCTTGATATATTATTTTATTACTTGTAGACTTTACTTAGATTAATTGTGTGGATCTGACACTAACATATTCTCCTTATTTTATATTCTTGAGGAAGCAAAATGCATAATGGAGCTATGCATGGGTGAAAAGATAATTTTTCTTATGTTTTTGATTCGATGCAATTTTTGTCAAAATAAACTTTGAAATTAGCCCAACTGGTTTCATAGAGTTTGTAGAAACTATGTAATTTTGGCATTATATTTTATCATTTTAGTTTAGCCTTTTCTGATGATTTTTGAAATTTCCACAATAAAGAAATTAAGTTTATAAAAATTAACTAAGCTTCATAACAATTAACTGTGTTTAAAATAATAATAATATAATAATGATAATAACGATGATGAAGATAGTAACTTATAAAATATTAACAATGTTAATTTAATTTTATGAAAGATAACTAAGTTTATAGTAATATTAATAAATAACAAAATATAGCATATTTTACATTTTCAACTAGTGTAAATTGTAATTTCAAATCCGACTTGCATTTTTAACTAAGTCTATGAAAATTTGCTAAGTTTGTAATAGTAAAATATGAAATATTAACTATTTTCACTAATTTTTGTAATAATAATAACTATGCTTATATATAATAATAATAATAATAATAATAATAAATAAACTAAATTTAAAAATTAACTAAGTTTGTAATAATTGACTAAGTTTAGAATAATACAAGTAATAAGTTATAAAAATTTAATCAAGTTAACTAAGTTTTATAAAAACTAATTAAGTTTATAGTAATGATATCTATAATTTTTACATAAATTAATGGTGTATAATAATAATAATAGTGATGTTGATGACAAATTAATTATTGGTTTGATAAAAATTAACTAATTTTTTATAATAATAAAATATAAAATAATAACTACGTTAACTAATTTTTTAATAATAATAATAACTAAGTTTATGTAGTAATAATAATAAATTAACTAAGTTTAAAAATTAACTAAGTTTCGTAACAATTAACTAAGTTTATAATAATATTAGTAATAAGTTATAAAATATTAATCAAGTTAACTAAGTTTTACAAAAATTAACTAAGTTTATAATAATAATATCTATAAATTTTATATAAATTAACAAGCATTATTGTCCCAGTGGTTTAGTAATTTGGCTTTGGTACGAGAGGTCACGAGTTCGAAAGCGTGATTCGAACGTTTATTGACATGTGTTATGTTGTCACGGTGATTTGTTATACAAAAATTAACATTTCAAAAAATTTTATATAAATTAACGAAGTGAATTATAATAATAATAAATACAAATTAATTATTGGTTTCATAAAAACAAAATAAGGCTATATTAATAATGACACTACTAACAATAATAAATTAAAAAAAATAAACCAAGTTATCTAAGTTTTATAAAATGTAACTAAATTTATATGACATTAGTTATAAATTATAATATTGTAACGACCCGAAATTTTCGAACCCGAAAATTCCAAATAGTTATGAAAAAGAAGAAAGAGATAGAAGAAAGAAGAACAGACATATCAACATCTCACATTTGCAGCGGATAAATATAATAGTAAATAATAACAGTTTTCAAAAGAATATTATATCTGACGATAACATTTATAATACATCAGAGTTACACATATATACAGGCATTGAATATACACAATTATCATGTCATAGACACACAACAATATTATATAGCGGAAGCACTCCATACGTTCTTGCCATCCAACTCGACTCGTGAGCTCCAGAACGTCCTTACCTGAAATCTGTAATACTCGTTCTGACCCGAGAATTACACCAAAGTAACACCCGGGTCAGGCTGGAAACCAGCGTGAGTAAACCCATCTAGCATGGAATACAAAGCATACAACTTATATAGAACCCGGGGTAACTCATTTCGATTTACAAGTTCACAATATGTTGTAGACAACACTTAATTCACACATAAGTTTTCTAATTACCAAATTCAAATTAATAGTCCAATTCACTTAAATAATTTCATTCTAGCTAATAGATTTTACATATCAATCTATAAACATTCGAAGTGGTTTCGGGTATTCCTAATACCCGACCCCAGTCTCTTCGAGTCTCATGGCATCCTAACCCAAGTTATACAAATGAAAACACAACATTTCATATCAGAGATATCAACTCATTCAAAGCATCCAATACCATTCAAACATCTATAAGCAAAGCTTAATCACATACAAATTAATTTTAATTAATCCTGATTGAATTACTAATCTCAACCACTTAGATTTCTTCACTTGTCATTAATTAATTTCAAATCAATTAATAAATCATCCCTTCATTGTTTATCTTAATTAATCTCCCTGGATTAATTATCCTTCAATTACATTCAAGTAAATAACTTTAATTAATTTCACAATATTAATTCTTCTTAACCCAAAATCAATAAGTAATCTTAATTACTTCATGAGTTAATTTAAACTATAATTAATTACATTAATCCTCGATTGCTTATATTAATTAATTTTCCATAAGTCACTTGTTATTGATTAATTAATCAATCGTTAATTACATCATTAATTATATGAATTAAGGATTTCCAATTATATTTTAATTTATCCTAATCAAAATTTAATTACATTAATTAAAACACAGTATTAATCATTTCCGATTAATCCCAAACTGTAATTAACTAACTTTTTATTTACTTCATTAAATAAATCAATTACTTCTTAATCAACCATCTTAATTAATCTCTTGATTAATTTCACAAAGTAATTATATTTTATTAATTACATTAAGTAATTATCTATCAAACCATCCATTGATTATCCTAAATTAATTAAACTTAATTGATAACTTAAACCTTAATTAATTAATTCAAACCCTTAACTACTAAATTAAGCAACCCAAATTATTAATTAGTTAAATTAATTAATTATTCATTTTAATTACCCTACTTATTCGATGAATCACAAATCATTAAGCCCTTGTCAACATTAAAATGAAAACATTTTCTCATTTATGACTTAAGTTTTTAACAATTTAAAACCCAAATACTTCGAGTCAAACCACAATCAACACGAGAACCAACCAAAACCAAAGTCATATCATCATCAGTGCACATCCAATCAATTTAATCATTCAACCAATTATTTAAATTTAACCTTTTAAATTTAAATAAGAATCCATCAGAGTGAGATTTACTCACCTTTTATTTTGCTGTTTGCAATCCATTCCAATTCGATTTCGATTTGTTTCCTTTAGATTTAGACCTTGTATAAACAGTTATACGATCTTGTTAATATTCGAACAAGTTCAATTTCTATTTAATAAATTTCATTTTACCTAATAAGTTAATTTCAAACTAATTTTCTGTTTATAAAATATGTTCTAGTTATCAAATAATTATATAGGTTAACTAAATAAATTGATTTCCATTTTGTAAATTTATTAAATCTTTATTTAAACAAATAATTAAATTTTCCTAAACTAATTTTCCTTTTTTTTCCTTTTCCGTTTGAATAAAAATCATAACTGTAATACCCACTTTTACAGGCTACTGAATTATAAGCCAACTCGGCAACTAAATTCATATCCCAAGGTTATTAATATTTCTTCTACTTGCATTTCACTCCTTTGCAAACATATACAGATTGTCAGATTTCATTTAGTTGTCTTTTTATTACTTGCTTCACAACTCAAACAGATTACAAACCAAAATAATCATTTAATTCAGAAAATTAGTACCATAGATAAATGAGGGTTTAAACTCACCTTAACGAAGAGAAACACCCTCTACTGAAAATTGCGATGCCGTCTCGAAGCTCGCTGCGCTACCCAACCAACATCGAAAATCCCTAGCTTCGTCGCCTGCTCTCGAACACACCACCAGAAAAAAAAATTGAGCGTTGCAGTCGAACCTTCATTCCCATCGAAGACCATGACGCACAGTCTCGTGTCGTCACAGACCATGTTGCCACCCTTACTCATTACTGTCGCAGCGACGCATGGAGTCAATAACACTCCTAGCTAGCATCCTCGAAGGACCCTAGACGAGAGATATCGCAAATCGAGTTCCGTTACTTCGTGAATTCGAATTTGGTCTCAGAAATTTTTGGGAAAAAACGCACGATAGGGTTTCGAGGTTCTAAAGATGAACGTGGCCATTGATCTTACACAAATGAATTAGTGGAGGGAGGAGAGGAATATCATCGCCATTTATTTTTATATTCTTATGCTCGGCATTGAATTTCATAAGAAGAATGACGCGTGATTTAAACGAGAAGAAGAAAGCAGATCTGTGCGTTTCAGATGTAGGGTGGCTCGAGTACGATATAGGGTGGCTGATTTGACTTTTAAATTTTTAATATTACTAAATTTCCAAAATATCTCGTTTAGCATAACTCGAAATCTCGAACTCAGAATCAGACGTGCCGTTAGGCGTTTATAAGGTTTTACCCGCGTCCCGAACACAATGGAACGTGTTTCGAAGGCTAATTTGATCGTATGTAGAAGTTAGCTTATTAAATCAATTTAAAATATCAAATTATCAGTTTTAATTTCGACGCGTTTCTCACCCGCACAAGCAAACGGTAAATCCAAACGCTACGAAAATTGAAATCCGATAATGACTAACTATTACGGATCCAATGGAACTGGTTTCGTCAAATTCCAAGACTGTGCCTCGAAAGGCTATTTCTAAACGTCAATTTAAACGATATATTATTAAAACTGAACAAATCACCTTTAAATTAAATTTCAACCATTCTATTATCTTCAGCGTCATCATTATAAATTTTATAAGCCTTCAAATTATTTTTGATAGGCTTAAAATTCCATACTCAACATCTTACTCAATTTCGAATGATATGATTCAATAATTTAATTATCAAGTAAATATTAATATTTGGAATTCAAGTTAAAATTAACCTTTAAATATTTAAAATTAATTAATTTTTCCATTTTAAATTGTTAAAATTTCTGGGTCATTACATTCCCCCCTTAAAAGAATTTCGTCCCCGAAATTACTAGTTAGGATGAATGGTCCAATACCTGCTTACTTTTCCCAAAAACCCACAATTCAACAGTTTTATCAACTTGCAACAATATATTCTTTATTAAAGTTTCACTATTACTTCAACCAACTTCCAAAACCTTCCATAGTTTTCAAATAACTTTACTTATTCAACCATTCAAATTTAAATTTAAATCCAAATTTTGATTATCAGAATTTTCTCAAAAATTTTCTAACTTCCTAAATGTTCGAAAATTTTTGCCAGCGTCTCCTTTGCGCGGCTAGCTCGGTACAACTATAAAAGGCCTCCACGGGCTCCCAAATTCCAAAGAAAACAAAAGCCAACTGGCTTGATCAAAAACCCAATCCAATTTCATACAGAAATTTAAATACATACCTTTTTGTCGGGCAATTCACATTTATCTTCTGAAATCAAAATCAGTTTCCTTTCCTTTTATAATACCTGTATATCTTGCCTAGCAATAATATCCAATCATATCCCTTTAAAATCACTTCATACATTTCCTTACAGAAATTTTCACATCTACTTCTATTCAAATTAGTTTTCCCTGTTTTCATATGAATTCAATTTATTTTCAATTTTGAATATTGAATTTTATCTTTCATTTATAACTGATTCATATAAGTTTCATCTACTAATTTACATTAATTTCCAATTTGAAATCATTTTGTCGTCAACAAAAAAAATTTCCAAAAATTTTCAAAATTTTTCTAACTCCCAAAATTTTCAATTTTTTTGGATGAGTCCCCTTTGTACGAAGGAGCTTTTGCAATTTGACAAGAGATATAAATATATATACATCGACCCACAGGGTCGGAAAAAGCAAAAACAGTTCATATTTCCTATTTTTATTGCGTAGGCGTACCTTTATTTAGCATTTTAAGCAAGCGGTTTATTATTTAGCATTTATCGCGTTCAAATCCAGCCAAACGGCCTTTCGGTACCTGTACTTACTCAATTTAAACATATAAGCACTATATATATGAAGTCTATAACATTTCTCTTACTTAAACAACTATAACAATTCAATTCTAAAAGAAATGCATTCAAAATAACTTTCACGAGCAATTTATATGTTTTCAAAACTAATTCAATTGCTTTCAACCAATTTATATGTCATTCCATTCAATTTTAATGGTTTACAACTCAATTTCTTACATTCAATTTATTTTTAATCCAATCAAACTCATATTCACTTCAAATGATTCAAAAATTAATTTTATTTAATTTCTATCAACTCATAGAATTTTAATTACTTTTGTTTACGCCAAACGACAACCGTTTTTATGCAAATTCGACGATATTCGCTTAATAGAGTATCTATTTTAGTTTATAACTACTTCAAATTAATTTTAACTCATTCTATAATTAATTCCATTTCATTACTAATTTATTCGTCAACCATACATTTGCATTTCATTTCATCTCCGCAATTGTTCCATTCAAAAACAATTTATTAAGCTTGGCACATCCAATACTTATAAATTAATAACCATTTCCAATTTAATTTAACCCAGACTTTTATGATCTTTCACTTTTGCTCGAAGCCAAACTTCTACTAATTTTAAACTTAAGTTAATTTACTTTCTTTAAATTATTTCAACTTCATAACTTAAGCTCACATCATTTGCAAATAAATTTTCTTTTCACCTTAACTTGATTTTATTTCAATTAAATCTCATCTCATTCTACAAATTTATTTGATTAGTTATCATAAATTAATTCCCAAATTCAATTCATTAACGGCTCATTTAACTAATTACAAGGTCATTTTCAATTTATTTCTACATACCTGGGTTTTGTTTGCAGCTCAAACCATTTCTATTATAATTCAATTTCATTTCATTCAACAACACCTCCCTTATAACTAATTTACTTGCAAATTTCGTTAAATATTATTCATATCACACTTGAATTTTATTTGTAATCCAAACCATCACTATTTCGATCCAATTCTATTTTTATTTTTATTTTCACAACGTCACTTCTTATTTAATTCATTATCAAATCCAAGTCGAATTCTATTTACAATTTGAATTCATTTCCAAACTCCATTATTAACTTACAATCCATTTTATTTAACCGAGTTAAATTTTATTAACATATTCTATCAAATAATTATTTAGCTGATTATCTTACTTTCAGCTTTTATATCAATATTCGATTTCATTTCAAAAATCACTTCATTGAATTTTCCTGAGTTCAATTTTTTTTATAATTCCAGTTTAGATTTCTTTCATTTTCCAAAATTCCAACACTTTTATTTTAAATTTTTTAAAAATGCTTTTAAATTCAGATAATACTATTAAAATAGCTCTTTATAAAATATTTCTTATAACTTGATGTCTCAACCAGTCCATCCTTGTTCTCACAGAAATTCAGTCATACGTTGATCAGGCGTAGGACTGAAAATCTATAAGTACTTAGTAAACCTGTTTTCAACATCCTGTTAAAATACTTGGAAAATAATTTTATTGAAAATATAGAAAACAGTTTTTTTTTTTGAAAATAGAGGAAATATCTTGGTGAGAATGCTCTGGAAATCATCACCCCCATCCATGGTCGCAGTTACATTCCTGGGTTACGTTGCCATCGCAGCAAAAGTCCGTGTAACTGCAGGCACTCCACGCCCCTCGATTACGCCATGGAACCCACAACCGATCGCAGTTACATTCCAGGGTTACGTTGCCATCGCAGCAAAAGTCCATGTAACTGTTGGCTCTTAGCGGCACACACGATTTTCGCTGTCAAAATGAAACTTCTCCACTCCTACATAGGTCGCAGTCTACCGATGTAAAATCAAATGCAGACTGTTGGCTCTCAACAGCACACACGACTTTCGCTATGTTACCATAGGTCGCAGTCTACCGATATAAAATCAAGCGTAGACCGTTGACTCTCAACGGCATACACGACTTTCGCTATGGTATACTCTACTCATAATCCTCAGGAACTAGTTTTGTCCGGACTCCTCACAAGATCAACTTTAGAACCCCCCTCTGGGGCTCAAGGCAGCACCACCCGATGACAATCCTGAGAATTTCATTTCAAAGGAGCGCCTTTTTCCCCAGAGCCATCATCAAAACCCTTTATACTATACACATATACTGTCTTTCAAATCATACACCTAGTATAATCTCATACAAAGCTCCTTTACACAAAATCAATTATCCCAAAATCGATAATTCTCAAACTAGGCTTTCCAAATTCAAATATTGATTTTACCCAAAAATCAAAAGCCTTTCCAAATACAAAGGTTCCCAAAACCTTTTTCCAAAATCCTCATAAGATCATTTATATACATATATTCAGATATACATAATTTTTAAGACTTTAGATCATTCAAACTTGTATAAAATCCCTTTATAATTCAAACATTTTCAAAAACATTTTCTTTTGGCTATAGATTTAACAAGGGGGGTTTTATCTTATATAACAAAGATATATAGCTTCATCTATTCAAAATCAAATATTCAAATTTGATTACTCTTTCCAATATCAATTTCATTCAAAACTATACGATGTACACTTATCATCCATACTCTATACCAATCTGATCGCTCACTCGATCACAAAATTTCACTTTCGAACTTGTATCGTCCATCCGACTTCCTAGCGCGGACACAGATCTGGTTTCTTAATCAGAAACCATCATTCTCCTTTCATAGCCATAACTATGATAGAGAATATCCATAACCAATCAGCAATCCATATCCAGGTTCGCCGTCGAAAATCGAATGAAAAATCTCACTCGGATCGATATAACTATCCCGAAATTCTGTGCTCGAATCTGGATCAAATCACTATGCGAATAGAATAATATACATACATCCTACGTATTTGTTTTCATTAGTTATTAGCCAAATCAATTTCCTTTCTATTCACATTCACATAAATTTTCATTCACTTATTTAAAATTGCCTCAATTCCATTGAATTATCACTTTAATCCTTATCTCGGTTGGGTATTTAATCAATAACAGTTTGAACTCCGGCCAGTTTATATTTAGAAAATAGCTTGAAAATCTTAAAATAGATAAGTAGTTGAAAAATAATTATTAATTTGCAAAATAGCCGTAAAATAGTTAACTAATTGTAAAATAATAGAAGAATAGCTAAATGTTTTCAGAACTTTAAGATAATTGCAAAATAGTTGTAAAATAGTAATTAATTTGTAACATAGTTGAAAAATAGTAATTAGTTTAGAAAACAGTTGAAAAATGGTTAAATAGTTCTAAAAATAATTGTAAAAGAAGTATAAAATAATTTGGCTTTAAGAAAGAAAGGTTGTATATATTTAATAGCTTGGAAAATAAGTTTATATTAAAACAATTTATATTGAAAATAGTCCAGAGTCAAAACTGTTCACTTCCCCAACAATTCAATTTAAATTTCCACTTCCATTTAAATTGACCCAATCTCAATTTAAATAACTCCAATTTCCATTCGACTTGATTTATTCCCAATTCAAGTTGAATTAATCCTTAATTTCTTTCCAACTTCAAATCAAATTCCATTTGATTTTAATCCTACTCGCCTTAATTTCAATTCAAAATTATTTCGAATCAATTTTGGACTTTTATTAAATTGAACCCACTTCAAGTTCAAATCATTTCAATTTAATCTATCCAAATTTTCCATTTAAATTTTTAAACTTATACATCTTCAATCACAAATCCAATTAATTCAAACCAAATTCAATTTTGAACTAATTCAATTTCAATCTTAAATTTAAACCTTCTCGAATTATATAAATTCGAGTTAAATTCTCAAAGGTTGGTTTAACTTTTTAAACCAAATTAACTTGGTTCATTTAAAAAAAAAATTAAACAATTTAATTTCTTTACACACCAGGCTACTTTTAAATTTTAAACCACCCTTGGTTTTAATTTCAAAACAAATCCCTTAAAAATCATCCAAACATTTTTTTTAAAATAAGACTATATTCAAAATAGTCTGAATTACATTATTTGTTATTTTCTCTAACTCTTTAAAACAATTGATTGTTTCTAGACTTAGGTTTTATTACTTAAAATTTTTAAAACCTACTTTAATTTAGAAGTTATACTCATCTTATAAATTTACTTCGTTTGGCTTACTCAATAACAAATATATATCATTATTAAACACAATAACTATTTACGATAATACCCAAGGTAATCATATCTAGATACCAACTCTTTTTTTATATTATTCTTACTTCCACAAATTCAAGATTAAATTTCAGTTTGAATCCATTTCAAACTTACCTCTATTTAATTTTAATTTGGTTGTACTTCTGTTATCACTTAATTTAGTTCCAATTCAAGATTTCAATTTGGTTGTATTATATTACTTCTTAATTTAATTCCAATAATTTAAGAATCAATCACCTAAAAATTTATTAGAAGGGAATTTTGCTTTATATATCAAAACATAATTTTATATAAAATCATTTAAAACCTTTATATAAGAAAATAACAAGTACGCACTCATATATATATATATATATGTATGTATGTATGTATGTATGTATATACTCAACTCATTCTAGAGTACTACAGACTCTATTTAATGAGTAATCCCCACCAAAGCCAAGGTTCTCACTTAACCTTCCAGCTCTGATACCAACTGTAACGACCCGAAATTTTCGAACCCGAAATTCCAGATAGTTATGAAAAAGAAGAAAGAGATAGAAGAAAGAAGAACAGATATATCAACATCTCACATTCGCAGCGGATAAAATATAATAGTAAATAATAACAGTTTACAAAAGATTATTATATCTGACGATTACATTTATAATACATCAGAGTTACACATATATACAGGCATTGATTATACACAATTATCATGTCACGGATACACAACAATATTATACAGCGGAAGCACTCCATACGTTCTTGCCATCCAACTCAACTCCTGAGCTCCAGAATGTCCTTACCTGAAAATTTGTAATACTCGGTCTGACCCGAGCATTACACCAAAGTAACACCGGGTCAGGCTGGAAACCAGCGTGAGTAAACCCATCTAACATGGAATACAAAGCGTACAACTTATATAGAACCCGGGGTAACCCATTTCAATTTACAAGTTCACAATATGTTGTAGACAACACTTATTTCACACATAAGTTTTCTGATTACTAAATTCAAATTAATAGTCCAATTCACTTAAATCATTTCATTCCAGCCAATAGATTTTACATATCAATATATAAACACTCGAAGTGGTTTCGGGTATTCCTAATACCCGACCCCAGTCTCTTCGAGTCTCATGTCACCCTAACCCAAGTTATCCAAATGAAATACACAACATTTCATATCAGAGATATCAACTCATTCAAAGCATCCAATACCACTCAAACATCCATAAGCAAAGCTTAATCACATACAAATTAATTTTAATTAATCCTGATTGAATTGCTAATCTTAACCACTTATGTTTCTTCACTTGACATTAATTAATTTCAGATCAATTAATCAATCATCCCTTCATTATTTATCTTAATTAATCTCCCTAGATTAATTATCCTTCAATTACATTCAAGTAATTAACTTTAATTAATTTCACTATATTAATTCTTCTTAACCCAAAATTAATAAGTAATCTTAATTACTTCATGAATTAATTTAAACTATAATTAATTACATTAATCCTTGATTTCTTATATTAATAAAGTTTCCATAAGTCACTTATTATTGATTAATTAATCAATCGTTAATTACATCATTAATTATATGAATTAAGGATTTCCAATTATATTTTAATTTATCCTAATCAAAATTTAATTACATTAATTAAAACACAGTATTAATCATTTCCGATTAATCCCAACTGTAATTAACTAACTTTTTATTTACTTCATTAAATAAATCAATTACTCCTTAATCAACCATCTTAATTAATATCTTGGTTAATTTCATAAAGTAATTATATTTTATTAATTACATTAAGTAATTATCTATTAAACCATCCATTGATTATCCTAAATTAATTAAACTTAATTGATTACTTAAACCTTAATTAATTAATTCAAACCCTTAACTACTAAATTAATCAATCCAAATTATTAATTAGTTAAATTAATTAATTAGTTAAATTAATTAATTATTCATTTTAATTACCCTACTAATTCGATGAATCACAAATCATTAAGCCCTTATCAACATTAAAATGAAAACATTTTCTTATTTATAACTTAAGTTTTTAACAATTTAAAACCCAAATACTTCAAGTCAAACCACAATTAACTCGAGAACCAACCGAAACCAAAGTCATATCATCATCAGTGCACATCCAATCAATTAAATCATTCAAACAATTATTTAAATTTAACCTTTTAAAATTAA
Organism: Allium cepa; assembly: GCA_030765085.1. Taxonomy (NCBI): domain Eukaryota; kingdom Viridiplantae; phylum Streptophyta; class Magnoliopsida; order Asparagales; family Amaryllidaceae; genus Allium; species Allium cepa. The sequence continues at coordinate 20,917,153 of CM060936.1, read as the reverse complement.
ATAAGAATCCAACAGAGTGAGATTTACTCACCTTTTATTTTGCTGTTTGCAATCCATTCCAATTCGATTTCGAATTGTTTCCTTCAGATTTAGACCTTGTATAAACAGTTATACGATCTTATTAATATTCGAACAAGTTCAATTTCTATTTAATAAATTTCATTTTACCTAATAAGTTAATTTCAAACTAATTTTCTGTTTATAAAATATGTTCTAGTTATCAAATAATCATATAAGTTAACTAAATAAATTGATTTCCATTTTGTAAATTTAATTTAACTAAATATTTATTTAAACAGATAATTAAATTTTCCTAAACTAGTTTCCCTTTTTTTTTCTTTTCTGTTTGAATAAAAATCATTAATGTAAAACCCTCTTTTACAGGCTATTGAATTATAAGCCAACTCAGCAACTAAATTCATATCCCAGGGTTACTAATATTTCATCTACTTGCATTTCACTCCTTTGCAAACATATACAGATTGTCAGATTTCATTTAATTGTCATTTTATTACTTGCTTCACAACTCAAACGGATTACAAACCAAAATAATCATTTAATTCAGAAAATTAGTACCATAGATAAATGAGGGTTTAAACTCACCTTAACGAAGCGAAACAGCCTCTACTGAAAATTGCGATGCCGTCTCGAAGCTCGCTGCGCTACCCAACCAACATCGAAAATCCCTAGCTTCGTCGCCTGCTCTCGAACACGCCACCAGAACAAAATTTGAACGTTGCAGTCGAACCTTCATTTCCATCGAAGACCATGACGCATAGTCTCGTCTCGTCACAGACCATGTTGCCACCTCCACTTATTACTGTCGCAGCGACGCATGGAGTCGATAACACCCCTAGCTGGCATCCTCGAAGGACCCTAGATGAGAGATATCGCGAATCGAGTTCCGTCACTTCGTGAATTCGAATTTGGTTTCATAAATTTTTCGTAAAAAACGTGCGATAGGGTTTCGAGGTTCTAAAGGTGAACGTGGCCATTGATCTTACACAAATGAATTAGAGGAGGGAGGAGAGGAATATCAGTCGCCATTTATTTTTATATTCTTATGCTCGGCTTTGAATTTCATAAGAAGATAGACGTGTGATTCGAACGAGAAGAGGAAAGCAGATCTGTGCGTTTCAGATGTAAGGTGGCTCGAGTACGATATAGGGGGCACGAGTACGATATAGGGTGGCTGATTTGACTTTTAAAATTTTAATATTATCAAATTTCCAAAATATATTGTTTAGCATAACTCGAAATCTCAAACTCCGAATCAGACGTGCCGCTAGGCGTTTATAAGGTTTTACCTGCTTCCCGAACACAATGGAATGTGTTTCGAAGGCTAATTTGATTGTATGTGGAAGTTAGCATATTAAATCGATTTAAAATATTAAATTATTGGTTTTAATTTCGACGCGTTTCACACCCGCACGAGCAAACGGTAAATCCAAACGCTACGAAAATTGAAATCCGATAATGACTAACTATTACGAATCCAATGGAACTGTTTTTGTCGAATTCCGAGACTGTGTCTCAGAAGGCTATTTCTAAACGTCAATTTAGACGATATATTATTAAAACTGAATAAATCACCTTTAAATTAAATTTCAACGATTCTATTATCTTCAGCATCGTCATTATAAAATTTATAAGCCTTCCATCTTCCATACAAACTCCGGACTTGACAGCTATGATCAGGCAGTTGATGAGAGAGAACCAAGGCTTGACCAATGAAGATTGGGGAGTGACCGGATGCCATACTCCCTTTGCGGATTGTATTCTGCAGGCTGAGTACCCCAAGAAGTTCATTATGCCAACTATCCCAGCCTACGAAGGGAAGACGGATTGAAAGAGCTAATGATGCGACCAAGTGTATGTGCTTCCCAATCACTCTGTCCGGAATTGCCACGAAGTGCTTTACTCGACTTCCCCCACGGTCTATATCCCGCTTCGACGAATTGGCAATGAAATTCATAGAACAGTACAGGATACACACCACTCGTCCAAAGGATGTGATGTCCTTATCAAGCGTAATCCAAGCTCCAGGAAAGTCATTGAAAGCAAACTTGTAGAGATTTCATGTTGCTGCTACTGAGGTGAGCAATCCAAACGACCATGCAATTTTGATGGCGGTAGTGCGTGGAGTGGATCCAGACTCTGAATTTGGAGATTGGTTGGCAGGAGCCATGATGGAGCATTTTTATTCGAAAGATCATCAGTTCATAAGAAGGGAAGAAGCTCGATGGACAAGACAAGACAAGGCACCAGGGCCTGCGCAAGAGATTGAGAAAAGTACCGTCGTCATGAAGCAAACCAGCGATAATTCGGGAAAAGCTCAAGTCAACGTCCAAAACAAGCCTGGGCAGTCTAAAGGATCCGAAGGTGGAAATCCCGGAGAGAAGAGAGAGACGGGGAAATGGAAGTCGAGGATCCCGACCTACACTGAATACATCCCGCTCAACGCATTACTTGAGAACATATATTTCTCAACTTGCAATGCTTTCCAGTATAGAAAACCACGCCCAAAGGAATCAACGGAGGAACGGAAGCGGACTGGGAAGTACTGCCGCTTTCATGAGTCTTACGGGCACAACACAGAGGAGTGCAGGCACTTCCATGACGCTATTGAAAAGTTGATTAGACAGAAGAAGCTGCAGGAGTTCGTCAAAGACCTACAAGACGGAAGTCAAGAGACATCGGACCCCAGACGTGGGCCAGCTCCACGCCAACCAGAACAACTTGGCCGAACTGTGGGTAGATTGGTTATCAACACCATTGCGGGCGGACCACATCCCGCGGATAAGAATTGGCAGGAGATGGAGCGATATGCTAACTCTTTAACACATGCGGAGTATGAGTGTTGTTCGAATGTGGAGGATGGTAATCCTGCAAAGCAGTAGCGCACGATGGATGATGATACTGTATTCAGGAGCCGAGATGCGGATAAGGTGGAGGCCCCTACCATCGACCCGATGGTCATATCCACGACAATCGGGCTGGAGTTTGTGAAGATAATTCTAATTGATTGCGGAAGTTCCGTTAACATCATCATCAAGAAGGCATATGACCAAATGAAGCTGGAGGCTAAGGATTTGAAACCATCCAATGCCAGAATCCATGGCTTTAACTGTGCAGCAAAGGATGTAGTGGGATATGTGGAGTTTCCAGTTGAACTAGGGCAGGGCAAGCGCAGGAGGGTGCGAATCATAGCATTCATAGTGTTGGATGTTGACTCTCCATATAACGTATTTTTAGGACGTCCAGCCTTGGCAGAATTTAGGGCAGCATTGGCCCCTTGGTGTCTGACGTTGAAATTTTCCACAGACAGTGGTGTTGGAGTGGTACACGGCGATCAGGCGACCGGACGCGCATGCTATGTGACTGCGCTGAGAAAGGCTTGGCGTAGAGAGAAAGGAAAGGTTGCAGAAAGCTTCGTCCACATCCAAAATTCTGACAATTGACAAGTAGCGCCCGAGCCCTGGATCGGGAAAAGTTCTCGGATCTATAGAGACATAGATCTGAGAGACGATGATGGGGGACCCAGGGAAACCAATGCAGCACCAGCTGAACTCACAATTGACATCCCAGTCAGCTGCGATGACCCGTCACGAATTCTTAAAATTGGATCACAACTCGACCCCGTGGTGGCCGAGAACCTCACTGACTTCCTCCGAGCGAATCTTGATGTTTTCGCTTGGTCTCACTCTGATATGTGCGGGATTTATCCAACAGTTGCAAGTCATATGTTGAACATAGACCCCAAGTACGTTCCTGTAAAACAGAAAAGGAGAGGTATGGACCCGGAGAGGTCCGCAGCTCTCAAAGAGGAGGTGAACAAACTCAAAGCCAATGGATTCGTCCGTGACGCCCTCTATCATGAATGGGTATCTAACCCGATGCTAGTAAAGAAAGCGAATGGAAAGTGGAGAACTTATGTTGATTATTCTGATTTAAACGAAGCATGCCCGAAGGACAGTTTCCCGTTGCCGAGGATTGACCAACTGGTCGATTCAACTTCCGGACATGAGTTACTATCATTCATGGATGCATACTCTGGATATAACTAAATCCCGATGCACCTCCCAGATAAAGAACATACCAGTTTTGTCACAAACGTTGGGTTGTATTGCTATGTAGTGATGCCCTTTGGATTGAAAAACGTGGGAGCAACTTATCAGCGTCTAGTAAATCGGATGTTTAAAGACTAGATTGGTAAAACGATGGAAGTTTATGTGGATGACATGATCGTGAAGTCACGGCAATCAAACGACCACATTCGAGACTTAGCACAAATGTTTGACATACTCAGGCATTATGGAATGAAGATCAATCCTTTGAAGTGTACATTCGGCGTAGCGTCAGGAAAGTTTCTGGGTTTCATTGTAAATGCATAGGGAATCGAGGCTAACTCGGAGAAGATTCAGGCTTTCCAAGATATACAAGTGCCCAGAACCATAAAACATGTGCAAAGCTTGAATGGAAAGGAGGCTGCGCTGAGCCGATTCATATCCAGGGCCACAGACAAGTGTATTCCTTTCTTCGATGTCATAAAGAAAGGAAAGAGAAATTTCGAGTGGACATCCGACTGTGAGGAAGCATCCGAGCTCTTGTAAGGCACTTGGAATGTCCCCCGATATTGTCAAAACCAATAGACCATGAAATGTTGTACGTATACTTGGCTGTATCGCAGCACGCTATCAGCATAGCCCTGGTTCGCGAGGAAGACTGGGTTCAGAAGCCAGTTTACTATGTTAGTAGACGCTTGACGGGGGCAGAAAGAAATTGTCCAAAGTTTGAAAAACTAGCCTATTTCTTGGTGATTCTATCACGCAAGCTTCGCCCGTATTTTCAAGCACACTCAATCAGTGTTTGTACTGATCAACCATTGCGACAGATACTCCAACGACCGAAAACTTCCGGAAGGATGTTAAAATGGAATATTAAGTTAAGTCAGTTCAACATTACCTACCTTCCACGAAGGGCCATACTAGGACAGGCACTAGCTGACTTCATTGCTGAATTCACTATGACAGACGAATCAAACGATCACAATGTCATACCTGTAGGATCGATTTCACCCTAGAGGGGGGTGAATAGGATGATAGTATTAATTATACAAAATAATCGTGGAAGCTTATAAATAATTTCAACACAGATCACAGAACAATAGCAGCACAGATAATAGCAGAATAATAAATGCAGAAATAGAACGATATAGAATTTACCCAGCTTCGGCAAAACCCTGCCTACGTGCTGCCCCCAAGGTTTCTACTAGAAATTAGATAGTCACACGCTTACACACGTAAACTCGCGACACCCGCTACTGATTAACCTAACTCTACGCTCAAAACCCTGCCACAACTCAGCGACTGAGTTGCGAATTCTCAAGCTGCGCCACGTAGCTTGTCCCCTAGTCACACGACTAGCAAATACAACAGTTTGAAAAGAGTTTTAAAATTAAAAACAAATATAAAAAGCAAAAGACAATTAAAAGCCCTAATTAAAAAATAAAACCCCTTATACTAAGCAAAGAAAACACCGGCCCCTTTTCTTTCTTTTATAATATTTACGGCTCGTTTTCCTTTGAGAAAGTGGTGGCTTCTTCGATCCCAATTAGGGCTTTCGTCCTTCAATCAAAATTAGGGTTTTCGGATGCCAATTTATTTCGTTGCTCTTGTCGATTGATATTGATGCTCTATTTCTCTGAGTAGCTCACGACACTTTAATTGAATCGAGTTCGTATACGATTTCGGTATGTACTTTCCTCATTTTGTTTTCTGGTTTGATGCTTGTTTGAACTCTGATGTTTTTAAATTGCCGACGATGACAATTGGGGTTTTAATGCTTGAACTCGATCGATTTTTCCACACATGATGATGATTTGGGGTTTGGTATTTATATGAATTTCGAGATCCTAATCAATTCGATACTTTGCTAAATTTTCCTTTCCTAATACTGTTACAACTTGATATACACGGTTTTGATTTTCAAACGTTCGATTTTCCTTGATTAATACGACAGAGACTTTCCTCTTTTAATTTGCTTTTACTTTTTCAACAGTACCCACTTGAATTTCTTGATTGTATACATTCACGAATCCCCTTCTTGACTTCTGTATGTTTCCATGATTTCGTCTTGGACTTGAGACCATTTCTATACTGTTGAATCCACTGTAGCTTTCGACTTTACATTCTCTGATTGTTTCTCGACATTAACCACTGTCTTCATCATACTGCATACTCTGCTGTTGAGTTCCAGTAGTTTGCTGTACATATGAACTTGCATTGCTTCGAGTTGTATTTACACCCCTTCATGTTGCATTCATGTACACTACACTTGCTTGAGTTACTTTGTTGTCACTGGTTCATTGGGCTGAGTCTTCATTGATGTGTCACTGCATAAATGTGTACTTGATTCTTTGATGTTGTAACCTGGTCATGTTTATATTGAACTACTTCATGTACTTGTTTCACCGTAGTCTTATTGTTCTGGTCATTGCTTGAGTTGTTGCACTTATTGGTCATTCTGTTCACCTGCATGTAGTTGTGCACTGATTCTTGACAGCTTGCATGATGCATTTCTTTGTTTCACTTGACTTGTCTTTGTGATAATTACATTTGTATTGATAGCATCAAACTTGAGTCATTTGTTGTAGCATGCATTCTTGTTTATTTCCACTGGTTCATTGCCTCTCTCCATTTGCCTCTGGTTACTTGTAATTTCTGCTACACATTGTTGTATTTGGTTCATGGATTTGTAGCTTGGTCTGGTGCACCTTGTTTGCTGTGACATTGTGACACTATTGCATTGTTGTTGACACAGGGTTGCTCTGTGCTTTGACATTGTAGTCTTGGCCTACATGTGCTTTGATGCTGTGTTGCATTGAGCCCTGTTGTTGTCTGTTGCATTGAGTTAGTGTTGTCCACTTCATGTTGTCTTGAGTATTTGGTTCCTTACTTTTCATTGTTGCTTGGGTATTGAACTTGTGATATTTCACTCAGGTCTGCATTATTATCATTTTTCTCTTTGATCTGGTCATTGCTTGCATCGCTGGTCTTTGCATTTATCAGTTTCATTCAGTTGACACTGTTTCACTTCCACACTGTTGCACTTGTGTACTTGGTCGAGTTCATTTGCATACTGATGCACTGTGATGTTTCTGTATATTTTCCTGAGTCACTTGTTCATATTGCCTCTGTTTTGGTTTTTTTGTTTGCATGCTTGCTTTTGTTGGCTGCGCACATAAGTTGGCGAGGCAGTGCACACGTGTATAAGTGTATACGTGTGTATTGCAGCCACTCATGATTACCTGTCCATGTAGCATTATCAAGTGTATATCGATGTGCATGGCCATGTGGCATGTACAGTGATACACTGTGCATGTCACATTGTTCTTGGACGATGAATTCAGATATGAATGATGACGAACAATCCAAATAACTGAGGCAAATCATATTTCATTTTATATTGCAAAAATATTTCTTTTTCAATTTTACTGCGTTAGTGAATATTTTTGCAGATTGCTCAGATGTTGGATTCTAACTGGAATGAAGTTGAAGATAAAATACGAGTATGAGTGATATGTAGTGAGGAATTTATGTAAACTGAATTGTGATGTATTGCAAAATCAAAATTGTATACGTATAGTGAGAGCTTGAATTTGTACTATTCAAGATTGGAATAAATATTTGTTTGAATAAAATTTCTGTTTGAATTCAAATGCTGTGTAATTTATTTTATTCAACAAATATTTATTTAATCTATGAAAAACAAAATAGTACATTACCAAATACATTTAAATGAATATATATATATATATATATATATGTTTATTATCATCAAACAAAAATCATATAAGCGCATATTCAACAATCTCCCCCTTTTGATGATAACAAACATATATTTAAGATTTTGACTGAGTTAAATGTATTTGATCAATGATATACTCTAATTGCTCCCCTTATTTAAATGCTTCCTCTCTGTATGATGCTTCCCCTACATATATGCATACAAATAGAAATATATAAATAAGCCTAGATGCAAATGGAAAATTATTTGACCTTTGCTTGATTCTATTTGACAAAATCTTAACTTTTCTCTACCCCTTTTGTTATCAGTAAAAGAATAATAATGTTAGAGAAAAATAGAGATAAAGTGATCAATATTAATCCAGCATTAAACTCAAATTGAATATAAATATTAAACTCCAATAAAAATCAAACAAAAATCATAACTACCCTTGTTAGGCGCATATTCCACTTTTAGAAAGAATGGAAATGATGTTCTAATATAAAATTACACAATTGTATCAACTTGTGGTACATTTATATCAGGAATTTGAATATCTACTAATCATGCATAACCGTTAGGACTTTTAAATGAGATTAGTAGTATTCCAATTTAATTTTTAAAAATGAAATCAAGTATCTTCTAACCACGCATGACCGTGAGGACTTTTAAATGGGATTAGAATCAACTTGTCTATTAATCAATTAATTTTGATATGCGTTCCATACATGCATAACCGTAAGGACTTTTAAATGAGAATGGAAGCACATAATCAAAAATCCAAGTAATTCACCCATGCATAACCGTGAGGACTTTTAAATGAGAATGAATACTTTGGATATTTATTTATTTTTACAAAAAAATATGAAATGAAAAACAAATGATCCCTGATTATAGTACCACATATCGACCAACTATATTTAAGTTTTGATAAACAATGGTCGATAGAAATATGATAGATATAGAAATGGTCATGGAATCTTTACCCAACAAAAATTTTTATAACTCTTGTTTGAATTCCTAAAGAAATTTTCCAAATATACTCTATTGAGTAATGCATGTTAAATATCAACACTTATTACCTTTTCAATCACTATTTATCTTTTTGATAATTAGTAGGGGATCAGATTAGTCAAAAATTTGTCATTTAAAATCAAATTAAAATGACTAATCTGAAAATATGGTCAAAAAAAATGATTTTCTTGAAGGGGTTATATGAGAAAAATTTCTGTTATTTGAAAATTATTTGTAATGGAAAATATGCAGATATTTTCTTTGAAAAACGATGCAGTTACTAAATGTCTCAAAAATCACGTTCAACTAGTAATTTTTCTATCAACTAGATTACCAGTGTAATCTGCATTTTGAAATTCTTTTTCACTCAAAAACATCACTAATTAAATTTGATAGACCAGAGTGTGCATAAAAAAATTCAAACTCAATTTCAACAACAATTTAAATGACATTCTTTGAATTTGAATTGAAGCCGTGTAAATAATCAAAAACTGTGAATGTAGAGTTAGCCAAATTATAACCAAATGCAATATCATACAACAAAACACAATGTTTAATCCGAACAAATATGTATGAAGTAATTCAAAGATTAGTGTTTTTGGCATAAATGTAATTGGCCAACTATGTTGAACAAGTCAGAATCAAAATCATCATCTCTTCACCATCTTAATATTGGCTGATTTTAATTCAGACTATGGTGCAGATCATCACATTTAATATATCGTTCAAATAAATATACCATTACCTATTTTACCTTTACGATATTTTTTGTTGTTTATCCATTGTGATTTTGTCACCTTTATAATAGGCTAAGGAACTTTGCTTGGTCGCCCGTTGTGTTTCTGGAACAGCCAAAAATCCAGAAAACACTGTTGTTGTTCCTTAGCCTGCCACCACACCTACACGGGAAAAGATTTATGTGACCTATTTTTTTTATAGGTCCATGGTTGTTAGTGGCAGAATATTTAGAAAAATAATTTTGTGGAGACCCAAAACTGTTTATATATGTTCCTTTTAGCACCCAAATTTGTTTAACTTTGAGAGATTTTATATTTGTGCCTTTTGGAACCCAAATTGGTATGGTTTTCACATGTTTGGGTCTATACCAACAATTATTGTGATCGTGTCCATATTTTCTACAAATTGTGCACATGGAATTTTCTTGATTACTATCGCTTTCAACATTTTCAGATTGACTATATCCAAGTCCTTGTCTAATTGTATTACCAGTTTGCTTTCCTAATAGCATATTCAACGATTTTCACCTTTCGAAAATTTATCTAAGGTCGTCGACAATTGTTGGACTTGTGTTTTGAGAGATTCATTTTCGTTTAACAATTGTGTGCACTTTTTAATAGAGTTCTCTCTCCTCGTTTTTTCACTTTCTTTCAAAATCAGAATTTCATTTTCAAGTGATTTTATATTAGTTTTTGATTTTTTGATTTCTTCTTCGAATGTTGGACACTTATCACACTTAGGGATCCTACTTTGATAGGTTTTAACTAATTGGTCAAGTTGTTTATTTAAATCTATCAAAGTATCTTTTTGTGATTCAAGTTTGGCATACTTCTCCCTAAGTCGTTCAAAACAACCATTCACTTTGTGGAAATATATAAGTAATTCCGAATGAGAAAGTTTTGATACCTCACTTGGCTCGTCATCATCACTTTCAGTTATTTCACCTTGAAGACACAAGTCTGCTTTTTCATTTTCACTGTTAGCACTTTGATTATCTTCATCATTTGTATTCCACGTGGCAGCAAAACTTCTCCTTTTTGATTTCTTTTCAAAGTCGCGTCGATTTTGAGGACAATTGGGCTTGATGTGTCCGGGTTGGTTGCACTTATGACTGATGATCTTTTGTTCTTCTGGATTGTCCAATATTTTATTTATTCTGCTTTTCAATTTTCGATTTAGAGCTGAGTTTCCGTTTTTGTAATTCCACCTTTTGACTTTCTTTATTATCAGCTCTAATTCTGCTGCTCCATCATCATTATCATCACTATCACTTTCTGTTGTTCCTTTAAGAGCTATTGATTTCTTTCGAGTATCACCTCCTTCACGTTCTTCCTTGAATTTCATTTCTAGCTCATAAGCGGTGAGATTTCCTATGAGTTCTTCGACTTTCATTTGTTTCAAATCTTTTAATTCTTGAATGGCAGTCACTTTGGCTTCAAAACTTCGTGGAAGGACTCTGAGGATTTTTCGGAGTATCTCCAACTCTGTATATGATTTTCCAAGGGCTTTTGATTTGTATACGATATTGGAAAGTAGTCCATGCATCTTTTTGACATTTTCTTCTTTTGCCATTGTGAAATTCTCGTATTCGCTGCTTAGCATGGCAAGGTGAGATTCTTTGACTTGAGATGTTCCTTCATGAGTTACTTCTAGTGTGTGCTGTATTTCCTGTGCAGTTGACAATGTGAGACACGGTTAAATTCAAATTGATCCAATGAACAGATAATAGAATTCATAGCTCTAGCATTAGCATTTTGTAAATTATTTTTTAGTTCTGTCCATTGATCCATTGGTTTATCTATTTCCTGATTATCTACAATTATAGTTGGTGCTCTATAACCTGTCTCAACAATGTTCCAAGCGTCAATGCTTTTCAGAAAAATTTTCATTCTATTTTTCCAATAAGCATATTCACCATTGAACATTGGTGGTCTAACTATAGACTGACCCTCAGCAAAAGCATTATTAAAAGAAGCCATTTTAAAAATTCAAACTTTTAAACAAAAACTAATTTTTGAAAAACGAATTTTTAAAACAAAAATTGACTTCTATTCCTAGCTCTGATACCACTTGTAGGATCGATTTCACCCTAGAGGGGGGGTGAATAGGGTGCTAGTATTAATTATACAAAATAATCGCGGAAGCTTATAAAATAATTTCAACACTGATCACAGAACAATAGCAGCACAGATAATAGCAGAATAATAAATGCAGAAATTGAACGACACAGAATTTACCCAGCTTCGGCAAAACCCTGCATACGTGCTACCCCCAAGGTTTCTACTAGAAATTAGATAGTCACACGCTTACACACCTAAAATCGCGACACCCGCTACTGACTAACCTAACTCTACGCTCAAAACCCTGCCACAACTCAGCCACTGAGTTGCGAATTCTCAAGCTACGCCATGTAGCTTGTCCCCTAGTCACACGATTAGCAAATACAACAGTTTGAAAAGAGTTTTAAAATTAAAAACAAATTTAAAAAGCAAAAGACAATTAAAAACCCTACTTAAAAAATAAAACCCCTTATACTAAGCAAAGAAAACACCGGCCCCTTTTCTTTCTTTTATAATATTTACGACTCGTTTTCCTTCGAGATAGTGGCGGCTTCTACTATCCCAATTAGGGATTTCATCCTTCAATCAAAATTAGGGTTTTCGGATGCCAATTTATTTCGTTGCTCTTGTCGATTGATATTGATGCTCTATTTCTCTGAGTAGATCACGGCACTTCAATTGAATCGAGTTCGTAAACGATTTCGGTATGTACTTTCCTCCTTTTTTTCTAGTTTGATGCTTTTTGAACTCTGATGTTTTTAAATTGCCGATGATGACAATTTGGGTTTTAATGCTTGAACTCGATCGATTTTTCCACACATGATGATGATTTGGGGTTTGGTATTTATATGAATTTCGAGATCCTAATCAATTCAATACTTTCCTAAATTTTCCTTTCCTAATACTGTTACAACTTGATATACACTGTCTTGATTTTCAAACGTTCGATTTTCCTTGATTAATACGGCAGAGACTTTCCTCTTTTAATTTGCTTTGACTTTTTCAACAGTACCCACTTGAATTTCTTGACTGTATACATTCACGAATCCCCTTCTTGACTTCTGTATGTTTCCATGATTTCGTCTTGGACTTGAGACCATTTCTGCATTGTTGAATCCACTGTGGCTTTCGACTTTACATTCTCTGATTGTTTCTCGACATTAACCACTGTCTTCGTCATGCTGCATACTCTGCTGTCGAGTTCCAGTAGTTTGCTGTACATATGAACTTGCATTGCTTCGAGTTGTATTTACACCCCTTCCTGTTGCATTCATGTACACTGCACTTGCTTGAGTTACTTTGTTGTCACTGGTTCATTGGGCTGAGTCTTCATTGATGTGTGACTGCATACATGTGTACTATATTCTTTGATGTTGTAACCTGGTCATGTTTATATTGAACTACTTCCTGTACTTGTATCACTGTAGTCTTATTGTTCTGGTCATTGCTTGAGTTGTTGCACTTATTGGTCATTCTGTTCACCTGCATATAGTTGTGCACTGATTCTTGACAGCTTGCATCATGCATTTCTTTGTTTCATTTGACTTGTCTTTGTGATAATTACATTTGTATTGATAGCATCAAACTTGAGTCATTTGTTGTAGCATGCATTCTTTTTTATTTCCACTGGTTCATTGCCTCTCTCCATTTGCCTCTGGTTACTTGTAATTTCTGCTACACATTGTTGTATTTGGTTCATGGATTTGTAGCTTGGTCTGGTGCACCTTGTTTGCTGTGACATTGTGACACTATTGCATTGTTGTTGACACAGGGTTGCTCTGTGCTTTGACATTGTAGTCTTGGCCTACATGTGCTTTGATGCTGTGTTGCATTGAGCCCTGTTGTTGTCTGTTGCATTGAGTTAGTGCTGTCCACTTCATGTTGTCTTGAGTATTTGGTTCCTTACTTTTCATTGTTGCTTGGGTATTGAACTTGAGATATTTCACTCAGGTCTGCATTATTATCATTTTGCTCTTTGATCTGGTCATTGCTTGCATCGCTGGTCTTTGCATTTATCAGTTTCATTCAGTTGACACTATTTCACTTCCACACTGTTGCACTTGTGTACTTGGTCGAGTTCATTTGCATACTGATGCACTGTGATGTTTCTGTATATTTGCCTGAGTCACTTGTTCATATTGCCTCTGTTTTGGTTTTTTTGTTTGCATGCTTGCTTTTGTTGGCTGCGCACACTAGTTGGTGAGGCAGTGCACACGTGTATATGTGTGTATTGCAGCCACTCATGATTACCTGTCCCTGTAGCATTATCAAGTGTGTATCGATGTGCACAGCCTTGTGGTATGTACAGTGATACACTGTGCATGTCACATTATTCGTATATGATGAATTCAAATATGAATGCTGACGAACAACCCAAATAACTGAGGCAAATCATATTTTCAAAACTCGTATTTCATTTTATATTGCAAAAATATTTCTTTTTCAATTTTACTGCGTTAGTGAATATTTTTGCAGATTGCTCAAATGCTGGATTCTAACTGGAATGAAGTTGAAGATAAAATACGAGTGTGAGTGATATGTAGTGAGAAATTTATGTAAACTGAATTGTGATGTATTGCAAAATCAAAATTGTATACGTATAGTGAGAGCTTGAATTTGTACTATTTAAGATTGTAATAAATATTTGTTTGAATAAAATTTCTGTTTGAATTCAAATGCTGTGTAATTTATTTTATTCAACAGATATTTATTTAATCTATGATTAACAAAATAGTACATTACCAAATACATTTAAATGAATATATATATATATATGTTTATTATCATCAAACAAAAATCATATAAGCGCATATTCAACAATACCTTCCGTTCGATGAAAAATGTACAACGATGGGGCATCCAACGACCATTGTTCGGGGGTTGGCATAGTTCTTGTAACTCCTAAAAACCGATCGTTTTGCTATGCTTTGAAGCTCGAATTCACAGCGACGAATAATGAAGCCGAATATGAAGCGTTGATCGTCGGCTTAAGACTTATTAAAGAACTGAGAGTAAAATCGGTTGAAATCTTTAGCGACTCTGAGCTGGTGGTGTACCAAGTGCGAGGAGACTACCAAGCAAGGGGGCAGAGACTTGCCCCATATTTGGTCCGAGTTCAGGAGCTGCTAGCGAATCTCGAGTACTATGATATTTCACATGTCCCACGTGAGCGAAATAAAGCAACCGATTCATTGGCAAAATTCACAAGCACTGGCGATGCATAGCAGATGGGATTATTTCCCGTCGATCCCACCATGCCCCGAGTACAGATATGATGGAGGTAGATTTCGCGTTAGAAATAGAAATCGAGAAGGAATCATGGATGACCCCAATCAGGCAGTACTTGCTATTTGAGATCTTACTCGAAGAAAGGAGCGAAAGACGACAAGTCCTTCCTCAGGCTTCTCGTTATGTAATATAGGATGGAATAATGTATCGAAAGGGATTCTCAACCCCATTACTCCGATGCATTGCCCATGATGAGATAAACCAGTCCTGAAGGAAGTCCATGAGGGAGAGTGTGGTGACCATACTGGGGGGCAGACGTTAGCGAAGAAATTCCTCTGTTATGGATACTACTGGCCAACTGTGAATCGGGATGCCGTAGACTATGTGAGAAGATGTGACAAATGCCAGATATACGCAAAAATCCCAAGAGCTCCGTCGATGGAGCTCACGCAGATGGTTAGTCCCTGGCTATTTGCAATGTGGGGGATTGACCTAATCGGCTTTTTACCCATATCCAAAGGTGGAGCGAAATATGCAATAGTTATGGTCGACTACTTCACCAAATGGGCAGAAGCAAAGCCTCTGGCCACAATAACCACCAAGAAGGTAATTAATTTCGTCATACGAAATATCATATGTCGTTTTGGCCTTCCATGGACCATCATCACAGACAATGGAACTCAATTCGAGAGCAAGGAGTTCAAAGATTTTTGTCAGAAATACGGCATTGAGAAGAAGTTTGCAACGGTTTCTCACCGAAAACCAACAGACAAGTGGAAGCCGCAAACAAGATAATCAAGTCCATATTGAAAAAGCGTCTGGAAAAGGCTAGAGGCAAGTGGGTGGATGAACTTTCAACGGCGCTTTGGGCCTACAGGACCACCCACAAGACCGCAACTGGCCACACTCCATTCGCATTGGCATATGGCACGGAAGCCGTCATACCCGTGGAACTTGAAGTTCCATCACATCGGGTAACTCATTACGACCCCGAGTCGAACCAGAATCTTTTATTGGAATCATTCGACTTCATTGACGAAAAACGCGAAGAAGCCAATTTGAGAGCGACCGTATACAGACATAAAGTCGCCAAATATTACAACGAAAAGGTCCAACCGAGAATTTTTGGTGTGGGAGACCTCGTTTTGAAACAAGTTTTTTCGATCCCATCTCATTTGAATCCCGCATGGGAAGGTCCGTACGTCATCGAATGGAAGCTTGGAGAAGGAACTTTTAAGCTAGCGACCGTCGATGGTGCGACACTCCCCCGAGCCTGGAACAGCGAGCACTTACGACATTATTATACTTAGTCTATTTATTTCATGTATTAGTTGCACTTATTTCCAGTACGCTTTTACTTCTAGTTCTTGACATGTAGTAAGACAATTCAACTTGCTCTCATTAATAAAGGCTTGAAGCCATCTTTTCCATAAATGACTAATGTTTCTGCGTATGATGATCCTGTGACAGGCAAACGAAACCGTATTATTTTGGCTGACGTACGAACACGTATAAACGACTCAAAATCTCCAAGTCCCCGGAGTGCGGACAGTAGTACTCTAAGTCCCCGGAGTGCGGACTTGAGTATAAACGACTCAAAATCTCCACGTCCCCGGAGTGCGGACTGGAGTACTCTAAGTCCCCAGAGCGCGGACTCGAGTATAAACGACTCAAAATCTCCAAGTCCACGGAGTGTGGACTGGAGTTCTCTAAGTCCCCGGAGCGCGGACTCGAGTATAAACGACTCAAAATCTCCAAGTCCCCGGAGTGCGGACTGGAGTACTCTAAGACCCTGGAGCGCGGACTCGAGTATAAACGACTCAAAGTCTCCAAGTCCCCAGAGTGCGGACTGGAGTACTCTAAGTCCCCGGAGCGCGAACTCCAGTATAAACGACTCAAAATCTCCAAGTCCTCGGAGTGCGGACTGGAGTACTCTAAGTCCCCAAAGTGCGGACTCGAGCATAAACGACTCAAAATCTCCAAGTCTCCGGAGTACGGACTGGAGTACTCTAAGTCCCCGGAGCGCGGACTCCAGTATAAACGACTCAAAATCTCCAAGTCTCCGGAGTGCGGACTGGAGTACTCTAAGTCCCCAGAGCGCGGACTCGAGTATAAACGACTCAAAATCTCCAAGTCTCCGGATTGCCGACTGGAGTACTCTAAGTCCCCGGAGGGTGAACTCAAGTATAAACGACTCAAAATCTCCAAGTCCCGGAGTGCGGATTGGAGTACTTTAAGTCCTCGAAGTGCAGACTCGAGTATAAACGCTTGAAAATCTCCAAGTCCCCGGAGTGTGGGCTGAAGTACTCTAAGTCTCAGAATGCAGACTCAAGTATAAACTATTTAAATGACCAGGTCCACTGAAGGCGGACTGGATATAAATGACTTGAAGTCATCGAGTATTCGGCGCACGTATTAGAAAATATTCTAAGTGCTTGGAGCACGGAAGAAAAAACCGATAGCTCTCAAAGAATTTCCGAGCTATATGAAGATGAACCGAGAGGTCTATTATATTCACAAAAGCTTGGATTTGAATCATAATCACAAAGAAAATTGAACGATAAGAGCCATGGAAAGACAAAAAAACTAAGTTTTATTCATCGAAGATAAGTTTCCATTACAACTCCTTTGAAGCTCGGAATCAAAAGTTTATTTACACAAACTAAGAAAACAAAAGTACTTGCATAATCTAAACTGACTCTCGTTGAACGAGAGTAATGATTACTTCTTGTGCTTCTTCACCTTCTCCAACTCCGTTGTCTTCTCCGACGAATCCTCTCCTTCGCGTTTTCCCTTGGTACCCTTCCTTAATGGAGGAGTGACAGCCGAAGAAGTATGAGGGATATCCATGGGTTTGGACCTGCCAGGGAGAATGATCTTCAGCGGCTTATTCAAAGGATCATCGGGGTCCACGGCTTAAGGTTCGACCTTGATCTTGGTCGTTTCTTCCTTCTCTTTCTTAAGCCTCTCCTTCATGCTCAGGTCGGATGTGTGCTCGGAGACGCCTGCAATTTCAACTTCATAACTCCCGTCAATGGGAGAGGAAGCCTTAGATTTATCTTCATCAAGCGCTCCGATCACTTGGGCGTCGGGACTGGGAGCCTCTCCTGCATAAGGGGCCTCACCTGTTTCCTTCCCCGCCTCCTTGGCGACATTGCTCTTCGGAGTGGGATCGGGATCAGAACGGCCTGCACAAAATTAGAAAAAACGAGCATTAGAATACAATAGTCCTTCATAAAGAATGACGACTTCTGGAATCTTAAAATGAAAGGTTATCTACCAGGTTCCGGCAAACTCTCAGCCGTCAAGGGGGTCTCATCCTATGGAATGGGAGACAGAATATGGGCACCAAGGCCTGGGTCCTCCGGATTACAACTAATATGCAGCTCAAATGGATCGAGTATTGGATGATCGGCCGATTGGATAGGCACATGAGCTGGAGGCACGACCCCGGATGGACCAGCAATAACTTCTTTCCCTTTCTTTAAGGGGGAGCCTTTGCAATAAATAGCTTTGGCCGCCGACAAGTCCGAAGGCTCATTTCCTTTGAGGAATTATTTTATCAAGGCCCCCTCATCAATCTCTTCGATGTCGTTCTCGTCCATCCTGATTTCTATCAAGGCCTCCCATGCCTCAACTAAAGATTCAAGATAGCCCTCACCGAAAAAACTCAAGTCTCGGTGCATGAGAACGCGGGCGCTGAATTCAGCGATTAGCGGGTTAAACATGCTTTTGACCTCTTCCCGGACGCGAGTCGATATCCATGGATGCCATCTTTTTGCCCTCTTCACGGGCTTTATTCTTTAACGCCTCAACCCTGGAAAGCTCGCCCTCAAGTTTTTCTTTTAAAAGTCGAGTGGCAACGATCTCGTCACAATATCGTTGTGACTCTTCTTGGGCGGTCCTTTTCTCTTCCTTCTCCCTACGAAGCTGCTCCTCAAGTTCCTTGAGTCAGAGGCTGAGCGCGTCCCTCTCCTTTTAAACTGGGTCCTTCTCTAGAGCCAAAGCCCCACATCGTTGAACCGCCTCATCGAGTTCTTTCTTATGAGTTGATTCCAGAAGAGTGACGGCCTCAGTAGTGTCCTTGGCGCTCTGATGGGCGACCTCAAGTCCAGACCTGTAAGTTGCAATCTCTTCGTCTCGAGCTTTAATGATATCTTTGTCATGGATAGCCTCAAGCTTCAAATGATCAATTTCATGTTAGCGTTCACGGAGACTTCAGAAAGTTTTTCAGCCAAATAAACGAACGCGTCGTGTTAAACATAGACGTCGTTTGTACAGGCGATGGCGCTCTGCTTGACGTGTCCGGGGATAGGATGAATCGTCGGGAGGAATTTCAGACCGTCGAAGCATATTTTTGGAAATTTGTCTTTAAGCTCGCCAGGCCTCTCCGATACTGATGGGTCTATGCAGGATCGGGAGGAGACGGCTTTGAAAGTTCGCCTCTCCTGTGAGAATCTCGAGACTGCCAAGTGGAAGAGGAATCAGAGTGTTGGTCTCGGAGAGCATTAGATTGCAACCTCTTATGGCCGCGCTTGTCTTTACTTTGCTCCAGGTGAGAGGAGGTATCCTGTGGTATTTTGGCTGATAGTAAGTTTTCCTCCAAGACGACGAGTCCTGGGAATGATGGTCTTTATCGCCGTCACCATCTCTATCTCGACGTCTCCCGGAACCCGAGTCCCGTCCAGACTGATAAAAAATAGACAAACCACGAAGACGATCGAATCCATGTGAGCACCCCATGTCCCCTGCACAGAATTCAAATAACAGCGAATTAGTAAAGAATAGTGTGACGACAAAAATCTAAGTGCAAATTGAAGTGCAAGTGTTCGTGTGTGTCCTAGTGTTCCCCCCGACAGACCAGTCGCTTTGCTAATAGGAGTTTTCTCTCCCTGACATTGGGTTAGAACGCTCGCATCGCCTCGGATGGGCGAATGAAGCTTAAATGCCTCTTGATCGTCAAAATCGTAACTGAGCTGATCATCCGGAATGGAGAGGTTCGATATGCCCTTTATAGAACTTTCTACGTGCCGTGAAGAGGCCTCTTCTCCGTTGGAATAAGCGTAACTTTTGAAGTTCCGCCAAACTTTTCCTTTCTAATCTTATACGTCAATCCCTTTTTCCTCTTTGAAGGAGAAGATTACGTTTTGATACTGTGCACTTCGACCATAGGATCTTGAGCGGGACCCAAAGTCTCACCTTGTGCTTCGGGTGTTTCATTCTCTTTGATTTCCCCCTCTTCTTGTACATCAAGGGTGTGGCGTGATGACGACTCAACTAAATTTTTCCCTTTACCGGATGCGGGCTTGGTAATGGAGACGCCCTCGGGAAGGCTTACCCAACGACCTTCTGCTAACAGTCCGAACCGCGATAGTGACTCATTTGAAATGAGAGTTCGGATGTCTAGTTCTTCGGCGGGAAGAGCTCTAATAGCTTCAACGGCCTCAGAATATCCGCGGCCGTCAGGACGTGGATTGATACTTGAGAAGATGAAACAAGAGTTAGAAAAGGCATAGCCTTGACCAAAATATGAGTATTGTTCCAAGAAGAAGACTTACTTCCTTTAACCCATCTCCTCGCGAAACCAGAGGGGCAACACACATAGAACCATTCCTGTTTGTACAGGGAAAACTTGCTCCATGCCCCGATTAAAATTTGGCATTTGTGGTGTGGCTCGAGGAACACAAAGGAGGGGCTATCACTCTTCTTCTTAATCATATAAATATATCTGATGTCGCCAGGAGTTGGAGGCCTAGAGAAGACGGTCATGAAGAGTATGCAAGTGCCATAGATGAAGGCGTGACCGTTTGGGTGCAGCTGCGACAAGGCGATGTCAATGTATTGCAGCACGTCCCAAAGAAATAAATTGAACGGTGGCACGCTGCCAACCCAGCAGATGAATTTATTACACGCCGTGTATCTAACTGGGGGCAGGTGTGGCCGATCGTGCCCCGATGGAAACAACACGTCATTAAAAGGTATTCCGTGGATGGAACATATTCGCCGGAGCGCAACTTCATTGATTTTTAAAGCCTGTGAATCAACAGGGTTGTCCAAGAAAATCGATGCCTCTAGGGCATCGGGGGCTAAGTTATGTACAAGGGAGGTTGATGGATTTGAGACATATGTGACTTCCTGTCGAGAGGATGGTCCCGGTCTGTCAGAAATCGTGGCGAAGCTAGATTTCTTAGACATCTACGATAAATATAGTGTTTGATAAGAGCACCTGTTTGAGCTATACTTGAAAAACAATCAACGTCAGAATTAACAACACAAGAATTCCACCCATGTGGCATGTGAACTAGTGTGATCATTTGTGTGTAAGTGCTGAAAAATTGAAAGTCATGGGGTTACTGGTATAAAACTGAGCTCCGAATCATCGCCTTCGAAGACCGTCATCGCTGACCGTCTCCAAAAGCCTACCTTATGGTGTCTACTATTTCGGATTCAGAAAAGGTTAGAAGAAGTTATCCGATTATGTCGATTTAAGTTCAGGTTCGTGTCTACTGAAACTAGGAGGTTATCAGTCCGGATCAGTTCGATATGCTAGTATGCTAGAGTCGTTGTCCTTGTTTTGTTGTATGATTAGGCAAGGTAAACAAGTGTTCGGCCTAAGCCAAAGGATGGTGCGGCATTCATAATGGCTCGGCCTAAAAGTTGTTAGGCCTATGTATCGACCGGCCAAACTGTCATTCAGACCAGCTACCGTTCGGCCTGAATATTGTTCGGCCTAACTAACGTTCGACCTAGGTAGCGCTCGGCAAAGTATCGTTCGGCCAGGATTATATTCGGCCGAAACAACACTCAGAGTCCCGTCTAACTCATGCTTCCTCCCTAACCTCCCAACCTACTATTCAGCATGTGGTGAGACACGCCGAACCAGACTACGCCGAGCCCCAACGCTCGGCAATCCTCCCTTAACTACGGTTTTATTTTTTTCCTCTTTTCATTCATCCACACCGAACCACCAGAACGGGTCGTTCGGCGAGCCATACCAGAACATGTCGTTCGGCATCCTAGCCACTTCGTACTCCTCCTCCATCCTTTCTTCTCCTCCAATCTCGTTCGGCACATGAAAACCATGCCGAACCACAATACAGCTCCCAACATCTCCCTCGTATACTCGACGCATGCCACTTCTCTCTCCATCCATACTATCTAGCCCAAAGAAATATCCTAATCAAACTTCGATTCCTCCATCCGCGCAACACCTATCCGCTACAGTTTAAATTTACTGACTCGGGCCTCATGTTAAAACCCATTCATTCGGAGAAAAGACTTAGATAGAGGGATCATTACCTAGCTAGTAGATCGAGACTTAGAGAAATCTTGGGTTAAGGGCACGGCGTTAATCAATACCGAATGGATTGGGAAGGAATGGTTGTTAACGGGCGAAATTTGCAAGTACGAGATAGCGGAGGTAAAAAAGTGAAAAGAGAAGAAGGAGGAAGACGTTGGCCTTTATAGGGAAGAAGAAGAAGTCGAAGAGGCTATGGCCGGTGGAACCGGTCGAAGCCGCATCGTTCGGCTTCAGCATACAAAGCCGATCGGCACATGTGGAGCGTTCGGCTTTGGCCGTATCGTTCGGCATTCGCGTTATGCTCGGCACACACCACTTCATCAAGTGCTCATAGGAAAACAACCTCCAAGGGTGATGGGCCAAGGTTCGAAGCGAAGCACAAAGGATTCGTAGTTCAAAGCGTATCACGTTCGGTCACGCGATACACTTTGGGGGGCAAGTGTTTCCTGAAGAATTGACCAGGCAACTTGGTACTTCACGTTCTAGACGTTCGGCATACAAGGAACGCTCAGCATCCACGAAGGTTTGGCATCCATGAAGGTTCGGCCTGAATCTGGTTCGGCATCCCGAGACTGTTCGGCATTCGAGAGCGCTCAGCAGTCAGGGGCGCTCGGCATTCAAGAGGCACTCGGCATCCAAGTTCGTTCGGCGTCTATGAAACGTTCGGCATGACAGAACATTCGGCATTGAGAGACGTTCGGTGTGGAATAATATTCAGCATGTGAGAACGTTCGGTATAGCAGGATTGTCCAGCATCAACTACCGTTCGGCCTAACTATTGCTCGGCCTATGGATCGTTCGGCCGAGACATAGTTCGGCTTGGGTAACGTTCAGCCAAAATATCGTCCGGCCTAAGTTCTGCTCGGCATACAAACATCGTTCGGCCAACTCACTGGTTCGGCTTCCAGTATCGTCCGGTGCAAGTGCTTCCCACATCATTCAGAGTGTTCGACCTCGCTGCGCTCGGCATGAGAAGACTGTTTGGTATTCATGCCATGTCCGGCATTCGACATTCGGTATCTATGGGTCGGCACTCAGAGATTACTCTATTTGGTCCGAGATATTCATCCACCAGGTCCACCAGGGAAGTCCAACCCATCTTCGTCTGTAAATAGAGAGACAGAGGCACAATGAAAGGGAAGTTTTTTAGGAACGCTGGGGAAACTCTG
Source organism: Allium cepa (assembly GCA_030765085.1). NCBI lineage: Eukaryota > Viridiplantae > Streptophyta > Magnoliopsida > Asparagales > Amaryllidaceae > Allium > Allium cepa. Next base: position 20,893,856 of record CM060936.1, on the reverse strand, counting down.
CTGCATTCAATACTCATTCAAGACTTAATCTTTTACTTTGCAATTGTATTCAAATAATAGAAAACGGATTGTATCTGTAATCAACTATCAAGGAAATAAATAGAAATCAACTTCAAAGTGGACGTAGGCAGTTACGCCGAACCACTATAAATTTGGTGTTCTTGCCCTCTGCATTTAAATTTATATATTATTCTCTATTTTAATTTACTTTCTTCATTAATCTCTCTACACAATCTTTCTAAGGGTGTTAGTGACCTATTTTGGTGCTAACAAACATTCTTATTATATAAGATTTGAAGAATAAGTTTGGTGGAAAGATATTTCATAAATAAATAAAAGTAAGTTCTACAAGTAGTACAAATAATTCCTCTTTAACGACCATTATTCATTAACATGTAGTGTACACACAGCACACTGATGACTTCATTATAAGTATCTTGTGGGATATGAACATTATTTTGCTTACATGTACAAAGTATGCTGCAAACTTATAATATCTTTGGATCTTCATTTGACCAATTTGTGCATATGATGAATTTCTAAATTTCAGGTTAGGCTAAAGATGGTACCTAGAGATTAGAACTTGGATAGCCCAAACCCACTTGAAAAATCTCATGACTTAGTTCCTGTATGCAAAGTATGATATTCAATTACCTTATTTGTGCATCTAGCCTATATGGATATTGACGTCTATTGTTTAATTCTACTGTAGTATCCTCAAAAGTGTATATATATTTAAACTAAATGTTATATTATGTTAGAGAGTCCATCCAAGTGCAGCAACTAAGGAAATTTGACCATTTTACCGTTGTCAATGATAAAGGATACAAGTATATCATGATCACCAGATATAACTTAATGAATCCAATGACCTAACATAAAAAGGGAAATAAATAAATGAGATTGTATAAGCAAATATTATTTATATGATCTAACTTGACATAGCGAAATGGCCAGTAAATAAATCAACATATTTTGATAAGACCTTCTAATAAAAGATCTGAAATTTATAATAATAATAATAATAATAATAATAATAAGAACAACAACAACAACAACCATAATAGGAATATTAACAACTATAAAACTATTTTTTTTAAAAAAATAAGTTTCATAAGAATGAATTACTTTTATAATAATATTAATGGTGATGACAACAACAGCAATAATAATAATACCAATACCAATAAATTACAAAATTCATGAAGTTTTGTAAAAAAATAACTAAGTTTAGAATAATAATAATAACAATAATAATGACAAAGTATTAACCAATTTAATTAAGTTTTATGAAATTTAACTAAATTATGTAATATAATATAATATAATATAATAATAAATTGAGTAAATTTATAAAAATTAATTTTTTTTATAAAACTAACCGAGTTTATAATAAAAAAGTTAATAATAAGTAAGATGTCCCCATGTAAAGCTGTACAAAAACTTTGGGAGTCTGTCATTAGTTTTCCTCATTCATATCATGCAAGTTTTAATCATGAATAACTCCATTTTGAAGAAGCAACAAATCTTCATTAGAAATTGAACTTCACTGATTATCTTTTTGCCTTTTGTTAATTTTCAGAGCAAACTATCGCATAACCGCTTGGAAACTCTGCACATTAGATTGGCTGAGAAAGGACATAATTCTACTTCTTTACATAGTGAAGGTTTTCATGCCGACAGCGACTTACAAAGCGTCATTAATTATCTTCTTCGCTCAAAAGAAATAGTAATAATTGTTCAGTCACCCTTCTACTGAGCTTTCCTCATTTGGTAATTTACCTATGTTTTCAAACTACAGGCGAAAATCGAAATTTCATTGCTGAAACAAGAAAAGTCGCGATTACAATCACAAGTATGTTCATTTTAAAATGTACACGTGAATGCTTTCTTCTTCCATGCACCTAGTCTATTGAGCTGAGATTTTTCGTAGTTTTTATCTCTAGTACATAAAACATATACGATGTCGATAAAACGTTTATGCAAATTTTATTTTTTATCCATTGATACATCGCATTCACGACTTTCTAATTTTTTTTCAAAACTATTTCATAGCTTGAGAGTGCTTTAAAAGCATCAGAAAGTGCTCAGGCATCTGTTCGATCCAATAGGAAAACTCTCGATCTATGCTCTTTAAAGATGAAGAATTTAAATCTCTTCGGCTTCAGGTAACACCATTTATTTCATTTAAAGGACTTTCGACTGCAAACATATTCTGTATATTACCATGGCAGACACATACATAAACAATGAACGCTGAATGATAATACATTAAAACTTAGCATATGTTTCAATGATTAATCATTTTATTCCAGGTAAAGGAAATCAATTTGCTACATGAGAGTAATATGCAACTTCGATCTAAGAATAAACATAATTTTAAAGAATGACAGGTTTGGTCTTTTCTTTGAGTGTGTGCTAGATACTAGTAACTTTGCATGTGCATATACCTGCACACACTATTTTTCCCTAATTGATGTTACTAATTGCGAAAAATATCGTAAGAACTCACCTTTCAATCCAAAGAAAGACACATCATCATTAAGAAAGAAGTAGGTAGAAAAGAGAATAGATATAAAAGAAAGAACTAAACAATATCAGAATCTCACAGCGGAACGAAAACTTATATTACATCACATAGTTATTACATAGTAGACAACATCTATCCGTGTTATACAGATTATACATCATAGTATTAGACAGTCGTGAAGGCCGGCCTATCATACACTTCAAAACATCAAACAAAACACTAGAACAGCGGAACCACAATATCTATATACGCTGAAGCCTCTTGCTCCAAGTCTCCTCCATAATTCGTTAAAGCTAACTTGAATCACTTGGCTACTCATAAAAATTTGAGTATCCAAGAGTTTAAAAAAATAGAAAATGAACCCTGGGTCAGACATGGGTTTGATGTGAGTAAATGGTTTAAGTTGCTTAACTTTGAAAATCATTTGAGAACAAAGGTATCTTGCAAGACCATGCCACAAATAAACATGTCGGGGTTTTACCTTACGATAACCAAAAATTTGATAGTAAATCAAAACGTACGGCATTTATTGGAGATTGAATTCCATACAATGGCAGGGCTACTGGGGTACCGCCCGTCACAGTACCTGGTCTAGATCAGAGTACCGAGGATCCATCCTGATCCCCTGCACCACAAGACTGGAACTATCAATTACTGGATAATCCCGAATAAGACAACCACAGAGTTGGCGCAACCAACCGCCCACTAAGCCGAAAAAGGGACCTCTAGACAGGGGAAAATCTCATCCTACTTGGGTGCTACCCACTTAGCCTTGCTGCACCTCTCCTGTTTTAACCATTCCCATTGATGAGGCTATGATTTCCTTTTTAGAACACATATCTTGGAATGCTTACCGTCCTCCAATGACGATGGTCTGAAAGCATTCATCCGTACAAGTCTGTTCCGGGTTCGAACGAAACTGAAAGCACTATCTCCGTTACACTCATTTTGGAATCACCCTCAGAGTTAACGACAAATAGCCCTTGCATTCTGAATCTTCATCTTGATCGAAGGAACTATCTCTGTTATACTTGTTTTGGAATCACCCTCAGAGTTAACGATAAATAGCCCTTCCACTCGGAATTCTTCATCTTGATCTTCAGTTGAGATTCCACGACCTATCATTTAATTTGGACCGATGTGGATTTCGGATGTCCATTTGGAATCCGATCCCGGTCTCGTCGAAATCCAAAACGCCGTCTTAAAGTCCAAGTTGTTTCAGTTTAAACAATTTAATTTATATTCAAAGTAACATATTCACACAGCAAATCTAACACGGATAGGCAACTTATGTTATCATAGTTCAACTACAGCATTCATATCATAGAACATTACATATCAGAGATATCAAAAAACTCAAGGCATTCAATATAATTCAATCATCCGTAAGCAAGATTGATTTGTTGTAAAATGCCTAATTAATTTAATTAATCTCCAAATAAATTAAGTTAATTACTTTAATTACTTTTACTTAGTTTTATAATCCGGCTTACTTAACATTAGTTATAAAACATTTATTATTACTTTAATTAATTAATGTTATTAATCATCCTTTAACTATTCACATTAATTAATCAACCTTTAATTACTCATATTAATTAATGATGTTATAATTAATTAAATTAATTAATGATCCTTAATTAATTATATTAATTAATGATCCTTAATTAATTACATTAATTAATGATCCTTAATTAATTACATTAATTAATTATCCTATAATCACATTCATTAATTATCCTTAAATTGCTTACATTCCTACTCGTTAATTAGTTACATTAATTAATTAATCCTTTAATTAATTATATTAAGTAATTATCCTTTTAATTAATTACATTGTGTAATTATCCTTTTAATTACTTACATTAGGTAATTATCCTTTAATTACTTACCTTAATTAATTATTCTTAATTACATTAAGTAACTATCTTAGTTAATTACACTAATTAATTATTCTTTAACTACATTAAATAATTATACTTTAATTAATCACTTTAATTAATTATCATTTCATTAGTCAAGACCTTAATTAATTAAAGATAAACCCTTATCTTACTTAATTACTTAATTACATCATTTAAATCTTATTTAATTAAATGCTTGAAATTGAAATATAAAAATCATTTGAGATCTTCTTGATTAATTTAAGTTTAATACCACATACCTACTTCTTAATTTCATAATTTTGTTATATTTGAAACCACTTAAGAATTGAATTACACAACTAACCTAATACATATTTACTTTAAAGCAAAACAATTTTAAAAACATTTAACTTTAAAATTTAAATCTTTGAACTGACTTGAAAAACTTGATAATATTTCTTGCTTTAAAACTTTGTTAATAATGTACTTATTTAACAATTCACTTTGGAAACCTGGTTATCTTCTTTTGAAAATTCATTTATTTAAATACGCATTAAAATTTGGTTAACATTTGCTTGAAACTTATACATCTTCTTCTTGCTTATTTTTTTAAGACTTTAAAGTTTTAACATTTCTTTTGAAAACTAAATCATTTTAATATTTTTGAAAACTCGACAACTCTAAAAAAAGAAAAACCCGAGCTAAACAAACCAAAAACCCATGCCAAACCACAGAATCCCGAGTCTTTCACGCTCCTTACTTCCTTCGAGACAACACACAAAAAACTTCGATCCAAACCCGTGAAAAATGCTTCTTCCCCAAAGCCTCAAATCACACCAGACTTCACCATGCACATGTACACATGCACGCCATGCCCACTCCCCTCCGACCAACTCTCCGTTCCTCGACAAGTCACCGACACCTACCCTAGTCTTCACGACCACCCAGTTCCGTTGATCTCGTCAGGAATCAAAAGTCGAGCTATCAACACCTATAGGAACCAAAATTCGATCAACAAAATCGCCATGCTCCGATGCCACCAACCACCGGTGATTTCGCAGTCACACCCAAAGCTGCGCCACTATCCCACGCTTCTATTCCCCCATGTCTGATCGACCACGATGCTCCTACGTTGCCACATTCGCCTAATAACACCATCGACCATAACTGGAAGTCGAACCCTAGTTTGCCATCGTCCAACCACCACGGCGTTTGAGAAACACATCCACCATTTTTCCCTAGTTCTCCCGACTTCCAGCTTCCCCCAGAAATGAGCACGACGCTCCTCCACCTCCAGATCGCCAGAAACCGAAGGAAAATTAAATTCTGTTCAACACGGAATATCTCAACACCCACATTATTTAAAATCAAGATATTACTTTTAAAAATCTCCATTTCTAAGTTCGAATCAGTTTCTACAATCAAAATATGAAATTAAGGTGATCGATTTATATGATTTTAAAAGATTTCACTGTAAAAACCTATTTTCGAAATATTTAGTGAATAATTCCACTTGAAACAATTTTAAAAAATGAAATTACATTCATACAAACATTTTCCTTTTAATAATCATAACCTGAAAGGGATTGGAGCAAGAGAATTTGATTTTTATTGAATTTGTTGGTCTGTTAACATCAAACAGAGCAAGCACATACATCTACTTCAACATGCACAGATATATATACACATACACACATATTTATATATATGCAACACATTTTCATCCATGCAAGCATATTTATAACATTACTTCATAAACTTTTCCCATGTATCAAAGCATACAACCAGATTTTAAGTTTAAAAAAATTGTATACTCACCATAAATGAAAAATAGAGAAACAGACTTCTCTTCTTTGAGCTGGAATTGTTTTTCTGATTTTGTTCTGAAGCTGATCTTGATGTTGATTTGCTTGTTTAAGCTGAATTGCTCTGATCTTTGAATTTGAATTTGCTCTAGTGAAAACATGAAATAGTTGTCGTTATAGTTTTGATTCTCGTTATTTTTTATTGGTTTACAAGAAGAAGAAAAATGAATTGAGAAAGTAAGAATAAAAAGATTTTGAACTGAAACCAGGTTTCTCAAATTCTTAGTTCTTTATAATTCAAAAAAAAAATTAAGCCACTTGTTATTGCATGGAACAAATAAGTTACAAATGTTATTGTATGTTTCTATTATTTTACAAATGTCAAAACCCTTTATTTAATTGTTTTCTTATGTTTTTATAATTTTATCTATTATGTTTTATAAATTTATGTTTATATTTTCATATACACAGACCATGTACAGTTCATGTATAATTTTTTTTAAAAAGCTTAATAAATCCTTTATTAAATCTTATTTTAACTATCACACTTTTAAATGAATAAATATTTATCTTTAGAGTTTTAAAATATACAATTAACTTTAACTAGATATTGAAAAACTATTATATTAAATTCAAACCAAAGCTTCATATTCATAATGTGTATACATATATATACATTATAATCAGAAAACATTTTTATTAGCCTTGAAAAGATAAATTTTGCCAAATTAAATATTTAGATTATTAAATCAAGACTTCCAATCCAAATTAGTATAAATGAAAATTATCAAATTGTTATTGCCAAATTTTCGGGTCATCACATTCCTGCCCCATAAAAGAATTTCGTTCCCGAAATTTAAAAGCAAAGATAATTTATTAATCCATCAAAACTTTTGTATTCAAACAACAAAACATACATATCAACCATATACTAACAACCATAGCATCCAATTTATTCAAACAAACAAACAAATCTAACTATCGTGACATAATTCTGGATAGGACTTCCTTATACTATCCAGAGTTTCCCAGGTATAATCACTGGGATCCTCGCTCCACATAATCCTAACAAGCTTCACCACTATGCTCTTGAGCTCCCTCATCTTGATCTATAATCTAAACAGGATGTCTGACCATAATCAAGTCCGACTCAACTTCCAAATCTTCCTGAACTACTGGCTCTACAAATAGTGATGGATCATGCGCGTACTCTTTCAGATGGGACACATGAAATAATTTGTGAATCCCATCCATCCGGACTGGCAATTCAATACCGATCCTTTCGAGAACACAGAAAGGTTCAATATACCTATGAGCTCGCTTTCCAGTCTTACCAAATCTGATTGCTCCTTAGATCGATGAAACCTTAAAAATACCAAATCTCCAACTTCGAATTCCAAATTCCTCCATCTCTTATCTGCATAACTCTTCTGACGATCCTGGGCTGCCGTCATCTTTTCTCAAATAGCTGAACCTTCACAGAAGACTCTCGAATCAAATTTGGACCAAGAATAAAACAATCTTCGGATTCTACTCAATAAAATGGTCCTCCCAAGATTTACCAAAATCAAGAACACAAGCCCTACTCCACAAGCATCAGCAGACTTTGAACTTATTTCTCCCATCCGAAATAGAAAGAATAGGTGCACTCGTCAACCTCACCTTCGGATTCTGAAAAGCTTCTTCACACTTAGGGGTCCACTTGAACTTCGTTCCCTTCCTATTCAGTTTGGTAAAGTGAGAAGAAATCTTAGAGTAGTCCCGGATGAACTTCCTGTAGGAGTCTGCAGTTGCTTCCACTCTTGAACAGTTGCTACCTTGACCGGATCCATAGAAATACCTTCTCCAGATATGATATGTCCCAAAAGTCTTACTTCCAACTTCTAGAAATCATATTTAGCTTTCAGGACATGTCTCCTCAAAATTCCAAGACTATCTTCAAATGACGTTTATTCTCTTCCTCAGATTCAGAGTAAATGAGAATGTCGTCATGAAAATGAGCACAAACTTGTTCAACACATCTCGGAAAACACGGTTCATCAGATTCACAAAATAAGCCGGGGGGTTGGTTAACACAAAATACATAACCCACCACTCAAAGAAACAGTAGAGTCCTCTAAATGCAGTCAAGGGTATACTGTCTTCAGCTAGTCTTGGCTGGTGAAAACCCAAAGCCAGATCCAATTGAGAAAACACAGAAGCTTCAACAAATTGATCAAAAAATCATTAATACGAGGAAAGGGATACTTATTCCTAATGGTCACCTTATTCAACTCCCGATGCGGGGCAAACCTTTGGCTACCTCGAAGACATCCGGAAAATCTATGGCAACTTCGATAGTTTCTACCCCCTCTTGAGATGCCTCAATCCCAAGCAAAAGAGTACTCAGGTGAACTCCAGAATTATCGCAAGTCACTCTCGAATCCAACCCAGTTCAGTTTCCAAAGACACTGTTCTCTCTTCACAAATCAGAATAGCTTATAGTTCTCTAACCAATCCATTCCCAGAATAAGGTCAAATCCTTCAAGAACGCCTATGCCTTACCCATCAGCAAAAAAACTGACGGTCCACCTTCAATAACAAATTCCTTATTCTACTGAGCCTTTTGAAGAAGTGGGCAAGCTTTCACCATATGCTCGGCTACTGACAATTGAAAAACAAAAATTTCAGAACCAACGGAGAAATGGGTCCACTCTGCTACTTCTGAACTCTACCTCTAGGACACTGCTGCCAGATGACCTTCCTACTGGCACAATAACACTTTCGAGCTGCATTGCTGCCTCTTGATTCCCTTTACCTCACCTCTTCCAATTCAGATTGAATTCCATCTTGTCCTGATTGGAAGAATTCCCACTCGGTGCTACCACAGATGCCAAAGACTTCTTTTCCATAAGCTCCTCGTACCTCGAAGCCATATCTACTAATTCCACAAATAAGCCTTTGAGATGGCCAGTTATCTTCTTATGAAACTCGGGCCTCATACCAAGCACAAACATCTTATTCTTCTTAAGAGTGTGTCAATAAGATCAGGTCTGTAGAGAGACAACTCATTGAACTTGGTCTCATACTCCGATACAGACAAACTCCCTTGCTTAAGATCTAAAAAATTCCTATACAGTCGAGTCTTTCCTGCGGTAGGTATAAACTGCTCCATAAATACTTGCTTAAACTTGCTCGAGTAGAAATCATCTTTGGGGACATCCATGGTTACTGCGTCAAACATACGCAGCTGCTCCTTCCTGAAGTTGCCAAGATGCCGTCACTCGCTTCTACTCATCCGACAGATTCAAATTCTTAAAAATCCGCTCACACGAGCGCAACCAAGATTACACTCCAACAATGGACTCCGTACCTTTAAAAGACTTTTCTCCAAGATTGGTGAAATCCTTACACAATGTCGCAATGCTTACTTGAGGCAGTATTGGGTTTACAGCCTCGGCAGATACTCTTCCACCCTCACCATTCGGGCCTCTTCCATTTTGGTAGTCGTGCTACCCACACCTCTACTCGTGTTGGCCACCCGAACAGATAACCCAACAAAGTAGGTATATATATGTATATATGTTTGTATGTATGTACGTATGTATGTATGTATGTATATATATACACATACAAGTCCGCTCTCTCAAGATAGATATCACTCCAAAGCCTAGGTATTATCTCAACCTAGAGCTCTGGTACCACCTGTAATGACCCACCTTTCAATCCACAGAAAGATGCATCATCATTAATAAAGAAGTAGGTAGAAAAGAGAATAGATAGAAAAGAAAGAACTAAACAATATCAGAATATCATAGCAGAAAGAAAAATTATATTACATCACATAGTTATTACATAGTAGACAACATCTATCAAAGTTATACAGATTATACATCACAGTATTAGGCAGTCGTGAAGACCAGTCTATTATTCACCTCAAGACATCAAACAATACACTGGCATAAGGGAACCACAATATCTATATACGCTGAAGCCTCCTGCTCCAAGTCTCCTCCATAATTCGTCAAAGCTAACTTGAATTACTTGGCTACTCATAAAAATTTGAGTACCCAAGAGTTTAAGAAAACAGAAAATAAACTCTAGGTCAGACATGGATCTGTTGTGAGTAAACGTTTTAAGTTGCTTAACTTTGAAAATCATTTGAGAACAAAGGTATCTCGTAAGACCACGACGCATAAAAACATGTTGGGTTTTTACCTTACGGTAACTAAATCATTTGATAGTAAATCCGGTGATATTATAATAATGTCTAGGTTTTTCAAGTAAAATACGAAATAGCTGAAATTCTTACATCACACATTCCAACATAGTTGGGCACAATCAAAACGTACGGCATTTATTGGAGATTGGATTCCATACAATGGTAGGGCTACTGGGGTACCGTCCGTCACAGTACCTAGTCTAGACAGAGTACCGAGGATCCACCCTGATCCCATGCAACACAAGACCGAAACTATCCCTTACTGGATAACCCCGAATAAGACAACCCCGTGGTTCGCATGACCAACAGCCCACTAAGCGGAAAAAGGGACCTCTAGACAAGGGAAAATCTCATTCTACTAGGGTGCTACCTACTTAACCTTGCTGCACCTCCCCTGTTTTAGCCATTCCCGATTGATGAGGCTTGAGGCTATGATTATATTTTTAGAACACATATCTTGGAATGTGCACCGTCCTCCAATGACGATGGGCCGAAAGCATTCATCCATACAAGTCCGTTCTGTGTTCAAAAGAAACCGAAAGCACTATCTCCGTTATAGTCATTTTAGAATCACTTTTATAGTTAACGACAAATAGCCTTTGCATTCTGAATCTTCATCTTGATCGAAGGCACTATCTCGGTTATACTCGTTTTGGAATCACCCTCAGAGTTAACGATAAATAGCCCTTTCACTCTGAATTCTTCATCTTGACCTTCACTTGAGATTCCACGACCTATCGTTTAATTAGGATAGATGTGGTTTTCGGATATCCATTTGGAATCCGATCCCGGTCTCATCGAAATCCAAAACGCCGTCTTAAAATCCAAGTTTTTTTAAGTTTGAATAATTCAATTTATATTCAGAGTAACATATTCACATAGCAAATCTATCACAGATAGGTAATTTATGTTATCACAGTTCAACTACAACATTCATATCACAGAACATCATATATCAGAGATATCAAACAACTCAAGGCATTCAATATAATTCAATAATCCGTAAGCAAGATTGATTAGGTGTACAATTCCTAATTAATTTAATTAATCTCCAAATGAATTAAATTAACTACTTTAATTACTTTTACTTACTCTTAAAATTCTGCTTACTTAACATTAGTTATAAACCATTTATTATTACTTTAATTAATTAATGTTATTAATCATCCTTTAACTATTCACATTAATTAATCAACCTTTAATTACTCACACTAAATAACGATACTATAATTAATTACATTAATTAATGATCATTAATTAATCACATTAATTAATTATCCTATAATCACATTCATTAATTATCCTTAAATAACTTACATTAATTAACTACTGTTTAATTAATTACATTAATTAACTAATCCTTTAATTAATTACATTAAGTAATTATCCTTTTAATTAGTTACATTGAATAATTGTCCTTTTAATCACTTACATTAAGTAATTATCCATTAATTACTTACCTTAATTAATTATTCTTGAATTAATTACATTAAGTAATTATCTTAATTAATTACACTAATTAATTATTCTTTAACTACATTAATTAATTATACTTTAATTAATCACTTTAATTAATTATCATTTCATTAATGGATACCTTAATTAATTAAAGATAAAACCTTATCTTAATTAATTGCTTAATTACATCATTTAATTCTTATTTAATTCAATGCCTGAAATTAAAATATAAAAATCATTTGAGATCTTCTTGATTAATTTAAGTATAATACCACATACCTACTTGTTAATTTCATCGTTTTATTCTATTTGAAACCACTTAAGAATTTAATTACATAATTAACCAAATATATATTTATTTTAAAACAAAACATTTTTAACAACATTTAACTTTAAAATTTAAATCTTTGAACTTACTTGAAAAACTTAATAAATACTTCTTACTTTAGAACTTTGTTAATAATGTACTTTGTTAACAATTTACTTGGGAAAACTGGTTATCTTCTTTTGAAAATTCATTTATTTAAATGCACGTTAAAATTTGGTTAACATTTGCTTGAAATGTATACATCTTCTTCTTGCTTATTTTTTTTAAAACTTTAAAACTTGGTACCATTTCTTTTGAAAACTAAATCATTTTAAAATCTTTAAAAACTTGACAACTCTACAAAGAGAAAAACCCGAGCTAAACAAACCAAAAACCCATGCGAAACCACAAAATTCCCAAGTCTCTCGCGCTCCTAACTTCCTTCGAGACAACACACGAAAAACTTTGAGCCAAACCCGTGAAAAATGCTTCTTCCCCAAAGCCTCAAATCACACCAGACTTCACCGTGCACACTTTTGCACGTGCACGCTGAGCCCACGCTCCTCCGACCAACTCTCCGCTCCGTGACAAGTCATCGACACCTACCCCAGTCTTCCCGACCATCTGATTCCATCGATCTCGTCAGGAATCAAAAATCAAGCTATCAACACCTATAGGATCCAAAATTCGATCAACAAAATCGCCATGTCGCGATGCTACCGACCACCGATGAGCTTGCCGTCACACCCGAAGTGCACCACTTTCCCACGTGTCTATTCCCTTATGTCCGATCAACCACGATGTTCCTATGTTGCCGCAATTGCCTGATAATACCATCGACCATAACAGGACGGCGTTCAAGAAACCCATCCACCATTTTTCCCGAGTTCTCCCAACTCCCACCTTCCTCCAGAAACGAGCACGACGCTCCTCCACCGGCAGATCGTGAGAAATCGAAGGAAAACTCAATTCTGTTCAACACGGAATATCTCAACACTCACAATACTAAAAATCAAGGTATTACTATTAAAAATCATCATTTCTAAGTTCGAATCAGTTTCTACAATCAAAATATGAAATTAGAGTGATCGATTTATCGGATCTTAAAAGATTTCACTGTAAAAACCTATTTTCGAAATATTTACTGAATAATTCCACTTGAAACGATCTTTAAAAATGAAATTACATTCTTACAAACATTTTCCTTTTAATAATCATAACCTGAATGGGATTGAAGCACGAGAATTTGATTTTTATTGAATTGGTTGGTCTGTTAGCATCAAACAGAGACAAGCACATTCATCTACTTCAACATGCACAGATATACACACACACACACACATACATATTTATATATATGAAACACATTTTCATCCATGCAAACATATTTATAACATTACTTCACAAACTTTTCTCATGTATCAAAGCATACAACCAGATTTTAAGTTTTTTTAAATTGTTTACTCACCAGAAATGAAAAACAGAGAAACGGACTTCTCTTCTTTGATCTAGAATTGTTTTTTGATTATGATCTGAAGCTGATCTTGATGTTAATTTGCTTGTTTAAGTTGAATTGCTTTGATCTTTGAATTTGAAGTTGCTCTGGTGAAAACTTGAAATAGTTATCATTATAGTTTTGATTCTCTTTAATTTTGGTTTTAGTTTACAAGATGAAGAAAGAAAGAATTGACAAAGAAAGAATAAAAAGATTTTGAACAGAAACCAGGTTTCTCGTATTCTTAGTTGTTTATAATTCAAAAAAAAAGAAAATTAAGCTACTTGTTATTGCATGGCACAAATAAGATACAAATGTTAATGCATGTTTGTATTATTTTAGAAATGTCAAAACCCTTTATTTAATTATTTTCTTATGCTTATATAATTTTATGTATTATGTTTTATAAATTCATGTTTATATTTTCATATACATAAACCATGTATAATTCATGTATAATTTTTAAAAAAAAAGCTTAATAAATCCTTTATTAAATCTTATTTTAACTATCATGCTTTTAAATGAATAATTATTTATATTTAGAGTTTTAAAATATACAATTAACTTTGACTAGCTTTTGAAAAACTATTATATTAAATTCAAACCAAAGCTTCCTATTCATAATGTATACATATATATATATATATATATATATATATATACATTATAATCAGAAAACATTTTTATTAGCCTTGAAAAGATAAATTTTGCCTAATTAAATATTTAGATTATTAAATCAATATTTCCAATCCGAATTATTATAAATAAAGATTATCAAATTGTTATTGCCAGAATCCAGGTCATCACAAATATGTTTTAGACATTAACATGAATAATTCATGGAATTTAATAAAGTATCATCGTATCTAAGCATGTTCTGTACGCACATGTATGTGTATCTGCATATGCATCAATGATCAATGAAATGATTGAACTTTTGGACCGCTCAAAAATTTGAACCAATAACAATGTTACTTGAAATAGTATTCAGATTTATCCCAATGATACTAATCTTAAAATTTGACTGAACATTGCAGATGCCACTTTTGAATGATAACTCAAATTCAAAAGAAGATTACTCTAGTTTCATCTTAACCTATTTTAATGTACTAGAAATGGCTCAATTAGCTGAATATTTGGTAAGAAAAGAGTAATTTATTTGGTAAGAAAGGCTTGAGCAATTTAAGTTCTTAATGATGCATTTAACTATGTTGTCTTTTGTTATCATGAATATATTTTGAATTTGGTAACTCATGCATTGAACTTATTTTTTGTTAGTTGATACTTTGTTTTGTTATCATGAATATGCATTACATTTGCTGATTGTTATATTTTTTCATTCATACATTGTTCAAATTGTTGTCTATTTAAAGAAGGTTCATTTTGATTGTTATTATTAAAATATAATAGCGGGGTGCATCATATATATATAGTAAAATAAAGCATAGCTCCTAAAAAGAATTATAACTGTATGACATAAGTGCTATAAAAAGATAATGCATGGTATGAGGTTATTGTCAAAAGGATAGCGGCAAATAGGCTATCTACACATTTTGTAGCGGTATATATATGATGTAAATGGATGTAGAATATATTATAAACCTGTTGATATCTAGCGCAAAGTGCTGTGATATGAGGTTACTGTCAAAGGATAGCGGCAAATAGGCTTCTACCTAGCTTTGCTCGGCCCCACTTCTCCACCATCCTCTCCACATCACCAGCTACAACATCCACCACCTCCTCCTCTGACCGCCACCTCAAGCCGTGACCTTCAAGTGGACCAAACACCACAATACTATGCACAAACTCGTTGAAAACATTGCCCAGCCAGGCATATCTCCACCACCGCTTCATCCATCACTTCGGCCACTTCCATAGCCACCACCACCTGATGTTCATCACCTCCGACCTTTAGCTTTAGCTCTGACATGACATGTACAAGCATGGCTGAGCCCCACTTGACCCAAGGCCGAGCGTTGTTGAGTACAAAACTCCACTCCTTTTAGCCTTGTTCCTTCATATGCTTCATGTTATAACTCTCATACCCCTTCTCCTTTACATCTCCTTGTAGTCATGCCTATTTGACCCAAACCTGAGACATGTTGACACCTAGGCCGAGCCTAGTGTAGTGAGAACAAGCCCATTTGATCATGTGACTAGCCATGTTGTCATGGTCAAGCAAAGTTTGATGAAAGCTAGGGGATGTTCTTTGTTAATTCAAAATTCCAATTGTTTCAATGTATTTTGTATTGAATTCATATGTTTATATTATCTTGTTTATTTATTGTAAACAAGATCATCACCTAGGCTCCCATTCATTCAAATCAATAGTCGTGCTATATCGTGCTTGTCGTGCCTTTGGAATCGTTTTGTGTGTCGCAGTGGTCTCTAGCTTCGATAAAGGTGAGTCTTTCTCACTCTGACATTTCTACTTATGAAATAGTGAATTGATGATAAGTGATTAGTAATTAAAAATGTTTATGCAAGTTAATGATGATTATATGATATGCTATGCCATGTTATTACCCTGTTAACTTTGTTAATTATCACCTGACATATGATATATGACATTATATTGTGACATTTACATGTTAGTAACATTGTTTATATTGTTTGTATATATGATCGCACTGCAAGTTCCCTGTAGAATAGAATCACTATAGGTTGAAATGATACATAGCTGAATGGACCTTAGAACAGGGAAAAATCATTATGGGATGAAATGATAGGCCTGAGCAATTTTTATTGTATTTTATTTGACTTAGGATTACGGGTTCGAAATGATAGAATCCGAGTTTTCTTTTTACATTGCGGATTGAAATGATATATATCTGTATCACTTGACCTAGATTAGAAAATTATCTACAGACCCCATGGTATATTTTTAAATGATTTTTATTAAGATATGTATTTTTAAAAGTATGAAATTTAATTTAAAAATATATATTTATGGTTTTAAGAAAGCTAAATATTAAGTTTTGAATTTGTAAATTTAAGTATGTAATTTGAAGTAAATGTGATTTTTGACTTTAAATTTTTATTTTTAAAATGTAAGTGAATAATGAAAATTAAATTTAAAGTTCTGAAATGATATTTGAATTAAAATGTTAAGTTTTGGTTAAATTAATAAGTTAAGAAAATAGTGAATTTTTGATTTAACAAATGAATTGAGTTTTTAAAAATTTGATATTGAATTATAAAATTTTATTGTGATAAATCATATGTTAAATTGATTTAAATGTGAAAGTTTAGAAGCCTATAAATATTATTTATAAGCTTAAAATCTGCTAAAATTGAAGTTTTATTGTTTCTGAAAAGTTAAAATAAAATCTGGAATTTTATTAACATCATTTCTAAAATGCTGTAGTTTTATGACAGCATTTTAAATTGCTGTTGTTTTGAACTTAACAGTGTTTGAAATAACTAAAAATCTATTACGGCATTTTATAAATGTCGTTATTCCTGAACTAAACTACTTTGGGACTATAAGCTACGATAGCACTTTATTAATGCCGTCATTGCTATATTTTGACAATGTTTTGAAATATTATAGATTTTAACACTATTTGAGTAATGTTTAAAGTGTTAAATGATTTAACTTTTGAAAATTGATTTAGTTATGAAATTTAAGGATTTTTGAATATATTTTAATTAAGGAATTTAAATTGAATTTGAATTTAAATAAGGTTTACTTAGTTATGTGTTAAATGGAATAAAATGTAATGAGATAAATTAAAGTTTGAACGGAATTTCGAAATGTGTTTTGCAATGATATTTAAAATAATAAATGAATGACA
Organism: Allium cepa; assembly: GCA_030765085.1. Lineage (NCBI taxonomy): Eukaryota > Viridiplantae > Streptophyta > Magnoliopsida > Asparagales > Amaryllidaceae > Allium > Allium cepa. Next base: position 20,876,398 of record CM060936.1, on the reverse strand, counting down.
TAATTGATTTTAAAAATGATATTTAAATTTAAATATTTGAAATTGAATTCAAATAATGATTTGATAATGAGATTTTGTAAGGACATGATATTTTGTAAATTGAAATGGTTTGGAAATGATTTGATTTTTATTTTGATAAAAAATATGAACTTGGAATGATATTTGATTTGGATAAATGAATATTTGAAGTTTATATTAGAATTGGATATTTAGTTTACTAGTAATTCTGGTTATTTAAATGATATTGGATTTATGAAATGAATATTTTAAAACTAAGTAATAATGAAGTTAAATTTGAGATATATGAAATTATGAAATTTAGTTTTGAAATGTGGGATATTAAAGCTTTGAAATATACTAAAGATTGAATAGTTTATTTTTGTGGATTGAATCTTTATTTGAAATTTATTAGATTTGAAATGTTTGTTGGAAAACTAAATTGAATTGAAACTGATGGTTTGAATTGAATTAAAATGGAAATTTGAAAAATTGGGTTTAATTGAATAAATTTGTAAAATGTAAAGAATTAAAGGAATATTTCATGATTTCAAATGTATGATTTCGAAATGTTATGATTTTCAATGGGTAATGATTTCAAGTATTTTGTTTTCGTAAGATTTATAGTTTTGAAAGTATTATGACTTTTGAGAGATGAATATATATTTGAAATGGAAATGATATTGTATTGATTGGAATATAGTTTTGAAATAAAATGGTTATGGTTTCGAAGTATAAACTATTTTGAAATGACCACGGCGTTATGATAACGTTGGTTGTTAAAGAGACCGGGATCGGAAGTTGTCATACTCTCTACCAACTCCGAAAACCACTTTAACAACTGTGTATGCGGTGGAGATTCTAGAATGAAGTAGGATGGTGGCGTCATTCTTGAGGTATATTACGTGGACCCAACTCCCGGGAGTTGGCATAAGGTGGCTAAAACAGGAGCGATCTCGGGCCAAAAGGGGTAGCTCCTTTGGTCGGACACACTTCTTCGATACTATACACTTACTTGTGGTTGATTTGATGGTCATCCTTCGATTTTGATTTTGGAGTGTGTTCCGAGGTGGGCGTATGTGGCTGCTACGTTACCACCAGCCGTGTGCGTAATTGATATATCTACCCTGGCATTGCCTCATGTGCCGTGTCACCTACCATAGTGAGCCTCACTACGAGTTTCTATTTGTGTCGTACCTACGGAGTATCTTCTCTTAGTCTCCCGATCAGGAGATATAGAGGTACTATATAGACTATTGGCACTTATGTGTTAAGGGGAATATTGGGTCACTCCTTAACGCTATTTTAATGTAAGCTTATTTTCTGTAGATATTATTATAATAGCGCAATATTACTACATAGTAAATAGTTTAACGGACCCTTAAAGGATGGGCGGTCCCAAGCATCCTTTAAGTTACTGATGCATTTTTGTTACTGTTCACTTGAGTTGATTTACATTCATAAGTATTTATGTCCTGACTCGAGTGTTTTGTGTATTGCTTTATGCTCGAGTCAGACTGAGTGATTCAGCATTCAAGACTCACCTTCGGAGTTGGAGCTTTTCTTGAAGATCCAGCCATCTATTTTGCTTTCAGTATCTAGTGATTTCAGTGATTTATTCTGATTTGTACTTGATGTATCTTGTCATTCTTCTGTTGTATTTTGTATGACTCTGATGTGTCTTATATTTTATATAGTAGCTTCATGAACTACTATCTCTTTTAATTCCACTGCATTATTATTTACTCTGTGTTTGTGATCTGTGATTATTTATTTACTGTATATTCAGAGATTTTCCAAATTTTATTTACAACGCAGTATTTTGAGCAATTTAAGTCTGACATGTGCTGCGAATGGTTGAAAATATCGGGTCGTTAGACTAATGATATTCGAATTTAATTAATCCATCTAGTTAATAATATTTGGATTTAACTAATCATTCTAATTAATGGTTATTTGAATTTAATAAATTATTTTAATTAAAGATATTTAGGTTTAATTAATTGTTTGACTAATGATATTTAAATGAATTAATCATTTTAATTAATGATTTTTTTGTTTAATAAATCATTTTAATTAATGATGTTTAAAAGTAATCAATCATTTTAAATAATAGTGTTTGAGTTTAATTAATTATTTTAACTAAATATGTTTTAAATTTAGTTAATCGTTTAATTAACGATGTTTTAATCTAATTTATCATTTTAACTAATGATATTTAAATTAGTTAATATTTTTAATTAATAGGGTTTTATAAATAAATTAATTGATTTAATAAAAATGCCTAAGGTAAATTAATTGATTTAATAAAAGTGTTTTAAAGTAATTTAATCGATTTAGTATATTAAAGTTAAAGAACTAATTTAATAAGTTTAAAAGTTAAATTACTGATTAACCAAGGTATTTTTTAGAGAATTAACTATTTAAATCAAGATAATGAATTGATTTATTAAAGAGATTATAAATTTGATTAATTGTCTGTTGAGATAAGTTATATTGTTTTTAAAATTATAAGAGTATAATGTAATTAATTATCTTTCAGGATAATTGATGCTGGTTTAAGTTTCTGAAAGAGATTTTAATTTGATTATTTATTTTATTTGGAAAAGTTAATGTGGTTTAAAAAGTTATAAAAGGTTATTAAATTCCCCTTCTAGATGATAACCTTTGATTTAAAATTTATAAAAGTAATTTAATTAATTATTATCTTTTGGGATAAAAATATTATTTTAAATTTTATAGATAATAGTTAATAAACAGGATCTTTTAAAAAGAATTATTTCAAATAAAGCTAAGTGAAAATGGTTTGAGTTTATAATAAACAATGATTTGATATTCATTTTGACCCTGGTTTTAAAACACTTAGAAAATTTAATTTGCCCTTTTAAAAGGAACGTTTTAAAGAAAATTGTTTTTAAAGTGTCTTTAAAAGTGCTGTGATGTGAAAGTCAAGTGCAAGTGAAGCAACCATATTACAATTCTCGATAGTGGATATATCGACTATCGACTTTGACTCTGCTTCCTTCTTTTTATTTCATCACTTAATGACAATGTGTTGCTCACCAGAGCTTTGTTATCCTTTGTCAGAAATGACTAAACCCAAAGAGCGGGTGTAGGCCAAGCTATGTGCGGTTGCTCCCATTATGGTATTTTCACATTCACTCTAGATTGGATTCTGTGTTGCGAATTATGATGTGAAATGCTCGGATGCTCGGTAATAGTTGGCAAGGTCCGACTTGTAGGTTTCCGAGAGCCACCAAAAATTTCAAGTATATTTCTAGAGGTATACTTTCGGTAAGTGGGGGAGCACCCTCCTAGTGATTTGTTGGAAAAACTTCTCTTTTCCATCGTTTTTAATTCAAATCTTTGAATTGTTTCCTTAATTGCATTGAGAACAGCCTTGCGCTCTTCTCTATGTTTAATTATTTGTGCCCATTCTTTCAAGTCTAGAATCTGGTATTATTATGCTCAATCATTCGGCCTGGGATTTATCCATACTAGTACTCAACCTTTATTTTGATTATTTCTGTCGTTTATTTCCATTCTTTGACGATTGGATTGTTTGTCCGATTTGTTTCCTATTTCTTCATCCATGGATGTTATTCTTGAGAGGTAAAAACCTATTCCATGTTAACGGCATGGTTTCACGGAATTTTTATATGCTTATCATATTATTGGAGTTTTCTCATGCTGGTTTTCTAGGCTGACCCAGGTGTTATTTTATTATAATGCTCGGATCGGGCAGATTTTTTCCAAGGTTGGCTTTGATGATATGGAGTTATTGCAGAAGAGCTAGATGTTTACCTATCGTAGTGTTTTATTTTATACCTATAGGTAATTATAAGGTTGAATTTTATAACTGCCCAGCTGCTAAGGTTTGTTTTTAACTCTGATGTGCTCTATATTTTGGTATGACGGTTTTTACGGTGTTTGTTATATTATATGTCGTTGATTCCACTGTGAGATTCTGACTTCCCGGTTGTTTCTTCATTTCTTTTTATTTTACCCTTACAATCTGCCTTTCCAGCGATTGAAAGTTCGGCATTTGAATACCGCGGATGTAATCCGTGTCGACTTTCGATAGTCGAAAAGGCGTGTAACGACCCATAAAAATTCGATGTTTAAAATGAATCAAATTAATAAGATTTTAATTTAAATTTAGAAAGAAATAAAAATCTTATTAATTTATATGAGAGCGAATGTAGAAATTTGATGTATCAATTGTAAATAAAATTTACAGTTTAAAATTTATATTGCAATTAAAAGAAAATAGTTGGCAATTAATATAGGTTGCTTGTTTATTTGATGTGTCAAATAAATTTTTGGTAATCGATTACAATAAATCTTAATTAACATTTGGTTAATGTAAATTAAAGTAACAATTGATGTAATAAAGAATGAAGCCAAGATAAATTAATTTATTGGATTAAAAATCTAAATTTATGGGTGAAATTGACAAATTTCAATAGGATTGAATTTTGTAGTTATTACACAATTAGCGGAAATAAAATAGTTAATACGAATAAGGTGAAACGAAAAGTATCTGGGTAATGAAATGTAACCAAATGTTAAATACGTTTATAGGATAATGATGTTGTTTGAATAATAAGAACAGTAATCAGGATTTGTTCATTTATTTGAATAAATTAGGGTAGTTGGGTTTATTGCAATTAATTGAAATTAAATTTTTAAATATACGTTAATTTAAAAGTAAAGTTGAAATTGGGGAATATTTATGAAATACCTTTGAACCCAATATTAATTTCCCCCATTTGACCATGATGAATTGAAAAATATGAATGAATAGTGAATCCAATGGAATTATTTAAAATTTAATTTATAATTTATGAATAAAATGAAATTTGAATTTATGCCGAAATTTATGATTGAATCAACATTAAATTGACATCTAAACTTGTTTAAAACCATTGTAAATGATTAATAAATTTTTAAATGATAAGATTTGTCAATTATCGAATTAAAATTGAAAATTTGATTTAATTAATTAATTATTAATTTGTTTAATTAATGTAAAAATAGCCATTTTGGCCACTGACTTGGATTTCGATGAAACCAGTTTCAATGAATCCGTATCGGTGAATTTTTTTAGGATTTCAAGTTTCGTAACGATCGGACTTGTCATTTGATCGTACGGACTTGAAACGCCCAGAAATCAATGAAATTGAAATTGATTTGAAAATATTGTTTTTAGCATAACTTCTTCATGCAATGGAATTTGAAATTGAAACTTGTTCCATCGCGTTAAAAATATTTTAAAATATCTATTTTGATATATGGGTTGACCCAATTTCGTTCTGGAGTCGAAACGGGCGTTTTGGGCCACTTTGGAGTTATCGTGTATATCCAACCTTATCCATCCATTCTAATTTTGACCTACCTATATAAACCCTGTTATAAATCCTAGCATCCCTAATTCTCACTTTTCTATACGCAGTTCGGCTATCTCTCTTCCTCAATGGCAGACAACGAAATTTCAGATCCATTTCCAATTCAAAATCAAAGTCAAAAATCCAAACTCCTCAGAAAAATTCACAAAAAATATATTTCGAAGCTCTCGAAGAGCGCAAGTCAGATCTGCAATTCATTTTTCAATTCGAGGCCCCAGCTGTCTAAATCGAGGTTGAACCTCTGTCGTTCGTTATGGAGTTTCGGCGATCCAACGGCAGATTTTCGTCGTGGGTTAGATCGGGTTGTATGGGGTTGTAGAGGCGGTCGAGGCGAGATGATCTAACGGTTTGGTTTGAGTCGTAGGCGATTGGATGTCCCGGATATTGGCTTCAAGTGTGGCGCATTAGGGCTCGGCCGGAGGGGGTTCCGGGGCGGCGCAACATCAGGGAAGGAGCGGCCTGGGCTGTGCACTGCGTGGAGACCACCTGATCGAGGCGAAGTGGCTCGGCGGCGGTAAAATTTGTGGTCAACGTTTGACCTAAGGGTGGTTGTTTGCCAGGAGTCGCGATTTTTTTTGCTCCCTTGGTTTGGATGCGAACGCGTATTCACGAGGTGGGGGCATGAGGTGTCTGATAGTGAGTTGTTTGTTTTTTTATTATTTATTTTATTTTATTTTAGTTTCAATCTTAATCATTCTAATGCGTATAACTTTTGCTTGCGATGTCGAAATTATATGGGATTTTTCTGTTAGGATCGTTTTGGGATTTCGGACATTTTGGCGCTGATTTGGACGGATTCCGAGACCGTCAAATTTTTGGGTTTAAATTGAATTAAAATTCAATTTAAATTCAAAAGGTGAGTGTTTTAACCCACTCACAACTTCTAAAATTTCTTATGTTTGTTAAATTGATATATGATGTGATTTAAAATTTATTTAAGGTTGTTTGGCATATTTTTAATCATCACCTCAGTTAATTTCATTTATTTAAATTTAAATTGCTATTAAATTTATTCATTGCGTATAAACTACCGGTTAAATTGTTAATTAATTTTCATTGCATATAAACTGCCAGTTAGACAGTTATTTAACTTATTATTGAATATAAACTGCTATTAATACCTGTTGTTTATTATCCGTTCTATATTGATGCTATTGTGTGAATTGGATGATGATTGTGATAAATGGTTGATGGTTGATATTGGATGAATGGATGCTGTATTTTATATTGAATAATCTACAAGTTATCTCGCATTTTAGTTTCACTCGGGATTGCGGTTTGAAATGATATATAACCGTAATTTTTATTTTTAAATTGCGGATTGAAATGATAAATATCCGTATCACTTGACCATAGGATAGAAAATTTTATACAGACACTGCGATATATATATATATATATATATATATATATATATATATATATTGAAACAATTTTCTATGGTTTTGTAAAGAAATATATATATGGTTTTATGAGATATTGATTTCAGATATTTGATAAAGGTTATTTTATATATAGTTAAGTTCTTGGTTTTAACCTATGTATAAAATTGTTTAAGGTTTGAAGTAAGTTTAATAACAAAGTTGATTTTATTAAAATATATTATGGATAAGTATTTACTTAAATTATATTCTAATATAGAGTTTATATTGATTTTATAAATCAAAGTTGAGAAGATAGTTTTGAAATTGATTTGAAATTTTATTTAATTAAGATCTTATTGAAATTTAGATTTAAAAAGAATATGGGGTTATAACTAAATTCGGGTTTAAGATGATTTAAGTGAATATATCTAGTCTAAATAAATTGAGGAATATTCAATTATTGAATTTGAAAGTTTTATTTAAAGGATACTGGATTTATTAAGTAAGTATTTCAAAACTAAATAATAGTAGAGTGAATTTGGCATGTATATATATGAATTAAAAATTTAGCTTTGAAATGTAGAATATTTAAAACTTTGAAATATATGGAAATTTAAATGGTTTATTGGGAATTCAAAATCTGTATTTGGAATTGATTTGAGAAATTAAAAAGCTAATTTACTTTATAAAGTAATTTATTATTAAACCATTTAAGTATTGAAATTTATGTTTCAAAGCTATGGGTTTAAGGTGTATATATGTGAAAGTACTATGATTTTTGAAAAAAGATATATTTAAAATAAAAATGATATCATATTGATTTGGGTTCTAAATTTGAAATGACAGCGTATTTATATGGTTTTGAAATGGATATTTTTTATTCTGGTTTCAAAGTATAAACTATTTTGAAAAGACCGCGGTGTTATAATAACGTTTGGTTGTTGAAGAGACCAGGATCGAAAGTTGTCATACTCTCTACCAACTTCGAAAACCACTTCAACAATCGTGTACGCGGTGGAGATTCCAGAATGAAGTAGGATGGTGGCGGCGTTTCCTTTGAGGTAAATACGTGGACCCAACTCCCGTGAGTTGGCATGAGGTGGCTAAGGCAGGAGCGATTCTCGGGCCAATTAAGGTAGCACCTTTAATCGGACAAATCCCTTCGATTTCATACTTTGACTTTTGGATTAATTCGGTGGCCACTTTTAATTTTTTATTTGGGGGTGTGGCTCGAGGTGGACGGTATATGCGGCTACGCGTTACCACCAGCCCGGATGCGTAATTGGTATATCTACCCTGGCATTGCCTAGTTGTTTCGTGTCACCTACCCTATCGCACCTTGTACGAGTTTGGTTTTCTCTCGTAGCCTGTGTGGTATCCTCTGGTGGCTTCCCGATCAGGACGGACTATGATATTGGATGGACTACAGGGACTATTACGTGTTAAGGGGAATATTGGGTCACTCCTTAGCGCTATTTAAAAGTAAGTTTATTTTACTATAGACACTATTGTAATAGCGAAATATTAATACATAGTAAATTGTTTAACGGATCCTTAAGAGATGCGAATCCCGAGCATCTTTTAAGTTACTGCACTCATATTTATTTCTATTGATTTAACTCACATAAGATCTTTTAGTTCTTATTCGAGTGTTTTGTTTTTTTCAATTCGCTCGAGTCAGTCCGAGCGTTTCAGGATTTGAAGATTTTATTCTGGAGGACGAAGACGAAGATTTGTAGTACTATTATCTACTATATTATTCCACTACACCAGTTAATTCCGCTGCATTAATTATTATTCTTTGGTATGTCTACTCTGATATTTATTGTATAAAGAAATAATCAAATGTTTTGTAAACAGTTTTATGAACTGTATATTGATTATTATATTTTATCTTCCGCTATGAGATTTTGTTTGTTTTATTTCTTTTTCTTTTTTCTTATTTACCCATAACAATCCGCCCTTCCGGATGGTTTGAATTGGCACGTGTGTCGATTTAAAGCGTGCGGAAAGACAGGATGTTACATCTGGTATCAAAGCTTTGTGGGGTCTGACTCTTTACTAATAGGGTAGTAATACCCTATGGGAGTCGCTGAGTGTATATATATGAGAGAGCGTATTTGTTAGTGTTATAAAAAGGTTTTAATATTGTGTTAATCTGTTCCCTTTTGTATTTAAAAATTCTGGTTAGTGTATGGAACGCTATGACATCAATAGGGATTTCTAAACACTTAATAGGGCAGACCGACATAATATTTTCTTTAATATAGGTGAATGAAATAATTTTGCCTATTATATTTTCTATATATATATAAAGTAAATTTTTATAAATAATATATATTTTTGGTTGCAATAGATTGGTTGTTAGGTAATGAAATTTATAAATAATAGTTGAAATATGATTGAAAATGAAAATTCGAAATTTAGAACTTAAGTTCCGGGGTTTTGAAATTTCTTTTGAGTGATATTGAAATATAATAATAATATTATTAAAAGAAGTATTTTCTGACATAAGTATTTTAATATAATTTGAAAGAAATGTTTTAAAGAAATTTTGAAAAGATAAAGTTGTACTCCCCTCTCTGTCACTGGAAAATAATTTCGGTGATGAGTGCACGCATCATCGACATTCATTTTCGAGTTTCGAAGTGGGAAGGCCACTGTAGTAGTTTTACTGCAGATTTGTTTTGATAAAAAAATATAAATTTTAAACTGTTTTAAATATAGTTGGATATATAAAGAGTAAGTATATACATTTATCTGTTATTTTAAAATAATTTTGAATAAAACCCGGTAATCAATTCTTAAGTTTCCATTAGTTAATAGTTTCAATTACTGTAATGAATTGGAACGCAGGAAATTAATAAATTGAAACCTCTAAAGGAAATAAGAGATTTAATGCTAGGTTATAAATGGTATCAAATGAAATTTGAAATTGTAACCTATGAAATAAAGGATATAATTATTGAACATTAAATTAATTGAAAGAAATGAGAAAATTTACATAACTTTCAATTTCATTCTTTAAAAGCATACATATAACTTACCAAATATTAAAAGTTGAAACGTTTAATAAGAAATGTAATGGAAATTATACAAGTAAAGTATGAAATGAAAGTGTTCAATCAATTGCTTTTATTTATAAGAATTGATGTTATAGAGTTATAAACTTAAGTTATGATGGAATTTTTACTATAATAAGAATTTAGGGTTAGAGTTGTTAGAAACTTAAGTAAAATTGAAATGCTACTAATTTTATAATAGGAATGTAAGTAATATAAATAAATGATTGTAAACCTTAGTAAATGAATTAATGTGCAAAGAAATTGAATTAAACATGAATAGCATGAATATTAATAAATGAAATTACGTAATTATTGATAAATGGTGGCATTAATGAATGAAATAAGATTTGGAAGTAATAAAGGAATAATTAAAATAAATATTGAACCAATGAATAAAAGTAAAAGGTTGTAAGAAGTAATATAATGTAAATGATAAATCATTGTATAAATAAAAGGAAATCAAACAACAATAGTATGAAATGAAATTAACAAGAATAAACTAAATTTGTTGTTTGAGATTGTTGTTGTTTGTTTTGGTTTAGGGTTGTTTGGGTAAGGATACTTTAAAATTGTTTGGATGTATGAATAATCTATTTAGCTTCATCAGAGACTGTTGAGTAAATGGTGCGCTTATTAGTTTATTTTTCATTCGGTACAATTTAAGGTTTTTAAAAACCCGAACAACTATTTGTTGTTTGCTATGAATGGTTGATTTTATTTGGCTTCTTATGGAGATTGTATATTGTGATTGCAAGTGGTTGTTGTTTGTATTGATTTGTTTTTTTATTGTTGAACCACTTAAACCTTTCGTTTTATGTATAATTATTAACCCTTTTAGATTATATAAGTGAAATGCAGGTCATGGAAGCAATTGCTACTGCATTTGGTTTCATAATATAAGTGTTATTTGCCCGACATATAGGTACGTTTTCGGATTACGGTTTATAGCGTTATTATATTATTTTCCCGTGTTGGGATATATATTATTTTGGAAAATATATGTTGTATATTATTGTATTTTGATATTATATTTTCTCCCGAGCCTCTCCGTACAAACGAGAATCTGCCGAAATTTTTCGTAAAATTTTGAAAATATTTTGAAAATGTTTCCAAACTTTATAAATTTGAATATAAAAGATTTAATTAGTTATAAATCTATATATTTTATACAAATTATCCTACTCTGTAAAATTAGTGCTATGAATAATATTTGAATAATATATATTGATTTATAAGTTCCTCTTTTCCCTTCTTTTCCTTTTCGAGGACGAAAAGTTTTGAGTGGAGGAGAGTGTAACGACCCGTAAAAATTCGATGTTTAAAATGAATTAAATTAATAAGATTTTAATTTAAATTTATAAAGAAATAAAAATCTTATTAATTTATATAGGAGCGAATGTAGAAATTTGATGTATCAATGGTAATTAAAATTTACAATTTAAAATTTATATTACAATTAAAAGCAAATAGTTGACAATTAATATAGGTCACTTGTTTATTTATTGTGCCAAATAAACTTTTGGTAATCGATTACAATAAATCTTAATTAACATTTGGTTAATGTAAATTAAAGTAACAATTGATGTAATAAAGAATGGAGCCAAAGTAAATTAATTTATTGGATTTAAAATCTAAATTTATGGGTGAAATTGACAAATTTCAATAGGATTGAATTTTGTAGTTATTACACAATTAGTGGAAATAAAATAGTTAATACGACTAAGATGAAACAGAAAGTATCAGGGTAATGAAACGTAACCAAATGTTAAATATGTTTATAGGATAATGATGTTGTTTGAATAATAAGAACGATAATCAAGATTTGTTTATTTATTTGAATAAATTAGGGTAATTGGGTTTATTGCAATTAATTGAAATTAAATGTTTAAATATTACGTTGATTTAAAAGTTAAGTTGAAATTGGAGAATATTTATGAAATAGCTTTGAACCCAATGTTAATTTCCTCCATTTGACCATGACGAATTGAATAATAAGAATAAATAGTGAATCCAATGGAATTATTTAAAATTTAATTTATAATTTATGAATAAAACGAAATTTGAATTTACGCTGAAATTTATGATTGAATCAACATTAAATTGACATATAAATTTGTTTAAAATCATTGTAAATGATTAAGAAATTTTTAAATGATAAGATTTGTCAATTATAGAATTAAAATTGAAAATTTGATTTAATTAATTATTAATTTGTTTAATTAATGTAAAAATAGCCATTTTGGCCACTGACTCGGATTTTAACGAACTAGTTTCATCGGATCCGTATCGGAGAATTATTATAGGATCTCAAGTTTCGTAACGATCAGACTTGTCGTTTGATCGTACGGACTCGAAATGCCCAGAAATCAATGAAATTGAAATCAATTTGAAATCGATTTGAAAATATCGTTTTTAGCATAACTTCTTCATAGGAAGGAATTTGGACTTGAAACTTGTTCCAACGTGTTTAAAATATTTTAAAATATCTATTTTGATATATGGGTTGACCCAATTTCGTTCCGGAGTCGAAACGGGCTTTTTGGGCCACTTCGGAGTTAGCGCGTATATCCAACCTTATCCATCCATTCTAATTTCTGACCTACCTATATAAACCCCGTTATAAACCCCTGTCTCCCTAATTCTCACTTGTCTGTATGCAATTCAGCTATCTCTCCTCCTCAATGGAAGACAACAAAATTTCAGATCCATTTCCAATTCAAAATCAAAGTCAAAAATTCAAACTCCTCAGAAAAATTCACAAAAAATATATTTCGAACCTCTCGAAGAGCGCAAGTTAGATATGTAGTTCGTTTTTCAATTCGAGGCCCCAGCTGTCCAGAAATCGAGGTTGAACCTCGTCCGTTCGTTATGGAGTTTCGGCGATCCAGCGGCAGATTTTCGTTGTGGGTTTGATCGGGTTGTATGGGGTTGTAGAGGCGGTCGAGGAAAGATGATCTAACGGTTTGTACGACTCGTGGGCGATTGGATGTGCCAGATATTGGCTTCAAGTGTGGCGCATCAGGGCTCTGCCGGAGGGGGTTCCGGGGCGGCGCAACGTCAGGGAAGGAGCGGCCTGGGCTGTGCACTGCGTCGAGACCACCTGATCGAGGCGTAGTGGCTCGACGGCGGCGAAATTCATGGTCAACGTTTGACCTAGGGGCGGTTGTTTGCCTAGAGTATGAATGTATGAATGTTGTGTGAAAGTGTTTATATGAATATCGACTATGATTACATGTTGAAAATATTTAATGCCTGTGGATATATGAGTTTCTGTATATACATATATCCTCTCTATTTATAAAAAATAACAGGACCCAAAATTATAAATAAATTCCTATCTTCTAAAAAAATCAATCTTAGACCTTGATCTTTAAAGTAGAAATGATGATAGCAATGTGACATTACTGGTAAAAATAATTTCCAGTAAAAATATTTGGTAATTAATTTAAAAACTGAAAAACAACAGTGAAATTCAAAAGTATGACCAAATTCGAGTTGAATAATTTGTTGATTCATTTATATAATCTGTTTTGTAATCAAAAACTATGATTTTTAAAAATAGTATCAATATTCTTAGTCTTGATTTAAGGGGGAATTTGCGAGTTGAACAGAAAACCTATTTTTATTAAATTCTGGTGATTGGGTTGATGATTTATCTCGTGATTGTAACTGAAGCTTGCTAGAGGGTCGTAGATTATCAGAAAAATACTAGATAAATTTATAATTCACCATGGAAGACGAGCGAGATCGATATTGTATTTAACCCTAAGTTTTAGTAACGACCGGAATTCGAGTAATTGCGGCGACGTCAACGCATCAAGTTCACACCGAGATGGATGGGTTCGTAGTTGAGTGGCAAGGCTTTGGACGAGGTGTCGGCGATCCATATGGCCGGAGGTGGTCATTCGAGATGTTTCTTTGGCGATTGATGTCGATTCCAGGTTTGTCATAATGGTTCGTTTTCGGTTTCTGGCGAGTTCGATGTTTCTGGGTATCTGCGCTGATTGTCGAGGTCATTGGTGATATGTGGAGAGGCTCGGCGACGATCAGAGAAGCTCTGATCGTGTGTGCATGTGTACGTGCATTGGTGGTGTCTGGGTTGTGATTATAAATAGTGGAAAGAGAAGAAGAAAGGAGCTCAAAGTTGGCTTCGAGGAGTTTGTGCGTTGGCTCGTGTTTGGAATCAGGTATTTGCAAGTTAACCTCGGGTATAAAAAGACTTGAACAAAATTTACGATTAAAAATGAAAGTTGGAGTTAGTTTTGGGAACAACTGTAAGTCAATAAGCATTTTTCACGGGTTACACCTGAAGTTGATCTCGGGTCCTTTGATTTCTAGTTTCAGACTTTAACAATCTAAGTTAAATAATTTCTAAGTTTATCCTTATGTTAAATTGGAATGTGTTGTTAAACATTTTGAAAATGAAATATTTTGAATTAGTTAAGTTTAACTTTAAACTTATATTTTTTTTGAAAGAATTTATTTGAAATAAAACTTAATTAAGTAATTACTTAATGAAAGTAATTAAGGTAAATTTGTTAGTAATTTAAGTTTGATAAATCAAGTAATTAAAGGTTAATTAATTTAAATAATAAATTAATTAATGTGATTAATTAATTAAGGTATTTAATTTGAGAATAATTAATTAATTAAAGGCTAATTAATTAGTGAAAGTGATTAAGGGATGGTTATTAATTAAGGATTAATTAATTAATTATCATAATTAATTAAGGATAATTAATCAAAGGATAAATTATAAATTAAAGGTTAATTAATGATTGATTTAAGGATAATTAATTAATATGGATCGTAATTAATTAATTTTAATTAATCAGGATTAGTAAATTATTCATAAGTAATTAATTCGATTTAAATTAATCGGACAATTAACTGATCTTACTTATGAATGTTTGAATTGAATTGGATGCTTTGAATTGTGTGATATGAATTATTCTGATTGAGCTGTGAATTGTGATGTAATTTATTCATCTATAATGTAATTCATTTAACTGTGATGAATGTAATTTATTTATCTGTGATAAATTTGTATTGTTTATTTGTGATCTATGAATGATGATAAGCGTATACTACTTATCGATATTTATGTGTTTGAATCTATAATGATTGATGATGTTGTTGCACTATTATTGTGCGTAAAACCCCTGGACCACGCTATACACGCATAAATATGGAATTCATGAAGAAATCAGTTAAGTAACGGATATTTTGAAATGGTTTTAAAGTTGAATTTTGAATCCAAATAGTTTTTGGAAATGGAATTGGGTTAAATGTGAAAAGCTTTTGAAAAGGAGTTCTAGAAACAAAAGTTATTTGAATATAAAGTTTGGAATATAAATAATTTGATTTGAATTTAAATCCAAAATTTGAAATTGAATTCTATGTTTGGAAATTATGGTTTAAAAATGTTATATAAGTTATAAATGTATTTATATGGGTTAAACCATTTTAAAGATATTGTTTTGGGAATTTGAATTTAACCCAAGGGTTTAATTTGTATAAATGAAATCGGATTTTTTTTTCCGAAACGAAAACTATTTATTTTCAAATAATAATAGCTTTCATATAAAGAAAGGATTTCCAATTTGTGTTAAAAAGATTTCAAATTCGAATAAAATTATTTTGAAAGCTATGAATGAATCTTTGTGAAAAATGGTTGAACCTTGTTTTCAAATCGAAGAGGATCTTAAAGGTATATCCTTTGTATAAAAGATTTGGAATGAAATTGTTTTGAAAGATATAAAGGAACCTTTGTGAAATATTTGTGAAACTTTGTTTTCAAAAAAAAAAGGATCTTGAAGATAGATCTTTTTTTTTAATATTGTGAATGAATCTTTGGAAAGATTGGTGAACTTTGTGAAGTGAATCATTTTGTTTAAAGATTAAAATGGCAATTTGTTTAACCATTTGAAAGAAAAGTTTTGGGTAACAAGTTGTGACTTAACTGAAATCCCAATATCCATATGTTTTTAAAAATATTGCGCTCACTATTCGGTCTAGCCGGGAGAGGACTTTGTGTCATATAACCCATTCCGAATAGTGATACGACGTTATGGATTGAAATTGAATATGGTGGTGAAGACCGTGTGTCTTCAAGAAAGACAGGATAACATGTCGAATTACTCTGCACTGAGTTGCTTCGGTATAGAGATCTCCATGTGTGATGGGGAGTCCGATCGGGATTGTGGATACCCGGATTGCAAGGGCTTCTTCCTTTACTGGGCGAAGTGCCTTCGGTTCCATTCGAACCCAGAACAGACTTGTATGGTTGTATGCCTGACATTACACTTTGTGATATAAAACTGATCTCTATCAAATACATTTCTGTTTGGTGGCGGAGAATTTATTCTCTTAGCTTGACACCCTTCTCTAAGACGTACGTGCTTAGAGGTTATGTAGTTGATAGTTATCAGTGATATACTCCCAATTTGGTAGTGTGGCATGCTGAGTGCTGCTGTGTGATCATTTTTTGATCAAAGCATGGCTTTTGTGTAAAGCGTAGCTTTGTGGATGAGACTGCATCAGGACCTCACACCCCGGAAATGGTCGAAATAGGAAAGATGTGGCAAGGTTATGAGCGTCGCGCCCTTTAGGGTGTGTCATTCCCTTCTGGAAAAGGGTGGTATCATGGTATGGAGCCCAAATGCTTAACTCATGTGATCACTGCAAATATATTACTTTGTGATTACTTTGTGGTTGTTAGTTGAGAGGCGCCTCGGATAAAGGTCGCAAACGACCGGGGGATGTCATGCTCGTGTAGTAGTTACCTAGTTACAGAGGTAACCCGGCCTTGTGTTGTCAGAGAGCTAGTTAAGTTCTCGGGACGTCCCTCCAGAGGCGTACCCATGTGGCAGTAGGAAGTTCCGTAGCATGACCATTTGTTGAAAATCCAATCATCCAATACGAGCCTTGTACGGTTTTTAGTTGTAGAACCTGCCATTTAACATGGTAGCTTTAGTAAGCATAATATAATGGTACGTATGCTGGCTAAGATTAATATTATACTTGCAAATGATTTCTGCAGTATGCACTTATAATATTATCAAATGGTTTTCGCATATCAACCATTTTTGACTGTCATAAGAAGAAATCTCCTCCAAGTGTGCGTTTGCATTGTGCGTGTGGCGGGTGGCCTTATGGCGGATTCATTTTCCAAAAGTATAGCGGTTTTCAATTGTAAATTCTTTTATTGTTTGTTTTAAAGGTAAACTGTTTTTGTTTGCTCATACCCGTCCCATGACTGACCTGGAGTTTATTGTTAAGTTCCTAAACTCTGGGTGCCAATAATGTCCCACATGAGCAGTCTAGAGTTGGGTTTTTCATATAATCAGATAGTATGTGAAGATTCGACATCTTTGAAGCCTTTGAATCTTATCGATCACATTTGCTTCATTCTGGAGTTATCTAATTTGCTTATTGTATCGTGGTGATGGTTCGAGCTAGCTTTGGATTGGAAATGGTGTTTTTTTGGAGTTTGGCATTGAAGACATTGTCTTTCCGCTGCTATTGTCTCTGTCATTGTCTTCTATCTATCTCTGATTGTATTTGATATTCGTTTGTTTCTATCTTTGTATCAACTTTGTATAGCAATGATATTGTTCATTTTCTTTCGTTGCGTTGTACTTAATGTGTTATAAGCTCCGGCACGATTCAGATTTCAACGATTGAATATGCGACGTTCAAGTACAAGTGAAGTACGGGTTTCGATTTTCGAACGCTGAAATTTGGGTCGTGACATCTTGGTATCAGAGCTAAAGGTTGAGCTTTAGCTATGGAGTACAACACATTAAGTAACTCATTAGAGATAGGGTGAAGTATACCCTAGAATGAGTATTCCCTAAGATATCCGTCCGTATGCCTCAGTAAATTCTCTTACTATCCACTGGTAGTGAGTATGAGTGCAAGAAGAGGACGAGATAGGGGATAGGGGAATACCACTACAAATATTCTCTCATCTTTTCATTAAGATTTGGAAAATAGAAACAAAAGAAATCAAAATCAAAATGAAACCAAAAATGGAAATCTAGAAGCAAACAAATGACTAGATCAAAGTTACCAGATCAAAACAAAGAAATCAAAATTCTGTGAATCAAAAAGGAAAGATCAAACTAGAAAATCACCAAAAGCAAAACCTGTTTCCAAGCAAGAAAACAACCTAAATAAAGCAAAGTTCAAATATTAAGTAAACTAAAGTTTTCCAAATTCAAAAGCAACTGATCCGGTTCAACAGTTCATCTCAACAATCAAGCTACAACCCGGATTATCAAAGTTCAAGTTCAAATACAATTTCTAGATCAAGCAAGCAAATTCATGGATAAAAATATCAATTCCAGTTTTCAAATTTCAAATTCCAGGCCCAAATTTTTCTTTTCAGGTTTTGCAATTCTGCCTCTGTTCCTTTCTGTAAAATCACTCAGGTGAGCAAACCTTAATCTTTCAACCTTAGTATTGCTATATCTTGATTGATGAGATAAATGGTTGAAGTATGAATGTTGTGTGAATGTGTTTATATGAATATTGACTGTGATTACATGTTGAAAATATTAAATGCCTGTGGATATATGAATTTCTGTATATACATATATCCTCTCTGTTTAAAAAAAATAACAGGACCCAAATTATAAATAAATTCCTATCTTCTAAACAAATCAATCTTAGACCTTGATCTTTAAAGAAGAAATGATGATAACAATGTGATATTACTGGTAAAAATAATTTCCAGTAAAAATAGTTGGTAATTATTTTAAAAATTGAAAACAACAGTGAAATTCAAAAGTATGACCAAATTCGACTTGAATAATTTGTTGATTCATTTATATAATCTATTTTGTAATCAAAAACTATGATTTTTAAAAATAGCATCAAGATTTTAGTCTTGATTCAAGGGGGAATTTGCGAGTTGAACAGAAAACCTATTTTTGTTAAATTCTGGTGATCGGGTTGATGATTTATCTCGTGATTGTAACTAAAGCTTGCTGGACGGTCGTAGTTTATCAGAAAAATACTAGATAAAATTAAAATTCACCATGGAAGACTAGCGAGATCGATTTTGTATTTAACCCTAAGTTTTAGTTAAGATCGGAATTCGAGTAATTGCGGCGACGTCAAAGCATCGAGTTCGATCGCACCGAGATGGATGGATTCGTAGTTGAGTGGCAAGGCTCTGGAAGAGGTGTTGGCGATCCAGATGGCCGGAGGTGGCCATTCGAGATGTTTCTTTGGCGATTGATGTCGGTTCTAGGTTTGTCATAATGGTTCGTTTTCGATTTTCGACGAGTTCGATGTTTCTGGGTACCTGAGCTGATTGTCGAGGTCCTTGGTGATATGTGGAGAGGCTCGATGGTGATCGAAGAAGCTCCGAGTGTACGTGCATTGGTGGTGTCTGGGTTGTGATTGGAAATAGTGGAAAGAGAAGAAGAAAGGAGCTCGAAGTTGACTTCGATGAGTTTGTGCGTTGGCACGTGTTTGGAATCAGGTATTTGCAAGTTGACCTCGGATATAAAAATACTTGACCAAAATTTAAGATTAAAAATGAAAGTTGGAGTTAGTTTTGGGAACAACTTGAAGTCAATAAGCATTTTTTCACGGGTAACACCCGAAGTTGATCTCGGGTCCCATGATTTCCAATTTCAGACTTTAACAATCTAAGTTAAATAAATTTCTAAATTTATCCTTGTGTTAAATTAGAATGTGTTGTTAAACATTTTGAAAATGAAAAATTTGGAATTAGTTAAGTTTAACTTTAAACTTATATTTTTTTGAAAGAATTAATTTTAAATAAAACTTAATTAAGTAATTACTTAATGAAAGTAATTAAGGTAAATTTGTTAATAATCTAAGTTTGATAAATCAAGTAATTAAATGTTAATTAATTTAAATAATAAATTAATTAAGGTAATTAATTAATTAATTAATTAAAGGCTAATTAATTAGTGAAAGTGATTAAGGGATGATTATTAATTAAGAATTAATTAATTAATTAATTATTGTAATTAATTAAGGATAATTAATCAAAGGATAAATTATAAATTAAAGGTTAATTAATGATTGGTTTAAGGATAATTAATTAATATGGTTCGTAATTAATTAATATTAATTAACAAGGATTAGTAAATTATTCATAAGTAATTAATCCGATTTAAATTAATCGGACAATTAACTAATCTTACTTATGAATGTTTGAATTGATTGGATGCTTTGAATTGTGTGATATGAATTATTCTGATTGAGCTATGAACTGTGATGTAATTTATTCATCTGTGATGTAATTCATTTATCTGTGACTAATGTAATTTGTTTATCTGTGATAAATTTATGTTGTTTATCTGTGATCTGTGAATGAAGATAAGCGTTATAGATTATACCGCTTATCGATATTTATGTGTTTGAATCTGTAATGGTTGATGATGTTGTTGCACTATTATTGTGTGTAAAACCCCTGGACCACACTATACACACACAAATATGGATTTCATGTCGAAATCGGTTAAGTCACTGATATTTCGAAATGGTTTTAAAGTTGAATTTTGAATCCAAATAGTTTTTGAAAATGGAATTGGGTTAAATGTGAAATGATTTTGAAGAGGAGTTTTAAGAACAATAGTTATTTGAATATATAGTTTGGAATTTAAATAATATGATTTGAATTTAAATCCAAAATTTGAAATTGAATTCTATGTTTGGACATTATGATTTAAAAATGTTATACAAGTTATAAATGTGTTTATATGGGTTAAACCATTTTAAAGATATTGTTTTGGGAATTTGAATTTAACCCAAGGGCTTTAATTTGTATAAATGAAATCGGATTTTTTTCCGAAACAAAAACTATTTGTTTTCAAATAATAATAGCTTTCATATAAAGAAAGGATTTCCAATTTTAGTTAAAAAGATTTCAAATTGAAATAAAATTGTTTTGAAAGCTATGAGTGAATCTTTGTGAAAAATGGTTGAACCTTGTTTTGAAATCGAAGAGGATCTTAAAGGTATATCCTTTGTATAAAAGATTTGGAATGAAATTGTTTTGAAACCTATAAAGGAACCTTTGTGAAATATCTATGAAACTTAGTTTTCAAACAAAAAAAAGGATCTCATAGATAGATCTTTTGTTTAAATATTGTAAATGAATCTTTGTGAAAGATTGGTGAACTTCGTGAAGTGAATCTTTTTGTTTAAAGATTAAAATGGTAATTTGTTTAACCATTTGAAAGAAAGGTTTGGGTAACAAGTTGTGACTTAACTGAAATCCCAATATCCATATGTTTTTAAAAATATTGCACTCACTATTCAGTCTAGCCGGGAGAGGACTTTGTGTCATATAACCCATTCCGAATAGTGATACGACGTTATGGATTCAAATTGAAGATGGTGGTAATGACCGGGTGTCTTCAAGAAAGATAGGATAACCTGTCGATTGACTCTGTACTGAGTTGCTCTGGTATAGAGATCTCCATGTGTGATGGGGAGTCCGATCGGGATTGTGGATACCTGGATTGCAAGGGCTTCTTCCTTTACTGGGCGAAGTGCCTTCGATTCCGTTCGAACCCAGAACAGACTTGTATGGTTGTATGTCTGACATTACACTTTGTGATATAAAACTGATCTCTATCAAATACATTTCTGTTTGGTGGTGGAGAATTTATTATATTAGCTTAACACCCTACTCTAAGACGTACGTGCTCAGAGGTTATGTAATTGATAGTTATCAGTGATATACTCCTAATTTGGTAGCGTGGCATGCTGAGTGCTGCTGTGTGATCATTTGTTGATCAAAGCATGGATTTTGTGTAAAGCGTAGCTTTGTGGATGAGACTGCATCAGGACCTCACACCCCGGAAATGGTCGAAACAGGAAAGATGTGGCAAGGTTATGAGGGTCGCGCCCTTTAGGGTGTGTCATTCCCTTCTGGAAAAGGGTGGTATCATGGTATGGAGCCCAAATACTTAACTCATGTGATCACCGCAAATCTATTACTTTGTGATTGCTTTGTGGTTGTTAGTTGAGAGGCGCCTCGGATAAAGGTCGCAAACGGCCGGGGGATGGCATGCTCGTGTAGTAGTTACCTAGTTACAGAGGTAACCCGGCCTTGTGTTGGCAGAGAGCTGGTTAAGTTCCCGAGACGTCCCTCCAGAGGCATACCCATGTGGCAGTAGGAAGTTCCTTAGCATGACCATTTGTTGGAAATCCAATCATCCAATACGAGCCTTGTACGGTTTTTAGTTGTAGAACCTGCCATTTAACATGATAGCTTTAGTAAGCATACTATAATGGTACGTATGCTGGCTAAGATTAATATTATACTTGCAAATGTTTTCTGCAGTATGCACTTATAATATTATCAAACGGTTTTCGCATATCAACCATTTTTGACTGTCATAAGGAGAAATCTCCTCCAAGTGTGCGTTTGCATTGTGCGTGTGGCGGGTGGCCTTATGGCGGATTCATTTTCCAAAAGCGTAGCGGTTTTCAATTGTAAATTCTTTTGTTGTTTGTTTTAAAGATATATTGTTTTTGTTTGCTCATACCCGTCCCATGACCGACCTGGAGTTTATTGTTACGTTCCTAAACTCTGGGTGCCAACAATGTCCCATACGGACAGTCTAGAGTTGGGTTTTTCAGATAATCAGATAGTAGGTGAAGATTCAATATCTTTGAAGCCTTTGAATCTTGGCGATCTCATTTGCTTCATTCTGGAGTTATCTAGTTTGCTTATTGTATCGTGGTGATGGTTCGAGCTAGCTTTGGATTGGAGATGGTGTTTTTTTGGAGTTTGGCATTGAAGACGTTGTCTTTCGGCTGCTATTGTCTCTGTCATTGTCTTGTATCTATCTCTGATTGTATTTGATATTCGTTTGTATCTATCTTTGTATCAACTTTTTATGGCAATGATATTATTCATTTTCTTCCGTTGTGTTGTACTTAATGTGTTATAAGCTCCGGCACAATTCAGAAGTCAACGATTGAATCTATGGCATTCAAGTACATGTGAAGTATGGGTGTCGATTTTCGAACGCTGAAATTCGGGTCGTGACATCTTGGTATCAAAACTAAAGGTTGAACTTTAGCTATGGAGTACAACACATTAAGTAACTCATTAGAGATAGGGTGAAGTATACCCTAGAATGAGTATTCCCTAAGATATCTGTCCGTATGCCTCAGTAAATTCTCTTACTATCCACTGGTAGTGAGTATGAGTGCAAGAAGAGGACGAGACAGGGGACAGGGGAATACCACTACAAATGGTCAATACCCTGTAATAGCAAGCAATAGATTTTCTCTATCAATCTCTTTTGTTCATCATCTCTTTTCAAATTTCTTGATTGCTTCGTAGCGGCTCCAAGGAGAAACTTTGGTGTGGTGATGTCCCTGCGAATCGTATAGATAAGTTCTCAATTCATATTCTCTTCATCAAATTTCTATCAGCATTTCGTTTTAAACTTTAATGAATTTAAAATTCTATTTAAAATGAATTGATGAATAAAATATGAAGATTTTTATCGATAAAACGATTTCGATTAAAACCAAATTTGGAATTCTGTTGTAATTTCTTGTGTGGATTAAAGTCCGATGAGGGACAAGTGGTGTATATTTTGGAATATTCCAATTGGAAATGTGTATCCATCGTTTGTTCTGTTGGGGCCGATATATTCTACGAACGGTTAGTTATCCTTCGGACTAACCAATACCCCTGTATATTCGTAGATCAGGTGACCCGAGTATCTTGAAGTGTTAAATGAGTTTGTTCTCATATTATTGATATTCTGATTTGGTACGCCAAATGCAGAATAAACATTCAGTTTGATCTAGGAAGCTATATCTTTGTGTATTCGTCTATTCTTTGTTGTTTCCTTGCCTTGCAAATTTCGGGGACGAAATTTCTTAAGGGGGCAATCTGTAACGATCCCGGTTTTAAGTCGAATTTAAATTGGTAATTAAAATGAGTTTTTGATTTAGTTGTGAATTAAATTGAGCTTTTCCAAATAAAATAAAATGTTTGTTTGTTTATTCATTTGTAAATACGAATGGATTTTATATATATGAATTTAAACGAATTTGAAATTTAAAAAAATAAATGTTTTAAATAATATATATGGGATTTGGAAATTCAAGAATAAATATTTTAAATAAAATTGGATTTGAAAGGAAAACCTCTATCTTTTAAAGCATATAGAAATTTGTTTTCAAATTTATAACATACATATGTAATATGTATTTTGAAAGTTATATTTGAATTTAATATGGTAAATTTCTAAAATCTATTTAAAGAATAAACTCCAATATATATGTATACATATTTATTTATTTATGTATATGGATAATCATTTATTTAAAGGTATAATAGTTTGAAAATGAATAAAAGGATTCAATACTTTCTTTTAAATTTATATATATATAAGAAAATACATTGCATAAATTATAATAACATAAGGGTTTAAAATAAAATTATAAATTAATTTAAATAAAGGTCTAAAACATATTATTGCTTGTTTTAAACAAGTGTAGGCTAAAGAAGAAAAAAATTGACAAGTGTAGATATTTTAAAATGTATTAAAAACAATTGTAAGCAAATTATCATGCAAGATAACAAGTGGCAAATAGGTTAGTTTTAAATTGGAAAATATAAAACATATGAGAGAAAAAAAACCCGTTCATTCATTTTCAGTTTAAAATATTCTCTCATCTTTTCTCTAAGATTTGGAAAATAGAAACAAAAGAAATCAAAATCAAAATGAAACCAAAAATGGAAATCTAGAAGCAAACAAATGACTAGATCAAAGTTACCAGATCAAAACAAAGAAATCAAAATTCTGTGAATCAAAAAGGAAAGATCAAACTAGAAAATCACCAAAAGCAAAACCTATTTCCAAGCAAGAAAACAACCTAAATAAAGCAAAGTTCAAATATTAAGTGAACTAAAGTTTTCCAAATTCAAAAGCAACTGATCCAGTTCAACAGATCATCTCAGCAATCAAGCTACAACCTGGATTATCAAAGTTCAAGTTCAAATACAACTTCTAGATCAAGCAAGCAAATTCACGGATAAAAATATCAATTCCAGTTTTCAAATTTCAAATTCCAGGCCCAAATTTTTCTTTTCAGGCTTTGCAATTCTGCCTCTGTTCCTTTCTGTAAAATCACTCAGGTGAGCAAACCTTACTCTTTCAACCATAGTATTGCTATATCTTGATTGATGAGATAAATGGTTGAAGTATGAATGTTGTGTGAATGTCTTTATATGAATATTGACTGTGATTACATGTTGAAAATATTAAATGCCTGTGGATATATGAATTTCTGTATATACATATATCCTCTCTGTTTAAAAAAAAATAACAGGACCCAAATTATAAATAAATTCCTATCTTCTAAACAAATCAATCTTAGACCTTGATCTTTAAAGAAGAAATGATGATAACAATGTGACATTACTGGTAAAAATAATTTCCAGTAAAAATAGTTGGTAATTATTTTAAAAATTGAAAACAACAGTGAAATTCAAAAGTATGACCAAATTCGACTTGAATAATTTGTTGATTCATTTATATAATCTATTTTGTAATCAAAAACTATGATTTTTAAAAATAGTATCAAGATTTTAGTCTTGATTTAAGGGGGAATTTGCGAGTTGAATAGAAAACCTATTTTTGTTAAATTCTGGTGATCGGGTTGATGATTTATCTCGTGATTGTAACTAAAGCTTGCTGGACGGTCGTAGATTATCAGAAAAATACTAGATAAAATTAAAATTCACCATGGAAGACTAGCGAGATCGATTTTGTATTTAACCCTAAGTTTTAGTTAAGATTGGAATTCGAGTAATTGCGGCGACGTCAAAGCATCGAGTTCAATCGCACCGAGATGGATGGATTCGTAGTTGAGTGGCAAGGCTTTGGAAGAGGTGTTGGCGATCCAGATGGCCGGAGGTGGCCATTCGAGATGTTTCTTTGGCGATTGATGTCGGTTCTAGGTTTGTCATAATGGTTCGTTTTTGATTTTCGACGAGTTCGATGTTTCTGGGTACCTGAGCTGATTGTCGAGGTCCTTGGTGATATGTGGAGAGGCTCGATGGTGATCGAAGAAGCTCCGAGTGTACGTGCATTGGTGGTGTCTGGGTTGTGATTGGAAATAGTGGAAAGAGAAGAAGAAAGGAGCTCGAAGTTGACTTCGATGAGTTTGTGCGTTGGCACGTGTTTGGAATCAGGTATTTGCAAGTTGACCTCGAATATAAAAAGACTTGACCAAAATTTAAGATTAAAAATGAAAGTTGGAGTTAGTTTTGGGAACAACTTGAAGTCAACAAGAATTTTTTCACGGGTAACATCCGAAGTTGATCTCGGGTCCCATGATTTCCAATTTCAGACTTTAACAATCTAAGTTAAATAAATTTCTAAATTTATCCTTG
Source organism: Allium cepa (assembly GCA_030765085.1). NCBI lineage: Eukaryota > Viridiplantae > Streptophyta > Magnoliopsida > Asparagales > Amaryllidaceae > Allium > Allium cepa. Next base: position 20,850,144 of record CM060936.1, on the reverse strand, counting down.
TGTTAAATTAGAATGTGTTGTTAAACATTTTGAAAATGAAAAATTTGGAATTAGTTAAGTTTAACTTTAAACTTATATTTTTTTGAAAGAATTAATTTTAAATAAAACTTAATTAAGTAATTACTTAATGAAAGTAATTAAGGTAAATTTGTTAATAATCTAAGTTTGATAAATCAAGTAATTAAATGTTAATTAATTTAAATAATAAATTAATTAAGGTAATTAATTAATTAATTAAAGGCTAATTAATTAGTGAAAGTGATTAAGGGATGATTATTAATTAAGGATTAATTAATTAATTAATTATTGTAATTAATTAAGGATAATTAATCAAAGGATAAATTATAAATTAAAGGTTAATTAATGATTGGTTTAAGGATAATTAATTAATATGGTTCGTAATTAATTAATATTAATTAACAAGGATTAGTAAATTATTCACAAGTAATTAATCCGATTTAAATTAATCGGACAATTAACTAATCTTACTTATGAATGTTTGAATTGATTGGATGCTTTGAATTGTGTGATATGAATTATTCTGATTGAGCTATGAACTGTGATGTAATTTATTCATCTGTGATGTAATTCATTTATCTGTGATGAATGTAATTTATTTATCTGTGATAAATTTATATCGTTTATCTATGATCTATGAATGAAGATAAGCGTTATAGATTATACCGCTTATCGATATTTATGTGTTTGAATCTGTAATGATTGATGATGTTGTTGCGCTATTATTGTGTGTAAAACCCCTGGACCACACTATACACACTCAAATATGGATTTCATGTGGAAATCGGTTAAGTTACAGATATTTCGAAATTGTTTTAAAGTTGAATTTTGAATCCAAATAGTTTTTGGAAAAGGAATTGGGTTAAATGTGAAAAGCTTTTGAAGAGGAGTTTTAAAAACAAAAGTTATTTGAATATAAAGTTTGGAATTTAAATAATATGATTTGAATTTAAATCCAAAATTTGAAATTGAATTCTATGTTTAGACATTATGGTTTAAAAATGTTATACAAGTTATAAATGTGTTTATATGGGTTAAACCATTTTAAAGATATTGTTTTGGGAATTTGAATTTAACCCAAGGGCTTTAACTTGTATAAATGAAATCGAATTTTGTTTCGAAACGAAAACTATTTGTTTTCAAATAATAGTAGCTTTCATATAAAGAAAGGATTTCCCATTTGTGTTAAAAAGATTTCAAATTGAAATAAAATTGTTTTGAAAGCTATGAATGAATCTTTGTGAAAAATGGTTGAACCTTGTTTTGAAATCGAAGAGGATCTTAAAGGTATATCCTTTGTATAAAAGATTTGGAATGAAATTGTTTTGAAACCTATGAAGGAACCTTTGTGAAATATTTGTGAAACTTAGTTTTCAAACAAAAAAAAGGATCTCATAGATAGATCTTTTGTTTAAATATTGTGAATGAATCTTTGTGAAAGATTGGTGAACTTTGTGAAGTGAATCTTTTTGTTTAAAGATTAAAATGGTAATTTGTTTAACTATTTGAAAGAAAAGTTTTGGGTAACAAATTGTGACTTAACTGAAATCCCAATATCCATATGTTTTTAAAAATATTGCGCTCACTATTCGGTGTAGCCGGAAGAGGACTTTATGTCATATAACTCATTCCGAATAGTGGTACGACGTTATGGATTGAAATTGAAGACGGTGGTGAAGACCAGGTGTCTTCAAGAAAGATAGGATAACCTGTCGAATGACTCTGCACTGAGTTGCTCCGGTATAGAGATCTTCATATGTGATGGGGAGTCCGATCGGGATTGTGGATACCCGTATTGCAAGGGCTTCTTCCTTTATCGGACGAAGTGCCTTCGGTTCTGCTCGATCGAACAGATTTGTATGGTTGTATATCTGACATTACACTTTGAGATATAAAACTGGTCTCTATCAAATATATTTCTGTTTGGTGGCGGAGAATTTATTCTCTTAACTTAACACCCTTCTCTGAGACGTACGAGCTCAAAGGTTATGGAGTTGATAGTTATCAGTGATATACTCCCAATTTGGTAGTGTGGCATGCTGAGTGCTGTTGTGTGATCATTTGTTGATCAAAGCATGACTTTTGTGTAAAGCATAGCTTTATGGATGAGACTGCATCAGGACCTCACACCCCGAAAATGGTCGAAATAGGAAAGATGCGGCAAGGTTATGAGGGTCACGTCCTTTAGGGTGTGTTATTTCCTTTTGGAAAAGGTTGGTATCATAGTATGGAGACTAGATACTTAACTCATGTGATCACTGCAAATCTATTACTTTGTGATTGCTTTGTGGTTGTTGGTTGAGAGGCGCATTGGATAAAGGTTGCAAATGACCGGGGGATGGCATGCTCGTGTAGTAGTTACCTAGTTACAGAGGTAACCCGGCCTTGTGTTGGCAGAGAGCTGGTTAAGTTCTCGGGACGTGCCTCCAGAGGCATACCCATGTGGCAGTTGGAAGTTCCTTAGCTTGACCATTTGTTGGAAATCCAATCATCCAATATGAGCCTTGTACGATTTTTAGTTATAGAACCTGCCATTTAACATGGTAGCTATAGTAGGCATACTATAATGGTACATATGCTGGCTAGGATTAATATTATACTTGCGAATGTTTTCTGCACTATGCACTTGTAATAATATCAAATGGTTTAAGCATTTTTGACTGTCATAAGGAGAAATCTCCTCCAAGTGTGCGTTTGCATTGTATGTGTGGCAGGAGGCCTTATGGCAGATTCATTTTCCAAAAGCATGGCGTTTTCAATTGTAAATTCTTTTGTTGTTTGTTTTAAAGATAAACTGTTTTTGTTTGCTCATACCAGTCCCATGAATGACTTGAAGTTTATTGTTACGTTCCTAAAATATGGGTGCCACAATTTTCCACATGGGCAGTCTAGAGATGGTTTTTCAAATAATCAGATAGTAGGTGTAGATTCGATATCTTTGAAGCCTTTGAATCTTGGCAATCACATTTGCTTCATTCTGGAGTTATATAGTTTGCTTATTGTATCGTGGTGATGGTTCGAGCTAGCTTTGGATTGGATATGGAGTTTTTTTGGAGTTTGGCATTGAACACATTGTCTTTCCGCTGCTATTGTCTCTGTCATTATCTTGTATCTATCTCAGATTGTATTTGATATTCGATTATATCTATCTGTTATATCAACTGTTGTATAGCAATGGTATTGTTCATTTTCTTCCGTTGTGCTGTACTTAATGTTTTATAAGCTCTGGCACGATTCAGATTTCAACGATTGAATCTACGACATTCAAGTACAAGTGAAGTACGGGTGTCGATTTTCGAACGCTGAAATTTGGGTATTGATAGTTAAGTCCGGTATTGGCCATATTAAACTCAAAAATTTTAAGAGTGCTAACAAAAAATAGAATAAGTTAATGGATGGTTGTAATATATAGGAGTTACGTTTCTAGTTCAAAAGGCAAACACCTTTTTTTTACATTAGAGTAAATTCTTTTTATTAAAATTCAATTGTATTTAATTTCTTATGCATGATTAAAAACTTGCATCTATGTTTTGGAAGGAGCATTAACCTTTCAAATATCTTTGAAAATATTTGGCTTAGTCGTTGAGAAATTTAGAATTTGTAGACTGAGGTTGTAATGAACGGCCTTTTCGGTCCCCGCATATTGACACTAATACCTCGGTATTCTCATGTCGAACACATAAATGTCGAAAAGACACAACATTAGGGTAAAAGAAAAGGAAAAAAAAAGAAACTGAACAGGAAAGAACAACACAATATCTAGATCTCACATGCAGAATGATAATATATAATATCCCAAAAGATCTTTACCAAAATGAATACTTTAATAATGCATACAACAATCAAATTAAACTAACCTATTATTAGCCTCGACAGTTGTAACAGCATGTCCTCACAAAAGCCGATAGATACAAAACGAGTAATGCAGCGAATATAAAATACATGAATAGGTCTTGGAGGCATCCAACTCATCTCCTAAAGCTCCAAATAATCCATAGCTCAATTTGGAAATATACTCGGGGCTGACCCAAGAAATATAAGAAAATAACGCCCGGATCAGTCTGGTAAACTAGCATGAGAAACTCAAATCATATGGATTTTTATATTTATAAAACTTTTCATAAATAAAGGTATCTCATAAGATCATGCCGCAAATAAACATGGACGGGTTTTACCTTACGATAATCAAACCATTTCAATTAGAAAATCCAATGTTGTTATAATAATATCTACGGTGATGAATATTAGAAAGAAATAGCCGTGCTGTATGTGAGTATACACCACAATAATAGGCGTAAAATTAAAACTACTAAGGCGCATTCGCTGATTGTGCAAGATTTCATGGAGGTGCCCTTAGTACTTCGAGAATGGTCCTCCCGAAGCATCGTACATCTCTGGCTGATGTACATATGAAATAAATAACTAGGTACAACATGAAGTCGAGTGCATCACTTACGCATGCATAACTATAGGTATCTCTAGGGTAGAGTCGCCTACACCCTTGGGTCAGCTAAACCCCTGGTTATGCATCATTTCTTTGGTTTTAGTCATATCCGCTAGTGAGGCTGCGTCCAACATTCCATCACATTAGTCATAACTCAAAAATATCTTAGAACACATATGGATTCCTATATCTTAATAGATCTTGAAATCAAACATGGATTCCCATATTGCAATAGATATCGGGATCGCACATGGATTCCCATATCTCAACAGATCTCGAAATCACACATGGATTCCCCCATCCTGAATAGATCACGAACAACTACTTGTTTTGAGCATCTCAAACAGATCTCGAGTCTCGATATATATTGCAGTATCTCGAACCAATTACGAACCTCTTCCAAAGCATTGAACATGTATATGGTTTTGGAGTGGTCATAGTTTCGAGTCATCTCATATAAGTACACTTCCCCGCTTACCGAGAGCTCCAAAACCAATAGGCAGATTTTCGGTTATCTCAATCCCTTTTTTTTCAAAAGTAAACAGATAATACATAAAAGTGGAGATCATCTCCTAGCCGGACGGATTTCCTTATCGTTTGTCCTAGAAGAGTAAAACAAGTTTATACATACAGTATACCATCACTGAAGATAACTATATCATATGATTCCGGTGTTTCTTCTAAATATTCCTAGAGTTATATTTTTGTCAGTTTAACAATAATAAGAATGACCACAGAATGGAAACTAAGTCCTGTATACTTTCCATCCACAAGTAATCAAACAAGCACGAACGACACACACAAGCACGATAAAGTCATATAAACGACTTCTAATCCCCTTTGTATTTAATTAATCCTTTATTAATTAAAACCTCTTTTATTAGTAAACTCCTTTTAAAAGGGAAGAAGCGATATTATTTCTACAATAGTAATTTATAAATCTTGGACAATGGTGACCTTATCCATGATATTTCTACTTTTAATAAAGGGGATAATGTAATATCAATTAAATTATTTATTTTAATAATAAACATGTTAGTTATGACCATTAAAATATTGAGTGAACAGTTTATTAACGAGATAAGCTTGAAATCCTTGGGTTTTATCGCTCCCACTTTCATGTGGCGGAAGATTATATTAGCAAAGTAAAATCTTCCTAATAGTAAGCCACCACTACAAAATTCGATGAACATTTTATTAAATCATATTTTAAGACATGCCAAAACTTCATATAAAATAAAATAGGGAAATTATCCGGCCTAGATAATTTATCACCGAGCTTATCATTAAATCCAAAACTATTTTTAGTTTTATAATTTGTGTGTGTGTGTATATTTAATATTCATGTATGAATTAATGTACATATTAATGCAAAATAATTAATATAAATACATTAAGATACATATATATATTAAAATATGTATTTGGCATAAATTTTCTTTTAATTTTAAATCCAAAAACCATTTTGAAATATTGAATTAATTTTAAAATAATTTAAAACATATTACGTCTATATAAATGAATTGAAATTAACAAAAAACTATTTAAGTAGAACAAATATTAGTGTTTTAAAATTATAATATATATATATATATAAGTCATAGCCTAAAATGAAACATATACACACACACACACAATTGTTGTACATATGATCTATTGAATGTCAAGTATAATATAAAATATAATTTAGATTTTACCTTAATAATGCTATCGTTGAACACATGTTTATCGAAGCATTCTATAAATTCACCTTGAATCGATCTTAAGACGAAGCAATGGCCTAAAGTACCATAATTTATATTTTATTTGATGTATACGGCACAAAAGAATTTTTGGATATGGTGGGTTGGGAAGATGCTTATGGCCTAGCTTGGTAAGGTGCAAAAGGGATGGTTTGAAAATGAATGATGGGTATGTTTATTTAAATAGAGAAAAGGGTGGCGTCTAGCTTTCCACCCTTCACTATTTTTTTACAAATTCCAGATCAATTCTAGAATTCAAAATGACATCTCCTCTCTCTCCTTCTATAGGTCGGCCATATTATGAGCCTTACTTGGCTAATGAGACGTCAAAAACCATTTACTAAATAAAGTCATTTAAATCATGTTTAAAATGTGTATAGATGGCGTATATTGGTATGTATGTATTAAAATTTTACAAATGCACCCAGTTAATTACTAATGACACCCAAAAATTCTAAAAGCACCCAAGAAATAAAATTGATTTTAATTAATTTATAAGTACTATATATCAATTAAATCATGTGGTATTTCAGATAATTCATCAACACGGTTTTGTGAATCGTAGGTGTAAATTTAGTTAGCTATAAATATCGAATTTTTCTAATATTAATGTTCACCCATCACCTTAGCTAGTGGAGTGACAGTTTAGGCAAACTTATCGCTTATGAATCTTTACTGGTAAAATCTAATTTTATAATTTAAGCGGTGCCTTTTAGTAATGATTGTTTACACAAATTCTCTTTGTCAATACTATGTAATTTTTGGATTCATGAAATTTGGTGGTCAAAATTTAAATAGCGTCTACATTTGACTCGGTCAGATCATAAATAAAGTCCATGGTTCAATAGTAACATTTATAATCAACCATTCTACCTTGGCCAAAGGTTTTGATTTTGAGTTTGCTATTGGTGACCGTGGTACTAACATCTTGTAACATAGGAGATAAATTATCTATTAAAAAGAGTTTCACTTCAATGTTTTCAACTCAAAACCAACTATGGTCGCTCGATGGTCGCGATGGCATGATTTGACAATAATCAAAGTGCAGTATCCAGATTGAAGCTCAACGGGGTTCTCAAGTCAAGAGAATAATGAAATATCATTGCTCCAAGATTTCCATTTGACATAATTGTTATTAACTAATAAGAAACTCTCGAGTGAGTCATTCCGTAGTTATCAAATAATTATTCGTACGTAACTCCTTAGCACCCACCAAAGTCACTACACTGCCCATTTTACGTACCCGGGTCTCATTAGATGTATAGACTTAACAAGGAAGATTTAGAGTAATATGTCATTTCATAGTGTGATAATTTTCTCTATAGGTTATTATAATTAGCATCACACAACATATCATTTGAGAAAAATCTATTTAATATACTTTAGCTTATTTATTAATTACGTACATCATTATATAACAAAGTATATAATCAAATACCTACATTACGAACAATACTGGTTATAAGGTTGGATATATGTAACAAATTACATAATTGCCCGTAGGGCGTTCCTCTAACTCTCATAATATACCACTTGAACCTAGGGTCAATAATGGAATCATAATCCCATTATTTTGATCAGTTTTATCAGAATTTTGATCGGGTTAATCTCTTATTGAACAAATGTGTTATCTACTCTGTCAATCAACTCTCTTTGATGCTGATAAACTATCTTTATCATGTAGAACTTTTTCAAAGCATGTTCCTCAACTTCTAATGATCACTATGTTTTTTCCAAGATTTGTATTACGGTATTGCTATCATATAAAATTGTTATGGGATTCTCAACATTTGGAATTAACCCTATCTTAGTTGTAAACTTGTGCATTCATACACACACACACACATATATATATATTGCCTTTTATTATGATGTTATTCAACGTGATGTACATAACATATTGGTTGAATTAGCTACAACTCTTGTTTGAAACATTTCCATCTTAAATCTCCTTAACTAAGGCTAAACATCAAGTTAGGATTGACATACTATCTCGGAATCACTTAGGAAGTTTGAGTCCGCCACTCCTTCATAAGGTGTTTGTTTTTCTATAAATAGTTCTCTAGTATTTTGTAGACGCTCGATAAAACACTTGACTTTCGTTTTGTGAATATAATTCAGATTTGACATTCACTCAATGTACCAGTTACATAAGAAAATTATGATATGGCAAACAACATAACATATATGATAATTCCTATGGTCAATGCATAAGGAATCCATCTCATATGCTCTATATTAAACAACTTGACATGGTGTCTTTGTATATCATTAGGGACAATCCCAACATAATGATTACAGAAGATTTTATTTTCAAATCCAAATTCAAGTGTTAAACAACAAAACTAAAATGATTTAAACATGAATACATGAATAACAATCATAAGTTTATTGTTTAGTTATAGTTTTATAAACAATTTAATACTTTGAATATTCTTTATTATAGACACACCATTTCTTGGCATTTTGACTAAAAATTAAATTACTTTAATCCTTTGTTAAAATATTTATTCAATTCTAATGCTTGTCAAACGGTACTTTAGTATAACTTCTTAGTCATTTCCAAAACACACAAACTCATTATTGCTCCAACTAACTTCATAGGACTTTGGTTATTAAGGGCATATAGCATATTTTAAATTATTTAGAGATTCTATTTCAACCTAAATGTCCTGAAACTCAAAATCATATTGTCGATAATTTTACGAGTAAAATTCGAATTAACTTAAGCTCTTTGAATGATGAATCGGTTATGTTAATTTCAACAATTGAAATTTATGAGGTTATTCCTATCAATGTTGCTTACTATATTCTAACTACATTAGTATTCTTCCCTATTTGATACCAATGGATTATATCCATTCTGTTACAACTATTAAAATTTTATTTTGATACCGCACTTGGAATCCATCTAGGATTTGAGCATCGTCCATATGGAATAGTGAAGAGCCTTCGCGGATTATTGACAGCTGAGGATATTCTTTTCCCTACATTGGCATAAAACTCATAGTTTATGTTAAATGTACGAGAATCCTTATTAGAAATTCCAATGTGTTGTGTCTGTTTAGGATTTTTAAATTTTATTTCATCTATGTTGTCTATTTTATCTTTGGATCATATCCATATCCATCTTGCTAACAATAATTTCTAAAAAAATTCATTTGTTATGTAGTTGTGCTTCTTGAAACAACAAATTTTCTCAATACGATGTAATAAACATTTAGAATATGAATTGCCATTGTATATGTATAAACTGATTTACTTTTTAGTTTACTCAACTTATGTTCATAACAAAAATTAATCAATAAATATTAATTTTTCCTAAACTGCTTTGGGGTCCACACAAGATCCCTCACGAACGAACATAACGTGCAGCCTCTCAACTTACACAATCTATCAACCCTTTGATCTAGGATATATATAGGAGGTTTCTTATAAACTTTTATCTTGTATGTTCTCATAAACTATGATTCGAATTAGATTAGGTTTAACCTATGTATTTAATTTTAAAAACACATCCTAGTAGAAATAAGTTAACTCAACTTTACTCATCATCAATCGTTCTTTGTTCAATAATGTCTAATTACTCCATATTTATACATTGTTATGTATCATAGGGAGGAATGACTTTTGAGATAGTGTCTTTTTCATTTTAGGCACATTTGGAAGTCCTCTCCAATATATTCAACTGTTAGATCAAACTGAATCATTTTATTTTCTTTTACAGGTTACAATATTTACTTCAGTTTTATAATCTATGAACTTAACATAGACATAATACGTGTATATCAAATATACAAAACCATGTATGTGATAAGCCATCAGTGAATTTAATGAAGTATATGGAACTGTTTTGGTATAATTAGGCTTACTATTGTGTGTGTGTGTGTGTGTATTAATTTGACGTGTTCACCAACTCTTCTTTTTGCTTCCACTAAATGGGTGCTTTGGCCTTAATCTTTTGAGATACAGTTCAATATTACCATATGATTCTCAATCATATAATTAAAAAATATTTCTCAAAGATAAGGGTTACTTCATAGTTCTAAAATGATTGTAAAAATTTCAGATAATTCAGTATTTTCCAATTCATGGTTTTTATTGCAAAAACGTACCATTATTATTGATTTATCTTATAACTAATATTCATATTAAAATAAAAATATATCTATTTTTTCAGTCAATACTGGAAAACAATTATTATTTCATAAATAGTACTTGGTATATGTACGAATACAATCTTCTATAACTGGATGCGTACACTAGTAAGTGTCAAATAGTATGCTTCCATTATTTCTACAATTACTGTAACAACATACAAAGTATGAAGCTCCATTCTATCACTTGCCATAGGTTTTATCTCAACAACCGTTACAATTTTATAGCTTAGAGCTTCGGATCAAATATCATGAACTCAAAGAAATAACTTTCATGGAAAATAATTTTTGTATGGAAATGCATTTGGAAAAGAAATCATATTTCTTATGCCACATTAATTATCGAGTGGTATTTTATACAAATTTATATTTTCGATGTTTCTCCATGAAGTAGAGGTGACCATTCACTCTCTTCATCCCAGCTATGCTTATGCTACATCCACGCTCATGCATTCGCTTTCCTTTCAGATGGTTGAACCATTCAAATAAAACCATTACTACAAGAAGGCGCTGAACTTTTCAAAAACTGCATTTGGTCATCCTTAATCTTTAAGGATATCAAGGTAAATTGCACTTTACGTAACTGGATGGAATTGAAATTTTCGGTGATTGAATTCCTAAGTCAATTTGGTAGTTTTTTCCATTTTTAAATTTAACAAGATTCTTACTACAATCAATTATATTGAATATGCGATCTAACATTATGGTTTATTTACTGATTTTGAGTTGGCCAATTTTCTTGAGTCTTCATACATAATTAACTATGACTATTCACCATATAACATTTATATTTGGTCAAACATAGATCAAATATCCATATTTTTGTATTTTTTAAAAGTTAAAAACTTGTAGAAGACAATGCATGGTATTGGACAAATAAACATTTAAGCCACTAAGGTATGAATGTTTTAGTAGTTGTATAGTTTAGCTCTTGCATAGGTCTTGAAATGACAACATGCCAAAAGATTTATTAGCAAGTATATTTAATATTTCTATGTCAATCTTAATTCATTTCATTCGTTATTTTAACTGATAAACATTTTATCAATTATACTACTTGCACAAATTTATCAAGTAGATTATTTGAACTTGTATAGCGTGTATTATTACAATATTAGAAATTTTAAATGAATTGATTTCATTTCTCTAATAAGGCTCCTATTAGATTTTTTATATTCTTCAAAACCCTGAGAGAAATATATAAATCTTTCGATTTTTTTAGTGAGTGTTAGGATTCGCTTGTCTTAGGATTCTCACCTTGAGTTTGTTCAATAAAACATATGCCCACAAGCTATAAATACAACTCTTTATAAGTTATATCACATATAACTCCAATCATGGATTTCGTCCTAATCTCAACCTTGAGTTTCTCAATAAACCGAGAGAGATTATTCATTCCTACCTACTATTTTACGATGGCTTAAGTATCATGCATGTACCTTGAGTTTACTCAACAAGTACATGCATGCATCTTATGTCGTTTAGCCAATATATAGATGATACTACACATAATAGCCCTTGCTCAAGTATGCTCAACAAATAAAAAGTGTGTAAGTAATCTATTAATATATAAATGACAGATGACGACTATATGTATTAGAGATTCACAATCTTTAATATGCATACAACTGATATTTGTTTAAGGAATAATGCGTTTTTAATTAAATACCATCGCGATTCAGGTTCGTTTCAATTCCACTTACATCATTTTATAAATATATAGGTATATAAGTGTAATTTATTTATAGATTTTATAATTTTATTAACTTTTATATAAAAATTATGCAATTAATTTAATTCTTATTAAATAATTTTTAATTAATTTTTAATTTATTGATTAAATTATATTTAATTTGTTTATTTTATTTAAACTTTTTGAAATTTTATGTTATTTAACTTAAACTATTTAAGATAAATAGTTAATTATAACATTTATAGTTTAATTATATACATATCAATATATGTATACATTTTAGTTTATTAACTATTGATTGATTTCGTTTAATAAATTCATTTATTTAATGATTAATTAGTACGAAAATTTAATATAACTCATCTTAAAATAAATTTAGGATAAATATATAACATAATAACTATAATTTCATACACATATCAATACATATGTATATGTTCTTATTAATTAACATTTAATTAATTAATTTAATAAATATTTTATTTAATTAAACAATTTTGACTACATAATTTTAGTAAATTCAAATATTTTATTTATAATTTACCTTAAACAATCTAAGATATATATATATATATATATATATATATATATATATTCAACTATAACATTTATTGTTATATATATACACACATATATCAACATGTGTGTGTGCATGTGTGTTTTTTTATTTTAATTAATTAATTAATCCAAACAATTAAATATTAAGTTATTTTCAAAAAATATTACATTATTTAGAAACAATTTAAAAATATTTTATACCTTTCACAAAATTTATTGAATATTTTAAATTTAAATTTAAATTCAAAATATATTTTAAATTTCCAATTGAATGTTAAATATTAGCTTAGGTCCTCAATCAATTTGGGCCTTTACAATTGGCACACTTTGGGCTTACTACACCCATTGGGCAAGGCCAATTGCCAAAGAGGAGAGAATACTTTATTTTTCATCTCCAAGCGTGGACACTACTACTCTAAAAACCATCAGCCCAGTGGGCTTTATTAGTCAACCCAACTGTTGCTAATTTAGACTGCATAGACCATTTAAGCTCGGATATTATTGACAAAACAATGCCAATCTACAACGAGTGAAATTATGGATTTCATAAAATTCCTTAACTGGTTGTTAAAGGGCCTATGAAGTCTAATAGTTGCAATAGATCCAATCTAGTTAATTTAAATAAAATCTAATTTTATTTAATTTTGATGTAATTAATTTATGAACTTATAATGTTTTTGTGTGTGTATAGTTTACGAGTATACCATTATATGCTCATATGTGTATAATGTCCACGTGCAACAAAGTTTTCTATGCATAGTTAATGTATACATATATATGTTAGAATTTGCATCTATAAAGTATACACTAGCCATTTCATATGCATTGGCTATCTCAACATTGTTAGAATTATATGGCAAAACTATAAATATATTTTATATTTAAATAAAATAAATCTCTTTTATTAAATATCTAAAAATATTTTTGTATAAAACAATAAGAAATGAATTCAAATCAATATATAAAATTTCTATTATTTTAACTTTGTAAATTAGTTTGAATTTCAAATTTAACCTATAAAATACAAACTAAAATATCTTATAATATTAAAATAAATATGTAGAATATATCATAAAATTGAAATATATATACATAACTTTGTAATTAAATATAGTATACATTTATTATAACAAAATAATTATAACATATATAAATTTAATTATTTATGGCGAAAAGAATTTTTTCACTCAATATCTGTAATGACTCGGTAATTTTAACGGTTTAAATAACGCATAAACTAAATTTTTCTAAAAAATATATAAAATATAGCTACGAAAATGTGATATTTGGAATGCATCTATTTAAAAATAGCAAAAGGCAGATTTTCATTGGAAAATACGAAAGTTTGTTCTGTTTTGAAATTTTAATTCAAAATCAATTAATTTGATGGAAATAAAATATTTACGAAACCTGAATATTTTTATATAATAAAAATGTAAATCATTTTTTGAGTTTGGACTGCTATTGCCCCGTTTATCTTATTTTCGGCGTTTTAGCAGCAATTTTGGCAGGGAATATCGACTTTTGATAGGATGATCGTATCTCTCATATCTGTGTACCATTCTGTTTTTCTCATCGTGTTGATCTCCACAGTATATTCATTTGTGTGTTTGAAAGTCCAGTACATGGCAAAATCTGTGAAATGGCTAGCCGTTTCGGTACCCGTTTTAAGCTTTTGGTTTTCCTTGTGTCTTTTTGTTGTCCATCATGTTAAATAATAGCAATCGGCGATTAATGTTTCAGCTTTTGGCTTTTACAACTCCCATTGTCTTGAATATAAAATGGTTTATCCTTTCACCCCTCTCCTTTCTCTTCTTTGTTCTTCTTTCGGTTCTTGGAAAAAAAGTATACAATTGTTTCAGAAAAAAATTATTATAATAAGTTGCATTCTTATATTTTGATGACCTATTCATCTTCGTTTACTAAAATAATTTAAGAATATAAAGTTGCTTATATGGCTTGAGAACTGCTCATGTCTTTTTCCCAAAACACATTTCACCAATAGCCACCAGCAAGCATCTCCGACCTCCATCCTTCTTTGCTCGCCGTCCACCCACCGACTTTTCCCTCTAGCATCTCGTCCGACCGCATCCACCACCTGACTGCTCCACGCATGTCACTTCAAAAGCCACCACCTTCCACCATTTTTCATCCACCGAGATCGCTTCTCACGCCCTTCCCAGACCAACATCCGAACCTGTTTATCGAACCCACCCCTCACACGCAACACCACACCCAGACTGCCACCTAGATCCCCAACCCCTCCTCCAATCTCCCCTTGCCACCAAATGCCAGAATTGCTCAACCAACACCTTCCAACACCCAAGACCTAAACGAACAGCAACCCCACAACCCAAGCACCCGGATCCTCCTACGCCTGTCACCCATTGATTGGTCTTCCCTCCTCCCTCCAGCCTTATGCAGAGCAACCTAGATCCGCCACCTAGCATCACCAAACACCATCTCCACTAAATCCATTCACCAGGCCCGAAGTATCCCTTTGCCGACCGTGTTCCATCAACTCCTGGCCAGTCCATCCCACCCACCTTCAAATTTGAACCCGAGCAGACAACCATTACCAGTGTCAGCTTCATCTCTGTCATGCTCTTCCACCTATGCACGGTAGCTTCCCACCACCTGCCTTGCCTCCCTCGCTTTCCAGCTGTAGCCAATTGTGCACCATCCACCCTCTCTCTCGATTTCTTCGCATAGCTTGAGGTAGCCACCATGCATCAGTATTCCAACCCGAGCAACCATCACTTCTTCTTTTATATAAAGGTATATATTATAAGTTTACAGTATATATTATATATATTATATAAAAAATATTTTATATAATGGAGTATTATACTATTTTGTGTTTTGTTCTCTGAAAATGTATATGTATAATATATTTTAAAGTATTTATATAATTTTATGTTAATATTTAAAATAGATTTTGTAATAACTATATATATATATACACATATACTATGTATAAATATTTATTTGGAATTTTTTTTGAAAAGAAATACATGTTTTTAAATAAATATTGATTTTTAAAGTATAATATAAAGATTGTATTTTAAATATGTGTTTTTAAATTTAATATTGATTTTAAGGAAAAATAATATATTATATTTTGTTTCAGTTTATAGCAATCCGGTATGATTTGTTTTCATCAATTCCAAGCTATCAACTTTGCTCATCGAATTCGTGTTTATCGTGCCGTGCTGTGGAATTTATGCTTGGATTCATCGCATCTTGTTCTCGTTATTTCTCTAGCCTCGAAAGGAGAGCAGTCGCTCACGATTAACATTCTTATATTTAGTACATTTAATTTACATGAAATGATGATTGAAATATGTTGTTAAATTTGAATTGTTATTTATTTAATTGTTATATATGATCGTTATCTGCAATTGTTTATCTATGACATATGACACCATAACCTGTTGTGTATATTATATTTAAATTTGTTACTAATGATGTATGTTGTTGTTGATAAGTTATAATATTATCATTTTTTCACTCCGCAAGTTCCCTATTAGTTTAGAATTCCCTATGGGTTGAAATAATACATACCCGAACGATTTTACAGATTAGAGAAAGATCATTATGGGTTGAAATGGTAAACCCTAGCGGTTTTCATTGATTTTAAATTTTAGGATTTCGGATTGAAATGATATATACCCCTAAATATTTAATTCGCGGATCGAAATGATAAATATCTGTATCACTTGACTATAGGATAGATAATTATATATGGACACTACTAGTTTATTTTTGAAAATGATTTGCAAAGTTTTAAAAGCAAATATATGGGTTTTAATAAATCTTGATTTTAAAATATTAAATATAAATTTTTATTTTTATATATATAAAATTTTAGATTTTTGAAATTATATATTTGGAAATTTTAAATTTATAAGTTAGTTTCAAAAGTATAAATTTTAAGTTTTTACTTTTAATTTTATTATTTTAGATATATAAAATAAGATTTAATATAATATATATTTAAAAATAAGACTTAATTTAATAAGAAAATTGATATAATAATATTTAATAAGACTTTAATTTAACTAATATATGTATGTAAATTATTTTTATGCATTCATTTAAACTTATATTAATATTTTGAAAATAGATTTTGTAATAACTTTGATAACTTAAGATTGGAAGGATAATTAAAATCGATTTGCAATTTAATTTGATAAAAATTGAATTTAAATAAGAATTGATTCGAACTTATTGATTTTAAGATTTTAAAAATATGAAATTTATAACTCGATAACTTAGTTTTGATTAAAAGTGACTAAATGAATATTTTTGAATTTAAATAATTTGAAATTGAATATTTAGTTTTGATTTAGATGTGCAATTTGATTTTTTTTAAATGATTATGAAAGGGATTAGGAGAATGTTTTTAGCATTAAATATTGTTTAATTATTGATTTTATTTAAATTTGTAATTTGAGATTTTATTTAAATGTTATTAGAAATGATTAAGTGAACATTTCAAACTTAAATAAAGTTAAAGTTAAATTTTTAAATATAAATGAAATTTATAAAATGAGTTATTGTAAATGTTTTAATATTTAAACTTTAAAACCTATTGGAATTGAAATGGTTTAGTTTGTATTTCGAATCTGTATTTGAAATCAATATAAATAAAATGGTTTTATTGAGAATTAGAATTGAATTTTAATCAATTAAATTGAATTTTGGAGCTAAAGTTGATTTGAGTCGATTTATGGAACTAGACGAAATAATTCTAATTTGGAACTATTTTCGATATAAACTATTTTAATATGTAAACTATTTTTAATATATAAAATCTTTTTCATATATAAACTATTTTAATTTATAACCTATTTTTAAATATATAAACTATTTTAAATTTATAACTGCTTCAATATATATAAACTATTTTCAATATTTAAACTATTTAACTTAGAACCATTATGATTTAAATTTAATGGATTTAAATGCGAATTATTTGATTTGATGATTTAAAATATTTTTGTGAATATGATTTCGAAAGTGATATGATTTCGGAAGTGAATATGATTTTGAAAGCGATATGATTTTTTAAGAGAATATGATATTTTGACATAAAGTATGAACTGTTTAAATGATTATAAAAGTGATTTTATAAAATGACCATGGCGGGAAATAAGCGGTTGGTTGTTAAAGAGACCGAGATCATATATTGTTATGTTCTCTGCCAGTACAGAAAACCACTTTAACAACTGTGTACGTGGTGGAGATTCTAGAACGATGTAGGATGGTTTGAAGACGATTCTGTATGAGGTATTAACGCAGCCCTAACTCTCTCAAGTTAGCTTGATGTGGCTAAAACAGGAGCCATGCCAGGCCAAGTGAGGTCGCACCTTCAATTAGGCACATTTCTTCGATACCACTCTATTACTTTGTGATTTGATTTAGGTGCACCTTTGATTTGGGAGTCTGTCTCGAGGTGGGCGGTAGTAGTTACTATGCGTTACCACTAGTTCAGATCTGCAAAACGGTAGAATCCTACCAAGGAGATTGCCTAGCATGCCTTGTTACATGCCTTGTCACGCCCTCTACGAGTTTGGTTTGTACCATACCTATGGAATACCCACTAATAGACTTCCAGTTTATGGAGGAATTACAGTACCGTATAGAATATGAAATATATAAAATGTGTTAAGGGGGTATGGGTAATGCCTTAATGCTATTTTAATACTTTACTGAGAGACATTTTATAATAGCATATATTACTGCATAGTAGATAGTTTCGCGGATCCTTAGAGGATGGAAATCCCAAACATCCTTTAAGTTACTTGTATTTCAGTTCATATTACACTTGAGTTGAATTTACCGGTATAAGAATGTTAATCCTGACTCGAGTGTTTTGTGTTTGCTTTATGCTCGGATTAGACTGAGTGTCACAACATTTGAGACTCACTTTTAGAGCTTGGAGCTTTGCTGAGGATCTGTCTTATATCTTTTCAGCTTTCTGGTTATTTTAGTTATCTACAGTTGTTTATGTTCAGTCTTGTTATCTGCTTATGTATTTCAGACTACACTGTATTTGGTATTTCTGTTGTATTGTATTTCAAACCCTGTTGTTTATATAGTAGCTTCATGAACTACTATTTATTTGTTCTACTACTTATTATTATAACTCAACATATGCGATTCTATTGTTGATTTATTTATTATATATGCTAAGTTTTTCCAAATATAAATTAACAATCTGTTGTATTGAGCAATTCAAGTCTGACATGTGTGGATGATTATCGATTTGAACGGTTTGACATAGCGGGTCTTTACAATATCCAAAATTATTTTTAGCTTTGGAATTTATATATAATATTTAGGTATGAATTAATGTCTACATTAATATAAAATAATGGATATAAATACATAAATATATATATATATGTATATTAAAATATATATGCGATATAAATTTCTATTTTAAATCCAATAAGTAGTTTTAGATATATAATTAATTTTAAAAAAATTTAAATCATATATATTGATGTTCTAAAATTGCGATATATATGTAAATCATGACATAAAATGAAACATATATAAATTTACATATACATGTACACATACACACATATATGTATAATCAATAATATTGATAATTATAATTCAATCATTGAAATTAAATAACTGGTAAAATAGGAGTTAATGCATGTATAAAATCGTCATAAATATTATCTACTGCATGAAAAGTATAATGAAAACTATTAATCAGACTTTATGCCTTAATATGTTGCCTTTGAACATACGTTGATTGGTGTGTTCTCCTAGATATACCTTGAGTCGATCTTTAAATGTTGCAATTGCTTAGAGCACCACAATTCATATTTTATTTGAAGTACGTAGGATCCATGAATTTTCAATCATGGTAGGTTAGGAAGATACTCAAGGCCTAGAGTGGTAAGGAACAAAAGAGAGAGTCTATAAATGAAATGACGGATAGGTTTACCTAATTAGAGAAAAGGGAAGAGACTAGTTCTCCTCCTTTTACTATTTTTTTGTTTACCAATTCCCAATCTGATCTAGAATTCAAAACAACTTTTCCACTCTCTCCACATATAGACCAACCATCATATGTGCCTTATTGAGCTAATAAGACATTAAAAACCATTTGGTAAATAACATTATTTAAATCATATTTAAATGTATATCAATATCATATATCGGTATGTAATATAACTTTTATAAATGCACCCAGTGAATTACTCATAGCACCCAAAATACTAAAAGAACCCAATATATAAAATAGATGAATATATAATTTTTAATACATATTAGTTAATTTATAATAATTATAAATTAATTGAGTCGAGTGCTATTTCAAAGAATTCACAATACGGTTGTGCAATTCGAAGGTGCATATTCATTCAGCAATTCATACTAAACTGTATAAATATTAATGCCCCCTCGTCACCTTAGCTACTGGAGTAGTAGTTTGGCCAAATTTATCATTTATACTTCTTTATGAATAGAATCCAATTTTATAATTAAAGCAATACCTTTTAGTACTTACTATTTACACCAATTCTCTTCTTTAATAAATTATCACTTTAGGATCTATATAACTTGGTTTTGGTCAAAATAATGTCATCCACATTCAACTTGGTTAATTCATAACAATCTTTGGATCAATAATAATATTTATTGCTAACCATGCTACTATGGCTAGAAATTTTGAATTTAAGTTAACTGCAGCTTATTGTGCTACTAATGTCATACAACCGAGGAGATGAATTCTATATGTAATAGTGCTTCATTTCCAATGCTTCAACTCAGACACAACTGTAGAAACACGATGGTACCCCATGCCATGATGTAATTATAATCAAAGTTCAGTATCTACATTGAAGCTCAACGATGTTCTCAAGTTAAGAGAATTATGTAATATTGACGCTTCAAGATTTTTGATTTGGCCTAGTTGTTATTAACCGATAGGAAACTTTCGTGTAAGTTTCTCTATGGTAATCCAATAATTATCAGTATGTAATCCATTTGTGCCCCTTAACAGCCATGAGTAATACACTATCCAGCACTTGAGCATTACGTACGCTAGTCTCAATGGATGTATCGATATTCTTTCTCGAAACATCTTGATCAAGAATATTTAAAATAATATGTTGTTTTGTATTGTAATAATTTTCTCATCGTTAAAATTCCTTATAATTATTATCACATAACATAACATTTGAGGATTTTCTATTTAATATACTTTAAATTATGTACTTAATTAATTATATCATTATATAACATAATATATAATAGAAATCAAATACCTACATTAGGAACAAGATTAGTAATAAAGTTAGATACATACAACAAATTACATATACCTTTAGGGCATTACCTTAACACTCTCAATGAACTAGACTTCTTTGGACTAAAAAATTTGTATAGCTAAATGAAACAAATAAAGAATGGAGTTTAGCATAAGTGCTAAACTACTAACTAACAAAAACCTAAGCTAGCCTCCCACGAAGAAGGAAGAACCACTTCCCTTGTCCGAAGATTTAGGACCAATAACATGATAATAACAAGATAAAAGAGACTCTAACGTAGGAATACAATCCACAAAATCGGGACCATAACGGTATTTCCCATCCCAGGAGGAATCCAAGTGAAGAGAGCGATTCAGATCACCTAACTGACATATAACCATGAGCACAATACCACCACCCTCAACGTAGTAAAATAGATGTCTTTCTTCACCCTCTCCACCAACGTAGTTATGGAACCTACCCTCCAAAGGGTCAAATCTCATTTCGAATGGATCATGAATACAAACTTGCTTGGATGAACCCCAAAAGAAGTCCTCCATAGATGGAGCCAAATCCAGAATACTCACAGACCCAGTCTCAAAATCAACAGAGCGAACATCAATGACAGGGGACACTGTATCAGTAGGCAAAGTCACAACAACGTCCATTGAGCGAACATCAAAAATAACATCAGAGGGAATATCTATAACCGATGGAACAATATCAGAAATCAAAGGTAAGGTGGCAGGGGAGAAGTGCGGCGAAACAAGGGGATATACATCTATAGGAGAACTAACAGAGGAGCTCACATGGTCGTCTAGAACTACCGCCCCGACGGTCTTAGGTTTCGAAACCCACTTTCTGGTCAAAGGACGTGGGTATGTATATGTATATAGATATTAACATTTAAAATTCAATTCATGATTAATATGTATTTAAGTATATTTTATATAATATTTTATAAACATACATATATACACACCACATATTAAATGCCCAGCAAAATATACTATGCCGTCATAAGTCCCAATAACCACATATGTATGCAATTATACACACGCAATTTATTTTATGTTTTGTCTAATTTAGTTGATATTAGTACATTGTATGAAATCACTATTGTAGATAGAGTTATGAGTGTGCCCTTGGGAAATTATGTAATTATTGTAAAATTTAACTCTAATATAGGATTCTGTTTTGAAATAAAGTATGTTTTTGGTTTTGTTTTCTATTATGGTGTTACTATATTATGCTGTAAGTAATGATTTAAGTGTATTAAACATATATAAGTAGGAAATTCTTAGGAAATATATTTTATTGACTGCAGTTGTGAATGTGTTCGTAACCATGGATTCAAAATAGAGTATTCGAAATATTTATCCTTAAATTATGCTCAGTCAAGATGTATCAAAAAAAGGATATCGATACATCCTTTGATCATTCTAGCATGTGTAATACTCTCCATTTAATGGACGATGAATTACTCATGACCGTTGAGGAAAACCAGGGAATACGTAGTTATGGATGTTTGTAACAATCGTAAAATGACTTAACGGGAATCTTCAATAGGCTAATACAACTAAGTTAAAATAGAAGAACTCGGTGAAATATAGTCTTTGGACTTTAGACTACTATTGTTCTTAAGTATCCAAACTATACTTTGATTACGGTTAATCATATGGCATTATGATCATGTTACGACTATAGTTAAGTGCACGTTAAACTACTAGAAGTAAAATACTAATTAAGAGAGAATTTATCTCCTTCACTGTATAGGATTATCGTCACTGTAATTAGTAATTACCTTAAACTCAAAATCCCTGGCGATAATAAAAAGGTGAATCAATAAATGTTACCAGATTGAATCAAGGGCTTTAAAGTTTAAAGTGGCACAATGCAATTATGTAAAGATATTATTAAGACTTTTTTACCATTGACCAAACTCAAGATATCTTGGTGATATAGTGATGATGAAAGAAAATGTACACAAAATTTCATTACAAAGTCGTAGCTTAATAAACATTAGAAACTTGAATTCACCTAAATGATCTATAAGCGACTAAACTCGTGCATGGTATGTACCTCAGAAAAGTCCATACAGACTTTATATATGAATTTTTAAATATTACTAAGGACTAAGTTCACATCAAGGGCCCAATAAAATAGTGTTGTTAGGTATTTTCTTCGTTTAAATTTTTAAATTTATTCCAAATACTATAAATCAATAATAAAATTAATACAAATGTTATGTTAAAATTTATATGTATTTGTCTATTTCATCGATACTTTAAAATTAATTAAAGTAATACAATTTTTACATATTAATTTAATTAAATGTATGGGCTTAAATAATTAGTTAATTAATTAAATATAGTGTATTAGTTAGGCTAAACATCATGGAGAGTCCATGTGGAGAGGCCGACATAACACGGAGGAAAGGGGTTTGAATGTCCTTTAATTTGGATCGGATTAGGATTTAAAAGAGAGGAAGAAGTGGAGATAATTTATATTACTTGTAGCAATAAATCGCCTCCAATAAAACTAGTTGGAGTCTTAAAGCTTGGATTTACACATCAAGTTTAAAAGAGAAAGGAACAACATATGAGGAGGAAAAGCTAACTCATAACGTATCAACAACTAACAAATTTGAGGTACTTCATATTTAACACACATACACACATATGTATATCTAAGAAATTAATATTGGTATCGGGTACGTATTGGTCAAGTACAGATACAAGATATTTCAAAATATCATGATAATATTGATGATATATCAAACATGTGTAGAACATAATATAAGCCATACCGTTACATTTTATAATGTTATAACGAGATTATGTTTTTAAATATTTGGATCAGTATTGCCAAATTACTATTAAAGAGTGATTTCATATAGGGCTGCCAATGCATACCCAAAAAATTCGAAATTTGTCCGCATCCGTATCCGAAAAGCGGATAATATCCGATATCCGAAAAAACGGATGCGGATACGAATACGAAGACATTCGCATCCGAAAATTATCCGTCCGGTCTTTGTCAAGATTATAGTATAAATTATGTGTATTTTAGTATAATGAAAGACAATTATTTATTGTTTTATTAAGTTAGTAGTATATATTATATGCACTTAATGCTTATTAACTGCTCAAACCTATTTATTATCGCCACATTTGTTTATATTTAACGCTTTACAATCAATTGGATTGAAAAAAATGTATGTTAAACATAAAATTTATATTTATATTTCTTGATTTATCAGTCGTTAGCGGATAGGATAATTATGCGATATTCGTCCGTATCCGCGGATGTGGATATCCGATATTCGAAAATCATTTCGGATGCGGATGCGGATATGGCACTGTCCGCATCCGAAAGTATCCGGTTGACAGGCCTAATTTCATATTGTCTACAGATTATGATATATTTATCGGGATATTCTATTAAACATAAGTTATAGAATAAGTTTATAAAAATCGAGAAATTCGAATAATGTGCATCTTTATTATTTTATTCATTTTTATACTATGTTCGTTTTTTTAAGTCATTTAATCATCTATATTAATTTGCAATTCTTTCCATATTGATAGTTTCTTCTTTTTCATTTTCGCTTAATTTATCAAATAAGTAATGTTGATCTGACATCGGTTACAACTTCTAGCCTGTTCTTTATTGATTTTTCAAACATTTAACTTTACTACTCTTCAAGATTTTATTTCTTAGTGCATGACAATAACTAATAAAATCAATTTTCATAACCTAACTTACCAACTAGGAATGGTGAACCTAAATATATCTAAAAAGAGAAGTGGCTCTTAAAGGATTAAGTTTTTAGTCGTAAATTCTTCACACAAATAAAACAAATAAAATAATGGAATAAAAAGAGTTTCCTTTGTTAAAAGTCGAATGAAATAAACTAAAAAAAATTGTGGTTAAAAACAAAAAAAATTAATGCATTGGGATTTCCCACATATTGTCATTCATCATACACTAAAAACAAATATTGAGAATGTGAAATTTATTTCCCTAAGTAATATAACAATGAACGATATTCTTAAAAGAATAAGGGATTTTATACTAAATATTGGAGTAATACATCGGCAAATATCGGTAATGATATTTTAAGCAATATTTTAGAAATACCGGTTAAGGAGCGAAATAAGATATATCGGCGACATATTGACGATATTATCCGATATTAACTCTATATGTATGTATGTGTGTGTATGGATTCGGATCGGCGGCGCCTCAAATTCCCTTGATTTCGACATGTTCCAAATTAAATAATATATATTCTCTCCCCTAAAGTGGAAAGAGAGTGAGAATGAATATTATTTAATTCGGAATATGTGGTTGAAATGCAGAATAATTCACTCCCCTATATATGTGTGCGCGCGCGTGTGTGTGTACGTATAGGTATATGTATGTATGTATATGTATACATATATTCGCTACAAAACAATAACACATATTTTCTAAAGTAAATATATATTCATATATAGGCCTATGGTCCTGAACATACGGCCTTATGGTCGGATTTTTTGCCTTACACTAGATGATATATCTTATTTTCTCGGCGTTGTTGGAATTTTATATGGTCTTTGTTTGGCCTTGACTTTGTTTCATGAATCCGATCTTAGAACATGGGTTCTTTTTTTACATTCTATAGGTGGGTTTTTGCTATCTGGCAGACCTATTGGCAGGTCCCTTTTGAGTTTAGATTAAAATTATATGAGCGTTCTCCTCCTAGAAAGGATCGCTCATTTTACTCAAAATAAATGTTCATAGATATAAATGTTACTTTTGTTAATAAATTTACGCATATAAATATTTATACATATATACACGTCAATAAAAAATTCGACCTAAGTAAATAACACACACACACACACACACACACACACATATATATATTCAGTCTTACATATATGTTTAAATGTGTGTGTGTATGCATAGATGATATTCTCCATGGAAAAAATATTATTGGTTTAACTAGTAATTTTTTGGGATATGTGTGTGTGTACACATAGAGTATTCATTTGAATTGATCAAATTAAAATTTAATATATCGTTCTTCCAAAACATAAAATATATACATATCTTCTTAAATATATATATATATATATATATATATATAAATATGTATGTGTATGTATGTATGTATGTATGTATGCATGTATGTATTATTTAGTAGTAAGTATTTATTTAAAATAATTGTCAAAAATTTATAGAAATCATTTATTCTATGGTCAAAAAAATATTTTAATATGTCTAAAAGTAAATATTCACAAACACATACACATACTTACATATATACAGACATGCATGCGTACATATGTACATACATACAAACAAACATACATACATACATATATATATGTCGATATATATTGGAAGGATCTGCTACACCTCAAATCCCCCCTGAATTCAGCCACATGTTCTAGTTTAAATAATTGTACTTTCTTTCCCTATTGTCACTTCGTTCTATTATTTACTTACGAATGTGAGATTCAAACAAGGGAGGATTTAAGGTGTTGATAAAATGATGTGCAATCAATCCTTGCCCTATATATATGTTTGTATGAATGAATGAATGTACGTACGTACGTACGTATGTATTTTCATATCTTTACTGAAATGCATAAATATATTAAGGATATATTCTTTATATTGAGTGCCTGTTTTATACCTATAAACCACAATGGTCATATACATATATATACACTCTATGTTGTCGTAATCTTCATATAAATGCCTTAGATTAGTTATATATATATATATATATATATATACATAAAATATTTACAAACACACATGCACGCACGTGCACTGTTATACACACACACATACAATACACACGCACACATACATACATATACATATACATATATACATACATATACATATACATATACATATATATGCAAGGTTTAGCTATACCATATTTTCGCTACATCTCAAATCCCTCAGAATTCAACCATATGTTCCAATTCAAATAATTATATTTTCTCTCTCTTGTCACTTTATTTTTTATTTAATTCGGAACGTGTGGTTTAAATCGGTGGGGAATTGTGGTGTAGCAAAAAGGAGATGTAGTCGATCCTTACCCTATATGCATATGTATATGTATTTATCTATGTATGTACATACGTACGTACGTACATATACATACATACATATATTTGCGTATCTTTATTGAAACACAAGTACATTAAGGATATATTCTTAATAGTGCATGCCTATTTGATAACTATAAATCACAATGGTTATATACATATATACACGCTCTATGTTGTTGTGATCGTTTGCATAACTGCCCTAGGTTATTTTATACCACTTACACTATTTATGTTGTGAATGCGGATTTGCATTAAATAAAATATTATAAAATAAATTAAAGTTGTATTAAAAATTATAATGTATAAATAATGTTAAGTTATAATATATAATTAAAGCATCGGAACTAATATTAAATAAATTAAATTCCAATAATAAAATCCTCATTTATTAATAGTCACTAATTTGATTTAAGGTAAAGAAATTATACATGTAAACATAGAATAAGGTAAAATGTACAAATAATAAAAGGAATTTTTATTTTTAAAAATCTTTTTGACACGCTGCCAATGCGCTAAATCTATGTAAATCAAATGTGTAAATACAATGTGCAACAATAAATGTTACACCCGTATATATGTTAAATATGGGCTAAGCGATGTATGAGGCTAGGAGAACTGCTCTAAAAGTAAAGGTTAAGATAACAAGAGAAGGAATTGAAGCAATCTGATCAATCCTGTACGATAAGTCGAGAAGAGAAGCGAGCCATGCAAGATTGTGTTCAGCTAAAGAACTACAACCAAAAAGAAAGAAGTCGTGACGAAATATAATACTGCGCTCGTAAGGAAGGCCATAAAGATATCAGATCAGCACCCATCTTTTAGTTTCAATATTATACTATGATACCAAAACCAAAATCTGACATAGTCACAAGGAGCAAGCAACGTTGTACTGCATTGATGAGCCACAATAAATGGTTGATTGAACTATGCTATCAATATCCCTAGATTTATATTTTGTAAACACTTCAAGAGCGGATCTATACTGCACATACTGAGGGCTACTTAAGCAGTATCGCATAGAGTCAGAAGCATCCCAGAAGGCTGCACATAGGGATCTCAAACAGTGCTCCAACGCAGATGCTCGCTTATGGGTTGATAGAAAAGGCATAAATCACCCTTATCAATAACTCATGCACATTAGCAGTAAGGGAAACTCAGATCGTGGTCAGCTCAGATCACATTCGTATGGGTATTGAACTTTCTCCTAGGTTAAGGCAAGGCAGTACAAAATTATTTATCCCAACATAATATCGTTCAAGCAAGCAAAAACTAGATAAACATCAAAGGTGTATGCATCTTGTAACTGCAAATCATTCACCCTAAAGACAAAAGCAGCTAAGGATTTGTCACACTTAAGTATTAGGAAAGCACCTCAACTTCATGCAAGTATCGCACATCAACCGGTGCAGCCTCACTCCAAATATGCTGGCAGTACCCCTAAACAAACGAGTAACTCTGAATGTCCTCCAATGGAATTGTGCAATCCCTTCACTTCTTCATGTCATAAATATACGACCAGTTAAGGTGTCAAGACCCGGGATTTTCGACCTTCGAAAATCGACATCAATAAGTTCACAGTATTACATACGAATAATTGAATGATGGAAATACCAGATCGTTGGGGAAAGAAGAAAGAGGTAGAAGAAGAAAATAGAAATAACAACACAGAATCTCACATTCGCAGTGCAACAATATATAATTGATAACGACTGGTCTTTATATAAAAGAACCATAGCTTGTTATTTATACATTACATCATCAGAGCACAACACAATCAATAGCACAATACTGAACAGTTATAATAACTTGTTCTCATAAAAGCTGAATACACATCATACCATACACAATGGAATATAAATCAGATACGTGGTATACGTCTTTGTCATCCAGCTCGTCTATTGAGCTCCATAGTAGCCTATCATGTAACTATAATACTTGGTCCGACCCAAGCATTATAATAAAATAACACCCGATTCAGTCTGGAAAACCACCGTGTGAAAAACACACTCAATTTGAATTGTTAAATTTTTTTCAAAATCCTTTGAAAATCAAAGGTATCTTGTAAAACCACGCTACAAATAAACACGATGAGTTTTTGCCTTATGATAACCAAAATATTTCTTATCAAAATCATCTGATATTATAATAGTGTCTAAGTACAAATACTTATTCAAATAGCAGAAATGCTTGCATCTCACCTCCTAGCATAGTTGGGCACAATGAAAACCATGCACCGCTTATTGGAGAATGGATTCCAATTGAATGACTAGGCACTGGGGTACCCCCTGTCATAATACATGTCTAGAAACACTGTACCGAGATCGAATCTATCGTTCCCTGCCAACATAAGACCGGACCATCCCAGACTTGGATAGACCGAATATGCTATCACCCCGAGTGTCCCCACCCTTTCCGAGCTCCTTTAACATGTAGTGATAATATCCGAGGTTATCTAGAAAGGTGATAGACATACCTTACTTGGGTGCTACCCACTTAGTCTTGCTACATCTCCCCTTCTTTTCAGTCATTCTCGGTTGATGAGGCTAGAGGCTATGGTTACTTTTTTTAGAAATATTCACATAGAATGCTCATTGTCCTCCAATGACAATATTCTGATAGTATTCATCCATACAAGTCCGTTCCCGGTCCGAACGGAACCGAATGCACTGTTCCTACTGTATCCATTTTGGAATCATCCTCAGGATTAGTAGCGATTAGACCTTGCACTTCACTGCTCCATCTTCGACTCCAAGCTCTTGTCTTTATTTCGAAAACGTACTCGTTGGATTGAAGTGGTTTTCGGATAACAAATCCGATTGCGGTTTCTTCGAAACAACGTTCGATATTTCCCGTAGACTCAACTCCGGTTCTTTAGAAAATAAACGATGAAAATAAGTTCGGAGATCACCTCCTAACCGTTAGTGGACGGATTTCCTTAAAACGTCCTAGAAGAACGAAATGAGTTTATACGTACAATATAGAACCTCAAACGGTAACTGTACCATATAATTCCCGTGCACCTTCTAGGTATTTCCAAAGTTATATTTTGGTCCGGATTTGATAGTCCGTTATTTAACTATCAAATAAATAATCAATTCAACCAGATTCTTTATTTTCATTGAAACGCTAATACCCTTTTAAGTTACTTTTTTTTATAAATTAAATCTTCTTATCCAAATTATATGCTTATCTTGTCGAATTCAGCATATTAACAAAATTAATTTTCTTTTCAAAACTTTTGAAACCTTTTTAAATAATATGGAAAGTACCACTGCGGTACCAAACCATGGATCACATTCAATGGTTACATCTCTATCCCAGAGAAAAATCTAGCTTTAACTACAGGCATTCACCGTCTCTGATTTACGCCATGCGAGTATACTAACACTTCTCGAAAACTTTATTTAATAATTTTTAAAATAGTACTTATATAATGTCTATAATAATTCTTCAAGTAAAACTTTAGACAAATTACTTTTTAAATGAAATCTATTATATAAAATATAAATATTTAATGATTATTCTTTAAAATAATAATGCTGATTAAACCTTTGATAATAATTGCTGCTATAACTAACTTAATTTATAAATACTTTAACAATTTTTTTAAACAGCTAAATAATAAATTTTTTGAAACATTCATATAAACACTTTTAAATTTTCTAGTTAATGCTTTGAAATCTTTCCTTTTTTAAATAACTTATATATTCAGAAAAATACATTTTTCAACTCCAATATGGTCAGCCAATCATTTATAAATCCCTCTCGATTTATCTCTAGTTAAATTTACGTTTTAATCCCGTAAATTTCCTTTCGCACATTTCTAAAAATAAAACTACTATTTTTAAAACGATTTACCCATCTGCTTATAAATTTCCACCGTAAATTTATAATTTCAAATTATCCACTGATAATTTACTTCACTTTGTATTATTAGCCTCGTTTATAATTTCCATAATCTCATTTCCAGTTCCATCACTATTTTCACAACACTTAATCAATTTTCCATCGATTTTCAAATTAAGTTCAATTTTTAAATTAATTTCTGAGTTAACCCAAATTTAGTCCAAAAATCTACTAGTTCAGATTCACTTCATTTTTATGATTTAAAAATCTTATTTAAATCTAAACATTAATTTCATATTTTGGTTTTCAAATTTCCTCTTTATTTTTCGCCAAATATTTTTTAAATCTTGGATTTAAAAATATATACTTTTATACTTAAAAAAATCGCTTAAGCCTTATTATTATATACTTTTATTCAAATATTCCAAAATCTCTATCTTTCCATATTTAGAAATTTACCAAGTACAATTTTAAAATCAAACTATTTATTTTACCCAATTTTTTTTTTAATTTATCCAAATTTCACTATAAATACTTTTACTGCAAATTTTCCTTATTAATACCTTTCTAAAATTTTAAACATTTATCATCGGTATGCTAAAATACCAAAATCTAACCAGCAATTCCATAGCACCAAATAAATTCAAACCACGCTATAATCTATCACAGATTATCCCATATATCATATAACTGAATATGAAAATAAATTCAACATTTTTGATGAATCCAGTTGGATCAATTCTGTCAACCAATCATTAATTAATTTTAGCTATTTAAAATTTATTGCGGTAACCCAAAATTGAGTAAGATTAACTCACATTTGATTTTAACTTTCGTTTTCACGTTCCGTTTTAAATTGAATCGAACGCGTTTTAAATTGTTTGAAAACTTTGCAAGCTCTAAACTCGGCCAAACCGATTCCATAGCAACGATCTCCTTGATACGAACCCAACGCGATCAACCGCGTTGGATTTGGAGCTAAAACGAGTGAGATATGCATTTATAAGAATTCGTAATTTATAAAACAATTTATTACTAATTTTATTGAATTATTATTATACCAGCCCGCTTCCGATTTCCCAGCCCAGGCCCAAATAAGTTTTCTTCCCAAATAGCTTCGCTTTTTCTATTCCTGCACGAGAGCTCACGAAACCCACCATCGATGAATTCTCTTTGCGAAAGCATCTCATCTCAATAAACAAGGAACTTGGTCCCCTTCTACCCATCGCGACTCCTCAATTTTTCGGTCGCTACAGTACACTGTCGCACGGCCAACCTTGAACGGAGGCCACCAAAAAACTACCGTACGAGCTCCTCTCCTTTACAGATGCAAATCTACCCTCCATTAGCATCGCATCACTTAATCTCTTACCCACACAAATCTCGATTCTACAGCAAGCTGTCGAAGGCCCTATCAGTCGCTGTACTCTCCATAGTGACAACCAGTTGAAGCGCAACCCGTTAGCAATCCAAAGAAATCGTCTTTTGAATATCAAAATATAACTTGAATTGATTTAAATTTAGGGTCGGCCATCATTCCTTCCCCATCGAGAACGAAAGTAGAGCAAGAACGAAGAAGACTAATCGACACCCTCGATTTTAAGTCAAGCCGTGAAACTATATATCTGAAATGATCCCCTCCTTTTTTGAATCTCTTTTTCTTTTTATTTTTTCAAACAGTTGTGTTTTTGAAATGGTATGGAAGGGACGACATTATATTAAAGGGGGAAAACATGTTTGAATTGGTCTATAACATCGATTGAAGAGAAAGGAAAACGTTTTGATGTGAATTTTTTTTCAAATCCATGAATATACATACATACATACATATATATATATATATAATCAAAATTTAAATCGTCTCGAAGTCTTAGCTAAAAATCTCGCTCCTGCCGAGGCGTTCCGCAAGGCGTTTATAAAATTATATCCCTATTCCGAATATAATAGAAAAGCTTCTAAGTCCTAATTTGACCGTATGGAGAAGATAGGTTTTTGGACCCAATTATTATACTTAATTTTCGATCTAAATTTCAACTTTATATCCCGTATGGACAAACGATAACTCCAAAAGTTACGAAACTTGAAATCCGATAATAATACATTATTATGGACCCAAGGGAACTGGTTTCATCAAATTCCAAAAATGTGCCCCGGAAGGCTAATTTTAAATGTCAATTCAAACGATATATTTTTAAAACTGAACAAATCACTTTTAAATTCAATTTTCAAACTTTTATAATCTCCAATAATATTAATATAGATTTTGTAAGCCTTTAAATTATTTTTAACAAGCCTAAAACTCCAGATTCGGTATTTTACCCAATCATTTAATTCAATAATTAAATTGTCCGAAAACTAGTTATATTTGAAATTCAAGTTAAAAATTAATTTTTAGATATTTAAAATCAATTAAATATTCCAATTTCAAACATCCAAAATTTCGGATCGTTACGTAAGGTTCTAGTTTCCCGCTCCAATTTTAGATATTCCCGCTTTAATTTCAAAAGTTTCCGCCTTTATCTCAAATTTCCCACCAAAGACCATACTTCGACCGCCCAAATCACGGCTTCCGACCAAAGATATGATATCAGTCTGAATGCATCAAATAAACAATAAGGACGGGAAATACATGGCATGATCTAAAGGCTGAAACACAATGGCGGAGAATGGGTGGTGGCAATCCGCGTATACCCTTTACACAATAAATAGGAGATGATCCAAAATATTATTTGGGTTTTTATTTTTATTTTTTAAGAATTGATAATCTTTCTATCCTTTTCAAACACTTATATCATGAGAAAAGATATAGAAAAAGACTTGAATCATGGACGTAGGATTCAAAGGAATTGGAACCATGTAAAAAATTTATGTCTTCATATTTTCATGCATTATTATCTATTTATATTGCATTTGATTGTAACTCATTAAGCAAATGCGAATTGGATTTGACATTTTAATAAACAGTTGGTGCAACTACATAATTATGTAAGCATCCAACAACATAATTACTATCTAAAGGCAGACTTAATACACTTTAAGTTTATTGATTCAAATTTTTGAAAGAACGTTAACATTTACTTTCCTAATCAATTGAGATGTTGTGGGACGAAAAATCTCACCAATATTTTTGGTGCCAGAAGGAGGGCCGAATCTCTATTCCCTTTTTTATCTCTAACAAATCTGCCTAACCTTCATTTCCTAATCTCCAGTAAGCTCTACCTACATTTCCTCTACCAACCATGAATATCACCAAATCATTTATTCCCTATACTAAAAAAACAATCGTTCAAAATTTCCAAAGGACAAGCAAAGGTGAAAGCCTCCGCTGAAACCCCCAATGATCTTGTCTTAACTTTCAGACCTTCATTAAACCAGGGAACCAACAGGAAAAAGTGCTAAAGGAGACGATGGCTCAAAATAATGGGCTCAAGCAAATTTATCTCTCGCCATCCAAAACTCACCGCCTCCATTTACCAGCTGCACTGACTATGCGGCAGGTAAATGGTAATAACACTCCTAGAAATAAGAACGGTGAAACTGGCCCACAAATTAAATCAAACCCATCTGACATTAACCCACCAATACCTGATAGAAGGATTCAATCTGTGGTTTTACATGGAACTAATTGAAGGGATATTGCCACTAGTTCCCATCTTTTATTACCAATTAGCGGTTGCATGTTGGATGAAAGTATACTGGTATTTGTTGATTTGGACAACGATTCCAACGATGGCAAGAAACCCAAAGCTGTGAATCCCCATTACTATGCTAAGAGTATTTGAAAAAAACCCTTTTTTGTAATCATTTTGATAAGGATATTTGCATATTTTGCTCGAAAACTAGGAGATTCAACTACTATGTCTTTTAATGATGATCAGCATCCAGGGCAGACAGCAAGCGAAAGTGGTTTAAATGCACAACGATTTTGAAGATTCGCTGCCATCCTTAGCTGGAATCAAATCAAGTTGACAATGCCTGGGTGATAGATGCTTCTCTCCCTATCCAGACGAAACACCTATATCAGAGAGATAATCAAGATCAGAGGTGTGATGGATTTAAAATCTGGTGGTGGAACTAAGGTTGGGGCATCGACCATAGCCTCAAAAGACAAGTGCTTGATACTGCACTGGGTATCCTAAGCCTCATTCCAAGCGATCTATATCACTTATGTAATGTAAATTGTAATTATTATGAGAAATAGTAACACAATGAACTGGTCGTGGGGATATAAGACGACTCGAACTAGTTTAAAAATCTCTCTGTGTTAATTTTTTTGACATGGCGACTAGACGTAGGGATATTAGACTGCCCAAACTAGCTATCAAAACAGAGCTGCTTATAATGAAGCTTAGCTTCTTCGGCCAACTAACTTGACATAGGAAAATTGGACGACTAAACAAGTATAAAAACACCTCTATGTTAGTTTTACTAACATAGCACATTGGATGCATCGATACTAAATAGTCGGAATTAATAAAAAAAACCATACACATGAATTAAAAGGTTATAAATATGCGACCTAGCTTAATAGTCAAACATTAGTCCTTTTCCAAAATAACGGGGAAGACAGTGCCAAGTGCATGAATATGACACAACAACCCAAATACAAGGGGGTAGATCATAGCAGACATACGACAAAGCATGCGGACTAAAAACCAAATTCAAGAAGCATGAATTACACGAGAAATTAATTCAAAAAATGGAAAGGAAATATGATGCATGGAATGTACCGCAGCTCACAAATCATGTGCAATTCCAGAGATCAAAGCTTTCTGAGTAAACATCAGAAACCAAAATTTACTAAGGGTCACTTAATTCTAATTTTACTTACCAAAAATTTTATGTATGATTCAATATGCTTATGCATACTTTGTAAGTGAAAGTGATTAAAAGCAATCATAACATGAGGTACATTAAATTCACAAAGTCACATCTCATTGCAAAACAAAAACGATGCTAAGAATCCGGCTCAAGCTTAGAAGAAGAGAGGGAGATACGATCGTTCTGCGGCAAAATGATATGCGGGAATGTGATGCTAGACTTAGAGGAGAAGTAGAGAACTACATGTTAGTGGGAGAATAGGAGGAGGACCATTCAATTCATTGATAACAGCTAATGAACGAATGGGAGCATTACGGCTGTAAGATGCGTCGTTCTATGCCGTACGTGGGTCATAATTGGTGCTAACCTAACTACTAACATAATCTTTCGGGTCATGCTCATAATCAAACGATTATATAAAAATGATAGGTCAAGTCCATGCAGAAAAAATTTGAAAACATCGATCTCCATGCCTCCTATTGATTTCTGCTGCTTCCTTTTTACTTTCTCATAGCGAAGTTACGCCAATAAGGAATCCCTATCCATACCACATCGATAGACAGCAATGGAGTCCAAGCTAGCTTCGCATTCTTGGTTGAATACCTTAGTCTCAAGGGATTTCACATACTCCATAGCCACCCTTCTAGTTCTTTCGGTCTCACCTAAAAGGTGTTCCCTTGTTTTCTTAGTATTCCTAGAGAAGGAGCTAAAGATATCCGCAGTAGAAATGAAGGGCGAAAAGCGAGTGCTCGATGCACCCAATTCTTTCTTATAATGATCCTCCGGCTTGTTAGGAACTGAGTTGATGATGTTTTGATGACAACAACCTTATATAGTTATTATACTTTACTTTATAAAATATATACTAACATTTTCATATAGATAGATATATATATGTATATAGGAAGTATATGCAGGTATTATCGAAGACTGGTCAGTATAAAGACTCAAGCATCAAGATGAAGATTAGAGATTCAAGATTCAAGATTCAAGACTCTAGAGAATCAAGATTTCAAGATCTCAAGATAAGTGTCTAGTATTTTGTTAAAACTTCATAATAGCACTATCATCTTTCTTTCAATTTTCTTTTGGGATGGAACCCAATTTCTATCGAAACCAGTGGCTTACAAACCCACGATAAGTAGCTTACAAACCTACGACAAGTGGCTTACAAACCCACGAAAATCAAAATCATTTAAACTACTTTGTACAAGTTCTCGAGTCCTATGGAGGAGCTCTGTAGGATGGTTCTTGCAATTTCAGTTTGAATACATTTTTCAAAATGTTTTTAAATCTGTTTTTCAAAATGTTTTAGCTTTCAAAATCATGTTTTCAAAAATATTTTCAAACTTTGTTTTAGCGTTGAATTATTCCTCCATTCTGATTTTAAAAACTTCTATTTTTAAAACATCAAAACTTATTCTGATTTTAAATATTACTTATATAATTGACGGTCTATATCAATTATATATATATATATATATATTTAAAATAATGTTTTATATTCATTCTCTATCTCAAAATATTGTTTAAACACTTTATTTTGCTTCAGATAAGTTTCAACTTGTTTTAAATTCAAATGCTTTTACAAAACAACGTCTCTACAATTTTGAACTGAGGGATGTCGACATATGGGGATACCCCATGTCGACATGGTGACAGTTGGATTCAAAATTCAAATTTCAAAAGAAGTGTCCATTTGTTCAAAAACCTTTCGCCAATGGTTATGACTGTTGTGCATCTATATAAAGGCTTCCAAAACGAATTTTTTTAAAATAACTACTTTCTTATTTTCTTCACTCTTTCTTCTCCACCATTTCATATCCATAAAACTTCATATTTTCAAGATCGTGCCATCATTCTGCCAAATTCTCAATAGGAAATCATTTAGATACTCTCTCTATTTGATTCTCCATCATTCTACTAAAGATCAAAGTGCTATTCAGAGTTATAGGATTAATTTGTATTCAAAAAGTCCATAGAGTCCATCCATTCAAAAGGATTGTTATTAGAAAGTATTAGGGTGATCTTGTGTCCCGTAAATCAAGAGAGTTTACCCTAGACTCGGAGATAGGAGGGTTCCTCAAGGCCTTAGAAATTGAGTGTTGTAATTTGGATATTGGCTTATAAAAATCTGTACAAGGATATTGCCTTGGTGCAGGGCTGGATGTAGGAGGATTCCGAACCAGTATAAAATCTGGTGTGTTCTTTCCTTTTACTTGCTTTACTTTACTATTTTCATTTGTTATATGTTCTGCGATCATTCTGTGTTAGAATTCTGTTTAGATTTGTGTTGAAAGTTTTAATTTAGTCATATAGTTCATATGTTCTTTAAAACACTATTCACCACCCCTCTAGTGTTATTTCTGCCTTAAGATCCTTAATCCGCATCCCCAACACGGCTCATTAAACTTGATTTCATTATAATTTTTCAAATCGTTCTTCAACTAAAAAACTTCATCCGGGTCAGCCTCGAAGAGGGACACTGGAGTAGCACCTAGTCTAGAAGAAATACCTACTTCCAAGTTGGCAGAGTGGGTGTCTTTTGCGCAAATTCACTTAGCAATCTCCTTGTCCAATTCTTTAACTTTTTATTTCAAGGCCTTTGTTTCATCATGGAGTATGATCCCGTATACATTTTCGGCATCTTTTAATAAACTTTCTAATTCTACAACTCTGGCTACAGTAGAATCGAGCTTCTACTTAAGAATGACCAACTTCAAATCTTGATCGAAAGAAGCCGACTGAAATCCAAACAATCCCGTACAATTCAAAATTAAGAAAAATCATGAACTTCATAAAAAAGAATGAAAATGATGAGTAATTCACCAAACATAGGGACAACTACAAAGATAGTATAAACATCATGAATTTATAAAATCATTTTCTACCCCAAGGTCCAACAATTAAACATAACAACAAGACACATATGAAACACTTGGTCAAGGCGGGGCTGAGCTATTGAAAAAGTCCTTTGTCGACCATAGAAATCCCCAGCCCAATAGTCTGTAGGTTGTTCGGTGGACACCTCAAAACCCACTATATTGATTAAAAAACACTAATCCAGTGTAGGGTATAAGTACTCTAAGACGTCTTTGGCGCACTACAAGAAAACCTTCCCTCTATTAATTTTAATTTTCTCTCACTTAAGTTTTTCAAAGTAGGAAGCAGTCTTACCTTGAGGATCACACAAGGAATCCTCGAGATCATGAATCTTCAATATAGCCTTCTCCCTTGTTTTTTCTAAGGCATCAATAACTCAACTGTGGTCCTATTAGTTTATCTCGAGAAACCACCAAAAAACCTATGGGTGTCGGTTCTTCGTCCCTCATCCCACGAATGGGGAGGCCCTCTTGACTCTACTACCCTCACCCGATCAGTCGTAGGAGAAGACCTTGAACCCATAGGAATAACAGCAACCATGCACAAATGAAGTACCACGACCGCCTTCCCGCATTCAATAGCTTCTTTCTCTCTAATTAGGTGAGCAATCTCTGCAGACATATCTTCAATAATATTTTTTTTTTTGCATTCTCATTCTCATAAACAATGCCGTAAAGTTTTGCACCATCTTTTGTAGACTCTTGCATTCCTTTCAACTTTGAGTAGCTACCCTCTCCCATGTGCGCAACTTAGTGTTAAATTCATGTTGGCATGTGAGCGCATCTGTAGCTTATTTAAGTTCCTTACGAACACATCCCAACTCATGTTCAAGACTTTCATTCTCAACTTTTAGGAAGCAAGCATCTGCCTTAATGGCAGAAGAAGGGTCCTCTACCTTAACCCTAAGTTCAGACACATTTGTGACATTCGGACCCTAGACGATAGGGAAAGGAGGAATTTTAGGTCCGTAGGCTTCATTAGGTTTAGGAAAAGGCCCATGGGAGCTAACCTAATTCGTAATTAAATAATTGACTCAAACACAAACGAAATACACCAAATAAAGATCTGATGTTAAACATCTAGTATTCACTACATTGATGCAAACAAACCCATGTGCTAAAGATATATAATAAATAGAACATGAAGATTTTGGTTCTTTTATAGGTTTTTAATCCTAAGCCTAAAACACTCTAAAAAAGATCAGGTGAAAAGAGCCACTTTCTAAGGTAAATTGCCAACAGCGTAGCACAAAGTCGTTGAAGGCTCCCTTTTCGTGAACTACTTGGTCAATCCTAAAAATTAATTCTTGGGTCTCATCCCTAAGTTTTGTAAAATACTCAACTAATTCTCTTTTTCGCTTGCGAATAGCCACAACACTAGAGCCAAGGCAGTCTAGAGTTTGAATTTTAAATTTGGTTTCGCTCTCCCTTAAATTTTTTGTAAACATGACTTCTTCAGATGACTTAAAAAAATAAAGTAATAGAAATGACATAATCACTCACAAAATAACAGCTAAATAAAATAGTAACAAAAAACAGAAAATAAGTTTTCATTACATATTAAAAAAGATCCTAGAATACGCATACAAAAAATTAGACATCTGTATGTGAGCTTGAAGTAACCTCGGCACCGGCTGTCCCCACAGTACCTTTAGACGTCAAGTCAACATGATCCCTCCTCTACTTCCTCATCCTTAATGGTTTGTACTGAATGGCCAAGAGCAGAATCTTGTCCAGCAAATTCTTTATCCCCCTTGTCCCAATAATATTGGTAGATCGAGTCAACCACAAACTGTTCACCCAAAAATCTAAGGTCGATTTCTACCTTAAACCGATGCTTGGCCTAGACATACATATTATAGACCACGTTTGAAGTGCTCATCCTAAGCTTTTCCTGCAAATTGGCCAGTTCTTTTTCTCACTTTGGCCGACTCTTTTCTCACCGTGGCTAGCTCCCCCTTTCACCTACAACTCACATTCTTTTGAGGTCATGACATTCGTCGCAAACTTGGCCTCCCACACGACCCCTCTTCGTGCACCCTGAAGTCTTCCTCGATCATGGCCTTTGCGGAAGCGAGGTTGGCTTTCCTGGCGTTAGATGGGCAAAGTCTGTTTCAGGTTTAACCACCTGATTAAGAGTGGCGGCCTGTTCACCTTTCCACTTTCGCATCTCTATTATTAAGGCAACATGCTAATATATGCGCGCGCACACACACACACATATATATAAATTGATTACAATTGGGTAAACTTGACTCGAATAAAATATTTAAAAAGGAGGGAAGATTGCCTACGTAATACCAGGACCTCTCAAGCTCAAACATTAGTTCGAAAGGGGAAAGCTTAGGAAGTGGAAGAGGAATGAGAGAGGACGGGGAAGACGAGCCAATGCGAGATAGCAAACCCGACACGATCTTTCCCATTCTCTCTATTAGATTGAATATGGCCCCTCGGGCAATGGATAACAGGCATTAGGGGCAGGATTACTCTACAAAGATGGGACATGAAGTGCCATTGAATTATAAGGGGAAGGAACTTCTAGTGGAGGAGGAGGGGGAGAAGTAGCCACCTTTTAAAGATCCCGGCAAGAGTCGTGGACCATAACATGTTCTCTTTTCGAGTAACCTTTTACGTTAGCTTTCTCGACCGACGAAGTGCAGCTGCAGTGGAAGCATCCATTGTAAAACATAAAAAGAATATTAAGATTAGGAGAAGCTCCCAATAGTGAACAGAATTATGAGAATAATAAGTCTAAAATCTATCGTCGGCAGGCTATATCCTTGGGATCGGTCGAAGTTAGGAAGGCTTAAAAATGGAACAAGAAAAATGGTGATGTGAACATAAGAATCCGAGCTTTTTCACCATTTGTCCAGTAAAGAATACTCCAATTTCACTCTTCCCGCCACTTATTTCTTGCATATGAACCCTACGCATCTTATACTTCTTAGTGTCTTTATCAGAAAAAATAAACTAGGTAGAATGCTAGCGGAAAGGAGAAGGGTAATCATTGGAGTTAGAAACAAAAAAAAAATACAAATCAGCCTATTTTGAGGTCTTTCTTGGATGATCGTCGGGACCGCCTTCTTGGACTGGCATAGAAAAATAGCATTACCCCGTTTAGGACTTTTATTAATGTCAAATAAAAACTGAAGCTCATCACAAGAAAGGATATAGCTGTTCTCAGCATAAAGAATAAAAGCGACAATCACTAGAGAATACGAAAGAGGAGCAAGCTGGACACGTACAAGATAGATGAAAGAAAGCCACTGACAAAGAATTGGATATGGACGAAGATAGAGACTACAACATATGTGTTCATGTGTAATGGGAGTAAACCCAACCGAGGAAGTGTTAATACGTTCATGGAATTCGGGAACTTTAGCTTCATAACCTAAAAATCGAAATTGATTTAAGATGCCATTGGCTTCTTCCAACCAAGTAATCTATGAAGACGGAAATAAGGGAGAAGATGAAGAAGTAGCAATTTCAGAATCTTAAAAAATCTAACGGAAAAAAAAGATTCTTACTTTAAATAAAAAAGGAAAACTCGAATTTAACGATGAAATCTATCTAACAAATAATGAAATTTTCATTTCTTTCCTCCTTTTCCTTTCTTGGGTAAAAATGTAAAAATGAGCAGTGGCAATACAAAGAAAGTATCTAAGTACCTTATTTGAATGATGGCCACACGATCGAAATGATCAAGGAAATAGCGAGACATCAATCAGTTAAGCTGCCAAAATAATGAATACAAAGGTTGATACAAATTTACCTTGAAAACCGAAAGGTTTGATTTAACCATAATTAAATTAGTGGCCCAATGAGGGAATGACGGGTGGACAAGAGAATTAAATGCAAAAGTAACTAATAAGACTTTTCACTAATGAAAAGAAAGGAGGGATTAGACGAAAGCGACAGGATGTGTAGATGGAAGGTGAATGATGACAAATCTACAGTGATCTGCGATCATCACAGACTT
This sequence comes from Allium cepa, assembly GCA_030765085.1. Taxonomy (NCBI): domain Eukaryota; kingdom Viridiplantae; phylum Streptophyta; class Magnoliopsida; order Asparagales; family Amaryllidaceae; genus Allium; species Allium cepa. Next base: position 20,807,609 of record CM060936.1, on the reverse strand, counting down.
GGTAGGCAAGTGTTACACCCGTATTTCTCAAAGTACGTTAAATATGGGTAATGAAATGTATGAGGCTAAGAGAACAGCTCTCACGGTAAAGGTTAAGACAAAAAGAGAAGGTATTGAAGTAATCTAATCGATCTTGCACGATAAGTCGGGAAGAGAAGCGAGCCGCGTAAGGTTGCGTTCAGCTATTTAATCGAAGCCTTATTACTAGCTCCAAGACTGACTACAAAATACGACAGCTAGCCTGTAGTAATGACACATAACTTAACTAAAAGAACTGCAAATAAAAAAGAAAGAAGTCACAACAGAATATAATACTACGCTCGTAAAGAAGGCCACGAAGATATCAGATCTGCACCCATCCTTTAGTTTCCATATAAAATTATGAAACTAACATCAAAATCTAACATAGTCATAAGAAGCAGGCAATGGTGTTCTACGTTTAGGAGCCACAGTAAATGGATGATTGAACTGTACTATCAACATCCCTAGAACTTATAATTTGTTAACACCTTCAAGAGCGGATTTATATCGCACATACTAAGGGCTACCTAAGCAGTACCGCACGGAGTCAGAAGCATCCCAAAAGGGGGTAAATAGGACATCTTAAACAACGCTCCAACGTAGATCCATACTTATGAGTAGATAGCAAAGGTATAAACCACCTTTATCAATCACTCAAACGTATTAGCAACAAGGACAACTCATGTCGCAGTCTGCTCAGATCATGTTCGTACGTGTATTGAACTAACTTTCAGGTTAAGGCAAGGCAGCATAACTTTATTTATCCCGACATAATATCACTCAAGCAAGTACAAACTAGATTAACAACAAAGGTATATGCATGCTTTAACAGCAAATCATGCACCCTGAAGCCCAAAGCAGCTCAGGACGATCACACCTAAGTATCAGGCAAGCACCGCAGCATCATGCAAGTATCGCACATCAATCGGTGCAGCCTCTCTCCAAATATGTTGGCAGTACGTCAACACCAACAGGTAACTCTTAATGTCCTCCTAAGGCAGTGTGCAATCCCTCCGCTTTTTCAAATTCGAAATATATGATCTGTTAAAGTTTGAGTTTCCGGCTCCAATTTCATATATTCCTACTTCAATTTTACGAGTTTTCGCCTTTATCTCAAACTACTCGCCAAAGACCATAATTCTATCGCCTAAATTATGGCTTCCCTCCAAAGGCATCTCAGCAATTCAGGTGCATGAAACAAACAATAATGCGGATGTAGGACACGTAGTATGATCCAAAAGCGAAAACACAATAGGGGAGGAAGGATGGTGGCAATCGACGTACACCCTTTACACAATAAATAGGAGATGATATAGAATATTGTTGGGGGCCTTTTCTTTTATGGGAATTGAGAAAATTGTATCTTTCTATCTTTTTCAAGCACTTGTATCAGGAGAAAATATATAAAAAAAGACTTGATATGTGGACGTATGATTCAAAGAAATCTGAACCACGTAAAAATTTCCATGTCTTCTTACTTTCATGCTTTATTATCTGTTTGTATTGCATTAGATTGTAACTCATTAAACTAATATGAATTGGATTTGACATTCTAACAAACTGCTGAAGTGGAACTACATAATCATGTAAGCATCCAACGACATGATTAGTAAGCAAAGTCGATCTTAATATTCAAATTTGTGAAAGAAAGTTAACAATTACTTTCCTAATCAATTGAGATGTTGTGAGACCAAAAATCTCACCGGCAATAACGATAATATAAAATAACCAAAATAAAATTCAATTAAAGGAATTTATACTAAAAAACATTCATCAAATCAAGTTAACAACAAGTGTGATTTAATGTAACCAGATTATTGTTGAAAATACAAGCAAACGGTCTAACGCAATCGTTAGCAGAGGATTGTTTAAGGTTTTCATTTTTTCCCCTTTGTGGTCAATGACTAAATTATGTTTATTGCCTTCTTTCTGAAGTATGAAAAATAAAATTCTAAGTTGTCTAACCATAAAACATCAAATGTTGTGTTTTGCCTGTACAAAGTATAACTTTTCCTATAAAAAATAAAGCCAAGTTCTCAAGCAACAAGTAAAGACTTATAATTTAATTATTACGTCCACCGTAAATTTCTAGTCAATTTGAATATTTCAGATTAAGAAATGTTCATGTTTTGACCTTTGTATTTTTCAGGCTGGGCAAAAGGAATCACAAAGTTCAAAGTAAATAACAATATTCTCTAGGAGCCAAAGACCTTTACAAAATCTCATAAGTCAATTCATAAAATTCAACCCCCTTTGTGGTTTCTTCTCCCTTGGCTTTGCTCAACCAACAACCACATCCATTTGCATATTTTGCCTACCACCAAACCACCTAACGTCTCACATTTCGGCACCTGTCCTCAATTGGACGGCTTTCTTCCTATTTAAATTTTCGCCTTAGTTCACCTCTCCAACTCAAAAGTCTCAACTCCCATCAAACAAAGAAAAATGCCTAATTGGAACAAGGGTCCATTCCTCGGCCGTGGCTCAACTGCCATCGTCTCCCTCGCTTCCGATCCTACCTCCGGCCAACTCTTCGCCGTTAAATCAACAAGCCTCTCAAACTCCGGATTCCTTCAATATGAAAAGAGCATTCATTCTTCAGTCTCCTCTCCTCATATAATCTCTTACTTAGGATGCGATTCAGACGATGACTTCTACAATCTCTTTCTCGAATACGCCTCTGGTGGGTCCATCTCCGACGTGGTCAGGAAACAAAAGCTTCAGGAATCCGAAATCAGATCCTTCGTGAAAGACATTTCGCTTGGATTGAGTCATCTTCACTCCATGCAAATCGCCCATTGCGACGTTAAATGTCAGAACATACTCATCTGTGCCGATGGAAGAGCAAAAATCGCAGATTTAGGTTGCGCCAAGTTTATAGACTGTGATAATCAAATTAGAGCAAAACTAAGGGGAACGCCGATGTTCATGGCGCCGGAGGTGGCCAGAGGAGAAGAGCAAGGGCTGGCGTCAGATGTGTGGGCACTCGGGTGCACAATCGTAGAAATGGCAACAGGCAGAGCTCCATGGTCGAATGTTTCGGATGCAGCCTCCCTTCTTTACCGGGTTGGATTCACAGATGATCTGCCTGAAATTCCTGAATGGATTTCGGATTCTGGTAAGGACTTTTTGAGAAAGTGTTTGGTGAAGGATGCTGGTAAGAGGTCCGGTGTTGACGAGTTGTTGGAGCATCCTTTCTTAACGGGTACGAGTACGGACGGGTACAACCGGGTTACACCAAAGAGTATACTGGACAATAGCATATGGGATTCGGTGTCAGAAAACGAAGCAGTTACGGATTTCGGATCCAACAGGATTCTAGAATTGATCGGGTTTGGTAATGAACCCGATTGGAGCTGGGATGACAACTGGCATACACTACGCAATGAATCATTATTTTCTGGTGTTACTGTTTCTAGTACTGCAGCTGCCGTTGGGGAAGAGTTGTCAGAATTTAGTTCTGAATCTTTTGATAGTGAATTGGGTGATTATAGTGATGCTAACATGGATGTATGTATTGAAGAAACTGTTAATGTTTCTGAAAATTGTACAATGAATGATGATGATGTAGAGTTGATTTTAAGTGCTAATAATATAATTGGTCTGATTGGAAATGATGATTTTTTTTATGTATGTGTTGATTATTATTTGTGGTTTTCAAATGTTACGTGTTGTTTATATTAGCAAGCTGTAAAAAAGTGGCAACTGATCAGACTGAAAGGCACAGCAAAGCAAGATTAAAAAAAAAAAAAAAATCCAATTTGCATTAGATATGGTAGCATGTATGTTTGGATAGTAAAAACATAAGTTAAGCTGGCTTATTATGTTTATTTTAAGGTAAGAGGAGCTCATTTACAGGCTGGTTTATCTCAGTGGAAATCGTATAGGCATATGTATATATCTATGTATGTATATTTATGTGTGGGTATATAATATATTACATGCTGAGGATGATCAATCAAAAGATTCAAAACAAGTAACACATGTCATAAATGAGAATGAAAACGTGCACAGTGCAGTTGCAGCCAATTCACCGACGGCTGAGTTAGGTGTTGCAATCTTTATAAATCAAAATTTTGACTTTGAGTAGTAGGCTAGCAGTAGTTGATGAAGGACCACGTGCTTTGAATTAGTTGACTTGTAGTAACACTTTAGTTGGATTGGATTTGGCAGCATATACGGTGATGTCTCTGCTCACGTACGTGTACACTTTGTTCCAATTACAATTCAAATTTTACAAAGAAGAAAGCACCTTCTATTCTTTGCCAAGTGTTTGCACATACCAAATTCGACCAAAATCAAGAAATTAGTTGGGTCTCTTCACCCATAATTATGGATAAAATTTTGTGATGTGTTCTAATAGTGGTTCAATCGAGTACACCTAATTATTATTTTCATAATCAATATGGCAATGTTGTTAAAATTAGTTCTAGAAAGAGAGACATTTAAGTTGACAAGGAACTAGGAGAATATCCTATTGAGCAAATGATATGTAGTCATTTGAACTGGCTTAAAGACAACGCATATACATTCCAAAAATTGGGGGCAATGCATTGCACTTGGCCATAACATATGCTGTAAAAGCATGCCTTAGATGGCAATATAGCTTTAAAGCAATGCTTATATGCTTTGAAATTAGTTATTTTGAGTAGGAACAACCAAAAAGTTGGTATCAGAAATTGATGTAATACAGCTATATCGTACAAGGCACCCCACATGACAAACTACTATGGTTGTGTATAACACTACACTTCTTCTTTTGTATAATAATATACCAACGTCTTTGGCTATCTTTCCACTTTGCAAGAATATCCAATTTTAAGATAGAGGAATAACACCCCATTCTCCAGATAATTCATAATCTATTATTCCGCCCTCGTTGTTGATGTTAGAATAATTGAATAAAACAAAATAAACAAAAAAAGTGGGAAGAAAGAATAAGAAGAAACAAACAACCATTATAAACTACACTTTTATTTATAACTGAATTTTTTTTAACATAGTGCATGCCCATTATTTACGTAAACCATAAAGGTCAATAAATGGTTAATCTACCGTAATACAATAAAACCCTAAATAATGAGAAATATCCTAAAATAATATAAAATATTTTGCAATGACCGCAAAATTTGCATAGCAATTAAAATAGTTAATTCAGTAATTAAACCGTTAATTAAATAACGAAGGGTAAAAACGAATTTTTTGCAAATCAAAGAATTAAGGTCCAAAACAATTACCATCATGTAAAAGAGATTTTTTGATCCAAACAAATAATAGATTTGTTACGTTCAGAGTTACAGAGAATAAGAGAGTTATTGCCGAAATAAGAGTTTTACAAAACGAGCCAGATTTCTTGCAAATTAACCAAACCAGCCTAACCCAGTCCACGACCCACTTATGTAAATTTCCGCTAGCCCTTAATTGCTAGAGTAGTTATCTTTTCAAACCATTAATTCATCTCCAAACTTTTCATCCCCATTTCTCTAACTTCCTCAAAGAAATTCAACTCTAGGCCAAAATTAAATGTCTAAAATCAAAGTCAAATAGTATTGTTTCAAACCAAGGCAAGCAAAATTTAGTTAAAAAGAAACCTCATTTTTAGAGACGTTTTAATTCCAGGACTGCGTGTCTACATCATATTTGGAGTTATTTGAATATTTTATTGCTTACACGAATGTTTAGATAAATAGGAGACTATCTCTAACGATATTATTATTTATATTTGTGTATATGCTTACTTACGTGGATTGATCTCAAAGATATCGGTCGATATATACCATAGATAAGGTATATGTAGTAATATGGTTAGACTATGATTAGATATTGCCTAAAAACCCAATTTACATGTTAGATCCAACTTACAAGTAATGCTGTGCAAATTGATATGTTATGATCTAAGATATGTATGCTTGAATATTTGCATTGTTGTTTGAATTATATTGTTGTATGTTGAAGTTGGACTTGATTCTTGTATTTGTGAGTTTTTGCTTAGGAAAGCTGGGTACGTAGGCAGGCGAATAGGCATTGAAGCGCCGATGAATGTTGGATCAAATTGTAGAAAAAGAGCAAAGTCAAACTTTTTTAAGTGTGTGTATCGATGTCGATCCATCATGTATCAATGTCAATCGATAAAAGTTAGCTAAATGATGAATAGAAGCCAAAAAATAAAGTTATGGATCAGTAGTGAAAATCTTCAAGTTAATCCTAGGGTCGGCTCAAGGAAATCCAAGAAAAATATTGATATCAATAAGGTAAGGTTATGGATGGATGGTGATGAGGCTCGAGGGAAACACACGGAAACTTTAGGGAAAACCGTGAAAAACTTGATACGGCTGTTGAAAATGGTTGAGGCTATGGATTGGTGGTAACAGCATGCAACTACAATCACATAACATTTTATTAAGAATTTCACTACACCGTAAATTGCGGCAGCATGTGGTGAGGTCGTCAACGGCCCGTCGATGTTTTTCGACGGCTAGCCATTATGTTAATTATCCATTAATTTATTTAATTCCCATGACCTTTTAAAAAATATTAAAAATACTAATTTAATTACTAAAGAATCAACAAGATATTTTAGCAAAACCATTCAACCTAACGACTATTCTGATCAATTAAATTTATATTTTCGATGATCTGTCTACGCATAATATGAATATTTAACGTTATTGAAAATCTAACTCTGATGACCAATATATGCGACTTTTAGTCGGTCCATTGAGCAACTTCGATAAAGATAATTATCTGTAATATTTTTACAGATTATTTTTTTAAAATCTTTTGGTTAATTAATTATAAATTTTTAACTGTATTTTAGCATGATAAAATTATATAAAATAAAATATTCGGTAGAAAATTAAATTTATTGGAACTTTTGCCAATCTATATATATTTGACTTAATTCTAGAAAATGATGAAAAAATAAACTACGATCATGTGTCGATCTTGAATTTCCAATTTATATTCGTTTGTCGATATTCGGACTATAATCGTTCGTTTGAAAGCCAAAGGCACCTTTGGAACGAGACCATTCGAACTGTGATGTTTGATAATGCGTTAATCCAATCTGTACGGTTGGATTCATAAAAGAATGGCCAGAAAAAAAATTAAGCTCAAAACATGTCATTTTGTTGAAAGTTGTATAACACTTATGTTAAATATTGGCGACATCATATGTAAATTTGTAGAGGTCGGAAGTAGCTTCGTAACGGAGGAAACGGTTCGCAAATCGGAGTTCGGAGGTGAAAGTTATAAGAGAAAAGGTGAAGAAGGAAAGTTGAGACAGAACCCTTTTTCAGACGTCTGACCCATTTTTCAGACGTCTGATTCGGGACAAAAGTGCTTCCAGAGCACTTTTTTAGACGTCTGACCAAATGGGAGACAACTGCTAAGGGTATTTGGGACAAGTCGAAGGAATTATATATGAAGAAGTCACTGACAAATCGTTTGATCTTATTGCTAACGTTCTTCACCTATAAGATGAAGGAATGTACTTCGCTGAAGGCGCACTTAAACATTTTTGATGATTTTCTAATGAAGATGAAGGCGGTAGATTTGAAAATTGAGGAAGAGCAAAAAGCAATGATATTGTTGTGTTCGTTGCCAGATCGCTATACAGGTTTCTCAAATAGTTTGATCTATAGCCGGTGAAAGTTACCGTGGATCGTGCTATATGGAATTATACAATACTAGTGCGGAAATAAACTAAAATACTAGAGCAATGTAAATAAGTAAAAATGAAACAAGCACACCAGGAATTTTTATACTGGTTCGAACTTCCCGTTCTACGTCCAGTCCCAGACTCCTTCTGGAATTTCACTAACAACAATCCTCACTTAACCCGGAGGAACAGGTTTACAACAACCCTTGAACAGCCGAACAAGGGACCTGAGCAGCAGAACAGGATTTCGCCTCAACAGCCGAAGAGGACTTCACTTGCCTGAACAGCAGAACAGGACTTCAACTTATACGGAAAGTATATGACACAGTGTGTTCTCAATAACACGAATTTGTCTCTTGATAGTACAATCTTCCTATAATCTTTCTCCTTTATGATATATGTATGAATGCGTGAAGATTAAGAAAGTAGAATTTGAATTTGAATGATATTTTTAGCACAAATGAGTTAGAATCAAGAATTTCAATAATAGAATAATAATCAATAGAAATTGGTGTATTTGAAACTTGATTCTAATGTGTTTATATTGGTAATAAATGGTTGTAATTGTTCGTGAAGAGTTATCATCAAAAGCTGTTGAATTAAAGGTCGCAACTCTTCATGAATGGAAATGCCTTTTCAAAAAATAGCCGTTGTAAATATTCAGACGTCTGAAATTTAAATTTCAGACTTCTGAATTTAAACGATATTTGAAACAGAAAGCAAATAGGCCATTTTTGGTCATTTTTAGACGTCTGAATATCTCATTTCAGACGTCTGAATATTGTAATATACAATATTCTATATTACAGATTCAGACGTCTGAAATGAGCTATTCAGACGTCTGAATGTAACATGAAAATTGAATTTCTTATTTTTGAAAAGATGATCATGCAATATATCATATAGGAGAGATTTTAACATACTATTATTACTAGACACAGACTCAGTACATACTTTGTTTGTCACCTTCGTCTTGTCTCTATCGTGATATCTCTTCTTGTATCTCCACATACATACTTTTGTACCGTGTATCTTCATTTTGAATGTATTTGATTATTTCTTTTTGATGCTCATGTTCCTGCAAATTAGCTTAGAGATTCTTTGACATAATTGTATAGTTGTTGTCATTAAAATCCAACAATTGAGGTTCTAACATTCTCCCCCTTTTTTATGATGACAACTATACAATTTTTAAAAAATATTCATTCTATATAAAAAATAATATTAATATGTCTAAAGCTCCCCCTAAGTATAACAACTCCCCCTAAGTATAATATCTCCCTCTATCAATATGCATATGAATTTCTCCCCCTTTGTCATTATCAAAAAGAATGAGGGAATATATAAAATTATATAAAATATCTTGTATATAACGAGATAAACTCATTATTAATTATGAAGGAAAAATAAAATAAATTTTACCATATTGACTGAAGTCCATATTTTATTGTAAGCACGTAATTCTATTAAACGTATGGAACATTCTTTAAAATTCCAAAATCTATCATTTTCCTTTTGTTTCTCTGAGTACCTGAAAAAAAAAATATTCGGTACCCACTTACTATGTTAGGGTCCGGGGGGTTAGGTCTTTGGAAAGCATACCCATTTGGGTGTGGTTGAACCTTTATAAATATAACTTTCATTACAAATTACATTCTTATAATAGTTTCTAATATAAAGTTGTTTATCATGATCAATCAAATTAGCTGGAATCCATATCTTAATACTATTCGTCATTAGCTTAGTACTTGAAGAATAATTTCTATCATTTCTAAACAAAGTACTATTATGACTATAACTGGTTTTAAAACTATCTTGATTACTAGCACTAGCACTAAAGTTAGTATACATGAATGCATATCTAGTACTATTTTTACTTTTAGCTTGTTTATAGCCTAAACCGCTTTTATCACTGTGAGCTTTTGAATTCTTAACATAACCTAATCCCTTCTTATTTGAAGCAGGTTGAGAATTTGCAATAATCCTGGATAAATTTTCTCTCCCTTTATTAAAATTGGAAATATTTTTAGTGATGTCATAAAGCTTAGTTTTGAGACTAGTGTTATCTAACTCAACAATTTTAATTTTTGTTTTTAACTCATGATTTTCAGAAGCTAGAGCATTATTCTTTTCTTTTTGAGCTTCTATTTCTTGACTTAATAGAGCGAGTTGAGAATTTTCTGAATCTTGAATTTTCTCAAGTTCTTCTTCTAATATTCTCTTCTCGTCTTTAAGCATATCTCTTTCAAATTCTGCTTTCTTCTGATTTTCCAGAGCTTCCTTATATTTTCTTTTGAGACTTTTTAAAGTGTCTAGAAGTTCTGAATTTATTTCTATCATATCATCAAAAGTTAGATCACTAACCTCATTATCTTTTACCATGAAGCATTTGTTTGTTTGCTCCTTTGAGTTTTCTTTATTGCTCTTCCTCTTTGCAACCATTTATTCTAGGATGTTGTTACGATCTCTAGAATCCCAGGCTCTGATACCAAATGATAGTTACAGTGGATCGAGCTATATGGAATAATACTATACTAGTGCGGAAATAAACTAAAATACTAAAGCAATGTAAATAAGTAAAAATCAAACAAGCACACCAGGAATTTTTATACTGGTTCGAACTTCCCGTTCTACGTCCAGTCTCAGACTCCTTCTGGAATTTCACTAACAACAATCCTCACTTAACCCGGAGGAACAGGTTTACAACAACCCTTGAATAGCCGAACAAGAGACCTGAGCAGCAGAACATGATTTCGCCTCAACAGCCGAAGAGGACTTCACTTGCCTGAACAGCAGAACAGGACTTCAACTTATACGGAAAGTATATGACATAGTGTGTTCTCAATAACACGAATTTGTCTCTTGATAGTACAATCTTCCTATAATCTTTCTCCTTTATGATATATGTATGAATGCGTGAAGATTAAGAAAGTAGAATTTGAATTTGAATGATATTTTTAGCACAAATGAGTTAGAATCAAGAATTTCAATAATAGAATAATAATCAATAGAAATTGGTGTATTTGAAACTTGATTCTAATGTGTTTATATAGGTAATAAATGGTTGTAATTGTTCGTGAAGAGTTATCATCAAAAGCTGTTGAATTAAAGGTCGCAACTCTTCATGAATGGAAATGCCTTTTCAAAAAATAGCCGTTGTAAATATTCAGACGTCTGAAATTTAAATTTCAGACTTCTGAATTTAAACGGTATTTGAAACAGAAAGCAAATAGGCCATTTTTGGTCATTTTCAGACGTCTGAATATCTCATTTCAGACGTCTGAATATTGTAATATACAATATTCTATATTACAGATTCAAACGTCTGAAATGAGCTATTCAGACGTCTGAATGTAACATGAAAATTGAATTTCTTATTTTTGAAAAGATGATCATGCAATATATCATATAGGAGAGATTTTAACATACTATTATTACTAGACACAGACTCAATACATACTTTGTTTGTCACCTTCGTCTTGTCTCTATCGTGATATCTCTTCTTGTATCTCCACATACATACTTTTGTACTGTGTATCTTCATTTTGAATGTATTTGATTATTTCTTTTTGATGCTCATGTTCCTGCAAATTAGCTTAGAGATTCTTTGACATAATTGTATAGTTGTTGTCATTAAAATCCAACAATTGAGGTTCTAACAGCCGGGATACATTGACACTTGATGATGTCAAGACGGGTCTTCGTAGCGAGAAGTTGCGGGATCAAATGAAGGAGTTGGGTGATGGTAGTAGTGGTGCTAATAATGGTCATGGTTTATTTGTGGAGAAGGAGAGGTATGTGAAGAAGGAAAACCGGGGGCGTTCTAAATCAAGGAACCCCGGTTGGAGAGGAAAGTCGAAGGACAGAAAAGGCAAGTGCTATATTTGTAGGAAGCCCGGTTATTGGAAGAATGAGTGTCCGGACAAGGAGAAGGCAAAGAAGAAAGTAGCATCTTCATCAGTAGTGGTGGAGAGTGGAATTGGTGAGGGAGATGTAGATGTTTTGTCGGCGGTAGCATAGGATGTTTCGAGTAGCGAATGGGTGCTCGATTCTAGGGCGTCTTATCATATGACGCCAAATAGAAATTGTTTTTCTTCTTACATCGACAAAGAAGGAAATTCAATTGTTATGGGAAATGGTGCTATTTGTAAGTCGAAAGGCATTGGTTCCGTGCAAATTCGAATGTTTGACGGAGTGGTTCGTACTCTCACTGATGTGCGCTATGTTCGGGGACTTAGGAAGTCTCTTATCTCTTTGGGGCAGCTGGATTCTTTAGGTTCTAAGATTACTATAGAGAGTGATAGCTTGCGGGTTTCGAAGGGGCGCTTGTGGTGATGAAGGGTATAAGGACTCATGGCATTTATTTGCTTCAAGGAGTGACTGTAGAAGGTGAAACTTGTATAGGAGTTTATAGTTCTCGTGGCTTGGATGCGACTAGGCTGTGGCATTTGAGGTTGGATCATGTCTCAGAGAGGAGTTTAGATGTTCTTCGGAAGAGAGAGATGATCGATGGAGAAAGTTTCAACAAGTTAGAGTTTTGCAAAGAATGCATCATGGGAAAGCAAACTAAAGTTTCATTTGGTGAGGGAAAGCATGATTCGAGAAGGGCTCTTGAGTATGTTCTCACGGATCTTTGGGGACCGACACCTGTAACTTCTTTAGGTGGAGCTCGCTATTATATTTCTTTTATATATGACTTTTCTCGGAAATTTCGGGTGTATGTGATGAAGGCCAAGTCGGAGGCATTTGCAAAGTTTAAAGCGTGGAAGGCTCTTGTTGAAAATGAGAGTGGGAAGTCATTGAAAGTCCTTAGGTCTGACAATGGAGGAGAGTATGTTTCCGGAGAATTTCTAGAGTATTGCAAGCATCATGGTATTCGGAGGCATTTTACCACACCGGAAGATTCACAGTCGAATGGTGTTGCGGAGAGGATGAATCGTACTCTACTTGAGAAAGCTCGATGCTTGAGATTGGCATCGGGTTTGGCAAAAGGATTTTGGGCTGAAGCTTTGTCAACCGCAGTGCATTTTATTAATCGAATTCCGTGCTCAGCTATTGGTAACAAAATTCCGAAGGAAGTGTGGAAGGGAAAGAGCATTGACTTGAGTTATCTTCGTGTGTTTGGCAGTCCGGTTTATGTGCATGATCCGGGAAATGATAAGCTTGAAGCAAGAGCTTTCAAGGGGATTTTGCTTGGCTATACAGACGGTATAAAAGGCTATCGGATTTGGAATCCAGAAACGAAGAAGGTGGTGAATTCTCGTCATGTTACTTTTGATGAGTCGGCGATGTTTAAGGAGAATGTGTGCTCATCGGATGTTCCGGATTTGGTTCATGATGAATCAAAGGAGAAGGAAATTATTTTCACATTTTGTCCAAGGAATAGAGAGAGTAGAGTAGTAGGAGATGCTTGTGAGGAAGTAGCGGTCGATGTTACATCACATAGTCCACACGGTGCCTCTAGTAGTGTTGGTGATGTGCATGATTCTAAAGAAGATTCGGTTCAAGGTGGAGCCAAGGGAGTTTAGGTGATGGTATTGCTACTCGGGTTGGTCGTCGTACTATAAGGCCACCCGAAAGATATGGTGATTGGAACTATCTTAGCTTTTGTGATAATTTGGACTATGCTCTTCATGTAGTCCAAGATGAGCCGATGGACCTTGATGACGTCATGAAATCGAGTGATAGCTCGAAATGGATTTGTGCCATGGAGGAAGAGATGCAATCATTGTTGAAGAATCAAACTTGGGATTTGGTTTCACTTCCTAAAGGAAACTGTGCTATTGGGTGTAGATGGATATACAAGGTGAAGGACGATGGAAGATACAAAGCTAGTCTAGTGGCTAATGGGTTTGCACAAAGGAAGGGAAAGGAGTGTGATGAGATATTCGCACCGGTTGTGCGCCACACTTCTATCCGGATATTACTCGCTATTGTTGCAATTCACGACTTGGTGTTGGAGCAACTTGATGTGAAGACCGCCTTCTTGCATGGGGACTTGGATGAAGACATCTACATGGAGAAATCAGAGGGTTTTGTTGTAGATGGTATGTCAAATTTGGTTTGCAAGTTGAAGAAATCATTATATGGTTTAAAGCAATCACCTAGACAATGGTACAAGAGTTTTGATCATTTCATGCTTGAAAATGGTTTTGAGAGAAGCATCAAAGATGCTTGTGTTTATTTCAAGAAGTTGAAAAATGATTGTTGGGTGCATTTACTCTTGTATGTGGACGACATGCTCATTGCTTTGAAGGATAAGAATGAAATCAACAAGCTGAAACTAAGTTTGAAATCGGAGTTCGAAATGAAGGATCTTGGAGAAGCAAGAAGGATACTGGGCATGGAAATTGTAAGGGATCGAAAGCGTTTTGAGTTGAAACTAACTCAAAAGGAGTACATAGAGAAAGTGCTTTGTCGGTTTAGCATGAAGAATGCAAAGGCGTCAAATACACATTTACCTTTGCATACGAAGCTTTCGAGTAAAAGATCACCTATCTTGGAGGAAGACAAGACTTATATGGCAAAGGTGACATATGCTAGTGCGGTTGGAAGTCTAATGTATGCTATGGTGCGTACAAGACCCGATATTGCAAATGCCGTCGGGATGGTTAGTCGATACATGGCTAATCCGGGGAAATCGCATCGGGAAGCTGTGAAGTTTATATTGAGATACCTTAGAGGCACATCATCTCATGGTCTTGTTTTTGTCGATAGTAAGGCGGTAGATTGCAAGTTAGTTGGTTATTATGATTCGGACTACGCCGGTGATAGGGATCGAAGAAAATCAACTTTCGGATATGACTTCACACTTGGGGGTACAGCCATAAGTTGGAGATCTAGATTGCAGACCGTAGTTGCTTTATCCACTACGGAAGCGGAGTTAATAGCCGCAAAGGAGGCACTCTATTTGAAGCGATTATTGTGTGACTTGGGATTCGGGCATGATAGTATTGATGTTCGATGTGATAGCCAGAGTGCTATTCGCTTGGCAGAGAATTTGACATTTAGCTCACGGACTAAGCATATTGAGGTGAGAGAGTCATTTCTAATAGCCATGGATGAAGATAAGCAAGTATATCTTCGGAAAGTGCACACAAAGGACAACGTGGCAGATATGTTCACTAAGGTATTGCCGGTTGGAAAGTTAGAGCATTGCTCGAACTTGATTCGCTTGGAGAAGTGCTAGGTGCCACGGGGTGGCACGGTTAAGGGAGGAGCTTGGTGGTAGATGAGGAAGAGTATCGGTGAGAGATTGAGATTCTATCTTCTTGATAAGTGCTAGTCTTTGATGAGATAGTTTAGCATTTGGATGTTTTCAACATTTCATTAGCGGGCGGGGGCTTTGCCTGTGCTCGTTGGTGGAGTGCAATGGGCGATGGTTTTGTCGAAGCTCATTGGGAAAGCATTCATGTTCGGTTGAAGGTAGAAGAGGTGATAGTTGGCGCTATCGGTTGTCATTGATGGTATGGTACCATTGAAATTGAAGATGGATATAGTGTCGAGGTGGAGTGTCAAATATTGGCGACGGTATATGTAAATTTGTAGAGATCGGAAGCAGCTTCGTAACGGAGGAAACGGTTCGTAAATCGGAGTTCGGAGGTGGAAGTTATAAGAGAAAAGGTGGAAAAGGCAAAGTTGGGACAGAACCCTTTTTCAGACGTCTGACCCATTTTTCAGACGTCTGATTTGGGACAAAAGTGCTTTCAGAGTACTTTTTTCAGACGTCTGACCAAATGGGTCAGACATCTGAACTGAAGCAAATGTGCTCCAGAAGGTTAGACCAGACGTCTGACCTTCTGGTCAGACGTCTGAAACGACTTTCTCCTGTTTTCTCTCACACGGACTTGGTGAAAATTTTGTGATATCCGCAGGGGCAATTTCGGAACATTACTTAGGGTTTCTATTCTTCTATATAAGCTAGTCTCAGGTTTCAGATCCATAAGCGTGCAAGCAACTGCAAGAGATCAGCCAGCCTCCACCAAACTAGGGTTTATCAAAACCTAATTTTCTTCAATTCTTTTCTCCACAAATTCTATTCTAATTAGAATTTGATCATTGTATTAAATCTCTTGTACTCTTCTCATTAGTATTAATAAAAGCTCTGTCTTAAAGTGGATGTACACTAACACAACGTTAGTAGAACCACTATAAATCGGTGTGAGATTTATTTTTCATTATTGTTTTGATTTCTATATTGCTTGTTTGGGATTGTGATTGCTTTCGGATCGATTGAGATTGAAATTGAGTTGTTGATTGGTTGTTTTTACCCTATTTACCACGATTCCATCTTTCGCTTTGCTTGTGGGGTTTCGATTTGAGTGGTCTCGTGTTGGAATCTCACACCAACAACTTATAAGTAGTTATATATGCAGGAAAAATGCACAGTTGAGAGATTAGATATCAGAGTTGAATGATTGGCAGAAGAATGAAGGATTGTGGATGCTAGTAGATAAGAGAATTGCGACATATATGGCAATGCATGAGACATTTCCTTCGCATGGTCGTGAAACGATGGAAATGATGATGAGTAGGTATGGTTGTGTTTTTCGATGGATGTTTGATTATTTTGGTCTGTACATATTTGACATATATTAATGGGTTTGATACTAGTTTGGTGGTTATGTTTGTTTATTACTTTATTTTATAGGAGGTGGGCTAGTTAACTCTTATATTAATCTTTGAGATGCATTAGTAGTACGAAAATTTAATTATCAATAATGACGCCGTAAATTGGGGTCATCGGTCTTTGTAGTTAGGAACGATTGACTAACAATTACATTGCATTGGCCCTACTTCGAAGGTGAGGTAGTAAATGGTCGTTGGGTTTGCTTCCTCCCTATCCAAGAAGTATTTAGTGGTCAGGATTTTTGGGTGGTATATGTTTATATGTGTGTGTGCGCGTAGTTCTATCTCGCAGGATGTTTGGCATATCGTACTCACATATAGGATTTAACGGATTTGCCGTAAATAATAGACATAACACTTAAATCTTTCATAGTCGGTGCTAATAAGGCAACTAGATAACCAAAGAATATATTTAATTCCAAGGTAGTAGTCTTAGTCACTTGAAATGTTCTATTATATTTTTCTTTTCCGCTGTGAGTCTATATTGATCGCTCTATGATATGCTTATTTTCTGACAGGTTACTAAAACCAACAATCTATGCCCTAATGGACTTTGGTTAGATTTCAGGCCTATTAAGGTATGGGTAGTTACATATTACATCTTGATCATTAGAGGTTACAATGTGAAAGTATCTTCTCTCATTTCCGTGGAAGATGGAAAGTATTTACCTCCTCATATTGAATATATGCAACATTATGTTATTATGAAATAAACTGAGGACCATTAGACATGAAAATCACAAAAAACGTGAATTCTCATTCAAAGCAGCTTGGAAATAGGTTAGAGAAACAGCGAACTTCCATGGTGTAAATATGTCTGAAATACAGGGTGTTCACATCATTTTGTACACTACTTGCTAAATTGAACAAGTAATAAACAAAAGAAAGGGTAGCAAGATGGAACAACTCCATCGACAAAATACGTTCCTTATGTAAACAAGATTGGGAAACTAGCACACATTTATTTTTCAAGTGTTCATACTGAAACATAGAAACAAAGTTACAACTACCAAGAACTACAGGCAATGACATATACATAATATTTGAAGAAATTTTCACCGGGTCCAATAGGAACAGATCAACCGACAAGTTAATAGACATTGTGATTACAACATAAATATGGCATGTATGGCTAGAATGCAACATGAGTTATTTCAAAACATTGAATCACCGGAATTCATCAAAATGGAACAGATCATGGCAGACTGTAAACAACCTCAAAAAAATCCAAACATCAAAGTTGAAGGAATTATGGGAGTCAAACTTATCTTTGGGGAGTTTGGACACGAACCCTCTAACCAATTCCGAAGAGGCAGCGCAAACAGAGAAGTTTATAGGCTCCAATCGGAACTGAACTAGCAGTCCAGACTACGACGAGATGAACGAACTGGATACGGTCTATGGCAAGCTCAACTCGACACTACTGAGCACAATCTGGCCATCAAATATTAAGTCTATTAAGATTTGGAGGACTTAAATAGATAGATCAAATTAGTGTATTTATTTCGGGTATAATTTCCAAAAGCAAGGCGGAAGAGAAATCATAACACCACTTAACACGTGGCAATCCTGCTTTTTCCCCTTATTTAGATTTTTCACAGTTAAGCCTTCTTCATGTTTGATTTCATTCTGGCATTTCATTGGAAGTAGTTTTATCTGTTTTACGTGGGAAGTGCTTTTATCTGTTCTTTGTAGCACTTGGCTTCTAGGATCGTATAATGCCTTTTGAATGCATATGTTTATCGATACTTCTACCATAGTTTGTTTCTTAGATGGCCTAACATTTGTACTCTTGTTATTTCTATCCAGCAAATAAAGCATCCATTATTCAAACAAAAACTAACAATATATTCAATTTTTATACTATACAGAATTCTTGTTATAATTGGTGGTTTTCAATTACATAATGATGGTTACAGTTAGCATTATCCATCGGTGCAAAAAAAAACTCATTGTCCTTTAGCCTAGAAGAACTGTTTATCCTTTGATCTAAACAATTTTCAAAGTTTGTCATTGTCCATATTTTTCTCATATATATTATATATAAAAAAATTAAAAAAAATTCATATTTCAAATAAATATTAAAATGAAGTTCGTTTACTTAATCAAATTATTCTAATATTATACATTTATACGTGTATGTGCGTGTCCATATATATATATATACATATATATATATATACACACACACATTCGAAAACAAATTTTTTTTTTGATTTGGTTATAAACATTTATGTTTTATAATAATATGTATAATATATTTATGTGTATCAAATATAAGTTTGAATTTTAAATTAACGTCTATCTAGTACCTTAACTTGATTTAAAATAATAAGTATATTAATGTATATATTTTACACCGAAAGTATTGTTTTGACATATCATATAATGTATATGTACATGAAAATGTTCCATTTTTACTTAATGCTAAAAGTGTAATATGATTAAATGATACAAATTTATTAATACAATACACTGATCTAACCGGTCAATAACATGTCGTACTACAAAATATTTCCTTTTTGTAGACCTTCTCATTGCTTCACCCAGCTAGGCTTACATGTTAAATTTAGGTGATTCAAATATTTGCCAATAAAGAAAAGAATTTAGCTAATTGATCTTATCAATCAATTATGTTATATATGGGAAGAAAAGGAGGAAAATTATGTATGATTTCTTTTGAAGAAAGAAAATTAATTAATTAGCCAATTAAATAATTAATTGGCCAACTAAAAATTTTTAATCTTCAAGTAATCCTTCATTCTCAAGCCTATTTAAATGAAAGAAGTTCATCTTCATATGTGTGCGTGAGAGAGCATTCACCATTATCCTCTTCTTCAGTAAACTCCAATTTCTATAGTCAAATCAAATTAGGGGTTTCGAGAGCAAAGAAATCTTTGGAGAAATTAATTATTCGATTTGTAATTATAAGTTAGTCTCTCCACTCTGTTATGTATAATTTTGTGATCTCTCTTTTGTACTCTTTTTCTTCAATAACATGAAGAATAGCTGTTGGATCTGTGGACGTAGGCAATATAACCAAACCACGTTAAATCTTTGTGTTGTCTACTCTTTTATTTTTCTTTGTTTGGTGATTATTGTTCGTTGAACTTGCATTGATAATTAGTCAACGAGCTAGACTCTTTTAGCAACTTTTGCGCCTTAGTATTCCGCTGTAGTTTTTAAGTTAGTGAAATTAATTAAATTTTTGCACAGTAGATTGGTATCAGAGCTAGCTGTCTTGTTCTAGATTAGCTATCAATGACAAATTCTTTTAGTAATGGTATGAAAAATTATGGTGTCACCAAATTTGTTAGAACATGATTTTTTGGGACACGGAAGGTGAAGATTTATGACGGTGTTCGTCGACAACATTTTCATTCATTTAGTGGAAGAGAAAATCCATAAAAACCTTGAAGGTAGAAGAGATATGCATAGGTCCCACTTCATGGGTCGTACAAGGGATGCTTGCTAATATTGTAAGAAGAGTAGGCATTTCATACGAGATTGCCCAGCTCTTAGAAAAAAAGGGAGAATAAGGAGATAACTTCAGTTTCGATAGAATTTAGATCGGATGCAGATAGGAGCGATAGTAATACATCATTATTTTTGACCAGTATTTCTCTTTTAAAGTGTACAAATTGAATGATTGATTCTAGAGACATTTGTCATATGACGCAAGATAAGAGCTGTTTTGTCAGTTACAAGTAGATTGATGGCGGAGCAGTTCATATATGGAATGACACATCCAGTCATGTTGTGAGCGTTAGAAATGTGAGGTTTAGGATGCATGATGATGTTTTAGGACTATCATGAGTGTTAGACATATTTCGATGCTGCTTAGAATTTTGTTGCCAGTTGAAGCTTTAAGTAGACTTGGTATGACGATAATAGTAGATGGCCGGGGAGAATTTGATAGTAGCGATTGGTAGTGATAAAAGAGGTGCGAGTTGATGATATATATGTGCTTCATGGAGAGACAGTCTTATGAGAGTCAGCAGTTTCTACTGATTCTAGTGTTCCAAATTCTACTCAGTTATGGCATCTTCGATTAGTTTATGTTGATAAGGAGAGTCTTGAAGTATTAATGAAGCGAGGGTTGGTTGATGGTGTTTGTCAGTCGAAACTTAGCTCTTATGGAGATTGTTTTTTGGAAAGAAGAAGCGTGTCACATTTGATGTTTGGAGACCTAGAGCTATAGAGTTTCTAGAGTATGTTCATTCTTATGTGTGGGGATCCATCTAGTTCCAACTTTTGGTGGAGGCAGTTACTTCGTCTTATTCGGGGATGATTTCTCACGTAAATTCTGGGTCTATTTCTTAAAGGCCAAAGACGAAATAAGTGTAGTGGCCCGGGATTTTCGACCCTCGAAAATCGAGTGTCGGAATTACCGAATCATTAGGGGTGAAGAATAAAAAGGTAGAGTTTTTCAACTAAAATGCCTCGCCTTGTCACCAACGACCCCCATCTGCCACTAGAGTTTGCCCACGGCATCGCCATCACTTCCTGGACCTAATTCCCCTGGTGCGCATGCCTCTACCTTCCTCCTCTCTTCGCCATTTCCTCGAACCCGCAACCAAAGGACAACCCTACCTTAAACCCTAAAGCCACCTCGTCTAACCAACTCGCACTACTAAAAATCCTCGCGCCATTTTTCGCACGTGTGCCACCACCCACACCACCTCCACACCAATTGTCATGTCAAGAAATCAAGCCCATCGCTAGAATTTGACATTTTCTCCAAATCTGATCATCTCAACATTGCAACCTCCACACAACACTAGAAATTCCCAAACATATCTTAAAAATCGTATTTTCCAACCATGAATCCATTTATATGATCCATCCTGTCAATCATGATGATTGAATCTTTGCCATAACTCAACCACTAACTGATATATATAGTTTTCTTCCTCTCTGGTTGATGAAACTTAATGGAATAAATTTTAAAATAACCTATACTCAAAATCAAGCAACTTTCCTTTTGGAATCAAGTTTTAAAACTAAGTGGTTGTTTAGCTATTGATTTTTGAAGTTATTAGATCTACTGTTTCATCAAAAGAAGCATGCACAGAAAAGAGGAAAGAATAAGTATGGGTTTCTTTGAGTTATAGGGTGAACTAAACATGTTGAGCGCACACATTCATTCACATATTACATATCAAACATAGTAACGCTTTTCGTAGATCACTTATTTATTCATATCCACACACACACACACACACACACACATATATATACATATACATACATACATATATATAAAGTAACATCCTGTAACAAATATAAAGTTGTTTTACTCACGGTTTAAAGAATAATGAACACTGCTGCTTTAAGTCTTCAAGCTCTGAATAACTCAGACTTTTTAATGTTAATGGCAAATCTTTTATCTTGTTTTTTTGTAAGAAAAAGTGAACAAGCTCAGCTATGTATATATAGAGAGGATGAAGTGAAACAGTGAAGTATAGGGTTGCTAAGCACACATATTGGGTGGCTGAGAGGCATGTACAGGTTTCGCATTTCCATATTTATTTTTGTTTTGCTTTTTTCGTTTTTTTATTTCTTTTGGGGGCTGATTTGATTTCGTTAGGGGCAGATTTGACTTTATAAGTTGATTTGATTTTATAGGTTGATTTGATTTTCTATTTGGGCTTGATTTGAAATTGTCATCATGAAGCTTGTATATATACATATGGATATTTTGTCATAAATAAATAGTGAAGCTTACAAACATACTTATATATATATATATATATCATATTCAAAAATTGGCTTTTGAAAAAAATTATTACTTCCAAAATTTATATGTTCAAATATCTCCAACATCAAAAAATTTAATTATTTGAGCTATAAAAATCAATATTTTAATGTTTAAAACCAATTAATTATCATAATAATAAATGCTAAATCCGAGTCGTTACAAAAATTTGCCCAGTTCTGTAATGGAATATCTTGATAGATAAACAGTAGAGGAAGCATTTGAAGATTCTCAAAGTTGGGAATAGTAATTAATTTATGTCATAAGAATTCACCAACTATTGTGCATCTGAGCTTGTAGTTAGAGATTTTTCTATTTTTGTTGAATCACATTGTTATAGAAAGGCGGACAACATGTGTTAGGTATTATGGGAAAGAGCAATGAGCTTGTGAACGACCGTTGGTCTAGAAGAGGATTGAGCAGAAGCGATATCTGTGGCAGTATTTCTCATTAACCATACACCTTTTATTGTCGTAGATATGGAGATCCAAAAAGAGATATGAAAAAGTGAGCATGTTGATTATTCATTCCTTAAAGTTTTGGTTGTTCAGCTTATTTAGAAGATGAGAGATATGATATGTTGAAGCTTAGGGAAAGCAAGCATATTTTGTTAGGCTATAGAGAAGGAGTTAGATGTAAAGGTTATGGCGTAAAGGAGAATTGTGACTAGTAGGCATGCAATATTTGATGAGAGATCTTTGTTGAAGGTGGAACCTCTATCAAATGATGACATTGGGAGGACAGAAAATTGCTAAACACATTTAGAGTCATCGGATTATTTCCATATTCGGAGAGATATTAGTATTTCCGATGACGTGTTTGATGAGAAGATTACAGATGTTCAGACTCTACATGGAGCCAACTTGCTGGAAAGGCCTTCTGGTTCTGTTGGCCCTATTTGTAAGCATATTTGTAGCGATGTTTTTTCAACTTATGCTTTGAATGTTGCAGAGCTTATTGTTGAGTCTGCTGGTGTTTACTTAGAATAGTTTAGCTAAATTCTCGTGGAGAAGATTGGAGTAGATGACATTGAGTATGACCTCACTCAATTTGGAATGGAGAAGGTAAAGCCACTGTGAAATCTCCATTTGTCTCTCAAAGCTTAGTATCTACATATTCATCTCCAACATCATATTTATGGAAGAATTTAGGTATTTCTCGTATGCATTTTGTTTGTTGACGTGCATACTATCTTTCTTATGCTTGGAAAAGATTTTGAAATTCTGTTTTGGCAACAATGTCCAAACTTGTTCATCTTGAGTTCGATGCCATGTGGCGTAGAACTAACAATTTGTTAAGATGTGGTGATGAGGAGAGATTGTTATATTTGAATCAATGTAGAATATTAAATTTAGGCGATTCAAAATTTTTCCAAAGAAGAAATAATTTAGCTAATTGAACTTATAAATCAATTAGATTATGGGTAGAAAGAAAAAAGAGGAAAGTTATGTGTGATTGTTCTTAAAGAAAGGAAACTAAATAATTAGTTAATCAATTAATTAGTCAAAAGATTTGTTATATGGAGATAGAAAAGTTTATGCATGGAGATTCAATCAATTGATATAAATTATGGAAATTAAGATCATCATTATCCATTTGCGTAGAAGTCAAATCATGAATATTAGGAAAGGTTTCAAGACAATTAGGCAATTAATTTTCATAATCTCCAAGTAATCCTTCATTTTCAAGCTTGTTTAAATGAAGGAAGTTCATCTTCTTATGTTATATGAGAGAGCATGCACCATTATCCTCTTCTTCAATAAACCCTAATTTTTATAGTCAAATCAAATTAGGGGTTGAGCGCAAACAAATCTTTGGAGAAATTGATTGTTGGGGTGTCTCGCATTGTGCGTGTGTAATGGGCACATATTGAAAAAAGAATATCCCAAATGAAAAATAATGAAGGTGAAGTGGTATATATATGAGTTTGGTTGCATGTAGAAAAAAGGATTTCTTTTGTAAAAGGTGTTGGCCAAACTCATATGTTGCCCCACGTAGGAATGTGCGAACATGATTTCAACATAATATTAGAGTCGATGGTAACGCATGGGACAATGGACAATGCGCAAGAGATTTGTAAATCATGGTGGTTAGTGGTGTAGTCTTAAGTAGTCAGATTTAAGATGGAGCTTGACCATGGTACGTAGGATCTGGTAGAATGACAAGAAAGCAGAGTCTCGATATGGTGTAGCCATCGTGTTGGTGCAATGGAAGACACATGGATGGACGTGAGTCAAGGTGGAATTCTGTTGGGATGTCTCGTGTTGTGTGTGGGTAATGGATACATATTGGAAAAAGAATAGTCCTACATCGTGAAATATAATGGAGGTGTAGTCGTGTGTGTATATATATATATATATATATATATGATTTTTTTGCATGTAACAACAAGGGATTTATTTAGTTAAAAGATGTTGACCAAACTCATATGTTGCCCTACATAGGGATGTGCAGATCGGATTTTAACATGGTATCAGAACCGATGGTAACGTTTGGTATAATGGAATGCGCAAGAAATCTGCAAATCATGGTGGCTACCCGTGCAGGTTTAAGTAGTGAGGCTTATGGTGGAGCAGGATTATGGGACTTTGGATCTGGTAGAATGACATGGGAGCAGAGTCTGGATATGGTGTAGGCAACATGTTGGCGTAGTGGAAGACACATGGGTGGATGCGTGTAACGACCCGTATTTATAACTATTTTAAATTATTAAATTTAATACGATTATTAAATAAAAAATATTTAAAAATAAAAAAATTAATGAATTATTAGTGCAATTATTGGATATGAACTTAAATAAAATTTTGAAATAAACAATTTTGAATATTTTAGCAAACGACTATCGAAATGAAATGTTAGATATTGAATGTGTTTATAATCAACTAGACTTGAATAATACATGTTGAATTATTTAGATGAAATTAGAATAATTGTTGATAATTAAAATTCAAGTGAAATTTTGTGATTTATTAATGTCGTTTATTTGATAATTGAATTGTTTAAATTTAATATTGGAAATTTCAAATAATTGAATCTTGAATTAAAAATGAATGAAAATGTTTTTAAAAGTTGATATGAATTCTAAACGAGAATGAAGATTGTTTACTTTTAAAATTGAATTTAAAAGCGAATAATAGAAATTTGAAAATTTTATATTTTAATTAACGAGTAAAGATAGTCGTTTTGGCCATTATCTCGGATTTTGATGAAAGCATTTTTATCAGATCCATAACGGTGAATTATTATGAGATTTCAAGTTTTGTAACGATTAGACTTTCCGTTTGGACGTGTGAGCTTGAAACGCGTGGAATTTAATCTTAGGATTTAATTAAAATAAATTAATTTTGAAAAGCTATTTTCTAAATACGATTGAATTAGGCCTCGAAACTAGTTCCATTGTATACGGAATGGGGGTAAAACATTATGAACGCCACACACACTTTGTTTGGAGTTCGAGAATTTCAGGCATTTAGTAGCTAGATATTTTTGAATATAATAATATTTATTTCCTTTCACTATACGCATCATCTCTCCCCCTTTGTCTCCCATCATACACAACCTCTCTTCCTTTTCAAATCGAGCTGCGGTTTGAACAAAAGAAAAAAAATCGAAGGATGTATGCATGCGTGGGCTTCGAAAGGGACGATGGAAGAGTTAGCACACGACGAGGTTTGTCGATGGCTGCTTCGTTGTCGTTCTAGGGTTTGGGGTCATGTTTGACCAAGGGCGAGGTGGTGCGATTGGAGAGAGCGACAATGCGGTCTAGGCTGGGTGATAACATGTGCGACACAGGTAGGCGCGTTGGAATGTGGGGTTGTGGCGGTGCTGGCAAGCGTGGGCCAGGAGGTGGCGGTTGTCACTGGCTTCGCGATTTGAGAGGATGGTCGATGTCGCGCGTGCTGCAGGAGGCGGAGCTGAGGAACGAGAGATTTGGGTAACGTGTTTTAATTATTATAATTTTTTTATTAAGTTAGTTTAAATTTTTATTTATGATCGTTATATTAACTGAACTCGTATCTTTTTCGTACGATGCCCATCGAACAAAGTGAATCACGCTGAAATCGTATTGACGAAGGCTATGCCTTGGAGTGGAAGTCGAATTTATTTGAAGCTGAAAATATTTTCAGTTTCAAATAAAAGGTGAGTGTTTTAACGCGCACGACGTTCTATAATATTTTTATGGTCATTAAACTAAAATCATGAAGTTATCTAATTTTATCGACTATCATTGAAAATGGAATTGACATATGAGTTGACTATAGAAATTTAAAATTGGAAGTTAAATTTGAAATTGCAATTAATTTTCCAGTTAATACATCGGTATGGATAACTACGAAATTGTTATTAATTATTGGCTGATTTGGATGTTGATTGAAATTTAAAGCTATTGGTTGATATTTTTGATGATTTGGATGTTTATTTATTTTGATATTTCCTATTATCACGCTATATATTTTTGACAGTACATAAAAATGTTAATTGAATTATTTTGAATAAATAAAGAAATATGTTGAAATAATATACCTATGCATTTTTTTGGGTTGAAATGATATATATCCATCCTTGAAATTAAATTGAAATAACTATCCACTTGGTCATAGGATAGAAAATTATATATCGACAACGGATTAGTTAAATTAAATGATTTTAAAAGTCTTTTGAAATTATTTAAAAGATTTTGATTCAAGAAAATAAAAAAACCGAATTTACGAGGATTGAATTAATTAAGAATTCGAGTTGAAATGCTGAAATTAAATTTGATAAAAAGGAATTGTTTTAAAGAAATTTAATTGGAATATAAGGTCATAATGGAAATATGATTTGAATTATCGAAATTGAGTTGTTTAAAAAGATTTGAATTTTTCTTGAACTTCGAAGCTATTTAAGTAAAGATAATTTAAATCGACATTCAAAAATTTGAGCTCGGAATTGAATTATTAGAAAGATTTGAATGTAAAATTCAAACATTGAAGTTTAATGTGAATTAAATGATTTAAATCGATATTTTTAAATTGAACTTGAAATCGATATAAAGGGAAATGATTGGAATTAAGAATCGAATTGATTTTACTTCAAATTTGAACTTCAAATTGAAATTAATTGGAATTGGAAGTGAAGTTGAATTAATTTGAAATCGAAGTTGAAATTGATTTGAATTGGATTTGGAATCGAAGCAAATTCGAATTGAAATTTGAAATTAAATTGACTTATATTGAAATTAAATTGATTTGAATTGAAATCGAAATTGAATCCATTGAATCAAAATGGAAATTGATTTGGATTGGAAGTTTGGAATTAAACTAGTTTGAATTTGAAACTATTTTCAAATAAATTATTTTAATTATAAACTATTTAAAATCTATCTTCTTAAATATTCAAATTATTTTGGATTTTCCAAACTATTTTACTATATAAACCATTTAATACTTAAACTATTTTATATTAAACTATTTTAACCATTTAAACTATTTTAACTATTTTAATTATTGAAACTATTGAAACTATTTTATAAAAATTTAAACTGACCAGAGTGAGATTTTTTATAATTAAATCATGGATTTAAATGTCTAACGACCCGTAAAATTTTCGATAATTTAATTGACAATTTTACTAAATGTTTGTTATCTAATATTGGAAAAACGGAAATCTATGACTCATTAATGAAATAATAACCTAAATGAGTTGTAATAATGCTAAT
Source organism: Allium cepa (assembly GCA_030765085.1). Classification (NCBI taxonomy): domain Eukaryota; kingdom Viridiplantae; phylum Streptophyta; class Magnoliopsida; order Asparagales; family Amaryllidaceae; genus Allium; species Allium cepa. Next base: position 20,779,844 of record CM060936.1, on the reverse strand, counting down.
CTAAGTTAAATATTTGCTATTTGAATGAGGTTACAATTAACGGAATTAATGTAGATGTTATACTAGGTTATAAATCGAATATAAGAAAACAAATGTAAATATTGAATTAATATATATTGAATGGTAATTGAATAAAATCAATGTTTAGTAAGAAATTATAACATTGTTTTGGAAATGAGAAACTTATAAAAATGTGATTGAGAGTTAGTGATAACAATTATTATAAGTTAATCATTTATATAGTCCATTAAATCAAAATTTGTAATCAATTGTAATGAATCTCAATTTAATGTTATGTTAGTGTAAATTAAGAAAATAATTGGAAATAATGTTAATTCTATTCATAATATGACTATTGGTTGAATGAAATTAATGGATATCAAAATTTATTAATTTATTGGAATTTAAACTTAATAATTGGATTAATTGCAATTAAATGAAATTAAGGCTAACACTGAAATTGATAAATTAATCAACTTTAAATTGACATCTAAATTTGTTTAAATTATTGTAATTGTTTAATAAATCAAGAATGATAAAACTTGTTAACTATAGAATTGAAACTGAAAAGTGATTTGATTAATTAATTATTAATTTATTTAATTAACTGGAAAATACCCATTTTGGCCACTGACTCGGATTTCGACGAAACCAGTTTCACCGGATCCATAACGGTGAATTATTGTAGGATTTTAAGTTTTGTAGCGATCGAACTTGTCTTTTGGTCGTACGGACTCGAAACGCCTAGAAATCAATGAAATTGAAATCAATTTGAAATAACTTAATTTTAGCATAACTTCTTTACACCATGGAATTTGGACTTGAAACCTGTTCCATTGATTTCAAAATATTTTAAAACATCTATTTTGATATATGGATTGACCAAATTTCGCTCCGGAGTCAGAACGGGCTTTTCAGACCATTTATCGTTCAACGTGTAAATCAATCGTGTTCATCTATTCTATTTCACCTTTGCCTATATATACCTTGTTATAAACCCTAACCTGTTTATTATTCCTCATTTATGTACGTACAATTTTATTTGCTTCTCCTCTTTCAATGGCAGACAGAAGCCTAAATCCCAAACTCCAATTTCAAATCAAAACCAAATCAAAAATTTCAAACTCCTCAATACCTACCAAATTTTACATCAAATCGAAGCTCTCGACGAGCGTAATCCTCCGCAGCGATTCGTTTTTTCGATTTGAATCATGGTTTGACTGGAATTTAGGCTTTTATTTTCAGCCGTTCGTTTTTGGTTGTGTGTATTAATGGTGGATCTTCAACTTGAGGTCGATCGGAGGGCAGGGTCTGGTGGAGAATGTCAAGGGAAGTCGATCGGTGGGGTTTGTTTGGTCGGTGGGTGTCGGATTTTGCCTCGAACGGTGTTGATAGGCGGCGGCGGTGCATACGCCTGGGGCGTTGAAGGGGGTTCGCGCGTCAGCATGGTGATCGGCCCGAGGCGCCGAAGACGTTGGCATCGCCTGATCTGGTTGTCGGGGCACCTAGCAGCGACGATAATTCAAAATGTGATGGCGGCTGCATCTTGGGTTTTGCATGCGTGGCTTGGATTTCGCGGGGGGGGGGGGGGGGGAGGTGGTTATTGCTGATGTGGTGAGTTAACAATTGTTTATTTTGTTTGTTTAATAAATTCCAATCGTTAATCTTCTAATTTCTATAACTTTCGCATACGAGGTCCGTTTCACGCGTGGTTTTCTCCGCTAGGTTCATATTGAAATTCCAGACATTTTGATACTGGTTTGGAAGAATTCTAAGGCTGTTCATTTTTTGGGTTTAAATTGGATTTAAATTCAATTTAAATTCAAATGGTGAGTCTTTTAACCCACTCATAACTTCTAAAATTTCTTATGTTTGTTAAATTGATTTATGATGTGATTAAAAATTTATTTATGACTGTTTGGCATATTTTGAATCATCATCTCAATTTATCTGAATTTAATTGTCTAAATCGTTATTTAATTTATTATTGAATATAAACTTTCAGTAAATATATGTTATTTATTATCCGTTGTATATTGGTGTTATTGATTGAATTGGATGATGATTGTGATAAATGTTTGATGAATGATATTGGATGAATAGATGTTGTATTTTATATTGTTATAAACTGCAAGTTGTTATGGATTTTATTTCATTCGGGACTACGGTTTCAAATGATATAAAACCGTATTTATATTTTAAATTGTGGATTGAAATGATAAATATCCGTATCATTTGACCATAGGATAGAAAATTAGATACACACACTGTGGTCTATATATAAAAATATTTTGAAATGATTTCTATGGTTTTGTAAAGAAATATATGGGTTATATAAATATTGATTTTAGATGTTATATAAATGTTATTTTATTACTTATTTTTAGCTATGTATAAATTTTTGTTGAAATATAAAATAAGTTAAATAATAAATTTTGATTGTTTTATATAATATGGTTAAGTATCTATTTAAATAATATTGTATATATAGTTTATAATGATTTAAATAAAATTAAATTTGGAAGAAAAATATGAAATTGATTTGAATTAAATTATTTACGAATTATACTCGAATAAATTTGATTTGAAATTTAAATAAAATTGAGATTTTAAAGGGTATGATCTTTATAACTTGATTTTGGTTTAGAGTGGTTTAAATGAATATCAAGTTGATTTAAAGGAATATATCAAGTTACATAAATTGAAAGAATATCCAGTTATTTGAAATTTAAAAGTTTTACTTAAATGATATTGGATTTATTAAGTAACATTTCAAATCTAAATAATAGTAATTGAATTCGATATATATGGAATTATCAAAGAATTAGTTTTGAAATGGTGGAATATTTAAAGCTTTGAAATATATGGAAATTGAAATGGTTTATTTAGGGATTCAAATCTATAATTGGAATTGATTGTGAAATTGAAGAAGCTATTTTATTATAGGAAGTGATTTAATATTTAAGCCATTTAAGTGGTGTAATTATGTTTCAAAGTTATGAGTTTCAAAGTATTATGATTTGAAAGGGTTATAATTTCAAGTATTTGGTTTCTAAGTTATGACATTGAAAGTGCTATGATTTTGAAAAAAGGATATATTTGAAATAAAAATGATATTATATCGATTTGGTTTTTTTTTAAATGATATCATATTGATTTGGGTTTTAAAGCGAAAATGATATCGTATTTATATGGTTTTGAAATGGATATTATATTCTGGTTTTGAAGTATAATTATTTTGAAATGACCGTGGTGTTATTATAACGTTTGGTTGTTAAAGAGACCGGGATCGGAAGTTGTCATACTCTCTGCCAACCTCAAAAACCACTTTAACAACCGTGTACGTGGTGGAGATTCCAGAATTAAGTAGGATGGTGGCGACATTCCATGGAGGCATATACGTGGACAGGGCTCCCGTGAGTTAACATAAGGTGGCTAAAACAGGAGCGAATCCGGGCCACTGAGGTATCCCCTCTTACCGAATACACTCCATCGATACCATTATATTACTTTGTGATTGATTGGGGCCCCTTGAATTTTTTTTGGGGGTGTGGCTCGAGGTGGGCGGTAGTGGCTGCTACGCGTCACCACCAGTCCGGATAGCAATGTGTATATCCACCCTGGCATTGCCTCGTTGTGTCGTGTCACTTACCTTATCGCGCCTTGTATGAGTTTGGTTTTCTCTCGTAGCCCGTGTGGTATACTCTGGTAGCTTCCCGATCAGGAACGACTATGATACAGGATGGACTACTGGGACTATTATTGTGTTAAGGGGGAGATTGGGTAACTCCTTAACGCTATTTAAATGTAAGTTTATTTTACTGTAGACATTATTATAATAGAGAAATATTACTACATAGTAAATAGTTTAACGATCCATAGAAGATGTGGATCCCGAGCATCCCATAAGTTACTGCACTCATGTTAGACATTGGATAGGAGATGTCAAATCCCGTAAAAATCTCTGACGCCGTTCCACTTGTATTATTTACTGTTGATTTGACTTACATAAGATCTTTTAGTTCTGACTCGAATGTTTTGTCTTTTCAATTCGCTTGGATCATCCTGAGCATTTCAGGATTTGAAGACCTTAATTCCGGAGGACGAAGACGAAGACTGTATTACTATTATTATTTTATTATTCCACTACATTCATACTGCTCCGCTGCATTATTTATTATTCTATGGTATGTGTAACTCTGATATGTATTGTTTAAGTATAATCAAATGTTTTGTAAAACAGCTTCATGGACTGTTTATTTGATTATTATATTTTATCGTTCCGCGGCAAGATTCTATTTTGTTTTTTCTTCTTTCTTTCTCTGTTTTCCTTATTTACCCCCATAACAATCCGCCCTTCTGTATGGTTTAAGTCTGACGTGTGTGGTTTATCGTCGATTTAAAGCGTACAAAAAGGTGGGATGTTACATCTGATATCAGAGCTTTGGTTTAGCGATAAACCTTAGCTTTGTGTGGTCTAACTCTTTATTAATAGGGTAGTAATACCCTATGATGTGTCGCTTAGTGTATATATATGAGAGAGCGTATTTGTTAGTGTTATAAAAAGGTTTTACATTGTGTTAATTTGTTCTGTTTTGTATTTATAAATTCTGCTTGGTGCAAAGGACGTTATGACATCAATAGGGATTTCTAGACACTTAATAGGACAGACCGACACAATATTTGTTTTGAATATAGGTGAATGAAATAATTTTGCCTATTTTACTTTCTATATATAAAATAAATTTTATAAAGGTTATATTTGATTGTAATATATTGGTTGTTAGGTAGTGAAATTTTTATATATTTATTGAAAACAAAATTTGAAGAAAATAAAATAAATGAAAGTTGGAAATTTTAGAACTTAAGTTCCGGAATTTTGAAAATTGCTTTTAAAGGATTTTGAAATATAATAATATCGTTTGTAAGTATTTTATGATATAAATATTTCAGTATAATTTGAAAGAATTGTTTAAAGAAATTTTGGAAAGAAATAAGTTCTATACTCCCCTCTCTATCGTTGGAAAATAATTTCGGTGATGAGTGCACGCATCATCGACATTCATTTTCGAGTTTTGAAGTGGGAAGGCCACATAGTAGTTTTACTACAGATTTATTTTGATAAACAAATATAAATTTCAAATTGTTTTAAATCTAATTGGATATATAAGTTGTGAGTATATACATTTATCTATTATTTTAAAAATGATTTTTGGATAAAACCCGGTATTTAATTCTTAAGTTTCCGTTAATTAATAGTTTCAATTAGTATAGTGAAATGAAATTCAACTAACAAATTGAAACCTCTAAAGGAAATAAGAGATTTAATGCTAATCTATAAATGAAATAACAAGAAAGTTGAGATTGTAACCTATAAAACAAAGGATATGACTATTGAACATTAAATTAGTTAAAAGAAATGAAAAACTTGTATAACTTTCAATTACATTCTTAAAGGCATTTATATAACTTACCAAAAGATGTAAAAAGTTGAAATGTTAATAAGAAAATGTAAAGGATATTATACAAGTAAAACTTGAAGTAATGAAAGTATTCAATAAAATTCTTTAATAAATAAGAATTTGATGTGTGGATGAAAGGCTACTAATTAAATATAATAGAAAGGTAAGTATTATAAATAAATGAAATGAACACTGAATGAATGAATGGAAATATGAAAATTTGCAAGAAATAAATGTAAAATTAAAAAGATAAATCATTATATGAATGAAAAGGAAATCAAACAACAAATGTTATGAAATGAAATTGATAATAAATGAACTTGATCTATTGTTTGGAATTGTTGTTTGCTTGGTCTATGGTTGTTTGGGCAAGGATACTTTAAATTTTTTTGAATGTATAAATAATCTATTTAGCCTCATCTAAGACTGTTGAGCAAATGGTGCACTTAATAGTTTATTTTCCATTCTGTACAATTTAAAGTTTTTGAACCCGAACAACTATTTGTTTTGAATGGATAATTGACTGGTGTTGATTTTATGTGATGGTTGTATGCTTTGTTGCAATTGATTGTTGTTATATTGATTTATTTGTTGGTGGTTGAAACGACTTAAATGTTTCATTCTATATAATTATTAACTCTTTTTAGATTATATTAGTGAAATGCAGGTTATGGAAGCAATTGCTACTGCTTTTGGTTTCATAAAATAAGCGTTAATTGCCCGACAAATAGGTACGTTTTCGGATTATGGTTTTATAGCGCTATTATATTGTTTTTCCCGTGTTGGGATATATTATTTTGGACAATATATGTTGTATATTGTTATATTTGATATTATATTTTCTCCTGAGCCTCTCCATACAAAGGAGACTCAACCGAAATTTTCCGTAAATTTTGGACTTAGAAAGTTTTTGAAAATGTTTTCCAAACTTTATTAATTTGAGTATAAAAAGATTTAATGGTTATAAATTGGTATATTTTATTTAGATTATTTAATTTTGTAAATTATTTGTTTATAAAGTTAATATTTTTAAATAAGATGTATTGTTTACTCAATTCTTCCCTTTCCCTTCTTTTTCCTTTTCGGGGACGAAAAGTTTTGAGTGGGGGAGAGTGTAACGACCCGTAAAATTTTCGATAATTTAGTTGTTAATTTTATTAAATGTTTGTTATCTAATATTGGAAAAACAGAAATCTATGACTCATTAATGAAATAATAACCTAAATGAGTTGTAATAATGCTAATCTAAGTTAAATATTAACTATTTGAATGTGGTTACAATTAACGGAATTAATGTAGATGTTATACTAGGCTATAAATCAAATGTAAGAAGACAAACGTAAATATTGAATTGATTATTGAATTAATATATATTGAATGGTAATTGAATAAAAACAATGTTTAGAAAGAAATTATAACATTAGTTTGGAAATGATAAACTTATAAAACTATGATTGAGAGTTAATGATAACAATTATTATAAGTTAATCATTTATATAGTCCATTAAATCAAAATTTGTAATCAATTGCAATGAATCTCAATTCAATGTTATATTAGTGTAAATTAAGGAAATAATTGAAAATAATATTAATTCTATTCATAATATGACAATTGGTTGAATGAAATTAATGGATATCAAAATTTATTAATTTATTGGAATTTAAACTTAATAATTGGATTAACTGCAATTAAATGAAAATAATGAAATTAAGGCTAACACTGAAATTGATAAATTAATCAACTTTAAATTGACATCTAAATTTGTTTAAATTATTATAATTGTTTAAGAAATCAAGAATGATAAAACTTGTTAACTATAGAATTGAAATTGAAAAGGTGATTTAATTAATTAATTATTGATTTATTTAATTAACTGGGAAATAGCCATTTCGGCCACTGACTCGAATTTCGATGAAACCAGTTTCATCTAATCTGTAATGGTGAATTATTATAGGATTTCAAGTTTCGTAGCGATCGGACTTGTCGTTTGATCGTACGGACTCGAAACGCCTAGAAATCAATGAAATTGAAATCAATTGAAATCAAATTGAAATAACTTGATTTTAGCATAACTTCTTCATATGATGGAATTTGGACTTGAAACCTGTTCCATTGATTTTAAAATATTTTAAAACATCTATTTCGATATACAAGTTGACCAAATTTCGCTCCGGAGTCAGAACGGGCTTTTCGGGCCGTTTATTGTTCAACGTGTAAATCAATCGTGTTCATCTATTCTATTTCAACTTTGCCTATATATACACCTTGTTATAAACCCTAGCCTATTTCTTATTCCTCATTTCTGTACGTACAATTCTATTTGCTACTCCTCTTTCAATGGCAGACAGAACCTAAATCCCAAATTCCGATTTCAAATCAAAACCAAATCAAAAATTTCAAACTCCTCAATACTTACCAAATTTTATATCAAATCGAAGCTCTCGACGAGCGTAATCCTCCACAGTGATTCGTTTTTCGATTTGAATCATGATTTGATCAAAATTTAGGCTTTTATTTTCGGTCGTTTGTTTTTGGTTGTGTGTGTTAATGGCAGATCTTCAACATGAGGTCGATCGGAGGGCAGGGTCTGGTGGAGAATGTCAAGGCAAGTCGATCGGTGGGGTTTGTTTGGTCGCTGGAGGCCGGAATTCACCTCGAACGGCGTTGATAAGTGGCGGCGACGCATACGCCTGTGGCGTTGTAGGGGGGTCGCGCGTCAGCATGGTGATCGGCCCGAGGCGCCGAAGACGTTGGCATCGCCTGATCTGTTGGTCGGGGCACCTAGCAGCGATGATAATTCGAAACATGATGGCGGCTGCATCCTGGGTTTTGTGTGCCTCATTAGGGTTTCATGGGGAAGGTGGTTATTGCTGACGTGGTGAGTTAACAATTGTTTATTTTGTTTCTTTAATAAATTCAAATCGTTAATCTTCTAATCTCTATAACTTTCGCATACGAGGTCCGTTTCACGTGTGGTTTTCTCCATTATGTTTTTATTGAAATTCTGGACATTTTGGCATGAGTTTGGCCAAATTCTAAGACTGTTCAATTTTTTGGTTTAAATTGGATTTAAATTCAATTTAAATTCAAACGTGAGTGTTTTAACCCACTCACTACTTCTAAAATTTCTTATGTTTGTAAAATTGATTTATGATGTGATTAGAAATTTATTTATGACTGTTTCGCATATTATGAATCATCATCTCAGTTTATCTGAATTTAATTGGATAAATCGTTATTTAATTTATTATTGAATATAAACTGTCAATAAATACCTGTTATTTATTATCTGTTCTATATTGGTATTATTGATTGAATTGGATGATGATCGTGATAAATGTTTGATCACTAATATTGGATGAATGAATGTTGTATTTTATATTGTTATAAACTGCAAGTTGTGATGGATTTTATTTCATTCGGGACTGCGGTTTGAAATGATATAAACCGTATTTATATTTTAAATTGCAGATTGAAATGATAAATATCTGTATCGTTTGACCATAGGACAGAAAATTATATACAGACACCGTGGTCCATATATAAAAGTATTTTGGAATGATTTCTATGGTTTTGTAAAGAAATATATGGGTTATATAATTATTGATTTTCGATGTTATATAAATGTTATTTTATTATTGATTTTTAGCTATGTATAATTTTGTCTTGAAATATAAAATAAGTGAAATAATAAAGTTTGATTGTTTTATATAATATGGTTAAGTATCTGTTTAAATTATGTTGTATATATAGTTTATAATGACTTAAATAAAATTAAGTTTGGAAGATAAATATGATATTGATTTGAATTAAATTATTTATGAATTATACTCGAATAAATTTGATTTGAAATTTAAATAAAATTGAGATTTTAAAGGGTATGATCTTTATAACTTGATTTTGGTTTAGAGTGGTTTAAATGAATATCAAGTTGATTTAAAGGAATATATCAAGTTAAATAAATTGAAAGAATATCTAGTTATTTGTAGTTTAAAAGTTTTACTTAAATGATATTAGATTCATTAAGTAACATTTCAAATCTAAATAATAGTAATTGATTTGATATATATGGAATTATCAAAGAATTAGTTTTAAAATGGTGGAATATTTAAAACTTTGAAATATATGGAAATTGAAATGGTTTATTCGGAGGTTCAAATCTGTATTTGGAATTGATTGTGAAATTAAAGAAGCTATTTTATTATATGAAGTAATTTAATATTTAAGCCATTTAAGTGGTGTTTCAAATTTATGAGTTTCAAAGTATTATGATTTGAAAGAGTTATAATTTCAAGTGTTTGGTTTCGAAGTGTATGACTTTGAAAGTGTTATGATTTTGAAAAAAGTATATATTTGAAATAAAAATGATATTATATTGATTTGAGTTTTTTTAAATGATATCATATTGATTTGGGTTTTAAAACGAAAATGATATCGTATTTATATGGTTTTGACATGGATATTATATTCTGGTTTTGAAGTATAATTATTTTGAAATGACCACGGTGTTATAATAACGTTTGGTTGTTAAAGAGACTGAGATCGGAAGTTGTCATACTCTCTACCAACCCTGAAAACCACTTTAACAACCGTGTACGTGGTGGAGATTCCAGAATGAAGTAGGATGGTGGCGACGTTCCTTGGAGGTATATACGTGGACCCGACTCCCATGAGTTGGCATAAGGTGGCTAAAATAGGAGCGAATCCGGGCCAATGAGGTAGCCCCTCTTATCAGATACACTCCTTCGATACCATTCTATTACTTTGTGATTGATTGGGGCCCCTTGATTTTTTTGGAGGTGTGGCTTGAGGTGGGCGGTAGTGGCTGCTACGCGTCACCACCAGTCCAGATAGCAATTGGTATATCTACCCTGTCATTGCCTCGTTGTGCCGTGTCACCTACCATATCGCACCTTGTACGAGTTTGGTTTTCTCCCTAGCCCGTGTGGTATCCTCTGGTGGCTTCCCGGTCAGGAGGGATTATGATACTGGATAGACTACTGGGACTATTATTGTGTTAAGGGGGAGATTGGGTAACTCCTTAACGCTATTTAAAAGTAAGTTTATTTTACTGTAGACATTATTACAATAGCGAAATATTACTACATAGTAAATAGTTTAACGGATTCTTAGGAGATGTGAATCCCGAGCATCTCTTAAGTTACTGCACTCACGTTAGACACTGGATAGGAGATGTCAAATCCCGTAAACATCTCTGACGTCGTTCCACTTATATTATTTACTATTGATTTGACTTGCATAAGATCTTTTAGTTCTGAATCGAGTGTTTTGTCTTTTTAATTCGCTCAGGTCAGCCTGAGCATTTCAGGATTTGAGGATCTTAATTCTGGAGGACGAAGACAAAGACTGTATTACTATTATTATTTATATTATTCCACTACATTCATACTGCTCTGCTGCATTATTTATTACTCTCTGGTATGTGTAACTCTGATATGTATTGTATAAGTATAATCAAATGTTTTGTAAAACAGCTTCATGAGCTGTTTATTTAATTATTATATTTTATTGTTCCGCTGCAAGATTCTATTTTGTTTTTTCTTCTTTCTTTCTCTTCTTTTTCTTATTTACCCCATAGCAATCCGCCCTTCTGTATGGTTTAAGTCTGACATGTGTGCTTTATCGTCGATTTAAAGCGTATAAAAAGACGAGATGTTACAAAATGTGAATTGGGCTAAAATGAAGTTATAACCTAAATCGAAATTCAAAACAATTTTGGAAATGAAATCGAGATATTAGGGTGATATGTTATTTTCAAGCATAAATGACGTATTGAACTAGATGTGATTTTTGAAGTAAATATGATATTTCGAAATGAAATTGATTTTAAAGCGAATATGATATTTCGATATCAGGCATGAATGATTTTTACAATATAAAAGTACCAACTAGTGTGTAAAACGCTTGATTGTTAAAGAAACAGAGGCCTCTTATTGGCATACTCTCTGTCAATATTGGAATCACTTTAACAACTGTGTACGCAGAGGAGACTCTAGAACGAAGTGGTTGGATTTGGCATCGTTCGCTAGATTTGAAGAAAGAGAACGATGACGGATTGGCCTGATACTTGTATCAATTTGAAATGACTAAAACAAGAGCCGTACCAGCCAATGAGGTTAGCTCTCTCAAGTGAATACACTTCTTCGTATTACTATCATGACTTGTTATTGGTTGGTACGCACCCTCGGATTTTAGGAGTGTTGGACGCGATAGGCTGTTAGGGGTTACCACCAGTCGAGAAGAGTAAACTGGTAGTATCCTACCTTGGACATTGCCTCACGTGTCTTGTCATACTTTTATTCTTATTTGCGACCACTACGATTTTGATTTAATATTATCGTATAACGGCACATCCATGGCTACCGACGTTACTGGTTGTGTCACTAATGCAAACTGTATGACAATGCTTAAGAACGCGTTAAGGGGGGTCAATGTAAAGCCTTAAGGCTAAAAAAATGTTTATTTTATTGATTAGACATTATATATGTAGCGTATTCTGCTACATATAAATATTTTAACGGATCCTCAAGTGATGGAAAATCTCACAACATTTCATGAGTTATTACACGCATGTATACACTAGATAGGAGATGTGAACTTCCATAAATATCTCTGATGCCGCGGCACTCATGTTATTCGCGATATCGATATGACTCATATAAGAATATTTCAGCCCTGACTCGAGTGTTTTGTCTTTTCATTACGCTTGGGTCAGTCCTGGTTTTCAGCTTATTGAAGATTTAATCTGGAGGACGAAGACGAAGATTTGGTATATTATTACTATTAGTATTCCTGCATCATGTTGGCTGCTGCATTGTTTTATTTATCCCTGCTATATATATGACTCTGATAAATGTTGTATAAATTATAATCAAATGTATAATATAAATAGGTGCATGAACTGTTTATTTGATTGTTATATTTTATCGTTCCTCTGCGAGATTTTGTGTTTGATTTCTTTTTCTTTTCTTTTTTTCTTAGTTAACCCATTGATTATCTTTAATCCGAGTTGTTTAAGTTGGACATGTGTGGTTTATTGTCATTTAAACCTTCCGAAATGTGGGTCGTCACAATGCGAGCCAAGGTGGAGATCTGTTGGGGTGTCTCGTATTGTGCATGGGTAATGGACGAATATTGAAAAAAGAAGTCTCACATCGTGAAAAATAACGGAGGTAGGCAATCTAGCCGAACTATGCTAAATCTTTGTGTTCTCTACTCTTTAATTTTTCTTTGTTTGGTGATTATTGTTGATTGAATTGGCGTTGATAATTAATCGTTAAGCTAGATCCTTTTGGTTGCTTCTGCGTCTTAGTATTTCACTGTAGTTTTGGAGTAAGTGAAGATTAATTAATTTTTTGCACAACATTGCAAGACTAACTTATAACTAAGGTCTAATGGAGATAATGGTTTAGGGTTAGAAAAGTATCAATGGACGAGAGAATAACTTGATATATATACAGGCCTGGCCCACTCATAAGGCAACCAAGACAAAGGCCTAGGGCAACCCCCCCTCAACACAGCAACCCTCCAGGCGACAGAAGAAAACAGCGACAAAAAAAAAAACGAACAGCGAAAAAAGCGAACAGTGGCAAAGAATTGCGCGATGAACGAAACCTGAAGAAGAGCAACGACTAGAGTAGCGGATTAGGCAACACAGCCTAGCACAACAGCATTACACAGATGAATTTTTGATTTGAATTCGATTTGGGGGAAAATTATTAAATTAGGGTTAAGTAGAATAATTTGACTGAGATAAATAATAAACTTGTTCAGCCAACATGACTGTGTACACCATTCATGAAATGTTACATATAATTTACACACAGAGAACTATAAGTTCATGCAAGCGCATCGGTAAAGCATGCATTGACAGTATTTTCTCATATGAAAAGCACACATTTGCTTCTTTTTTTGACTCCTTTTCAACTGCATCTTGTAAATTCAAGCCGCATAGAGTGACAAGCTGCAAGCATTTTTAAGCTTCAGTAACTCAATAAGACAGTCAAGCAATTTATAACAATTTGAAAACTTAGAATGGTGTGCTACTTATCTGGATAAGCATTCAGCCAAAATGATTATGTTAACCACAGTGCTACTCTTTCTTACTGTAAGTAAATCTTACTTAGATAAATAATAAACTTGTTAGGGTGACTAGCTTTCTTCCTATGGCTAATAGTTTACGAAGATACTACTCAGTAAATACTAAACCTGTTCAGCTTTTCAGTTAACCCCCATTGTCCTGCTTTCTCACCACAATATGAAAACAAAAGGAACAGATTAAGCAAAATTAGCATTATCCTTTTTTATCATATCTATTACTTGACAATGATATGGATTTAGATTCTCCATCTGATGGTTTTGAGATCGAATTCCATTTGTAAGAGTTAATTACTGTTTCAAAAAATTATATGAAAGTGGATATGTTTTAAAATCATTTTAAGCAGTTCACTGTTAGATTTACATGTATCAATGAAAAGATTTCTAGACAAGCTAAGCCTGTCGTTCACAGGGTGGCTCATGCCGCTCATCATCTAACATAGTTCACTACCCAATTACAATTTTGGATATAAAAGTTATGCATCTTTAAATATGTTTATTATACAATTTTTTTATCATTTCACTCTTATATAAATAGAGGATAATGACGAAGAATGAGGATGACAAAAATCGTATAAGGTTTCGAAAACAAAATTCCGGAGCTTACAACAAGACGGTTAAACAACGAAAAGACAAACTAGCTAAATCATTAGCCGGATCAATTTCCAATTTATTTCAAGCAAAAGCTCAAAATTCTCAACCTTCAACTTCAAGTAAAATTGGAGAAAGTGATAGCGGAGATGATCACATTAATAAAAAAGTTGAGGTAGATGAAGGTTTTGAATTCATTGATGTAGCACATGAAGATGAAAATATCAATGACATTGCTATGAATGAAGAGGAGCATAACGAAGATATTTTCATGGATGATCGTAACAATGATGTTATTCATGAATATGCTAATGATGAAGTTGTTCTTAATCTTGAAAAAGACGTTGATGTCAATTATGATCCAGGATTGTGGGGAAAGATTACCGACACAAAAAGAATTATGCTTGTTCAACGAGGACCTATTAAAATCGTAAAAGAAAATGACATGTTTCCAAAAAACAGAGAAAATGATAGACACTTTACTTCCAAACACTATGTTGGTGGTTATCCACGTGGAGAAGAGCATGAACGAAAATGGTTAGTGTATTCAAATGAATGTGACAAAGTTTTTTGTTTTTTTTGTAATTTATTCAAACACACTCAAAAAACATCAAAGCTAGCCGAAGAAGGGATAGATGATTGGCATAATATTTCTTCAAAACTTAGACATCATGAAAGCAATCCAATACACATCACAAATCTTATCAAATGGGTTGATTTGCATAGAGGGCTCAAACAAAAAGAAACTATTGATAAAAGAATGGAATCTCAAATTGATAAAGAGAGACAACGTTGGAAGCAAGTGCTTGTGTGTATCATTGGTGTTGTAAAGACTTTATCTTGAAATAATTTACCATTTCGTGGATCTAACGAGAGAATTTATGAAAAAAACAATGGACTTTTTTGTCAACTTATCCAATTTGTTGCCGAATTTGATCCAATAATGGAAGATCACTTAAGACGTGTGGTAAATAATGAAACCAATAATCATTATCTTAGCCACAAAAGTCAAAATGAATTGATAGGTTTAATGGCTAAGAAGATTAAAGAAACAATACTTGTAAAAAATTTAAAAGCGAAGTTCTTTTCAATTATCCTTGATTGCACTCCGGATTTGAGCCATAAAGAACAAATGTCGATTATCATAAGATGTGTGGATGTTGATGATGTAAGAAATACAAAAGTGGAGGAATGCTTTCTTGGTTATATTAAAGTGAATGATACATCGGGACTTGCTCTTTTTAAGGAGCTTGAAAATGTGTTGATGGATCTTAAACTCAACATTAACGATGTAAGAGGTCAAAGGTTATGATAATGGTTCAAATATGAAAGGTATGATTTGCATCATTATGACTAACAACATTGTTTAATTTTGATGTGTTGATTGATCATATTATTATTAAATTTCGTAGGGAAACATCAAGGCGTTCAAAAAAGACTACTTGATGTTAATCCTAGGGCTTTTCATATTTCATGTGAATGTCATAGCTTGAATCTTGCACTATATGATATGGCCAAATCATGCATTAAAGCTAGAAATTTTTTGCTTATGTGCAAAAAATTTATACCTTATTTTCCGGTTCAACTCATCGATGGGACATACTTAGAGATTATGTGAAAGGTTTGACTCCAAATGCGTTATCCGCTACACGTTGGGAAAGTCACATCGAAAGTGTAAAAGCAATAAGAAATCAAGCTCCGGAGCTTAGAGACGCGCTAATTGAAATTGCAAATAATTCCAATGATGATATTGTAATGATGGAGGCTAAAGGTTTGTGTCATAATGCTTTGGAGAATTTTGAATTTTTGATTAGCCTATGCATTTGGTATACAATACTTGAAAATATTAATCGAGTTAGCAAAATACTTCAACGAGAGGATATGAATATTGAAGATGCCATTGCAAGAGTAAATGAGCTTATTGTATTTTTCGAAAAACTTAGAGAAGATGGTTTTGAAACTTTTATGAATGAAGCTAAGGAACTTGCAGAAAAAGTTGGTCTTGTTGATCCTAAATTTGAAATAAAAAAGAGAGTTGTTTGTAGAAAAAAACAATTTGACGAAGATGTGGAAGTATATGCTTTAGATAACCAATCTCCAAAAGATAACTTTAGAATTACTTACTTTCTTCACATTATTGACCAAGCTCTTTCTTCACTTAAAGAGCGATTTAAGCAATTTGAGCTTTTTGAAGAAACATTTGGGTTCTTATTGAATGCAAAGTTCAAAAATATTGAATGTGAAGAATTAAGAGAGTAATGTTTCAATTTAGAAGCTTTTTTGAAACATGATGAAGAGCGTGATATCTGCGGAGAAGAATTATTTCATGAACTTCGACAATTGAAAAGAATTCTACCATTGGAAATTATAAAATCAATTGACATTCTTGATTTTTTAAAGTCTTATTGTGATGTAAGTGGGTTTTTAAACGTATGGGTGGCTTATAGAATTTTGTTGACTGTACCGGTCACAGTTGCTTCGGCGGAAAGAAGTTTTTCAAAATTGAAGTTAATCAAAACTTATTTTCGGACTACCATGTCACAAGAGAGGTTAAATAGATTAGCTATGACTTCTATCGAAAATGAATATTTGGATGTGCTAAATTATGAAGACATAATTGAAGAATTTGCTACAAAGAATGCACGAAGAAGTTTTTTTTGATTAAAATGATATTGTAGGAGGTTATAATGTAACAGTTTGTCTTAACTATATATTTTGTATGTGGACCAAGTGATATGGTGAATATAACTCTAATTTTTTGTTTATGTTTTTTTTTAACTTTATACTTAACAAAATAGTGAGCAACAAAATAAATTTTGTCTTAGGCAACGCAACTCATAGGACCGGCTCTGTATATATATAGTCACGACGAGAAAATTACTAATAAATAAGTACTTCTCTTGTTTGCTAACTATTTAATAGAGAATATTAAATTGCTTTTTTGAAAATTTGAAAAATAAACAAATAAACTGACAACGCACAAAAGAGAACTTCAATTTTCAACCAAACAAATCCTAAGTTGCTGAGGAAAAGGCAAATGTAGTCGGCAATAATTCCGAGAATAAATATCTGTTTGGGTTGGCCAAAATCAGTCAGAAAGTTCGATGTACAACAAACAGTCACTAAGAACCAAAGATGTGTATGATTATTTCATAAGACAATTCATCCAAATTCAACCCTTCAAATCAAAAACTAGTTTAACCCCTGCTAGTTGTATTTTGCTGCTCTTGACTCTACCGTTCAACCAACAAACAATTAAATTTGCAAGGCACTTGCCTACCGTCAACCCACCCAACCTTTGCAATTGCGACACGTGTCCTCAACTTGAACGACATCCTCTCTATATATAAATCTCCACCGATATTCACACCTCCAGCTCAAATTTATTATTCAAACAATCAAAAACTAACATGCCTTACTGGACTAGAGGACCACTCCTTGGCCGTGGCTCCACTGCTACCGTCTTCCTCGCCTCCGATCCTAACTCTGGCGAACTCTTCGCCGTTAAATCGGCAAGGCTCTCAAACTCCGTATTCCTTCAATACGAAAGGAGTATCCATTCTTCAATCTCTTCTCCTCACATAATCTCTTACTTGGGCTATTATTCCGACCATGACTTCTACAATCTCTTCCTCGAGTACGCCTCCGGCGGATCCATCTCCGACCTCATCCAAAAGCAAAAGCTTCAGGAATCCGAAATCCGATCCTTCATGAAAGACATTTCGCTTGGATTGAGCCCTCTTCACTCCATGAAAATCGCCCATTGCGACATTAAATGTCAGAACATACTCATCTGTGGAGATGGAAGAGCAAAAATCGCAGATTTAGGTTGCGCCAAGTATATGGATCGTGATGATCAAATTAGGGCAAAATTAAGGGGAACGCCAATGTTCATGGCGCCAGAAGTGGCCAGAGGAGAAGAGCAAGGACTGGCGTCAGATGTGTGGGCACTCGGATGCACAATTATAGAAATGGCAACAGGCAGAGCTCCATGGTCGAATGTCTCAGACGCAGCCTCCCTTCTTTACCGGGTTGGATTCACAGATGATCTGCCTGAAATTCCTGAATGGATTTCGGATTCTGGTAAGGAATTTTTGAGCAAGTGTTTGGTAAAGGATGCTAGCAAGAGGGCTAATGTTGATGAGTTGTTGGAGCATCCTTTCTTAACGGGTACGGGTTTGGATGCTGGATATAAGCAGGTTACACCTAAGAGCATACTGGAGATCAGCGCTTGGGATTCTGTACCAGAAAGTGAAACAGTCGTTGATTCCGGATCTAATTGGATTTCGGATTTGATAGGATCCGAGGATGGACCAGAGTGGAGCTGGGATGACAGCTGGCAAACAGTACGCAATGAAGCACCGTTTACTGGTCTTACTGTTACTAGTACTGCAGACGACATTAGAGAAGAACCATTTGAGTTTAGTCTTGATAATGAACTATGTGATCATAGCGACGTTAATTATATGGATGAATGTGGTGAAGAAGGTATTAATAATTGTGAAAATTGTACAAACGATGATGATGTAGCGTCGATTTTTTTATCTGTTAATAATAATATGTTTGGTTCGCTTGAAATTGTGTTTTCTATCCGTGTGATGATTGTTTGCAGTTCTAAAAGATATATCCGTGTTAATAATAAAAGATTAGCAAGTAAGATTAAAGACAGCAAAAGCAAGTGCAAGGTACGAGAATCCAACTGCATTTGTTCAGGCAGCGTGTCTTTTTATATAGTTAATTTTGTCCCCATACTAAGATTTACTGTCACCAAAAATTTAGTCCCGTAAGTACTCTGCATAAGATATATTCTACATGCAGAGCAATAAAACAATAAGCATGCATAGAAGAATGATACGTTAGAAGTGATACATGCAAACGTATGCGCTTACGTATTAAGAAAAAGAAAGAAAGAAAGACAGACAGACATCCACAGTAAAACAAAAGATCCAAACCACCCTTTAAACTAGTATAACCGCACAACGGTGGAGAAACCGACCGTTCGATTGTATAACTTTGATAAGAAATATACATTTAAATTTTTTGTTAATATTACTTAAACATTAATTGATAATATATTGGAAAAGAATAAATTGAGATTTGAATCTGAAAATATAAATTTCAAATTTAAATATTAATCAAATCATTCAAAATTGTCGATTTGATATTGAAATTTTAGAATTTGAAAATCATAATAGATTTGAATTTGGAATCTTTGATGTGCGAAATAAAAGGAGGAAGTTTAGGAAACCGCGATAAGACAAGATCCACGTTTTTTTTTTTACTTTAGAAAAATTGATTTTGGTCAGCGACGGTAAACAAGCCTCTCTAATGGTCGGTTTGATAAAAAACAATGAATTACAAAAGATGGCAAATACAAATATATAACACACGGCAAAAATCTAATGAAAACGTGAGGAGTGCAGGTGCAACCAATTCCACACTGAGGGCTGAGTTCGTTAAAAAAGACTTTGACTTTGAGTATTTGAGTAGTAGTTCATAAAGGACCACGTGTTTGGTCGTGAAGTGTATGCTCACGCCCACTTAAACTTCCATTTTAATTCAAATCTTGCAACAAGCACGCACCTTCTTTCTTCTAGCCACGTGTTTGAGTAGGTATTATGCATAACAAGTTTATGTATCTAAATTCCATACATTCATTGGAAGTCTCCGTATTAATGAAAGAATCATTGTAGTGTCTTCTGATAAATTAATGTTTACCGTCTAATTATATGTTCATGATCTCAAAACATAATTATTTCACAAAATAATGCAGTTAGTAGTTCTAAAAAGTAGAGGATGTTTGATTGACAAGGATAGATAAGAATATACATTTTGAACAAGATACGAAAACACAAACACATATTAACTGTACCAAGTTTCTTCTGTGCCTCTATCCCAGCCAATACAAAAATGCCATATGACACTACTAATAAATACACTAACATATATTCTTCAACTCCGTTAGCATTGGATTAACGTCAGCATTAATTATTATTTATTGGGAATATGAATTCATGCAGACACATGCGGACAAAGAATTCATGCAGACAATTCTAATTCTAGGTACACAATTAGTCATTGATGTTATATACTTCTATATTTCTCAAATTTACACCAACTCATCTCAAAAGGACAGCAGAATAAAATCATTTTACAGCCTGCACAAGAACAAAGAACATGAACAAAGAATACATTACCAGAATACACATGAACAAAGAACAAATATGAACTGAAATTATACACAGACAAAAATGCATTCATACATAAGCATTTCAACCCAGCTCGATGATATCAACTAAAATAAAAAATCCAAACAACATAATTTTTCATGCATACAAAAATCTTAATTAATCAATAAAAATCATAGTTAATCATCTAAATGAAAAAAACTATGTTCTACTTTCAAAGGGATTTTTACGTGCCACTCCTCGAATTTGTCTTTGTATAAACTAGCCCATTGCTTTGCTACCGAGCATCCCATTTTTTCCCAACATATAGCTGTGGGAGGGAAAGGAGCATCGTCTGTCAATTGTAACTTCACAAAGTGCGTTCCTTCATCAACTATACATACGACGATTACTTTGTTGCATAATGAATTAGGAGGTTCTCTTAAAGGTAGGTAAGTAGCACTTTCCTTTGGCGCTAAAACAATGAACACACATTGAAAAGCACTAGCGACCATGATTCCCATGTAAGGAAGTTTCATCCAAGCTTCCATTGGTGCAAATGGTGATTCACATTGTAATGCTAGTTCACATTGTTTAAAATTTGCTTCGCCACCTAAGAACAATGTATACTCATACGCATGCTTTCTCAACTCTTCAAGTAATGCTCTCCTCACAAGTATCCATCCATTTTCATGACTCATACCTAATTGTTCGGCAATAGCTCTAAACCCACAATGCCCATCTCTTTCTACACCCTCACAGCTTTTGATAAAATTTCGAATTATTGGATTTAATTCCCATAGCATATCATGCATCTTATTTGAAACCTGTAAATATTTAAGACACAAAAACTATGAGCATCTTATTGAATTAAAGTATTATGTTGCAAAAAAATATTTATTTAATGTTTAAATACCATATCAATATTTGTTGTAGGATTAGTTGTACAAGAGAACTTTTGTAACAGTTCGGTGAATGAGGTCATGTGAGAGTTATCGGCTCTGTTGGGCACACCACTTCCATACAGCCCCTACAACAATAAAAATAACAATACAAAGAATTATAAAAATTGTGCATATAATATAGTAACAATTATACCTTCTAAAATTCAACATAATGTGTTACCTGCATATAATAATTTGATGAAGAAGACACTATTTCCGTAGCCTCCATATCCTTTACTGAATAATGTGAATTAAACTGCTAATATTTGGATAGCAATTAGTTCATTTTAAAATCTAACAAACAAGAAGTTTAAAATACATCGCGTATACGGTTGTAAGGTTACCTGTTGATGTTGGAAATATTGTCTTCTTTGAGTAGTACTGCCATTATAAAATTTTGAAGGAACATGCTCATCTTTTCTATGTCTTTTTTTCCTTAAAGCTTTTTCTAAAGCATTTTTTTGACGACTCGAACTAGCAAAAATATTCTCCTTCGGTTTTATTTTGATTCCTTTCACTTTATGCTTAACCTCATTAGTAGATGTATGCTCTAATATATCACTGCCAGTTGATGAAGCTTCAAGCTGACTCTTTTCATTTTTCAAGTTTTTTTAAACGAGTCATCTACTTCTTTTAGAGTTTTGTTAAGCCCAGAAAGAGCAATTTCATACGCATCTTCTGATCCTGTTGTTCTTGTTGCAAGTTGTGTATACAATCGACACAACTCTTTATAGCGCCTTGCAGTTTCTATTTTTGGATCATTATTATTTATTTTTGGACAATAAAATTTTGCACTCTTAGCCTTCACATTTTTTGTCCATCTTCATAGGATGTATTGAGGAGGAATACTCAAAACTTTCTTTATAGAAAGAACCTTTAAAGCATGTGCACATAAGATCCCCGCAAACTCAAATTTTTTGCAACTGCACAAAATAACAGAATTAGTTGAGTTATATGTCACCATATGCTTGAAATCTTTCCCATGAGGAGTAATTTCATATTTAGCCATTGTCCCAATCTCTTCCAATAAAGTCATCGTACAATCGTGAGCTTTACATAACTCATTTTGCAACATTTTTAGGACCGGGGGTGTGTACATAGTTGATGCATGTTGTAAAATTTTAACTGGAAAAGATAGTGAAGTAGTATTATGATTTACTTTAAAATCAGCCTTTGATTCTTCATAACGACGATTGTCCACTAACCTCTGAAAATGCTCAAAAAATCGTAGTAAATCATGCTTATAACTAACATACTTTTTCACAGCATTGTTCATGCTTTCACTATGTTGGGTGGTTGTAATATCGGCACAAAATATTTCACGTCCATAAACTAATGCATATTTCTCTTTTAGTTCAAACAATCGTTTTAGCCAATTGTTGGTTTGAAGATTATATTTTGCAAGCATCATGTTCCAAGCATTTAAAAAGTCGATTTCATCCTCATAATCATATATACAACTACTAAAGTCTTTAGCAATTTTATCGAACAAATGACTAAGATGCTTAACTGCATTTTGATATATATGCCAAATGCATAACCGATGACTTGTCCCAGGACATTGAGAAGTAATTGCCTTAGCCATGGCAACATCATGGTCTGTAAGTATAGTCATAGGTCTTTTTCCAGTCTCAAACGTATCAAACAACCATGCAAAACTTTCAGTGGTCTCATCATATAATAACGCGGCCCCAAATAATATTGTTTGCTTATGATTATTCACACCGACAAACATTGCAAAAGGTCTTACTTCTTTATTTTTTCTGTAAGTAGTGTCAAAGCATACAACATCGCCAAAATAATCATAGTCTACCATCATGTTTGCATCATCCCAAAAAATATTAGTTATCAAATCATTTTCATCCACTTGTATAGCATAAAAAAAGTTAGGATCTTTCAACTGCATTTGTTGTAAATACTCCAACACTCCACCCGTATCTCCTTTTTTCATATTTCTTTTTCGTTTCGAACGTAAATAATTTCTATAATCTTCCGGAATAAAACCAAGATTTTCACGACCTACAGCTTGTTTACTAAAAAAATCTAAAGCTTCTTTTGGTGCAATACCAGAGTTGTCCGCCATATCAGCTTGAGCTATTTGCGATCAGTTATTTTTCTACGTGATCTAAAGAAATGGGTCTTAGAAGGACTTGACACCATATGTGTATGATGTGGAACAAATTCGACGATGCTATATTTTTTTACTATCTTGACAATAAACAATTTTCATCTTTGCTAGACAGCCAAATCTTGTCTCGGCTCGATGAGATTTAACATAAACATCACGTTTGTGTTTTCCGCGCCAACCTTCGACGGAGCAAACAAAAACTCTACCTTTCACATTGACATGATTCGGTAACATATGGGCTCTACCGTCCCTAATACAAAACCAAAACAGTATGCATATTCATTGTAAAATCTAAACGTATCGAATTCGGTTTGAAACGTCATACCTATCATTGGAATTAGCTCTTTTCGTATTTTTGAATGAATAGAATCCACGATGGACATTGAATCGGTTGAATTTTTTGTTTGACATTAATATCTTGTCTTGATTTTTCTTGCTCATCTTCACTTTGAAAATTTAGCTTACGACATGCTTTATGATCACTTTCCATAATTTGTTGATTTTAGTTAACATTCAAATGTTGTTCCTTAATTTGATGAAGAAGAAGTGAGTAGAATATTAAACTTTCAGTTAATTTGCTTTTGTGAGATATGGTTGTAGAAGAGGAAGGGACATAGCTAATTAATAAGGATATTAACAGATAATTAATTAGCTGAACTGAATACAATGCTAACGGAGTGAAAAATATATGTTAGTGTGTTTATTAGCAGTGCCATATGGCATTTTTGTATTGGTTGGGACAGGGGTATAGAAGAAACTTGGTATAGAGGATTTGCTCTCCCATACGTTGCACTTGGCCAAATGCTGTAATACAAGCATGCCTAAAATGGAAAATATAGCTTTACACCAATGTTTATATACCTGTAAATTAGTTATTTTCACCTAGGGCAGCCACTGAGTTACAGTGTCGAAATTGATTCAATACAGCACACCTCATGTGATAATAATCATAGTTGTATATAACCATACAACACTACCACTTATTTTATGTCGTAAACCAAATTTTCTTTTAGTACCATCAACCAACCAGTCAACCTTCCATGTAAACTAGTGTGCGATATTTATTCATTCTTTTATAATATAATTTTTATTCTAGGAGTAAACATAAATTATGTAGATTTTATTTGTTTAAAGTAGACCTGTCAAAATATAATACAACCCATTAACGTTATTTATCAATAAGTTGGGTTAACTCATTTATAAACTTTATTAAATGGATTATGGGTTGAGTTGACCCATTTTTAAAAAGGTTATAGATGGGTAATCCATTTACTCATTTAAAATTACATTTCCATATTTGAACTCCGCCTAATGCAGAAGCCGCTATTTTTTTGTTCAGACTGCAATAACTTCTTCATACCAACTTGAAATTAGGGGAGACTTCGATCGATTAACTCTCATTTAAATTACGGACAATATGGAACAGTCGGATACTTCATATTGTTAACGTACACTGTAGTTCTCCATGGAGACTGACAGTTGTAATTAGAAAGTAACAGGCTATCACATTTCCATATTTAAACTCCGCCTAGTGTAGAAGCCGCTATTCTTTTGTTCAGACTGTAATAAAATTTTCATATCAACTCGGAATTAGGCGAGACTTCGACCGATCAACTCTTGCCTAAATTACAGACAATATGGAACACTTGGATACTTTATATTGTTGACGCACACTATATGGAACACCCCACACCCCTTAATATACCCAAAATGACACACTAAGAGACATGGTGCGTTGTAGGTATAACTGAAACTAACAAAGACTAAGATTTACAAGACGAAAATAAGTAAATACAGCGAAAACTAAATTAATAACCTAATTAAAACGAAGCTTCATAATTACTTCATAAATAAATCAAATTCCAAATACAACATACATATCTTAAAACCATCATGTCTAATGAAATAAAAATTCATTGTCTCAAAATCCAAGTACATAATATCCCACAAAATAAGCCAGCACATGGAAAGAACAAAAACTGAAATAAAAGAAGTACATAGAATAAATCTCCTGCAAGAGAACTCCAAGCTGCAGCAATCTACTAACTTCTCTCTTGATTACCTAACAGGGGAAATGTAAAAATAGAGGAGTGTGTTAGACTAAAAGTCTGATGAATGATAGTAATTAGTAGAGTGTTCAAATAAGATAAAGCAATAGACTATGCAACGTTCTAGCATAAACATGGGTAATGAATGAAAAGGAAGGAGATAAATCGAAAATAAGTACGATTAAATTTTGTTCAATTCATAAAATAGGTTAACTTTGATTGTTTGCAATTGTCCAAAATTTCTGCTTTGAGTAGACTGAATTCCTAATCCTGTAAAAAAGATGTAAACCTAATTCTACCCTTTTTGATCGGCCTGCTACTCTGTAGTACCTTTCTTTGGACCAGTTGCTATATAACTCTCTAAATAAAATGTTACCGTGGCCTAGACGACATATATAGCCCCCTACACAGAAGGCAGTGGTGTCTACACAAGACACCCACACTAAGCGCTTGTAACTCATAGCTATTACTGAGCACCCGAGTGGAAGTCACACGCGTAACTGCCTCATGCCCATGCTACCTTTTGCTCCACCTATTGGCTCTTCTTATTACCTCAACATCCAGCATAAACGTGCCCCTCATCTCACTTCAGGCTAATGTGGGATCACCGTATGTCAATAGTTACTATATGGGAAATGCTGTTGGTACTACCTCTTCATCCAAACAATATCCAGTTGCGTCCCTTATCCAAATCTCCCGTGATTTGTATTTTATTTGACCAATTACTACCATTCGTAGCATAAGCGTGCCCTAAGAAATACGATATGATACAGGTCCTACTATTATCTTTGCTTATTAACTTAGATAAATTATTTTGAATAAGCCTTTACAATTTATCCCTACTATCTTCGCTTATTAATTTATCATAAGTCTTAAAATAAGCCTCATTCTGTCCCATTTCTTATTACAACCTATATTATAATCTTGCTTATTACTTAACCCAAGGTCTAAGTGTGAAAATAAGTTTCTTTCGTCTTTTACTCTATTTAGTTATAATTCTAAGTTATAACTATGCCGATTATCTATAATTAGTCCAATTCTAGTTATAATTAGGCACAATTTTATTCCAATTCCATTATTTATTATAGTCCAATCCCGTTATTAATTGCAGTCTTTATAATTTACATCTTATTTTCTTCATTCAGTATTCTTACTTACATAATTTATATTCGCGTTTAATTTATTCTAATCCATACGCGAAGAAAAAAGGGGATGAAGAGAATAGACGCTTGCATAAAATCCAAAACGTCGAAAAGATGTAAATAAACTTAAATATATAAATAAACTGTAAATCTATAAAAATCTATGCTTAACAGAAACAAACCAAAATTACTGAAGAGAATAGATGAAAGGAAATAGACTGAAACTAATTCTAAAAACTGTAAATAAATTATCGAAAATGCTATTTCAAAAATCATAGTAAAACTACAACTATTGAAAACCCTGTTATTTTAAATTACTTAAAGATATCTTAAAATAATTACAATAACTCACCTCCGATCCTAAGCTTTTCATTTGGTCTTCTTGGATCCACTTGGAGTTGTAAAATAATTTAATTTATAACGATTTTCTCCTTTGGAATTTTTTCCATTTAGGGTCCTTTCTAGAAAGATGAACCCAATTGGAGAAAACCTAGAATGAGAAGAGGTGTTAGGTCTAG
Organism: Allium cepa; assembly: GCA_030765085.1. NCBI lineage: Eukaryota > Viridiplantae > Streptophyta > Magnoliopsida > Asparagales > Amaryllidaceae > Allium > Allium cepa. The sequence goes on along the minus strand of CM060936.1, from coordinate 20,752,725 downwards.
GGGTCTATTTATAGGTGTAGAAGTAGATCTCGGACCGTTGGATTTGGAGATTGAACAGGTTGTAACCACGTCACAGGCTGAATATGGGTCATCGAATGTAGAAACATAGAGACCAGATTGGTTTAAATTATGCAAAATACGTGTTTACTCGTCCCCGAATCGTTCGAATGAACGAACGTTCGTTCGCTTACCAATAGGCAAGGCGGGTCGACTAGACGGTCGATCGCCCCTTGCCCAGGTTGACCAGCTGGTCGACCTGTATGTGTGTGTGTGTGTGTGTGTTTCCTCTTATTTTGATTATTTATAACTTGTTCATATTAGCTCGGTTTTTGATGTTCTATATATGGAAATTGACCAGAAAATTACCACAGACACAATGTTGCAACTTCTTAACTTTATTTTGATAATTTCATAAAGTTATTTTATTATTTAATTAATAAATTAATTAATTATTCTAGGTTAAATTTCGGGTTGTTACATTCTCCCATTCTTAAGGCATTTCGTCTCCGTAATCTCTGAGGATAAAAGAATGTATAAATGTTTTCATCCAATTCTACAACTAACTACTCAATCATCAACCATTCATCCATTATTCTTAAGTTTTTCTAATGCAATTTATGATACTTATGTAATTAGTGTAGTGTAAATTTCCTACTAATGCAAAAGATTAGACGGTCCACTGATTCAGTTGACTTCCTTTTATGCAATGATGTCCGTGACATGTATATATCCAAATGAATGCAAAAAATTTCTAATGATAATTGATAATTCTATACGCGTGCTGCAAAAATCATCCAAGTGCAACAATCAAGTGATAAACATCCATTTATAGCAACCATGGAAATAAAATAAAAATGCGCATACATTCATATGCTTATGCTCTAGTGTCCTAGCTAGGCCGATCCCCAAGGGATAATAGTGCATAGTGTACCTATATGCATTCATAGCATCCACTAGCAAACACTTGCAACCACTAGCATACATAATTCATAACATGTTCTATTAACATGTTTACATCAAATCCTATCATTCATAAGTTAAATCATAAGCTCTACCCTCATAAATTCTATTAAAATTATTAGGAAAGATGGGGAGTTGTTACTAATACAATCTAATTACATTGAGAAGTTCCTCCGAAAGTATGGTCATTATAATGACAAACCAACACCTACTCCTTTAGATCCTAGTATTAAATTAGAAAAGAATACTGGACGTACCATTTCTCAACTTGAGTATTGCAATTTTGTTGGGAGTCTTATGTATCAATGTATTGCACTAGACCAGACATAGCACATGCTATAAGCATGTTATGTCGATTTACGAGTAATCCAGGTTTCGAACATTGAAAAGATATTTTCAGAGTTTTAGCTTATTTGAAAGGAACCGTTACCTATGGTTTATCTTATAAAGGATATCCTGATGTAATAGAAGGATATAGTGATGCAATCTGGAACAATGTAAAATCCAAATCCAAGTCTACAACTGGATGGATCTTTACATTAGGAGGTGCTGCTGTGTCTCGGGTTTTCAAGAAACAGACCTATATATCTTATTTGCACCAAAATTGGTCACAAAACTCTTCAGGAGTCGTTGAAGAGATAATAGTGAAGAATGTAAATTCAAAACAGATATTATCTAACAAAAACTCCAATCAACAGTAAAGTAAATGCGTAGACAAGCGATTTATAGTGGTTCGGCGTGTTGCCTACGTCCACTGTGAAGTTTTTTGATGTTTTATTGGTTCTCTTTCAATAATTACAAGTTGTTACAACGATCAACAGCGAGTTACAACTGAAAATTTGAAATCAACAGCAAATATATGATATAGGATGATGGAGATCTCAATCCGGCAGAGTTTGGGCGCTTGAGAGTCGAAAGATTCTTTTTCTATTGGCTCTGGGGCTCTATTTATAGGCGTAAGATGCTGATATCTCGCTGAAAACTCGAGAGACCACTTCTGGCATGTGAGGGGGGCGCACGTGCCCGGTCTCAGGAAATTTGGACCCACTTTGGCATCGATTCGAACTCCATTCGAATCGATCATAAATTCACCCAATCGAGGTGAAATTTGGTGTGGAAATTCTTCAACATGTATGCAAGCTTTTGTGAAAATTTCATAGCATTTGGACATGTGGATTGAGAGATATGATGAATTCGAGATGGCGTTCTTCGAGAGGCTGTCTTGTTCGAAACCATCCCTTCGAACCGATGGTTTTGAATCGATGGTGGCATGCGCCCTTGTGATGACGTGGAGCGCAAGCCTCGAATCAATCCGGTCTTCACTTCGAGTTGACCGCTTCGACTCCATGTATCTCGGCGCATTCGAACAGATGGATGACACGTCATCGTGGCTAGTTGACTTGGTGGATTCGAACGAAGCTTCAATGATGGGTTCGAACAAGGCTTCATGGATGGATTCGAACAAGGCTTCAATAATGTTCGAACAACTGATGCTTGATGGATTCGAACTTGCGTTCCTCTGATGGACACGAGCTTTGTGACTTCTCCATGGATACGAGGTCCATCGATACGAACCCGATGGATTCGAAGGTGATGGAGTCGAATCCGAGGCGCTTCGATGGGTTCGAAGTCGATCGATACGAAGGTGATCGGTTAGAACCATTGATCAGTGATGGGTTCGAAGCCTAGGTCTTCCCCTTCAAATTGGATCGATCATAACTCGAGCGTATGAACTCGGATTGACTTGAAATTTGAGATGCTGACTTCTATGATCTTTCTTGTCGTGTCCCATCAATTGTAGTTCAATCTGGACTAGGAAAAAATTCAGCGATATCCATAGCGAAACGAAGTATGACCAATCTCTGATACGAACCGTCGTTCGTTTTCGATCGATCTTTTGGTATCGTGGCTTTGCAAAAGGCGGGATAACATTTTGCCCCCCAAAGTACGTCTTGTGGGAACAGGACGTGCTTTGAATAGCTGCAATTTCTCTCCGAACAATCATTGCTCTCTTTTTTGTTGAGACTCGTATTCTGTATTGCTGTAACCTTGTGTTGATATGATTGATTGTTGTATAATAGCGCTTAGCCATTGGCTGTTGCATTTGTAACAAGATGAGTATTCGATCCCGATGAGAAAGGATGGATACGAAATAGTAGTTCGTATCGATAGGAAATTATGGATATGGGATCGTTGTTCGTATCGGTAGGTTGTGGATGGAGTTGCGAATTTGTTGATGTGAACAGGGGCTTCGAATCGATGTGCCCACTATTTGTTTCGCATCGATGCAACTCGTCGCCCTGCTGTGTGCGTCGTATCGATGAGGCCTTAAGCGCATGGATTCGAAGGCTGACTTCGAATCGATCTGATAATTGACCGGTTGTGACCGGTTGAGTTAACTGGGATGCGAAACGGCCCGGTCACTTCCTAGGCTTCATATAAATAGCAGAGGGTTTGCCACTTTTTCACTTTTTACTCTTGCCTTGCATTTACTGTGCATTGCATCGTCTCGAAGCTTCAGAGAGAAAACACTGTGTCACGTTTCCGAATCAATCAAGATCCAAACCTTTTAATCCCTCGAATCCATCACTCAAATTAGGTAATTAGCCTCGAATCCAAACGGCAAAGCTATTTCGAACCTACCTCTTCTTCATCGATTGGCCACTCTGGTGATTGGTAAAACCAGATCTGGTTTGGGAGAGCTTCGAAACCATCTGGGAAATCGAGTTCGAATCGATGATGGCGGCGTCATTTTTCCTTGGATTTCGCATCGATCCCTGGGATGACTTTATGGGGGTGACGCAGTTCGCACCGATTGACTATCTTGATGGGTCCATTCGAATTGGTGGATTCGAATCCATCAGCTATCGGTTCGAAGTTCTCAACTTTACATCGATACGAAGGGTATCGATTCGAACGTGATCGATGTTAAGTTGAGGGTTTCCTGATCGGTACGAACCAGTTAACCAGGGATCGATTCGAAGTCATCCTTCCTTGATCGATTCGAACTTGACACCTGATCATCGATTCGAAGCGAGCCTTTCTGCATCGATTCGAAGTGATGTTAGGATGGGTTCGAATGAGTTCCATGTGATTGGTTCGAACCCTCTATGATGGATACCAAAGTTTGACATTTTCTAAGCATAATTCCGACGAGCTTCATCCTTGTATATTTGGACTCGATAATTGAACTGCTACTTGACCATCTTTCGAAGCTCGTCGATGGAACCATAACAACTTCTATCCGAATCTATTTCCATCATATAAACGGTTTAGTGATGACGGTCAGCGATGACGGTCTCCGTAGCTTTGTCATTTGCATATTTCCTTTAACTCTGCGACATTTATTCAAGTAATGCATGGCACTGTACCACACACATTCATACACTTCACACTGGGGAAATGCACGGGTCCTTTGTTGTCTAGCTATGGTTTCTCATGAGTTAGCTAGTTATGGAACCTTCAAGTTCGCAGCAGCAGGAGATTCAAAGTACAGTTACTTCGAGACTAGAGGTTCCGGATATTGAACCTGAGATCATCGGACCAGCCCCGGACGAGTTTCCCAATGCGTCTTTTATTGCTAATCCATCGGACTCCGTTCAATCCAATATTTCTGAAGATATGTTGGGGAGAATATGCTTGAGGCACGGCCTGTCACTGGACGACGTGTTATTACCGGGGCCGAATGATAGACCACACAATCCGCCGGAAGGATATACAACATTCAATCGCCATGCATGCGCGGCCGGGACACTTCTCCCGTTCAACGAGTACATAAGGGAAGTGCTGTCTTTTTTGAGGATCCCCTGTCTCAACTACACCCGAATGGATATGCTTCCGTGAACAGCTTGTTCATCGTCTTCATGGAGTACCTTCATAGACCACCGATCCCGACCGAGATCAGATATCTATTCAATTTCAAAACCCGAGGTGATTACCCTTCCTTCACATTTCTGGAAGCAGTGAGGAATTGCCAAGTGGTCACTGGGTCCTGGACGATGTTGAGTTATTATAGGACGGATTGGTTCTATGTCAGATGTCCTCCGGGGTTTGCTCGGCGATGGTTGTTCAGACGTAAGTATAGCTGAGTTCTCAAATAATTACTACGGCAATTGCAGTCGAAGTGAAACTTATATTTTTTCCTTTTTACAGCAACGATTCAGCGACCTGAAGGTGAACAATTTAAGGAGATAGTACGAGTACTCCGGAGAGTCCCGAGCGAAGATAGGGATATCGAGTCGCTTTTGACAGATAGGAATCTCCGAACTTACGGGTTGATCGAACGAGGGCAGAGCCTAAAGTTTGACGGGGCACTAAGGACCGTCTCGAAAAAACGAGTCAGGCACAAGGAGCCTAAAGTTATTGTAGCCGAGGAGGCTGATTCTGAAAGAACCCATACCGATGATGAGCCGCTGACCGAGCCTACGGATGTAGTTCAGGATGTCGCGGAGTAGAGAAAAGGCAAGGCCGCCATTGTCAAGCCAACTAAGAAGGGGAGATGGAAATCGGTTGTCACGGCCCGATCCTCTCCCGGAGTTAGAATTTCGGAGATGTCTCCTCCGAGAACTGAAAGCCTTTATGAAGGGCTCGCCGATATTCCAATCCCGGACGATGTGTCCCTACAGCATGATGACGGATTGGAAGAACTTTCAGAAACTTTAGTTTTGAGCGAGTCTTTTCCCACTGGTGTGGCAGACACATCCGGTTGGTCGGGGGGGTTCCACATTCATACATATTTCACAACACTACATAACCTTTGACTGTAAACTACCTATTTCGAAAGGTGATTAATCCTACTTTATTTTGCTCTGCAGATACTATGTCTAGGCGAGATTCAATGTTAAGGAGTCTCCGACATGCCCGCAAGTCTTCATATCATGATTCGCGCAGACGAGAAGGGGACAGAGATTACGACCAGGGACGCTCTGGGTATTCTGGTCAAGAGAGATATGATACAGATAGAGGCTGTAAGCGTCGATCTCGATCGCGTACTCCTCCTCCTCCCAGAGATCCCATACAACCTCCTGCTCATGTCTCTCGTCCCTCCGAATCTTCACACTACATATCGGCTTCTCAATCTTCTAGGCATGAATCCCGCCATTCTAGGAGCGAAACAATAACTGCTGCCGTTACAGAACAGCCCCCTGTGGAAATTTCAGGGGAAGGAGCAATCAAGCTTGCTCAGCTAAAGAAGGATTTTCCAAACATCTGCTTCGACAACTATATCTTTCCTCCACATTTAAAGAAGATCCCGGAGGAAGCTGAGCAGTTAGTACATGACTACGTGCACGATTTTTACGCTCAGTACAAAGCGTGGTCGAAAGCGGCTGACAAAGCGTCGGCATTGGGCTTTGAGCGTGGGACCACCATCGAGAGGTTGCAGGCTGAGTTAGCTCAAAAGAGCAGTATTATTGAGGTGCTAAACACTGTAGCTGAATCTTCTCGGAAATCTGAGATGGAGGCTATCAAAAAAGCCGACGAAGCCCAGGCAACGGTGGATAGGATGAAACGTGAGTATTATGTCACGGTAGAGGATATGGGCCATTGGAACACCATGGTCGCTGCCGAGAGGGACGCAGCCCTGAAGGAGCTAAATGAGCTTAAGTCCAAATTTGCCGAAATCGCCAAGGATAGGGATTATGCGAACAACGCAGCCCAGAAGGCGTGTGAACAAGCCGTGATGCTTCGGACTGAACGGGATGCGGCAGTAGCCAAGGTACAGGCGGTCGAGATGGAGGTTGAGGAGAAAGTTCAACAAGCGGAGGCCAGGCTGGAGGCCGATATTGAAGATCTGCTCATCACTTACAATGCCAATGTGTTGAGATACAGAAATTTGGCCTGGCTTCAGGATTACCCGGTACACCTCCGTAGCGCTTGGGGTCGATTGATTGAGGAGGAAGAGGAAGCTCATACGGATGAATCGATCGACCAATTTGAACTCGAAAACCGGTTGCTGACAGATGATGAGAAAAAGATCATCCATGACGCTATTATTGTTCATGAGAAGGAGATGATCGGTGGCCGATCTCTGGAGGTTGGAGAGGGGTCAGGTGTTGAGTATCATGCTGCTGCTCTTGACATTACTGCTTCACCTTTGTTAGAGCCTGTATCTGTGGTCGATTCCCAATCCGTTCCAGCTTACGACCCAGAACAGCCGCGGCTATCTCCTATTCAGGAGCATACTTCTGAGGCCGCTCAGCCGTCCGCAAGCCATACTGAGGAAGGTACTCCGAATATATCTCAAGTGTGTTTTCATTAGAGCGTTTGTTTTGAAGCGGTTACTAATAACTTCTTCTTATCTTTGCTTAGTGACTGGAGTTGCGCCGATTGCCGCGACCCAAGAATCAAGTAAAGGGGATAAGGCCATCACCACCGAGACTATTGTCGTAACAGCAGTAACAACTGAGGCGGCGCAGGGGAGCGGATTATCTCTTGATGAACAAATGGTGAGCGAGCTGCTCGGTGAGCAGGGTGGCTTCTCCACAGACCTGCCGTTCATCATTAGTGACCTCCCGCCAACCTCTAGCTCTTCAATGCAGACTGCGGATGCCCCCAGCCAGGCCTGAGCGACTCGTGATGAGGAAATCCTGGCCGAGATCAATGCCGAAATAGAGGCTGCGGGGCAAAGTGATAGTATTGGTGGTAGCATGGCGGCGCATAGCCCATCACCTTTAAGGGTAATATCATCAGGCGGCATTATCCCACCTTCCGTTGCGGGTCCAATCCCTTCTACTCCTCCGGCGGAAAGCCTTCATGTAGATTCGAGCTCTGAGGAGGACGTCGACATTATGCCCCCGGCCGAAGAGCAACCACCGGAGAGGAAGCGCTCCAAACGATGGATCTCTGTTTCTAGCGAGTCCGATGACGAACCGCTGATAAGGAGATTCAGAAAGAAGAAGTAGATGGGCCGTTTAAGCGGATTTTTTGATAGATAAGTCGTGTATAGATGCAGGTTCGGCCCCTGCAAGTAGGAATTCTTTTTTGGAAGAACTTATTTGCATGTAAGTCCTTGTCTTTAGTTAGTTGAAATAAAATTCAGTTTCTTTGTTTCAATTCTCATTTCTCTTGTGCTTAAGTGTTTGTAGTGTTTTGTTTTCAGTCCGGTGCACTTGTGGTGTTTTTACCGTCAAGTAGAGTTTGTTTTATTTGCTAAGTCTGAAAATCTTGGTCACAAGTTGTGATCGATGAATAAGTTGAACTTCGGACATTGCATTACTTTGGTTAGTGATTGACACTTAGTTTTTTTGCTTCGCAGTTTCGGGAAACAACATTTGTATTTTTGGTGGTTGATCACACTTGTTGCGAATATTAAGTACACGTCCGCATTCTGGGGACTTAGGATAATTTGAGATCGATAATCTGGTTCGCACTCCAGGAATTTGAGAGTTATCGATGTTTGTAACACGGTTCGCGCTCCGGGAACCTGGAATTGATGTTTATACTCCACTTCACGCCCTGGGAACTTGGAGTTGATATTTCGGTTCGCACTCCGGGAACTTTGACTTGGTATTTGTGCTTCAATTCACACTCTGGGAATACGGAGATATCGTGTATACTGAGGTTCGCGCTCCGGGAACCTGAAATTTGTGTTTATACTCCATTCACGCTCTGAGAAGTAGGAGTTGGCCGATAGGTGGTCAGTCACCTCTATTTGGGCTTTTTAGGAGTCCGTTCACACTCTGGGAACGATGGATTTGACGTTTATACTCCAATTCACGCTCTGCGAAGTTGGAGTCCGTTCGCACTCCGGTAACGAGTTATTGAATGCTTATACTCAATTCACACTCTGGGAAGTTGGAGTCCGTTTGCACTCCGGAAACGAGTTATTGAATGTTTATACTCCAATTCACACTCTGGGAAGTTGGAGTCCGTTCGCGCTCCGGGAACGAGTTATTGAATGTTTATACTCCAATTCACACTCTGGGAAGTTGGAGTCCGTTCGCGCTCTGGGAACGAGTTATTGAATGTTTATACTCCAATTCACACTCTGGTAAGTTGGAGTCCATTCGCACTCCGAGAACGAATTATTGAATACTCCAATTCACACTCTGGAAAGTTGGAGTCCGTTCGCACTCCGGGAACAAATTGTTGAATGTTTATACTCCAATTCACACTCTGGGAAGTTGGAGTCCGTTCGCACTCCGGGAACGAATTGTTGAATGTTTATACTCCAATTCACACTTTGGGAACTTGGAGTCCGTTCGCGCTCCGGGAATGAATTGTTGAATGTTTATACTCCAATTCACACTCTGGGAAGTTGGAGTCCGGTCGCACTCCGGGAACGAATTGTTGAATGTTTATACTCCAATTCACACTTTGGGAAGTGGGAGTCCGTTCGCGCTCCGGGAACGAATTATTGAATGTTTATACTCCAATTCACACTCTGGGAAGTTGGCATCAGTTGTAGGACTGTCGTGTGTTGGTCCAGTTCAGCCTTTGATGTGATGGCTTGCCCCCGAGCTGGGGTTTCACTTAGTGAGTGGCCGGTCGTATTACAGTCACTCACTATTTGAATAAATTCCATTGTTTGATGGAACTTAGCTCTTCGTGTGTCGTGATTGTTGAATGTTGTATTCGGTGAATCACAGCTCTAGCTTGAAGAGATAGTATTTTATTGCCGAAATAAGAAAATATGGCAAAGTCAGTGCCTTATTACAAATTCGAATTTCAGAATGTAAAGGAAACTGCAAAGTATTCATAGATTGAATGAGCCTGTCATATGTGACAGTGACGAGGATTTCCGTCGTTCCAGGCTCCTGAGTAAGTAGGTCCGCCACTGACGGCGTTTATCACCAATCTTCCACGGGGACAAGTCGAGTCCTCCTGTCTTGGTCGATTGGGTTCATTGTTTTGATTTGATGGGCCCACTTCTCTGGGCTACAGTGTCCACACAAAATGTTCCAACTTCCTTTCTCTGATCAGTTTTTCAACGAGATCTTGTAAGTGACGACACTCGTTCGTATTGTGCCCGTAGCTTTCATGGAACCTGCAAAACTTTCCCGTCTGGATTTGTCTCTCTGACGACGGTCTCGGTGCAGGTTTTTGATATTGAATTGTATCACAGGTTTGTAAGTACAAGTGCTCTAGTGATGTATTCAGAGGAGTGTAACTGTCAAACATTGGGTTCTTGCGCCGCGGGCCATGATTTTGATCTCGTTTCCTGGTTTGATTCACGCTCTCTCTTCACCGAGCTTGCTTGTTTTTAACGTTCAACTGAACTTTTCCGGAGCTCTCGCCGGACTGTTTGATTGCAACATTGCTTTGGATCCCTTCCGTGTTTGATCCTGCATCAGTTTGCTTCCTAGACTGTTTCGCATCTTCCCGTCTCAGGAATTGAGCTGCTTTGGCATGGAAACGGTCCAATGATGCAGGTGGTTTCCCAGCTAACCAGTTGTCGAACTCAGAATCAGGGTCGATCCCTTTAGTCAACGCCATAAGGATGGAGTTATCGTTTGGATTGCTGATCTCCGCACATGCAGTATGGAATCACTCTAAATAGTGTCTGAGTGTCTCTCCGGGAGCTTGAGTGACACTAGATTGAGTGTTGACATCTTTTGGCCTTGCGACGTGCATGTGGAATTGCTCAACGAATTTTGTGGCTAACTGGTCGAATGAAGAGATGGATCGAGGTGGCAATCGAGTGAACCACATGGTAGCGATGCCCCCAAGGATATGGGGAAACTACGACACTTTACTGCATCGTCGGCTTTGGCAGCGGTCATCGACCATTCATATTTCAGAATATGTTGGTTGGGGTCGGAGTTTCCTTCATACATGGGTAGAGTTGGCATCCGGAATCGCCGTGGGGGTTCAGCAATAAGGATATCATCCGTAAAAGGAGTGTGACTTCGGGTAACTCCCCAATCGTCATTTGTGAATCCCTGGCTCTCACGGATCATTTGACTTATCATAGTTGAAAGATCCGGCATTTGCGCGTTTTGTGCGGCTTGCACCAGAGTATGATTACGTTCCATTCTTCGGGGATGGACCGGATATTGTCGACGGTCCAAGTCTTGCCTTCTTGGCTCATAGTCCTCTGGGACGTACGGTTCAGGAGTACATCCGCTATAATGACGGTCTAGGTCCAACTGGTCTTGGGTGTCGACTCCTGGTTCAGCCACAATGTTAGTGGTGGGGTATTCTGCGGTGTGGTGAGGGGCGGCATCTCCTCGGGAGGAGGGCCCGGTTTGGAAACTGGCTGATGGACCAACTCTCAGTTGTCCAACGGTTATTGTCGGTTGATCTCCAACGGGTGGCATACGACTCCCATCTAGCCGAGGTCGTGGAGGCCGATTATGATAATCAGAAGATGAAGAACTTTCGCTGGAGGAGCGAGAAGCATGGTCTCTCGTGGATCTCTTTCGTTTTTGGCGATCCAGCTTGTTGATTAGCTCAGCGTTAGCGCGTAGCTGTTCTTCTAGTTGTTGCCGACTCTGGGTCAGCTCTCGGAGTAGCAACTGCAACTCTTGTCGGGTAACCGGACCTGACGGTTTAGGGTGTCCAGTAGCATCTTGATTAGATGGAGGTAGTGGAGCAGGATTCTGTCTATCATGTTCTTCTTGATTGACAGCGTTTGAGGTGGTTCTTGTGCTAACCATCTCGAAGGTTGAATTCCTTTCTTGGACTTTATGCAAATCTGAATAGAAGGGAAGGAAGTCGGATTTGATGATCTGGATCTCTCTCTTAGATTTATTCAATCCGGTATCGATGACAGATCCAACGAGCAGGAGAAAATCTGGGTTTTCTCAGTGAAAGCACCAAAGTGTTTGCCCCAAAATTGGTCACAACACTCTTCGGGAGTCGTTGAAGAGATAATAGTGAAGAATGTAAATTAAAAATAGATATTATCTAACAAAAACTCCAATCAACAGTAAAGTAAATGCGTAGACAAGCGATTTATAGTGTTTCGGCGTGTTACCTACGTCCACTGTGAAGTTTTTTGATGTTTTATTGATTCTCTTTCAATAATTACAAGTTGTTACAGCAATCAACAGCGAGTTACAACTGAAAATTCGAAATCAACAACAAATATATGATATAGGATGATGGAGATCTCAATCCGGCAGAGTTTGGGCGCTTGAGAGTCGAAAGATCCTTTTTCTGTTGGCTCTGGGGCTCTATTTATAGGCGTAAGATGCTGATATCTCGTTGAAAACTCGAGAGACCACTTCTGGCACGTGAGGGGGGCCCACGCGCCCGGTCTCAGGAAATTTGGGCCCACTTTGGCATCGATTCGAACTCCATTCGAATCGATCATAAATTCACCCAATCGAGGTGAAATTTGGTGTGGACATTCTTCAACATGCATGCAAGCTTCTGTGAAAATTTCATAGCATTTGGACATGTGGATTGAGAGATATGATGGATTCGAGATGGCGTTCTTCGAGAGGCTGTCTTGTTCGAAACCATCCCTTCGAACCGATGGTGGCATGCGCCCTTGTGATGACGTGGAGCGCAAGCCTCGAATCGATCCGGTCTTCACTCCGAGTTGACCGCTTCGACTCCATGTATCTCGCCGCATTCGAACCGATGGATGACACGTCATCGTGGCTAGTTGACTTGGTGGATTCAAACGAAGCTTCAATGATGGGTTCGAACAAGGCTTCATGGATGGGTTCGAACAAGGCTTCAATAATGGGTTCGAACAACTGATGCTTGATGGATTCGAACTTGCGTTCCTCTGATGGACACGAGCTTTGTGACTTCTCCATGGATACGAGGTCCATCGATACGAACCCGATGGATTCGAAGGTGATGGAGTCGAATCCGAGGTGCTTCGATGGGTTCGAAGTCGATCGATACGAAGGTGATCGGTTCGAACCATTGATCAGTGATGGGTTCGAAGCCTAGGTCTTCCCCTTCAAATTGGATCGATCATAACTCGAGCGTATGAACTCGGATTGACTTGAAATTTGAGATGCTGACTACTATGATCTTTCTTGTCGTGTCCCATCAATTGTAGCTCCATCTGGACTCGGACAAAATTCAGCGACATCCATAGCGAAATGAAGTATGACCAATCTCTGATACGAACTGTCGTTCGTTTTCGATCGATCTTTTGGTATCGCGGCTTTGCCAAAAAGAGGGATAACATATCTGACTCAACAATGTTGTTAGAGTTGATTGCATTCGCAGATGCTTGTAAGAAAGCGGAATGACTTAGGAATTTATTAATAGAAATCCCATTATGAAAGAAGCAGTCTCCAACGGTCTTTATTAACTATGATAATCAGGCTACAATATACAATGTCTTTAATAAGACATATAATGGAAAGTTTAGACATGTGAGTCTAAGACATCAAATGATAAGACAATTACTCAAATGTGGAGTAATAAATGTTGATTACACGGAAACAAAGAAAAACTTGACTGGCCTACTCTCAAAGTGTCTTCCAAAGGCAATGGTTTCTATAAAATCAAAGGAAATGAGACTATGGTCTGTGAATGAAGGTTGATCATCTTTAACAGAAATCCAACTTATGTTTTGAAAGGGATAGACAAAGCTCAATGGGTACCAACAAGTTAAGAGAATGATTATGAAATACTAAATCAATATTCCCACAAAATTTAGTGTTGGATTCTGCAAGAACGGAGAAAGGATAATATATATCCTTAATAAGTCTAGTTACTTTAAAAAATGTGTATCGTAGAAACACCTTAAGAGACTTACATATATGAGTATGGAAACCGGGCCGTTTCCTAAGAAAGTAAGACCGCTTTCTGACGTAGACTCATGAACCAAGGATTTAAGCACATGGCCATTAATGTGCTAAGCATACCAAGCACTCTATATACGGAAATCAGTATGTGTGACTGTTCCGGTACTATCACTAGGGGTACTTAGTTCAAGATACGTTTACCATAGATCTCGATAGAATTTTGAATGGTTTACACTAAGTGAAGGTTCAAATCCAAAAGATACCTATCATTATCAATTGGTTTTCCACAACAATGCAAAACATGATTTTGGAACTACACTAGCTTGATCCCACTTGGGTATGTGGGCAGTCACTCTAGTGATGCAGCCGTCCGTTTTATTTCTTTTACTTATTTTGAAAATGGGGGAAAATTGTTGGAAAATTTTCGAAATTAGTTTTGGATTATGGGTTTTGTTTTTTGAAGAAAGAAGAAGAGGGAAGAAGAAGGAAGAAGAGAGGATGTATAATCCCACATTAGGGAATTAAGAGAACATATTGATTTATATATGGATTTCTCTAAGGAAGGTTGGGCTCTTTGGGCACCCGAAGATTTGCTTTGATGTGAGGAAGGAAGTCATGCATCAACACCACACGCGTGTTACCGCCGGCCGATCGGACCGTGTTTAGGTCCAAAATGATAAACTAATTTTTTGGTAATAGGCCGGATCTTAATTTGAATTTGAACGGATAGATTTGGCAGATCATTTGAATGAAGGGATGCAATACTGTTGGAAAGGATGTGAAACTTCTTCACTACTATGAATAGTGACGTCCAGGAACCGTCAAAAAAAAACAATCTCTTTTCTTTGTACCTTCTTCTTCTTCCCCAGATCCGCGACGTCCAGAAAGTGTTGCAGAACACTGCCTTTTCACAACAGTTTGCGACGCCTGTACGGTGTTACAAACGCAGAAACGTTGCATATCAATTCTCTTCTTCTTCATTCTATTTTTTTTTACTAAATTGCATCATCGGAGATCGAATTATAGTGTTCTTGGTCAGATCATAATCGTACAAGTTTTGAATCCAGTTACGTTGTTTTACAGCTTCATTGAATCCTTAAGTTTATAGTTCGATAACACGTTAGTACCTGTTGGATTGACATATTGTCTAAAAGTATCTACGCGGTAGATCTTTGAAGTCAGAAGTACATCAGTTATCATCTTCATCATTTTCGAATCATCGATACAATTATTCAACAATATAGACTGCGCTAATCAAATCAGGGCAATAATAAGGGGAACGCCAATGTTCATTGCTCCAGAGATGGCCAGAGGAGAAGAGCGAGGACAGGCTTCGGATGTGTGGGCTCTCGGATGCACAATTATCGAAATGGCAACAGGCAGAACTCCATGGTTGAATGTATCGGTTGCGGGTTCCCTTCTTTATTGGGGCCGGTTCCTAGAAGATCTTCCTAAAATTCCTGAATGGATTACGGATTCTGGTAAGGACTTTTTGTGTAAGTGTTTGGTGAAGCATGCTGGTAACAGGGCAACTGTGGATGAGTTGTTGATGCATCCTTTCTTAACGGGTACTGGTGTAGATGTAGGTTGCAGGTGGGTTACCCCTAGGAGTGTATTGGAGAACAACACCTGGGATTCATTATCTGAAAATGAACCCGTAGTTGAATTCGGATCTGACCGGATATCGGATTTGATGCGGTGTGAGAATGGACCCTACTGGAGCTGGGATGACAGCTGGCATACAATACGCAATGAATCATTGTTTATCTGTGTTACTATTGTTAGTACTTTGGCTGCCGTTAGTGAAGAATTATCTGAGATTAGGTTTGAAAATGAGTTGTCGAAGCATCCTTTCTAAACGGGTACGTGTTTGGATAGTGAACATAAGCGGGTTATGAGTAAGAGCATACTTGAAAGCATCGTGAGGGATTCTGTATTGGGAAATGAAAGGGTTGTAGATTCAGGATCCGATAGGATATTGGATATGAGAAGGTTTGGGAACGGCCCAACTGGAGCTGGGATGGCAGCTGGGAAACAGTACGCAATGAATCATCGTTTAATCCTGTTTTTGTTGTTTGTACGGCAACTACCATCAGTGAAGAATTATCAGAATTTAGTAATGATACTGAAGTATGTGATTACAAAGGTGTTAGTTATATGTATGCATATAATGAAGAAATTGTGAATGTTTCTGAAATTTGTACGATGGACTTGGAGGATGATGATATCATAGGACTAATTATAATTGCAAATCATATATTTGGTCTATTTGAAATTGGTTTAGCTATATATGCATTGATTGCTTATAGTTTGAAAATGTTATTATGTTTTGTTATTATTATTATAAAAGGGGCGACAACTGGGAAGATTAAGAAGGCAGAAAGGTTGGAGAGTCCAATAGCATTTGAACTGGGAGCGTTTCTTTTAGTATAAAATGGTTAATGAAGCAAAAAAACCAAACAAAATGGATCAACCACAGATGATTGATATTCCAGAAATGTTGAGCACAGAAGCTGCAAAGCAAAGAAAGAAGAACAGAATTCTAGAACCTGCAGGCAATTAATTAATGCTGATACATAACCATATCTTTCGCAACCCAATTGTGCACACAAGGTGTTTGCGAAAACGGACAATAAGAGTCTTGGAGTAGTTCACATAAAGAGATTGGGTACATATTAAACGTGGCAAAAATGGAATGAAGACGCGAGGAACGCAGCTGCATGGAATTCGCCGACGGCTGATTTTGGTGTTGCAAAGTTGGTAAAGCGTTCGTTTTGACTGTTAGTACAAGCAAACAGCTCGTTATTAATTAACAAAGAAGAGCATGCACGTTTCTCAAGCTAGTTATAGTAACCGTCTCACATACTTTGAAGTAGCAGTAGCAGAAGTCCACGAAAGACCACGTGGCTTTGAAGTAGTTGACTCTACCCTTCAGTTTGGGTCTTGTTTGGTGAGTGGTATGCTGACGTCTCTCCGCACGTGTACCCATTTTTTTTTTTCAATTTAAGTTCAAAACTGGAAAAGAAGGAACCTTCTTTTCTACATTAGACACGTGTTTGGGTATTGTACGGAGTTTATCTAGATTCGGAAAGGTTGGGAAGTCCAATTGAATTTGAACCGAGGGCGTGTCTTTAAATATAATTCAGTTAATGCAGCAAATTAAAGCAATCAAAAAATATCAACCACAGATGATTTATATTCCAGAAACGTGGAGCAAAGCAGCGGTGAAGCAAAGAAAGGAGAACGGTGTTCTATAATCTGCAAGGCAATCAATAGATAACTGTATCTCTCACAATCCAATCGTTCACGCAAGAGTTTGTGAAAACAAGAGTCTTCGACTAGTCCACGTAAAGAGACCGAGAATATAAAAAAATGCTACATGGTTGACGAGTGCGTTTGGCGTTGCAAAGTTAATAAAAGCCTACGTTTAGCAAGTGCTTCGTTAATTAAAAGAGGAGAGCATGCAGGTGGCTTGATTTGATCGACACACACGAGTATTATGACACATGCTTTGCGCGTAAATTGTTTTTCCTATAATTTGTATATATTTAAATTAGTCAAAAAAATAATTTTTTATTTTCAAATCATATTAAAATTTGTATATTTGTATGAAATATTTTGAATTTGTAAATAAAGTTTAATTTTAGATCCTATTTTTAAAATTGTTTTGAATTTGTAAAGCATGTTTAATTTTTAGATATTACATTTAAGAGAATTTGAATTTGTAAAAGAAATTTAATATTAAGTCTTATTTTTAAGTGAGCAGGATTTGATAATATATAAAGGGGCGTATTTGATAGTTAACGTTGATACCAAAAATGTGTTACACCAAAGCTAATACGATATACATATAAGCGGTACGGCACGCGGTTCCCGTGTGATGATAGCACACATTTCGCGCATGAATTTTTTTTACAAATTTTATATGTTAAACTTATTCGAAAAAATATGTTTGCAGAAATATATATTCATATTTTTGTGTGAAAATAATATGCAATTAGTTTTAATTTTTTTTCTAAAATGGAACATTTGATTTTTTTTTTGTTAGTTTGAATTTTTATTTCTGTTATTAATTAATAAAGAATAAATTAATTTTTATTAGTATGAATTTTTATTTTTGCTATTAATTAATAAAAAACGATTTAAAAAAACGTTAATTTGTTATATTTTATTTTTAAGTGAAATTAAGATTTCGATAATATTCAAAGATGGACATTTTGAATTGGTAAAGGAAACTTATCTGATAGATCTTACTTTTAAGTGATTAAGATTGGATAATACATAGAGAGACATTTTTGGTAGTTTACGTTGATATCAAAAAAGCGTGATACAAAAGCTATTACAACTATTATTAAAGAAAAGATGACACCAAAGCTATTACAACTATTATTAAAGAAAAGATGACACCAAAGCTATTACAACTATTATTAAAGATATATTCTGACGTGAGACGACCCAACTTCCAAATACCAGGAAGTCGCATCGTTAAGAAAGAAAGGGATAGAAAAGAGAATAGAAAGAAGAGAAGAAAGAAACAACACATCAGAATCTAACAGCGGAACAAATAAATTATATTAATAACATAAATATTACAGAGTTTACAACCATTATCAGAGTACACAGATATACAACACATACTAGACAGTTATAAACATCTGTCTAGTTATACAACTCAATACAACAACTCAGAGAACACACAGCGGAATACTCTATAGCTATACGCAGAAGCCTCCTGCTCCATTTGCTCCCCCACAATTCGTCAAAGCAAACCTGAATCCTAACCTGAATTCCCTTGGCTACTCGTAAAAATTTGAGTACCCTAGAGTTTATGAAAAACAAAAATAAACTCCGGGTCAGACATGGGTCTGGTGTGAGTAACAGGTTAAAGTTGCTTAACTTTTAAAAATCTTTTGAAAAGAAAGGTATCACGTAAGACTTCCCACACATAAACATGGAAAAGTTTTTACCTTACGCTAAGCAAAACATTTGATAGGAAATCCGATGATATTATAATAGTGTCTAGGGTTTTTAAATAAATAAGAAATAGCCGAAATTGCTACATTTATTAAATTCCAGCTACTAGCCACAAAAGTGGGTAATACAATCAAAACCGTTGGCACTTATTGGATTTTGGATTCCATACAATGACAGGGCTACTGGGGTACCGCCCGTCATAATATATGACCTAGATCAACATACCGAGGATCACTCCCGACCCCCTGCAATACAAAGCCGGACCCATTCCTTAATGAACAGTTCCGAACAAGACAACCCTGTGGTTGTAGCTAGCAACCACCCACACAGCCGAATATAAAGGGACTTCTAGACAGGGATCAATCTTGCTCTCCAGTGGGTGCGACCCACGAAGCCTTGCTGCACCTCCCCTGTTTTAGCCATTCCCGGTTGATGAGGCTTGAGGCTACGATTACCTTTATAGGACATATCACTTAGAATGCTCATCGTCCACCTGACGATGTTCTGAAAGCATTCAATCCATACAAGTTCGTTCCGGGTTCGAACGAAACCGAAGGCATTATTTCGTTACACTCATTTTGGAATCACCCTCAGAGTTAACGACAATAACCCTTGCACTCCAATTCACATCTCGAATCTATAAGAACTAATTCCGTCAACTCATTACGGAATCACCCACAGAGTTATACTGGCTCATAGTCCTTTCACCTCGAGTCTTCACAAAGCTCCACTTTGATTCACGACCTAACGTTATTTGGAATCGATGTGGTTTTCGGATATCCAAATATGGAAACCCGATCCCGGTATCATCGAAAACCAAAGCATGTCTTTTAAGTCCAAGTTGTTTTAAAGTTTTAAAACAATTCCATTACAGTATCTATACACACACAGATAGATAACTCATAAATCATAATTGATAATCAACATTATCACGTAACAGGTAATCCACATTATCAATATCAAATAGATATTCCATATATGACCATCACAATAGATAATCTAAGTTATCATCACAATATAACCAAGCATCCATACCACACAATACCATTTATCTCATTACTGAGATCACAAAGCATCCAAGACAAACAATGTCATTCATTCATCTATAAGCAAAGATTTACTCATCACCATATAATTAATTTAAAATGAATTAAATTAACTATCTCCAACTCTAATTAATTTAAAATGAATTATATTAATTACTCAATCTATAATTAATTTAAATTAAATTAAATTAATTACTTCACCAATATGAATCTTGCTTACTCAATCATTTAATTGATTACAATCAATTAATCATTTATTATTAATTACCTAAATTAATCACTCTTGATTAATTACCCTTAATTACATTCATGTAATTATCCTAAATTAATTCTACAAATTAATTAACCTTAAACAAAACAATAATTAACCTTTAATTACTTCAATTAATTAATTAATCATAATTAATAACATTAATCCTTAATTAATTACATTAATTAATTACCTATTATTGATTAATTAATCATAATTAATCATCCTTAATTACATCATTAATTAAAATAATTAAAGATCTCCTTTTATTAATTACCTTAAGTAATTAACTTATAATTATTAATTATCATCACAGATTAATTAAATTTAGTAATTAACTAGCTTAATCACTTTATTTAAACAAATTAATTATCCTTTAATTTATTACATAATTAATTCCTTGATTAATTACTAAATAACTAAACCAAATTACTTCACACTTAAACATCTCCACTTAATTACAATCATGTAATTATTAAACAATTACTTAACTAAGTAATTTCCAAATCCTTAATTACATAAAGTAATTATTTTTAAAACTCAAGTGTTTAAAATTAATTAAACTTAATTAATTAAATTAAACAATTACATTAAATTAAATTAATTACATTAAGTAATTAATTCCTTAATTACTTTATCAAGTAATTATACTCAAACCATTCATAATTGATTATTATTAAATTAATTAAACTAATTAATTATAAAAATTAACTACATTAATTAATTGTTAAATAATCATGGTTAATGACCTTCATTAACCCTCCTTAAATTATTTTATAAGGTAATTAATTTAAATTAATTACCATTTAAATTATCTTTAATCATTTATTAATTAAAATTAATTATTAAATTAATTAACCTTGATTTAAAACTTAATTACATAATTAATATTCACTTATCATTAATTAATGATATAATTAATGATCTTAATTATAAATTGATTAATCATTAATCAATTATTAATTCCAAATTCAATTAATTAATTAAATAAATTAATTAATCTTAATTACCTTATTAATTAAATTCTAAAACATAATCTTAATCAAAATTTTAAAATAAAACATAACTTAATTATGTTTTAAACAATTTAATACAAAACTAAGTACTTATGAAATTACCTTTAAATCCTAATTTAAATTCAAGTTTAAAATAGAATAATTTTAAACTTATCAAAGTTTTAAAACTTTTTAAATTTACAAGTCAAAACAAAAGTTTGACTTAAAAATGAAATCATAAGAATTTGAACTTAAATTCATTTTAAAATTTTGGAAATTCAATTCATTCTTAGTTTCAACTTTCAAATTTAAATCTTCTTTTTAAATTTGAACTGAAGTTCATTTAAACTTAGATTTCCAGTTTTAAAATTTATCTTTAAATCTTACTTCACATTTTAGAAACTTCATTATTAAAATTTTAAACTATTTACCAAAATGAAATAGTTAATTAAGTTAAATTTTTAAACTTTTATTTTTATTTAAAAACTTTAATTTAAATTTGAATCTAAAATTCAAACTTGCATTTGAATTTACACTTATCCTTACTTTAAATAAATCTACAGAATTTTCAATATTTAAAACCCAGATTTAAAAAAGAAAAAGAAAACAGGTTTCTGAAACCTGAACATTTGCAGTGACCCGAGAAAATAAGATTTTTACTTCGGGTTTCATGCTTGCCAACTTCGAGTTTCATACCTACTTACTTCGAGCCACTACAAAAACCTCCCCTATAACATCCAACACCCAAACAGTTCACTAGAGTTTTTCATCGCCGTGCATATGCACGGCGACCACCACCTCTTCCAATCATCCTAGATGATCCAGCAACCTCCATAAACACGAGAATGCCCCAACAACCATCAGATCGAACCAATAATCAAGAATCAAACTTCACCCCAAAATTTCAAACCTGGAAATTTTTTACAGGTTTCAACTCAAAACCTGTAAACGGCCATTGTACGCCACTCCGATCACTTGACGATCGACCCCTCCGGCCATGAACTACTCTACACACCAACTACCCACACACCAAAATCCAAATCACTCGATCCATCCATCACTTCTCACAGACCCAATCTTTAACCCCTATCCAAAACTAGGGTTTATACAATGATTTCCCAACTGCACCCTATCTAGTAAATTTTAATTACTTCTCTGATTTTTCCAAGGATCTATGATCCTTACTTAATAACTCAAAAGAAATTTGAGTTATCTTATACTACAAATTGCAGAAATTTTCACAAACTCATATTTTTGTTCCAGACCAAACTGTAAATGAAGCATACACTTAAAAATATTAATACTTGATTTAAAAAATCAAGTTTTTGTCAATGTATTAAGTTTATGAATCTGGATTTAAATATTAATAGGATTGATTTTTGATCAAGATCAACATATAATGGGATTGCATGTGTTTACAGAGATAACACCCTGCATTAACTCACCTAAAAATTTAAATCTTAACTTAAGAAGTTAAAACACATTACTTTATAAACTGAATTCTAATCTCTGATAAACAAACTTCTTTTTATTATTCTAAAACACAGATATAAATCTCAAATTAAATCAATTTGTAAAGATTCTTCTAAACAGTGTGTGAATCTAGGAACACTACACAACATAATCAACATGCATAAACAATTATAATTACAACAGACATTTTATAAGCACACAAACATAATTTTTTTATCTCAAACACTTAATCAAGCAACCTAATATAGTTTAAGGTTTTAAATGTTACTCACTAGTCAATGCAGACCCCTGTTTTTCCTTTATGCAGAAGACATAAAAATGCAGAGCTCCTGTTGACCAGAAAAATATGCAGGCATGCTCTATCTGATTTAAAAATCTGAGTTGCTCATGATCCATACTCTAGTTACTTGCATGCAGAAAGAATGCAGTTGCTAAATCCTCAAATACATGTTATGATTCCTAGTTTAAAACAGAGTGCATAAAAAATGCAGGCTTCACTTTGCTTTTTAGGAAATGCAGATTTGATCTTAGTTTTGGATATGCAGAGGTTGGATTTGAATATGCAGGTTTATGAAAGATTTATTTTTGATGAGGAGTTACAGGAATTTGCAGATT
Organism: Allium cepa; assembly: GCA_030765085.1. Taxonomy (NCBI): domain Eukaryota; kingdom Viridiplantae; phylum Streptophyta; class Magnoliopsida; order Asparagales; family Amaryllidaceae; genus Allium; species Allium cepa. Next base: position 20,729,753 of record CM060936.1, on the reverse strand, counting down.
TGTGTATTTGAATATGCAGAGATATGCAGAATTTGATTAAGGATATGAAAATGCTTTTGATTTTAGAATATGCAGATTTGTACAGGGTTTGATAAATTGGTATATGCAGATTTTTGTGGATTGTTAATGTGAAAATGATTTAGATTTTGTAGATTTTTAAAGAAAATGTATGTATGAAGAAAATGAGTTTGATCTTTGTTTTGATTAGGGAAGAATGAAAATGTTATGCATGAATGAAGATTGTAAACTATACAAATGTATTTCAGATTTTAAGAAAAGAAAAGAAAATTAAAAACTAAAATTTTAACACTTGTCTATTTTACAACACTTGCCAATTTGAATGCATATGAATTTAACACTTGTTTTCTCCTTTTAAAAGTAATTAGTTTTTAATTTACAAACTAGTGTATGTGTGTTAGCTTAAATTAAGTTGTTAGTTTATTTAAAATATGTGTATGAATTTATAAATGAAAACAAAAACAAATCATGTTTTACAAATAAACTTATACATATAAAAATTAAAACAATTAAGATTTTATACTTTTGAACTTAAATTCAAACTAAATTCAAGAATCAAATATTTTTCAAATCAAGTTATACATATAAATTCAATTTTGAAATAACAAGTTGTAAATTTTATTCAAAACTTATTTACAAAGACAATACAATATCAATATTGCTTTTATAAATCTCTTTTTATTAAATTAAAATCATTTTACAAGCAATTATATTTTTATTAATAAAATATCCATTTTATTAAGTCATAAAACCATTTGTTGAATTAATTCTAAATTTAAAACTAAATCAAATTTATTTTAAACACTTTAATATTTTTCCTTATCAATTTTAAAATCATATATTTATTTATGAAATAGTCTTTGAAAACTCAATACTAATAAAAATCAAAATTTCCAATTTATAATGTATATATATTAGAATTTTAAAACATGATTCATTTATTAATTTTAAACCAAAATCATTTATTTAATAACTTTGAAAAACTTAAATATTAAATATAATACATACATTTATTTATAAATAGAAATCAATTTATTATTTTAAAAGATAAAATAACAAATTTAAATAATTATTATAGAAGATTTTTAAATTCATCTGAATAATTATTAGCAGAATATCAATATCAATTTAATTTTAACTACAGATTATTAAATTGATATTGTTAAAAATTCCGGGATATTACAATCCTTCCCCCTTAAAAGAATTTCGTCCTCGAAATTTAAAACAAAGGTAATTTAATAATCTCATTAAATTTTAATTTTAAACACAAGCATATATCAAACATATGCTAACAACCAAAAACAACCAATCAAACAAACAAATCTAATTATCCAGACAAATTCTGGATAGAATCTTATCGAGTTTCCCCAGGTATATATATACACCGGGATACTCGCTCTAGAGAATCCAAACAAACAATATTATGAAGCTACAAAGCTCCTACACAACTATATCTATAACACTAGACAAGATATCAGACTACAAACGAGTCTGACTCAACAACCAAACTCCAGAACTGCTGGTTCCACAACCAGAGATAGAACATACACGTACTCCCTCAGAGATACGTGAAACTCAACGAATCCCAGTTATCCAAACTGGCAATCCAATCCTATAGATCAATCACTTAATCTCCAAGAATACAGAAAAGATCCAAAACACTTCAGAGCTAACTTCTTAGACTTACCCAAACTTATAGCTCACTTATGATCGAAGAAAAATTATCCAAAATTAAATCTCCGACTTCAGAGTCCAAATCCCTCCGACTCTTATCCACAAAACTCTTCAGACGATCCTGGGCTGTCAACAACTTACTGATCAGCTCATCCCTTGCCGATGCTTCTAGAAACAAACTAGACCAACAACTTCAACAAAATGATATCCTCAAGATCAACCAAAACCAAGAACTCAAACTCAACTTCTCAACATCAGAGAACAACAACTCACCTCTCCTATCCGGGGAAAAGAAAACAGATACACTTCCAAACTGCTTCCGCTGCTCAACTCTGATCCAAAGTAGAAGAGAATGCTGAAGAAGAACGCAAGCACAAACTGGACAACACACCCCAGACATATGATTCAACTAATCCAAAAGAAAATTTTAGAAGTTCCTCTAAAACTTCGAGCTGCTACACCAACTCAACTCTTGGAACCATTCTACTATAAAGCTGAACCACCGGTACCACTCCTGGAATCATAGTCGATAAGAAAGCTCAAACTCCAGATGCGAATCAAACTCCGACTTCTCTGAAGACATCCAGATAAAACTCAGATAACCCAAGAGAACATTCAAACAATCGCAAGTCACTTTTGCGATCTACCAAACCAAATCCGAGGAATACTGTTCTTCCTTAACCAAATAGAACAGCTTACACTTGACTGGCCAACCCATCGAAGAAACGGGTCCACTCAGCTGCTTATGAACTTTACTTCAGAAAACGGCTAAGCCAGAAGATCTCTTGCCAACACCGAGAACATTCCAAACTACACTGCTGCCACAGATGCCAAAGAATTCCAAAACAAAGCTCTCCGAGAAACTCGGACTTCAAAGCAACAGAAACTCCGGCTGAACACAGCCACAACACTGAAGCAGACTCACCTCCTTCACTTGTTCCAAAGAAAACATCTTCGGAAACATCCATAGTCACTGCATCTCATCACGCAGCCACTACTTCCTGAGGTATCAAAATACCATTACTCACTTCTGCCAACCAACAAATCCAAATTCTACTCACCAACTTCAGAGATAGACTCCAAACCTTCACAGGTTTCCTTCAGAGATCAATGAAGTTCTTCATCACTACAGAACTTACTCAAGACGGTATTAGGTCTACATTCTCGACAAATACACTTCCAACCTCAAATATTCAAACTCCAACCAATGGTAGTCGTGTTACATACTACTACCCCATCTACCTTTATAACTTATATTGGAAAACCTGAACAGGTAACCCAACAGATAGGTAGAAATAATAAATATATATAGTTATATATAAAAATTACAAATACGCTCTCTCAAGGAAGACACCACTACAGATCCTAGGTATTCACTCATCCTAACGCTCTGATACCAAGCTGCGACGACCCAACTTCCAAATACCAGGAAGTCGCATTGTTAAGAAAGAAAGGGATAGAAAAGAGAATAGAAAGAAGAGAAGAAAGAAACAACACATCAGAATCTAACAGCGGAACGAATAAATTATATTAATAACATAAATATTACAGAGTTTACAACCATTATCAGAGTACACAGATATACAACACATATTAGACAGTTATAAAAATCTGTCTAGTTATACAACTCAATACAACAACTCAGAGAACACACAGCGGAATACTCTATAGCTATACGCAGAAGCCTCTGCTCCATTTGCTCCTCCACAATTCATCAAAGAAAACCTGAATCCTAACCTGAATTCCCTTGGCTACTCGTAAAAATTTGAGTACCCAAGAGTTTATGAAAAACAAAAATAAACTCCGGGTCAGACATGGGTCTGGTGTGAGTAACAGGTTAAAGTTTCTTAACTTTTAAAAATCTTTTGAAAAGAAAGGTATCACGTAAGACTTCCCACACATAAACATGGAAAAGTTTTTACCTTACGCTAACCAAAACATTTGATAGGAAATCCGATGATATTATAATAGTGTCTAGGGTTTTTAAATAAATAAGAAATAGCCGAAATTGTTACATTTATTAAATTCCAGCTACTAGCCACAAAAATGGGTAATACAATCAAAACCGTTGGCACTTATTGGATTTTGGATTCCATACAATAGCAGGGCTACTGGGTTCCGCCCGTCATAGTACGTGGCCTAGATCAACGTACCGAGGATCACTCCCGACCCCCTGCAACACAAAGCCCGACCCATTCCTTACTGAACAGTTCCGAACAAGACAACCCCGTGGTTGTAGCTAGCAACCACCCACACAGCCGAATATAAAGGGACTTCTAGACAGGGATCAATCTTGCTCTCCAGTGGGTGCGACCCACGAAGCCTTGCTGCACCTCTCCTGTTTTAGCCATTCCCGGTTGATGAGGCTACGATTATCTTTATAGGACATATCACTTAGAATGCTCATCGTCCACCTGACGATGTTCTGAAAGCATTCAATCCATACAAGTTCGTTCCGGGTTCGAACGAAACCGAAGGCATTATTTCGTTACACTCATTTTGGAATCACCCTCAGAGTTAACGACAATAACCCTTGCACTCCAATTCACATCTCGAATCTATAAGAACTAATTCCTTCAACTCATTACGGAATCACCCACAGAGTTATACTGACTCATAGTCCTTACACCTCGAGTCTTCACAAAGCTCCACTTTGATTCATGACCTAACGTTATTTGGAATCGATGTGGTTTTCGGATATCCAAATATGGAAACCCGATCCCGGTCTCATCGAAAACCAAAGCGTGTCTTTTAAGTCCAAGTTGTTTTAAAGTTTTAAAACAATTCCATTACAGTATCTATATACACACAGATAGATAACTCATAAATCATAACTGATAATTAACATTATCACATAACAGGTAATCCACATTATCAATATCAAATAGATATTCCATATATGACCATCACAATAGATAATCTAAGTTATCATCACAACATAACCAAGCATCCATACCACACAATACCATTTATCTCATTACTGAGATCACAAAGCATCCAAGACAAACAATGTCATTCATTCATCTATAAGCAAAGATTTACTCATCACCATATAATTAATTTAAAATGAATTAAATTAACTATCTCCAACTCTAATTAATTTAAAATGAATTAAATTAATTACTCCATCTATAATTAATTTAAATTAAATTAAATTAATTACTTCACCAATATGAATCTTGCTTACTCAATCATTTAATTGATTACAATCAATTAATCATTTATTATTAATTACCTAAATTAATCACTCTTGATTAATTACCCTTAATTACATTCATGTAATTATTCTAAATTAATTCTACAAATTAATTAACCTTAAACAAAACAATAATTAACCTTTAATTACTTCAATTAATTAATTAATCATAATTAATTACATTAATCCTTAATTAATTACATTAATTAATTACCTATTATTGATTAATTAATCATCCTTAATTACATCATTAATTAAAATAATTAATGATCTCCTTTTATTAATTACCTTAAGTAATTAACTTATAATTATTAATTATCATCACAGATTAATTAAATTTAGTAAATAACTATCTTAATTACTTTATTTAAACAAATTAATTATCCTTTAATTTATTACATAATTAATCCCTTGATTAATTACTAAATAATTAAACCAAATTACCTCACACTTAAACATCTCCACTTAATTACAATCATGTAATTATTAAACAATTACTTAACTAAGTAATTTCCAAATCCTTAATTGCATAAAGTAATTATTTTTAAAACTCAAGTGTTTAAAATTAATTAAACTTAATTAATTAAATTAAACAATTACATTAAATTAAATTAATCACATTAATTAATTAATTCCTTAATTACTTTATCAAGTAATTATACTCAAACCATTCATAATTGATTATTATTAAATTAATTAAACTAATTAATTATAAAAATTAACTACATTAATTAATTGTTAAATAATCATGGTTAATGACCTTCATTAACCCTCCTCAAATTATTTTATAAGGTAATTAACTTAAATTAATTACCATTTAAATTATCTTTAATCATTCATTAATTAAAATTAATTATTAAATTAATTAACCTTGATTTAAAACTTAATTACATAATTAATATTCACTTATCATTAATTAATAATATAATTAATGATCTTAATTATAAATTGATTAATCATTAATCAATTATTAATTCCAAATTCAGTTAATTAATTAAATTAATTAATTAATCTTAATTACCATGTTAATTAAATTTTAAAACATAATCTTAATCAAAATTTTAAAATAAAACATAACTTAGTTATGTTTTAAACAATTTAATACAAAACTAAGTACTTATGAAATTACCTTTAAATCCCAATTTAAATTCAAGTTTGAAATAGAATAATTTTAAACTTATCAAAGTTTTAAAACTTTTTAAATTTACAAGTCAAAACAAAAGTTTGACTTAAAAATGAAATCATAAGAATTTGAACTTAAATTCATTTTAAAATTTTGGAAATTCAATTCATTCTTAGTTTCAACTTTCAAATTTAAATCTTCTTTTTAAATTTGAACTGAAGTTCATTTAAACTTAGATTTCCAGTTTTAAAATTTATCTTTAAATCTTACTTCACATTTTAGAAACTTCATTATTAAAATTTTAAACTATTTACCAAAATGAAATAGTTAATTAAGTTAAATTTTTAAACTTTTATTTTTATTTAAAAACTTGAATTTAAATTTGAATCTAAAATTCAAACTTGCATTTGAATTTACACTTATCCTTACTTTAAATAAATCTACAGAATTTTCAATATTTAAAACCCAGATTTTAAAAAAAAAAGAAAACAGCTTTTTGAAACCTAAACATTTGCAGTGACCCGAGAAAATAAGATTTTTTACTTCGGGTTTCATGCTTGCCAACTTCGAGTTTCATACCTACTTACTTCGAGCCACTACAACAACCTCCCCTATGACATCCAACACCCAAACAGTTCATCAGAGTTTTTCATCGCCGTGCATATGCACGGCGACCACCACCTCTTCCAATCATCCTAGATGATCCAGCAACCTCCGTAAACACGAGAATGCCCACAACAACCATCAGATCGAACCAATAATCAAGAATCAAACTTCACCCTAAAATTTCAAACCTGGAAATTTTTTACAGGTTTCAACTCAAAACCTGTCAACGGCCATTGTACGCCACTCCGATCACTTGACGATCGACCCCTCCGGCCATGAACTACTCTACACACCAACTACCCACACACCAAAATCCAAATCACTCGATCCATCCATCACTTCTCACAGACCCAATCTTTAACCCCTATCCAAAACTAGGGTTTATACAATGATTTCCCAACCGCACCCTATCTAGTAAATTTTAATTACTTCTCTGATTTTTCCAAGGATCTATGATCCTTACTTAATAACTCAAAAGAAATTTGAGTTATCTTATGCTACAGATTGCAAAAAATTTCACAAACTCATATTTTTGTTCCAGACCAAACTGTAAATGAAGCATACACTTAAAAATATTAATACTTGATTTAAAAAATCAAGTTTTTGTCAATGTATTAAGTTTATGAATCTGGATTTAAATATTAATACGATTGATTTTTGATCAAGATCAACATATAATGGGATTGCATGTGTTTACAAAGATAACACCCTGCATTAACTCACCTAAAAATTTAAATCTTAACTTAAGAAGTTAAAACACATTACTTTATAAACTGAATTCTAATCTCTGATAAACAAACTTCTTTTTATTATTCTAAAAACAGATATAAATCTCAAATTAAATCAATTTGTAAAGATTCTTCTAAACAGTGTGTGAATCTGGGAACACTACACAACACAATCAACATGCATAAACAATTATAATTACAACAGACATTTTATAAGCACACAAACATAATTTTTATCTCAAACACTTAATCAAGCAACCTAATATAGTTTAAGGTTTTAAATGTTACTCACTAGTCAATGCAGACCCCTGTTTTTCCTTTATGAAGAAGACATAAAAATGCAGAGCTCCTGTTGACCAGAAAAATATGCAGGCATGCTCTATCTGATTTAAAAATCTGAGTTGTTCATGATCCATACTCTAGTTACTTGCATGCAGAAAGAATGCAGTTGCTAAATCCTCAAATACATGTTATGATTCCCAGTTTAAAACAGAGTGCAGAAAAAATGCAGGCTTCACTTTGCTTTTTAGGAAATGCATATTTGATCTTAGTTTTGGATATGCAGAGGTTGGATTTGAATATGCAGGTTTATGAAAGATTTATTTTTGATGAGGAGTTACAGGAATTTGCAGATTTGTGTATTTGAATATGCAGAGGTATGCAGAATTTGATTAAGGATATGAAAATGCTTTTGATTTTAGAATATGCAGATTTGTACAGGGTTTGATAAATTGGTATATGCAGATTTTTGTGGATTGTTAATGTGAAAATGATTTAGATTTTGCAGATTTTTAAAGAGAATGTATGTATGAAGAAAATGAGTTTGATCTTTGTTTTGATTAGGGAAGAATGAAAATGTTATGCAGGAATGAAGATTGTAAACTATACGAATGTATTTCAGATTTTAAGAAAAGAAAAGAAAATTAAAAACTAAAATTTTAACACTTGTCTATTTTACAACACTTGTCAATTTGAATGCATATGAATTTGACACTTGTTTTCTCCTTTTAAAAGTAATTAGTTTTTAATTTACAAACTAGTGTATGTGTGTTAGCTTAAATTAAGTTGTTAGTTTATTTAAAATATGTGTATGAATTTATAAATGAAAACAAAAACAAATCATGTTTTACAAATAAACTTATACATATAAAAATGAAAACAATTTAGATTTTATACTTTTGAACTTAAATTCAAACTAAATTCAAGAATCAAATATTTTTCAAATCAAGTTATACATATAAATTCAATTTTGAAATAAGAACTTGCAAATTTTATTCAAAACTTATTTACAAAGACAATACAATATCAATATTGCTTTTATAAATCTCTTTTTATTAAATTAAAATCATTTTACAAGCAATTATATTTTTATTAATAAAGTATCCATTTTATTAAGTCATAAAACCATTTGTTGAATTAATTCTAAATTTAAAACTAAATCAAATTTATTTTAAACACTTTAATATTTTTCCTTATCAATTTTAAAATCATATATTTATTTATGAAATAGTCTTTGAAAACTCAATACTAATAAAAATCAAAATTTCCAATTTATAATGTATATATATTAGAATTTTAAAACATGATTCGTTTATTAATTTTAAACCCAAATCATTTATTTAATAACTTTGAAAAACTTAAATATTAAATATAAACCATACATTTATTTATAAATAGAAATCAATTTATTATTTTAAAAGATAAAATAACAAATTTAAATAATTATTAAAGAAGATTATTAAATTCATCTGAATAATTATTAACAGAATATCAATATCAATTTAATTTTAACTACAGATTATTAAATTGATATTGTTAAAAATTCCGAGATATTACATGACGTGCCTACTGATGTATATTCCTTTTGAATTTGAATTCAAAATTTGCAAGCATGAGGCAGCTTCTTTTCATGGACAAGTGTCCGCTTATGCAACGTTTGTATTGGTTGACTCAACTATGGGAATAAACTGGTAGTCCGTGTTAGTCCGCAAGATGATGATTTTGATGACAACAACCTTAGAACATATTATAAAATATAAATACTAACATTATAAGTTTAGATATATATATATATATATGAAAGATTTAACCATGCAGGTACCAAGAATGAAGACTGTACAGTATAGAGATTTAAGATATCAAGAATGAAGACTCACGAGTATCAAGATTATCAAGAGTTTAAGAATTCAAGTAATTTATTCTTTAATTAGAAATTTTGTTAAAACTCATAGAAAAACACTAGCATCTTAAAATCCAATTTATTCGTGGAATGGAATCCACTTCGAGTCTGTTAAAGGGATGGAACCCTAAGTAGGATGAAACCTACGAAAAATCTAGTGGAACATTGTTTTGTATCCGCTAACTTTTTATTCAAAATGATTTTTCAAAATTATATCTTGTTTTCAAAATGATTTCAAAACCTTTCTTTTAAAAGCATAAAAAACATCTATCCTGATTTCAAATACTTTTAGCCTCAAAATCATCTTTAATTTCAAAGTCAAATTACTCCTGATTTTAAACTATCTTTTAATATAATATATTTAACTTTTAAATATTTATACTTAGATTTAAATATAAAATAATAGTAAAATTTTGTATATATTATTCTCTATATTTGCTTATGTATTTTAATTATAGTCAAATATATTTATAAAGTTTAAAATAGTTTTAATATAAAATAAAAGTTATTTTCAAAGAAAATCAAAACACCAAAAAATCCTTTGGGATGTCGACAAGCCCAAGTACCCCATGTCGACATGGTGTCAGTTGAGTTCAAAATTATAATTTCAAAAGAAGTGTCTATTCGCCATACCTCTTCATGAATGAACATGGCTGTTGTTCTTCTATAAATAGGGGTTAGTTTCAACGAATGTAATATCTGATTTTCTGGTTTTTCACTCCTCTTCTTCTTCCACTTTTCTTAATACATATTCTTACCATTACTCTGCCGAAATCAACATTGAATTGAACTCGATCATTCATAGTTTGATTCTCTATCACTATCTCAACAAGATCCTCGGTGCTATTCAGAGTTATGGGCTTTTTTAATCAACTTAGCGAGAAAAGGTGTGATTGTAGCCTTGAAATTCAATCAAGCGAGATAAGGGGTGATTGTAGCCTTGGAAAATCAATTGGGTGAACTTGTTGCCCGTAAAATCAAGTGGGTGAACTTGTTGCCTGGAAAATGAAGTATCTCTACCCAAAGGATTGTGATTCTGGACGGTGTACCTCGTAGCCTTGAAATCGAGGGTGTAATTGTAAAGATTGCTTTTGAAAGGAAATCCGTACTTGTGTTGCGGGACTGGATGTAGGGTAACTCCGAACCAGTATAAAATCCGGTGTGTTCTTTCCTTTGCTGCGTTTTATTTTATTTATGCATCTATGTTTGTTTCTGTGATCATATCTGTGTCTGAATATTGCATACGTTTGTGTTCAAATTAACAAAAACTCAAAAGGATTTAATAATTCTCTAAAACACTATTCACCCCCCCTCTAGTGTTAATCCGAGCCTTAAGATCCGTAATCCGCATTTCTCACAGTCCGTTTTAAACTGTTCTAACATCTTAGTTATTTGGTAATAACGTGTATCAATCGTGTTTAAACGCATACTTTTGAAGTTGTAGCAGAAGCTCACAAAAGACCACGTCGCTCTCAATTAGTCCCTTCAGTTTGGTGCTGGTTTTGGTGGTTGGTATGGTGACGTGTCTATGCACGTGTATCCAGTTCTTTCAATTTAAATTCAAAACTTGAAAAAAAAAGAACCTTCTCTCTTGATTAGACACGTGTTTGGGTATATTGTATAACACTATAACTAAATCAAGTACATTGAATTTGAGTCTCTTTATTATGAACAAAAATACTTTCCTACCCATTTTTCTCTCTGTCAAAATCTGAGGAATGGGAAATGAAATTCTAAAATTACAACCATATATACATAAAAAATTATCAACCCTACATTCAAATATCTATTTGACAACTTGCAATTACCGTTACGGTAGACTTATGATAACGGCCAATCAAAAGTCATAATACACGAAGTTACAGTAGAATCGATTTGTCTATTGTAATGGGTCTTTTACAATTGATACTGTCCGTTGTAATAAGTCATTTACAACTACTTTTGCCTGATGCACAATCGTAGATTTAATACCATTCTACAGCTCGAACAAACATTATACTAATAACGATCAAAATCATTATATTCGTTGAAATAGGACTAAAATTTCATTTTATTAAATTATGACAAAGTTTTCAACATTTAAAAGCAAACACATAATGCCAATAGTTGAATCTTAAAATATTACAACTTTAACACAAAAATTCTCGAAATCTACAATGTTATCATCTTAGTATAAAATACGGAGAAATATGCATCTACTCATTGAAACGACATTGTATTAAAAGTAGAATCATAAACTATAAATAACTCTGATTGTATAGAAAGCCTTTTACTGATTATAGGCTTGGTTTACTTGCGAAAATTAAATTAAATTAGACTTAAGGAGAGAAAAATGTAGAAGACATAAGATCATTAACCAGAACGAACTCAAAAGCATTATTATTGGACATTTTGACATAAAATCATGAAGGAAATGAAAGGGACTAAATATTGTGCAGAGTAAGATTCTAAAAATATTATCTACTTTGTACAAAATGGAAAACAGTAAGAAAATTGGAAATAAACCCAATATATAATCATTAGTTATTCAAGCAGTTAGGATCTTAGGCTCTTATATTAAACTTGCAACATAGAAAATGACACAAATATTAATGATTATGCTCTATTATTAGCCTTGCAACACAGAAGGATATAATTACTTATTGATCGCCAACGAAGATGAATTTCCAGCCTTTGGAACTTGCTCGCTCTGCCTAATCCTTATCTTCCATTGTAGTCTGATCCTTCCATCCTCCTACTTTTGTAAGTGCTAGCAACCTCCCTACTCTAGCAATTCCTATCAATTTATTTTTCATTTATTGTTTAGTACATTGAGATTTTAGTTACATTTGCTTTATAACTTGAAAAGTAAGTGTAACAACTTTGGTTGAGACACTTCCGAATAAATATTTTCAAACATAAATTTAAGTTATAAATAAATTTTTGGTGTTAAAAATTGAATAATGGGAATTATATGTTTTTTAATGTATAAATGGACATTTTCCTTGTGTAAGGATTTTACGAAGGGAAATGAATATTTTGGAATGGAAATAAAAGAGCAAAATTTTTGTAAACATATTAATATTTAAAAAAAAATGAATGTAAAATAATGTTCAGAAAAATTATAAAGTGAAATTTTATAATATAAGGTTTTGTGTTAAATTTTGGGTATTGATAAAAAAACAATGATAGCAAAGTTTTGAGGGAATATTGATTTTTATGAATGAAATTGTGTTCTTGAATTTGCTTTGAGAATTAAATAACCGTATGAGCTTTTAAACGTTGTTTTAAACTATAAAGAAAAGGAAAAGATTATTAAAATGAATATTGGGTTTGGGTTTAATTAGAAACCCATCTAGGCCCAAATAAAACAAGAAAAAATGGTTTTTCCTTTTGCAAACTCTTGTACGTTCATTTTCCTTATTAGCTGAAACAAACTCAAATCTTTTCCCTTCCTCTCTTTTCAAAACCCTAGCATGAAAATTCGCTCAAATAAAATCCAATAAATTTCAGAATTAATTCCATAAAAGCTGGCAGTGTATATCAACCAAGTCTACGTTGTTTAAAGATGCAAATTTCATATTTTGAGGCAATTTGGTGGCATCTCTTGTTGGAAAATTACAATAAGTGGGCAACATATGTAAAATAAAATGTGTTGTGTAATTTTGGTATAAAGCCTAATTAAAGTGATCAAATTATGAATTAAAGTTAAAAGACTTACATGTATAATTGTCACGGTATTAATGTGTAGATACCAAAACAGTTCTAATATGTTGAAAGACCAAATTAGAAAACGCCAACATTATAAATAAGGGTTTATGGTCTCATTCTGTATAATCTCTAGTTATTCTCCTAATCTCATCTAAGGAAATAATTCAGATCTAGGCTTTATGTTAATTTGCAAGATCAGATCCAACTATTATCTTTTATATCTATCTCTTTCTCTTACTCAATTTATGAAAGCAGCAAATATGGATTCAGATCTAATATAAGTTCTAGGGTTTGTATTAATATGGAAAACCACACTAAATTTATTTTCCAATCAACAACTATGAATTCTGGTATGGCTTCCCCTAATTCGTTTACTTTCCCCTGATTTCTTCCCAACTAAATCAATATGGATCACCTACTCCAATCTGGGGTTTTATGATTACTTAATCTTAAAGTGTATTGAAATCCTGACAAGTGATATCCGAACCACCCATCATTAATTTCATTGGGAAATTTTTATGTCTTTTACTATGAGTAAGTTTTGAATTAAACTTCATTTAGAAGTCCTTAAATTCCACTTAAATTTCAGATCTGACTGATTTATGTATTATTGATTTTTTTTTTTGTCAATGATTTTGGTTCGGTTTAGTATATTTTTTGTATATATTGTATATTAAAACGCTGATTTGTGAAACTGTTTTGGTGTAGAAATATAAATCCAACTGATCTGTACGTTATTTATGAAATAAGATCAAATTTTGATATCAATAAGATTTTGGGAAAAATCTAAATTCCTCTAAATTTTGGAAACAAGTTATGTTGATTAATACATCCACATGTTTATTCTTGTATGATTTGTAAATAAGCTGTGAATTTTAAGTGAGAAATACTTTAGATCGGATATCCATAGTCTTTTTGTTAAATGTTTGTAAATGGTTGGATCTGATATGTTTGGCCTATTTCTTTAATCTTTATAAATGGTATGGATGGATATATATAATTTAGAACCATTTGTGCAAGTAATATAAATCCGGTTCTATGATTATTTCACCTTAATCAACTTTTGATTAAGTAATTTGGATATATATAAGTTATTTTGGTTATATCAATTTTTTTTGATTAATAAGAATTAGAAATAAAGTATATTTCTTTAAAGTGTTTATGTTTATTTTATTACTAAAATAAATTTTAACATAGCACTAATTTACATTTAACCATATAACGGCCAATTGCATTTAGTTTTAGCATAACTGCATTAAATATGGCTGCTATGGTAATAAATGAATTAATTTGTTATCATAAATGCACTAAATGCGTCAGTTGCAATTAATTTAATGATATGTAACATGTTTGTATTTGGAATAAGAAAAGACATATTGTTTATTATTTGATGCGTTTATGTTTGTTAATATATTTATGGAAAATATAGAAGTGAATGAATTAAGGTAATATAAAAATAATAAAATAAATATAAAGTGACATAGTAGCAATATGTATAACAATATTATGATTCAGAAATATATCGTAGCTACTACATTCATTCATGTTATTTAGTACAACATTTACTATGTCATTTATGTATTATTTTATATGGCGTTAATTATGGCATTCTTTCATCCGTGACATTTGTTATGTGATTTATATATGATGCCTTGTATCGTATTTATTTAGGGAATGTCATGAATGTAACAACATACTTAAGCAAAAGATTATAATAGCTATGATTAAAACATATTGTGTCATGGTTATAATTTTGAGTTTTTCAAGTGTCATATAGACCTAAGGCATTTTTAGGAGTGTTTTATATCACTCGAAGTATATTGTACATACACTAAGAAATAAATTTAAATATACTTTTTGTGTCTCTTTGCAAACTAATTGTAAATACCTTATATTCCAAGTGAGCTAATTGAAATAACATGTCATCAGAGTGACATCTTTTATTTTAGTTGTTCATGAAAATGCTTGATGTTTGTGTGTGTTTATTCATGTGGATATTAGCCAGCCCAAAGGAAGACTAATATTTGGTCGAATCATCTACACATGTGTGATGATAAATATGTGACAATTATAAGGTTTTACAACTGAATAACTGATCGGCCCAAAGGAAGATTGTTATTTGACTTGAATTTATTGTAATGTTTGATCACTACAACAAGAGTACCACTTATAGTTAATATTATTATTCAATGACTTGATATTAATGTTGTGCTAGATACCTTGAGAAGAGACATATCAATTATTTGTATTTTACTATGACTGACATTTGGATATGAGCATATATAGTCAATCTTTATTTTTTGTTCCATTTTCAACTAATTTGACTAAAGTGTCTGCCATTTTAATAATGTTCTCATCTAGTTTGGGACTAACTCTAAGGATTAACAAGAGAACATACTGCTTTTATTCTTGACTTCATGGATCTAGCTATTGCAATTATGAGGATCACAAGCACCCCTATTACAGTTGAATGTTCTTATAATATTATAAAGAACATTAAGAGGTGAGATAATTCAAATTACAAGGGTCAAATGATCATAAGGTATAATATTCCAAAAGGGTTTTAAGGGTGTGATATTCGTAGTGATAATCAATTTTAAGGGGTTCTTTACAAACTAAAAAGCATTTTCATTACACCAGAAATGACATTTCGCAAAGGCTTAGAGTCGTTGCAAACGAAGTTTCGCAACGGCTAAAAGCCGTTGCAAAACCTTGTTGTACATGATTTGTTAATTTGGTTTTGCAACGGCTCAAAACCGTTGCTAATTTCAATATTTTTTACAAATACACATTGCTTTTTTCTGCCCTCTTACAGTAAGAGATAATTCATTATCATACTCAATATAAACATTTGAAAATTTAACATAATATCACAAAATAAAGATTATTAAACCAAATATTTTTCATAGATTCAGCACAAAGACCAAACATAACAGATCTTTTAATTTCAATGTTCATCAACAACACATTACATTACATAGTTAAGCGGCAACAACAGCAATATTACAGTATACAGTACATAGTTTGGTAACAACAACAAAATGATTAGAACAACAATACTACATCATTGCCAACAATACTACCTTATCATACTCAATATTAAAGTATACAGCACTCAATACAAACGGAGGTATCTTTCAGGACAGAAGAGCTTACTACAGTAATCAAACCTGAAAAACCTTCCACATATATCTTTGAAAATCAGGAACCGAGACTCTTCAACTATGATACATATAAAGAAGCGAATTGTTACCTATAAAAGGTAGCAAGAACAAAAAAAATAAGCTAACGCGAATTGGATAAAAAGTATACAAACAAGCACAAGAAACATAACTAATTCTGTAAATTTCAAACCATAAAATTTAGAACTTCCGTTTTGTCTAATTCACAAATCGGTTAGCATCTTATTTTCTTCCATTTCAATATGAAAGGCAAAATGCATTCATATAGACTAAAACATTTTCACATATCGATATTTAGATAAAAATATCATACTCAATATTAAAATTTATAGGTGACAATGAGTTGTAAACTTTGTGAACTTAGGGCACTGCAATGAGTTACTAAACTTTGTGCAAATGCACTGAGTTTATAAACCCAGCGAACTCGATGCATTTGCATTGAGTCAATTTGCACTGAGTTTATTAACTCATCACAAATGCATTGAGTTTATTAACTCAGTTATACTTGATATGTAGAACTGAATGGCAATCCTAAACTGTCATTTAAAAGTGGAGACTTCTTTTTC
The DNA here is from genome assembly GCA_030765085.1 of Allium cepa. NCBI lineage: Eukaryota > Viridiplantae > Streptophyta > Magnoliopsida > Asparagales > Amaryllidaceae > Allium > Allium cepa. The sequence continues at coordinate 20,712,791 of CM060936.1, read as the reverse complement.
CAGCAATCTCCACCATTGTTATGTATAGCAACCATGCAAAAGCAATCATCCAAGCAATCATCTTAGCATTGGCTTTGGTTCATTGGACTAAGCTTATCCGCATCAGAAACGGCCAATTCAGATGCTTCACAGCTTCAAATGCAAAAGACGATCCACTGCCTTGTTTGCAAAGTTGTGGAATGTAATCAGGTCTGCAGCCTTTGTATTTTTTGGTTTGGTCTATGAAAGTGTAGTGAGGTGGGCATTGACAATTGGTTAATCCACTATCGCTTTGTGCGTTGTTACCATTGTAACCACATATCCCAACTCCAAGGTTAAAAGTCCCGCTGCATAAATTTTGAATAAGATTTCCCGTGATACTCCAGCTTCCAGTGCTTGGCTGAGTTTTTGGAAAGGTATACTGCCTAAAATATTTAACTGATTGTTAATACTGAGTTATATCATAGTACCATCAGTTCAAATTAAACAAATTACCTGAAACCACCATGAGGTCCAAAGTAGCTCTCATGTAGTTTTCTCCTGTGACAACTGGTTTTGATAGCAGCGGTACAGTAGAAGCATTGCTAAACAAAAGATACAAACTTCTAGTCTCATTAAACAGAAGCCGATTATTTCCTATATTCCTAGCTGTATTGATGGAATAGTAGCTGTCATATTGAATTGTGGTTGGAAAGCCCACTGCATACGACGCCAAATCTCCATTGGTTTGCAATGTAAGCTTAAATCTTCCCATCAAATAATTATCTTCCGTAAGTTTTGCATAAATAGCAGTGTCTTGGTTCAAAATCTGGCCAGGCAATGTAGTTTCGGTTGGAGAATCAAATGTCTGCCATAAGATAGAAGATCCACTAGACATTATAAAATTTCCATTATCTTGCATAAAACCATAACTTGCTCCATTAATATTTGAACTCCATAGTTGTTGGTGTAACGACCCAGAATTTTATTTAATTAAAATTTGAATATTTAATTAATTTTAAATATTAATAAGGGAAATTATAAGTCGAATAAATTTTATTTCGAATAATTAGATTTAATTAAATAATTAAATCGATAATTTAATGTGTGAAAATACAGAAATAATTGAAAATTGAGTTAAATATGATTGAAAATGATTTGTAAAATTTTATTATATCATATTGGAGTTAGAATGATGTTATAGAACTTTTAAAATCGAATTAGAAGTTAATTTGTGAAAATTGAATATTTTAATATTTAATCGACTAGTGAAATTAGCCGTTTTTCAAACAGTCTCAGAATTGGACGAGACCAGTTCCATTGGATCCGTCATAGTTAGTTATTATCGGATTTCAAATTTCGTAGCAAACGAAGTTGTCGTTTGATCGTGGCAGCTCGAAACGCATCGAAATTGTTTTTAATATTAATTTGACGAGTTAAAATAGTCATTTTTCAAACAGTATCGAATTTCGACGAACCCAGTTTCATCTGATCCGTAATGTGATATTATTGTATGGTTTCAAATTTCAAGTCAATCGGATTTACCGTTTGTCCGGTGCAAGCTAAAACGCCTAGAAAATCGTTAAATCGGTTTAATTTTAATTGAACGTTTATTGTCATAACTCACACAGATGACCGAATTAGCTCCCGAAACACGTTCCATTGTGTTCGAAACGCGGGGTAAACCTTAAAAACGCCAACAGGCACGCTTCGTTTGGAGTTCGGAAAATCCGGGATGAATAGTGTCGCGCGAATTTTCTATATAAGCCCCTCTCTTCATAAATTTGCAAACCAAAATAAACTAGGGTTTCAAAACCCTTCAGGCCGCCTCCAACTGATATGAATGGCCAGAAATTAATATCTTTCTCTCCACAATTACTTCCAATCCATAAACATTTAGAGAAAGTGTTCAACATGAAACTTGTAGAGCATGAAGAGGGCTTCGAATCTATACGGAGTTGATCGAAATTGGAGCGACGTGGAGGGAGAAAAGGGGGGCCAACGCCTGCAAGTTGCGCACGACTTTCAACGTGATACAGGGGGCCGAGCTCTCTATGTTTGCAGCCGAATGAAGCTTTTGTCGCGAGCTTTTCAATGGCGTTTCCTGATCGAAGTATAATCGAGCGTAGTGGAAGCATAATTAAACTCTAGCTAGTGATGATGGGTTCTTGGTTGCGTGTAAGTACCTGTACGTGCGTGAAGATGGGGGAAGAAACAAAGGTGCGGCTGTGATTAGAAGGAGATGAGATGAACGGTGGATGCAGGTTGAAAGGTTTTAAAATAAAAAAAATGTTGTAAATTGATGTATAAATTCGTGTAAACTTGTAAAAATCATATCTTTTTCATACGAGGTCAAAAACGCGCGAAACCAGTTGCGTTGGAATCGTATGGATGAGCACTACGCTATGGAATTGGAGTCGTTTGGAGTTAGTGAGAATTTCGGGTAAAAGTAGACGTCCGTTTAATTTTATTCGAAATAAATCGCTAAAACGAAATTGAAATCAAGGTGAGAACTTCTCACTCAATCGAATCGGTTTCGATTTTATTTTAAATAGTTATATTTAAAATATTTGAATGCATGTTTGAATGATAATTGTTATCTATTGATTGTTAAAATAGACATTATGCGCCGTTAGTAAGCGGATGTTATTTATTAAAAACATATACCGCGAATATTTCATAAACAGTGAATTTGGTATTATTTATGTACTTGGAATTGATTTCCCGCAGTATATAGCGGATGAGACCCTATTGCGCCGTCTATTAAGCGGATAATATTTTAAATCCCATATACCGCGATAATTTCGTACTGGAACGGAATTGGTTTTGTGCTAACATCTTTGGATGTAGGAAAACAGGTTGGAGGGATCCAACTGGATTCCTCAACAGTATTTATTTGATTTCAGATATTTCGATATTTGATGGATTATCATATCGATATATGATGTCGTTGTTGTCGTGATTGACTATTTGGTGTGTAGCATCATTGGGCCAAATTTTGGAATTTTAAAAGGGTTTCAAAGTGATTTTTTTGAAAGAATACGTTTATAAAATAATTTTGGAATCGATTCATTTTAAATAAATAAACGTATAAATTTTAATGTTATAAAAATTATGATTTTTGAGAAAAATAGTTAAAAGTTGATTTTTGAGAAATACGGGGTTAATGATTTTATAAAATAGTTTAAATTGAGATTTTGAATTTATTGTAAAAAGTTTAAATATAGGATTTATAAATTTGATTATTTTATAAATCAAAATGATGAAATTATAAAGGACTTTAAAGGCGTTTTAAAAGAATAATATAAATTGATTTATATAAAAGAATTATAAGATGGATATTTATAAATTAAAAATATTGGAATTGTAAAACGAGATTTATAAGTGTTAGAATGAATTGTGAATGAATTTCATAAATGAATGAAATTTATAGAATTATAAACGGAGGAATTATAAATGGAATTTTATAAGCAGTAGGTTTATAAAATTTGTAAAATTATTTGAAGAATAGATTTGGATAAATAAATGAATCTTATAAGTTATAAGATTTATAATTTGGGGAGTTTCAAAAAACGATTTTGTAAACAAATAAATTGTAAGTGTTTAACTTATAATATTGACTTTTGGTTTATAATTGAGTTATAAATCGAATAGGTTAAGAAAGGAGATTTATAAAGGAAGTAGTTATAAAATAAATAGAAATGGAATTTATAAACATTGTTTTATAAATCCGCAAATGACTTATTTTGATAAGTAAATTGTTATAACTTATTTATGGAGTTATATTCACGTTTTAGACAGTGAATAATCCTTTAAAATAGAATGAGTAGAAATGATGAAATTGGTTCCGAAGTATATTCACGTTTTTGAATAGTGAATAATATGTTAAAGAAAATGTTTTGGATGTGATATTTTAAATAGAATTAAAACGATCTAACGATGTTTTAAATGTGTTAAGATTCGAAACCATAGTTTTCAATATTCATTGTTGAAATAGACGTTTTTGAGAAATAGAAGGAAATGATGGGCTATAACATTGTTGCTATAGTAAATGATTTCCAAAAGGAAATGTTTTGTATAGTATTGGGATTTATATATCTATTTTAATTTCGAATCCCTATACTAGTGATTTTGGGTTGTCGTAACGATGTTTTACGTAACATTCGTTTTGGCCCGAATAAATATGTTTAAGAGAATGATTTTCTTAAAGAATGAAATATATACTTAATCTCGATTTAAGTATATTGAATATTTTCCAAGTGTTGAAAATAAATAGATTTGAGAATTACTTAATAAGTAAGTACGGAAATGTTTTTCCAATGTGAAATGAAACGTTTTGAGAAATTTTCTTTTTGAAGATAAATTGAAAATGAATAATTGAAATGGTCTATCAGTAGATATTGTGAAATATAAATTCACTATGGAATTTATAAAAGAAAGAGGAATTTGTTTATAAATATTGATTTATTTTTGAGGTAGTGAAATTATATATCTTGTAAAGATATTTTTGGGAAATAAATAATTTGGAAAATTATTTGGAATCTGGTGATGTTGTGCATATCCATTGATAGTTCAATAACCGACTATCAATATTTACCTTTGAAAGGTATTTGTTGTGATTTGTTTGAATTTGAATGCCACACTTATTTTTGAATAAGCGCTCACTATTCGGGTTAACCGGGAAAGGACCATGGGGTCGTATAACCCATTCCGAGTATGTGATACGTCGTTATGGATTGCATTTGATGACCGGTGTTGAAGACCGGATATTTGCAAGAGCGATAGGATGACCTGTCGATTGACTCTGCACCGAGTTGCTACGGTATAGAGTTCTCCATATGTGATGGGGAATCCGATCAGGATTGTGGATATCCGGATTGCAAGGACTTCTTTGTAAGTGCCTTCGGTTCTGTTCGAGCCCGGAACAGACTTGTATGGATAGTATGTCTGACATTACAAATTGAGATATAAAGCTGATTTCTTTCAAATATATTTCTGTTGGTGGCGGAGAATTTATTCTCTTAGCTTAACATCCTTCTCTGATACGTACGAGCTCAGAGGTTATGTAGTTGAAGGTTATCAGCGATATATTCCCAATTTGGTAATGTGACATGCTGAGTGTTGCTGTGAAATGATCATTGTGTTGATCATTTGTGATATGATCATTTGTTTGATCGTTTATCTTTGTGATCATTTCTATGATCATTTGTTGACCCAAAGCATGACTTTTGTATAAAGCGTGGCTTTGTGGACGAGACTTCGTCAGGCCTCACACCTCGGAATGGTCAAAACAGGAAAGATGCGGCAAGGTTATGAGGGGTAGCTCCCTTTAGGGTATGTGCATTTCCTTCTGGAAAAGGGTGGTATCATGGTATGGAGCCCAGATACTTACTCATGTTGAAACACTTATTATTATGGTGTGATGTTGATTACGAGCGCTCGGATAAAGGTCCCAAAGGACCGGGGGATGGCATACTCGTGTCAGTTGTTACCTAGTTCGAAAGGTAACCCGGCCTTGTGTTGGCAGAGATCCAGTTAGGTTCTCGAGGACGTCCTTCCAGAGGCGTTCTCATGTGGCAATGGGAAGTTCCTTGGCCTGACCATTTGTTGGAAATCCAATTCCCAATACGAAACCCTGTACGGTTTTAGTTGTAGAACCTGCCATTTACTTATGGTGGTCACCACTGTTTAGATGGTAGCTATAGTAGGCATACGATAATGGTCGTATGTTGGCTAAGATTTATATCTTTATTTTCGAAATGATTTCCTCTACACTATGCACTAGTAATAATATCAAATGTTCTTTTAATGCGTATCAAGCATCTTTGACTATCATAAGGAGAAATCTCCTCCGATTCTGCGTTTGCATGTGTGTGTGTGCGGGAGGCCTTATGGTAGTCTCATTTTTAAAAGCATTGCGAATTGACTTTAAAAATATTCCTCTATTTTGATTTTAAAGATAAATAAACTATTTTGAGTTCTCACACGAGTCACATGATTGACTCGCAGTTTATTGTTTTCCTTCCTAAACTCTGGATGCCCACCAATTTCCACACGGGCAGTCAAGAATTAAGGTTTACCAGGATATTTTGGAATTCAGGAGTTGCTAGAGGCAAGCAGGATGTCATGGCGTATTATTAGTGTATAGTATTTCTTTTTCCGCTGTTTGTTGTTGTTTGTTGTAGTTTGATGTTGTACACTCTGATGTAATGAAATGTAATGTGATAACTGATATAGTTCTTTGTTTAAAGATTATTCATTTATTTATTATATGTTGTTCCGCTGCGATTGTGAGATTCTGATGTAGTTCTGTTGTTTTCTTTCCGTTCTATTTTCTATTTTTTCTCTCTTCTTCTATCCTTTTTCTTAAACATTGAGAATTCGTATTTCTGTTCATCTTGAGTTAATCTATGGAGATTAGCGTATATTCAAGGAGTACGGATTTGCAGGTCCTCGCAGTTGGTTTGAGGAGTCTTGCAAGGTCAATTGTTGTAAATGACAGTTTTGAGATTTTCTTCTTGATACTTCAAACACGATTGTTTCATCTAGTTTTATTATACATGTAAGGACGTGTTTGAAGTCTTCTATAGCTCCCTTGTTGCTTCTATACGTCATCGTCAGGAAGCGAGGCCACGATTATGCAAGTTCAAGGCTCCTAAATAATAACAACTATGCTTTAAGGTAAGGATTGCTGTTCACTTCTAGGATTCCGCAAATGCAATTAGTGCAATGCACTGAGTTAACAAACTCAATGCAACATGAGTTTGTTGACTTAGTGAATCTATTAAAGCTATATGCAACAATCTATATGCAGAATCTATATAATATTAGTAATAATGTTTTTTAAGTATAAACAAATGGCACACATATTGATTTTAAAACGAATCAGGTGTTATTTCTTCTAAAATCCTTTAAACCAACACTTATTGGTTTATTGAAAAATACATTAAACATAAAATGAACTGAATATTAGACTATAATTGACCGACATAGAGGAAATAACCATCAATTAAACAAGAGAATACAAGTTATATGGTTATGTCTTTATAAAGATATAAATGGAAGAAAAAGAACTTACACAAAAGAAGAAGAGTAAGCAGCCCTGACGATTTCAACAAAATTAGTAGTTTGCAAAAAAATAGGATTGGTGAAGAAATAATAGCAACTGAAAGCTCCTAAAATGAACATGATAATTTTTCTTCCTCCTTGGACCTGAGGACAAATTAATAATAGAATGAAAACAGGAGCAGGAAGAAAAATGAAATGAAAACGGAAATAATAAAAAGAACAAGACCAAGCAAATGGAAGTTTTAATTTAGGACTATAAAAATGAAAAACAACGGGACATTTAAGAATAAAGTATAATATAAACAACGAGACAGTTTGCTCTGACATAGAAGAATCTGTAAACTGGTATTACTTGGTTTATAAAGATGGATTTGTTTTTTCTACCATCTATGACAAGCATTTATGAGAATACATTGTATCTAGTTACATAATATTTGCTTTTGCAGCAATTCGAAACTCTGTAACTACTTTTTTACGTAATACATGCCTTCTACCAAATTTCTCATGAATTGAAGTGATCGTAAAAATGAATGCCCCCAAGCCACCTTCTTTTTTACGTCACCATTTGACCATATAATAGAAGAGATTTAAAGAAGACATTTGTGAAGTTTGTTTTAATACTATATCTTTAATCCTTCGGTCCATATACAATTTTCATCTTATACTCTCTTAATGATCGTAAGCAAGCTAAAGCACCCAACAACATTCTTGAGCAAAGCATGGTTACAGATGTTGATATATGTAGGCTTTACCAAAACTTTTATTAGCACAGAAATTGAGTTACACATGCCTATCCATAATAGTATTTAAGAAAAAAAATGAATTTAAAGTAATAAAAGCAATTCATCGCTACAGCAGCATAATTTCTCCACGTTAATCAAATCAAACCATCCATATCAATTCTAGTAATTTTCATCAAAAAATCAGATCAACGTTGAAGTTTTTTGAATACAGTACAATAAACAATGCTATAAAACAAGAGGTCCGAGCCAAGATCAACTGAGATGCATGAAGTCATATAATTCATTCACCAACCATGCACTAGCAACATACACAACTAACATTATAAAATGAACCTATAAGGCAATTAACTCCCAGGTCATACGTATATAATCAATTATGCAAGATATTTTGTAACATATATTTTACATTCATTAATAAATATAATATCCACTAATTATTTATTAAAGTATGTGTATATTTAATTTGATTGATTTTTAAATGTACATATATAACGCACACACAAGAACTGAAAACTAATGAGTTACAACTTCCACTAAGTTAACAGAATTCATGACTAAATAATTTTATATTGTAGCCAATTTCAACAAGATTAACAAAACACACATATATAAAAAAAAATGTAATTACCCATTTTATTAAATAAACCATATACAGAGTACTGCGACTTATATAATGAAATGGTGAAGCTAATATGGCGACATTCACACCCAAGCACACTCACCATTATATAACATTAACACTCTATATTATTTGATCAAATATAGTGCTTACACTATCCTATTTACCCAATAGTCATAAATAAAAACGAACAGGGTTAAAATAGAAATACTAGTAGTGCACTGAACATCTCAACTGAAAATAAATAATAACCGAATCACGCACACACTGATATGCATACAATCATAGGGAAATAGTTACGCACACATGAAAACATAGCAGCAATAGCCAAAAACCTAGGCAGTGCATATTATATTCTAATCTAAAAATTAAAGTCAGAGGACAAGTAGCGATTAAAAGAATATATGCTAAGTAGAGAATAATAAAGAGCATAAAAGTATTCAAATTATAAAAATCCTAATAAAGACTACTACCTAATGAGTAAAAATCAAACAAAGGACAATCAATGCTTAAATCATATACAATAAAAACATAACTTAAAATATTATTAATTGCCGATTAATGCAATATTTCCCCTACTGTTGCCAAAATTTCCCTTGAACGATTAGAAATAAAAGCTTAAATCCTTAGCTTTCCTCCATTGTATATACGTAGGGATTTTTGTGTACACAACTGTTAGATGAAAGATTTATATACCACTTATGTTATTTTAGTTTGTCAAAAGGATCTGCTTGGATGGTAGCAGTACTTTTTCTCAATACTTTGAAACAGAAGCGGTTAATTCCTGTCTAATTACATATATAGGGAGCTACTGAATGCAACAGAACAAAAGTTAAATTATGGGCTGCACTTGCACAAATTATAAATTCCACCTATACACACACACACAGATATATATATATATATATATATATATATATATATGATAAATGTGAAGAAAAGAATATGTGAAGAAAATAAAAATAAGAATTTTACTTTTTTATCCCTGCAATTTATAATAAATTATGTTTTCCAAATCCATCTACTGTATTTTTTAGCAGCTGTTTATATTATTCGTGTACTATATTAGAATCTAAAATATGCCAAGATCGATTCTCTCTGCTATGAAGCAATTACAATAAAAACTTGCATTAGCAATATAAATGAATTGAAACTGCTAAGAATAAGACCCCAAACAAATACATGATAATCTCTAAAACATGAACAAGAAACACCGATAATTTACCGAGAAATTAGGCTATATTATGGTATGCTACAAGCCTTCTTAGCATACATATTATGAATGCATACAGATACAGAAAAAAATCTTTACATTGGTTATGGAGACATACTATTATTGAAAATAAATTGAAACGCAATAAAATGCATTGAAATTACCAAATTGTCACAAGACTTGCAAATGTATTGAGAAGGGAAACAAATAAAGAAACAAATATCTTTACTATATTTACATGATAAACAGGTGGACAATCTGTCCATTTGGACTAGCCACAAGGGAGTGGTAAACATATAACATCTATCAACAATTTATATTTGGCACTGCTACATTGAAATACCATTAGTACCTATAGAAAAGTATGTACAAGCTTTATTAGTTTATTTATTTGTTAAAAAATAATTGTATGTCAGAATGCTTCTACTTCACTTTTCTAGAACCTTAGTTGTTGGATTTTAATGACAACAACTATACAATTATGTCAAAGAATCTCTAAGCTAATTTACAAGTACATGAGCATCAAAAAGAGATAAACAAATACGTTCAAAATGAAGATTCGCAGTTCAAAAAAAGAATGAAAGTATGTATATGGAGATACAAGAAAAGATATACACGATAGAGACAAGATGAAGGTGACAAACAAAGTTTTATTAGTCATAGAATGTCTTATCCAGAGTTTACAAATGTTAAAATCTTCTCCAAATGGCATACACACATATACATTCATATTTTAAATGAAAAATCAAGTTTTCAAAAATTACATGGAGTGGGGCTCAAACCTGGATCATTAGTTCAGAAGGCAAGTGCTCTGACCATTTGAGCTATGGTAATTTTTTGTCACAAGCTAAATTCAGACGTCCGAATAATGTCATTCAGACGTCTGAATGCTGAAACAAAATTGTGGTACCACAATATTTAGTCGTCTGAATGAAAATATTCAAACGTCTGAATAAGGCCAAAAAATAACCTATTTCCTTGCGGTTTGCGCATTAATCCAATTCAGAAGTCTGAATTTTTTTGTTCATATGTCTGAATATTTGTAGCTGTTATTTTCTTAAAAAGTCACTTCTCTTCACCGAAGAGAAACATCTTCAAAATCAGTGGTTGCACCTGTTCTTTTCAATATAACTTTTCATATATGGTTTCAACTCTTTATACACTATAAATAGATTACAGAATTCAACAAACAATTAACCGAAATCGAATTTATTTTTAGCACTCTTGAATTCTCATATATTCTCAAACTTTCAAATTGCACTCAAATTGCTTACATACTTTGATCATTGATCTCTTTATCTTCCACAATTCTCAAAGCACATCACACTATATATCACAAAGGAGAAGATTAGAGGAAGATTGTACTTAATTGACTTATCAGTGTTATTTAAGAACACACTACAGTCAGATACATTTGTTATTTGCAAAGAAATCTTGTTCGGTTGCTCAGGCAGTTGAAGTCCTATTCGGTTTCTTAGGTGGGCGAAGTCATGTTCGATTGCTCAGGCAGTGTAAACCTGTTCCTCCGGGTTAAGTAAGGGTTGTTGTAGTTGAAATTCCAGAAGGAGTCTGGGACTGGACGTAGAACGGGAAGTTTGAACCAGTATAAAAATTCCTGATCTGCTTGTTTTATTTTACTTATTTGCATTTACTTTGCTATTATCATCTGTTTCCACATTTACATTTAATTATATTCCATATTACACGATCCAAAGTGATAGCTTGCCACTAGCTATTTTCATTTGGTATCAGAGCATAGAGACTGACATTTTATATTAGAGCCTGGTATTCTAGAGGTCGTAACAACATCCTAGAATAAATGACTACGAAGAATCTAGTCAAGGCAATAAGAAGAGGAAGAACAATAAAGAAAAATCAAAGGAGCAAACAAACAAATGCTTCATGGCAAAAGATAACGAGGTTAGTGATCTAACTTTTGATGATATGATAGAAATAAATTCAAAACTTCCAGACACTTTAAAAAGTCTCAAAAGAAAATATAAGGAAGCTCTGGAAAATCAGAAGAAAGCAGAATTCGAAAGAGATATGCTTAAAGACGAGAAAAAAATATTAGAAGAAGAACTTGTGAAAATTCAAGATTCAGACAATTCTCAACTCGCTCTATTAAGTCAAGAAATAGAAGCTCAAAAAGAAAAGAATAATGCTCTAGCTTTTGAGAATCATGAGTTAAAAACAAAAATTAAAATTGTTGAGTTAGATAACACTAGTCTCAAAACTAAGCTTGATGACATTACTAAAAATATTTCCAATTTTAATAAAGGGAGAGAAAATTTATCCAGGATTATTGAAAATTCTCAACCTGCTTCAAATAAGAAGGGATTAGGTTATGTTAAAAATTCAAAAGCTCATAATGATAAAATCGGTTTAGGATATAAACAAGCTAAAAGTAAAAACAGGACTAGATATGCATTCTTGTATACTAATTTTAGTCCTAATGCTAGTACTAGTAATCAATATAGTTTTAAAACCAGTTATAGTCATAATAGTACTTTGTTTAGAAAAGACAAAAATTATTCTTCAAGTACTAAGCTAATGACTAATAGTATTTAGATTTGGATTCCAGCTAATATGATTGGTCATGATAAACAACTTTATATTAGCAACTATTACAAGAATGTGATTTGTAATGAATATTATATTTATAAAGGTTCAACCACACCCAAATGGGTATGTTTCCAAAGACCTAACCACCCGGACCCTAATATAGTAAGTGGGTAGCGAAAATGATTATTATTATTGCAGGTACTCGGAGAAACAAAAGGAAAAGGATAGATTTTGGAATGAGGCTTTGCACCGAAGGTCCCTATTTTCGACGTTGTTGTAAGAAAAGTCCCTATGATAATAAGCATGTAAATTAAGTCCCTATTTTTTGTAAATCAAAAAGCGCAAACTATCTTGCGCTTTTCTTATAAAAGTGCAAGTTAACTTTCGCTTTTCAAAAATTTATTTTTTTTTGAAAATTTCAAAAATTTTAAAAAAAATTCAAAATAAAAATGCGCAAACTAGCTTGCGCTTTTCTGATAAAAGTTGCAAGTTAGCTTGCATTTTTTGACAGAAAAGCGCAAAGCACCTTGCATTTTCTACTTTTCAAAAAATAGGGACTAAATTTACATACTTATATATACAGGGACTTTTCTTATAACAACATCAAAATAAGGGACCTGCAACTCGTTTCTTGTTTTGGAATTTTAAAAAATGATCCATATGTTTAATAGAATTACGTGCTTACAATGAAATATGGACTTCAGCAAATATGGTAATATCTATTTTATTTTTTCTCCATAATTAATATTGAGTTTATCCCACTATTCACAAGATATTTTATATAATTTATTATATTCCCTCATTCTTTTTTATAATGACAAAGGAGGAGAAATTCATATGCATATTGATAGAGAAAGATATTATACTTAGGGGGAGATGTTATACTTAGGGGGAGCTTTAAACATATTAATATTTTCATATAGGATGAATATATTTTTTAAAAATTGTATAGCTGTCATCATCAAAAAAGGGAGAATGTTAGAACCTCAATTGTTGGATTTTAATGATAACAACTATACAATTATGTCAAAGAATATCTAAGCTAATTTGTAGGTACATGAGCATCAATAATAGGAAAAAAAATACGTTCAAAATGAAGATTCACAATTCAAAAAAAGAATGAAAGTATGTATATGGAGATACAAGAAAAGATATACACGATAGAGACAAGACGAAGGTGACAAACAAAGTTTTATTAGTCACAGAATGTCGTGTCTAGAGTTTACAATTGTTAAAATCTACTCCAAATGGTATATACGCATATACATTCATATTTTAAATGAAAAATTAAGTTTTCAAAAATTGCATGGAGTGGGGCTCAAACCCGAGTCACTAGTTCAAAAGGAAAGTGCTCTAACCATTTGAGCTATGGTAATTTTTTATTACAAGCTAAATTCAGACGTCTAAATAATGTCAATCAGACGTCTGAATGCTGAAACAAAATCGTTGTTCCACAATATTCAGAAGTCTGAATGACAATATTCAGACGTCTGAATAAGGCCAAAAATAGCCTATTTCTTTGCTGTTTGTGTATTAACCAATTCAAAAGTCTGATTTTTTTTTATTCAGACGTTTGAATATTTATAACTGCTATAAGTCACTTCTCTTCACCGAAGAGAAACATCTTCAAAATCAATGGTTGTACCTGTTCTTTTCAATATAACTTTTCATATATAGCTGCAACTCTTTATACACTGTAAATAGATTACAGAATTCAACAAACAATTAACCGAAATCGAATTTACTTTTAGCACTCTTGAATTCTTATCTATTCTCAAACTTTCAAATTGCACTCAAATTGCTTACATACTTTGATCATTGATCCCTTTATCTTCCATAATTCTCAAAGCACGTCACACTATATATCACAAAGGAGAAGATTAGAGGAAGATTGTACTTATTTGACTTATCAGTGTTATTTAAGAACACACTACAGTCAGATACATTTGTTATTTGTAAAGAAATCCTATTTGGTTGCTCAGGAAGTTGAAGTCCTATTCGGTTGCTTAGGCAGCGAAGTCCTGTTCGGTTGCTCAGGCAGTGTAAACCTGTTCCTCCAGGTTAAGTGAGGGTTGTTGTAGTTGAAATTCCAGAAGGAGTCTGGGACTGGACGTAGGACGGGAAGTTCGAACCAGTATAAAAATTCCTGGTGTGCTTGTTTTATTTTACTTATTTTCATTTACTTTGCTATTATCATCTGTTTCCGCATTTAGATTTAATTATATTCCATATTACACGATCCTAAGTAATAGCTAGCCACTAGCTATTTTCATTTGGTATCAGAGCATAGCGACTGACACACTTCCTTCTTACCATTAAATGTAAATGATATTGAAATCTCAAAACTAACATAATTTCAGTTCCAATAAATGTACATGATATTACTACTATCACAACAATGGGAAAACAATTTACCAAATCAAGAAAAAAACTAAGACATAGACAATATACAATATCAGGAACGAAGCCTGATAGGCTTCACCCAGGCTATGGCCCAAGTTGCATTGGCTCCGTCCCTCACTAAACCACTAGTAAATATTTAACCAGTTCTGCTTCTTGCTTAGCCTTCTAGACATAATGGATTGAAACCTACATATTTTACAGTGTACAACTTACCAGTATTCATACAGTTCAAAATTTAAATACTCTCTAAGTGATAAACCAAAACCAAACAAACTGTTCAAATAAACAGAGCCTAGAAAATTATTCTGACTTATCAACTCCAAGAAGATGAAATTATGGGCATTGTAAGCTAATTCATAAAACCTGTATATGCCAGTAAATTTTATATAAAACTAAAATATGCATGAAACCAAATTGAAAACATTTAACCATAGTATAAGCAAAAACACTCAACCAAACAGCCTAATTCTGAGGCAACGCTAACAAATTGGGAATTGCAACTGGAACAATTAGTTGGTTAAATGAATAAATTGTTAACATCTAAGGCAACGCTAACAAATTGAAATCTGCATGAAACAACTAGCTAAGGCAACACTAACAAATTTGTCAATTATCACTAAGGTTTTATGAAATTATCTATATGAAACCAAATTCCCTTTACGCACACAGAATGAGGTAACGACTCACAACTTTTTCACTTTAAATGCACAATAAATCTTCAGCAAGCAAAGCGATGACGACCACCCAGACAAGTATAAAAGTTTAATGATAACAAGAAGAAGAAAATACCAAAAAAATAAAACGAAAATTTAAAAATGATGTCAAATAAAAATAACCAATCAAGTGGACATAAAAACAAATACATAATTCTACTTCTCATACGAAGGATGAAAATACTTCCAGTGTTTAAGTGGCAGTCATAATATACATAAGTTAAACTATAACCCGGAAGCAAAATTTTAATCCTAGAATTTAGTACTAGTATTCATCCGCACCATTCAACCGTGACATATCACAGTATCTTAGACAATCATCTTTCAACAAAAATTACAGTGATAAATGCACAAACAAAATATTTACTTACATTTTCGTCACCAAATATAAATTGCTTGCTTGGAAAAGTTCGCATGGAATTTGATTCTAAGATACACACAAGGAGCGCGCACGCATGCTCGAGATTTTGATAAATGAAAAATAACCAAGGAAAAATATTATAAATCATCCAATGTTATAGATTATTTTCTTACTTTACTTGAAAGCCGAGGAATCCTATTTACAAGCATTTATCCTATGTACAAGCATTAATGTTTCAGAGTGAATCCATTCTTGGTTTAAGAGCCATTCTTGGTTTAAGAGTACCAAGCTTTGAAGAAGTTTATATATAAATGAATGTTAATATAAAAAACAACTAGCTAAATATTACAATGATATTGAATTAATAAAAACGAACTAGTCAAAAACCAACCGAGCCAACCTTGATCATAAGGGTTATCTAAGTAAATAAGTATGAAAAGTTAAGATATTTACATCCAACCCTTAAACCAATTACCTCTGAGCATGAATCAAAAATATTATAAGGCTAGAAAATTGTGCAAAATATCAGGCTACTCATAAGTAATCAAAGAAATGACAGCAAATAACCATTCCTAATAAATGATGATTCAATAAAAAAAGGCAAACTGAATCATTCAATAAGCAAAAAATTCCTAAATAGCATATGTAAACTCTAAAATGCCTCGAATGCATCAAATGCTTCAAAATAGACTAAAAAATAATTGCGACAACAATGAAAATACCAAAAACACAAAACGAAAATTTACTCTTACAGTCTTACACGATTATTGTATTTCTAATGACAAAAATCAAAAGAGAACAAACCTTATTGCTCAATTTCGAACAGCCGAGGGTTCCAATGCTTGATCTCGATGATGATGTACAGTCGATGATGATTTGCAGTCGCTCAGTCAAACAGTTGGAAATGGGGGGCGATTAACTAGGGCAAACGCGCGGAGGAGAGGGAAATGAAATTAAAGGGTGTTTAGTTTAGGGAACGGGAGGGTTATGTGTAGGCAAGTGTGATCAACAAAATGGAAAAAAAAAATTACGACAACTAGACAACGGCTTTGAGTCGTTGTAAAATTAAAATGGCCCGTAACCATTCTTAAATCATTTACGACGGCTTCAAACCTTTGCTATTTAGCAACGGCTCAGAACCGTTGTGATTTTTCCGCATGGGGGTGTTGCAAAACTGCCAATATGGTGTAATGTTTGCTAAAAAATGATTTTGGGAAACAAGAATACTTTATAATGCTTGATTCCATAATGTCAAAGTAGGGGAAATATAAATGAGTACTATATGGAAAATGGTTGCTTCATAAGTTAATGCACTCAAGTTATTTTTTTGGCTACTCTCTTTATTCATGGTATAACCATTTTAAGATTATTATTGATTATTATTATTTAAGAATAAAATGACCCCTTATTGAGCTCATTAAGCATTATGCTAAGAAGAACAGAGGTTTAAGCATGTGAGATTAATAGTACACATTTAACATACGTTGTCGTATAAATAATGATAAAGAAGTCGCTAAGAATCTAAAAGAAAAGAAATACCATATAAATATGATTATAGTCGTTTCTTTAATGAGATATACATATATATAAAGTAAAGTATACTAGATATTATAACGACCCACCTTTTTGGACAGTTTAAATCGACGATCAAATACACACGTCGATTCCAAACCATTCAAAATGGCAGATGGTTATTGGGGTAAATAAGAAAAGAAGAGGAAAGAGAAATAAAAGAAAGGAAACAACACAGAATCTTGCAGCGGAACGATAAAATATAATAATCAAATAAACAGTTCATGAAGTTGTTTACTATACTTTGATCATTATTTATACAACATTTATCGGAGTTATACATATACAACCGAACAAATAAAATAATGCAGCAGATAGCATGATGCAAAGATAATAATAGTAATAGTATACCAAATCTTCGTCTTCGTCCTCCAAAATAGATCTTCAAAAAATCTGAAAAACTCAGGTCTGACCCGAGCGTAATGAAAAGACAAAACACTCGAGTCGGGACTAATATATCCTCATGTAAGTTAACTCAATCGTAAATAAATATGAGTGTAACGGCGTCAGAGATGTTTACGGGGTTTGACATCTCATATCCAGTGCCAACGTGCGTGCAATAACTTAAGAGATGTTACGGGATTTTCCATCTCTTAAGGATCCGTTAAACTATCTACTATGTAGTAATGTATGCTAAGTAGATAATGCCTATCAGTAATATAAAGTATCAAAATAGCATTAAGGCGTTACCATAATCCCCCTTAACACATTTTTATAATGCCATAGTCCATACAGCACCGTAAGCCCCACCGTAAACTGGTGGTTATCAGAGGGTACCCCATAGGTATAACACAAAACAAAACGTAGTGGTCGCGAATAGGATAATCAATATGACAAGGTACATGAGGCGATAGCAACTAGGATACTAGTAGTTGCGTGATCCGGACTGATGTTGTGCATAGCCAGCAGCTACCCCAACACCGCGAAACAACACTCCCAAATCAAGGGGTGCACCCAAATCGAATCACAAATGTAATAGATATGGCATCGAAGTGTGTCCGCTAGAGGTGGCGAACCTCAATGGCCCGGCGCGGCTCCTGTTTTAGTCATGTCAGGGGTCATCCAATATCGTTCTCTTTCTTCAATCAACGCGTTCACCAAACCATCCACTTCATTCTGGATCAACACTCCGCGTATAATAGTTATTAAAGTGGTTTTCGGTATCAACAGAGAGTATGTCCATATCCGATACCGGTCTCTTTAATAACTACGTATTATTACACCGTTGGCTCTTTTACATTTCAAATCGATTCATAATTGATATCAAAATATCATATTCGCTTCAAACATCAAATCCATTTCAAATATCATCGTATTTTTTCAAATGTAAGATTCCGTTTCAAAAATCATTTTTCGCCTCAATATCTCATTTCGATTTCAAAATCATTTCGAATTTCAATTTAGGTTGCAACTTCATTTAACCCAATTCGTATTTAAATTCAAGATTTAAACATAACATTTCACCTTATTAACTAGCTTGGAATTTTAGAAAATATTTTAAGTAGTTTAAAAGTGGTTTTAAATAATTAAAATAGTTAAAATACTTAAAATCTTAAAATGGATTTGAAATAGATAAATTAGTTTAAAATAATTTAAATTGGGTTAAGTAGATTTAAAATAGATTAAAATAGTTTAAGTATTTAAAGATGGTTTATATAACAGAGTAATTTGGAAAACGAAATAAAATAGCTTCAAAACCAAACCATTTCAATTATAACTTCCCAATTCAAAACAAATTTCAATTTCCGTTTTACCGATTCAATTTCGACTTCATTTCAAATCAATGTCAACTTTGACTTCAAATTAATTCAATTTTACATTCACCTTCAATTTATTCAATTTCAATTTATATCGATTTTTAGCTTGATTTTGCAAAATATCAATTTATAATACATAACAAAGTTATCTTTCAATATTCAAATTTAAACCCAATTACAAATATGATTCAATTTCAAGCTCAATTTCAAACTATCTTTTTATATCGCTTTTACTTAGTAATACTCCAAGCTCGAATAATGTTCAATCTTTAAAATAAATAAATTTTCGAAATTCAATCGTATCCAAATTTTAAATTTTAAAGTCACAACTTAAATTACTTACCAATTTCTTTTAACCAAAATTTATTTCAACATTCCAAACTCAATTTTCGATAAATTCGATTTTTATAAGTTGATTTCTATTTATAACTTTTAAATCAAAACATTTAAATAAATTTCAAATCGACGATTTTAAAAATTATAAATTTAGCCAATTCGATGTCCGTATATAATTTTCTATCCTATGGCCAAGTAATTATTTATTTCAATTAAATGTCAGGGATGAATATATATCACTTAAATCAAATCATAGTTTCATATGTATGCATAACAGGATGTATATAAGCAAATAAACATCCAAATATTTAAATATCAACCAATAGCATCCATCGAAATACATCATCCAATAGACAATACAATTCATGGCAGTTTCATAGTTATCAATGTCAGGTAATTTAATCGCAATTCAATTTTAATTTCAATTTAACTGTCAATTAAATTTTTAACGGTTAATTCAAATGACAATCTATATGACAATTAAATTTTATCAAACAACGACAAATAAAATTCATATCACTTCATAATATTAAATTTAACTGGCATAAAGATATTCAGTACGTTGTGAGCGTTATAAAACACTCACCTTGATTTCAATGCAGTTCCAGCGTTTTATTTCGAATAAAATTAAACGAGCGTTTAATTTTACCCGAAATTTTCTCTAGCTCCAAACGACTCCAATCCAATTCCATAGCGTAGTGCTCGTCCATACGATTCCAACGCAATGCTCGTCCATACGATTCCAACGCAACAAGTTTCGACGAATTCCGACCTCGTACGAACAAGATATGATATTTTAAAGTTTACACGCATCATAATATAAATAGATTTACAAATTCAATTATTATTTTATACCCTAACTCAATCGTGGCCGTCCATCTCAAAGCCCTAAAACCAGGCCGTGTGCGTTCTCTTCCATCTCCAGGTGATTCAAACGCGTACACGAACCCATACGCACGCACAAACCCTAATGGTCGCACCACCCAACGGTCGACTCCGCTCCGATCAAGCAGTACCATCTTGTAGCTCATGCTCGACTCCACCATCACCTGAAGCAAGGTGAAGCTCGGCCTCCCCTAGCTCTCTAAAATCGCATGCGAACGGCGACACTTCGTGCTCGATTTGCCGACAAACTCCACCTCCTACTCGATCACAACCGTTGAATACCTAGAACTCGTTGGCCTCTTCAATATTGTAGTTGATGATTTTGGATGAAAGTGAATGGATGATGAGATAAACGAGGTGGAAGCTCGACAATTCCTGGCCATGGAAATGAGAAGTGGCGGCTATTGATAGAACTAGGGTTTTGGAGCTAAAAGAAAAGAGCTAGGTCCCTTTATAGAAAAAACGACGTACACTATTCATCCGTGATTTTTCGAACTCCGATTTACGCGTGGTGACTAGCGTTTTTAGGGTTTATCCCACGTTCCGGACACAATGGAATAGGTTTCGGAAGCTAATTCGATCGTCTGTGCGAGTTACGGAAATAAACGATCAATTTTAAATTAAATCGATTTAACGAATTTTTAGGCGTTTTGGCTCGCCCCGGACAACCGGTAGATCCGATTGACACGAAATTTGAAATCTTACAATAATATCACGTTACGGATCCGATGAAACTGGTTTCGTCGAGACTGTTTGAAAAATGGCTATTTTAACTCGTCAAATTAATATTAAAACAATTTCGATGCGTTTCGAGCTGCCACGGTCAAACGAAAACTCCGATTGCTACGAAAATTGAAATCCGATAATAACAAACTATTACGGATCCAATGGAACTAGTTTCGTCCAATTCTGAGACTGTTTGAAAATTGGCTATTTTTCAGTCGATAATTAAATATTAAAATATTCAATTTTTACGAATTTACTTTTAATTCGATTTTAAAAGTTCTATGACCTCATTCTAACTTTAATATGATAAAATAAAATTTTACAAATCATTTTTAATCATATTAAACCCGTTATTCAATTTCCCAATAAATTCCAATTTTAAAATCTTATTAACTCTATTATAATCCCGATATAACTTACATTCACTTTGGAAACCAATTTGAATCATATTAAATCAAATTTCAATTATTCACTCTATTTTCATATATTGAATTTCAATATCAAATTAATCATATCAAATTGGAATTTAATTATTCAAACATTTGTTATATTAAATTTAAACAATTTGATTATTCTTAAATCACTATCTTTTGAAATATTCAAAACGAACTTATAAAATTTAACAAATTCAAATTATAGAACAACCATTTTCATTAAAACAGTTATTCAATTCCCGTTATTTAATTATTCAATAAATTTCAAATATTAAATTCAAACAATTTAATTGTTCAATATTTGACGGTTTTCAATATTGGATTTTTAAATAAAAATTTCATTATCAGTCGATTTACTATGTTACATCAAATGAATTCCACATTATTATTTAACTACAGTTAGAGATAATGCACTCAACTAATATATAAACTTTCATTTCAATTGCAATTGGTTCACAAATTCAATTCGACTAACTAATTGAATAGGTAACTTAAATAATTATCACCGTTAACTTTTAATTACTTATAAGTTTATTATTCACAAACAAGTGTCACAATTTACCTATACAACACAAATTCATTCAATTACCTTTGACTACATATTATTTCAATTGATTTGGGATTCCGTTCAATTCACAATAATTAACTTAGATAAAATTTATTGCATTTCATTCTAGTTATTATTATTCCAAACGAATTACAAATTTTTTTCTAACATTAAATCACGAAATCTTATTAAATTATCTATTTTAATTATCGAAAATTTACGGGTCGTTACAGATATTTTTAAGTTATTATTGAGAATTCAGTTATATTGTTTGAATTTATTTGATATTTTTGGTTATGTTGTCATTTAGACGAATTTCAGTATCTATGCCTAATATGAACAAATTAGGTTATTATTGTTCATTTAGAAATAATAAGATTGATTTATGAATAACTTCAAACATTGTTGGAATTAAAGCTTCAAATGTTCAAAATATAGCCTATATCTACTTATGCTGAATACCTTTTGTAACGAAGTCCCAAATTTGATTTGGTGATTAATATTATTATTTGTTTCAGCATACTAAATAATTCTAGATTGAGGCACTTAAGATAACACATAATTTATTGATATTCTAAGCAACTTAAAAGCTACAAGTTTAATAAACCCATACTAAGAGAGGGAAAATAAGATGGGAAATGCAAAAGTTTTTTGAGGATGTTGAGTTTGTGGGAGAAATAAAGTATGAATCATTGTCTTTAAAGAGAATTATTATCTTTAATTCAACTATAGCTACTTCTTCGTATAATGCACATAATTTATTTCCTTTCATTGACAAGAAGTAAATCGGAAACCATAATAAGACAATGTTAATTAAAATTTTCATATGATTTAACTACAGTTACCTCTTCGTACAATGCACATGATTTATTTTCTTTTATTGACAAGAAGTAATCAAGAACCATGGTAAAACAATGTTAAACAAAATTTTCTTCAAATTAAGGTTGATATTTCAAGAAACCAAACTCAACAACTGAAGAATTGGTAAAACTCAGCTTGAATTATTATTAATCACCAGCATCCTTATTTATAATACATACCAAGACTCTATCTTATGGTAACTCTAAATTTGCGGAAACAGCAGGAAATCTTCCGAAGATATATCCCTTATCACATACCACTGATAAAATCTAATCATACATTGCGGAAACAGCAGGAAATCTTCCGAAGATATATCTCTTATCACATACCACTCATAACATCTAATCATATATTCTAAATATATCATGATATCTTAATCATATATTCTAAATATATCTCAATACCCCCCCTCAAGTTGGAGCATGAGATTCAAAAATGCCCAAGTTGGAGAGAAGAAAATCAAATTGAGCCTTATCGTTGTCTTCTAGACCCCGTATCTCATCCTTCATGGAAAGGCGCCAATCATCGGATTTCATGGCTTCTTTAAATGATTTAGGGTCCTTACCCTTAATTATGGCTAAGGAGTGATTGGAAAGAGGAGAAAGATAATTTATAGAAAAATTGTCACAATTTATGTAATGTGCTAGAGGATAAGGATTACCTGAGGAGTGACTGGAATGAGGAGAATCAAAAGGTGGACCATTAGAAAAAACCGTATGTGTCACAAAATATCGATACAGAACATTTAGGAACTTTTCTCGAAGACCCCGACCCATTTTCTGTGGACTACTAGACTGATCCGAAGCACAACCATGCGCAGACCCAGCAGACCCATTATCATTAATCAAAAGATCAACATCCTCATCTTCATAAATTATTTCAGCAAAATCTTGATGAATATCATGATCATTATTCTTACTAGATATTATATTGACATCTTTCGAACACCCAAACGGGAATACCTCCTTTACAAATTCCACATCTCTATCTTTAGACACGAAAAATTCCTTTGTATCAAGATCAAATAATTTACACCCCTTCTTACCGAACGGGTAACCAAAAAAATACACTTTTGACTCCGACTTGCAAATTTATCTCCCTTAGTCTTTTGATTATGAGCAAAGCAAAAGCACCCAAAGGTTCAAATAGCACCAAAAGAGGGTAGTTTACCAAGAAGTATCTCAAAAGGTGTCTTATTTTGTAACATGGAAAAGGGTGTACCATTAATTAAATGAGCGGCTGCAAGAACACATTCACCCAAAAAATAAATAGGCAAGTTTGCTTGAAAGTGTAATGCCCTACCCACATTCAAAATATGTTTATGTTTTCTTTCTACTCACCCATTTTGTTGCGGAGTACCCACACACGAAGTTTGAAACAAAATTCCAGTTGCATTAAAATAATCAATCAAACAATTAAACTCAGTTCCATTATCACTTTGAATGACCTTAATTGTTTGAGAAAATTGCCAATCGACCATAGCAACAAAGGATATAAACATTTGAAACACCTCTAATTTGTCAACCAACAAATAAATCCAAACTGCCGACGAAAAATCATCAACTATTTTCAAAAAATAACGGGCCCCACACGACGAAACATGTCGATACGGACCCCATAAATCACAATGTATTTTCTCAAAAATTCTAGAAGCTTTATTGTCACTTAAAGAAAACTTGTCTCTAGCATGTTTAGCATGCATACATACTTCACACCCTTTATCTAAACTATCTTTATTATTTTTGCATGAGGAATTAACTTAACTACTTTTTTGGAAGGATGCCCGAGCCGACGTTGCCACAATTCCAAATTTGATGTTGCTTCAACCGTTGACACAAATTCCGATTTTCTAAAGTAGTACAATCCATCTCTCCTAACTCCCGTTCCAATCGGCTCCTTTGTTTGGTCCTGTATAGCACAAGTATGAGAATCAAATTAGACAATAGTTCGTAAATCATCATTAAGTTGAGAAACAGAAATTAAATTGCAGCTCAAGTTTGGAATTAAAGTACTCTGGTAAGAGTAATTTTGTCTGTCACACATACGGATCCCACCATAGTAGCAATCACTTTTTTACCATTGGACAAACCAACAGAACACTCAAGATTTTATGTGTCAAATAACCATGAACGTTGCCCTTTAACATGATGGGTTGCTT
Source organism: Allium cepa (assembly GCA_030765085.1). Classification (NCBI taxonomy): domain Eukaryota; kingdom Viridiplantae; phylum Streptophyta; class Magnoliopsida; order Asparagales; family Amaryllidaceae; genus Allium; species Allium cepa. The sequence goes on along the minus strand of CM060936.1, from coordinate 20,687,872 downwards.
CGGTATCGATAATCCATGAAGTATCATCAAACTTACCATTCAATCGATTTTCGGGAATTTTACTATTGCCAATCACGCCCGAAATAGCTTTCCACTACTCATTCGTGAACAATTGACCTAAGGCTGACACCGTCGATGAATTAGATACGATTGAGGAGCTGCTATAAGCAGCCACATTAGCGCGTACTTGCCCCCTACCTTGCCAAGCGGAGCTGCCTCGTCTGCCATTGAACCCACCATCGGGGCATCCATGAAGCTCGTAACACCGGCTAACCTCATGACCCGTTTTCTTGCAGTGGCTGCATATGGATTTCGCCCAACAACTTGAGGCCTCATGGCCCTGCTTCTTGCACTGAGAACACGTCGGTCTATCAGAGGTTCCTCGGCCCCAACCAGCCCCTGTATGTACAGCGAAACCGACTGCTTCAGAGGGCTTTTGTTCGACTTCCTACTTCGATTGACGAACACGTTCTTCTTGTGACACTAATTGATAAGCTCGATCAAGATTAGGAAGAGGATCTTGAGAGAGGATATGTGTGCGCAAAGGACCATAAACTTAAGAATAGAGGCCCATCAAAAAACCGTGTAATTTGTCCTGTGCTCGTCGTTCCTCATGTAATCTGCCAGCCGAGCACGAGGAACAACAAGAACAAGAGATTAATGGTTCACGGTGATCCAATTCTTGCCACAAAGCATGCAATTTACCATAGTAAACTGAAACAGGCATCGTCTTTGTCTGCTCACATCGCGCAATTGAAGATCGTAATTGTTGAATCCTAGGTCCATTTGTTTGGGAAAAATGTTGCTTGAGATGATCCCAAAAGGGTTTAGCTTCCCTGAATTTTGACAAAGAGGACCTAACCTTGGGGTCGATAGTATTTGAAATCCAAGAAATAAGCATAGCATTAATCGCGTTCCAATTGGACTTTATACAGGGAGGCACTGGGCAAGGATAATGCCATCAAGAAATTCAAACTTGCGTCGGGATTCTAATGCCGTCTGAATATCAGATGCTCAGTCGTCATAAGTATCGGCCTTGAGTCGAGTGGGTGTAATGAAGTCGCCTGGTCTATCTTGTGAGCCGAGGTAATAAGGGGAATTGGTTTCAATTTTAGGCGGTGGATCTTCAACACCGGGCATGGCAAATTATTCTTGAAGAAAAAAATCGTTCTTTGGCTCTGATACCATGAAGAATTGGTAAAACTCGGCTTGAATTATTATTAATCACCAGCATCCCTATTTATAATACATACCCAAGACTCTATCTTATGATAGCTCTAAAATTGCGAAAACAGCAGGAAATCTTCCGAAGATATATCACTTATCACATACCACTCATAACATCTAATCATACATTGCGGAAACAACAGGAAATCTTTCGAAGATATATCCCTTATCACATACCACTCATAACATCTAATCATATATTCTAAATATATCATAATATCTTAATCATATATTCTAAATATATCATAATATCTTAATCACATATTCTGAATATATCTCAATAACAACCTCTAGGTGCAAGGTCGCTGTAGAAATCCACTTGGAAAAAAAGAAATACTATCCCGTATGATTATGTAGTCTTTCTCCATAAAGAAAAATAATGGGTTAGTGAAGATGTTTATGTTGATTTACATCAATCCATACAAGATATTAATTTGAAACGTGAATTTAAGATATGTATGTATAGTATAAATCTACAAAGGATAATAAAGTTTGAGATCTTTTCCCTTACCTTAAGGTAACACGACCATTGGATAAATAACCATTCAAAACTAAAAGAGACTAAGTGGGTAATGCGGAAAGGTATGAGGTTCGTTATAGAAAAGACTATACTAAAGAGAAAATTAATGTTTCTTTAAAGAGACTTTCTCTTTGGTTTTACTGAAAGACTCTTTAGAATTATTTTAAAACTTGTTGTAGATTACGATTTTAAACAATATCAGAAGAATATTAAAGTCATATTTCTTAATAGAGACATTGATGAAATAACTTAATAAAACCATTTATGGATTACCCTTTTGTATTAGGGATTCAAGTACACCATTATTATTCATCGAGTGATATTTGGATTATCAGAAATGGACTACCAGATAGGCTCAAAAAAAAAGTGTTTGGTATGCAAACCACGAATCAATTGATTCCCTTTTTCCAAAATAGAAAAATGTTGTCTTATATAGTAATATAATAACACCATTGAAGCTAAAGAAATGCAAAAGATTCCTTATGCATTTGTGGTGTGGACTCTAATGCATGCTAAGTCATATACACATATGCATATTTCGTGTATTATTTGGCAGATATCTTGCTGACATTAAATGTGGATCAACGGTTAGTAACCAAAATGATTACGAGATATCTTTAAAAGGATTATATGCTCAAGATAAAAGGTTGGATTGGTTGGAGATCATAAGGCATTACAATCCGAATATTTTGATTGCCAAGAGTACAAAAGATCCACTTAAGATAATAATAATGTTATTGTTGTTATTTTTTGGATGAAGCTATATAAGGAAAGTTGTCATACAAACACTTATAACCTTCTTTACTATATTCTGTTATGGGGCATTTAATGACGGAAAATAATTGTAAAATTTTAGTCATAATTTTTGGACTAATGAATAGAGAAATTGAAAGACCGTTGAAGTAATATTGTGGCAATAAATAACATGTAATTTTCTAAGAAGGGGAGAGTGCAAAATAGATTGTAACTCATAAAGCATATTATGATAACCTCCATTGTAGCGGATCCGCTTACAAAAGGATTATCATCAAGGTCGTTCATGAGCATCTTGCTCAATTGGTGTAACTTACATGTAAGAATATTTTGGTTCAGGGAGAGTCTGTATTTAGTACTATCATATGACACATTGCTCTATACTTTGGTTACAGTTGTAGTCAAGTTCTTTTTTCTGGTCATATATAAAGTAATGAAGTTTTGTTTGCTCTCTAAGTTGTTCTAATATTGAACATATAGGACCGGTTGGAAATAAACATGTATAGATCACATCTCATGCAATTTCTATGATACACATCCAAAATTTATCTATGTCGTTTTATTGTGTTGGTAAATGTGACAATTGATGGATTTAAATACGTTAAAAGTAAGGAAAGCTGTTTTGATCCTTTGCTAGCGTTGTTAATGGACGAGATAGTTTTGAAAACTACTTATGTTATAAATAGCATATTTTGGAGCTTATCAAGTTATACACATTTATAAGGTTATCACATATATGGCTCGTGAGAGATTGTTGGAAAATTCCAACGTGTTGGCCACATATGTAAAATAAAATGTGTCGTGTTATTTTGCTGTAAAATCTAATTTGAGTGATAAATTACGAATTAAAGTTAAAAGGCTTAAAGGTATAATTGTCATGGTATTAGTGTGTAGATACCGAGACAATTCTAGTTTATTGAAGGCCCAAACTATAAAATGCCAACACTATAAATAAGGGGTTATGGTCCCAAATTATATAAGCTCTAGTTATTCTCTTAATCTCTTCTAAGAAAATAATTCAGATCTAGGGTTTATGTTAAATTGAAAGATCAGATCCAATTATTATCTTTTAGATCTACCACTTTCTCTTAATCAGTTAATGAAAGCAGTAAATATGGATCCAGATCTAATATAAGATCTAGAGCTTGTGTCAATATGGAAAACCAAATAAAATTTACTTTTCCAATCAAAAAATATGAATTTTGGTATGGCTTCCGCTAATTCTTATTTTCCTCAGATTTCTTCTCAATCAAATCAATGTGGATCACCTATTCAAATCTAGGGTTTCATTATTTAATCAATCCTAAAGTATATTGAAATCATAACATCTCTAATCCGAGACAACAAAGGAGTTGAAGTAGAAGCGGGTTTAGATGCTTTATAAGGAATTCTAGCTAGCTTTTGGGTTTAAGTATATTTATTTAAATCTATGCTAAATTCACCGCATGCACTATTATTGTGATTGTTTCTGTACTATATTGGATGAATTGTTGTTGTTATGCTTGAATTGGTTGTTTTTATAAGTTGAAAACCTGAAAACCTGAAAACCTAAAATTGCAAATGAAATATTGTCCATTTGGATTTTGGCTGTTATTTGTCAATGTATTATTGCTTGCATGGATCTGGAGTGGTCCAAGATCGTCGAAGAGCAATTTGAGCCGTAAAAACATGGTCGGATTCTTTGAAACGATCAAATTCTAGAGGTAAATAGCTCTAGATTGCTCAACAATCGATCTGCTGAGCAGCACAACCAGTCCATCAGTGTCCCATAGTCTGCCGCTATTCAGCTATGTGGTTTGGAGCTATTCAGCACCAGGCTTATATGTTGATTGTGTTTGGGTTTTTTTATCTTCGATTTAATGTTTTTAGTTGTTTACTTTCTTCTGAAATTTTGCATTAGCAATTCATGTACCATGTAATTTCTTATTGAAATACATTTTATTATTTAATAATTATCCTTGCGGGATTCTATTTTATTTGAAACATGTATAGATTGATTTATATGACTTCATGAAGCTATTTTTATTTGATTAAATCCCTGTAAATTAATATTAAAATTTATTTAATTATGAAATTTGTTTTATTAAAATCGATTTCAAGTATATATTTTTATGGAGTTTTGGAGAAAGAATTTCATTAAAATTGAAGATTTACTTAACAATTTTGGAAAAGTCTTATTCTTTTGTAAATGTAAACTGGAAAACAAATATAAGCACTGAAAGTTTGTTTTGGCATGGAAAAGTTCCTTTTTAAAGGAAAACATAAAATTTTCAAAGGAATTAGAAAACATAGAGCTTTTATTAATATAAATGAAGGATTATGGAAATGATTCTAAAAAGGTATTTCTTTTGTAAAGTGCATATTTAATAACAAGGATTCAAGCGTATTTCAAAAAGGGGATTTTTGATTATTTAAATTTATTTTTAAGAACGTTGAAATATGTACCCCTTTCATCTAATTGAAAAGAGGATTTTCGATTATTTAACTTCTTATAGTTTACAACAAGCTGTCAGCACGATCTTTACATAAAAATTATAGACATAGAGTTATGATGATTCAAAAGGTTAGATCCATCATTCTTTCATTTAGATCAATCTCTTCCTCTCAAATCAGATATTACTTTTGTGTTCACTTATTTTACATTTCATTTAATTGAAATTAATATAATTTATTCTTTCAAAATCTATATTTGATTAATAATTCATTTAGAATTGATTCAAAATTTCTAATAAGTGATATTAGAACCACTCATCATTGATTTTTTTTAGAATTTTTAATTTTTTATATATTTGATAATTTCTGAATGGACTTTTTTTATAAGTCGGTGAATTCATTTAATATCTTACTCCATTTTATTAATAATCTTAGTTGATTTTATTTTTAGGAAATAACTTTAGTTTCCTAAATTTTGGAAATAACTTGCATTGGTTTGAAGATATACATGTTTATTTTGATATATTTGGTATAGAATCATGGAATTTATTTTTCTGATGAGAGAAATAATTAGGGTATGGGATGTATAGTTATTTTTATTTATGATTATTAATGGTGTGGACATATCTACATAATTTAGAATCATTTATGTAAGAGAATATAAAATCAAGGTTTTGTGATTATATTATTTTACTTAATTTTTGATTGAGCAACACTCACACACACACACACACACATATATATATATTTAAGAGGTAATTTGGTTATTTTAGAAATTTTGATAATTGATAAATAAAGTTTCTCTTTAGGATGTTCATTTTGATTTTATTATTAAGTGATATTGAACCTAGATCTGAAATGAAATTGTGTTACTTTAAGTACTGTTAATTCAATTGGTTCATATATTTATAATGAAATCATTTAGTGGCAGTAGTTATATTTTTGACCACACAACGGTTAATTGCATTTATTTTTATCATAAATGAATAAAATGTGGTAGTTATGGTAATAAGTTATATTATTCATTATCGTAATTGCACTAAATGTGTTGTAATAAGTTAAATGGTGTTTTATGTCTATATATTTGGAATAAGAATAGACATATAGTTTATTATTTAATGTATTTATTTCGGAAATTAATGTCTGATATAACGAACAAGTAAACAAGTTATAACAATAACCAAAAGTTGTGTAATTTAAAGTCTGAGACCTGAAGTCTTTAATTATGAAAAAAAGTTTAGCGATAAAGCTTTTAAACTAAAATTTTCTAAAAAAATCAAGAACCTGAAGTTCATCATAGATTAGAAATGATTAGATTGTACTTCTTGAAGTAGTTAAAAGGGATAAACACGTCGTCGTCGTCGTTTAAGATAATGATAAAGCATTCGGTAGATTTCGAAAATCTCCAAATGAGTTATACCTTACTTGTATCTTTATATTTACATATTATATTGACCAAATATCCAAAAGCTACCGTGTTCTATGACATTTCAAACATCCCCAGATTGATAATTATTTATTTATTTAGCCTCGAAAAGGGATGTTCATTATTTATAACGTATGAATTCAAATGACGTTTTAGTTCATATTTCTCCTATTTCATTTTAATTTATATGTTTTAACTAGTTAAACTTTTTCTCTCCATTGTTTAATTTAATTATCGAAAAGTATTAAATGGTCAATTTATAGGTTTTGAGCAATGCAACATGTAATTTCATTACAATATATGTAGCTTTAACTTAATTATTTTTTCTGTTGCTTTCTTATTGATATATCTAATGCAATTCAAACTTTGAAGTTTGAGTGAGTACTATAAAAAGAATTATTAGATGTAATTTTTACTAATCATGTTATATTGTAAAACCGAAAGTTTTGATAAATTATTTTTATGTACGTATACCTAGCTACTTTAATGAAAAAATATATCTTAATATTCTCTGAAAGAGATTACCCATATGACATACTAGTTATGTTTATGAATACGTGTATATACATATTAATCCCTTTAAAAGATATTACAAAGAAAATTATTTTTATAATATTGCACTTCCTTTAAGAAGTAACGCTATATCCCCTGAAGGAACATCATATAAAACTCTAGACACGGTGATAATAATTTATCTAGAAAAGAGATATTATATAGTAATACTATTATCATACCCCTAATTTTAGTGTAATATTATTCAGAAAATTTAATTGGATAGATTAAATAGAATAATATAGTGGGATATGGGGATGAAATTTGATGATTAATAAGATCGAGCCATAATTAATCGACTAAGTAAGACTGTTTAAAACTTAACATAAGAGGAATAGATGATAAGGGTAAAATAGGAATAGATCCACCTTTTGTCCCTTAAACCCTCACCCTCTCATACATTCTCACTTACACTTATAACAATAAAAAACCTAGAAACCAACCATTTCTAAGGGGTAGAACGGAACGAAACGAATGGGGAAACCAAGGGATTAAAAAGCTTCATCAAACCACAACTGCATCATTCATTTTGAGGTGAATAATAAGTGAATCATCTCTTATATCTTTGGGTTGAATTCGGCTATGGGTAGTACCTAAATTTATCTTGACTATTTTGCCTTGTTATAGATGTATGATCATTGTTTGGATAGATTAATGATTTACGAAATTTTTTATGGAATTATTTGAATGGGTTTTTTGGGCCAAACCTAAGTTTTTAATCTTCAATTGATTTGGTTTTCTGATATGTTGAGTAAAACGTTAATTTAGAGATGGTTTTTTAATTTCATAATTTTTCAAGTTAAAATGAATATTTTATGAATTTCCTAAAGTGGAACTTATATTTATTTCCAGATTAATTATTAAAAATAATTAAATAATGTTTTTAGCGTCGAAATTTTTATAGGGTAAAGAATATGATATTTTTTGTGATTTTAAGGATTTTTCCCAAGTGTTTATGAATTATTAGGAATATATTATGTTAGAAAAACATTTAAATAAATAGTTAACGAAGGATATTAATTAATTAAATAGGTAAATGATTTTAGGATGGAAAACATGATTTCAGTAAATTATGAAAATAAATTGTAAAGTTTTAGTCCCAACCAATCATAGTTTGACAAACAAATTGTAGTCGGTAAAAAAAGAATTTACTTTGAAAAGGAAGAAAACAGTTTTTATGATAGTTACCAATATGTCATCGATATGCGGCATCCACATACCCCTGCCTTCGATAATAGGCGACATTGTAACAAAGGGAGGCATCGGTATGAACAATGCATGAGATACTTACACCATAAGCATGTGATGAATTGGATGCAGCATCGTTATTATGGGAATAACGTATCTCGTGGCAATAAGAATCAAGATGGCGCAAGTTATCAATGTCAATATTATATGTTATAGGAAATAATAGCCGAAGTACATTGCTTTCACCTTTACTTTATCAATGCTGCAAGTTTTCACCATTGTTTTAAATAATGCCCCATGTTTTCTATATCGACGCATAGCTTAAGGCAGGGAAGCGACAAGCATTATTTTCAATATTAACTATTTTGTGGTGATGATGCCGCTATTACTTGATTTTGATATAAAGGAAATTCATATCGTGGGTTTTCAATGCCAGCACCCTATGTTTTACGGCGTAGAGCCGAAGTACCGTAGTTATGACATTATAGTAATAATGTTACAAGTTACTTATTTTGACAACAATGCCGTGCGACATTGGTGCCGCTACTTTTTACTTCGACGGCGGTGAGGCCTGGTATTCTGTAAACTAAAAGTAAGTTTTTAAGGCGAGAGATCCTATGTTTTTAAGAAGGACGATAACCTTATGACTTTGGTAGTTAGAAATTTGATTTATAAAATCAAAATTATGTTTTCTAACCTTGAGTTGAGGTTCGATATTATTATTGCAACATGAATGTAGTAAGTTCCTTATATTACTATATAAATGGTGGAAAGCTATATATATGACGACTTCGACATTGTTCATTGGGGATACCAAGGTATTTTATTTTATAATTTGACACTAACCATTGAGGATACCAACGTATTATATTTTATAATTTTGGCATAGATCATTAGGGATAACAATGCATATCATTTTGGGATGTTACAAGTTTAAGGGGTACACAATTTAATTTGGTACGCCAATAAACATAGGTTGAACATTTGGGTTAAACTTGAATTAAATTGATAAGTGATGGGGTAATAGTCATCCTAGGAAAACTATGGAATATGTGATGGATAGTTCATGTCATTTTAAATAAATGAAAAACGAGTGATGGATAGTCAACATCATGCCGGAGATGGATAATCTCTATATGGTTAATGAAGGATTCAAATTCATTTTTGGAAAACTACGGGATGTGTGATGGATAGTCCGCATCCTTTTAAATAATTGAAATATGCGAGACGGATAATCCATATAACTTTGATAAGGAAACCATGTGTGATTGTAAGTTCATATGAGAGTGGATATATGATCCATAAAAATATTTGTATATGGGATGGGTAGTCCACATAAATATAAGACAGATAGTCTATGGAAATTTAGACAGATAGTTATGTAGAAATTAAGACGGTTAGTCTAATAAATTTGGATGAGTAATCCAGTGTACGTTGCATGATCATGTAGAAATTAAGACGAGTAGTCTAATAAATTTGGATGAGTAATCCAGTGTACGTTGCATGATTGTAAATGATTATTTACTATGTTCTAACTATTGTGAATGCAGGACCGCGGTATATGGTTGATATTTTATGGTTAAAATACTAGTAAAGGGAAAACTCGTTCCACTCAAAGGCGCGGTCTCACTAGAAATCTATTTGATTCGAGATGGTCGATCATTATTCACACTAGAATTTTTGTCTAATCTGAAATTTTTTTCCCCATTAAACTCTCAGGTACTCATTTGAGTAGGTCGAGAGTAAGGGATTTTGGGTTTCTAGTTAAATGAAAAAGCTTCAGAAGATGAGAAGGAAGCGAGCTAGCTATATTTGGAATTCTATTTAATCCCCTGTGTAGTTCATTTTGTTTAAATGGATGTAATGGCAGAAAATATTATTGTCAAGTAGTAGTAGACTATGATCAACCAAGGAAGCATCTTCATATGTCGCTTTTGGAGTATTTTGTAATGATTATATTTTCTCTGAACGTGGGATCGAATGGGATTATCTAGTGAAACTGAAATCATAATTGTGAAATGAGATGTAAAACTTGTTACTAAATTATGTTTGAAAATTTTCATATTCCTGTTATAGACATGATTAACACAGCCGCATTTTGTCATCGAAAATTAATATTATGGATGACTGTAGCATTCGTAGCGCTTTGTTTTGGGCCTCAAAATGGGGGACGTTAGATGTTGGCATCAGAGCATATGTTTATGTAAAACTTAAAAGATTAAAAGATTTTGAAACATAATCAATTGAACTAGAGAATAAGATTGTGGTATGGGATAATGCTATAGCAACGTACTTGTATATGCTATATATAAGTAAGCATTCTCCCCTTCTCTTAGACATTTCTTCTGTATCTTGTTAAGGCTCGCATGCAGATTACGAGAAAGCAAGATACAGAAGTAGAAAATGGAAGAGTGGATCAAGGTGGCGAAAGCACCACAACCAATGGAAATGCTTGACCCAGTACTAGAAGGAATCCGAGTCGACCGATAATGCTAATCAAAATGCAAATGCCAATGTAGGTACTGCGATCCACCAGTAGATATAGGGACTATGTATCAGTTATTTGTCAACATGATGCAAGCCGGAGCTACGGCTGGAGGGAATGTTGCTAATGTAGGAGGAGTTAATCTTGTAGTGTCGGTTGGTAATAACTATGCAAAACTGAACTGTGACAATACTAATCTTAGAGGAAAGCCTTTTCTTGGAACCAAAGACGTTGTTGAAGTGGAAAACTGGCTGTTGCACTTCGAGAGGATTTTTTTGATCTAGGGTTGAATGATGAGCAGCAAAAAATAGTTGGCTTCTAGGCACTGGTTAGGCTAGTCTGGACAACTAGAGTGGAACCCAGGCACTGCTTGTCCAAGCTTGGGTATAAAGACTATCTCTTTGTCGCCCATAAGGCGGTCAAGTTATTTGATCAACTCTAAACTCTTTTATGTGATCTTTTAGAGATGATTTTCATTTACTTAACACAATCTCAAATATTGTTTGAAATAATTTTGCTTTGAAATTTATTTAAAACTCCTTTAAAATAATTATAAAACTTCCAAATCATCTTTAAAATATTTAATTATTAATTTGAAAAGATTTCTAAAAGGGCTGGGAAAGATAATTAAGTTAATACCATTATTTGCAAAAGTTATCGAAACTGCTGCGAATAGTGTTTTTAAAGCTTCTTTTTTCAAAACACTAATTCCATTTCATATATGTCCATTTTTATACCTAAAATCCCTTTTAAAATATTTTAGAATATCTATTAAATTTATTTCATATTTTTAAAGATTTAAAAATATCAATTTTAAAGCATTTGCCCCTTTGGTTCCCAAAACTGCCAAACCGCGATGTTTTTAAAAACTTGATTTGGACATAACTCAAATTCTATTCAATGAAATCTTGATTTTTCTTCTTTATTTGAAAACTATAGTTATAAGAGTTCGGAAAATTCTTATTTCGAATAACTCCGAGCTATATTCCATTTTACACGTTGATTTAATTTGAATGGTGCGAAATCGTGAACAGCTATTACGAGACTCGCCTATTTTGACACCATTTTCAAATCTTTTCCAAATTTACTGAAATAAGTTTTAATGATTATAAAACATATATAAACTATTTTAAACCATTTTATTTATGTTTAAAGAGGTTTAACTATTCCGTAACACTTTTGTAAGTCATATAGAAAAGTGATTTCCTTGTATAAATTCGACGTGTAATTAACGTGAATTATTTCCACAACCAAGCAAACATTTTATCACATCCAAAACATGATGATCAAACATAGAAAACAAAAAATATATTATATCATCACATAATTTATAATAAATTAGCGGAGTAATTCTCACCTTCATTGTTTCTAGGTTTACTATATTTGATTATAGCTCCGCTATTACCACATCGAAGCTTATGAAATCAACCCTACGACCCTTGGAAGTATACGACCTATACTAGAGAGGATGTATGTTCAACCTTGAGTGGTGATGAAGGGTGGCTATGAGTTTTGAGGAGTTGGGAAGTGTTTTGGCACTTGATTTTGCGGTGGTAGCAACATAACTCATATGTATATATTTTAAACATTGCTTTGTCATAACTTTGCTAACTTTTTTCTAAGGCTTGAAAGCCATTAAAGAAGAGTTATTAGAGCTCAAGAAGAAGGAAGAAGAAGAGAACTGGTGTGAGAATAAATGGAGGGGTAAGGTGCTATTTGTAACATTTTGGAACGTTATCACTTAAGTAAAAGTGAAAATATCTCCCACATAATCATGCACCCCTTCTGTCAAACCTTAACATGGACTTCCCCCTCTCATGTGCCACCCCATGTGCTTGTAAGTGATGGGGAGTTTTGTTTTGATTTGGTTAAGTAAATATCATGATATTTTTAACTTTTACCTTGTGTAAATAATTATTGTGCACGGTAATTTCATATGTATATTTATGTGTATATGTCTGTTATGACATGTATGTATGCATATATACATACATATGTCATATGTGACAACCCATGGTGCACCGTTTGATTACAACTTTTCTTCGTCAAATCGTTGTGAATCAGGGATCCGATTTCCGATCATATTTTTACTTCTCTGTTAAACTACATATATTTGTTGAAAACTCTTGAAAGTATATTTCTTATCATTTTAGAATAATTAAAATGTGCTTATTTGAATTATTCAACCATATAAGTCAATATTTAAACAAGTGTTGCAAAATTCCACCGTTGAAGTGCCAAAGCGTGATGGATTTTGTACATCTTTCTAAAAAAAAGTTTATATATTTATAAATTTTTTATAAATCAATTATTATCATTATATAATAATTAAAACAAATTATTATCATTTTAAAATAATTATTTGATTGTTTAAACTTAATTTATAATTCCAAAAAATATATTAAAGTGATGATATCCCTGACGATGTCATAAATATATTTTATTTTCAAAAATAAATAAATAATTTTTATTTTGTACTCCTGCTTAAATGGATAAATAAGTATATGTATCCAGTTCATTTGTTTTAATATTGAGAAAATCTCAATTTTTCCCAAAACTGATTTTCGTCGTGTTTTTGATAAAATCCCCCAAATTTCCATATTTGTTAATATACCTTTAAAATAAGTTACCATCATTATTTATGGTTTAAAACACTATAATTTGTGTTATAAAATCCTATATTTGAGTATTTCAAATATAAATGTAATTTATCAAAGTGGTTAATTTGCGGATCGTTCCAGACTTCCTCCTTGAATGAATTTCGTCCCCGAAATTACACATAACCAAAAACCTGGTAAAAACATTATTTTAAATTTCAAATACAAACCCACGTTATGCTCACGGATTATCTATATGCATTATCTGATTCGATCTTAAATTCGAATATACCACTTTGATTCTGAATTAGTATTGATCCTCCGATTCTCTAATGTGGACTCTGTTCAGGCTCAGAAGCATTTATTTTGCTTGCATAGTTCTCAACTATGATAGAAAATGCAAGTATCAGACTACAAATATTCATTAATGTTCGCCGTCAAGAATCGAGTGATAAATCTTTTTTCGGACTTTTATTTTGAATCAAATTTCTTTAGAATTCGAATATAAATTTTATTATTTCAAAATTTCACTGTATATCTATTATTCCTAAAATTATAATAAACTCCTTATATTATAATATACTCCTTTCAACCAATATTAAATGAAACCAACTTGATGAAAATTAACAATCACTAATTAATTTATTACTTAATGATTCACATTATATTTTTAATTTCAAAAAATTATGTAGATCGAGTAACTCAAAATGATAACAAGGAACTGGTACTATCAACAGTTTCATATATTCCCTTAACAAGCAGAGGAATACTTGAGAAAAGTGTTTATCATTCGAACGTAATTTCTACCCATTTTTAGTAAATTCAAGCCAACATTATTATTTATCAAACACCATATAGTCAAATTGTGAAACTGAATTCATGAGGTGTTCGTATCTAAACGTTTAAATCAAACAATGATTGATAATAATAGAATAATATCATTCCCTTAACAACCAAATACTACATAATAACTATATCTTTTGAAAGATATTCCATTATATCCAAAATATAATCTTAGGTAAAATAGAATAGAGGGATGTATCTATGGCTCCAACATCTACCAACACAGAACCAACCTACCTCTACCATAGATAGTACCGAATATAGCATCATACTGGTCGTTCTCAATCTATCCATGGCCACAACATACACAATAAACCCGAAATATATAGGGTAATCCTGAAAGGTGATTACTATATCCTAATGGGAGTGACCCACTTTGCCCTACAGCATCTACCTAGTTTTTTTCATTCTCGATGTGCGAGGCTTAAGGTAACGTTTTACCTTTCACAGAACAAATCCTACTGCCAATTCCACATTGTTATTTCCTACAACACACTATTGATTTCCATAAAAGTACAACCTCTAAGCTCGTACGTCTCGGAGAAGGGGGTTGAGTATAGAAGGGGTTGCCTTCTACACCACCATCAAATGTACATTTGCAGAAATTAATGTACGTGGTCTTAGAGGAACAATATCAACCATTCGTTTTAAAATAATTATTTGATTATTTAAACTTAATTTATAATTCTAAAAGGAATATATCGAAGTGATGATTATCCCTACTGATGTCATAAATATATTTTATTTTCAAAACTAAAATAAATAATTTTTATTTCATGTTGTTTCTTAAATGGATAAATAAGTATATGTATCCAGTTCCATTCAATTTAATATTGAGAAAATCTTAATTTTTTCGAAAACCGATTTTCATCGTTTTTTGATGAAAACCTCCAAATATCCATATTTGTTAATATACTTTTAAAATATTTTACCATCATTATTTATGGTTCAAAAGATTATAATTTGTGTTATAAAATATTGTATTTGAATATTTCAGTATAAATATAATTTATCTAAGTAATAATTTAGCGGGTCGTTATAGGTCGTTAAGATTATGCAGTGATTATCTTAAGCGTAATGAGAAAATGATAAAGAATAGATATCCCATGCCAAGAATCGATGATTTATTTGATTAGTTGAGTGGATCCAAAGTATTTTCTCGATTGGATTTGGCGATAGGGTTCCATCAATTGAGAGCAGCGGAGGACAGTATTCCAGTGGTGGTGTTTCAAATAAGATATGATTCGTACGAGTAGTTAGTAATGCCATTCGGGTTAACTAATGCGTCTACTTTCTCTATGGATTTGATGAACCAGATATTCCGAGAGTACTTGGATTGGTTTATGTTGGCATTTATTGATGATATTTTGATATATTCTAGTGATGAAAGGGACCATGAGATTCATCTTAGAAAAGTGATTGAGACATTGAGGCAAAATTACCTAAAAACAAAGTTTTCGATGTGTCATTTTTGGAAGAGCGAAGTGCAGTGTCTTGGTCATATTGTTCCAGTGAAAGGGTTGTTTGTGGATCCAGCTAAGATTGAAGCTGTTAATAATAAGAAGAGACCCAAGATGGTAACCAAGATAATGATTTTTCTTGGATTGACTTGTTATTACCAGAGGTTAATTAATGATTACTCTTGGATAGTAGCACCCATAAAAAAAGAAGCCTGGGAGGACGCAAAGTTGTTTGGTCCAATAAATGTGAGGAAACATTCCTCAAGTTAAAGCATTTTTCATCCAATTTGCCCGTATGTTAGTTTTTTTGGATGGGAATCGAAATTTATTGGTGTATATAGATGCAAAAACAGGATTACGAGCTGTGTTGATGCAATGGTGGTAAAGTAATTGCCTATGCTTCTCGACAGCTTAGACCGCATGAAGTTAAATATCTGTCTCATGATTTGGAGTTGGCAGCCATGATCTTTGCTTTGAAGGTACAAAGATACCACCTCTTAGGAAAAGGTTTGAATTGTATACGGATCATAAATCTTTGAAGTATTTACTCTCTCAAAAAGTTTTGAATATGGAGTAGCAGAGCTGGCTGGAGTTTTAGCAGCTTAGGATTTCGATATTGAGTATATACTTGGGAAAGGGAATAAACTTGCCAATGCACTTAGTAGAAAACATCAAATGTGGGATTATCTATTTTGGCAAAATGAAAAGATTTAGAGGCATTGACTATTTGTAATATGCAGTTAAGATCGACTGCTAGTTTTAGTCAGAATACTGCGATATTGTAATGTTTAGACGTTCGACCAGTATTGATCAAAAGAATTGCGTCTTAGCAAAATGATGATCCATTTCTCGTTGAAAAGATTAGAAGATATGAAGGTGCAACCGAGGCCGATGATTTAGAGGATTTTAGTCTTCACCGGGGTGGGTGGTTAAGAAAGAAGGGATGGTTATGTATTCCAAATGTTGGTGACTTAAGGAAGGAAGTTCTTAGATAGAGTCATCAATCAAAGTTTAATATCCATCGTAAGGGAACTACGATTTATCAAGATATGAAGAGAATTTTCTTCTAGGAAGTTATGAAAAATGATGTAGGCTTGTGGGTAAAGCAATAAGCGAATTGCCAGCAAGTAAAATCCGAACATCAGAAGCTAAGCGGATTGCTTCAGCCTTAAGATATACCGGTTTGGAAATTGGATTCTATTTCCATGGATTTTATCGTTAGGTTGTTAAAGTCAAATATGTGAAATGAAAGTATTTGGGTCATAGTGGTTAGACTGACCAAGAGTGCACATTTCATTCTCGTTAAGTAAACCAGGATGGCAACTGTATTGGCTAAGTTGTTTATGAAGAACATTATTAGACTGCCTGGGATTCCTAGTAGTATAGTTAGTGATAGAGATGCTTTGTTCATTAAATAATTCTATAAGAATCTGCTTGAAATGTTTGGTACCGAGCTTAAGATGAATATCGCTTATCACCCATAGATAGATGGGTAAGCGGAATGAGTCAATAAGGTACTCGAATATTTTTTTGAGGGCTTGCGTACTATTATTTGGTGGGTAATGGGAAGACCATTTGCACTTAGTTGAGTTTTCTTATAATAATAGTTATCATACTAGTATAAGAATGGCGCCTTTTGAAATTATGTATGGAAGGCCATGCAAATCACCAACATGATAGTTGGAGATTAGAGACAGATTGGTTCTTGGTTTAGATATGGTGAGAGAAGCCACGGAAAAGGTGGAGTTGATCCGAGCATGGAATAAGGAGGCTCAGCCTAGGTAGAAAAGTTTGAGATCATGTTTTCATTAAAGTATCAGCGATGAAGGGTGTGGTACGATTTGAGAAGTTGGGGAAATTGTCACCTAAATATGCTGGATCGTTCCATATTATAGAGGTGATCGACAAATTTGCGTACCGAGTAAGTTACCAAGTCGTTTGACAAGTGTCTATAATGTTTTTCTCGTTTCTCATCATAGGAAGTATGTACAGAATTTAGAGACTATTATTGCCCCGACTACATTAGAATATTTAGTCGTGGATCTTGATCTGACTTTCGGTAGGCAACAAGTCCATGTTGTAGCAAGAGATAGGAAGAAGTTAAGGAACACAATAGTCAGCTTCTGATAGCCTAGTGGAGTGACAACGAGAAAGACTGTACTTGGGAGACAGAAGATAGGATTAGGGATACTTATCCAGAGTTTTTATGATGGCATGTTCTATATTTTTTATATATAGACTTTGTAGCAGATAGGACATTGTAGTATTGTTTGCATGTTTGATATGCTTGTTATGTAGTCCTTGCCGAAATTCAAGGACGAAATTCTTTAAGGAAGCCTGTAACACCCCTAATTTTAGTTTAACAGTATTTAGAAAATTTAATTAGATAGATTAAATAGAATAATGCAGTATGGGGATGAGATTTAATAATTAATAAGGTCGGGCCATAATTAATCAACTAAGTAAGATTGTTAAGTTTAACTTAAAATAAGGAGAAATAGATGAGAAGGGTAAAATAGGAATAGATCCAAATTTTATCCCTTAAACCCTCACCCTCTTATAGATTCTCACTTACACTCATATACAATCAAAAGAAAAACTAAGAAACCGGCCATTTCTAAGGAGAAGAAGGGAAAGAAATGAAAGAGGAAACCAAGGGATTCAAAAGCCTCATCAAGTCTTAACTTCATTATACATTTTAATATGAATAATAATCGAACCATCTCTTTTATCTTTGGGTTGAATTCAGCTATGATTAATACCCCAATTTATCTTGATCGTTTTGCCTTATTATGGATGTATGATCATTATTTAGATATAATAATGATTTATGAAATTATTTGAATGGGTTTTTAGGGCGTAACCTAAGATTTTAATCTTCAATCGATTTGATTTTCTGATATGTTCAGTAAAACATTATTTTGGAGATGTGTTTTTAATTTCATAATTTCTAAGTTTAAATGAATATGTCATGAATTTCCAAACGAGGAAATTGTGTTTATTTCGGGTTTAATTATAAAAAATAATTAAATAATGTTTCTGACTTCGTTATTTTTAGAGGGTAAAGAATATGATAGCTCTGAATTTGTGAATTTTGGGGATTTTCCGGGATTTTCCCCAAGTGTTTATGAATTTATTACGCTAGAAATGCATTTAAATTAATAATTAATTAAGGATATAAATTAATTATAGGATTAAATGATTTTGGGAAGGCAAACATGACTTCGGTAAACTCTGAAATGAAATTGTAAAGTTCTAGTCCTAACCAATCATAGTTTGACAAACAAATGGTAGTAGGTAAAAAAAGAATTTACTTTAAAAAGAAAGAAAACAGTTTTTATAATCATTATCACTATGCCATCGATATGCGGCATCCCTATACCCCCTGCCATTGATAATAGGCAGCAATGTAACGAAGGGCGGCATTGGTATGAACAATGCATGGGATACTTATGCCATAAGTATGTGATGCATTTGATCTTGCATGCAAGATCGTCATTAGGGGAACAACGCATCTCGTGGCAATGAGAATCATTGATAGCGCAAGTTATCAATGTCGACATTATATGTTTTGGAGAATAATAGCCGAAGTACAACTCTTTCACCATTATTTTAAATAATGTCGCATGTTTTCTATATCGACGTAATGGCTAAAGGCAGGGAAGCCGCTAGCATTATTTTTTATATCAACTATTTTGATGCGATGATATTGTTATTACTTGCTTTTGATATAAAGGAAATTTCAATCGTGGGTTTTCAATGCCGATGGCCAACGTTGGCATAGAGCCGAAGTACTATAGTTTGGACATTATAGTAATAATTCCACGGGTAACTTATTTCGAAAACAATGCCATGCGGCATTGATGTTGCTACTTTTTACTTCAATGTCAGTGACGCCTAGTTTTATGCAAACTAAAAGTAAGTTTTAAAGGCAAGACAGCCTTATGTTTTTAAGAAGGAGGATTACCATTTGACTTTGGGAGTTAGCAATATGATTTATAAAATCAAACTATTTCTTTCAAACCTTCGGTAGAGGTTCAATATTGTTATTGCGACATGAATGTCATATGTTCTTTATATTACTATGTAAATGGTGGGAAGCAATATGTATGATGACTTCGACATTCTTCATTAGGAATACCAAAGTATTTTTTTATAATTTTGACACTAAACATTGGGGATACCAACATATTTTATTTTATACTTTCGACATAGATCATTAGGGATAACAATGCATATCATTTGAGATGTTATAAGTTTAATGTGTACACAATCTAATTTAGGACACCAATAGACATAGGTTGAACATTTGGGTTAAACTTGAATTACAATGATAACTGATGTGTTCATAGTCATCCGAGGAAAACTATGGGATGTGCGATGAGTAGTCCATGTCATTTTAAATAAATGAAATATGTGTGATGAAAAGTCCACATCATGGTGGAGATGGATAGTCACTATATGTTTAATGAAGGGTCCATAGTCATTCTAGGAAAACTATAAAATGTGTGACGGATAGTCCACATAATTTAAAATAAATAAAATATGTAAGATGGGTAGTCTATATAACTTTGATAATGAAACCATGTGTGATAGGTAGTTCATATGAGAGGGGATAGATGATCCATAAAAATGTTTTCATGTGAGATGGATAATCCACATAAGTATATGACAAATAGTCAAGGGAAATTAAGATGGATAGTTCGGTGAAAATTAAGATGGGTAGTCTAATAAATTAAGAAGGGTAATCCGTTATATATTGCATGATTACAAACGATTGTTTACTATGTTCTAACCATTGCCGATGCAGGAGCACATTACAAGGCCGATATTTTATGGTTAAGATACTAGTAAGGGGAAAATCCGTTCCACTCAATGGCGTGGTCTCGCTAGATATATATTTGATTTGAGATGGACGGTTATTATTCACACCAGACTTTTTGTCTACCTAAAGTTTTTTTTTCTCCTTAAATTCCCGGGTACTCATTTAAGTAGATCGGGAATAAGAGATTTCTGGTTTCCATTTAAACGAATAAGCTTCCGAAGAAGAAAAGAAGGCAAGCTAGCTATGTTAGGAGTTTTATTTAATCTACTATTTTGTTTATTTTGTTTGAGTGGATGTAGTAGTAGAAATTATAACTGTCATGTAGTAGTAGACTCTGATTAACCATGAGGGTATCTTCATATGTCGTTCTTAGAGTCTTTTGTAATAATTATATTTTCTATGAACGTAGGACTGAATGAGATTATGTAATGCACATGAAATCTTAATTATGAAATAAAATCTGAAAACTTGTTATTAAATTGTGTCTGAAAGTTTTCATATTCATGTGCTTTCAATTATTGATATTATTAACATAGCCGCATTTTTTCACCAAAAATTAATACTTGGATGACTGCAGCATTCGTAACATTTAGTTTCGGGCCTCCAAATAAGGGATGTTACAACTACACTCTAGAAATTTTAGTTTTATCTCTCACATCTTACTTGTATTTGTCATATCTAATTCTTTTTACTATATTTAAAATTCGATATGGGATTTCAGAAGTAGTTACAACAAAAATCTCTAACCGGGATATTTTGTGATACAGTAAAAGTAGTAATAATGAAAGTTATGTAGAAAAAGATATTATGTATCAATATAACATTCTAAAAGTAAACAAGCACCATTGTCCCAGTTATTAAATGATTCGACTTTGGTGCAACAGATCATAGGTTTGAAACTTGCCTAGCGTGATTCAAACATTTATTGACACATGATTTGTGGTTTGTTGTCCCAGTGACATGTTGTATCTAAGTAGCATTTTAAAAAACTTCTAAAAGTAGTGGATACAAAGTATTTTTAGAGGAGAAATGTAACACTCAAAAAGAGGTGATGGTAAAATATCTCTAGAGGAGACGTATAAAATATCTCTAAAGGAGAAAATGTGTATTCAATAATACTCAACAGTAGACTATTGACATAATAATTTTATTATCACACTTTAAAAGTAGTGTCTAAAAATACCTCCATATGAGATATTATATCCTCGTATAATACTATCAGCATTCGATAGTTTCCATTCATTTTATGATTATAAGGATGTATGCCAAAGTTTCCCTTTATTTTATATTCAAAACCTACAAGTATGAAGTACCTTATTTTCTCAAACACGTATTTTTTGATACAATGGTTGTCACTAGTTGAATCTTATTGTATTATTAGAGCACCTAAAAAATTGAAATACGTCTTTATCCATATCTAAAATGTGAAAAATTATCCGATATACAAAAAAGGATACGGATGCGGGTTTAGTCATATCTGCATCCGATTATTATCATGATTATAGTTATTTTTCCATCTATTTTAGTTTGTAAATTATTCAGATTCACTATTTTTTAGGTAAAAAAGTTAATATGCCTATAAAACTCAATATTTGCTGCTTAAAATTAGTTTTCTTAGCATATTTATTATTTTTAATAATGAAATGGATTTATAATAAATCAAAACATTCTATTTATTTGTTTTGGTTTATTGATAGTGAACTGGTCGAAAAATATTCGATAAATATTTAATATACATCAACATCCATCGATAAGGATATCTAACATCTGGAATTGATTTCAGATAAAGACATGGCACTATCGAATATGTATTCAAGCGTTTGCATGCTTAATCATTATTGAATATAACCTGGTAGTCTATTCTAAACTATACTAACTCCTAAACTATTCAGATCCTATATTCCCGAATTCTCTTACCCCATGTGCTCCCTTTAATCTCATCCACTCATCATCATGATTTTATTATTATGTTGGACCCACTACACTACATGAAAGGTGGATGATTTATAGATCAATGATTGAAATTAATTGGGCACATTGGATAAGTAACTTGAGTACAATTTGATTCCATGTTTATATGATACTTTCGAAGTAGTAGTAACAACAGCCAGACCTATAAATGGATACTCAAAAAATCCAAAATTCATCCTCATCCATATCTGGAAAGAAGATAAATATCTAATATCCAGAAAAAGCGGATGCAGATATACAGGTATCCGCATCCGAAAGTTGTTCGTCCGGATTTTGTAAAGAGAATAATGCATATTTTATGTATTTTAGTACCATGAAATATTAGTGTTTTTTATTAAGCTAATAATTTTTTTATATGCATTTATTGCATATTAGTTTAGTAGAGCTATCTATTATCATTATATTTGTCTATTCTTCATACCTTTATAACTAATGGGATTGAAAAAAAATTATGTTAAATAGAAATTTCTACTTATATTTCTCATTAGCAGATAAGATAATTATCTGATATCCGTTCGTATCTGCATACGTGGATATCTAAAATCTTTTTCAGTTGGGCTGGTTCGATAGCTCTATATGAATTGGCGGTTTTTCGTTCTTTCTGACCCTATTCTTAATCCAATGTGAAGACAAGGTATGTTCATTATACCCTTCATAACTCGTTTAGGAATAACTAATTCATATAGTGGTTGAAGTATTTCAGGCAGAACTATAATGAATTCGGGTATTTGGAGCATATGACTCCCTCCATAATGCTATTTTCCCAATATTTGATATTGAATGTAAATAATTCATAATCATCAATAAACAGGTTATGTTTTTCGACGGTTAATTTTGAATATTTAAATGGGTTTAGATATTGAATTTAGAATTATAATTTAGTTAGTAAGATTTTAAAACTAGGATTTCAAGTGATTTCACAAAAATTTGAAATTGTCGATTTAATCGATGATTTAAAATAGCGATCCGGGGCACAGTCTCGGAATTTGACGAAACTAGTTCCATTAGATCCGTAATAGTGTATTATTATCGGGTATCAAATTTCATAGCGTTTGGAGTTAGCGTTTGTTCTTACGGAATATAAACGCGAAGAAATTAATTTTGAAAATTTAATATAATAATTGGTCCAAAAAGCTATCTTCTCCATACGATCAAATTAGGACTCAAAAACTTTTCCATTGTGTTCGGAATAGGGGTATAATATTATATACACCTAGCGGCATGCCTTCATAAGGGTTCAAAATTTCATCATACGTAAAGTAGGATATTTGGAATAAAAGATAAAATTATATATATATACATATATATTTGTGTGTGTGTGTGTGTTCAAGTCAAGTCAAAATCATGGTTGTCGTCATCAGTTTAAAATGTATACGCTTCCTTTACCTTTTCAAACACGCTATCCCTATTTAAGATCATGTCCCCTTTCCCTCTTTGCCTGGTTAAAATTGAAATCAAGACATCCTATTTCTTCCTCTTTAAAACAATTGAATGCTTTCCTCACTTAAAAAAGGGTGGGGGATAGGGGGAATTATAAAATTGCGAGTGCCTGGGAGAGGAAGCTTCGAACTCAAGCATGTCGGCGGCGATTTTTGGGCTCGATGATGGGGATAGTCGCTGTTTGCACCAAAATTGGTCACAAACCCCAATATCGTGAAAGCACCCGTATATGAATACAAATCAACAATATTCAACACAAATCCCGGATCTAAGCAATATCAAGCACAGTAATTCAGCAATAACAATCAGAAACATAGGATTTATAGTGGTTCGGCGATCTTGCCTACGTCCACTCTGAAGCTTTTGATTTTACTGATTCACTTGATGATTTCAATTCGTTACAGCGGATTACAGTAGATTATCGCTCTGATATTTGAATATAACGGTGATAAAGTGATGTAGAATTGAATCCGGCAGAGTCTGAACGTTGAATGGCCAAAAGATCTCTTCTCTGTAGGCTTCAGGAGGCTATTTATAGGCGTAGGAGGCTGAGATCGCCCTCAAACTTCGGGAGACTTCTTCTGGCACGTGAGTGGGCCCACGCGACCGACCCCACCAAGTTTCGACTCGATCTGCAATCGATACGAAACGATTTCGTATCCATCAAAAATTGGTCCAATCGAGCTGAAACTTGGCAGGAAAAATCTTTACCTTGTATGGAAGCTGCTGTGAAAATTTCGTAGCATTTGGATCTGTGGTTTGGGAGATATGATCGATACGAAATTGCAATTTTCGTATGTTGCCGAGTTCGAAATCATGATTTCGTATCCATTCTTGTCGTATCGATCGGAAGCATGCACGCAGTGATGTGGCGCTAATTTTCTGGATCGATCCGATCTCTGTGGCGTGTTGACCGGGTTGCTTGCGCTTTGTTCGTTCCAAGATTGAAGTTTAAATCATATTGCATCTTGTTCGCATTGACTCTGCATCGATAGCATTTGCATCGTTCGCTATCTTATTCGCACCGATCAACTGTGGTTATGTTTCGTATCGATCGAATCGATCGATACGAAATGGCTATCTGGGGATCGATACGAAATGCGTGGTTAAAAAGGATGCAAACAATATCGATGCGTCGGCATGATACGAACAAGATGGATACGAATTGCACGAAGGTGGCGCCATTCTGGTGGATACGAAACCACTCGATTCGAACAAGCCAATGCCTGATGGATACGAATCCGACGGATTCGAACAGAGTGAGGCGACGTCTATTTGATCGATTCGAAACCGGTCGATTCGAACAGACCGATATCATGTTACTGATCGATTCGAACTCGATCGATTCAACGTATGTGGAACCTGATGGATTCGAACAAAACAAATATTAATGGATACGAATCCAATGGGTTCGAACAGAACACCTTCTCGACCCTATGATGGATACGAACAACATACTTTCTCTAATTTGAATTGATCATATCTCATCCAGACGAACTCCAATTAAACTGAAAATTGAAATTCTAGCTTTCATGGCTTTTCTTGTCATGTCCTATCAATTGTAGCCTGATCCGAGCTCGGACAAAATTCATCGATATCCATAGCGAAGCAATGTGTAACCAATCTTTGAGACAAAATATCTTTTGTTTCCGATTGATCTTTTGGTATCACGGCTTTGCCAAAAAGCAGGATAACAATCGCGTTCGACCGAAGCTAAGGAAGGTGGTTCTGTTCGATTTTTAGGGGATGGTGGCACTTCGATCGACCGTCAGCCAAGGTCGTGGGGGAAGGGGAACGCGAGGGCAGGAGGCAAACTTGGTCGGCGGCGCTCGTTTTGGGGCAGAAAATCGCGATATGGGCGAAGTTCGCATATGGGAAAGAAGTTTGGGTGTGCATTAGGGTTTGGTTGTGTTGTGCTCGTCGACTGCAGGCGAGATTAGATATGGGTTCGCGATAGGATCTTGAGGGAAGCACGTTTTGAAGCAGTCGCGATGGGCTAGGGATGATGATGGAGTTATTCAGGCAGAGATGGTGATTGGTGGTATCGAAGTCGAGATGGTCGGAATGCAGACTGCAGTTGCGATCGAAGAACGTGGGCTTGGGTTCATCTTGCCATGTTCGCATATGAGAATGGTTAGGGTAAGGTGTTAATTTTAGTTAATTGGTTAATTGGTTCATTTAATTGTTTAAGCATCGATATTAGTAAAATCATAATTTCTCCAAACGTGGCCCAAGAAAATCGCGAAATCAGTCATGTTAGATTTCGTTGTTGCAAAATATACAATTCTGGATGTTTCGCAGTATAAAAAAAGAAAATGAAAATCAAGGTGAGAAAATTCTCACTCATTTGGATTCCAATTTAATTTTTAATAGTTAAAATAAATTATTGGTTGCTTGATTGGATTTAGGAATTATTATTTGATGAATGATATATTATATATATATAATAGTATATATATTAGTAATTGGAGTGATATTCCCGCACATTATAGCGGGTGAGACCCTATACGTCCCGCATAATAGCGGATGACCCTATATACTGCGATATCCCCCTCGAAGTGGGATTGGTGTTTTTATGTTGTATTAACATCTATGGATGCCGGGAAACGGTTAGAGGGATCTGACTTGATTACCTAAATATATTTTTTATTTTTCATACATAGTGATATATGATATGTGTAGATAATCTGTTATCGATTATTGTTGGAATTTGAATTATTGGATGTTATAGTAGCACTAACCTTTAATTTTGGTATTTTTAAATTGCATAATTTTTTTTTGAAATTCGAAGGAATAAAAAGGAATTTTGGATGTAAAAATATTTACATTGGAAATTAGGTTATTTTAAAGAAAACTGTATTGAAAACGAAAAATAATAGATTTTTGTTTGAGTTATATTTTACCATTAGTAAATTGTTTTAAGGTAGAGATTTTTAAAAATGAATTATATAAAAGAATTTTTAAATGATATTCTGGAAAAAAAGAGTTGAGGTCGATATTAAAAATACATTTGAAGTTATAAATGGAATTATTAAGGTAATGGATTTATTAACATGGAGTTTTATAAACGAGATTTGTTTGATAAAAAGTGAAACTCAAAGGAGTTATTAAATTTATAAACGATGATATAAATAAGGGAAATCGATATCAAATGATAGGTTGGAAATATAGATTTACAGGGAGAATTTATATTAGAATATGAAAATAGGGTGAGAAAATAGTGATACTATTTTTAGAAAGTGAAAATGCTTAAGGAGATCGGAATGGAAATGATGTGATGTGGTTCGAGAGAAATTTATAAATTTTAATTGGTTATCGAAGTTTAAAAATATATTTTAAATTCTAAGGAGTTAAGTTGTTTTTAAAAGGAAATTTTTATCATTTAAAACTATGGAATTTTAAACTAGTTAGGATTGAAATATTTCGATAATTAGATTTTCAAATAGTTAAGTATTTATTTTACTAAATTCTAACTTTTAAAATCAGCTTTAAAATTTTATTTGTTTATCAATAAAATGAATTATTAATGTTTATAAAGTTGTTTTTGATATTTTAAATAATTACTTGAATACGTTTCAAAAATAAATTGTTATTCTTTAAAATACTTATTTGTTTGCTCAAAAATTAGTCACAAACCCCGAATGTCCTGAAATCACCAGTGTATGAACACATATCAATAGTATTTTAGCAAAAATCCTAGATCCAGACAAAGCTGAAACAACAATTGAAAAATAACAAATAGAAACGCTAGATTTATAGTGGTTCGGCTATCTTTGGCCTACATCCACTTCAAAGGATAATCTTTATTGATGTTCTTGCTGGTTACAGTGAATTACAGTAGTAATTTTAGATTACAACAATAGAGTTCGAGTGCAATCACGATTTCTACAGAGTTTGGACGTCGTAGGATTCAAAAGTCTCTTTTTTGTAGGCTCTAGGGTGTTATTTATAGGCGCTCCATGCAAATATCTGGCTCAAACTTCGAAAGACCTCTTCTGGCACGTGAGCGGTCCCACACAATCGATGCCATGCAATTTTGACTCGATCCATAATCGGTGCGAACATAATTCATATCGATCAGGATTTTATCCAATAGAGTCGAAATTTGGCATGAACATTCTTTAGCTCGTATATAAGTTCCTGTGAAAATTTCATAGCATTTGGACTTGTGGAATGCGAGTTATGATCGATGCAAGATTGCATTTTCATGCAGGCTGCTCCATTCGAATCGATGTCTTCGAATCGGTTACTTCGAATCGATATTGGGCACGTGCTCAGAAGACGACGTGGCACGTGATTTTGGATCGATCCATTCTTGGCGCTGAGTCGACCGATTCGTCCCCAATATTTTCTCCTAGTTCATATCGATGACGCTGCCTTGTTTGTATCGATGAAGTATGTACAGTTCGTTTCAAAGAAACTGCCTCAGTTCGTATCGATCGTTATGCTTTGTTCGTATTGATTAGTTTCGCTCTATTCGTATTGATTAACTGTATGTCCACTCTATATCGATGAGGGAAGTTGGTTTCGTATCATTGAAAGGTTGATCGATACGAAGCACATGTGATTGGTCGATACAAAATTATCACTGACGTTACAATCAATGGATACGAAGTGATGCTTTTTCATGGACCAGTTGACCCGATGGATACGAAACCATTCGATGGATGCGAATAAGGCTTCACTGGATCGATAAGAACATGATGGATACGAGGCTAAGTTACTCTAATTGATACGAACTCGATGGATTCGAACAGTGCGACCATGGATCGATTCGAACAGATCGACTCGATCATAGCTCAGTGATCGATACGAACAACGTGCTTTTCTTAACTTGCATCGATCAAATCTCGATCATACAAACTCCGATTAACTTGAAATTTGAGGCGTTGGCTTTTATGGCTTCGCTATTCTTGCATCATCAATTGTAGCTCGATCTGGACTTGGAAAAAATTCATCGATATCCATAGTGAACCTGTGATGTATAATCAATACTTGGGATGGTTAATCATTGACTTTCAATTAATTTCTTGATATCTTGGCCTTGCTAAAAGGTGGGATAAAACTTTACCCCCCAAAACATGCCTTTCGGTAAAAAGCATGTTTTGAATGGCTTCAAATCGAATGCTGTGAGTTCATGTTTTATTCACAGCTATAGTATCATCAATCAACTTTATGGCTGTTCGAAGCCGAATCGGTGTCCATTTCTTCCTGTGGAAGTCGAGAATTAAATTCTACCGCCTCTCCGGGCTCTTGCTGGATCTCATCCTGTCACTCTCCGGTGAAGGGGAAACAACGTCGAGTGAGCCGATCTTGTCGCTTTCGGGCGAAGCGGCAACACCCCCTGCACTCCGGTTTAGCATCGCTGAACATTAAGAGATGTCATGGCCTAAATCTTAGGTCGATTACAGCCACTCCGGGCTCTTATCAAACCCCGATCCAATCACTCTCCGGTGAATGCGGAACGACGTTTAGCGAGTTGATCCTGTCACTCTCCGACGAAGCAACTGCCTTCTTGCATTCCGGACCTCGTCTTTCTGGGTTGGGTCATAAAGCGATTAATTTCAAACTGGCTTCCAAAATTCATCCTTTAACTCTCCGGTCAAAGGTTTATTTTGCGAAATTCAAGTTTATTTATAAAATTCAAATTCCAAATGTCCATTCACAAACAAAGGAAAAACCTAGATACCGACATGGTTTCGCTTCCAACTCATGGAATAGGTAGTACTATCCACTTCTACATTCCCATTCTATAGGATCTCTCTTGAGTGGTTTCGATAAAGGAGCTGCCCCCGAGTCTCCACGTAAATCCATTCTAGGTTCGTCGTCAAGTCCGTGTATTGTCTGAACTTGGGTTCTTCGAGTTTCTTCCGTTTGTCAGGACCATCGTATCCGTCGTCCTACTTTCGCTTCCCTTTGTCTGCTCTAGATTGTTCTTTGGAGGTTCCTTCGCCTTACACAACGTTTGTTTCTCGTCTCTCGGCACGTGAATCTTCTATCCAAATGAATCTTTCGGCTTCATGATAAAATTCTCCAAGGTCTTATGGGGGATCTCTTGCTAAAGAATCCTTAAACTCTGTGCCTTCTGCAACTCCTGCCACCGCCGCCATCAAAATCATCGATGGATCTGGGCGATCTACTGAAGCCACAGTTGCATTGAATCGCAATAGGAAATCTTTTATGGACTCTCCGGTCCTTTTCTTTATCCATGCTAAGGTCGTCACACTTTTGGGTCGCGTCACGTGGACCCTAAACTGCCTCATGAAGCATTCCACTAGCTCGGCCCATGTTCTAATTGATCCATTCTCTAGCTGTATAAACAAAAGCGCAGCCAAATCTACTAAATATCGAGGGAATCATCTGCTATCACTTCCTCAGATGCCTCCGGCACTTTCATATGCCTGGTATATCTGGTAATATGCATGGTTGGGTCTGACTTTCCATCATAAGATTCCAGCATGGGTAGCTTGAATTTTGGAGGATTTCTCGGATTTCTAATATTCGGAGTGAACGGACTTCGACTAACTTCCTCTAAGCCTCCGCTCGGCAATCCTCCCTTCATAATCTATCGTACTAGTCCAGCCATTCTTTCGTCTCCATCCAGGGGTTGTCCCCTTATCATGTTTCTATCCTACCCCCATGCCTCGTAGGCTATTTTGAGTAATATTCTTCATGTGGCTCATTCATGTTGGTGTTGGCTCTAGCATGCTAAGCTCCATCTATGGGTCTTCCACTGTCAGATCCTGAGGGTCTGCCTCCAGGTCTTTGTTGATTGCCTTCACACAAATTGTTACCCAGATACCGAGACAGGTCTCTCTCTTATGTTAATATCCCTAGAGAGAATCTCATGTTTCAATTTTTCATTGAATAAATAGATTGAAATATTAAATATAAAATATGAATTTTGGTAAAGTGTGATCCATGTTAGTGTTGCTCCAGAAATTGCAAGAAAGGATGTGATATATGGATAGATAGCCATATCAACATGTACTTAATAAATACAATATATTTTTTTAGTATATTTATATTAAGTTACACAATTCAAGCATATTATAGAACTGTTATGTAGGCTTTTTGTTTACCGAGGGTTCGAATCCCTCTCTTTCCGTCTCCGTAAATTCAATATCGTCACCAACTACAATATATCAAATCAAATAAAAAAGAATATCATTATACTATTCCGACAGCTTTATTTGATATAAAATTATGATTCCTAATTACTGTGGTATGGATACGTAAAAGAAAAATCTTTCTTTGTTTTGATGTTGAACTGACTTCTATTGGTCTATGTGACTCTAGCTCCTTGTCCCGTATTTGCAGCCACTATAGTCGGTCCAAGGTTTGTGCTTCGGCCGCTCTCATCTGTTTAAAGAAGCTTTGCATCGTTTCCTGTTGACTTTTCAACAATCCTTCATATATTGAATCCACCGTAGCCTCCATCTCGTCCCTGGTGATGTTGATCGAAGCTTGTCCTACTCTAGCTCTAGAGGAGGCCTCTTGACTTCCTCCTTGTTGGCTCCTTTCTCCTCTCTGTCTTCTTGTTGATTGTCGCGTCATTGTCTTTCGAGTCTGAATTCTTCAAGCTTTCAAATCTGAATCCTAAATCTAGTATGGCGGGTACTAGTTGTTCTCGGTGAAAGCACCAAAGTGTTTGCGCCAAAATTGGTCACAAACCCCGAGTGTCATGAAAACACCAGTGTATGAACACAAATCGACAATATTTTAGCACAAATCCCAGATCCAAGCAAAGCAGAGAACAACAATTGAAAAATAACAAATAGAAACACCGGATTTATAGTGGCTCTGCAATCTCTGGCCTACATCCACTTTAAAGGATAATCTTTTATTGATGTTCTTGCTGGTTACAGTGAATTACAGCAGTAATTTTAGATTACAACAATAGAGTTCGAGTGCAATCGCGATTTTTATAGAGTCTGGACGTCGTAGGATTCAAAAGCCCCTTTTCTATTGGCTCTAGGATGCTTATTATAGGCACTCCATGCAAATATCTGGCTCAAAATTCAGGAGACCTCTTTTGGCACGTGAGCGTGCCCACACGATCGATGCTATGCAATTTGGACTCGATCCGTGATCGATACGAACATAATTCGTATCGATCAGGATTTTATCCAATGAAGTCAAAATTTGGCATGAACATTGTTAGCTTGTACGTAAGTTCCTATGAAAATTTCATAGCATTTGGACTTGTGGATTGCGAGTTATGATCGATGCAAGATTGCGTTTTCATGCAGGCTGCTCTATTCGAATCAATGTCTTCAAATCAATTACTTCGAATCGATATTACCGTATTTTTCCATCGGAAGTTAATACTATGGATAACTGCCGCATTTGTAGCACTTAGCTTTAAGCTTCATGACAGGAGATGTTACAACTTGGTATCAGAGAATAGGTTTATGGAAACTTAAAAGAAATTTAAAATTTAAAATTATTTTGAAAACATAATCCTAAGGAATCAGAGAAAAGATTGGGGTATGAGCTCAGGCTATAATAACATACTTGTGTTTGCCATATATAAGTATACGCTTTTTCTCTATTCTTCCATTTCTCTTGGGATATTCTTCTGTATTTTACAAAGACTCAAATGCAGATTTTTAACGAAGTAAGTTATGGATGCTAGGAATGGAAGAGTTAACATTGGTGGAGGAAGAACCATAACCAATGGAAATGTCAGACCAAACACTAGATAGAATCCAGCTTGGGGACTAACTACTAATGTGGGTACTGGAGCACCGCAAGTTGATATGGGAGCTATGTATCGTATCTTCATCAACATAATGCAAGCTGGAGCTGCTGCGGGATTAGTTGGAGGAAATTAGGAAGCTCCGGTGATCAATTACTATGCATTACTAAGCATAGACTATTCTACGCTTGGAGGAAAGCCATTTATCGGGACCGAGGACACAATTGAAGTGGACAATTAGTTGCTTCATTACGAAAGGAGCAGCACTGTACTGGTGGAACATTTTTACCGTGGGAGTAAATGAAGAGACCAAGACTTGGGCTAAATTCAGAAGAAGGTTTGTGGAAAGATTCATGTCGAAGATCGCCAGGTCGACCATGCTCAGGAAATTTTTTGAGTTAGTGCAGGGAGACATGATAGTGCTGGAGTATGCTACCAGATTTGACGAGCTATCGAGATACGAATATGCGACGGTTGATACAGTTATCAAAAGGCATGACAAATTCATCCGCGGATTGAAACCAGAGTTTGCTAAAGCAACTTTACCACATATTAGGGATACGTTTGATGTAATTGTTGAGATAGCTTTGAGGCAGGAGGAGATGCCCACTTTCCTTGATGGTAACAAAGCAGGGGAAGCTCAAGGTGGGCAAAACCAGAAGAGAAAGTTTTTGTAACGGTCCATTTTCCCATACCCTTTGAATTGACAATAAACCACACATGTCAAACTCAAATTGCACGAATAAACGGATTATTAAGGGTAGAAAGAAATTAAAGATAGAATAGTATCTCACATGAATGGAAAAACATATATTATTTCGATAATAATCTTTATAGTGGAAAATTTCAAAAAACAATATCAGAGTCTAACCTAGATTCAGCTTGGACAGTTATAAACCTCTGCCCTTACAAATGCTGAAAACAACAAAACAAATACAATAGATGTAGCGGATAATAGAATATGTCCATACGATGATGAAGATCCCCAGCTCTCCTTTGGAAACTCCAACCGTCTTCAACTAAAGCTGAAACTACTTGAATCTGACCCGAGTATCAAAAATACCCGAATCAGGCTTGATAAACCAGCATGAGATACTAGAAATTTTAAATGTATAGATCACGACGATGTTATCAAAACCTTTAAAAAGAAGGGTATCTTGTAAGACCACGCCCACACATATACACGGATGAGTTTTTACCTTATGATAACCAAAACACTTTTATACCAAAATTTACTTGATATTATTTTTAATGACATTCTTTTGAAAGCAGTTTTCAAACAAACTTACTCAAATAAGGTATCAATACCCAGACTAAATCTAAGGGAATATATCCATACTGGGTTAATGAATATACCGAACGGAATATATGATACCAAAAAGGGTAGCTGAAATATTTGCAAGTCGTAACAGCTATTTTGGGAATACAATCAAAACCGTAAATCTCGTATTAGGATTGTATTTTCCAACATGATAGGAAACTAGTGGAAAGATCAATTTGTATCCATGGCTTACATCTAAGACTCAGACGCCGTTATACAATAACATAAATGGCAAAAAAGGGATACAATCCGCAAATAACATCCAAGGACTCGGACTTCGTGCATCCTGCTATGAGGCGCAAACGTATCTGGTACCTAGGGCTCAGAACATTTGATAACACAAATCATTACTATCCAAAATGCAAGCATACGTCTGACCACATAGAATCCCATCATAACTGGAGGGTGAGGCTCGCGAGGCTATGCTCAGTTTCTTCAAAGCCACGTTTTTCATACAAAACCATGCTTTGATCATAACAGGTTCCACTTTAAATGCCACACTGCCACTTCTTTGATCACTATTTGACTCCCACAAGCATACAACCTCTGAGTTCGTATGTCTCAGAGAAGGGTGTTAAGCTAAGAAAAGCTGCCTTCTCCGCCACCGAGCAAATGTCCATTTATAAAAGTCAAAAGTCGTGTCTTAGAAATGCAATGTCAGACATTCGTCCATACAAGATCGTTCTAAGACTAAACAAAACCGAAGGAACTCTCCTACTACCACTAGTAGCAAGTAGTCCTTGAAATTCGAAAAATCTCCACAACGAGGAGACCACTGTTATAAATAACTCTATAATAGGAAGACCCGGAGCATGTCAGCAAGCAATCCTCATGCTACGAGGATTCTCGATCTTCAATAATCATCATCTTCAATGTCTTCACTTTCGAACGTCCACATTGGTTCGAAGTGGTTTTGGATAGGAATCACCCAAATCTGATCTCGGTTCCTTCGAAAACAACTATTGATAAAAAGATGTTAAGTTCATAAGTGGATATCAATCATTAATCAATTACTTCATCTTTTATTTAAATCAAATATCTTTCTTAGATATATTCTTTTCAATTTATTCCATTTTCTTTTCAAGAATATATGGAATCATCAAGCCTCATTTATTAAATCTTTTGATTTTTTTAAACCTTTCTTAAATCTTGAAATAATTCTAAATCATTTTCTCTTTTACATAGAAAAACTTTTCCAAATCTAAATCTTAATCAAAGATTTCTTTGTATTCAAGATATAACTTTTAACTTAGGGAAAATATTCCCGACTCATTCATTTAATCTTAATCAAAAATTTCTTTCTTAACTTCAAATCATATTCTTGCAAATCGAAAATTTTCATAACAGCACTACTGCCACTTTAGATATGGTAAATTTTACGTCTAGGGATTAACGACAAGTAATCCTACATCATGAAGATCGTTGTCTTCAGTATGTTTTATTTCGAAAATTAGTTTTGAACGGTTTTCGGATAGTAATCACCCAAATCTGATCCTAGTTTTTCAGATATGTATCACCCAATTCCGATCCTGGTTCCTTCATACTAATCATCCATAAAATATGTTAAGTTCATACGGGGTTTCAAAAATTAGTTGAAGTTATTTTTAGATAGGAATCACCCAAATTCGATCCCGGTTCTTCGGATAGGAATCACATAAATTCGAACATGGTTCGTTCGTACCAATCATCGATAAAAAAAGATGTTAAGTGGTTAATTAACATTCTAAGAATTTGTTTCTTTTCTTTTATCTTGGAAAAACTTAAATACGGTCTTTTTATAGCATCCAAGCTTTCCTTCCAATCTATTCAACCCCTCGCCTAAAAAGAGAAAACATAGGCCAGGTAAGTTCAGGACACTGGTTTCTCCAACCTTAATCTTAATTAAACACCTTGTTTTATCTTTTCAGATCTCACAGGCGGGACAAAAATACTAGTCGTTTCCACATACTCGGTTATTAGCTTTATTTTGGAATTGATTATAAGATTCCAAATTATCTTTCAAACTCTTAATTTTCCTTTTTTTTAAACATTCAAAATTGATTCTAGGAAACATTATTACGTTCAAACTTATATTCAAAAGGTTATAGAATTCGCAGCATAAAAGTGCTACTGAAAGTGCTATATAAGCTTATTTGATTTAAACAACTTTTTAACATTTGAAAATTCATATTTTTCATTCCAAATATTTTTAAATAATTTTAATAGATTTATCAACTTTATTTCATATTTTTAATCATTTAAAAATATCATTTATAAAGGAATCCTTTTTAAGATTCTGAACTACAAAACCGCGATTTTCAGAAAATTGTTTTAGACATATTTGAAAATCTACTAGATGAAATCTTGATTTTCTTTTTTCGTTAGAAAATTATTATCATTGTGGACCAAAGTATTTTTATTCGAAGAAATCCGACTTATAAATCATTCTCTACGTTAATTTAAAATTATGGGTCGAAATTTACGAACTTCCGCTACGCGACGAGCTCGATTTTGACCAATTTAGTGAATTGCTTCGAAACTTTTCCGAAACACTTCAAATTTATTTTAAATCATATTTAAACTCTTTTAACTCATTTAAAACAATATTTTCATCATTCAAACTTATTTTTTATTTCATTTCATATTATAATATTATATTATTATATTATTATAATATCATTTTCAATCCTTTTAGGTATTTTGAAATCATTAAGAGCCTAGATATTTCCATACACACATTTGTATGGATTTAATTCTCATTTAACTAACTATGCTTACTAACTATTTCTGTTACCATTATCAAACCAAGTTATCATCCATATAAATAATCACATAATCAACCAATTTGCCACCGAGTTATCAAACATTCAGACAATTTATTCAAGGGTTTTTATGAACATATTAAAATAGTTATAAAGATGATTTAAATTTAAATTGAGTACTCATGATTAGTTCCACTCCATCAATCTTTTATGTAGATTCCCGAATTGATTTCAGCAGCACTTCCCTCACTTTTTCTTACTCCAGAGCTCCTTGAACTTGCTCCTCCTTCTTAATGTGCTCGGCCTTCCCTTGATCCTCCACTTCCTCCATCATATCTTCACTTCTTAGATGCTAAACCATGTTTTGATGATGATATAAGAACTTTGGTAAAGTTTGGTGATGTTTGGAGTTGATTTGATATGATTTTAATGAAAGTTAGTAAGGAAAGAGAAGAGAAGAAGCCATTAGAGAGTGGAAGAAAAGATTGAAAAGGAAGAAAAAGAAGTGAAAAAAGTGAGAAAGTGGATGCTTATTTATAGACAAAGTTTTGGATTAAAATAATATTTTATAAAAAGACCAAAATACCCTTACTTACATTTTAAGCAACCTTATTTTTTCAACACTTAACATTGTATTTTAAATCATTACTTTATGTCATTTTCACTTAACTATTAAGTAAAGAGTATAATAATTATGTTTGGTTTGATTGGATGTTTACTGTTTGTCTTGAAATGACATGTTTGTCTTTTTGTGCTTACTTTTTCTTAATTACATATCAGAATTTTTTAATCTTGTTGAGGAAAAGTAAACTTGATTGGTGAATTAATTAATATATACATTATTTTAATATATGTTCATATATAATGAAAGAAAGGTGCGACGATGCTGCGAATAACTTTTAGTCGACAAAACGTTGATTTTCGATTAAATATTTTACGGTCACATTTTGACGTTTTTGTTGTATAAGGATCATAAGTCACTTAGCAAAAAAATATCAAAATGCATTATTGGCAATGATAGCTAAGTGGAAAGATTTGAAAGCATTGACTACATGCAGTATACAATGGAGATCTGAGGCTAGTTCTAGTTGAGAAACCGCTATGTTATTATGTTTGGAAGTTCGCTCGATGATGATTGAAAGGATTCCATCCAAGCAGAAAGATAACCCTCTGTTTGTTGAGAAGATTAGAAGGCTAGATGCCAGAATCGAGATTGCTGATCAGAAGGATTTTTGTCTTGACCAGAGAGGGTGGTTAAGAAAAAAGGGATGATTGTGTGTCTCGAATGTAGAGAACTTAACGAAGGATTTCCTTAACAAATGTCATTGATCAAGAATTACGATTCATCCATGAGGAACTAAAATGTATCAGGATATGAAAAGAAGTTTTTTCTGGGAAGGAATGAAGAGAGATTTCGGCTTATGGGTAAGGTAGTGTTTAAACTATCAATAGGTAAAAGCCGACCATCAGAAACCGAGTGGATTACTTCAGCCTTTAAATGTTCCAGTTTGAAAATGAGATTCTATCTTAATGGATTTTATAGATGAGTTGCCAAGGTCGAATAGAGGAAATGGGAGTATATGGGTTATAGTGGATAGATTGACTAAGAGTGCACACTTTATACCCATTAAGTCAACCAGGACAGCATTAGATTTAGCTAAGTTATTCATGAGGAATATAGTTAGACTACATGGAATTCCTAGTAGTATAGTAAGTGATAGAGATTCCTTATTTACTAGCGAGTTCTGGAAGAGTCTATAGGGGACTTTAAGTACCAAGTTTAAGATGAGTGCCGCTTACCATCCACAGACAGATGGGCAAACGGAGAGAGTTAAAAAAGTCGTAGGGGATTTATTAAGTGCCCGTGTGCTATATTTTAGAGGATCATGGGAAGACTATCTACATTTAGTTGAGTTTTCGTATAATAACGATTATCAGACTAGTATAGGGATGGCACCAATTGAAGCTTAATATGGAAGGTCATACAAACCTCTTGTTTGTTGGTTAGAGACTGGGGATAGGTTAATTCTTGGTCCAGATTTAGTTAAAGAAGCTACAGAAAACATTGAGTTAATTCAAGCTATGGTGAAGGAAGCTCGGTCTTGGCAGAAGAGTTATGTTGATAAAAGACGCAAAGGCTTGGAGCTCTCAGTTGGAGATCATGTTTTCATCAAAGTGTCACCGATGAAAGGTGCAATCGGATTTGGAAAATCAAGAAAATTAGCACCAAAATTTGTTGGACAATTTCCTATTATAAAAAGGATTGGGAAGCTCATGTATAGAGTAGAGTTGCCGAATAGCTTGGTAGGAGTCCACAATGTCTTCCATATTTCTCATCTAAGGAAGTGTATTCAAGATCCAGAGAGTACTAATGCACCAACCGTGTTAGATGGTCTAGTAGTGGAACCGGATATGACTGTAGTTAGAACACCAATTTATACAGTTGCAAGAGATGAGAATAGACAAAGGAACATGATAGTCAGATTAGTCAAAGTCCAATGGAGTGATGACGAGAGAGACTATACTTCGAAAACCGAGAGCAGGATTAGAGACACTTATCCTGACTTGTTTCATGGTATGTTTTAACTTTATATTTGATTGTTGTGAGTACATAATCAGAATTTCGAGGACGAAATTCTTTAAGGATGGTTGACTAACATTATTTAGGACATTTAATTAAATAAATTAAATGAAATAATGTAGATAGTCAATGGATCGAGATTTGTTAATTAAGACGAATATATAAGTAAAAGAGAATTGAAATAATTAAGTAGGAGGAATGTGTTAAGGGTAAAATGGGAACTTCCTTCATTCTAATTCCCTAAACCCTTTCATTCATCATTCCTTGTTCAATTTAACATTCACAAAAAAAATCTAAGGAAGCTTAGCCGGTCACCATTAAAGAGATTCAAGAAGAAGAAAGCTAGGATTCAAGTAGAAAGCTTAAGAAAATCAATTAAAAGGAAAATCTCAACCATCTTAACACAAAGCCAATGCGAATAGTTTGATTTACATCTCACTTTTAACAATGATCTCGGTTTCAAGGTCTGATCCGAACTTTTTTGTAAATAATATGCCATGTTACGTTTGTTTAAATGGATATATATATATATGCTTGTTGATGATTTATATTATTTCATATAGTTTTTATGATAAGTTTAGATTAGAAAACCTATTGAATGACATCCATATGATTTGGTTTTTAAGATATGATCAAAAATATTATTTTAGAAGTGTGTTTCAAGTTTCATAATTGTCTAAGTAACTTTGGATTTATTATGAATTTTACATGAGAGAAAATAGTTAATATTGGGTTTAAATTATTTAAGGTAATTATATAAGGATTTCAGGTATGAAATTTATATATGTTAGAAAATATTAAAAGTGAATTATTGTGATTTTTAGGGAATTTTCCTAAGTATTTTAATATGGTTATAAAATTATTTAAGTTGAGGGACATAATTTTTTTATATGTTTTATTAAGGAGAAGGGCCTATTTGCTTAAAATGTTTTAAATTGTAAATTTTGAATTCGGAAACCTTTTTAGAAAAGATTTTGATAAAGAATTGGAAACTAATCATATTTTGATAAATTGGACAAGTTGGGAAAAAAGGAATTACTCTGATAGGCAATAAACCAGTTTTGTTTCGAACTACAACTTTGCTACTTCCTTAGCTTCCTTTCGTCAACATACCCAGTTAGACCTTTCACACCTATTTGAGACCAATGCACATGATGCCAAACAGTTGGTATGTAGTGTATTGGAGAAAGGCGAAGAAATGATGGTGTCGAAGGCATTCTTCTAAAAGCGGTCGAAGCCACTCTAATTATCTTTCGAATCAATTAAATATCTCCGTTTAAAAAGAGGATTTCGAACAACTTGTCGCTTGCCTTTGTTTTTAGAAAGGAGCTTTTTAAAGAGTTGCCGCTTACATTTGTTTTAAAAGAAGTTTTCAAAAGGATAGCCGCTTTTGAACCTATTCGATACCCATGTTGTAGCATTCATGCCTTTCAAAGGAGTTAATTGGCTCTTTTCTTTATAACCTTAAAACAATGTATTCGAAAAGGGTGTTTTCGCCTTCTAACTTTGAAGACGCCTTCTCAATGCTTTTGAATGGGTCGATTTAGCCGCTTTCAATCAATGGTTTCAAAGGTAATGGCTTCAAAAAGGTGGGTTTCAAAACTATCCTCTTTCTTTTACTTGGGTTTATTGGTTTTGAAATTAATGCTTTCACATCTGTTATTTATGACCCGTTAGTTATATTAAAGGTTAAATCCAATGGTTTCGAATGAAATAATTTAAATGGTTTCGAAGCAATATTTCCACAAACCCTTACATGAACCCAATGCTCTCGAACGGTAGATTTTAAGTGTTCTGATAAGTTGTTTTAAAAGTTTTGAAAGGAAGGTTTTCAATGCTTTTGAAACACAAGTTTAAATGGTTTCGAACGGGGATGTTTAAGGTTTTATATAATGGTTTCGAAAAGGTTGCTTTCAATTATTTTGAAAGTAATTGTTTAAGGTTTAAACCAGGGTTTTGAAGGTATTACTTTGGCTTTAAGGCCTAAAGTTTTCTAAGTTAGAAAGGAGTACTAACTTATTTTGATGGGATAGAAAACCTCCAATGATTTAGATTTCATCAACATTGTTTTGTGTAAAACATATATATGGCATAAGTATTTTGAGTGAAGAAATGAACATATTTTCCTTGTTTAGGTATGATATAAAAATGGTTAAATCATTTTGAAAGAAAGGTTTTCAAAGAAAATTTGATGGGGTAGTTAACCCTAAGTATATGAAACGGATATGAAAAGACCAGATGGGACTGCTTTGGGGTCACGCCCTATACTTTGGCTAGTAGTCCCTATTTAATATAAGTTCAAAATTCCAGTGTATAGGGCTTTGTCACAAGTAAGACTAAAATGATGTTACACACAGAAGGGAATATACAGAGTAAAGATAGGTTATTGGTGAGCCCTGAAAGCCATTAGGATTAGTTGACCCTAGAAGGAGAAAGTTAAGGATAGATTGTCCAGTATTGTATATAACAGAGTTAGAATATTTATTATGTCCGATAGGCCCGAGTCAGCCAATGGTTAATAGTCAGCCTGATAAAAATATATTGTTCGGACAGACAGTCCATATGTTACCTAATTTATATGCATATATGCTATTACTGCTATTGTTATAATCAGTTTGATTGCAGGTTTTTGATTTGCAAGAGATATGATTTTAAAAGGTTATTAATAAGGGGAAACTCGTTCCTCTTAGCTACGTGGTCTCACTTAATATAATTAAACCGAGATGTAATAGTATTATTTGCACCAGGATTTATGTCTGACTAAAAGTTTGTGTTTTTCCCTTATACTCTCGAGCACTCAAAATTAAATTTGATAGATTGAGTATTAAAGACTTTTCGGGTTTAGTAGGTTGGACGAATAAGCTTCCGAAGACTGCCGGAGGCAAAGTTAGCTTTGTAGGAGAAATTTATATTATTTCTGTTGTGATGTATTTATGATTGATATGTCTATCTAGTATTCCAATCATCTAAGTGGGCATCTTCATATATCGCTCTTGACGTAATTCGTAATAAAAATGT
Organism: Allium cepa; assembly: GCA_030765085.1. Lineage (NCBI taxonomy): Eukaryota > Viridiplantae > Streptophyta > Magnoliopsida > Asparagales > Amaryllidaceae > Allium > Allium cepa. The sequence continues at coordinate 20,645,790 of CM060936.1, read as the reverse complement.
TTGATCAAAACCTGGAAATAGTTTTGGATTATGTACTTAAATATGAAATATTAATTTGAAATGTAATCATAAAATTTGTTCATAAAATCAATGTTGATTTCATTTTATATTCATGTACTTCTGCTTTCATGGATGCCATTAGCATTACCGTACTTTGTTACCGAAAGTTAACACTATGAATGACTTCTGCATATGTAGTGTTTGGCTTCAGGCCTTAAGATAGGGGATGTTACAATTTGGGCGCAATGGATGAAAAATAGATACTATAAAAACAAGAGCTTCCGGACTATCAACGTAGATAACAATGTGTCATAAGCATGGAAATTATTTCTCAATACAAAACCACAGGCCAGGTATACAATGGAATGGAAAATAGCTAACGAGGAAAACACGAATCTATATTTTGATTGTTGGATTGATGGGAAATCTACAAGTGATCTAATAGGGAGGGACTACGTTTCAATTATTGGCGACCATAACAGGAAAGTTAACTCCCTCATCATTAATGAAAGACGGAGAGAACATAACCATTTTTTACCACCTCACGCTACTCAAAAAATTCTCAAAATCCTACTGGAACACAATTAGATTGACGATTATTGGAAATGAAAGCTGCAAAGAAACAGAAAATTTTCAATTAAATCAGCATGGAATCATGTTTGAGAAAAGTACAATAAAATTCATATGGAACACATCATGTTCCCCAAAAATGTCATTATGCACATTACTAGCTATAACAAACGAGCTACACACAAAAGAGCGGATTACAAGATGAAATACCAATATAGATGTAACTTATGTGTTGTGCAAGTAGCAATTTTAAACTCACAACCATCTTTTCTTTTAATGTGTTTATTCAAGTACATGTTTATTCAACCACATTACGGTAACAAATTTGTAGCAATCTTTATATTTCAACTATAAGCAGTACCCAATTCCGGCTTCAATCTTTTGATGAACTTCTCATTCCGCTTCAACACAGTATTCACTGAAGCATACCCATATCGGGTCAATTCTTCGAACTTCCTAGCATACTCGGCAACTGATATCTCATCTTACACCAACTCAACAAACTGTCTGATCAAGGCTAACTATGCCATAATAGACATGAAACTATCCTAGAATCTTCTCTTGATGTCCTACCAGGTCATGGCCTCCTCATCCATCATCGTAGTCATACTATTCCACCAGAACAATGTGGTTCCGTGAAGCTGTCTGGACGCCAACCTCCTCTTCTGCTCATCATTGAGCCCTAGAGCTGCAAAAATCATTTCGCAGTGCAACAACCAGTTCTCTACTTCAGTGGCATCCTCCATTCCCATAAATGGCTTCTGTCCAAGCCTCATAAAAACACCACTCATCTTAGCAAAATGATTAACCATTGGAACCTTCGGTACCTCCGGAACTCCTGCTTCTGTAGCATTTCCACCTAACACTCCGACTGCAACTCCTGTCTGCATCATATTCTTAAAAAACTGATGCATGGCTTCCATTCCAACCTGCGGGCCTTCTGGACCTATATTCTCCGCCTGGCCTTGGTTTCTCTTGGCACTAGGTCTGGCATTCCATTCGGTGCTTTCTCCTCCTAGGTTAACTCTGCTTCTTCTACCATCCATATCTGTATTCAAACCTCATGAGATATAGAATGATAACCTAATCTAAGATAGGAGAATGGAAAATAAGCGCATACATATATATAGAAAATACAAGTACGTTACCATAGCGTTATCCCAACCCCAATTTTACTCTAATTCCTTTTGGATTATTGTCGTCAAAATTATTTTTATTTAAATTTGTCATAAACCTATGCTCTGATGCCAAGCTGTTGTCATCCACAGTATTAACTTCTGGTGATGAAATAGAGGTAATGCTTATGGTATTAATAATATCAGAAGCAATTGAATATGAAAAAAAGTTATAGATTTCCAAAAATAATAATTACAGTGATTATATTTCAAATAAAATCATATCCAAGTTATAAAAATCCCCAAACTTATTCATAGGCAATGATCAATTATAATTTACAACAATATGCCAAGAGCAATATATGAAGATGCCCCCTTGGATGATCAAAGCAATATAAACATAACTGTCCTAATACATAGCGGAAACTCATAAAAACAAAAATCCTAATTTAGCTATCCGTCAGCCACTTGCACGTCTTCGGAATCTTATTCATCAAAATCTGCTAAAACTCGAAAACCTAAACCCTCAGCCTACTCAAATCAGGTTTAGCACCCGAGAGTTTAAAGGAAAACAAAAACTTCGAGTCGGACATAAAGCCTGGTATGAATAGTTCTGTTACATCTCTATTTACTGATATTTAGTGAGACCAAGCCACTTAGCGGAATAGGTTTCCCCTCACTAATATCTCTTTTCAAAACATATATTTTGCAAGTCTTTTCCTACAACCAAATTGGATAATAACCTGATTATAACAACAATATAGCAAAATTTGTTATGCTAAAACAGAAAGTAAATAGACCAACTGTCTAAAATCTAGGCTAACTGCCCTCATTTGCACTAATTGTCCTAAATGTGATTGTACCAAAATAGCAGTGTCCTTTATGCAAGAAGAATGGACTATCTATCCATAAAACAGGTAAAAAGTGGACTAACCGTCCTCAAGAAGTAGCAAGGTACGTTATGCTATCAAATAAACTAACTGTTCATAATATGGGCTTACTGCCCTTAATTGGACTAACTGTCATCTGGACTGACTGCTCTCAAAATGGACTGACTGTCCGAATTTAAATGAGCTAACTGCCTAAAATTTCTTAGGGTTGACCACCCTTTAAATTTTCCTTGAAAACCTTTTCAAAATGATTTAGTCCGTCAAATCATATACATACAAGGAAAATATATCTTTTAGCTTTAGTCTAAGCTATTTTGCCATGTCATATTTATACTTTACTCAAAATAATGTTGATGATGTCTAATAAGGATTATCTATCCTTTTAAAATAAGTAAAAGTACTTTATAACCTAAAACACTTAGGCTATCTGCCTAGACATCGTATTTGGAACCTTTGTTTAAAATCTTTAACAACCCTTTCGAAATCATTGAAGGTAACCCCTTCAAAACCATTAAAACCCTTTTCTCTAAAGCCTTAGAATATATGACATCCTCCTTTAAAACCATTTAAATGTCACCTTCCGAAAACATAGAAAAAACCTTACCTTTCTACCTTGTCGAAAGGTTTCTTTTCGACCTTATCGAAAGCTTTGGGAACCACCCCTATTTGAAACCATTGGTAAAACCTTTTGAAAGCATCAAACTAAACTCTTTCGAAAGCACTTTGGGCTCAATTTAAAAAAAAAGTGAAAACCTTTCAAAACCATTCGAAGTTGACTACTTTGAAATCATTTCAATGTTTTGATTTAAAACGTTTGGATTATGCCTTCAAGCAGAGCAAAAAGATCTGAAAAATGTTGGATTCAAAAGCATCTGCTTCGAAACACTTTGAAAGTAGCCCTTTCAAAACCATTTCATAAACAATGAAGTGATGGTGTCGAAACCGTTCCTTCAAAAGCAATGGAGAAGCGGCAAATTTAGAAAACAAAAGGTTCCCTTCGAAAGCATCTAGATCGAAAGGTAGGAAGCGGCAGCTATGGTTTCGACCTTATCGAAAGCCTTCCTTTCGATCTTGTCGAAAGCACTCAATTTTATAACAAGAAAGCAACCCAATCGAAACCTTTTCTTTTAAACCATTTGACTTTGTCGAAAGCATTTAGGTCGAAAGCAACCCTGTCAAAAGCACTTAGTCGAAAGCTAACAGGCTTATTTTCCTTAAAAACCAAACAAAGCTTCATCTCTTTCGGAACCCCTTGGTTTCGACCATATACCTTTCTACCTTGTCCAATTCACTACATACCACTTTCCTGATACCATGTGCATTGCTTTCGTTCATGTTGAAAGCGAAGGTTTCGATCTTGTCGAAAGGTGAGTAACATAGGCAGAACCTAGTTGCTGAAGTAGTCGAAACGGTAAAAAAAACCTATTTATTTGTACTTTAAGGTTGTCCTTTTGTACCTAACCTGCCTTATTTGTCTAAATTTGAACGGTTGCCATATTTTTATATTCAAAAGTGTTGCCCTCTTTCTATTTTTGGAAATTTAAACAATTTAAAAAAAAAGTCTTTTTTCCTTTGTAATTATATAAAACGTTCACTACACCAAAACAGGCAAATTCTAACATTTATAAGTGTTACAAATAATTTCAGTAACACTTTTTAAGTGTTACTAATGGACTGTGAGGAATGGAGCGGCCAAATTTGCAACACTTACAAGTGTTACAAACATACGTATTACTAACACTTATAAGTGTTGGTACCTAAATATACGGTAACGCTTATAAGTGTTGGTAACGAAATATACGGTAACACTTATAAGTGTTGGTACAGAAATATACGGTAACGTTTATAAGTGTTGGTAACGAAATATACGGTAACACTTATAAGTGTTGGTACAGAAATATACGGTAACGCTTATAAGTGTTGGTAACGAAATATACGGTAACACTTATAAGTGTTGGTATAGAAATACACGGTAACACTTATAAGTGTTGGATAATGATTATATAGTAACATATATATATACACCAAAACTTAAACGCAAAGTTTACATATAAACACACTGCAAATAATGGTTTCCATATCACAAATAATGGTTTCCATATCACAAATAATTCATCATACATATTCAATGCAAAGTTTAAACGCTCTGCAAATGTTGTATAATATATCATACATATTTGAGGGAACAAATACATATGCCCCTAGGAAAAACCAAGGCAAAAATGAAATTAGCCCCTGCTGTTATTTACTATCCAATACTTTGTCCCATCTCGTGTGGTTCCATACCCAACGATAGCGACTCCATGGTCCAGTTCAGTTCCACAGTGACCTGTAAATACTCCCTGCACAAATTAAATCATGTTTTGATCATTATATTAGGTAAAGTTCCTATTATATAACTTGATATTAATATAATATGGTATACTAGTTACCTCTGAGTAGAACTGAAAGGCCATGCCGCTAGCCTCTATGGCAACAGACACAGGTTGGTTCGCCACAGCTTTCATCAACAAATTCTCATTGTCTGCTGGAACATCTTGATATCCATCAATTGAAACGACTAGAGATATCTGAACAAATGCATATGCATTAGGTTTAGTCACTAGTTTATATAGGTAATTGATCTTACATGTATGTATAATGAAGGTGAAATACTAAAATAAACAACTTTGGATATTACCTCAGAGGAGCAACTTCCTTGCTCTTCCAGATATGGATAAGTATCTTCAGAAGTTAGCCCTCCATTCTTTTCTATGTACTCGAAAGCATAGTCCATTATGCCACCATTGCATCCTTGATTATAAGTGGTGTCACAGTCGATAAGTTGTTGCTCGGATAATGAAACTAATTCATTTGTCTTAATCTTGTTAATGCCTTCCACGGATACGACAGTCGAAAATGCCCAACAACTTCCTGTATTATTTTCATTATAACTAAATTCAATCGAATAAGACAAAGATTTTTCAATATAAATTAGAAATTTTCACTTACCACACTGTCCTTGATCTTTGACTCCTGTAACAGCTCCCTTGGCTCTCCAATCTATAGAAGCAGGAACCCTTTCCCCTGGCGGCAATAATTTGCAACGCAGGCTCCTTCCCACGCTTTCTCACATAACCATTAATTTCCTTGCTTTCTGTCTTTCAAATCAATCAAGATTTGCTCTCTGCATCAATCCAGAAATTTGTGAAACTTCCTACTCTATTTCAATCCAAAAATTCGGTAACATCAGAGGTATGCAATTCATTTGTAATACTGATTCAATTTTCTACATGCGCAAAATCTTTATTATTTTTCTTTCTTTCTTCATTATCTTGTGTATTTTGTTGTTTCTTCATTATTTCCTTTACATTATCAATCAAAATTTGAATTTATATATTTAGTAGATTAAAGTTGAAAGAATATTGTGAATTGTAAGAAGTTGAAGATGAGTCACACAGGTGGGTCAACCTTTGCAAGACACAAGCTAATTTCGTAAGTTCGCATATTTCTATTTTTTGTGATATGTTCAGTATCTCACTAAACTTTTTTTTTTGTTATTAGACCATGCAATCCTTAATTAAATAACTCTTAGCTACTAATAGATGAATAGTCGAACTCACCACGAAATTATATACAATACATGAAATGCTGAACCTGATCGACATTTATACAACTGTATAAATTTTCATTTTCCATGTAACCATATTGATATGTTAGGCATTCAATGTGGAAGTAAAATGCTGTATTTTGATATAGAGCCGAGTTTATTAGGCATTGTTGTATTCATGGAACTACTGGCTCATTAGTTGCACATGTATCAAACTTAGCAGCATTTGCGACCTGAGAGAAGTTGACATACAGAATAACAACAAATTCCTGGACAGCTTTAGATTGGAAACAAACAATTTACTACTACCAGAATATCAAACATTTAGCTATCAATCATTTTACACAAGCAAACGCACCTCTTATAATAGAACTTAGTTTTTGTCACTGTCGCATTATTTCAGTTGAGATTTTATATTCATACATGTCCATTTGCAATAACTTTGTTGCATTCGAAAGCCTAACCATATTCAGTGTTTATACATTCATTTGAATTTATTCATATACAAAATATATAAAATTTTCCTATTTATGTAAAACAATATATGGTAAAAGATAATCATATACAAGTTTTCCTATTTATGTCAATGTCTCCAAGATATGATTATTAAAATGTTGTTGTATTAATTCAGTTTTATAACTAACAAGTTGGATTCGAAATTTATAACCTAAATTGCAACACAAGGATTAATTAGCCAGCTACTTATAGGACTTCACATTATCTTTTCAAACATATTCATCCATACACGTATAGTCATAGAACTTCACATTAATATGTGACATGAATTATTCCTATGATTCTGAAACTTGGAATTCCTAATTGATTTCAGTATTGAAACAGATAAGATTATCATGAATTGTAGACAAGTAGATATGCACTTTTTACGAGAACAAACATTGTAGTTGTTATGATTGATGATCACCCACGCATAGATTAACATAAATTTATTTTATGTCAGCATTGCACCTAGTCACTACCACTTTCTATCCTTCACTTAAAAGTCCGTCAGTAGTGTAGTGCACAAATGCACATCTTGTGTGTCGTTTTACTAATATATGTAAAATCGATATAAAATTAGTAGAAAAATTACATATGACAGCGTACCTGGTTATCCCCTAAAAGTAGAAATTCACAATCGCCTTCAATGTTAATTTTGTCGATAGTAATAGAAAGATCATAGTCTTTCACTGACCATGTGTTTTCAACATATTCTGCGAAAATAATCGGTTTTCTTGAGAGTTGGGCGATACCAACCACATTTTTCTTGATTACACCCGTGTTTGTTCCTTTCTTTTCCTTCACATTTCTAAATATAAATATGAACCAAAAATAATAAATGTTACGTGTTCTAGTGATAATATACGAATATACTACAAACTTACCTCATTTGTAGACTGATAATATCAATCCCATCAACATCCACAAAGCGTGCCCATCTTCGAATCTTTTGATCCTTAGTTCTACGTGGGAATAAACATGCATTCATAAATCCAGAACTCGGCCTCAACATTTCGATCACATATGGAGCTTCAAATGGAACAGTAAAAAGAAGCAGCAACTCGAAGAGAGACTGGCTTGGATTCTGCGTTCTTCGAATGCAGTTTCAATTCGACCCATTTTTCAAAGTACAATTTTGAATTTTGATCCATCAAATTCTGGAAAGGAACTGTAGTTGTTCCAATAGATTTCACAGAGTTCAAACTTTTAATCATGAGCTCAAATTCAAGCTCTCCTTTAGGTTCACATTGGAAACTGATCGCTTGTTTTTCTCCAATTTCAAATGCAACTGTTAGTGTGCAATTGCCAGAGAAAAATATATCGAGCTGTTTCTTGCTAACAGCAACAAATAAGTTGCCTTTTTGAGTAGGTGAGAAATTTCTGATTCCTACAATTTCAAGAAGGACCTGCATAGAATCAGAAATGAGAAACGGTGAACAGTTTTCAAAGTTATTTGAAACTGAAATAGCACCAGTGTGTTTTGATTACTTTCAGCCAGGTGGTCAGAAAGCGATCCGTGTTTGTATATAGTTTTCAAAGTGGTCTTAAATTGAAACAAGTTTTCAAAAGTGGCCTGGTATGACAAAATTGCCAACAAACTAAGGTACAGCTAGTTGGTATTTTTTGTTTAATTTTGAGTTAAGTGCAGACAATACAGTAATGAAAAGTTCATAATAAATTTCTTATTTCTAGCTTTACCTCAGTAGCTAGTTGGTACATTTGTACTGGGACAATTATATTTTTACTTATATGCAAAAAAATCCTCGGGAAAATGTAAATTGAAACTTCTCTGTTCTCCACCAAAAAAATTATATCATTCAGGCAACATAAGTTATAGCAGTTCCAGATGATAACATCATACCTACATACTTTTGCAACAACAATAATGTACAAATAAACCTTTTATAGCGATGACATCACTCGATAACATCAACAATCTACAAGCACAATACATACACACACATATTTGTATGTGAGAGAGAGAGTGTGTGTAGACACACATGTTATAATGTATTATGTGCTCTACTTGCATCTAAATAATAATATTATTAAGTAATTTTGAAGTTAGCTTTCCTAAAGAAAAACAAACATGGATAATTTCTACATGAGGAAAATGATGATGAGCTGAGAATATGACTGCCTTGTGTGTGTGTGTGGACACACGTTATAATGTATTATGTGCTCCACTTGCATCTAAATCAAAATATTATTAAGTAATTTTGAAATTAGCTTTCCCAAAGGGAAAAAACATGGATAATTTTTACATGAGAAAAGGAATGATGAGCTGAGAATTACGATGTAAAAAATACGGCTGCTTTTGTTCAGGAAATCGCACCTCAAGGTAGGATACTCAGATGTGGCAGAAGATTCTGGTGCTTCCTGTTGATAATTAGGGATTCTAATTGATTTTGGATAAGATGATAAAGGTTGTGTCTGTGGATGAGTAAATATAGGCACTGAGCTCTCAGATCTCTGAGGAAATACAGCTCCAAGCCGCTGACAGCCATATAAAATAATAAATATAAAAATAACCTATGATAGTTATAAAACTAATTTCTATCAAATGCAATAATATTGTAACAAATGAAACTTGGGTTTTGTGTTGCACCATATACCATTTGGACTTTCACAAACTACATAATTGTGATTACCGCTCTCTCTTCTGGAACCTATATAACTCAACTCCTTATAAGCACGCAATGCTCTGCTCTATAATTAAATCAAGCCTGCTGTGACAACTTAACTCAAGCCTGCTTTGACAACTTACACAAGGGTAATTGCCAACTGAGTTCTTGTTTCAGAAATATAAGAGTCCCAAAGTTCAAGGTTTCATATGTCAACATTGAACAAAATGCTAATAAAATCCAACTTATATCTGATATATCACCTTACTGCAGATAGTGAGTTCCTTTGATCAATGGTTGTTACACGGATGACCAACATTAAATATATATAGGCTTTCACATTAAAAGTGTGCAACCGAGAAGATAGGTTCTCTTGGGGAAATTACTCTTAACTTAGGAATCTCATTTACAAATATACTTAAGAAAAGACGAATGATGAAGTCCAGTAAGTAATACCAAAAGCTCCTGATACGCGATGTAGTATTGAGGATATCTTGCACGTGGGCCACCAAACGCCTCTTGCCATGTATCAATTAAAGTCAAGACCTTTTCCTTCACTTGAAAATCAGGATGCTGAGTATATAAGATTGATATCATTGGAAATTTGATGGGGGAAAAATAATAATGCCATGATGTTTTCTGCTGTGTTAAATATGGTCACCTTCTTTTTCACTAGTCTGATCATCTCATGAAGTACATCTCTCTCAGCAACATCCATATGGACAACTTCACCACAATTTTTTATTAATGTCTCCAGCAGCTAGGAAACAATAGTTGTCAAATAAATGTCAAAAAGTGAATATCAGTTTAAATAGCAGCTAGAGGACTTTTATAATACAGACTAAACAGAAACTAATTCATTAATGGTGATTGATTGACACTGGCAGATCACAACGACAACCCTATCATACTTCAAATACAGGTCACCATTGGTATTTATAACAACAATTCACCATAAAATGTTGAAGTTCATAGACCTACATCATCCAAAATTTTCTTAACAATTTAACAACTGACCATAATTTTCTTTATCAAAGTCTATATATAAATCTGCTTACAATCTTAACATGACCTATGCTGCTAATTGATTGTACCTCATCTAGTTTAAATGCAAGGTTAGATAATCATAGTGAAGAATACTAACCAGTGGTTACCCGCTTCTTCTGCCCACCTGAGATTCCTCTTCTCATCTCGTCTCCAACAATTGTGTCGCTGCATATATCTAGCCCAAGTAGCAAGAAAATCAACTCTTCGTATCAACGCCATTTTATTTTTTAAAGTAAAATTGATGTAAGATTTCAGGCATCGCCGATTTCATTTCAACACCTGAGAAAACCACTATTTTCGCATCGCCGATTTCAGGCATCCACCAATACTTTTTTTTATTTCAAATTTGAACGAAAGTCAAATTTGATTCAAGCTAGGGCACATGTTTGGCCGAGGAAGAATGGGATGAAGCCTGAATCGGAGGGGCCAAAGTTTTGATTGGCGTGGAGGTAGACTGGAGGAACCCTAATCTTAAATTAAAATTATGCGGCCGAGAATGGGTAAGCGTTAGAAAATGCCTCATATACAAGATTACACAAGGGTCCAACTTTTAATGAGTTATTTACAAATTTACCAAGGGTTCTAACACTTTTTTGTGTTGTAAATTATAACTGATGTGTTGGAAAGTTTATAAAAAACATTATTTATATTTGCCAACACTTTTTCTGGTACCCTAACACTTTTTTAGTGTCAGTGGGCTGTAACATTTATAAGTGTTAGAAATTAACAAATATAAAATGTTGCAAAATCACTATTTTGGTGTAGTGGTTTAAGTCTCATACTTTAAATAATTTTATATAATTATTAAAACATCTTGGAAAAATCTGAAAAAAAATCCAGAAAATCGTTTTATATGTGTTTTCCAACATAAAAAATTTTCGGACTCAAATAATAAATTATTTTCCCGTAAATAATTTTATAATCCAAAATACCATTTTCTTCCTTAGAAAATTCATAATGGAAAATTCATAATAAATGCATGAAAATTTAGAAAAATCTGAAATTTAAATCCCATCTCAAAATTATCATTTTAGATCTTCATTAAAATTAGCAAGGCAATTGAATGTCAATTAATAGGGTTTTCATTTTAAAACTTGTTATAAAATCTATATGAACATTCATAAATCATCAACATGCATATATAATCATTCTATCATTCAAAAACATGACACATTGTTGGAGAAATATTCGGATTTACACTTAAAACCAAAACTATAAATATTTGAGATATTAACATTATCCACCATTGATTTAGAGATTAAGGGAGCTTGAGATTTGAATGGATTTGATTTGAATTTGCTTTTACTTTAGCTTTTCTTAGTTTCCTCTTCCCCTTTCCTTGTTAATGGTGGCCGGCCTGTTTTATAAAAAAAATTGAAATCAAAAGGATATGTGAGCTATACACGACCAAGGTTTGGAGATATGGGAATGGCGTTTTTCCCATATTACCCCTCCTCTAATTCATTTTAAACCCTTTTTTAGTTTATTTATTTTAAATGGAATGGCTACCTTATTAATATCGAATCTTAATCCCCGAATCAACGCATTATTTTATTTATTTTAACAAACTAAATCTCCTAAATAATGTTACCAAGAATCTGGGGTATTACAGACTACCCTTCTAAGAATTTCGTCCTCGAAATTACGTTAAGGCACACAATAAATCAAACAAGAAGGTATAAAATACGATCAAACAAATTAGGATAAGTATCTCTAATCCTGCTCTCAACCTCCTAAGTACAGTCCCTGTCATCGTCGATCCACTAGACTTTGACTAATCTGACTGTCTGTTCTAAGCCTCTTCTCATCTCTCGCAACAATGCGAACTGGCTTCCTCTCTTTGGTCAAGTCTGGTTCTACCACTAAATCATCTAGCACCGTCGGTGCAATAATAGTCTCCGGGTCATTAATGCACTTTTTGAGATGAGAAACATCGTGGACACCTGCCAAACTGCTCGGTAACTCAAGTCTATATACGAGCTTTCCGATATTCTCAAGAATAGGAAAAGGTCCAACGAACCTAAGTGATAACTTCCCCGATTTCCCAAATCTAAGTACACCCTTCATTAGTGATACTTTGACGAGAACCCAGTCTCCAGCTGAGAATTCCAAATCCTTCCTTCTCTTATATGCATAACTTTTCTGCCTAGACGGAGCTTCCTTCATTCTAGTCCAAATGACCTCAATCATATCTACAGCCACTATAACTAGATCTGGACCAAGAATCAACCAATCTTCGGTCTCCAACCAACATACGGGAGATTTGCATGGCCTTCCATACAACGCTTCAAATGGTGTCATCCCAATACTAGTCTGATAACTATTGTTATATGAAAACTCGATTAGATGCAGATGGTCCTCCCATGATCCCTCGAAATCCAGAACACAAGCTTTAAACAAATCTTCCAAGATATTATTAACTCTTTCCGCTTGCCCATCTGTCTGCGGATGGTAAGCGATACTCATATTAAGCTTGGTTCTAAAAATTTCCTGCGGACTCTTGCAAAACTCTCTAGTGAACAAGGAATCTCTGTCACTAATGATACTGCAGTCTAACCACATTCTTCATTAATAGCTTCACTAAAACAGGTACCGTCTTTGTTGATCTAACTGGAATGAAATGGAAACTCTTGGTCAATCTGTCCACTATGACCCATATACTTTCATTACCTCTGTTCGACCTTGGCAACCGATCTATGAAGTCCATAGAAATAGAATCCCACTTCCGCACTGGAATATCTAATGGCTGAAGCAAACCACTTGGCTTTTGGTGTTCGACCTTTGCCTATTGGCAATTCAAGCACTGCTTTACACACAAACCAATGTCCCGCTTTATTCATTTCCAGAAGAAACTCCTCTTCATATCCTGATACATCTTGGTACCTCCGGGATGTATATTGAACTTCGAACGATAGCATTCCTCTAAGACTTCCTTCCTTATGTTTCCTATACTTGGAACGAATAACATCCCTTTCTTTCTCAACCATCTATTCTGGTCAAGACTAAAATCTTTCAGTTCATCGCTCTTGGTCCCTTCCTTAAGCTTTCTAATTCGTTCAGCTACCACAGGATCCTCCATCTGCGTAGAAGCATCAACACTGGTCGAACTTCCAAACAATTTCCACTAGACCTAGCCTTGAATCTCCACTGCACTCTGCAATCCATAAAAGCTACTAGTTCTTTCCACTCTGTCATCATCGCTAACACTGCATTTTGATGTTTTCTACTAAGTGCATCAATAGCCTTGTTTCCTTTCCCTGGTGTGTACTCAATCCCAAAATCATAAGCGGCTATGAATTCAAACCATCTCTGCTGCCTTATGTTCTGCTCCTTTTGAGAGAACAAATACTTTGGCGACTTACGATCTGTATATAGTTCAAACTCTCCCCTAAAAGGTAATGTCTCCACACCTTCAAAGCAAAAATCAATACAGCCAGTTCTAAATTATATGTCGGATATCTAACCTCATGCGTCTAAGCTGTCTTGAAGCATAGGATATCACTTTATCTCTCTACATCGGTACAGCTCCTAATCCTGTTCCACACGCGTCGGTATAAACTGCCATTTCCCGATTCCCCTCTGGAACGACCAACACAAGTGCATGGGTTAATAAGTATTTCAATCTCCGGAATGTCTCCTCACACTTATCGGTCCACACAAACTTTACATCCTTCCTCGTCAGCTTAGTCATCGGTGGCGCTATCCATGAAAAATCCTTAATGAATTTTCGGTAATAACCAGCCAACCCGAGGAAACTCTTTATGTCGGTTACTGTCTAGGATCTTTTCCAACTATTCACTGCCTATATCTTATTCGGATCCACTAACAACCTTTCCTTTGAGACTGCATGACCAAGAAACTTCACCTCCTTCTTCCAGAAGTGATACTTTGAAAATTTCGCTTTTAGCTGATTCTGCCTCAGCTTCTCAAGCACCACTCTAAGATGGACTTCATATTCTCTTTCATTCTTAGAGTATATCAAGATATCATCTATGAAAACTAGCACGAACCTATCCAAATGCTGTCAAAAAATCTGGTTTATCAAATCTACAAAGAAAGCTGGCGCATTTTCAGTCCGAACGGCATAACCAACCATATGTATGACCCATATCTGGTGTTGAACGCCGTCAAAGGTACACTATCCTCTGTTACTCTAAGATGATGGAAATCTGTTGCCAAATCCAATTGGGAAAATAGCTTTACTTCACTCAACTGGTCGAACAAATCGTCAATTCTAGGCAATGGATATCGCTTCTTTATCGTCATCTCATTGAACTTACGATAGTTGATACATAGCCTTAACGGTCAATCCGGATTCATAGCAAACACTACCGCTGTGCCCCACGTCAAACTGCTCGGCCTGATAAAAAAAATTCCCTCTAAATCCACCAACCGCTCCTTCAACTCCCTCATCTCTAAATGGGTCATCCTGCTTAGCGGCCTACTCACTGGTTCTGCTTTTGGAACCAAATCTAATATGAAACTCGATGGCTTGCTTCGGTGGCCATCCAACTACAGGCTCAAACACAACTAAGAACTCTCTAACCATGAAAACACGGCTAAATTCATGATCTGAATCTAAAGCATCCAACAAAGAAAACACTGCACTTCTAGTACCTTCTATGGTAAGAACAATCTGGCCGCTACAATCAGGGTGTCTAGGAGATATCTTCCTATCTAAGAAAAATATCTTTGCATCATACTTAACCAATCCATCCGAAGGATAATCCGAATCCCACAAAATCAAACATGTGCAAACTACACATAAAATTATGTCCTAACAGGTCGAACTCAAACTGGTCACACCTCAACCCTAGAGTTGCATACCCTCCTATTGGATTCGCAAGTAAATATGTGAGCTCATGGTTAAGCTCATCTATCAAACATCTAGATATAAAAGAATGCGATGCACCAGTATCAATAAAATGCTAACAGACATACCATGAATCTGAAGCGTTCCTCCATGAACTACCTTTCCTTTCTCCTAGGCTATTGGCTTAGAAGCAACAGGCTCCAATGCATCTACCTTTCCCTTACCATCTCTAAAGGGCTCCTTGTGTC
Source organism: Allium cepa (assembly GCA_030765085.1). NCBI lineage: Eukaryota > Viridiplantae > Streptophyta > Magnoliopsida > Asparagales > Amaryllidaceae > Allium > Allium cepa. The sequence continues at coordinate 20,630,396 of CM060936.1, read as the reverse complement.
GGTTCTTGTAATGGCCTATCTGGTCACAGTTGAAGCACCTGGCGTTCTTCCCCTTAATCGCATCCTTTGCCTTTCTTGAGCGACACTCATTAGCAAAGCTCCCTTTCTTGTTGTACTTATACATACAATTTCAGACTTTCCTTTCATGGCTGCTCCGCCCTTTTGAGCACCTTTCTTGGGAAAGAACTTCTTCTTCTGGTCCTATCCAACCTGGGCCCCTTTTGCCTTGCCTTCTCCGGAGACTCAAGGACTTTCTCCTGCCTCATAGCCATCTCCACAACAATATCAGAAGGATTTCTAAGGTGAGACAAAGTAGCACTAGCCAGTTCTGGCTTCAATCCTCTGCTGAACTTCTCATTCTGCTTCAACACCGTATTCACTGAAGCATACCCATACCGGGCCAATTCTTCAAATTTCCTTGCGTTCTCTACAACTGACATCTCACCTCGCACCAACTCAGCAAATTGTTTGATCAAGGCTGACTATGCCATAACAGGCATGAACCTCTATTGGAATATCCTCTTGAAGTCCTCCCAGGTCATTGTCTCCTCATCCACCATCACAATCACACTATTCTACAAGAATAATGCGGTTCTTTAAAGCTGTCTGGATGCCAACCTTCCCTTCTACTCATCAATGAGCCCTAGATCTGCAAAAATCCTTTCGCAATGCAATGACTAGTTTTATACTTCAATGGCATCCTTCGTTCCCATAAACGGCTTCCCTCCAAGCGTCACAAAATCACCACTCATCTTAGCGAAATGACTAACCACAGGAACCTCCAGAACCCCTGCTCCTGCAACATTTCCTCCTAACACTCCGGCTGCAACTCCTGCCTGCATCATATTCCCAAAAAACTGATGCATGGCTTCCATTTCAATCTGCGGGCCTTCTACACTAATATTCTCTGCCTGACCTTAGTTTCTTCCAACATTTGGTCCGGCATTCCTTTCGATGCTTCCTCCTCCTCAGTTAACTCTGCTTTTTCTACCATCCATATATATATTCAAACTTCATGAGATACAAAACGATAACCTAATCTAAGATAGAAGAATGGAGATAAAACGCATACTTATATATAGCAAATACAAGTACGTTACCATAGCGTTATCCCAACCCCAATCTTACTCTAATTCCTTTGGATTTTTTTTCAAAATCATTTTTATTTAAATTTTTCATAAACCTATTCTTTGATACCAAGTTGTGACTTCTCGTACCTGGAGGCCAAAAGTTAGGTGCTACAGATGCTGCAGTCATCCATAGTATTAACTTCTGATGACAAAATACCATAATGCCAATGGTATCTATAATATTAAAAGCTCTTAAATATGAAAAAAGTCATAGATTTTCGAAAACAATAATTACAGTTATTATATGTCAAATAAAATCATATCCAAGTTACAAAAATCCTCAAACGTATTCCCAGTCAATGATCAATTATAATTCACAACAATACGCCAAGAGCGACATATGAAGATGCCTCCTTGGATGATCAAAGCAATATAGACATAACCGTCCTAAATAGACATAAAGGATTAGTTGTTTCCCTTATGCAAAAAGAATGTACTATCTGTCCACAAAACGAGTAAAAAGTGGACTAACCATCCTTAAGAAGTAGCAAGGTTCGTTGTGCTAACGAATGAACTAACTATTCATAATCTAGGCTTACTGCCTTTAATTGGACCAACTGTCCTCTGGGCTTACTGCCTTCAAAATGGACAGATTGTCCGAATTTGAATGAGCTAACTGCCCGAATTTTCATAGGGTTGACTACCCTTTAAATTTTCCTTGAAAACCTTTTCAAAATGATTTAGTCCGTCAAATCATATATATACAAGGAAGATATATCTTTTAGCTCTAATCTAAGCTATTTTGCCATGTCATATATATACTTTACTCAAAATAACATTGATGGTGTTCAATAAGATTATCTATCATTTTAAAATAAGTTAAAGTACTTTATAACTTAAAATACTTAGGCAATCTGCCTAGACATTGTTTGTTTAAGACCTTTAACAACCCTTTCAAAATCATTGAAGGTAACCCCTTCGGAACCATTAAAAGCCTCAAAATATATGACATCCGTCTTTAAAACCATTTAAATCTTACCTTCCGAAAACATTGGAAAAACCTTACCTTTTGGCCCTATCGAAAGGTTTCTTTTCGACCTAGTCGAATGCTTTGGGAACCATCCCCTTTTGAAACCATTGCTAAAATCTTTCAAAAGCATCAAACTAAACTCTTTCAAATGCACTTTGGGCTCAATTTAAAACAAGTGGAAACCTTTCAAAACCATTCGAAATTGACTACTTCGAAACCATTTAAACGTTTCAATTTAAAACAATTGGATTACACCTTTAGGTAGAGCAAAAGGATCAGAAAAACATTGGAGTCGAAAGCATCTACTTCGAAACCCTTTGAAAGTAACCATTTCATAAACAATGAAGTGATGGTCTCGAAACCATTCCTTCGAAAATAATGGAGAGGCAGCAAAATATAAAACAAAAGGTTCCCTTCGAAAGCATATGGATCGAAAGGTAGGAAACGGCAGCTATGGTTTCGACCTTGTCGAAAGCACTCAATTTCAAAACAAGAAAGCAACCCAATCGAAATATCCTCTTTTAAACCATTTGACTTTGTCGAAAGCATTTAGGTCGAAAGAAACCTTGTCGAAAGCTAGCAGACGTATTTCCTTAAAACCAAAACAAAGCTTCGTCTCTTTTGGAACCCCCTTGGTTTTGACCCTGTACCTTTCGACCTTGTCCAACTTACTACATACCATTAACTTATACCATGTGCATTGGTTTCGACCTTGTTGAAAGGTGAGGAACTGAGGAAGAACCTAGTTGCCAAAGGAGTCGAAACAGTAATAAGCCTATTTATTTGTGCCTTAAAATTTTCATTTTATTCCTATTCAGCTTTATTTGTATAAATTTGCTAGATTTTTATATTCAAAAGTACTGCCCTCTTTCCATTTTTGGAAATTTAAACGTTTTAGAAAAAAGCTCCTTTTCCTTTATAATTATATAAAATGTTTAAGTCACATACCTTAAATAATTTTATATAACTATTAAAACATCTTGGAAAAATCTGGATAAATTTCAACAAATCGTTTTATATATGTTTTCCAACATATAAAATTTTCGAACCCAAATAATAAATTATTTTCCCGTAAATAATTTTGTAATCCAAATACCATTTTCTTCCTTAGGAAATTCAAAATAAATCCACGAAAATTTAGAAAAATACAAAAATTGAAACCCATCTTAAAATTATCATTTTAGATCTTCATAATAATTTGCTAAGCAATTGGATGTCATTCAATAGGGTTTTCATCTTAAAATGTATCATAAAATCTATATGAACATTTATAAATCCTCAACATGCATATATAATCGTTCTATCATTCGAAAACTTGGCACATCATTGCAAAAAATATTCGGATTTATCCTTAAAACCAAAACCATAAAAATTTGAGATGCAAACACTATTCATATTTGCTTTAGAGATTAAAGGAGCCTGAGATTTGAATTGATTTGAATTTTCTTTTTCTTTAGTTTTTCTTAGTTTCCTTTTCCCTTTTTCTTGTTAACGGTGGCCGACCTCTTTTATAAAATAAAATAAAATGAAATGGATATGTGAGCTATACACGTCCAAGGTTTGGAGATATAGGAATGACCTCTTTCCCATATTACCCCTCCTCTAATTCATTTTAAGCCTTTCTTTAATTTGTTTATTTTAAATAGTATGGCTACCTTATTTAAAATCAAATATCAATCCCCTAATCAACACATTATTTCATTTAGTTTAACAAACTAAATCTCCTAAATAATGTTACCAAAAATCTGAGGTGCTGCATCAATTGACCCACCTTCCTTAAGCTTTAGATTCAACAATCTTCTCATTAGAAGAGCCTAATTTGTTGTAGAGTTCTTCGCATAGATTTCCTTCAATTTTTTCCAGATTGCATAAGTAGTCGTTTCATTAGCAACAATTTGAAACACCGAATTCTCCAAAAAATACCGAATAGTCACCGCAACCTCCCTATCGAAAGTCTTTCATTTCGTTTCAGATAAATTACTAGGTTTATCCGCTTTGTGTTCAAATGGTAGGTGCAGATCATTGAGGTATAGAAAATCATTCATCTTCGCCTTCCATAATCCACAGTTTACTCCATTACGCCTTTCTACACTTATCTTCTTCATAACTAAACTCTTTCAAAAACTTTGTGTAGTAAGCTCTGATACCAACTGTTAGAGTTCTTTAAGGATCTCTACACAATTAGATTTTAAAAGAGGTATGAAGTTAAATAAATGGTTTTTTTCCTCCAAACAAAACCTTTATTAATTCACCAAAAGCTTAGAAGAAAAGCCTAAAAATTGAGAATCATTTTCAATACCAAAACCCGCTAGAAAAAAATGACCCTCCTACTAATATATATATAATTATAGTTACTACCAACCAATAGAAACATAGAGATAAATTTGCTAATATATCTCTCATAATCAGTCAAATAACTAAATATATTTGACCCCCTATTTATTTATTTGTTTTTCGTAAAATTGAAGATATTTGAGAGAAATATATGCATAAGTATATGTTACTAAGTCAAATCCAATACTTTTCAAAGTTAATTAGTTTACCAACTAATTAAATAATATATAAAACAAATATTATGTCACATATCTTCAATAAATTGTGTTATAGGCATGTGTGTAGAGAGATACACACAAATAATAGATAGAATAGATTCATTGAAATGATAATTTGATTCAATGTATATTACAACCACTTAGTAAATGCATACGGAACATATTGCTAGAAGTTAAACAAATATAACTGTGACGACCCACATTTAGAAAGGTTTAAATCGATAATAATTCACACGTGTCCAACTTAAACAATCCAGAACTTAATCATTGGGGTTAATTAACAAAATAAGAAAAGAAGGAGAAAACAAACACAGTGTCTCATAATGGAATGACAAAATATAATAATCAAATAAACACTTCATGAAGCTGTTTATATTATACATTTGATTATAATTTATATAACATTTATCAGAGTTACATATACAACAGGGATAAATAAATAATGTAGTAGACAACAATGTGATGAAATAATAATAGTAATAATGGTATACCAAACCTTCGTTTTCGTCCTCCAGAAGATAATCTTCAATGCTTTGAAAACTCAAGACTGACCCGAGCGTAATGAAAAGACAAAACACTCGACTTGGGACTAAAATATCCATATGTGAGTCAAATTGATATCACATATATCACGAGTGTCGTGGCGTCAAAGATGTTTACGGGGTTTCACATCTCATATCCATTGTATAACGTGCGTGTAATAACTCATGAGATGTTACAGGATTTTTCATCTCTTAAGGATCCGTCAAAATATTTAAATATAGTAGAATATGCTATATATGTAATGTTTAATCAGTAAAATAAATATTTTTCTTAGCGTTAAGCTTTACGTTGATCCCCCTTAACGCGTCTTTAAGCATTGTTATACAGTTTGCATATAAAATACCAGTAAACCGTCAGTGGATAGGGATGCGCCGTGATACGATAATATTAAACCAAAATCGTTGGGGTCACGTATAGGGATAAAGTATGACAAGGCACGTTAGGCAATGTCCAAGGTATTAAACTACCAGTTTACACTTCTCGGCTGGTGGTAACCCTTAACGGCTCACCTCGTCCAACACTTTCAAAATTCGAGGGTGCACGCGTATTAATAATAATGTCATGACAGTAATACGAAGAAATGTGTCCGCTAAAGGCAGCTAATCTCATTGGCCGGTATGGCTTATGTTTTAGTCATTTCAAATTGACACAAGTGTCAAGCCAATGCATCATCGTTCTCTTTCTTCAAATCCAGCAAACATATGCCAAAACCATCCACTTTATTCCGGATCATCCACCGCGTACATAGTTGTTAAAGTGGTTTTAATATTAACGGAGAGCATGCAATAAGAGGCCCCGGTCTCTTTGAACAACCGAACGTCATTTTACACACCGGTGGTTCTTTTACATTTCGAAAACAATTCGTACTTAATATCAAAATATCATGTTCTCTTCAAAATGAAATCTATTTCGAAATTTCATGTTTGCTTCGAAAATCGTATTTTACTTCAAAATGTCAATTTAGCTCGATATATCAATTTCACTTCAAAATTTAATTCGAATTACAATTTTGGTTATAACTTCACTTTTAACCCAATTCATATTGAAATCCAAGATTTAAATATAAACATTCCACCCTTTTGACTAGTTTGAATTTTTAGAAAATAGTTTAAATAGTTTTAAAGTAGTTAAATATTTAAAATAGTTTAATAGAAAATAGTATGAGTATTACAAATGGTTTATATAGCAAAATATTTTGGAAAATCAAAATAATTTGAATTTTAAATAGTTATACTAAAATAATTTTACTTGAAAATAGTTTCAAAGTAAAACCGATTCAATTCCAAATTTCTCAATTCAAATCAATCCTAATTTCCATTTCGATTTAATTGCTTCAATTCCGATTTCAAGTCGAATTTTACTTCGATTCCAAATTAATTTCAATTTTAATTCCAAATAAATTTCACTTTCGATTGTAAATTTATTTTAATTCTAATTCCAAATTAATTTAAATTTCAAATTAATTTCAATTTTAGTTCCAAATTAATTCCAACTCAATTCTCAAATTTAAATCATTTCGATTTGTATCAATTCCGAGTTCGATTTTCAAAATATCGATTCAAAACACTTAAATCAAATTTACCATCAATATCCAATTTAAAATCCATATCTTCAAATGTAATTCAATTCCAAGCATAATTTCGAAATATCGTTTTATATCACTTTTACTTAGCAATATTCAAGGTTCGAATAAAAGTCCAATCCTATAAAACAAATCAACTTCTGAAATTCAAATCATATTTCGATTATAATTTAAAACTCCCAACTTTGATTATTTAAACAAATCATTTAAATAACTTTGATTTTGGGAGTATTGGACGCGGTGGGCCGTTAGGGGTTACCACCAGCCGGAAAAGGTAAACTGGTAGTATCATACCTTAGACATTGCCTCACGTGTCTTGTCATACTTTTATCCCTATACGAGACCCCTACGATTTTGGTTTAGTATTTTCGCATTACAGCGCATTTCTATCCACCGACGGTTTACTGGTGTTTTATGCAAATTGTACGACAATGCTTAAAAACGCATTAAGGAGGATCAATGTAAATCCTTAACGCTACGAAAAAATATTTATTTTGCTGATTAGACATTACATGTATAGCGTATTCTACTATATATAAATATTTTGATGGATCCCTAAGAGATGGAAAATCCCGTAACATCTCTTGAATTATTGCACGCACGTTATACACTGGATAGGAGATGTGAAACCTCGTAAACATCGCTGACGCCACGACACTCATAATATATGTGATATCGATTTAACTCGTATAAGGATATTTTAGTCCTGACTCGAGTGTTTTGTCTTTTCATTACGCTCGGGTCAGTCTTGGTTTTTCAGTGCGTTGAAGATTATCTTGTGGAAGATGAAGACGGAAATTTTATATATTATCATCACTATTATTATTGCATCACATTGTCGTCTGCTAAATGTTGTATAAATTATAACTTAATGTATAATAGAAACAGCTTCATGAACTGTTTTTTTGATTATTACATTTTGTCATTCCGCGGTGAGATTCTGCATTTGTTTTCTTCTTCTTTTCTTAATTAACCCCCATGATTATCTATATTTTGGATTGTTTAAGTTGGACATGTGTGGATTATTGTCGATTTAAACTTTTTGAAATATCGGTCGTCACAATAACCATACTTACAACAATTTAATAAGAAAAGCTAAAAGAAAATTTGTTGATGCTATGGAACCATTGGAATGTTGAGTTGTTTTATATTCATTCTCTTAGACGTTTCATTATTTATGCTACATATACACTTTATTAGAATTTAATTGGTTATAAGTTCGATAACTATAGACAAATTATGAAACTAAGAAAGAAATTTCAATTAATTAGCAGTGTCCAAATAAATAGCAAATGGACTATAGATATGTTGTTCAATGAAATCATTAATGAAAAAACTGGGTAACAAATCTTTTTTGTTATTATGCTACATAATTCTCAATCGATCCAAGATAAATAGCTTTACTAAGTATGCACAGAAGATGCCTCAATCATGAATTGCCTATAAAAAAAGGGGAAAACGATTAAATATATTACGAAAATAATAAAAAAATACAGCAGGTTGTGTCTATTTGGAAAAAAAAATAAGTTTTATGGTAAGGATGTTTTAGGTGTCAAGGGTTAAAATACTATTTATTTGTGATAAGTGCTAAAACTCATTAATAAATGTTCAAATTTCTAGTCAATTTGAGCAAATATTATATTAGTGATCATTATAACTTTTGATCCTTAATGATAAGATTTTCCAATCATATCCTTATGTGATTGAGTTTAGATAGTTTTTGCCTAATATTTTTATCTCCTTTTAGTCGCTATTTTTTTATCAAAAATTTCTTTTCAAATTTCAAAGAGCCATCATCACATTTTGTATGATAATTAATTATGTTAAAATTAAAATATTAATTTTTGATAAGAAGATTGAATTTTGATAAGAAGATTAATCGCAAGTAATTTCGATTAAATTTAATAATTGTTTGTCAAAATATATTTTCATTTTTTGTTTATTAGATTATACTTGATCGAATTCGTTTACAAAAGTTGTTTTTACTTACAAATATGAAGAGGTTGTTAAAATTGTGCGACACCTACTTATTTTAAAGATAATACTACTACAGACATGATGGAGAGGACGGTTTGTAAAATGGGGTTCACCGTACATTTGTGGAAGCAATGGTCAAAGTAGTGAATGTTAACGAAAATAAATTCGATTAATATCTATCGACTAAGGAAATATTTCATTACATGAGTTAAAAAGTGGGAAGCGTCTAGAAAAAAGTTATATGTGAAGATACCATATTTTTTGATATCTTCTATTTGGGAATATATGGATAAATGTGTCTTCACTAATAGGGGAAATAGTTTGTGTGGTACTTCGGTTTTTTTTTCCTTCACTTTTTAAAATAAGTGTGTGGAAATTCTAGAAAAAACGCATAAGAAAGATAATATCGTAATAATTTCTTTTACTTATTGAAAAATGATTCATTTAGACCTTTAAAATTGCAAACATTAACTTCAATATTTGGTGTTAGGTAATAATAACTTAAACAAAGACGTCTTTAGTGTCATTGAGTCGAAATAGATTATTGTGAGATTATAAAAATTATTTGAATATTATTTCACATTTATTTTAAAGCGTGATGTATATGGTAATATCTTACTTAAGAGCCATAAATGTTCATAATGTCTCATAATGCAATCCATTCCAAATTAACCCATGAAAGCCCAAATCAGACTATTATTTTGACATTAGATGTGTCTTACTTTCACATTATTTTAACCTCTAATATTTGTATTTTGTTGCTTCTCGTCTTGGCTGTAAATTATAATACCTTAACCAAGAAGGCAACAACCAAATTATTTTGCAGAATTTTACATACCCTTAACCCTTCCATGCTGTCAAATTTCGACACATGTCCCCAAGCGGATGGCATCTCGCCTATATAAATCTACTGCTTTCACAGCTCTTGCTCCATTTTCATATCAAACGACGAAAATGTCTAATTGGAACAAGGGCCCACTTCTCGGGCGCGGCTCAACCTCCATCGTCTCCCTCGCTTCCGATCCTATCTCCGGCCAACTCGTCGCTGTTAAATCAACATGCCTCTCTCATTCCGGATTCCTTCAATATGAAAAGAGCATTCATTCTTCCGTCTCTTCTCCTCATATAATCTCTTACTTAGGCTATGATTTTGATAGTGATTTCTACAATCTCTTTCTCGAGTACGCCTCCGGTGGATCTATCTCCGATCTCATCCAAAAGCATAAGCTTCAGGAATCCGAAATCAGATCCTTAGTGAAAGACATTTTGCTTGGATTGAACCATCTTCACTCCATGAAAATCGCCCATTGCGACATTAAATGTCAGAACATACTCATCACTGGCGATGGAAGAGCGAAAATTGCAGATTTTGGTTGTGCCAAGTATATAGACTGCGATAAACAAATCAGGGCAAAGATAGGGGGAACGCCGATGTTCATGGCACCAGAGGTGGCCAGAGCAGAAGAGCAAGGACTGGCTTCAGATGTGTGGGCACTCGGATGCACAATTATCGAAATGGCAACAGGCAGAGCTCCATGGTTGAACATATCGGATGCGGGTTCCCTTCTTTATCTGGTCGGATTCACAGAAGATCTTCCTGAAATCCCTGAATGGATTTCGGACGCTGGTAAGGAATTTTTGAGAATGTGTTTGGTGAAGGATGCTGGTAACAGGGCAACTGTCGATGAGTTGTTGATACATCCTTTCTTAACGGGTACGGGTGTGGATGTAGGATACAAGTGGGTTACCCCAAGGAGTGTATTGGAGAACAACTCCTGGGATTCAGTATCTGAAAACGAACCGGTAGTTGATTTAAGAAATGACTGGATATCGGATGTGATAGGGTCTGGGGATGGACCCGAATGGAGCTGGGATGACAGCTGGCTTACAGTACGCAATGAATCATTGTTTGATACAGTTTTTGTTGCTACTTCTGCAACTGCCATTAGTGAAGAATTATCAGAATTTAGTAATGGTAGTGAAGTATGTGATTATAGAGATGTTAATTATGTGCGTGCATATAACGAAGAAGCTGTGAATGTTTCTGAAATTTGTACGATGGACTTGGAGGATAATGGTATAGAACTAATTATAATTGCAAATAATATATTTGGGCTATTTGAAATTGGTTTAGCTATATGATTGCTTATGGTTTTAAAATATTATTATGTTTTGTTATTATAAAAGGGGCGACAACTGGGAAGATTAAAAAGACAGAAAAGGTTGGAGAGTCCAATTGCATTTGAACTGGGAGCGTGGCCTGTAATATAATTTGTTCAATGAAGCAAAAAGAGCGATCAAAAGATATAGAGCACAGATGATGTATATTCCAGAAATGTTCACGTCCACAATCGAACTGATCACGTACACAGTTTGTGAAAACGGAGTAAGAGTCTTCGAGCAGTTCACATAAAGAGATGGAGAATATAGACATATTAAACGTGGCAAAAATGGGATGAAAACGCGAGGAATGCAGCTGCGTCCAATTCGCTGACGGCTGAGTTTGGTGTTGCAAAGTCAGCAAAGCCTTCGTTTTGACTTTTGGTAGAAGTAAGTAGTTCATTACTAATCAGTGAAGGAGAGCATGCACGTGGCTTAAGTTAGTTGAATCGTGCACTTTAGTTGGATCCGTTTTCAAATTATATTCAAAACTTGCAAGTGTGAAACACCTTCTTTTTTAAGACACGTGTTTGCTTATACAAATGTTGTCATTGGTTGTGTCTCATTGTTTTATTATTACTATTATGAGAATAAACTGGCTGTCTGTTTTAAGCTGTTCTAACGCCTTAATCGTTAGTTTTTAATGTCCATTAATCATGTTTAAACGCTTGCTTTTGAAGTTGTAGCAGCATAAGTTCGCTAAAGACCACGTGGATTTGAATTAGTTGATTCGTACCTTTCAGTTTGGGTTTACTGTTCTCGTATACTTTTAGTGTTCTCGAATGTGCAAGGCAATTAATACATGACTATATCTTTCAGAATCAAACTGTTCGCACAAAGAGTTTGTGAAATCGGATCGTAAGAGTCTTGGACTGGTCCACGTAAAGAGACCGAGAATGTAAACAAGTACCACATGGCAAAAGCCAAAAAGACAAGGAAAAAGGAGAGGAATGCAGTTGAAGCCAATTGGTTGACGAGTGACTTTGGTGCTGCAAAGTTAATAAAGCCTACGTTTAGCAAGTGCTTCATTAATTAATAAAGGAGAGCATGCAGGTGGTTTGATTTGACTCGTATACTTTTGTTGGATCAGGGTTGATACATACATATATATATACATATATATGTATATGTATATACATATACATATATGTATATGTACACACATATATATATATAGCTGACGGGTATTATTTTTGAAATTGAATTCAAAACTTGCAAGCATGAAGCACCTTCTTTTCTTAGACACGTGTTTGCTTATACAATGTATTTGATTGGTTGACTCTCTTCTACGGAAATAAACTGGTTGTCCGTTTAAACGCATCCTTCTGAAGTTGTAGTAGCAGACGCTCACAGAAGATTACGTGGCTCTGAATTAATCCCTTCAGTTTAGTTCTAGTTTTGGTGAGTGGTATGGAGACGTGTCTACGCACGTGTATCCAGTGATTTCAAATTAAATTCAAAACTGGAAAAAAAGAAAGAACCTTCTTTCTTGATTAGACACGTGTTCAGGTATTGTGTGATTAACTCCGGTACATTGATTCTAAGCTTTATAATGAACAAAAATATTTCCACACCCGTTTTTCTTTCGGTCAAAATTTGAAAAAAGAGAAATGAAATTCTGCAAGTAAAACACAAATATACTAGTACAACCATAAAACGGCGACGAAACCAACCTTTTAAATATATAATCTCAAAAAATAAATATTTTATTCATTAAATTTGATTAAATACATAATTAAAAATTATTTGTGTGTGTAACACATGTGTGCACACGTGTAAAATGTTGTGGGGTTTATTAATAAGTTAGACTAAATATTAAAAGCACACTACTAATCAATGCATCTGAAAAGACAATTGCAATTGGTTAACCTCCATTTACCGTATGGAAATCAGTACAACTGTCATTAGTAAAAGCACGTGCCAAAGTAAAACAAGTCTCAAATTCTAAAAGGAGAACAATTTTGATTGTTCAATAACAAATTCAACAAATGTTGTTGATATGTCAATTACTGTTAAGGAAATAAACGTATATTGTCAACTGAAGTATGATGCAAAAAAAGAAAGAAAAAAAATTGAAATTAATATTTTCAAAAATACTCATAGTGAAATGATAGTTAATTATTCCAAGAAAAACATAAATCTAGCTGCACAAACAAACATAACTCAATACCAAAACCATGCAACTCTAAGCTAGCTAAATCTAATGTTAAAAGCTTAAAAGTCTAAGTTGCAGCATATACATATAACATGTATATATTGTCCATGGGTGAGACGTAGTGCAAAAGTGGCTTGGGTTTGGGTATGAAGACCCAATTCGATTCCTACCATGCGCTCCCCTATCCTATATAAATTTACGATGAGGTATGAGGGCTTGGATCAGGCTTTACTATACACTCTTTAGGAAATTACCGACACGTTAGGTTCTCCTGGGTTTAAAAAACATGTACATATTACATCATTAATAACATAAATAGAATGCCAATGTGACGACCCGGAATTTTCGAGCATTTAAAATCGGAATATATAATTGATTTTAAATATTCAATATAATAATTTTAACTTGAATTACAAATATCGCTATTTATTTGCTAATTAAATAATAGAATTTAATAATTAGAAGTTGAGTAAATTGTTGAATCTAGAATTTTAAGCCTATTAAAAATAATTTGAAGACTTGTAAAATTTATATTGATAGTACAGAGGATAATAGAAGTTGTAAAATTTAATTTAATAGTGGTTTATTCAGTTTTGAAATTTCACCTTTTAAATTGAATTTAAAAATAACCTTCTGAGGCATAGTCTCGGAATTCGACGAATCCCGTACCATTGGATCCGTAATATTGAATTATTATCGGATTTCAAATTTCGTGGTAATCGGAGTAGTTGTGTGAGCATACGATATATAAACGCGCTGATTTTTTTTTATCGAGAAAATTTGAAATAAATAAATAAATAGTATATATATATATATATACCATAGTCAATACTCAGCCGCCTTCCTTCACATCGATACTTTTTCTTTTCACCTTCAAAACACTGTGGCAAAGCGTTTCAACCACGCTACTTCCTCTTTAAAAACATCTTTCCTTTCAACAGGAAAAAATCAAACGAGACAATAACAGCCGATGCTTCGAAAATCGACAATAAAAATGGCCGCTTTCTATCTCGATTCGCTTATACTCTCCACCCTTCTCTTTTCATTTCTGATCGAAAGCACGAAACCAGAAAAGTAGAGGAAAAACAGTATAAACTTTTCAAACTTTAAAATTTGAAAACCCTAAATATATTCCATGAAAATTTCGGAAGAAAATATCCTTGAAATCGTGAAAGCTTGAGCTTTGATCCATTCGAGTTTGCTTTGGTGCGGTTTCCTCTTTCGACAATCGGTAGTATTGGGGATCCCTGCAGATAGCTAGGGTTAGCTTATAGGCGAAATTAAAGCAGTGATTCGACAATCGGAGAGTAGATTTGGATTTTAAGGGTCGAGTAGCATCTACGGGAGGAATTGGAGTGGAGCTACACCACTTTCGCAGTCGCGACATTGAGCTACGGTAGGAAGAGACGGGGATAGTCGCGTTTTGTTGTGGCAGTTCGGGTCGACGTTTTTTAGGTTAGGGAGGTGCGATTTTTGAGGGGAAGGAGGATGGCAGGTCCGATTCGGAGTTCTGATTAGTGGAGAGGCGAGCTTGGTGCTCGGTCGAGATTTTGGGGTATGAGTTTTTTCTTCTCTTTTTAATTCGTATTTAAAATTTCAAAATAAGTGGAAGCTTGAATTTTTTTTATAGAATTCAGATATTACAGTGAACTTGAATTTTGGAATTTTACAGGTAAGGTTAGGAGATTTAAATTAATTTAATTTAATGTATATGTATATATATTTTAAGTGATAGATTTCCATTTATAAAATTTCATAAATACATTTGGAAAAAAAAAAGAGCATTGACAGTAAGAGATTAAACAAATTGATTTTTCCCAGTTTAAAGATTTTCATTAATGAACGCATATGCAGGAAGGCCTATTTAATTTAGCTGGGTATGTAGTTAAGGTTTTTGGAAAAAATATAGGGATGCATATTTTTATACATGCAAAGAAATCAGAATAATATATGTGTATGCATATGTAAGATTAGAAATTGTTAGTTAATAAATTATTAGGTTAAAACCAAATTATTAACTTAAAGTAAATAAATATTAATTAAGTGTTCAATCAATTCACATATTAACAAACCTTATAATATTGACTCAAGGTCTAAATTGTGAGGAAACAAGCTGGTCTGGAAATGGGTTGCAAACGGAATAAGGTGAGTTAAATCTCACTCAGCTAAATTGTAATTTAAATTTAATTGGTTAAGTTTAAATAATTGATTGGTTGATTGGCTTTAGTGTGTTATAGTATATATAGTAGTATATATATATTACACCTTGGAATGATTGATTTTCTGCATTTTATAGCGAAAATATTTATATTGTGCTAACGTCTGTGGATGCAGGGAGAACAGGTTGGAGGGATCCAACTGGACCCCTCAACTTTATTTAATTATTTAATGTTCTCTGTTCTGAATATTTGATATCCTGTAATGAATTATGTGGAAATATTGAATACTATGGCTTGATTGTTATAATCGGGCAATAACAAATTACCAAGTATATATAATTTGAGTTTGGGAATGAAAATAAAAGAGGTGAAATTGTAAGTAAAATAAATATGGAAACTTGAATAAATTTAAGAGTGAATTGGAAAAGAAATAAAGTACTTTTAAAATTCTAATAAATAAAGCTTAAGTTTAGTAAGGGAAATTTGAATAATCAGAAGATTAATGAATTGTAAATTTCAGTGTTACTATTTTAAAAAGAATAAAACATTTATTTAAATTTAAGATTTAATTTATTGAAAAGAACACAGAAGAATTGGGAAGAAGCTGAAATTGGTATATTTCAGTTAAATAATATAAAATCAAAGGGAGAACAATAATAAAAAAATAAAGTCCATAATTAATGAACTTTGAGATAAACTGATAAGTAAATAAATTTTTTTCAAATGGAATAAAGTGGGAATCAATTTGAAAATTTTGATTTAAGTAACTGAGGTTGGAAATTCTTCCTGGATAACCAAGTACGTTTTCAAAGTAAATTTTTAAATATAATTAAAAAGTTTTTAAGTTGTTTTAGAAAGCAAGTTTTAGAAATTTATTATTCTAAATTTTTAAAATTCTAAAGTAAGTATTTTCTTTTAATCTTTTCTTTTAACCTATTATAGCAATAATTATTGAAAGAGTGACTTAGTATTTTGTTTTAGAAAGTGTAAATCTAGTTTTATATTTTATTAAGTAACTTTATTATCAAATATCCATATAGTATGTATTTTTTTTCAAATTATTGAAGTAATTTTAACTTGAATGTTTTAAAGTATATTTCAAAGTAAAGTGTTTTAAATTATTTTAATAATCTAGTTTTGCGCTTGGTGATTTCAGTGGAGATCGAAATATTTGGAAAAGTTTATTTTGGGAAAAAGAAGGAATGGTTAGAAACTGTTTTTCAAAGGGTTTTCGAAAATGGAAAATATATCTTGTGAAGATATTTTAGAGACGAATAAATAATTTGGGAAATTATTTATTGTGTAATGGATGTTGTGAATATTAATTGATAGTTAAATAACCGACTATCAATATTGGACAAATACGTTGATCATTTCGAAGAGACCGGGGTCAAGATTAATTTCTCGAAAACCACTTCGATCCGGTTTGTACGTTTCGTGGAAACGGGTTTGGATTCGAAGATGGAGCAGTAAAGTGCAAGGGCTAATCGCTACTAATCCTGAGGATATTTCCAAAATGGATGTATGCCTTCGGTTCCGTTCGGACCCGGGACGGACTTGTTTGGATGAATGCTTGCGAAACATCGTCACATGTACGATGGGCATTCTAAGGGATATGTTCTAAAAAGGTAATGCTTAGCCTCAAGCCTCATCAAATGGGAATGGCTGAAAATTAGGGGTTATGCAGCAAGGCTTCGTGGGTAGCCCCACTGGAGGGTGAGGTCATCCCAGTCTAGATGTCCCTTTATTTCGGCTTAGTGGGCGGTTGCTGATCCCAACCGCGGGGTGATCTTGCTCGGGACTGTCTAGTAAGGGATGGTTCCGGTCTTGTATTGCAGGGGAGTTAGGGTGGCTCCTCGGTACGCTGATCTAGACCAGGTACTGTGACAGGTGGTACCCCAGTGCCTAGCTATTAGTTGGAATCCATTTTTCCTACGCGCCCGTACGGTTTTGATTGTGCCCAACTATTGCTGAAATGTGATATGCAAGCATTTCAGCTAGATTCTATTTTACTTTCTATAGACACTATTATAATATCAGAGGATTTTAATAAAAAAATGTTTTAGCTATCGTAAGGTAAAAACCCGACATGTTTATTTGTGACGTGGTCTTACGAGATGCATTTGTTTTCAGAAGAATTTTTGAAACTTTAATAATCAATTGAGTGTGATTTTCTCACGCTGGTATTCCAGACCGACTCGGGTGTTATTTAACTGTAATGCTCGGGTCAGACCGAGTATTATAGGATACAGGTTTGATGCTGTGGAGCTCAGGAGACGAGCTGGACGACGATACGTATTCTCGTACTTGTTTTATATATATATTCCGCTGTGTTGAGTTGTTGTGAATCCATTGTATGATATTGATGTTGAGCTGGGATTGATGTACTCTGATGTTGTAATATATATACAGAAATATTTGATGTTGAGTAAAGATTATTTATTATCTATTATATTTTATTCCGTTACGATGGTTAGATTCTGTTGTTTGTTTTCTATTTTCTTCTTCTACCTCTTCTTCTTTAACCCAAATGGTTCGTATTTCTGTGCAACTTGAGTTGATTATTGTGACTCAAGGGGTACGGATTTGCGGGCTGTTACAGCCATGCATTAAGATCAAAGTCCCTCCTCAACTTTAATGTTTTCTATACAATGAAAGAACATTTTAGTAACGGTAAATATTAGATAGGAGCAAGATGAATTAGTAATATAGGATTTCATATGGTAGTATCACATACTTCTTGATATGACAAAGCCACCAAGTACAATAAGGATCAACTGAGTAAAAGAACCAAGGTCCAAAAGTGTTTGCAATGGTAAATAATCTAGCAGTAGCAACAACACATCAGAAGAATCTACAAGCCATCCAACTAACCAGTGATACCAACAAGAATTGCCTGAAAAACCTGTAATTACCCATAATGGTACAAGATGTAAAGATACCATATTAGCAAAAGAAATGTTTGGATTTGTAACTTTTATTTACTTAGAGACCATTCAACGAGCTATGGAATTTCTACAAAGACTAATATATAATTGTTGGGGAAAATCCCTTTAGATGACCAGTCTAAAAGAATAAAAAATCCAATGCAGCGAAAAAAAACAATGAACTGGATCGTGATTGTAGTGAGACGGAACAAACAGAGATAAACAACAGAACAGACAGTCGCATATCAATGCAATTCAAAAAAATAAATAACACCGATATTTATAGTGGTTCCACTACCGCGAAGCTGTATACATCCACTTGAGGAGAGAAGATTTTATTAATCACTGAAAGAATAGAGTTACAAGATTGATTCACTTTTGGAGGCTATACATAAGAAGAATTTACAATACAGACAAAATTCTATAGAGTTTCAGCTCACTAGGATGGCTGCGAAATTGGCTCTCAATTTCGACTGCAATTGTTGTCCAGAAGCTCCACTATTCATAAAGCGAAGATATGAGGAGGGGTTGCTGCTATATAGCAGTTCTGGGGTTTGGTTCGGCAGTCCTAGTTCGGCACAATTTGATTCGGCAAAGTGCACTTCAAATCTGGAACGACATATCCTAATTGCCGAACGAGAAATTTGGACCGACATCTCCCAATTGCCAAACGAAAAATATGGATCGACATCTCCCAATTGCGAACGAGAAATCTTGACCGGCATCTCCTAATTACCGAACGAGAAACCTGGATCGACATCTTCCAATTGCCGAATGTGAAATCTAGACCGGTATTCTGTTCAAAGCATGGTCCGACTATTGAATAATTAATCTGGAGCGGCATTACAAATCACCGAACGAAATATTTCGTTCCGCAAATCACCGCCCCAAAACTCGTCTTCAACTTTACCGAATGAAATCACTTTGCCGAATGAAGCCTCCTTTTGTCACTGCTCCAAATCCTTCCAAGCCCTAGCAGTCCACTTCCGGCTTTCTCTACACAATGTGATTTTAGTTTCTAGGGTTTCGCCTGCGTCTCCTCTGCAACTCCTCCTTTTTTCACGTTGGAATTCAGGTATCAAATTCAACGGTCTCCACCTTGATACCGAGTTCCAAACAAGCCTTCCAACTTCATCTACACCTTCATGCTCCAAGCATTGGATACTTACCAAATGAGCTTCGGCAATGCCATCACCCATTTCACTTGGCAACTAACTCCGACAAGGCCACCGCACGTCAACAAAGTGTTCGAAGCACCCAGTCTGTGTAGAACCAATCAATCTCCACCATGAAAACAAATGTCTCCATGAACCATCTCAACCCCCAAACCCAATGGCACCAAGCTTCGTTAAGCGAATCAAGTCCGAGCAATTCTCGAACTTAACAATAGGCCACGACTTGGTAAACATGTCTGCTGCATTCTCCTTTTTATGAACTTTAGACGAACTAGCTTCTCTTCACTCATCGAGATAAGAAATGACTCTCTTACCTCAATATGCTTCATTCTCGAGATGAATGCCAAATTTTCAGCTAAGTGAATTGCACTCTGACTATCACGGTACACATCCACTCCTTCGTATATGAAGCCCAAATCATACAACAATCGCCTCAAATAAAGCGCCTCCTTAGCTGCTTCAACCGCATCTATGAGTTTTGCCTCCATAGTAGACAAAGCCACAATCGTCTGCAACTTCGCTCTCCAACTGATCGCTGTCCCACCAATAGTGAACACAAATTCGGAGTTTGACTTCCTTCGATCTCTATCACCGGCATAGTCGAAGTCACAAAATCTGTAACGTTTGCGATTTTTCGACGCTCGAAAACCGACATCAATACGTCCACTGTATCAACTGCCGAGCAATCGAATGCCGGAAAACCGTACCGTTATGGTTAAAGAAGAAGAAAAAGATAGAAGAAGAGAGAAAAGGATAGAACAGAACAGAAAGAAATAACAGAACAATATCAGAATCTCACAATCGCAGCGGAACAACATATAATAGATAAATGAATAATCTTTAAACAAAGAACTATATCAGTTATTACATTACATCATATTACATTATATTACATCATCAGAGTGTACAACAACAAACAACAACAAACAGCGGAAAAGAAATACTATATACTAGTGAATACGCTATGCCATCCAGCTTGCCTCCTACAACTCCTGAATTCCAGAATATCCTGATAACCTGACTCTAGACCGCCCGTGTGGAAATTGGTGGGCACCCAGAGTTTAGGAAGGAAAACAATAAACTCCAGGTCAATCATGCGACTGGTGTGACAACTTAAAACAGTTTATCTTTAAAACAAAGAACAGGATAATTTTAAAATAGATTCGCAATGCTTTTTGGAAAATGAGACTACCATAAGGCCTCCCGCACACACACACAATGCAAACGCAGAATCGGAGGAGATTTCTCCTTATGAAAGTCAAAGATGCTTGATACACATTAAAAAGAAACATTTGATATTATTACTAGTGCATAGTGTAGGAAAAATCATTTCAAAAGTAAAGATATAAATCTTAGCCAACATACGACCATTATCGTATGCCTATTATAACTACCATGTTCAATAACAGGTTACCGCCACATTCCATGGCAGGTTATACAACTAAAACCGCACAGGGTTCGTATTGTTTCTTTGGATTTCCAACAAATGGTCAGGCCAAGAAACTTTCCATTGCCACATGGGTACGCCTCTGGAAAGACGACCCGAGAACCTGACGTTACGGTTAGATCTCTGCCAACACAAGGCCGGGTTACCCTTCAAACTGGGTAACTACATACACGAATACGTCATTCCCCGATCGTAACCGATCTATTTCCGAGGATCCTCGATTCCAACAACCACAAAGTAATAAATTTGCATCAACAACATAGGTTAAGTATTTGGGCTCCATACCATGATACCACCTCTATCCAGAAGGAATGACATACATTAAGGGGTCGCTACCCCCTAATAACCTTGCTACTTTCTTCCTGTTTTGACCATTTCTAGGGTGTGAGGTCCGACGAAGTCTTGTCCACAAAGCTACGCTTTATACAAAAGCCGTGCTTTGATCATCAAATGCTCAACAATACTTCGTATGTCACATTACCAATTTGGGAATGTATCACTAGTAACCATCAACTACATAACCTCTGAGCTCGTACGTCTCAGAGAAGGGTGTTAAGCTAAGAGAATAAATTCTCCGCCACCAACAGAAATATATTTGATAGAAACCAGCTTTACATCTCAAATTGTAATGTCAGACACACATCCATACAAGTCTATTCTGGGATCGAACGGAACCGAAGGCACTTCCAAAGAAGTCCTTGCAATTCGGATATTCACTAATAACGTCCGGACTTCCCGTCACTAAGGGTGATAAAACCTCTATATCGGAGATCAGCCGATGCAGAGTCATTCGACGGTAATCCTTCCGTTTTCATAAATATTCGGTCTTCAACACCGGTCATCAAATGCAATCCATAACGACGTATCACATATTCGGAATGGGATATACGACCCGAAGGTCCTTTCCCGGCTAACCCGAATAGTGAGAGCTTATTTTGAAAATAAGCGTGGCATTCAAATTTAAGCAAATCACAACAAATACCCATTCAAAGGTAAATATTGATAGTCGGTTATTTAACTATCAATAAGTATGCACAACATCACCAAGTTTCAAATAATTTTCCAAATTATTTACTTTCCAAAATATCTTTACAAGATATATATTTTCCACACTTCAACTTTTGAAAACAAATTTCAAATCACTTTTCAACTTCACAAACTTTTGAAAACAAATTTCAAATCGTTTCCCTACATGGGATATATTCACAAATCTTTATTCATTTTCATTTCAAAATGGTTCATTTAAACCAATTAAATAAATCCTTACCGATTTACTTTATATTTGCGTTCCAAATCCGTAAATTTATTTCCACGCTTCAAAAATAAATCAACATTTATTATTAAACAAATTTCCCTTCCTTTTATAAATTGCATAGTGAATTTACAATTCCAAAATATCTATGAATATACGATTTCCAAATCGATTTCTAATATTCATTTCAATTTATCTTTAAAAGATAAAATCTCAAAATATTCACTTCATATTGGAAAACATTTCCATACTTATTTAATAAAAATAAGTAATTCACAAATCCATTTATTTTCAACATTTGGAAAATATTCAATATACTTAAATCAAAATTAAGTATATATTTCATTCTTTAAAGAAAACGTGCGCTTAAACACATTTATTTGAGTCAAAACGAATGTTGCGTAAAATATCGTTACGACGACCCAAAATCACTAGTATAGGGATTCGAAATTAAGATAAATATATAAATCCCTATATTATATAAAATATTTCCTTTCAGAAATCATTTACTATAACAACAGTGTTATAGTCCACTATTTCCTTCTATTTCTCGAAAACGTCTATTTCAACAATAAATGTTGAAATCTATGTATTCGATACTTAACACATTTTAAAACATCTTTAAATCGTTTTAATTCTATTTAAAATATCACTCCCCCAAAACACTTTAATATATTATTTACTGTTCCAAAATCGTGAATATTCTTCGTTAACCAAATTCAACATTTTTCTACCCATTTTGTTTAAAGGATTATCCACCGTCCAAAATCGTGAATATATCTCCTTTAAAAATTTAAAATAATTGACTTATCAACATAAGTCGGTTTCGGATTTATAAAATAATGTTTATAAATTCCCATTTATATTTTATAAAGACTTTAATTTACAAAATTTAAAAATCTTACTACTTATAAAATTCCATTTATAACCTCATTTTCAACATTAATAGAACTTCTTTTATAATTCCATTATTTCGATTTATAGAATATATATTTTATAAATCTCATCTATAAACCATTTATACTTATTCGAAAATCTCAATTAAAATGACAAAATCCGATTTATAAGTTAATTACTTATAAATCTTTTATTTTACAAAAATCTATTCATTTTATAACTTCCCAATTTATAAATCTATAAATTTCATTCACTTATGAAATCCATTTATGCTTCATTTTAACATTTAATAAAACTCGTTTTATAATTCCTATATTTTAATTTATAAATATCAATTTTATAAATCCTTTTATATAAACCGTTTATAATAATTCAAAAATCCCAATTTAAACCATTCTTTTTAATAATTTACAAATCGTTATTAAAGCTTATATATATAATTCCAAAATCATACTTAAGTATTATTTTCCCAAAAATATAACTTTTATAATAATAATAATTATAACGTTTATTTATTTTAATGATTCCAAATTTAATAAACGTATACCTTCAAAAATCACTTTAAAACACTTTTAAATTCAAAATCGTTACTTTAATATTTTTAAAACTCTAAAAATAGGCCAATGCTGCAACAGCAACAATATATCAATCCCGACAATCAAAACATTATATATCAATATGATAACAGAATATATAACAATATCTGTAAATAAATCGATATAGTTGAGGAATCCAGTTGGATCCCTCCAACATGTTTCCCTGCATTCATAGATGTTAGCACAATACCAATTTCGTACCAATACGGAATATCGAGGTATATAGGTTTATAAAATATTATCCGCTATTATGAGGCGCAATAGGGTCTCATCCGCTATATAATGCGGGAAAATCAACTCCAAGTACATAAATAATACCAATTTCATTTTGCAGTGAAATATTCGCGGTATATGTTTTTAATAAATAACCTCCGCTTATATACGGCGTATAAGGTCTATTTAAATTCAACGGATAATAATTTATCATCCAAACATACAATCAAGAAATTTTAAATCTAACTATTTAAAATTTAAATCGAAACAATTCGATTGAGTGAGAAGTTCTCACCTTGCTTTCAATTCAGTTTCCGCGTTTTATTTCGAATAAAATTAAACGTGCGTTTAATTTTACTCAAATTTTTCACTAACACCAATCAATTCCAATACAGCACCATCGCGTTGTGCTCGATAATATGATTCCAACGCAAGTCGTTTCGTCCAAAACGGACCTCGTATGAAAGAGTTACGCTATTTTAAAGTTTACATGAATTTAAATATAAATAAATATACAACTTTTATTTTAATTCAAAACCTAACTATCATCTGGCCGCTCCTTCCAAAGTCAACAGATCCTAGCCGTTCCACGCGTTCTTCCTCCCCAGGCAATCAATACGCACGCGAAACCCACCAAGGCCGCCATCTAGGGTTACATGCCGCTCTAGCTACGATCAATTTGATGACGATCGGAGATCGGGGTTTCGAAGCCCCTCGCATGCTCGACCTTCGGCCTGAGTATGGGGAAGCTCGGTCTCCCCTGCGCCTTGAAACGCGTGCATGAAGTTCGGCCATTCAAGCTTGATTCTTCTCGATCCAATGCGTATTTTTCGATCTCGACCGTTGGAATCATAGTTCGCAACGTGCTCTACGCTTTTCTAGTTAGGAGTTTCTGGTGAAAGTTGATGGATTTGAAGAAATTTGAGGAAGAACATTAGAAATTTTCGGCCATTGATAACAATGGTGGTGGCTAGGGCTGAAGGTTAAGGTTTGTTGCAAAATTGTGAAATAGGAGGCCATTTATAGAAAATTTGCAAATTACTATTCACTCGAAATTTTCCGAACTCCAAATCTCGCGCGGTGACTGGCGTTTCTAGGGTTTACCCCGCGTTCCGGACACAATGGAATATGTTTCGGAGGCCAATTCAATCATCTGTGCGAGTTATGGGAATAAACGATCAAATTTAAATTAAATCGATTTAAACTAATTTCTATGCGTTTTGGCTTGCCCCGGACAAACCGTAAATCCGATTGACATGAAATTTGAAACCTTACAATAATATCACATTATGGATCCGATGAAACTAGTTTCATCGAAATCTGAGACTGGTTGAAAAATGGCTATTTTCACTAGTCGATTTAAATATTAAAATATTCAATTTTCACAAATTAACTTTTAATTCAATTATAAAAGTTCACAAACATTGTTCTAACTCCAATATGATAAAATAAAATTATACAAATCATTTTAAATCATATTTAACCCAATTTTCAATTATTTCTGTAATTTCAACTATTAAATTATCGATTTAATTATCCAATTAAATCCAATTATTCGAAATAAAATTTTATTCGACTGTTTAATTTCACTTGTTAATATTTAAAATCAATTAAATATATGAATTTTAATTGATAGAAATTCTGGGTCGTTACAAACTTCCCCCCTTAAAAGAATTTCGTCCTCGAAATTACCACGTAAGAAAAAGTTACATAATCCATTAACTTTTCAAAACAAACCATTCAAATTGGATTTACAATTCTCTTAAGTGTTTAACTCTTTCAAAATCCATAGTTAAACTTCTTATAAAAAATTTACTAAGTTTCCAAACCCAAACTTAGTTTTCAAAAATTTCCCAATTTTCTCAAAAATATTCTAACGCTTTAAATTTTCGGAAAAATTCGCCAGAGTCTCCTTTGTGAGGCTCGATCCGAAAAAAATGATAGTATATATATCACAAATATACATCTCATCAAGTGATGAGGCATCCCGCAGGGAAAAAAAGTGTAAAAGTACGATATGTAATCCAAGATATTTACCTTATATATTATTAGCGAGCGTAAACGGCTAATATATCGCGAAAGCGAGCTCCAAATGCGAAGGAAGCGCAATCCGCACCTACTAAACACTCAAAAAACCATGAGAAACATGCATATATGGAAGTAATATCAATATACAACATATATCACTAAAACAACTACATATGCCAACGTAGCAAATGCAACAAAAGCAATAAATGCAACTACCAAACAACTATCATCCAACAAATCCATAACCAAATCAATATAAATTCACTTCTCATTAATATTCAATGAATTGGTTTTCCAATTTAAACCACATTTGATTCATTAACATTGGATTTACTAACATTCATTCATATTCAATTTGAATTAGTTTGCATTCACTAATTTACATTCGCGTTGGTTTACTTCCACATTCAACTCAAATTCACTTAACTTCCAATTTGATTTATAGTTTTCAATTTCCCTTAATTCAATTTCATTAACACTTAATGAATTATATACAATCAACTACCAATCATATAACAACCAATGTATATTCAACATAACCAAATTATTTAATTTACATTCAATTTGGTTCACACTTTTAATTCCAATTGGTTCATATTAAATTGACTTCCATTCAATTTATTCAATTTCTCAACTTCATTAGCTTTTAATGAATTTACACTTACATTCATTATTCCATATCAATTTAATTTGCATTCAATTGATTAATATTCAATCCATTTATTAATTCAATTGCTAATTTATTTAACATTTCAAGTTGAATTTCATTTATATAACTCAAGTTCATATTCATAATGACTTCATTTCATTAATTCACTTATTAATTTACTTCGACACCAAAATCAACTTTATTCAACATTATTTAAGTTATATTCATTTCAACATCCCTTGTTTAACTTAACTTAAATTTTCACTTATAAATCCAATTCAGGTTTCAATTCTAAAGTCAATTCTATTTAACTTTTACCAAAGCTAAATTTATTAACTCATATTATAAATTCAAAACTTATTTCACTTATATTCATCGATTTCAATAGCTTATCTAATCCAAATCAATTTATTTAACTTTTCTTTAATTAAATTTCAAATCACATGTCTTTGATGACAACTCAAATTTATTTTAACTTGGATTTTAATTTCAAATTTGTTGATCACAATCAAACTTCAATTCCCAATTTACTATGGTAGCAAATCTATCACATAGAGACTCGAAAATGATACTGATGATGCTGCAGTCATCACCCTCATTATTTCCCAGTAACAGTAGTGAATTCACTGCTTAATATTCTTTCAATATTTATAAATCACATTTACAAATCTTTTACTTATATAATTTCACTATTTTATCTTTACTTATATAAGATCATTTCACAATTGTAAATCACATTAATTATAATTCCATACTTATAATTCTTCGCTTATAAAATTTATTCTTTTACAATATGTTTCATTTAACTTATTCAAACATCTTTCAATTAACTTATATATATTCTTACATTTCAACAACCAAACAATCAATTTTAT
Source organism: Allium cepa (assembly GCA_030765085.1). NCBI lineage: Eukaryota > Viridiplantae > Streptophyta > Magnoliopsida > Asparagales > Amaryllidaceae > Allium > Allium cepa. The sequence continues at coordinate 20,603,109 of CM060936.1, read as the reverse complement.
ATACACTTTAATAATTCTGAAAAATTATTCCTTTATATATAAAATATAATCAAGGTAAAATTATTTCATTTACCCTATTTAAATTGATACTATGTCGGTTTATCTCGTTTAAGAGTTTAGAAGCCCCTATCGATAATACGGCGTCCCATCTACCGACCAGAATTCACAAACAGCTCAACGGATAAGCAAACACAATATAAAACATTTTTATATTCACCAACAAATACACGCTCATAACTATTATTACACTCACACTCATTCTAGAGTACTACTGACTCTATCTCTAATGAGTAATACCCAACAGAGCTAAGGTTGTCGCTTAACCATAAGCTCTGATACCAAATGTAACGAATGCGACTTTTCGACGCTCGAAAACCGACATCAATACGTCCACTGTATCAACTGCCGAGCAATCGAATGCCGGAAAACCGTACCGTTATGGTTAAAGAAGAAGAAAAAGATAGAAGAAGAGAGAAAAAGATAGAACAGAAAGAAATAACAAAACAATATCAGAATCTCACAATCGTAGCGGAACAACATATAATAGATAAATGAATAATCTTTAAACAAAGAACTATATCAGTTATTACATTACATCATATTACATTACATTACATCATCAGAGTGTACAACAACAAACAACAACAAACAGCGGAAAAGAAATACTATATAATAGTGAATACGCCATGCCATCCAGCTTGCCTCCTGCAACTCCTGAATTGCAGAATATCCTGATAACCTTACTCTAGACTGCCCGTGTGGAAATTGGTGGGCACCCAGAGTTTAGGAAGGAAAACAATAAACTCCAGGTCAGTCATGGGACTGGTGTGAGAACTTAAAACATTTTATCTTTAAAACAAAGAACAGGATAATTTTAAAACAGATTCGCAATGCTTTTTGGAAAATGAGACTACCATAAGGCCTCCCGCACACGCACACGATGCAAACGCAGAATCGAAGGAGATTTCTCCTTATGATAGTCAAAGGTGCTTGATATGCATTAAAAAGAAACATTTGATATTATTACTGGTGCATAGTGTAGGAAAAATCATTTCGAAAGTAAAGATATAAATCTTAGCCAACATACTACCATTATCGTACGCCTACTATAGCTACCATGTTCAATAGCAGGTTACCGCCACATTCCATTGCAGGTTATACAACTAAAACCGTACAGGGTTCATATTGTTTCTTTGGATTTCCAACAAATGGTCAGGCCAAGGAACTTCCCATTGCCACATGGGTACACCTCTAGAAAGACGACGCGAGAACCTAACGTTACGGTTAGATCTCTACCAACACAAGGCTGGTTTACCCTTCAAATTGGGTAACTACTGACACGAATATGTCATTCCCCGATCGTAACCGATCTATATCCGAGATCCTCGATTCCAACAACCACAAAGTAATAAATTTGCAGCAACAACATATGTTAAGTATCTGGGCTCCATACCATGATACCACCTCTATCCAGAAGGAATGACATACACTAAAGGGGCGCTACCCCCTAATAACCTTGCCGCATCCTTCCTGTTTTGACCATTTTCGGGGTGTGAGGTCCGACGAAGTCTCATCCACAAAGCTACGCTTTATACAAAAGCTGTGCTTTGATCATCAAATGCTCAACAGCACTTCGTATGTCACATTACCAATTTGGGAATGTATCACTAGTAACCATCAACTACATAACCTCTGAGCTCGTACGTCTCAGAGAAGGGTGTTAAGCTAAGAGAATAAATTCTCCGCCACCAACAGAAATATATTTGATAGAAACCAGTTTTACATCTCAAATTGTAATGTCAGACACACATCCATACAAGTCCATTCCGGGATCGAACGGAACCGAAGGCACTTCCAAAGAAGTCCTTGCAATCCGGATATTCACTAATCACGTCCGGACTTCCCGTCACTAAGGGTGGTAAAACTTCTATATCGGAGATCAGCCGATGCAGAGTCATTCAACGGTAATCCTTCCGTTTTCACAAATATCCGGTCTTCAACACCGGTCATCAAATGCAATCCATAACGACGTATCACATATTCGGAATGGGTTATACGACCCGAAGGTCTTTTCTCGGCTAACCCGAATAGTGAGCGCTTATTTTGAAAATAAGTATGGCATTCAAATTTAAGCAAATCACAACAAATACCCATTCAAAGGTAAATATTGAAAGTCGGTTATTTAACTATCAATAGGTATGCACAACATCACCAAGTTCCAAATAATTTTCCAAATTATTTACTTTCCAAAATATCTTTACAAGATATATATTTTCCACACTTCAACAATTGAAAACATTTTTTCAAATCGTTTCCCTACACGGTATATATTCACAAATCTTTATTCATTTTAATTTCAAAATGGTTCATTTAAACCAATTAAATAAATCCTTACCAATTTACTTTATATTTACGTTCCAAATCCGTAAATTTATTTCCACACTTCAAAAATAAATCAACGTTTATTTTTAAACAAATTTCCCTTCCTTTTATAAATTCCATTGTGAATTTACAATTCCAAAATATCTATGAATATACGATTTCCAAATCGATTTCTATTATTCATTCTCAATTTATCTTTAAAAGATAAAATCTCAAAATATTCACTTCATATTGGAAAACATCTCCATACTTATTTAGTAAAAATAAGTAATTCACAAATCCATTTATTTTCAACATTTGAAAAATATTCAATATACTTAAATCGAAATTAAGTATATATTTCATTCTTTAAAGAAAACGTGCGCTTAAACACATTTATTTGAGTCAAAACGAATGTTGCGTAAAACATCGTTACGACGACCCAAAATCACTAGTATAGGGATTCGAAATTAAGATAGATATATAAATCCCAATACTATATAAAACATTTCCTTTCAGAAATCATTTATTATAACAACAGTGTTATAGTCCACTATTTCCTTCTATTTCTCGAAAACGTCTATTTCAACAATAAATGTTGAAATCTATGTATTCGATACTTAACGCATTTTAAAACATCTTTAAATCGTTTTAATTCTATTTAAAATATCACTCCCCCAAAACACTTTAATATATTATTTACTGTCCCAAAATCATGAATATTCTTCGTTAACCAAATTCAACATTTTCCTACCCATTTTGTTTAAAGGATTATCCACCGTCCAAAATCGTGAATATATCTCCTTTAAAAATCTAAAATAATTGACTTATCAACATAAATCGGTTTCGGATTTATAAAACAATGTTTATAAATTCCCATTTATATTTTATAAAGACTTCAATTTACAAATTTTAAATATCTTACTACTTATAAAATTTCATTTATAACCACATTTTCAGCATTAACAGAACTTCTTTTATAATTCCATTACTTCAATTTATAGAATAAATAATTTATAAATCTCATCTATAAACCATTTATACTTATTCGAAAATCTCAATTAAAATGCCAAATTCCGATTTATAAGTTAATTACTTATAAATCTTTTATTTTACAAAAATCTATTCATTTTATAACTTCCGAATTTATAAATTTATAAATTTAATTCACTTATGAAATCCATTTATACTTCATTTTAACAGTTAATAAAACTCGTTTTATAATTCCTATATGTTAATTTATAAATATCAATTTTATAAATCCTTTTATATAAAAAGTTTATAATAATTCAAAAATCCCAATTTAAACCATTCTTTTTAATAATTTACAAATCGTTATTAAAGCTTATATATATAATTCCAAAATCATACTTAAGTATTATTTTCCCAAAAATATAACTTTTATAATAATAATAATTATAACGTTTATTTATTTTAACAATTCAAAATTTAATAAACGTATACCTTCAAAAATCACTTTAAAACTCTTTTATATTCAAAATCGTTACTTTAATATTTTTAAAACTCTAAAAATAGGCCAATGCTGCAATAGCAACAATATATCAATCACGACAATCAAAACATCATATATCAATATGATAACAGAATATATAACAATATCCGTAAATAAATCAATATAGTTGAGGAATCCAGTTGGATCCTCCAACATGTTTCCCTGCATCCATAGATGTTAGCACAATACCAATTTCGTACCAATACGGACTATCGCGATATATAGGTTTATAAAATATTATCCGCTATTATGCAGCGCAATAGGGTCTCATCCGCTATCTAATGCAGGAAGATCAACTCCAAGTACATAAATAATACCAATTTCATTTTGCACCGAAATATTCGCAATATATGTTTTTAATAAATAACCTCCGCTTATATACGGCGTATAGGGTCTATTTAAATTCGATAGATAATAATTTATCATCCAAACATACAATCAAGAAATTTTAAATCTAACTATTTAAAATATAAATCGAAACAATTCGATTGAGTGAGAAGTTATCACCTTGCTTTCAATTCAGTTTCCGCGTTTTATTTCGAATAAAATTAAACGTGCGTTTAATTTTACTCAAAATTTTCACTAGATCTAATCGATTCCAATCCAGCTTCATCGCTTAGTGCTCGACAATATGATTCCAACGCAAGTCATTTCGTCCAAAACAGACCTCGTATGAAAGAGTTACGCTATTTTAAAGTTTACACGAATTTAAATATAAATAAATATACAACTTTTATTTTAATTTAAAACCTAACTATCATCTGGCCGCTCTTTCCAAAGTCGACAGATCCTAGCCGTTCCACACGTTCTTCCTCCCCAGGCAATCAATACGCACGCGAAACCCACCAAGGCCGCCATCTAGGGTTACATGCCGCTCTAGCTACGATCAATTTGATGACGATCGGAGACCGGGGTTTCGAAGCCCCTCACATGCTCGACCTTCGGCCTGAGTTTGGGGAAGCTCGGCCTCCCCTGCGCCTTGAAACGCGTGCACGAAGTTCGGCCATTCAAGCTTGATTCTCTCTCGATCCAATGCGTATTTTTCGATCTCGACCGTTGGAATCATAGTTCGCAACGTGCTCTACGCTTTTCTAGTTAGGAGTTTCTGGTGAAAGTGGATGGATTTGAAGAAATTTGAGGAAGAACATTAGAAATTTTCGGCCATTGATAACAATAGTGGCGGCTAGGGATGAAGGTTAGGGTTTGTTGCAAAATTGTGAAATAGGGGGCTTTTTATAGAAAATTTGCAAATTACTATTCACTCGAAATTTTTCGAACTCCAAATCTCGCGCGGTGACAGACGTTTCTAGGGTTTACCCCGCGTTCCGGGCATAATGGAATATGTTTTGTAGGCCAATTCAATCATCTGTGCGAGTTACGGGAATAAACGATCAAATTTAAATTAAATCGATTTAAACTAATTTCTATGCGTTTTGGCTTGCCCCGGACAAACCGTAAATCTGATTGACACAAAATTTGAAACCTTACAATAATATCACATTACAGATCCGGTGAAACTAGTTTCGTCGAAATCCGAGACTGTTTGAAAAATGGCTATTTTCACTAGTCGATTTAAATATTAATATATTCAATTTTCGCAAATTAACTTTTAATTCAATTTTAAAAGTTCACAAACATTGTTCTAACTCCAATATGATAAAATAAAATTTTACAAATCATTTTAAATCATATTTAACCCAATTTTCAATTATTTCTGTATTTTCAACTATTAAATTATCGATTTAGTTATCCAATTAAATCCAATTATTCGAAATAAAATTTTATTCGACTGTTTAATTTCACTTGTTAATATTAAAAGTCAATTAAATATATGAATTTTAATTGACAGAAATTCTGGGTCGTTACAAAATCCAACCAAGCTGAAATCTCTTCCTCTACCGCCAAAGACAAGTCCATGGTTTGGAATTCCTCTAAGGTATCTGAAGATACACTTCACTGCTTCCCAATGCATTTTTTCCTGGATTTTCCATGAATCTACTCACCAATCCAATAGCCTGTGCAATGTCAGGCCTAGTGCAGACCATGACATACATCAAGCTGCCAATTGTACTTGCATATGAGGCCTTCATCATATATGCCTTGTCGTTTTTCGCAATCGGAGAGCCTTTACTAGAAAGCTGTATGTGCAAAGGCATGGGTGTGCTGATTGCCTTTGCCCCTTCCATGCTAAACCGAGCAAACATCTTTTGAATGTACTCTTTTTGAGTGATGCTCAAAAGTCCCAGCTTTCTATCCCTTTGGATTTCCATACCCATAATTTTCTTTGCTTCTCCAAGGTCTTTCATTTCGAATTTCGCTTTTAGCTTTTGCTTTAAACTATCAATTTTAGCTTTATCCTTGGAAGCAATCAACATATCATCCACGTACAACAGTAGGTACACCCATCTACCATTCTCTAAATGCTTGAAGTACACACAAGCGTCTTTGATGCTACGATCAAAACCAAGTGAAAGCATAAAAGAGTCAAACCTCTTGTACCATTGTCTAGGCGACTGCTTAAGTCCATACAAAAACTTCTTCAATATACATATCTAATTTCCTTTCTCATTTGCAACAAATCCTTCTGGCTGCTTTATGTAGATGGTCTCATCCAAGTCTCCGTAAAAGAAAGCGGTTTTCACGTCCAGTTGCTCTAGCTCCAAGCCACGAGCTGTGACGATAGGGTGCAAAATGCAGATAGACATATGTCTCACTACTGGAGAGAATATCTCATCATACTCCGATCCCTTTCTTTGTGAAAACCCTTTAGAAACTAGTCTTGCATTGTATCTCCTACCATCCTTCACCTTAAATACCCATTTGCAACCTATGACTTGGCTTCCTTGAGGAGGTGGTACCAAATTCCAAGTCTTGTTCTTCTTCAACGACTCTAAGTCCTCTTACGTAGCGCACATCCACTTCGAACTGTCACATGACTTCAAAGCTTCATCAAGGTCAAGTGGCTCCCCACGAACCACATGTAGAGCATAGTCAAACTGATCACCGAGGCTAAGGTTCGCAAACCGCCAATCATCATACCTTTCGGGTGGCCTAAAGTCCTATGACTGACCCGAGTAGGCACAACTTCGCCTAAACTCCTTTCAACTCCATCTTGAACTGAACTTCCTCTAGATTCATACACATCAACAGCACTACTAGAAGGTACTTATGGACTATCCTGTGATGTTTCATCAACTTTGTTTTCTTCGACAGCATCAACAATAACTCTACTCTTTGGCTGGAACACGGGAACTTCTTCCATCTCCTTAGGCCTATTAGAATCTTCTGATGTGGTAGGTAGCTTGTCCTTCGGATTGAACATAGCAAACTCATCAAAAGTAACATGCTTGAAATGAAAAATCTTCCTATCAACAGGGTTCCAAATTCGATACCCTTTAATACCATCGGTGTATCATATTAGTACGCCCTTGTATGCTCTAGCCACCAACTTGTCATCACCTGTATGGTGAACGTACACAGGACAACCAAAAATTTAGAAGTAACCAAGATACACTGCTTTACCTCTCCACATTTCCTCTGGAATCTTCTCGTCTATGGCTGAGCACAAAATTCGATTTATGATATGTGTCGCAGTTGATAATGCCACAGCCCAAAAGCCTCTAGGCAACCCGACCGTCAATCTCAAGCAATGAGCCTTCTTCAGAAGAGTCTTGTTCATCCTTTCTGCAACACCATTGGATTGCGGATCTCCAGGTGTAGTGAAATGTCCCTGAATGTCATGCTGTTTAAAGAAGTCGAGGAACTCCCTATGGACAAATTCACTGCCATTATTAGATCTTAGCACCTTCAACCTAGAACCAGATTGGTTCTCAACAACCGCTTTCCAGTCTTTGAACTTCTCAAAACTTTCTGATTTGGCCTTCATTACATACGCCCATACTTTCCGAGAGAAATCATCAATGAAAGAGATAAAATACTTTGCTCCTCCAAAAGAAGGAGTAGCAACTGGTTTCCAAACATCTGTATGCACGTACTCAAGTACTCGCCTCAATCTATGGAGTCTAACACCAAAAGATACTTTAGTTTGCTTACCTAACACACACTACTAGCAAAACTCCATCTTGTCTAAGCTTTCTCCTTTGATCATTTTCCATCCAATGCACGAGAACTATCTACTCCAACACACGACTATCCAAGAACCGTGGTTCCTTTCAGAAAATACAAATTTCAAAACACATCTCCTTTCATAAGAACTAGTGCACCTCTCGATACATTCAGACTATCCTTCTTCATAATTACCTTGCATCCCCAAAATGCCAATTGTCCTAAAGAAATTAAGGACTTCCGAAGACCTGGAACATATCAGACACCTGTCAAAGTGCGTATCACTCCATCAAACATCTTGATCCACACTGTACCTTTAACCATTGCTCTACGGCTAGCATCATTACCCATAGAATAGAGCTTCCCTCTCATTCAATGAAAAAAATGAAGTAAGCTTTATTAGGCGTCATATGGAAAGATGCCCCCGAGTCCAGCACCCAATAGTCTGAGACATCCAATACTACTGCACACAACACATCGCCAGATATAGACTTCTCCATCGCAAATGATGAAAATCCGTCTTCTTCCTTCTTCAAATCTGGACAATCCTTTTTCCATTGACTAGGTTTCTTGCAGATAAAGCACTTCCCATCCTTCGACTTTCCTCTCCAATCATTATCGGGCTTCCTGCACTTGGAACGGCCTCTAGAGTGCCAATTCCTCTTTTCTTCTCTGCCTCTTTCAACAAATAGGCCGTGGCTATTACTTCCACCTCTACTTCCTTCACTTATCTCCTTCATTTGATCTCTCAAGCCCTTAGATAGAAGGTCTGACTTCACATGTTCCATTGTCAATGTGTCTCTAGCGAAGATAAGGCTGTTAGCGAAACCTGTGTATCGCGTCGGAAGAGAAGGCAAAAGAATCATTGACATATGCACCTCATCCATCTTCAAGTCAACAGTCTTCATATTCATCACGAGATCATCAAAGAAATTAAGATGTTCCTTCACTGAAGTATCCTCTCTCATTCTCATGGCGAAGATTGTCTTCAGCAATATCAGACGGCTAGTTAGAGATTTCTTCAAGTAGAGATTTTCTAGATTAGTTCAAATGCCCCTAGCAGTGGTCTCACTACTAATCTATGAGATGACATTCTCTCCCATAGCTAGTTGTAAAGTAATAAACTCTCATTTCTCTATCTCCTTTCTTTCCTTGACTGAGATGTCAGCCGTCAACTCCTCAGAGGAAAACACTACTGGATGAACTTCATTCCTCATTAGAATAGCCTTCATCCTCCATTCACACTTCTCGAAGTCTTTATCCCCATTCCATTTTTCGATTTCCAACTGTGATCCTGACGCAATATAAATCCCTCTAGTATAGGGTCTTGTATTAACTAGAGTCGCTTCGTCTCTTGTCATAGCGTCTAACACTCCTCAATCAACCTTGCAGCTCCGATACGAGACTGTTGGAGAAAATCCCTTCAGATGATCACTCTAAGGGAATAAAAAACCCAACGCAACGAAAAAACAACGAACTAGATCGTGATTGTAATGAGATGGAACAAACTGAGATAAACACCAGACCAGATGGTCACAGATCAATGCGATGTAAAAAATAAATAACACCGGTATTTATAGTGGTTTCACTACCGCGAGGCAGTGTACATCCACTTGGGGAGATGAGATTTTATTAATCATTGAAAGATTAGAGTTACAAGACTAATTCACTTTTGAAGACTATACAGAAGAAGAATTTACAATGCAGATAAAATTCTACAGAGTTTCAGCTCTCTAGGATGGTTGTGAAATTGACTGAAATTAACTCTCAATTTTGACTGCCATTGTTGTCCAGAAGCTCCACTATTTATAGAGCGAATATATGAAGAGGGTAGCTGCTATATAGCAACCCTGGGGTTGGGTTCGGCAGTCCTTGTTCGGCACAATTTGATTCGGCAAAGTGCACTTCAAATCTGGCCCGGCATCTTCCAATTGCCGAACGAGAAATCTGGACCAGTATCTCCCAATTGCCGAACGAGAAATCTGGACTGACATCTCCTAATTGTCGAATGAGAAATCTGGACCAGCATCTCCCAATTGTCAAATGTGAAATATAGACCGATATTCTGTTCAAAGCTTGGTCCGATAGTTGAATAATAAATCTGGAGCGGCATTACAAATCACCGAACGAAATATTTCGTTCGGCAAGTCACCGCCCCAAAACTCGTCTTCAACTTTACCGCATGAAATCACTTTGCCGAACGAAGCTTCCTTTTCTCACCGCTCCAAATCCTTCCAAGCCCTAACAGTTCACTTCCAGCTTTCTCTATGCAATGTGATTTTAGTTTCTAGGTCTCGCCTGCGTCTCCTCCTCCTCCGCAACTCCTTCTCCTTTCACATTGGAATTCAGGTATCAAATTCAACAATAATTATCTCTATTGTATGAAATGTGAAAATGGTTTAGTTTTGTTCCATATGTGCATTTTTTAACTAATGAAAACCACAAAAAATACCTAATCATTGCGCCAAGGCTCCACCACCATCGTATCATTCTATAATCAACATTCTAAAATTTATACATCTTATTATACTAGTATGGTCTTCGTGATTCGTAGTTGACTTGGAACATATTTAATGCATAACAATATTATGATATTGTATAAAAAATAAAACACTAGCAATAACATGTTTCAAAAAAGAGCAAAGCTACACACATGTCATTCTCTCCAGCTTTAACCGATATATTTCCAACAAAGACTAATGTGCTTTAGGCTGCATATGTAAAGAAAATGAACAAAAATAATGAAATTACATGATTTTAGCATAAAATTATCTAAATAACACATTAGCTCTTTGATTTGCTCTACCTCCTTTTTATCAAATTTGGTTGGAGCCGCTGATGGTGCATCTTTCGTTTCAACTCAGTATCTTTCCTAGCCAGAGGTATTGTTCAAATTGTGGCAAGAAATTTAAGCCCAAATAATGAATGTAATCATAGAGGATATGTATATCAAACTTCAAGATGGCGCAATCAATGTATTGTCGCCATATAAAGTTTGAACATAAAGAATTTCTAATAAGAATTTTTTTTAAAGGAAGTTGCCTCATGTATTAACAACACATTACCCTCCGAAACTCAATATAATAAAAGACTGAAAATGTGGATTGATGCATTGATCGTGATAAATTGACACCATTCTAATTATGACAACTTTATTAAATTCAAATGACATTATAACCGAAGAAATCGGGCATTCCCAATATTTTTCTTTTACAAATTTTTTTGTTTCTCAGCAAATATACATATAACACAAACATATAAACATTTTTTTTAAATAATTAAAACACGTTAAAGAAATAGGAATATATATATCTTAAACCCTTTATTAATGGAAGAAACATTGGTTTGGAAGGTGGTGGAAGGAAGATAATTAGTACAAGTGACAAAGTGTAGCATTTTTAGCTATTTTATATCCATAGCGAGAATAAGTCTCTAATCTTTTCTTTATATACCGATAACTTACTTATAATATATGCACGCATGATGCGCATGCATGCATGCACGTGGGCTGGCATAGCTCAACGAGAGCTTACCATAGTCAACATGACAAAACATGGTGTGGTAACACACATGCACACAGAATAAGACTTGATTCGCTATATCTAATTGACAAATCAAAAAGTTCATGATCAAACCTTGAATTTCAATGCTTTCTTATTTTCCTTTTCTGAATTATTTTCTATAAAAGTGGTGGATAAAATGGCAGGGTGAACGTGTCCTTATCCAAATGGACGCAAGCTCTACGTCTATAATAACAAAGAGTGGTGCAAATCTTAAGGGTTACCTGCTATTAAGTAAAGGTCGGCGCCTTTAATAACTCAGTATGTACGTTTGTATAATACTCCACGAGTGTCTATGCATGCCCAGGTGAGCCTGCTCTAATAACAATGTGCATGCATGGGTAACTTTATTAACATCATCCGATTATGGAAGCATAAGTTATAACACATTAATACAAAGAGGGCCGATAACTTTAAAAGGGAAGAGAAGCAAACTTGATTAAAAACGTACAGGGATACAAAAAATAAAGGTAAGTTTCATTGCAGGATAAAAGTATATTTGAGCGTGGTCATTATAGAGATCTACAGGATCAACCTCAAGGCGGCTACAAAAATGGATTACAATTTACAACAATCTATTACTCGTATTCAAAAGGAACATCAACTTGCATCAATTTTCTCATTAGACTGACTAAAGAAGAGGTAAAATACCATAAATAAATTTGATTTAGATCTAAGAAAAGTGCAAAAATTGAATTAGGTAACGTGCTCATGTGTTGTCTGTGTTCGTCTGACCGACCCAATTGGATAGAGAGAATCTATATAGAAATCAACTGAAAGAATTAGACTTTTTTAGCAGACTGCAAGATAAATAACTTCATAAACAACATCAAAATATCAATAGCATCACCAAATAAATAGTAGTTTGAATAACTTCAAAAATTGTATGTCCAAGTCCGACAACAAAACATCACGAAATCGGCTACAAAACTGCATATGAATAACAACATACACAAAATTAGCAGACTTCAAACACAGTATATGAATAACAACAATAAGTGGCCTTTTTTAAATGATACTATAACATTGAATGCCATATTCATTTTTTTAATATACATAATGTTATAGAAAGTACCATTTAAACATGAAATCACACTATATGGCATCGTTAAAACAGAAGAGGCCATATTCAATGTTTTTATTCACATCATGCGATTAAAAATTGCATAAAATACAAAGTGTGCACGGTAATAAAACTCAACGTTGTTTAAAACTAAATGCTGACATTCTAAAAAAACCACTGTAAAAATAGTGCAGCATTAACTTTAAAAACATGAATTTAGTATTTAGCCCCTGAAATGCTTGAGCAACTTCAGCCACTTAAATAACTTTTTCGCTCAAAATTCTACCATCACCGTTATTGTTAAGAGTTTCAGCTAATTTAACTAGACACAATCGCTTTCATTTCCTTTCGCCGACCTTCAAGCACTAAAATTATCAAATAGATGTTAGAAAACCTAATTACTTTAAATTATCTAGGTTGAAAATAGTGGAAAAAGGCATTACTTTTAATGGATGTTGGTTCTGTTTTGCTTCTAATTATAGTATGTTCTGTAATTGGTTTAAGCTTGCTTCATACCACTAAATTAGATTTTGATCATCAAGCTCGGATAACAACTGCAGGTAAACTTCATTGCTACTTTCCCTTAATTTTTGTTGTTGTGTTCTGATGTTGATTTTGTTATGGTTCCATTTCTTTAGCTCCGCCTTGATTTTTTTTAGCTTTGCAATGAAACTGTACATAGGTTGTCTTTGGCTGTAGGAATTTATGGATATACGATAGTTAACAACCATGTTTAAATGCCTTTAAAACCAGAATTTCAACAGTTGACATTGTGATAACCTTACAACCATTAAATATCGTGCAAGTACACAATGCTCGTGCAGTAAACATATTGTTAGAGCTAAATTAAAAAACTGATGGAATTACTATATAAAAGCAAAACAGAAAATGTTTTCAACCTAATTAGTGGGCATGACCAAGTTGATAAATTTAGTTAGATTTGTTACCTCCTCTAGACAGAATGATTTAGTGTTCGAAACTGAAGTTTGGCAAATAAATGATGAATTTTTTGTTCATGAAGTAAACTATATTCTTCTTGTTCAACACTGTTGTTCCTTAATTTCAAGATATATGTTTTAACCAAATAATTTAATGAATCGCCCATATGCAAAGCTATTAATGGGTTTAGTGCACTCTGCATTTGATATAATGATCAATAACATAACATATACCTGAGACACACCAACTAAAGAGTTTCCATTAACTTAATCCCAGAGCAAGTGGTTTAATAGCTCCATGGTATGCATAGGAGTAAAATTTGTGGAACTTTATATTTGTGGTGTGTGAGGAAATCACTATAATAAAATATATCTATTATCAAACATTCTAGATGAATGTATTAATTAAAATACAAAGTTGGGCTTTATCCATTATCTCGATGCCTTGTTTTAATAGAGGTTGAACTATTTGCCATTTTGCTTAGTCAAACCAGTACCTGATATGATATCTTTTACCCAATTTCTGTAAAACCCAAGTTAAACCCTCATAAAGAAAGTAAAACAAAATTCTTCCAACTGACCATGGAATTAGATGAGGAATATTAATAAGGATTGGAATCAAAAAAGGTAAAAGGAACTTTTTTTGTCATATCATACCGCTGAGTAATGGCGAAAATGAAAATACTGGCAGAGATATAAGAATTTTTCTGATTTCTTGATTGTGTATATCGTCCTCACATAGAATACTGCAATAAATTTCAGACAAATAGGAAACAAATCCAAATTTAGTTGTTATCATATCATAAGTTTATCGATTAATTTCCATCTTACCTTTATAAAAGACATAGGTAGTTGGTGATTTTTCTCTCTTCTGTTGATGAATCTATCTACAACCAAAATCAATAGCAAGAAGAAAGAAGTGAGGGATGCAAATTAAATTCAGGGAATATTGTGCATGAAGATACCTATAAATGACTAACATCATGCATTCACTGATTATCCAAAATTTATTTCAGTAACCATATGAGATTCAAATGAAATCGCACATAACTTACTTCAGTGGCCATATGAAATTTATTTATAAATTTTCATAGCACTAATTACTACATACACACATTATGTCATTTATGTTTTTATGCGTTGCTTCAAATAAGTAAAAAAGAAAAACATTACAAATCAACTATTTGGGAGTAAAATAATAATAATGATATAAAGGTATTCAATGCAGTAAAAATTTAGAACACTTATGACTGCATTTACTTGCATTTCTAGCGTACATAACTACACTTCATTAGTTTTTGCCTCTTCAAACAATTTTAGTAATTAACGTGTCACTCCAATCCCCTAATTACTAAACTGCTACATCTTGAAATTCTCAATCATTTTAATACCAACTTCTCAAATTTGAGTAGGCCATCTCACACATACAAATTTATTTCATGTTATAGAAAATTCAGAAACTACATTGTATCAGCAACAAATGCAAAGTGCAGGTAGAGTACATGTCTCCATCAAAGCTTCGGTCTACAATAAAACCTATCAACTTCATAGATAATATTCATAAAAATTATAACCAAATTAATGTCATTGAATAATGGCCATATAAAACAAAATCAATGTCATTTAATAAATATTTTAGTTAGTACTCAAGTTAAATCGTTGCTTATCATAGCAGTTAATCGGGAAGAAGAAAAATGAATTCTAAGTGTATAAATTGATATTGGACTAAGATTATTTATAAATCAATTTAAATATTACCAAATTAAACAGTAATAAGTGAGTCACCACCGATCATACATGTATAAATTCAAATGCTACCAAATTGGACAGATTTTGATTATGCTCAAGTAAGAACATCGTGAACAAACTATCGGAATCATTAATTAGTGTTCTCCACCCAGTGAATAGTTGGTTCGAAAATTTTATCCTCAAATAGATTGGATATCACTAATTAATTTTAATATGCTACTGTTGTTGCCCAGCAGACTTTGGTTGGAAAATTTTTATCCTCAAATAGATTGGATATCATGGTCAACTAAATAAATTCCATTTTGAAACATATGCAACAAAACTATTGAAATATAGCCTAATAAAATCTCAAATTCTACTAACTTGTTGTTACTTTAATCCAATTTAATGCATGCAATAACACTCTGGATTCAAAGAATAAAAAGCATAACTACCTGCAGTCTATTCTCAAGTCTAAAACCATAACCTATGCTTGACTTGATATCATGAAAAACTTGATTTTTGGTGATTTTCAAGGTTATCCACTACATGTTTTACAAATATACACACTTCACGTTACCTTCTGTATTGAAAAAAACCATGAGCTAAACAACGGATTGTAAAATTTGACTTAAAAAATAACTGTAGTTAAAGTGGAGAGTAAAATGATTGAGACTTTAACTTCTCAAACAAATGTGAGCGCAATATGGTTAAACTGCTATGATTAATGGAACATTAATTAATTTTTAATCAAATAAACTTAGCTTTAGAAGAAAAAAACAAAAAAAAACATAATCTGCTGAATTTTATCCCACTTGCATCCTTGATCATCAGAAACACAGAAAAAGAAGGGGGAAAGGGAAAAAATGATAGGATTTTATCATTTATCATGGTAATTAGTCAGGAAAATTGAGCAAGGCAATGAAGATTTTTTGCAATTTCTACTGTAGAATTATTCAAGGGAATATAATAACAAATTTCATGAAAGAATATTGTAATATATCAAATGATATAATCATATAATATCAAGTGTGATGAGATCACGGAAATGACTAATATATGAAATAAGAAGTAGAATAATATAAGAATCTTCAAATACTTTTTTAAACCATAGAAAACAAATTAAATAAGCATTATTAAAACAAATAAAGTACATGTGCTATCTCAAATAGTATATCCTACTTCATCAATGTTCTTGAGAAATTTCAATGTTATGCATCACTGTCCTTTCATATTCTATATTAACAACCTTTTATCGCTTCTACTAATAAAACAAAAATGATGAGGCGAGCGTCGTCGAGATGAGGCGAGCGTCGTCGAAGGTAAGGTGAGAGTCGTTGGAGGTCACGCTAGGGTTATTGTAGATGAGTCGAGCATCAGTGGTTAAATTTGGGGAATGTAGGATTAGGTTTTAGGATTTTGGCGAAGGAGGTTGGATTTGATAACCGGATATGCTTTGGTAAGAACGGTAGAAGTATGGTCGGACTAAGGGTATTTTGGGTAATTCAAAAAGACACGGTTGAAATCAGTTAATGGAACTATCATTATTAATAGTAAAGATAAATGAAACCATGCTTAAAAAATTGAACATAAAAGCAAATCAAGTAAGCTATTCCTCGTCTTTCGTAAAATTCATTATTTGAATAGCTTTAGTTCTCGCTCAAATGTTGAAATCCTAGGTTTAAAAGAGACCGATGGTCATGTCATGGATGAAATTATGAATATAGCTTCTAACCTCAATGTCTAGCAATTTAATATCCAATAGCAAGCTTTGAAGCATACAACAAACAGGTTGCAACCTTTCTCATCTTAATATGTTTGCTTTCCTATGTATATTTAGAACTTCAAGGCTTATTAATGGACTTTATGGGTGCAAGTTTGATTGTCGGTTAAATTTTAAACATGTTTAAATATTGGTAAAATATATAAATTTTGTTTGTATAAGAAAATGATTTTCTGGTACACTAACCATAAATTGTACAAATAAATTACATCACTTCCTCCGTTAACATTTAAAGAAATAGAATTTTTTCACAGGAATAATTATTAATCTAATTTAACTTACTGATTACATTGTAGAATAAATAAGCTTAATGTGGTCAATAAGTATGAAAGAAACATTAAAATTGAAACATGGATTAACTATCGTGATGTCAAAAATAAAATCAAGCTTAAAGCTTATAAACCGAATGCAATGTTACCCCTCTTTATGTTTGAATAAATTCATTGCATCTTCTTGTTGTTGGCTCATGTTGTAAAAAAGTGAACTGGTGTACGATGCATTGTTTAATGCACGTATGAACTAACATCACTTAAAACCCGATATGACGTTGATGGGTATTAATACCTCACATTTCACTACACATCTTCTAATTTGCAGCTCACGTCATAACAAAGTAAATTGGTGTCTTGTACTCATAGGAGAAATAATTAGCCAAACTTATTTAAGAAAAAAAATGATTTACGTACTAATTTTAAATATATAGTAAGACATTCGAATGCATAGTAAATATTATTTGAAGCATATACGCTATTGGTAATGTAAGTGAGAAATATACACTTTATTTCAAACAAATAGTTAAAGGATACTAAAAATTCATATGATAAAACTAACTACATGCTCTTCTCTGCAATGTCTATATATCATGTTTCTGGATACCATGGTTGATAATTACATGAAGTAATACTATGGTAACTCATATTTGCAATATACATGCATGCCTCTTTAATTGTAGCCTAGGAGTATAATGTCCTCAACTTTGACACGAAAATCAAAAATGCCGATTGTACCAACAAAAAGGCAGTAAAAATATACAGCTTTTTAAAGGTCCACGAAGAACTTTTTTTCAAGCATTTCATGTTGTGCATGTAGAATGTTTCTCATACTTTGTATGCATTGTCAAACATTACATAAGCAACGTACAACAAAATGAAATGTTAAAAGAAAAGGATAAGTACCAAGTAATCAAGAAAGCAATAAGCAGAAAGACTCTTATGCAAAGAAACAGCCTGATTCTAGTAAGTATATGGTGACCTAAAACAAGGGCTTCAGTTGCTTTGCTTTTTTATCAAACTGTCCAAAAAATTTAAGCATGATTATGAATTGATATAAGTACCGAAACATACTATTTTGGATATTTTGACTTCAATCGCAAAATTCAACTTCACGTGGTAGCAATAGTTTTTAATTCTTGAAAAAAAAATAGAACTTCTGAACATGGATTTGAAAAGAAGATTAGAACTAAAGAAATTTTAAATGTAGCGCTTTTCATGGATACATTTTATTTTTACATATTCCATTTTTTCTTACTTTTTCATTTGAGAACAGAAACACTAAAATACAATGTAGAGTTGATAACAATTTAATGAACTAATCTAAATATTAAATACACCATATCTATTTACTGTAAATATGTTAACTTCATACAATCAATCACATTTATCGATAAAGAGTAAAATATGTGCTGTAATACTATTTCCTCATCTGAAGTAGAGACCGGATAAAATAAAACTATTTAAGACAAACGAATTCATAATATGTACATGATAAGCATATGATTTCTCTAGTGTCAGTGACATATATTTCACATTTTTGTATTTTCAATTCCGAACATTAACAATTTAATAATATAATCTAAAAGGCGTAACTATTAGCATGGTCTTTTTAGTAACAACGTGCAGCTGTTGTGTATATGGATGCTATAGTTAACAAAATACAAAAGAATACAAAGCAGCCAAAAGGTAGAGAAATGCACTTGCTACTATTATTTTCTAATCCAACCAACCATGTATAATACGACCGAGAGTAGAAAAAAATCAAAATTAGGTAATCCTTAAGAAAATTGCCAAATTAATCTAGTAAATACCGTAAAATCTTAAATGTTCTAGCATTTAATAGAAGGTAGAACTAAGCAGATATAAGTAACAATAAATAAAATGTCAAAAGTTTATTTTCAATGCTTCCCAAGCTTGAGTTGTTGTATATTGATATCGATGAATTTGTGGGAGAGATACCAAAAAGTTTAAGTACGCTGATGAATTTGAGCATGCTTTTGCTTTCTGAAAATCATTTTGATGGTAGTATAACTGAGAATATTGGTATGCTTCAATCTATATCTACTCTATCTTTGTGGGGAAATCGACTCACTGGTTTTATTCCCAAGTCAATTGGCGAGCTCAAGAACTTGGAATATTTGTTTCTTTCCGATAATAAACTCTCTGGTTTATTGCCTCATGAGTTAGGTAACTATAGCTTTCTCACTGAACTTAAAGTTAGTGAATAATCTCTGGATCGATTCCAATAGAGATTTATGAACTAAAGAATATGAAGAAGCTACCATTGTTTAAAAATAAGTTTGAAGGATGTACAGATCCTAAAATTTCAACCTTGAGCAACTTAGTTCAGTTGCATCCCTATAACAATTTCTTAAGTGGAGAGATTCCAAAAGATATTGCCACATTACAGAAACTCGAATACATTAGTTTAGCTTGCGATAATATGACTGAAGAAATACCTTGGTATCTTGGAAAAGCTAACTGTTTGAGTGGGCTTGATATTAGAGGCAACAAACTTTATGGTACAATTCCACCTTACTTGTGCAATGGAAATAATCTATCTGTTTTTGCTATCGGACATAGTTGATTTAATGGTACTTTTCCTACTCTGATCGGATCATGTTTAGCACATCATAAAGTAATAGTTTCCAACAATCATTTTGAAGGAGAAACAATAGAGAATTTAAGTATAAATCATAGAATTCGATACCTTGATCTCATCAACAATTTCTTCACAGAAAAAATTCCATTGAAATTTAGTATATGGAGCAATCTTTCCATGCTTGATTTGCCGAATAACTTATTCAATGGCTCTATTCACCATGAATTTGGTAACCTTCAAAACATATAAAATTTGAATATTTCATTAAATAGATTGACAGAAGAAATACCACATGAGTTGAGCAGATGCAAAATTTTACTTGAGTTAGACTTGAGTTCGAATTTCCTTTTAGGAAATATTCTAGCTAAAATTTTGAGACTACGGAACTGAAAAATCTTCTTCTTTCAGGAAACAATCTAAATGGCCTGATTGCTGCGCTAGTGAATCGGGTGCTACGATTCAATTGGAGGATGATGGCAGCAAATCTTCCGATCGACTTGGACGGCAAAGGAGCTATGGATTTGATCTAGGGAATTAAAAAAGAATGCAGGGTGGAGGGAAAGAGGATGACGAAGGAGTTGGGAGCTGATAATGATTTAGGGTTTCATGATAACTGATGAAGAGTAACTTAGGCTGAAGGGTATTTTCGGCAATCCAAGAGGACACGGTTGAAATAAGTTTTTGGAACTCTCATTATTAGTAGCAAAGATAATGTCATAATACATAACCAACAATGGATTAAGGGATTACTAAATGAAATCAACTAAAAAAGATTTAAAACTTAAATACGTTGGTGTTAACATGGACTACAATCTTCTTATTTATAGATTTGGCATGTTTATTGCAAACTGGCATATATAATCAATGTATATCAGATGTAGTGCTGGGTTTATTAGTTTTGTACACCTTCTTTCCTCTCTCTAAGCAGCCTTCTTCTAGCCTCACCCATGTTTAGCGGCTTCATTTTTATCTCAGGTAACGTATTTTTTCTTAATCGATTTATGCTTTTGTAAACATATTTCAGAATTTTATTTCATTGTTACCTTTTAACAATAAGACTTTGACGCAGTTCTAGTTTTTTGGTTATTTTTAGGATTAGGCTTAATTTTGAAGGTGGTAATGTGCTGTATAATAATTTGGAGTCCTAGTAGATAATTAAAGATTATTTGTTTGTTTTGACTATTGATAAATTTAATAAAACAATGAATATTTTAAATGTATTTATTTGTTTTGCAAATTGAGAAAGACAAACTGGGCTAACTACAGCCAGAGACGGACCCATACTGCATTTGAGGAGTTCAGATAACCAGGTTAGGATTATTATTAAAGAAAAACAGATTGTACGAAGAAACATCACATGGGAAAGATTGTCCCTTCTAACACCCAATAAATTTTAAAAAAAGAGATAAATCTTATCTCTTATATTTATCTCTAATTTGATTTTAGAAGAATGGGTTTCTTTTTCTACAATTAGGTATTCCAAAATTGGGACTAGGATTTATGAAATTGGTTACTAGGAATTTCACAGTTAGGAATCAAGGTATAAAATGCGAGATGGTCTGCAAATTGCGAGAATTCAATTTATTGTGCGCTAGTTGAGACATTAACTTGAATCCTTGTAATGTTTAGTTTATTTATCTAAATTCTAAGCTACAAGCACAATGCTGTCTATTTAAAAAGAGGTGCTAAATGCAACATGCTACGGGCTTTATTTTACACAATATCGATCCAAAATATACCACCGATTGATATTTGGGTTAGAAAAAATTACACACTGCCAAACTATACCTGGGGCGGTCAGCAGTAAGCTGCCGTCCGGGAACTTGGATAGTTTAGACACACTCATTTTAAAAAGCACAAGCAACGATACTTTTTATGTAATGAATAAGTTTTTTTAATGCAATTATTATGAAGTGTGTCTATTATGAAGTTTCAACATTGTTCAATTTGACCATATTACTATTTATTTACACACTTTATATGAGTATTTTGATTATAAAAAACACAGCATAGTTAAAAAATGTAGGGATTGGCCCTGAACCCCCTAAACTATCAAATGAATAGTGCCCATGCCAATATTTCTCTTCAGATCTATCATTGGCCATAGCAAATAAGAAAATAATCATCAAATTCAATATTTTACAAAATAAACCATCAAAAGTCAACAGTATATCCACTACTCGGTTGAACATTATTCAAATATTAATTGATCAGTTACAAGATAAAGATGACATTATTCAAATTTCAAAACACGACCGTTCAATAACTTCAATCGGGTCTTTTGTTAGAACCCTTAAATATGTTGCACCATGGCAGCATATTCCTCCAATGAGTCAATGTTTCTATTGGGTCTTTTGTTAGAACCCTTAAACATGTCCAGATAGTAGTCCTTGATCGAGTAGGATTTCGTAAAATCTAAAACCTTGCTTGTAAGACATCTAACCTACGTTCGATGTTGTCACGATCCGAAATTCAATGTTCGAAAATCAACATCAAATACCTCCTTTGTATTCGACTGCCAAAGATTCAAACATCGAACTCCAGTCAGATGGAGCTTATAACAACATCAGATGGATATAAAAAACAACGGAAACAGAATGAATATCGTGCATTACATCACAGATACAACATCATCATAATATCCATTACTACGTCAAAGTATTCTTATACATATATCACAACTCCAAATATAACATCATAATAGAACAATAAGTGATCATATGCCAAAAAGTCTTCAACGAAATGAAACGATAGCGAACTTCCAAAACTAAGCACCTTGAGATCCAAAAGCTTTCAAAATATCTCCAAGACAAAAGCCTCCAAAAACCGATAGCCTCCAAAATACAGCTAACACCAAACCACAGAAACCTGCTACTAGGCTGCCGGTGTGGAAATTATAGGCACCCAGAGTTTAGTAAGAAACAATAAACTCCGGGTCAGTCATGGAACTGGTATGAGTAAACAAAAATAGTTGCTTTTAAATAAAACAGATTTATAAAAGAAAATCCGATATGCTTTTGGAAAATGAAACTACCTAAGGCCTCCCGACACACAGACAATGCAGTCGCACATTTGGGGGATATTTCCCTTTATGATAGTCAAATATGCTTGATACGGAAAAAAATTCTTTGATATTATTACTAGTGCATAGGGTAAAAACATTTCGAAAATATAATATTAATCTTAGTCACCACAGGTACCATTATACTATGCCTACTATAGCTGCAATGTTAAATGGCAGGTTCTACAACTAAAACCGTACTGGGTTCGTATTAGGAATTGGGTTTCCAACAAATGGTCAGGCTAAGGAACTTCCTACTGCCACGTGCGTACGTCTCTGGAGGGACGTCCCGAGAACCTACCCGGCTCTCTGCCAACACAAGACTGGGTTACCTCTGTAACTAGGTAACTACTACTCGAGTATGCCACCCCCCGGTCGTTTGTGACCTTTATCCGAGGGTCCTCTACCACAAAGCAACAACCACACAGTAATGAGATTGCAGCAACCGCATAGGTAAAGTATCTGGGCTCCATACCATGATACCACCTTTTTCCAGAAGGAAATGACATACCCTAAAGGGCGCGCCCCTCATAACCTTGCTGCATCTTTCCTGTTTCGACCATTTCCGGGGTGTGAGGTCCGATGAGGTCTCGTTCACAAAGCTACGCTTTACACGAAAGCCATGCTTTGATCACAAATGATCAACAAATGATCATCAACACACAGCAGCACTTAGCATGCCACACTACTAAATTGGGAGTATATCGCTGATAACCTTCAACTATGTAACCTCTGAGCTCGTAAGTCTCAAAGAAGGGTGTTAAGCTAAGAGAATAAATTCTCCGCCGCCAACAGATATGTATTTGAAAGAAATCTGCTTTATATCTCAAAGTGTAGTGTCAGACATACAACCATATAAGTCTGTTCCAGGTTCGAACAGAACCGAAGGCACTTCGTCCAATAAAGGAAAAAGCCCTTGTAAATCCGAGTATCCACAATTCCGATCGGACTCCCCATCACATGTGGAGATATCTATACCGGAGCAACTCAGTGCAGAGATATTCGATAGGTTATCCTATCGTTTTCGAAGACACCCGGTCTTTACCACCGTCTTCAAATGCTATTCGTTTTGACGTATCACTATTCGGAATGGGTTATATGACACAAAGGTCCTCTCCCGGCTAATCCGAATAGTGAACGCTTAATTTTAAGACATGTGGATGTATCAATTACAAAGATTCATATTCAGGGTTCGATGTGGGTTTCGGATAACTAATTGAAATCCGACTCCCTGTCGCATCGAAGTTTAAATGCCGTTTAACGGGCAAAAGGGTTTTCACATAAATACAGAAACAAATCACAAATCACAGTTCAGCACAAAACAACTCACATCACACAGTATCACAACCACAACAGAAATATCAATCGAGTGCACAACAATAGTTAATTATTTTCAATCAAGGTGAATGTGATTTAAATGAATTAACCACATAACTATTTTTTTATTGATTATTTCAAATCAATGATTAATTATTCTTAATGATAAATTAATTAAATCTTAATCAACTTTATCAATTAATTATTCCTTAATTAATTATCTTAATTAACTAGTAATTATAAATTAATTAACTTTAATTATTTAATTAACAATTCTTAATTACAAATTAGTTAAACACTTAATTTTTTTTATAATCAACCAATCTTTAATTACAATTATAAATCCTAATTGCTTAGTTAATTACAATTATAAATTAATCATTCTTAATTACCCTTTAACAATTATTTATCTTAATTAACATTTAAAAATCCTTCTTAAACTTTGAAATCAATTTATTACTGACTTGAAAACTTTAGTGTTAATTAAATTTAATACTTAACTTAAGTTAACTACTTAATTATAATATTAGTTAAGGTTTAAAAACATTCTTACGTATTCACTTAATTAATTAAAACTTGAAACAAATTCTTAACTTAAAATAGTCAACATTAATTATTCCATTAGTGCTAAAATTGTTTAACATCATTAAATTTAATTTTTTTATGTAGATCTTTTGTTTTATCTTCTTGCATACATTTTTTTTATTATCTTCTTGCTTACATACAAACTCACTTATTTCTAACATAAATGCTTAGTTTTATTTTTATTCTTAAGCTTAACTATCAAACCCTTTATGTCATATTCACTTTATTAACAAATACATTGCCCATCAAAGATATTTGCTTTATATTAATGCATATTATTTAAAAGAGAATGTTTTGAAATTAAATACATATTAAATAAATTACATAGATACATTTTTATAAATTCGAGTTATTTTTAAAACATTTATTATTTCAATCAAAAGAAATTGAAGTTTTATTCATATAAATTAACACATATTTTATTTGTTTTGAACTTTTCAAATTAAATTCCAAAAGTTCAAATAAGTTACCAAATTTAAATTAATAAATTTTGGGATGTTACAAATATCCCCCCGTAAGAAAATTTCGTCCTCGAAATTTGAAAGAGGAAGAAAAGGAAACAGAGAGTATACGAATTCAGAAAAGAATAAGGAAATAGCTTACCAGCTTAAGCCAAAGTATCCGCTCTGCAATTGGGATATGATTTCCGCATATTATCTTCAGTTTTCCAAGTGCAGTCCTTTGGATCGCCACTCCACTGAACTTTAACTAGTTTCACAACTTTGTTTCTCAATTGCTTTTCATCACGATCTATAATCTTTATCGGTTCTCTTTTAACTATTAAATTGGGAGTGATTTCGAGATCCTGCTGAGCAGCTTCTTCAATAATACTATCTGGATCGTGCACATACTTTCGAAGATTAGAAATGTGGAACACATCATGCACGACAGATAACCAGCTAGGCAACTACACTCGATAGGCTAAAGAACCGATCCTCTCCAGAACAGGAAAAGGACCAATATATCGTGGTGCCAGCTTACCGGTCTTCCCGAACCTCAATACACCTCGCATTGGAGATATTTTAAGAAAGACAGAATCTCCAATCTGGAATTTCAAATCCCTTCTTCTACGATCATAATAACTCTTTTGATGACTTTGAGCCGTTCTTAATTTCTTCCGTATAAAATCAACTTTTTCAGTGGCTTCTTTAATCATATCCGGTCCAAGGACGAGTCAATCACCTACCTCAATCCAGCATGTGGGCGATCGACACAGACGACCAAATAAAGCTTCAAAAGGAGCCATCTCTATACTGGCCTGATAGCTATTGTTATATGGGAATTAGAGCAGATGTAAATGGTTCTCCCAAGAACCATCAAAATCAAGTATATAAGCACGCAATAGGTCTTCTAAAATTCGGTTAATCCTCTCAGTCTACCCATCAGATTGTGGGTGATAAGAAGTGCTGAAATTCAGTTTTGTTCCCAATGCGTCTCAAAATGCCTCCCAAAATCTACTAGTGAAGATCGGATCACGATCACTCACTATATTGCTAGGAATACCGTGGAGACGGACAATTTCTTTCACATATAACTCGGCTAAACTTGCTGCCATGTGGGTAGATTTCACTGGCAAAAAGTGGGCTGTCTTAGTTAAACGGTCCACAATGACCCAAATTGCTTCATTGCGTTTCCGGGTACGAGGCAAACCGTCGTTGAAATCCATCGATACTTGGTCCCATTTCCACTTGGGTACATCTAAAGGCTGAAGTAAACCCGCCATTTTCTTTTGATCACTTTTGATTTGTTTGCAAGTAGCACAGCGACTCACATATATTGATATGTCCCTTTTTATTGTCTTCCACCAAAAAGTTTTTTTGATATCACGATACATCTTGTTAACTCCTGGATGGATGCTGAATTTAGATTGACATTCATCTAAAACTTCACGCTTCAGATCAGGAATGTCTAGGACACATATTCTGCCTTTCATCCTTATAACTCCATTATCATCAATTGCAAAACTAGAATCTTCACCTCGACGAATCCTCCCATATATTTCCTGAAGAAACTTGTCATCTTTTTCCTTGTTGGCAATTTTTTTAAGAAGAGTAGGGCAATGACAAGGTGACCAAGAATATCATGCTTTCTACTCAAGGCGTCGGCAACCACATTGGCTTTTCCGGACGTATATAGAATGTCTAGGTCATAAGATGCTAGAAATTCCAACTAACGTTGTTGTCGCAGATTTAAATGTTTCTGGGTGAAGAGATATTTCAAAGATTTGTGGTCGGTGAATAATTCGAATTTTTCTCCTAGAAGATAATGTCGTCATATTTTCAAAGCGAAGATAATAGCTAAGAGTTTCAAATCATGGGTTGGGTAGTTTCTTTCATGAGGATGTAATTGTCTACTCGCGTAGGCAATTACCTTCCCATTCTGCATTAATACTGCACCCAAACCATCACCACAAGCATCGGTATAAACAGATAATCCCTAATTCCCGTTGATAATAGCGAGAACATGAGCGGTGGTTAATCTCTTCTTCAATTTCTGAAAAGCTTCGTCACATTTCGGAGTCCAGTTGAATTTTGCATTCTTCAATGTTAGCTTAGTCAACGGACTAGCTATTTTAGAAAAGTCCTAAATAAACTTCTGATAATAACCTGCTAAACCCTAAAAGCTTCGAACTTCTTTTGGGGCAGTAAGTTTTCTCCAATCAAGAATAGGGGAAATTTTGCTAGGATCAACAGAAATTCCTTCTTCATTAACAATATGGCCGAGAAATTTAACTTCTTTGACCCAGAATTGGCATTTGGAAAATTTTGCGAATAGAATATTCCCCCTTAATATCTCCAAAACGATTCTAAGATGCTCGGCATGCTCCTATTCGGTCTTGGAGTAGACCAAAATATCGTCACTAAACACAAGCACAATTTATTCAATACTTCCCGAAACACACGGGTCATAAGATCTATGAAGTATGCTGGAGCATTAGTTAGCCCGGCAGGCATGACTAACCATTCGTAGAACATATTAGGACCCCTGAAAGCGGTCAAATGAACACAATCTTCGACGATTCGTAGTTGATGGAACCCCTGGGCTAGATCCATCTTCGAAAAGAAACGAGCGCCGTGCAATTGATCAAATAGATCATCAATTCTAGGTAGAGGAAATTTATTCTTAAGAGTCAGCTTATTGAGATTGCGGTAATCCACACACAATCTCAAAGATCCGTCCGATTTAGCAACAAACTCGACGGCTGAACCCCATTCAGAAACAGTAGGACGAATTAACCCTTTACTTAGCAAATCATCAGTTTGCTTGACTAATTCAACTCTTTCCCTGGGTGCCATCTTGCGACTTGCGTGAATGATAGGAAGAACGTTGGGTACTAGGTCAATTCTGAATTCTATTTCTCGGTGTGGAGGTAAAGATTTCACTTCTTCGAACACGTCCGGAAAATCTCTAACGATGGATATGGACTCTAGACTGGGTTCGGGATAACCCAAGTTATACATCAACCCATCTCTTTTAGGACTAGGGTCCTCACAAGAAATCTCAATAGAATCTCCAAATTTGGTTTTAATCGAAATCAATCGATTATTGCAATCCAATTTGGCTTCGTATTTTACTAGTCAATCCATTCCGAGTAAGACTTCAAACTCGTTAAAATCAAGGACAAAGAGACCGATAGGGAATTGGTAACAAGAATATGAGATAGAAACGTCTCTACATCAAAGACAAAGGTTCGTGGGACCTCCAACTGGATTCTTTATGCATATAGGCTCATCAACAAAATCAGGTTCAAGATTTAATTCATTAATAGCTTGCTGAGAGATAAAACTGTGTGTAGCGCCTGTGTCATACAGAAATCTAACAATGCTATCATGAATAGTGAGATTACCTTCCAGAACTCCTTTCCCCTTTTCTACTTTGGAAGATGCGGGTTAGTCTTTGACTGTGTACACCTTGGCTGTCTGAGCTTGCTTCATGGATGGGCAGTCTTTAACTTCATGTCCCAATTTCTGACAATATTAACATTTCCTAGGTTTTGCTTGAACGGATTGATTGACTTGTTTCTTAGGCTTCGTACATCTACTCGAATAATGGCCCTTTTCTAAGCAATTAAAGCATGTAACATTCTCTGTCGTGCTTCCCTGATTGCTCTTCTTTTTCTCCTTACCCTGCCATGGTTTCTTACCTCCAAATTTCCTCTTCTTCCAATTTTGATTGCTCGAATTTCCTTTCTCCACCGGGGCTTCTTGCATGTCAAGTGTGGCATATCTATACCCCATATCAACCAAATCTGAAAAGGATTCTTTGACGTGGCCAGTCATCCTTTCGTGGAACTTCTTATTCATCCCACGAATGAACCTTTCATTCTTCTTTAAAGGTGTGTTCACAATTCTGGACCAAAACGAGACAATTCATTGAATTTGTTTAGATACTCCTCCAATGACAAACTCCCCTGCTTCAAGTCCATGAATTCCTAGTACATTCGAGAAATTCCAGCTGACGGCATATAGCGCTTCTCAAATACTTCTTTAAATCTCTCCTAAGTAAACTCGTCTTCTGACTTATCTACAGTAACTGTCTCCCACCATGCTAAGGCTTCTTCTTGAAGTTGCCAATAAGCTATGAGTCGCATCTGATCATCTTGCAACTTTAGCCCTCTAAAGATTCTTTCACATGATCTGATCCATGCTTGGGCCTCAATAATCGATTCCTTGTCGGTGAACGGCTTACCACCAAGCTTTGAGAAACTCTTATATAAATCAGCCAGATTCGGCTGATGTTGAGTAGATAAAGCTGCTTCTGCTATTGGGGGAACTTGGCTAGGTGTTGTGCCATTTCCTCGCCTCCAAACACTTCCTCTTCGTCCGCGCATCCTTACTATCGGTAATTAGTAAGAAAATTGGTTTAGATATTCGGACGAGATATCTTAAGGAATATCAGCAGTTACAGGAAATAGACTAAGAAAATTTGGGGTTTCGGTATTGGTTATACTCATTCTAGGGTATACTTTACCCTATCTCTAATGAGCCATCTAATGTGTTATACTCCGTAGCTAAAGTTCTTACTCAACCCTCATCTCTGATACCACATGTCACGGTCCGAAATTCAATGTTCGAAAATCGACATCAAATACCTCACTTGTATTCGACTGCCAAAGATTCAAACATCGAACTCCAGTCGGATGGAGCTTATAACAACATCAAATGAATATAAAAAACAATGGAAACAGAATGAATATCATGCATTACATCACAGATACAACATCATCATAAGATCCATTACTACATCAGAGTATTCTTATACACATATCAACATCATAATAGAACAACAAGTGATCATATGCCAAAAAGTCTTCAAAGGAATGAAGCGATAGTGAACTTCCAAAACTAACCACCTTGAGATCCAAAAGCTTCCAAAATATGTCCAAGACAAAAGCCTCCAAAAACCAATAACCTCCAAAATACAGCTAACACCAAACCACGGAAACCTGCTGCTAGGCTGCTGTTGTGGAAATTATGGGCACCTAGAGTTTAGAAAGAAAAAATAAACTCCGGGTCAGTCATGGGACTGGTATGAGTAAACAAAAATAGTTGCTTTTAAATAAAACAAATTTATAAAAGAAAATCCGGTATGCTTTTGGAAAATGAAACTACCATAAGGCCTCCCGACACACACACAATGCAGTCGCACACTTGGGGGAGATTTCCCCTTATGATAGTCAAATATGCTTGATACGAAAAAAAATTCTTTGATATTATTACTAGTGCATAGTGTGCAAACATTTCGAAAATACAATATTAATCTTAGCCAGCATAGGTACCATTATACTATGCCTACTATAGCTGTCATGTTAAATGGCAGGTTCTACAACTAAAACCGTACTGGGTTCATATTGGGAATTGGGTTTCCAACAAATGGTCAGGCTAAGGAACTTCCTACTGCCACATAGGTACGCCTCTGGAGGGACGTCCCAAGAACCTACCCGGCTCTCTGCCAACACAAGGCCGGGTTACCTCTGTAACTAGGTAACTACTACTCGAGTATGCCACAACAGGTCGTTTGGGACCTTTATCCGAGGGCCCTCTATCACATAGTAATGAGATTGCAGCAACTACATAGGTAAAGTATCTGGGCTCCATACCATGATACCACCTTTTTCCATAAGGAAATGACATACCCTAAGGGGCCCGACCCTCATAACCTTGCCGCATCTTTCCTGTTTCGACCATTTTCAGGGTATGAGGTCTGTTGAGGTCTCGTTTGCAAACCTACGCTTCACACGAAAGTCATGCTTTGATCACAAATGATCGACAAATGATCATCAACACACAGCAGCACTTAGCATGCCACACTACCAAATTAGGAGTATATCGCTGATAAACTTCAACTATATAACCTCTGAGCTCGTACGTCTCAGAGAAGGGTGTTAAGCTAAGAGAATAAATTCTCCGCCACCAACAGATATGTATTTGAAAGAAATCTGCTTTATATCTCAAAGTGTAGTGTCAGACATACAACCATACAAGTCTGTTTCGGGTTCGAACAGAACCGAAGGCACTTCGTCCAATAAAGGAAGAAGCCCTTGCAAATCCGGGTATCCATAATTTCGATCGGACTCCCCATCACATGTGGAGATCTCTATACTGGAGCAACTCAGTGCAGAGACATTCGATAGGTTATCCTATCGTTTTCGAAGACACCCGGTCTTCACCACCGTCTTCAAATGCTATTCATTTCGACGTATCACTATTTGGAATGGGTTATATGACACAAAGGTCCTCTCCCGGCTAATCCAAATAGTGAACGCTTAATTTTAAGACACGTGGATGTATCAATTACAAAGATTCATATTCAGGGTTCGATGTGGGTTTCAGATAACTAATTGAAATCCGACTCCATGTCGCATCGAAGTTTAAATGCCGTCTTACGGGCAAAAGGATTTTCACATAAATACAGAAACAAATCACAAATCACAGTTCAGCACAAAGCAACTCACATCACACAGTATCACAACCACAATAGAAATAACAATCCAGTGCACAAAAATAGTTAATTATTTTCAATCAAGGTGAATGTGATTTAAATGAATTAACCACATAACTATTTTTTTAATGATTATTTCAAATCAATGATTAATTATTCTTAATGATAAATTAATTAAATCTTAATCAACTTTATCAGTTAATTATTCCTTAATTAATTATCTTAATTAACTACTAATTATAAATTAATTAACTTTAATTATCTAATTAACAATTCTTAATTACAAATTAGTTAAACTCTTAATTTTTTTATAATCAACCAATCTTTAATTACAATTATAAATCCCTAATTACTTAGTTAATTACAGTTATAAATTAATCATTCTTAATTACCCTTTAACAATTATTTATCTTAATTAACATTTAAAAATCTCCCTTAAACTTTGAAATCAATTTATTATCGACTTGAAAACTTTAGTGTTAATTAAATTTAATACTTAACTTAAGTTTACTACTTAATTAAAATATTAATTAAGGTTTAAAAACATTCTTACGTATTCACTTAATTAATTAAAACTTGAAACAAATTCTTAACTTAAAATAGTCAACATTAATTATTCCATTAGTACTAAAATTGTTTAACATCATTAACTTTAAAAAAAAATTATGTAGATATTTTGTTTTATCTTCTTGCATACATTTTTGTTTTATTATCTTCTTTTTTACATACAAACTCACTTATTTCTAACATAAATGCTTATTTTTATTTTTATTCTTAAGCTTAACTATCAAACCCTTTATGTCGTATTTACTTTATTAACAAATACATTTCCCATTAAAGATATTTGCTTTATATTAATGCATATTAATTAAAAGAGAATGTTTTGAAATTAAATACATATTAAATAAATTACATAGATATATTTTTATAAATTCGAGTTATTTTTAAAACATTTATTATTTCAATCAAAAGAAATTGAAGTTTTATTCATATAAATTAACACATATTTTATTTGTTTTGAACTTTTCAAATTAAATTCCAAAAGTTCAAATAAGTTACCAAATTTAAATTAATAAATTTTGGGATGTTACAGATGTCCTTTCTGTAGCTTGCCACTTTTCTGTGAAATAGCTCTCTTTGTCATTTGTTGGGACTCTAAAGCCTTGTATTAAGATCACCACTTTTGATAAATTCCATCGACTAGGTAATATCCAGTTTGATGCTCGACATTACCAACTTTATATGTAACGTCCGTTGAAATTTCATTAGATAGAGAATAGGTAGGACTATTTTAAAATATTTATATCATTTAACGAACCCGGTACTCCAAAGAAAGCATGCCGAACCCATACATCATCGATTGCAACCACTTCAAGGATCATTGTTGGCACCTTTTTGTGTCATGTGAACATTCCTTTCCAACATGTTGGATAGTTTTTCCATTCCCAATGCATGCAATCCAAGCTTCCAAGCATACCTGAAAAACCTCTAGCTTCTCTTTTGGCTTGTATTCCGTTTACATCATTCGGTCCCGAGGTTCATAAGTGTTCCTCGTCGAACTGTTCAATCACAGTTTTACAGAATTCTTTCATGCACTCTATTGCTATTGATGATGAAATTATGAAATATTCATCTATATGATCACCATTTGTTCCATAGCCTAACTTACTAAAGCAGCCGAGATTTTTATGTGGAGAAAATGCTCGAGTTCTAGTGCTTCATTTAGCATATAAGTGAAATATGGGTTATTTTCATGAAGTTTGAGATAAATTTTACAGAAAATATCCAGGCCCATCCGAAATCGATGGTGGAACAAATTTGTGTCATAGGTTGGATTGTCAATGAAGTAGTCCATCATCGGCCTTTCATGTCCATCCTTATAGTCCCCCTTATATCGTCGATCAACCCGTCCAGGTATACAACCATGACGGTTGCTCATAGATCCTTCACCAAAAAGGTAAGAATATCATACTACTGCTTGTTGAATTTGAAACTCTACCATTTCATCGCTTATTTCTTGTTCATTGTCATAGCTTTGGTTCATGTCTTGTTTGTACTGGTAGTATAGGTTAGGATCCATAGCTGTCGAGTAGTAAGTAATTTGATTTATTAGTTTGTTTTAGTTTTGCAATGGTATGTTGGAGTAGATCGGAATGCAAGTATGTATAAGTATAGGAGGCAAAGGAATGTGGAATACAAAATACAATGAATCACACATCATGGCTACATTGTACGTTTGCATAGGCCATAATGGCTATAGTGTAGCTACAGTGTTGGTAAAGACATGACAGTAATAGGTACAATGTACGTTTGTAGAGACCATAATTGCTACAGTGTTGGGAAGGACATGACAGCAATAGCTACAGTGTACGTCTGCAGAGGCCATAATGACTACATTGTAGCTACAATGTTGGGAAGGACATGGCAGTAATGGCTACAGTGCATGTCTGCAGAGACCATAATGGCTACAGTGTTGGAAAAGACATGGCAGTAATGGGTACAATGTACGTTTGTAGAGGCCATAATGGCTTGAATATATGTTTGTAGAGGCCATTGATTGGTTTCGGTTAACTCCACGTCGATACAATTGCATTCCGCATGATTACAATTTATATACTAAGCATTGGCAAGGGAGGTTCATAGAATTCCAAATGGAAAATTAGACATGGACTCTCCATGATTATTTGGTGTTGATTAAAGCCTATATTCAATTCAGGCTGATACAAGACACATGGAGGAGGAGGTCGATGAAGATTTTTGGATCACTGTTAACGAAGCTTACAACAACCATCCAAAATGTAGGCCGAGAAGATGAAAT
This sequence comes from Allium cepa, assembly GCA_030765085.1. Taxonomy (NCBI): domain Eukaryota; kingdom Viridiplantae; phylum Streptophyta; class Magnoliopsida; order Asparagales; family Amaryllidaceae; genus Allium; species Allium cepa. The sequence goes on along the minus strand of CM060936.1, from coordinate 20,568,501 downwards.
TTGGATACTAGAAGTACACTTGTTACATTTACTAAAGCTTTTAGGAGGTTCGGAGAATTATAACTGAGGTAGAACGAGACAGTGTTTTCCAAATGACCTAATCATCTTTTGACTCCTTGTATTTTATGGATCATCAAACACACTTTGTTGGTTATGCTGCTTACGATTTATGGGCAAATTATATTAGATAGTTTGATTGAGTAGTATGTCAAAGTATGATTATGTCCATGTGTTTGTTCAATTGTCTTAGGTATGTTTATGTCCGTGAGTATTTGTTTGGGTAACTTGTATTCTATGATTTGTATTAGTTTAATGCATGTCCATCTGTAGTAATATGAGTTGTGTATGTTCGATGTAATTTGGACACTCAACTAAACGCACCATAACATACGACATACTTCAACATACTACAACACACTTAAACATACAACCAAAAACATACTTAAACGAAAGATAGACGCGAACATACCACATCATACGACGTACTTCAATATACTACAACAGACCACAACATACTTAAACATACAACGAAAATAATACTTAAACAAACGACAGACTTGAACTTACCAAAACATACGACATACTTCAACATGGTACATACTTCAGCGTGTTAGTTATGCCCACCACCACGTTGAAATTCCAGTGCACTCATCCTGTCACGTAGCATGGCTAGTTCTTATTCTAGTTTGTTTGCATATTCCACTGCTCGACGAGGGACTGGATCATCAATCCATTCTCATAAACCACAATCAATTCGAAAGTTATGGCATCTATAATGGCACCGTCCAATGTCATTTCCACTTCGCATGATGGAATACGTAACTGACACTCCACAAGCACAATATAGTAATGAACGAGAGTAAACTTTCTGCTCCATCTGAATCCGTTCATTACGGACTTCCCAGCATTCCTGTGTGTTTGTAGGAAGTCTTATCTCTTATTCATATGGATGTTGTACAAACTGTGAGAAATGCGGATTATGGATCTTAAGGCTAGGATAAACACTAGAGGGAGGGTGAATAGTGTTTTAACAAATTATTAAATCTTTTTCATTTTTTTTAATTTAAACACAAATGTATGAAATATTCAAACACAGATACGATAACAGAATCAAACATAGATGCAGAAATAAAGTAAAGAAGTAAAGGAAAGAACACACCGGATTTTATACTGGTTCAGAGTTACCCTACATCCAGTCCCGCAAACAAGTACGGATTTCCTTTCAAAAGCAATCTTTACAATTACACCCTCGATTTCAAGGCTACGAGGTACACCTTCCGGATTCACAATCCTCTGGGTAGAGATACTTGATTTCACGGGCAACAAGTTCACCCAATTGATTTCCAAGGCTACAATCACAGCTTTTCTCACTTGATTGATTTCACAGGCTACAATCACGCCTTTTCTCGCTTAGTTTATTACAAAGAAGCCTATAGCTCTGAATAGCACTGAGGATCTTGTTGAGATAGTGATAGAGAATCAAACCATAAATGATCTAGTTAGATTCAATGTTGATTTCGGCAGAGTAATGATAAGAATATGTATAAAGAAATGTGGAGGAAGAAGAGGAGTGAAAACCAGAAAAATATTAATAGAAATTCGTTGAAAATAGCCCCTATTTATAGAAGAACAACAGCCATGTTCATTCGTGAAAGGATATGACGAGTAGACACTTCTTTTGAAATTTAAAATTTGAAACTAACTGCCACTATGTCAACATGGGTATCTTGGGTATGTCAACATCCCAAAGTAAATTTTGGTGTTTTGTTTTTCTTTGGAAATAACTTTTATCTTATATTAAAACTATTTTAAACTTTTATAAATATACTCAAATATAGTTAAAATACATAAATAAATATAGAAAATAAATTTTTGGTATATGTAAAATTTTACTATAATTTTATATTTAAATCTAAGTGTAAATATTAAAAGTTAAATGTATTATTATTAAAGATAATTTAAAATCAAGGATAAATTGATTTTGAAATTAAAGATTATTTTTAGGCTAAAAATATTTAAAACCAGGATAGATGTTTTTGATTCTTTTAAAAGGAAGGTTTTGAAAGCATTTTGAAAACAAGATATAATTTTGTAAAAACATTTTGAATAGAAGTTAGTGGATACAAAACAATATTCCACTATATTTTTCGTAGCTCCATCCAACTTAGGGTTCCATCCCTTTAATGGGCTCGAAATGGATTCCATTCCACGAATAAATTGCATTTTAAGATGGCGGTGCTTTTCTAGGAGTTTTAACAAAACTCCTAATTAAATTACTTATTCTTGAAATTTGGAGCCCTTGATAATCTTGATATTCTTGATACTCATGAGTCTTCAATTTTGATATCTTGAATCTCTATACTGTAAAGTCCTCATTCTTGGTACCTGCATGGATAATTCCTGCATATACATATATATATCTAAACTATAATGTTAGTATTTATATTTTATAATCTTATTCTAAAGTTGTTGTCATCATAACCATCATCTCAAGGACTAACAATCTCCTCCTTTTTGATGATGACTACCTTTGTTTATAAAATATTACTTCTGTCCTAATAACTCCCCCTAAAACTAATAACTCCCCCTTAATCTATGCCTATCTATCCTATTTTATACTTCTTCCCATTTGTCATCAACAAAAACTAACCCGAATCTATATAATCTCCAAACTACATAACTCTTAACTATACAACTCCAAACTATACAACTCCCCCTTAATCTAATACTCTATGACATGTGATTATAATGATAGTGTTATCATAAATAATCAAAACTTAACTCTAAAACTTAAAACTTAGTCCTAAACTACTAACTATCCTATCTAAGTATCCATATAATAATACTTTTAATAGAACAAATATAAGAACACGAACTATTTATTAATTATATAGTTATATTTACATTTTCGTAGAGAATGTAAGAAAGAACATACAACAATAGGAAAAAGAGAAAAGAAACTAATGAGTGTCTTTGAAAATGGAGGATCTATGAATCAAACAATTTGGATAGTGGAAACAGAAATTTCCACCTTGTTCGACAAGATTTCCATCTTTGTCAAAGCACACTTCGCCAACACAAACGACTTTGTCGTCTTCTTCAACGTGCTCTTCTTCCATGAAGGCTTCTTCTTCTTCTTCTTCCTCACTGCCCTCTTGCACTTGATCTCCTAAAGAATCTTCGTCAATCAAGATTGGGTTAGCATGATTGTCATTAGAGATTTTTGCAAATTCCTAAGGATTTTGCCTTGCCTCTCTTGTTCTTTTGCCATTCTAAGTTGCACCACTTGAATTTCAGTCAATAATTGCAGTGAATCCTTCAAAGAATCCTCCATTTTTTTCACTCGAGCGAGCGTAGTTCGTTAAAACGGTCTAGAAGTAGGAGAAGGGAATGAAAAGGTTGAATTTTTGTTTGATTTGAAAGAGGAGGCCATGGTTTAATTTATTTCAGAAGTTGAAACAGAGAGAGAACAGAGAGAATGATCAAAATTTCGAAAATAAGAAGAATATATAACCAATTATTTGAATTTTGGTGGGAAAAATTTCAAAAATAAAAAATCGTTATATGTCGACATGGGTAGAGGGGGGATGTCGACATGGTGCTTGATTTTTTGCTATTTAATTTATTTTGATTTAATTTTTAATTATACTTTGTTATTTATATTTTATATTTCAATTATTGAGCAAATACCTAATTCTCTTCTTAATTTAGTAAATATAGATTCATTTAAGGATTTTGTTAATATATCGGCAATTTGATTCTCGGAATTAATATAATCTAGAGAAATCACTTCCTTATTTATATTATCTCTGAGAAAATGATGTCTTATATCAATATGTTTAGTTCGAGCACGTTGAGTAGTATTTTTGGATAAATTTATCGCACTAGCGTTATCACAATAAATTGGTGATTTTGAGATATTTAAACCATAATCTTTTAAGTTTGTTGCATATATATTACTTGTGAACAAGCCAAAGCAGCAGAAATATATTCTGCTTCAGTTGTTGATAAAAAAACTGTGTTTTGGTTTTTACTAAACCAGGAAATCAGCGAATGCCCCCAAAAAGTGACAAATTCCGCTTGTACTTTTTCGGTCTGATTTACAACCAGCATAATCAACATCAAAGTAAGATATTAAGTCAAAAGAATCATTTTAGGGTAAAATAAGCCATAATCAGAGGTGTGTTTAACATATCTTATGATACATTTTACGGCTTTTAAGTGGGTCTCTTTAGGTTGGGATTGATATCTTGCACAGAGACAAACACTATACGTGATATGTGGTCTACTAGCAGTGATATAGAGTAGTGATCTAATCATTCCTCTATATAATTTTTGATCTACATGTTTCGAGAGATCTTCTTTGCTAAGGTACTTATTGGTTGCCATGGCAGTGGATTTTCCACTCGCAGTAGTCAAACCAAATTTACTAATTAGGTCTTTAGCATATTTTTCTTGACTAATAAAGATACCATTATCTAATTGTTTTATTTGTAATCCTAAAAAGAAGTTTAATTCACCCATATGACTCATCTCACACTCTTTTTTCATTATTTCAGATAATTCTTTATTCGTTTCAAAATTAGTTGATCCAAAAATGACATCATCTACGTAAACTTGTACGGGTTGAATATCATTTTTATTTCTTTTAATAAAAAGAGTATTATCTACTTTACCAATTTCAAAATTTGATTGTAATAAGTAAGATCTTAGTCTATCTTACCAGGCTCTAGAAGATTGTTTTAGACCATACAGAGCTTTCTTAAGTTTGTAAACATGATTTGGTAATTTTTCATTTTCAAAAAGCGATGGTTGTTCAACATATACTTCTTCTTTTACAAATCCATTTAAAAAGGCACTTTTAACATCCATTTGTAATAATTTGAAATTATTATGATTTGTGAAAGCAAGTAGAATCCTAATGGCTTCTAATCTTGCTACAGGAGCAAAGGTTTCATCAAAATCTATTCCTTCTTCTTGACAATAACCTTGAGCGACTAACCGAGCTTTATTTCTAATAACCTCTCCTTGTTCGTTCATTTTATTTTTATAAACCCATTTAGTTCCAATTATAGTTTTATTTTTGGGTCTAGGAACAAGTTCCCAAACATCATTTCTAGTGAATTGATTTAATTCTTCTTGCATAGCAAAAATCCATGAATCATCAGTTCCTGCTTCTTTTGGATTTTTGGGTTCAATAGTTGATATAAAAGCTACATTACTCATTTGACTTTGTTGATTTCTAGTTTTAACAACAGATTGCATATCTCCTAGTATATTTTCTATAGGATGATCTTTTAAAAGTTTATTCCTTTTCTTAGGATGATTAATTTCATTGTTAGTTTCAGTTAACTCTTGATTTTGAGTGATTAAATCCTCTTCATCATTTGAATCTTCAAAATTTTGAGAGTTTCATCGAATGAAACATGCATTGTTTCTTCGATGGTATTAGTTTTTAAATTAAACACTCTGTATGCTTTACTTCTATTAAAATATCCGATAAAGATACCTTTGTCGGATTTAGGATCAAATTTATCTAAGTTATCTTTTGTATTTAAAATAATACATTTATTTTCATAAATTCTAAAATAAGATACCTTAGATTTCTTTGAGTGAAGAAGTTCATAAGATGTCTTATCAGTTAAAGGTCTAATTAAAATTCTATTTAAAATATAATAGGCGGTAGCAACTGCTTCTCCCAAAAATACTTTGGTAATTTACTATCTGAAAGCATAGTTCTCGCACACTTTTGAATCGTCCTATTTTTATGTTCTACTACTCCATTTTGTTGTACAGTTCTTGAAAATGTAAAATTGTGAGTTATTCCCTTTTTATTGCAGAATTCCTCAAACTTTTCATTTTCAAATTCACCACCGTGATCACTATGGATGGTTATAATTTTTAAAGAAAGTTGATTTTAAATCCATTTGGTAAAGTTCTTAAAACATTCAAAAGTATCACTTTTATGTTTCAAAAATATTGTCCATGTAAATCTAGAATAATCATCTACAATTACAAAAACATATTTACTATGATTTATTGACAAAATTTGAGATGGACCAAAAAATCAATGTGAAGTAATTCAAGAGGTTTTGAGGTTGAAATCGTATCTTTTAATTTAAAGAAACTTTTTCTAAGTTTTCTCAATTGACATGCATCACATAGACTATCTACTTTAAAATTCATTTTAGGGAGAACTCTTACTAGATCATGTTTAGATAGTCTAGATAAGAGTTTGAAATTCAAATGCCCAAATCTCTTATGCCAAATCCGAGGGTCACTTGTATTTGGCAACAGACACAGGTTATCATTTGAAACTTTCATACTAAGAATATAAATATTCTTTTACCTAATTCTCTCAAATATTATGGTTGAATTATTACCTTCAATGTGACACTTATCTTTTTCAAATTTAATTTTATATCTTTTATCGCAGAGTTGACTTATACTTAGCAGATTATGTTTCAGATTCTTAACTAGCAAAACATTAGTAATAATAGGAGTTTCAGAGTTACCGACTTTGTCGATGCCAATCACATATCCTTTTGAATTATCTCCAAAGTTAATCAGCCTTCCATCTTTGTATATTATATCATTCAGCATATTTGGATTTCCAGTCATGTGTCTAGAGCATCCACTATCGAGTATCCATTTGTTCTTTTTGATCTGCACAATTTGTCCGTTGTGGATTTATTCCTTAACCCCCATAAAGCATGTTTTCTGCACATCAAACAATTTTGGTAGACAACTTGAATTTGAACATTGATTATATACAGACTTAAGAGACAACGATGATTTGAATATTTATAAACTAGTATTAACAAACATAGCCATATTAAAGAATTTTTCAAAAATCAGATTATGAAACTTTGTAAACCTTGCTCCGATACCAAATGTGAGAAATGCGGATTACGGATCTTAAGGCTAGGATAAACACTAGCAGGGGGTGAATAGTGTTTTAACAAATTACTAAATATTTTTGAGTTTTTGTTAATTTAAACACAAATGTATGCAATATTCAGATACAGATACGATCACAGAATCAAACACAGATGCAGAAATAAAGTAAAAGCAGTAAAGGAAAGAACACACCGAATTTTATATTGGTTCGAAGTTACCTTACATCCAGTCCCACACACAAGTATGGATTTCCTTTCAAAAGCAATCTTTACAATTACACCCACGATTTCAAGGCTATGAGGTACACCCTCCAGATTCACAATCCTCTGGGTAGAGATACTTGATTTCACAGGCAACAAGTTCACCCAATTGATTTCCAAGGCTACAATCACACCTTTTCTCACTTGATTGATTTCACAGGCAACAATCACACCTTTTCTCACTTCGTTTATTACAAAGAAGCCTATAACTCTGAACAGCACTGAGGATCTTGTTGAGATAGTGATAGAGAATCAAACCAGAAATGATCTAGTTAGATTCAATGTTGATTTCGGCAGGGTAATGGTAAAGATGTGTATAAAGAAATGTGGAAGAAGAAGAAGAAGAGTGAAATCTGAAGAAATATGGTTATAAATTCGTTCAAAACTACCCCTATTTATAGTAGAACAACAGCCATGTCCATTCATGAAAGGATATGACGAATAGACACTTCCTTTGAAATTCAAAATTTTGAAATAAACTGCTACCATGTCGACATGGGGTACTTGAGGATGTCGACATGCCTAAGGAAATTTTGGTAATTTGTTTTTCTTTGAAAATAACTTCTATCTTGTATTAACACTATTTTAAATTTTATAAATATATTTAACTATAGTTAAAATACATAACTAAATATAGAGAATAATATTTTGGTATATATAAAATTTTACTATAATTTTATATTTAAATCTAAGTATAAATATTAAAAGTTTAAATATGTTATTATTAAAAGATAGTTTAAAAACCGAAGATAATTTGATTTTGAAAATAAAGATTATTTTGAGGCTAAAAGTATTTAAAACCAGGATAGATGTTTTTGATTCTTTTAAAAGGAAGGTTTTGAAATCATTTTGAAAACAAGATATAATTTTTGTAAAAAAACATTTTGAATAAAAGATAGTGGATACAAAACAATGTTCCACTAGATTTTTCATAGATTCCATCATACTTAGGGTTCCATCCCTTTAACAGGCTCGAAGTGGATTCCATTGCACGAATAAATTGGATTTTAAGATGCCAGTGCTTTTCTAACAGTTTTAACAAAATTCCTAATTAAATTACTTATTATTGAAATCTTGAACTCTTGGTATTATTGATACTCATGAGTCTTCAATCTTGATATCTTGAATCTCTATACTGTACGGTCTTCATTCTTGGTATCTGCATGGTTAAATCCTGCATATATATATATATATATATATATATATATATATATATATATATATCTAAACTATAATGTTAGTATTTATATTTTATAATCTTATTCTAAGGTGATTGTCATCAAAACCATCATCTCAAGGACTAACAACATCAAAGGACAAATGCATACTAGCTATTCTTTTGGTTCAGGAAGCCTTTAATTAAACATGTTTGGTCATCCTTTAGAACAATACACATATATATACATTTTGCATGAAAAGGTGAAAGAGTACGCAAACGCTGTATTCAGTAGAAAAACAATTACAATATGTCACATCAAGGACATGATTCATGCTTGTAGTTCATTTTGACATGTATAAACTTTATTTCTATTAAATGTTAGCTAAAATATAGCATGTCAAATCTAATTATTGTAAAGCTTCTGCACACATTATAGCTAATAAAACTATATACCTCTCGAACGAAGCATAGTAACATAAGCATCGTTTATCATGTTACAGTCACTAAACTGTACTTGGATCTAAGCAATATAGCATGAAGGTGGCTCTGATACCAATGTGAATTGTATGTGAATAAAATTTAGGCACGGAAATAATATATTTACCTCCAGCCATTGATTGTTCAGAAATAGAAAACAAGAAGTGAGATGTTGGGTCTTGGAATCTACTGCTGAAACTGCCGAAAGTTGAAACAAATTCTCATAGAGCTTTTATGGAGAAGAGAGAGATGGATTTTCAGTCAGTCTATATTGCTGTTGATTTTGGTGTAGTCGATGAATAACCACATGCCATATATATATATATATATATATATATATATATATATATATATATATATAGACTGATGAGATCCAAATCCCATAGCTAGCCTTGACACGTTCTCTTTTCATTAAGAGAAGGGGAGATGAGCACAATGGCCAACGAATATTTCAAGATCCACTTTATCAGTTCATATATATAACAACATATATGCAAACAAATGTGGCACGTGGGGCATATATGAGACAGTTTTTTACAGACCGTACCTTCTTTTGGCTTTGTCCCAAACCTTCTGTGATGTGCTGGAGTACATGAGTAGGTTTGAAATTTGGGTTCCATTTTGCTGAGAAGCCATGCCATGATTAATTGGTTGATCGTCTTCCATTCTTCTCCTTTTGCTTTCTCTTCGGAAGTTGGCTTATTTGGCTATGCTGCTTTGGGTTTCTTCTTTTGGCCAGCGACGAAGCTTAATTTTTCTTTGCCACCAAGACCCATTGATACCAATCTTGACTGAAGAATGTAATTTTTGTTGCCATTAAGTATGATATTTATGAGTTTAATGTTGTCGAATTGAGACATGTTGAACTTACTACAGTTATTTGATATCTGCAGTAGTCGATGTTGCGGAAATTTTGAATTAGGATTTGACATGCTCTGATACCACATTGAATTTTAGAGGAGAAGAGAGAGTATGATGAATAATTTAATTTTATTGCAAATTTTTCTCTGATTCTACAAGCTCTCATACATGATTATACAGCTTAATTCTACCAGCCGTTGCTTATTTCCTTAATTATAATTCTACTACCGTTGCTTATTCCCTAAAATATAGTTGTTTGATTACACCATAATTACAATAAAGTACCAAGTATGACTAACAGCTGTATAATGGATGCTAGCATTTTATTTATTTTCTATTTTCAACCTAGATGAAATATTCTGAGGCTATCGTTCTTATTTCTCAACAATTATAACATCGTTATCTTTTCATCAATTGGATTTTACCGTCTTTACATTTTTTTATGTAAACACATTGTTTCTAATATGCTGAATGAATCTAGAACTCTTTGATCTGTCAAACAATATTTTATTCCTACTCCTAGATGTTGTAATTATATATATATATATATATATATATATATATATATTCTTCCATCAATTTCAAGAATTTTTTGTTATGACTGACATGTAAAAAAAATTCAAAATTTATTTATGGTCTGTCATATCCATTGCATCGATCCAATTATTAAGTATCAGTTTATTTTTACATAGGTAATACCCGTTTTAAGGGTGCATTCACATTCATTTATGACCTATTCCATTTTTTAGGCGTAAGAGTGCGTTGCCAGTCGTTTTATGTTTTGTTCCCATTTTTAATGCGTCGGACATGTTCGACGCGTTGGAAGCTGTGAACGAAGCATGCAGGTTTTTCTTTTGTTCTATCGGCATAAGAAAATTGGACAAATTGGGGACGGCGCTTCGAACGACATTGCTTATATTAATCAAAGTTTGAGAACTCGGTTTTGGTCATTCGAAATATTCTTAGTTTCGGTTTATTTTGGAAATTTCGTTGGTTTCGGTTTCGGTTTCGTTGGCTTGATTTTCGGTGTACTTAAAATTATAAATATATTATTATAAATGATAAAAATAAGTTACCTAATAGACTAAACTTTACCACACTAAATTAAACTTAAATTACACATTTAACAAAACTAGCCCAAAACCTAAACATAGCCCATATTAAATAAACTTTTAAATTACTTTAGTGAATTAATAGATCTAATCCATCAAACCATTTCCTCCCAAAAATAGTACTCCCGCTTCTCATTTTCTCTCAAAATCCAAACTCGACTTAAGGCAAAAAACTAAAGCACTTCAACGCAATGTTAAAAAAAGGCTCATTGTTATTCAAGAATGGTTCGAATCGATTTGGATGCTCGAACAACACAAAAATCGACGAACAAAGATCTCAATTTTGATGAGATAAGTGTTCAATTTCTATCCTCTATTTTGTTATTTTTGGTTTTTGTTGGATTCTTTGCTTCTTTCCGATGTTGTCACATACCTATGGTTCGATTTAGGGTTTTGTACAGTTTTTATCAGTTATACAAACCGAAACCGGAAATTTACTTCAGTTTATGTATAAAAAAATGGTAAGAATATGTATAAAGAAATGTGGAGGAAGAAGAGGAGTGAAAACCACAAAAATATTAATAGAAATCCGTTGAAAACAACCCCAATTTATAGAAAAACAACGGTCATGTCTATTCGTGAAAGGATATGACGAATATACACTTCTATTGAAATTTAAATTTTGAAACTAACTGTCACTATGTCCACATGGGTATCTTGGGTACGTCGACAAAGGAAATTTTTGTGTTTTGTTTTTCTTTGAAAATAACTTTTATCGTATATCAAAACTATTTTAAACTTTTATAAATATACTTAAATATAGTTAAAACACATAAATAAATAAGGAAAATAATATTTTGGTATATATAAAATTATATTATAATTTTATATTTAAATCTAAGTATAAATATTAAAAGTTAAATATATCATTATTAAAGATAATTTAAAACCAAGGATAATTTGATTTTGAAATTAAAGATTATTTTGAGGCTAAAAATATTTAAAACCAGGATAGATGTTTTTGATTCTTTTAAAAGGAAGGTTTTGAAATCATTTTAAAAATAATATATAATTTTGTAAAAACATTTTGAATAAAAGTTAGTGGATACAAAACATTGTTCCACAAGATTTTTCGTAGTTTCCATCCTACTTAGGGTTCCATCCCTTTAATGGGTTCGAAGTGGATTCCATTCCACGAATAAATTGGATTTTAAGATGCTAGTGCTTTTCTAGGAGTTTTAACAAAATTCCTAATTAAATTTCTTATTCTTGAAATCTTGAGCTCTTGATAATCTTGATATTCTTGATACTTATGAGTCTTCAATTTTGATATCTTGTATCTCTATATTATACAGTCTTCATTCTTGGTAGCTATATGGTTAAATCCTGCATATACTATATATCTAAACTATAATGTTAGTATTTATATTTTATAATCTTATTCTAAGGTTGTTGTCATCAAAACCATCATCTCAATGACTAACATAAACTGTTGTTCATATGGAGGTTGAACATCCTCTTGGAGTCTTAGTTGGCTAAGATCTGGGAACTTAGTTCGTATGGCCTCATAATGCTTTTCTTGATACTCGATAAGCCAATCCTCATCGGCGCATGGACTTTCCGAAGGCACGTAGCCTCCTATATCAGAGTCAATAGAAGAAGGCCGGGATGGCGTCGGTAGGAGGTGTAAATGAATGTTAGAAAGATGTAGATAGAAGTGAAGAAGGAGTAGATGATTGTGAAGAAGTAGATGTAAACTGGTATGTGTATATATAGAAGGGAAACGGAAAATGGAAAACTGGTAATTATGAGAAGAAGAGAGCATGGTTATGGTAATTATAGAAAGTGGTATATTTGCTGCCAATGAATGTAAATTTCTATACTATTAGGTTATGGTTGTATATGCTTTTGGAAAAATCTGTACGATTGCCAACAACTCATAAATATGAAAAATAATGATATCGGCGCATAAACTAAATATAACAGATATATCATAAATCACAGCACATGAATAATAACACCAACGACACAGAAACATGAATGATAATGATATCGATACATAAAACGAATACAATAGGTATATCATACATCAAAATAGAAGAATAAGTACATAAACAACAAAGAAAGACAAATGAAATACAACACACAAGATCATTCATTTGTACGTGGACGTGTATGACGTCGATGATATCGCTCATCATCATCATCTCCACCGCCACTCGGGCCATCTAAATGCTTATAGTACATCTGCATGTCAGAAAATCTCTTACGCTCTTCCTCTAGATATGCCTAAAGTCGTGCTACTGCCTCTGCCTGTTAATGTAGCTCACTATCATAGTAGCCTAGGCTATGTCTATGCTCTACATATCCTATATCTTTGATCTACACCTGCATATCGTATAGATCAACATAGGATATCTGGCTCGGATTCAGGTACTGATCCTGTGCTGGAGGATGAAACACGTCAACATAACCGTCTGGTCCAATGGTAGGAACTGTCATGGTTCATCCGTAGTGAGAGGAAGCCTCCATGTGATTCGGTGTACAGTAATCTTGATTGGGCTGGGTAAGATCGTCGATAGTAGGGGGATGTATGCCATTCTATCGCTGCTACATGGATAGTGGTATCAACGGACCCACTGTAAAATCTATGCCAGAAGTCAACTTATGATGGAGCAGTAATAACAGAGGCCTCGATTGGCCACCAACCTCCTGCCCTCGCTAGGTCTAACCGCTCTGAAGGGTAAATCATACAGCGACAGGTATAAGGGTGTGGATCAACGAGAATAGCATCAAACTCGTACAATTGTCTCCAACACCTCTCACGAAGACACCAATATGCACCAAACGTCGAGGGAAAAGATTGGAGCGGAAATCTCCACCGAGCAAGCATCCTAACAATCTCTATAAAATCAAGGCCGATCGATACACTATCACGAAATGGATGCCATATAATCTAGTGTCTATACATCCTCAAATCGACTTAGTTGTGAGCAACCGAATAAACATGACAGGATTCGTTATCCCTGGACCCCCTGTTGTTCGTGCACCAAAATGATAGACGAGGGAAAAAAGCAGACGTGTTTGAAGTCAAAGTGACGAAATAAAAATTCCTAAAATACTCAAAATACCAGTACTGTAATAACTCTCAGAAGCCGAATAATGAAACATGTACGTTTGTAATGTTGCACTCTACGTCGAGACATCTGTACAAATATGTAAGAATAGGCATACCCCAGTCATATAGAACAAAACTACCTAAATTCAGGATAGATGGGACCCCAATAAACCCAACCGTTAAACTACTCCTCGAGATGCCAAAAACAAGTTACCCATGAGGTATAGAACAAATAATCGTCTGTTTGCGCAAAAAATGGGCAAACACCTCCAAGTCGCGTGATTTAGTTGATTTTATGTGATTCCTAATGATTTAGATGAGTTATGTAAATATGAAAAAAGCAGGGGCTGAAATGTAAAAGACACACAGATTTATAGTGGTTCGGCCAGAACGTGCCTACGTCCACTTTATATGTTATTATCTTCTTCGTTACAGATTACAAGTACAATGCTTTGTGTACAAGTATATGAAAGTAGTTTGAAAGTTCCTTCCATGCTTGAGCTCTCAAACTAGTCTGCCATTGTTGTACCCCTGCCCCTCTATTTATAGAGTGAGGTTGGGGGCAGGGGTCTTGGATGTATATAGCTGCTGGTGGGCCTGGGCTGAAGCAATCTGGCCTGGCAGCGTCCTGGTTCGGCGAGGCTTGGTTCGGTAGTGGTTGGAGAAGGTTGGATCGGTGGGGCTTTGGACCGGTGGTCGTTGGTGATGGAAGTTGGTTCGGCATGAAGGTTGGACACGTGTGGTTCGGCTAGGAGTTTGGTCCGGTAGGCAATGGACTGGTGTAGGGTGGATTCGGTGGTGTTGGTCCGGCTATGAATGGTCCGGTGGTGGAGGTTGGAGCACGGTGAGATTAGAGGACCGGATGTGTTTGACCGAATGGGGCATGGCCTTGTGCCGAATGTTCTTGGAGGAAAGTACGCATGGGCCGAATGGTATATATCTTGAATTGCCGAATGAACTTGTGCTTGGAACGCCGAATGGACTTAGGAACCGGAAGGAATGGAGGTTGCGAGCCCGGGTGAAACTGACGCTTCTCGGTCTCGAGATCTTCTGGATGAAAATTCGCCCAACATTTGCCCCCCAAAGTGGGGCACGTGCTTGCATGTGTCGCGCTTTGTTTCCCTGCGGTAGGGAGGCGTGTTTGGTAGTGCCATGAACTGGATGTTCCTGTCCCGTCGATGTCCTGCAAAGGAATTTACAGTTTTATGTGATCAAATGATGACCGTTTAGGATTGAAATATTTGAGATGAAGTGCGACCGTTCGAGGTCGGGTGCTGTTTGAGGCGAGTAGGTGTGCCCCGAGGGGGCTTAGCATTATTGATGCCAGGTTTACGTTCGAGTGGGTCACTGGATCGTTTGCGAAGATGGTTTATCGCCAGCTCAGAGCATGCCTAAGGATCGTTTGCAACCCCGCACATGTGTAAGTAGCTTAGCCATTTCAGAATTAGCAGAGCTAAATATCCATCCAACCGATGAATTTTGAATGGATGTCAAAGTGTAGATTCTCACAACGATAGGGTTAATAGCCATTCAGAGCATGCCTGTGGACCGTTCGTGGTCGCGTACATGTGTAAATGATTAACCCATGTTAGTGAGAATTTACTACTTGTTCATCGTTTTCAGAATCTCGATTTTATCAGTAGATCCTAGGGTCCGGTACTTATCTGAGCGAGGCGCTTTGCATGCCTCCTGCTTCTGGCCTTCGCCGGTTTGGTAGCTTCATTCGGTTTTGGTTTGGTCCGGTATGCCGAACCGGTTGGTCCGGTGCCTCTGCCCTCGTCTATATATAGGGACTACACCCCCCTTAGTTATTCCTTACCGAACCAACGAGAGCCGAACCAACCCTATACCGAATCAAACCTTTGCCGAATCAGAGTGAGAGCCGAATCAACCCTATACCGAATCAGTCCCTTGCCGAATCAGCTTCGTATCAGGTACATGTCCTTTCGCCGAATGAACACGAAAGGTTTTTTTTTGTTTTTACTGCCGAATGAAGACGTGTGTTTGCATAGCCGAATGAACTTACAATGCCGAATGGGACTACCGAATGAAGCGTATACCGAATGAGGCTTGCAAAACTTGGCCACCGAATGAACACACACCTTCAATACCGGATGGGGCTTATGCCGAATGAGACTCGGGAACTTGAATCTTGAGTGAAATCTTAGGCTTTTATACGCTTGCTTTAGATACTTGCTTGTTTATGTTCCTACACTTCTTGTTCTAACACCATGTTTTTCTTGTGCTGCAGAAAATGTCTCGCAAAGCGGAAACCCGATCGGATAAAAAGAAGTCTAAAGGTAGAGGAGAGTCATCTTCCTCCGTGCCCCCAGCCCAACCAGGGCCGGTGCGACATGGGCCTTCTCCGAGGTCGTTAGTGGACGGGTACGGTCCCCAGGAACTTCTGGTCTCCCCTCCCGATTGCTTTCCTAGCTCCCTAAAGGAGGAGCAACTTGATGTTATATCCCGTTCCTTTGGGATAGACAGGGCTCGCATGCTGTTGCCGGGAGATGGAGTGATGCCGTATAATCCCCCCGAAGGTTACTTTGCTTACAGAAGATATCATTGCATGTGTGGTGCTATCCCTCCTATCAATGCCTGGATAGTTAGCTTTACCACATATTGAAGGTGGCTCCATTCCAGCTCCAGCCGAACTCTTATGCCATTCCGGTGAGCCTTTTCGTTATCTTCCAGAGGAGGTACGGGCGCCCTCCTTCTAATAGGGAAATTCGATATTTGTATAACCTGAGAGGCTACAAGAAGGGGTCTCCGTATATTAGTCTAGAAGCGGCCGTGCCCTTTAAACCGGTCTTGGACTTATATTCAAAGTTTACTATGTTCAAGAACGAATGGTTTTTTATCAAGGACGATTCTGTTTCTTTCCGCCTTTTCACTTCCGGCTGTAAGATGAATTTCATTTATATTTTCCATGTTCTGACTGTAGTGCTTCTTCTGACACGCTTCTATTTCTTGCTAGCGACAGGTGGCATTGCAGTCATGGAAGATGATTCTTTGGCGCAGATGGCTGCTGAAATAAAGGCCATTCCCGCACGGGACAGGTCGGCTTCGTTCCTGATCAGGAACGCTACCCTCTTGGAGTACAACTTGATCCAGCCGCACCAGTCCGTGGTTAAGCAGAGGGACACGGCTGAGGAGAAGGTCGCTAAAGCTAAGGAGGGGGCCACGGTGAAGAGTGGCAAGAGGAAGCCCTTTGCACAACATCTCGTCGTGGGAGGCAAGAAGCTTAAGGAGTCTGAGGGCCCCTCTCCTAGTACTTGCCCGATCATCCCGGAGGAGGAAGGTGTGGAAGAGGGCAAAGGAGGCGATATGGAAGGAGAGTCGGAGGGCGGAGGAGATGGAGATGGTCAGGGTGGTAGTGGTGCTGGTGCCTTAACCTCTGGGCAAGACTCTGAACTGGATGAGGCTCTCCGCCAGGCCTTCGGGGAATCGGAGGGAGAATCAGAAGCGGAGAAGGCGAAGGAGACTGGCAAGGTCGGGGCTGGTGCCGACCTATCCCCTAAGGGCTCCTCAGCCAGGGTGACTCCGGTGGTGCAATGTGAACTTTTGTCCTCTGTCGATTCCATTTACGATAGGGACTTAGAAATATTTTATGGTTCACATCCGTCCTGGAATGAGATTCAAGACTTATTGCAGTATCCCACTCCTCCGCAGGGTTTGTATAATAGATGTGCATTCTCACCTTTTCTTTCTTTTTAACTTAACATGTTTCTTGAATTATGGATCATCGTATGCTCATAACACTTGTTTTTTTTACTCCAGGGGCAGGCCAGGCCGCTAAAACGTCAGACGTTCGACACCGCCTTGAACAATTCAAGTTGATGAGAGCTTCTGATAAGCCGAAGCCTCTTACTGGTCGTCCTGGGGACGTGGTCAGATACCGTCCTCTTCTTGGGGTCATTGAAGAGAGCATTCAGAAAAAGAAGAGGAGTCGTTCCTTATTTGAGCCTTCCCCTGGTCCGCAGCTTCCTGTTCAGCCTCCTCGTGATACCACGGAGGAGAGCACGGAGTTTATCCCCCCTCCACCTCATTCCAAGAATCCCACTGTTATCCGTATAAGGCGTCCTGACGTGCCTCGCGACCCCTTTGCCGGTCATCCTGATTTAGATCCAAGCTCTCGGGATATTTCATTTGATGAGGCCACGGGTGAGCACCTTCTTCCCCGCAACCCCATGGTACGAGTGCTAGACGAGGCTAAGTCCCTAGATCTTGATCTGCTTACCACTCGGGTAGTTACCATGGGAGACGAAGCCAAAGCTAATATCGATCGGGTGGCTGAAGAGACCAAGAAGTTAATGAAGTATCATGCTCAATTGGTCAACGCCGGGGAGGAGATTGGGAGTGCTAATATTCGGTTGCAGCTGAAGGTTGCCGATCAGGCCGAACAGCTTGTCGGTCAAGCCGTTCAGATTTCTCAGCACGAGGAAGCCTCCAGGCGGTTGAAAGAGACCATGGAAAAGGCTAGTAGGGCAGAACTACGGAAGATGGAGGCCGCCTGTAAGGAGCGGATCGACATGGCCATTGCGACAGTGGATGAGGTTCGGAATGCGGATCTCGAGCAGGTAGAGGAGTTGTCTGGGAGGCTTGAGGCCGCGGAGATGGCTCAAGTCAAGTTAAAGGAGGAGATGGAGGAGATGAGGAGGTCTCTCCAGGCTGACTGCTTGAGATACCGATCAGAGAGGGATGTCGCTGTCGCCAAGTTGCAGGCTTCCGAGGCCCGGGTGAGGGAGTTTGAGGAGAATGAGGGGATGATGGACGAGATGCCGCAGGACATGTACTTCCGCACTTGGAAGGAGGGCAGCTTGTCTTGGATGGATGACTATCCCCGGGTCATGGCCAAGATATATCTTCGGGCTTTAGAGGAGGCCAGGGTCAATGCGGGTAAGGAAGGTGGAGTGGCTTTTAGTCTGGATGTGGTCACTGCTCATTTCTCGAAAGAGGAGCAAGCGGCGGTGAAGGAGGGGATGCGGTTGCTTGCTGCGGAGGAAGCGGGGGTGCAACTGGAGGATGAGGACCAAGCGGCGGACGCTGGTGAGTTATTCTTCTCTTTTCCTTTTCTTTCTGAGTTTCCATAACTTGATCGTTTATCGTTTGTTTAATGAATTCCTCTTCTGAATTGGACAGGTGGAACTTCCGATCAACACGCTGGGAGCTCCGACCCTGCGGCCAAGTAGGCTTGGGGGAGTTGGTAGGATGAGAGCGAAGTGTGGATGCAGCTGGTTACTTGTCCGGATTTGGCCACCTTTTTATTTCCTTTTATCGCTGTTTATGTTAGTCCAAAACATTGATGTGACTGTAATAATATTATTTGCAAAGAATAATTTTATGTGATTTTATGACATAAGCTGATTTTGCTATGTTTAAATGTTGTTGTTATTTTGATGTGGTGCATGAGAAGTATGCATATGCCTGTGATTTTAGTTGTGTTTGATGTTAAGCTGTTGCTTGAAGTATAATTTCATGTTTTGCAATGTTAGTGTGACGTATGAATAAACTATAGTTACATATTTATGTACAAGAGAAGAGAGTACCGCCCTTCATGTTTTAGTTGCAGGTGGTAGCTTTGAGCGCCTTATGTAACTGATCATGGATATAGCTGAGTACCTTGCCACCCAGTACGCAGGCTTAGATTCTCATGAGTGAATGCTCCCTATTTGGTTTCCTGTACTTTAGAGTTTGTTATACAGGATAGGAGAAAAGTATTTTAAATGAAATGGAAATATGGGAAAAGTAAAACTTCCAGTCAAGGAAGGCCGTCGATGTGCTTAAGTTCGTGGCAAACGGGTTTTGTAGTTACTTTCCCTAGCTGTGGGTCTTGGAGACATTTGTCACCCATCTTACACCTCCGCGGGGAGTTTTCTTTTTTACCACAGCCGCACTTAAGACACATCGGAGCCGAGATCGCGCATGGTAACTACCCGAACCATTATGGTCCGTAATCGTGGGTATTATTCAATTTACCGTGGCCGGCTAGCGTGGGTGCCATTGGCCGTGAACTACCCCTGGCTGGCCACACCTTATGTTGGGGCTTAAAGTAGGTTCACAGTTGCCGGCGAGCCGAACGCCGTAATGAGCTGCCATCGGCTATAGTCGGCCTTTATGATGACTTATAATCGGCTCATTACAGTTGGCTTTGAGGGCAGTCGCGAGCAATGAGTTAACCCGCAGCAGAGGGATGCTGGAGCAAAAGAGTCTCATTGGCGAGTGCATAGAATCGTAGCGTACCTGTTAGGCCTTGTCCAGATGAGGCCGTGGTGCGTCTTGAGTGGAGATGCCATAGGATTTTGTTCAACAGAAAAGGATAAAGCTTAACAAGCAGCCAAGATATAAAGGAACAAGTTAAAAAGAGACAAGATTTTTTAAAGTGGTTCGGCATGAAAATGCCTACATCCACTGATTCTCTTTGTTAATTCACTTCATATGGGCAGTACAAGTTAAGAAAAGTATCGACGGAGGTGTCGGATGTTCCATGCCCTCTGGAACACCTCTCCGTCCACTGTTGACAAAATATAAGCTCCGTTGTGGAGATCTTTATGAATTACATATGGTCCGTCCCAGATGAGGTCCAGTGCCCCGGGGCGCGGAAAGATTCGCCTGAGGACAAGATCTCCTTCTTGTAAGATGCGATGCTTGACTTTGGAGTTGTATAGTGCTGCCACTTTTTGTTTGTGAGCTGCTGCTTTGAGTGCTGCATTGTTTCTCCTTTCCTCAATCAGATCCAAAGACATGAGGATGAGTTCTTCGTTTTCTTCTGGATTGTAGTGGATCCTACGGTGGAAAGGAACAATAGTCTCAACAGGGAGCATTGCCTCCGATCCGTATGCCAAAGAGAAAGGAGTATGTCCCGTTGATGTTCTGAAAGATGTGAGGTAGGCCCAAAGTGCCGTAGGAAGTTCGTCCACCCAAGCGCCTTTTGACTTTTCAAGTTTCTTCTTGATTAGGGTTTTGAGAATTTTGTTGACAGCTTCGACTTGTCCGTTTGCCTGAGGGTAAGCTACTGATGAGAAGCTTTTATGAATTCCATGCTCTTGGCACCAGTCGGCGAATTCTTCGCTGTCAAATTGGAGTCCGTTGTCCGATATGATCTTGAGTGGTACTCCGTACCTGCACAGAATATTTTTGATCAAGAAGTTGATAACTTTTGCTGAAGATATTTTATTTAGGGGTTCCGCTTCCACCCATTTGGTGAAATAATCGACTGCTACTATAGCATATTTGGCTCCGCCTCTGCCCGTTGGTAGTTCGCCAATTAAATCAATTCCCCATACAGCAAAGGGCCAAGGGCTGGTCATCTGAGTAATCTCATTTGTGGGTAGTCGAGGAATCTTGGCAAATTTCTGACATCTGTCGCATCTCTTGACGAAGTCTAAGGCGTCTTTGTTTAGTGTGGGCCAGTAATATCCATATCGGAGTATCTTTTTCGCCAGAGTCTGCCCTCCAGTGTGATCTCCGCAACTTCCTTGATGGATGTTGAATAAAATTTCCTTGGCTTCCCTTCCAGCGACGCATCTGAATAAGGGGCTAGAGAAGCCACACCGATAGAGGGTGCCTTCTTGTATTGTGTAGTGGGAGCTTTCCTCAAAATTCTCCTGACTTCATCACGTTTGTCTGGTAGTGTGCCGTCCTGCAAATATTTCCGGATAGGAGTCATCCAAGTTCCTTCTTCGATTGCAGTTATCAAATTCACTTGTTCAAAACTTGGGGCTAGCTGCCTTGAGATGGCTAGTGCTCCGGAAATGGTGCTATTCTTCATACTAGCTTGCTTTGCTAGTTCATCGGCCTCTTGGTTATCTTCTCGAGGAATGTGTTTGATTAGATAATGGTCCAATTGATCGAGCAGCAGTTTGGTTTTCTTTAGATATGCTGTGAGTCGTTCTCCTCGTGTCTGGAATTCTCCTAGTACTTGGTTTACGATAAGTTGAGAATCACTATGAAGACATAAAGAATTGACTCCAATTTCTAAGGCAAGCTCCAATCCCGCTATTACTGCCTCATACTCCGCATTGTTGTTAGTGGCCGCGAATTCCAACCTTAATGCATAGTACAGTTTTCTTCCCCAGGGGGTGATTATCACAATACCTGCCCCCCTAGCCTTGTTCGTTCGATGCTCCATCTACAAAGAGGTTCCACTTGATGTTTTTTGTTATTTCAAACTGATCCTTGCCTTCGTTGGTAGTGAATTCGGCAATGAAATCGGCCATGGCTTGCCCCTTGATAGCGGTGCGAGGATGGTAGGTGACGTCATACTGACTTAGTTCAATGCACCATTTGAGGAGTCGTCCAGAAGTGTCGGGACGATGGAGCACCTGTCTTAGTGGTTGATCGGTTAGAACTCTGATGGAGTGAGATTGGAAGTAGTGTCGCAGTTTTCGTGACGCGATCAATAAACAATATGCCAATTTCTCAAGTTTAGGATATCTGGCTTCTGCCCCTGTAAATCTCTTACTTATGAAGTATACTGGG
Organism: Allium cepa; assembly: GCA_030765085.1. Lineage (NCBI taxonomy): Eukaryota > Viridiplantae > Streptophyta > Magnoliopsida > Asparagales > Amaryllidaceae > Allium > Allium cepa. Next base: position 20,546,193 of record CM060936.1, on the reverse strand, counting down.
CGTTGTGTGCGGTCCTCTTCTCTTACCAGGGCAGCGCTTAGAGCATGAGATGATACAGCGAGGTATAGGTATAGCTCTTCGCCTTCGTTTGGAGTTGAGAGTACTGGTGGTCTCTGAAGGTGTTCGATCAGGTTAAGGAAGGCTTTTAAGCATTCATCGGTCCACTCGAACTTTCCTTTGTCTTTCTTGAGAGCTTCGAAGAAAGGGACGCACTTGTCAGTTGCTTTGGAAATGAATCTGCTTAGGGCGGCCACCTTTCCGTTTAGGCTCTGCATTTCTTTTCGAGTGGAAGGTATCCTTATTTCTTTTAGAGCCCGGATTTGTTCAGGGTTTGCTTCAATTCCTCTGGCATGGATGATGAATCCTAAGAATTTTCCTGGTGACACTCCGAAGGAGCACTTTAGAGGATTCAGCTTCATTCCATATCGGCGAAGTACCTGAAACATCTCGCTCAGGTGGCTTACATGATCGTCGGCTCTCTTGGACTTTACCAACATGTCATCCATATATACTTCCATAGTTCGTCCTATTAATTCCGCGAACATCTTGTTGACGAGGCGCTGATAGGTAGCTCCGGCATTTTTGAGTCCAAAAGGCATGACTTTGTAACAATATAATCCCCGGTCAGTGATGAAGCTAGTGTGGTCTTGATCGGGAGCGTGCATGGGAATCTGGTTGTATCCGGAGTATGCATCCATAAAAGATAAAAGTTCGTGCCCGGCAGTGCTGTCCACAAGTTGATCGATTCGGGGGAGCGGGAAGCAGTCTTTCGGGCAAGCGTCATTTAAGTTGGAGAAATCAATGCATGTTCGCCACTTCCCATTAGCTTTCTTTACTAGTACCAGGTTAGCGATCCATTCTGGGTAGATGGCTTCTCGTATGAAGTCATTAGCAAGTAGGTTCTTTACTTCCTCATCGAGGGCTGCTGATCGTTCTGCTCCCATGCTTCTCTTTTTCTGCTTTATCGGTACCTTGGTGGGATCGATGTTCAGCATGTGGCATGCTATGTCTGGGGAGATTCCTGTCATATCGGCATGTGTCCACGCAAATACATCTAAGTTGTGGCGGAGAAAGTCAATGAGTTGATCCTTCAATTCTGTTTTTAGCTGAGATCCTATTTTTAATAGTCTACTTGAATCATGTTTGTCTACAGATACGAATTCCATGGCCTCTGCAGGCTCAGCGGTAGCCTCCTCCTCCTTATCCCTGGGGTCTGGTTCATTGAAAGGATCGCTGGTGTATCGAAGAGTAGGGGCTTTCTTTAGTTGCTATGCTTCCAAGCTTTTCATGCAGAGAGTAGTCTCTGCATCTTTCCCTTTATTCTTTCTACGATTATTGCTAAGTTCAGTTACATAGCAATCTCGAGCGGCGTCTTGATCTCCTTCAACTTCTCCTATTCCGTTATCTGTTGGGAATTTCATCTTTAGGCACCACGGGGATAGGACAATTTGGAAGTCAGATAAGGCTGGTCTTCCCAAGAAGGCGTTGTAGGCCGAGTGGTTTTCTATTAGTACGAACGTTTGTTTTCGCACAACGGAGCGGGGATGACTTCCTATTTCGACGAAGAGGTCAAGTTTCCCGAGGGGCATTTTCGCATCTCCAGTGAAACCGTGCAGGGGTTTGTTGCAGGGAGACACATCCTTCATTGACAGCTTCATTTTGTCGAAAGCATGCTTGAACAGGATATTTACGGAGCTTCCTGTGTCTATTAGAATTCGGAAAACTTTAGCTGGACCGAACCAGGCAGAGATGACCATGGGATCCATATGCGGATACTGTCTTCCTTCTAAATCACGCCTACTGAATACGATGTCGTCACTCTCTTTCCGTTTCGGGTGGCGTTCTTCCATAATGGAGTTAACATAGCCTTCAGCATTTCTAAGTGACTTGCCGTATCTTTCCATCTCTGCCCAGCTTCTGTCGGCGATGTGTGGTCCTCCCGAGATGGTATGGACCACTATCTTCTCTTGACTAGAGCCACTGGTGTTGCGATTCCCTCCGCCTACTTCTGGGAGGGGTCGCTTTGAGTTCTCATTGGCAGGAGTTGGAGTCCTGTTCTGACCTTTCACATAGCGTTCCAGCCTTCTTCTTCTGATGTGTTCTTCGATCAAGTCCCGGAGATGGTGGCATTCATTGGTGTCATGTCCGTGGGATTCATGGAAGCGGCAGAACTTTCCAGACTTGAGTGCGTTATCAGATTCTTTCTTGTGCGGGGGGCGCTTGTATCCGAGTTCGCCCTGAGTGGCTAGAAAGATGTTTTCGATTGTTTCATTCAAAGGAGTGTAGGAGTCAAATCTTGGTCCTGGTCGATATTGGCGTTTTTCAACCTTCCTGCCCCCAGCATTGTCTCTAGATTCATTTCTTCGAGTGTCCTTAGCTGCAGCGGGAACCTTGTCCGAAGTTGTCTTACCTTGTTGCCCTGACTGCCTCTCAGTGGCGGCGTCTTCAAGTCTCATATACTTTCCAGCTTCATGGAAGAAATCAGGTAAAGTAGCTGGTTTTTCCTTAGTTAGTCTTCTAGCGAACTTGGTATCTGGGTGTACACCACTACAGAGGGCCATTAGGGTGAGCTTCTCATCGGCATCTTGGACTGCGGCCGCTGCGGCGTTGAACCGGGTTAGATATTGTTGCGGTGTCTCTCCGGATTTCTGTTTGACATTGGATAGAGAATAAGCATCCTTGGGTTGTTCTACATGGATGGGGAACTGGCTAATGAACCTTTCTTTCAACATCTCCCATGAGCTGATAGATCCTTGGGGTAGATGGCAGAACCAGGAGGTAGCTAGATCTGCTAGGAATAGCGGAAAGCATTTACACAGCACCCCTTCTGTTGCTCCGCTCATGAGCATATGCTGGGTGTATCTTTGTAAGTGTACGATGGGGTCTGGAAGTTCCCTTGTAAGGTTCCATGGTTGGCATTTTCCATTCCCGGGGGGTGATGGCAGTTTCGATATTGCGGGTGAAGGGGCTGGTGACCCTAGCGCCTATTCCTCGGTCCCTTTGCTCCCGTTGGACGCATTCTCTGAATAATCGTGCCATTCTTTCATCAGAATTTGGAGCGGATAGAAATGAACTTGGTTCTCCCCTGCGGGATCGATCTCGTCCAGATGACCTGTAGGGATGGTATAGTCTATCACTTCTGACGTTATCCAATGGTTGCCTCTGGTTGCTCGGATGCATGCTAGGACCAGCTACAGTTGCCCCTGCCTTGATCTTCCCCTGTGGGGTTCTGTTTCGAGCATTTCCATGGGGTCAACTTCGGGCTGGGTTCTAGCTCGGCTCCGTTCAGCGGGGTTTCTATGATTAGGTGGCATGACTGGCTCAGCTACATCCGACCCTCGCCTGGCGCCTCCCCCACTGGGTTCGGTTCCAAGTGCTTCCTCGAGTCGGAGTTCGGGCTGAGTCCGGGCGCGGCCCCTATCATTGTTGTTCCTGTTGATGGCTTCCTCGAAGAGAGAAGACCTTTGCTGTCTCCGACACCCTCCAGATTGAGATTCATCCCATGATTCAGTGTTGCGGTTGGATTCTTCGACATCCATCAAGCGTGACATGAGTTGGTTCGCCAAAGCTTCTTGTTGGGATGCGAAGCGGTTAGTCACTTCCACCACAACTCTGTCTAGGTCTGCTCTAGTGATTACTGCCGGTTGTTCCGCGGCAGGGGCTGTTGGAATTGCCTGATCTACATGTGGCACTGCTGCTGTAGTGGGATGGTTCTCTTGATCTGGATCCACTGGATTTGGAGCGCTGCTAGTTGCAACGTTCTTTCCCTTGTTGGCGTCTTTTCTTGGCCTGGAAGTCATGTTTCCTAGGCAATGAAGGATGCTATTGGGAAAGAAGGTTGAATGAGGGAAGCTGAAGCTTCGAGTTTGAATTTCTCAGTGAAAGCACCAAAAATGTTTGCGCAAAAAATGGGCAAACACCTCCAAGTCGCGTGATTTAGTTGATTTTATGTGATTCTTAATGATTTAGATGAGTTATGTAAATATGAAAAAAGCAGGGGCTGAAATGTAAAAGACACACAGATTTATAGTGGTTCGGCCAGAACGTGCCTACGTCCACTTTATATGTTATTATCTTCTTCGTTACAGATTACAAGTACAATGCTTTGTGTACAAGTATATGAAAGTAGTTTGAAAGTTCCTTCCGTGCTTGAGCTCTCAAACTTGTCTGCCATTGTTGTACCCCTGCCCCTCTATTTATAGAGTGAGGTTGGGGGCAGGGGTCTTGGATGTATATAGCTGCTGGTGGGCCTGGGCTGAAGCAATCTGGCCTGGCAGCATCCTGGTTCGGCGAGGCTTGGTTCGGTAGTGGTTGGAGAAGGTTGGATCGGTGGGGCTTTGGACCGGTGGTCGTTGGTGATGGAAGTTGGTTCGGCATGAAGGTTGGACACGTGTGGTTCGGCTGGGAGTTTGGTCCGGTAGGCAATGGACCGGTGTAGGGTGGATTCGGTGGTGTTGGTCCGGCTATGAATGGTCCGGTGGTGGAGGTTGGAGCACGGTGAGATTAGAGGACCGGATGTGTTTGACCGAATGGGGCATGGCCTTGTGCCGAATGTTCTTGGAGGAAAGTACGCATGGGCCGAATGGTATATATCTTGAATTGCCGAATGAACTTGTGCTTGGAACGCCGAATGGACTTAGGAACCGGAAGGAATGGAGGTTGCGAGCCCGGGTGAAACTGACGCTTCTCGGTCTCGAGATCTTCTGGGTGAAAATTCGCCCAACATCGTCCAAGCTCCAGATCATCATCAGGAGAGTAATGATTGAGTATGTTGTCCATGGCAGCATGAATAGCATTGACTCTAATAGCGCCTCCGGCCTGATATGATGCAGCGGAAGCGTCAAATTGTGGTAGAAGATATGAACAAGTACTGGATAACGCCATCGAGCATCATCGTCCGGAAGCGATGGAAAAGCGGCCACTCTAATGCTAATGTAGGTAAGCATAGAGAAACCAAGCGGAGTAATTCCTAGCTTACCGCTTAGAAAGTGGAACATGTAAGTGGTTTTATACCACTGTAAAACAACAGCCGCGCACAATTGCACATCACCTTTTATAACATTGCTGATTCTAAAATTGTAGAGTATATAACAAGTTAAATTACGGAGTGGTAAATTAACTGGTTTTTAAGTAAATGGTTCATTAGATTACCTAAGAAATGGTGGAATCCAAGCCCGTGTAAAAGTGCTACGACTCTATCATTATTTGCCAAATTCGCATGATAATAGTGTATTCGCTAAAGAACTCGGCAAACGGATATTTCGTGACCGTTAAAGTTAAATAAAATCATATTATATATTTAAACTAATAGAGTATTGCAATTATTTTAATCATATACAGAAATACTTACAGCTAAACTCGTTTATGTGCTAACATGTACTTCACCTTCTAGAAGCACGCGAAAATTAGAAAGCATAGGCAATATCACTGCGCTAAGGTTCGGACCCTGAAATCCATCAAGCTCGGCGGCTCTAGTAAAAATTTGCCCCACCCCTGCGCGTCTTGTCCGTTCGACCACCCCTACGGCCTATGCAATCGCGGCGACCGTCTTCGCCTCCGTCCTGATTATCGAGATTTTCGGTGGCTTCTAACAGATCTTATATTCCTTGCTCGTGCCCGCAGGTACAATAATCTATTATTCACCACTCCTGTCGCCATTGCTACCACTTCTCCGTGCATGAACTTCTAGCGAATTTTTTTAGCAATCTAGACATCTTTTTGAGTGTGGATCTCAAAAACGAGCTTTAATTTGGGTATATCCTGATGGATTTGGATTGTTGAAGGTGGAAATTTATGATTTTGGTGATTGTTGGAAATAGTTTTCGGTTGGAAATGAGTGAGAAAGTTGAGAATGAGTTGTGGCGGCTGGTGTTCGTGAGTTAGGTTATAAACTTGTAACGGCGAAAACTTCACCGTTATAATTTCCCCCGACCAACCCCGGTAGGCAATTGGTACCTTGCCTTGTCGCATTATTCGTTCGCTCACTTGAAAAATAGGAGAGAGAGCGTGCTGAACAGGTCGGATTGCTAGTAATAATCTAATAACATAATAAAGGAGAATACATCCCTAAATGAAACAGAAAAAGAGTATGAAACGTTGCCTCAAGCAGCAAATAACGATCCCACCAATCTAGAATTATACGATGAAATGTTACGAGTCAGACATCTCTTCCATTCTCAGCAGCAAATATAGTACTGGATTCTAAAGCAAAAGGAAAAAGTTGAATGGCTATAACAGGGAGATACTAACTCTAAAATTTTCTATTATAAAATGTAATCGAGAAGACAAAGGAACAAGGTTCAAGCTTTGATTAAAAAGCTTTGGGTTTGAGCGTAAATAGAATAAAGATATAAAAAATTCATCATTACTCATTCAGTATATGCTACCAGAAGAGAGCAGATGAAACAGATATCACGATTTGAATAAGGATCATTACCTATCACATGTTTGGGAGTTGCAATTTCCTCCACATATTTTCACTATTCCCAATGCAATCGCCTAATACACAAAGTGACAGCTAGATTAAAGGGTCGGATTCACATCTTGATGAAGGCAGCTTGTATGAAGTTGATGTGGGTATATCAAACAAAAAATAATCTATGGACCGAACGGACGAAGGCAAAATACTGTCATGGTAAACATTTTTGGTCAATGCAAACCGATAATAATGCATCTTACTTGTGGAAAAATATACCGGGGTCGAGACAAAGTGGAGATAGATTCTTCAATTAAATTATTCCTAATGGTGAAAATACTTCTGTATGGCATGAACCGTAGATAAACTGTAAACGCTTAGTCGATCTGGAACAGGATAGATACCACATTATATTATTGGTTCTTCAAGCATGAATGCATCGTAGATAATAGAAAATGGAGTACTGAATCCAAATTTAAACGTAGCAACAAGAGAGGTAGCCTGCAGATTTATGATATTCTTATTCTATGGGTGGTCTGATGGACGAGAATTTACATTTCACAAACCATGGGACAAAATTAGAAACCGAGTACAAATTTACACTTAGTCATACTTAATTTGTCATAGTGTAGGATCCAATTAACCCGGGGATGAATAGGCTTTATGAAGAATTCACATATATATATATATATAAATTGCAGCATAGATAATAACAGATAAATACGAAAATTAAAAGCGTCATACAAGTTTACCTAGCTTCTGCAAAACCCGCCTTCTGTTGCCTTCAAGGTTTCTACTAGAAATTAAACAATCTGACGCTTATAGACTATGTAAACTCGCGATCCTTGTTAATCTGATTGTTCTAACCTCACGCTTTAAACCCTAGCGCAACTCAGCCACTGAGTTGCGAATTCTCAAACTATGCCCATAGTTTGTAATCTAGTTAACACTACAGTTTTGTAGGGAAAATGCAATTAAAATAAAAATGAAACCCTGACAAATTTACTAAAGCAATATCAGCAAAGACGGAATTAACGGTAACAACATAGAGTTTAGAGATCATGACTTTACTTACCTTTGATATCATGATCATATAGATCTCCACGTCATCTTTCTAGGATAAGGAACATTGGAATTTTGCTCATCAATCATATAGAAAATTGAAATTTGTCTCTCTCGAAGTTGTTCCTAAGCCTGCTTTTGTGCCTAAATTTTGGAAGAAGCGAGTAGCCAATATTAAAGTAATTAGAAGGTTAATAGAGCTAAATTGGTATTTATAAATATTATTTAAGTAGAAGAATGATTTTATAAGCAAGAAGATGTTTTATAAAAATGATATGATATTTTATAAAAATGATATGATATTTTATAAAATAGCAAATGAGGTTCAATTAGTGTTTATAAAATGATTTATGATTTTATAAATGAAGTATAATTTATAAAATGGAAACATTTATAAAAAGTATTACGAGGTATACTTAATTTCAAGTTAGGTAATTAAATATTTGAAGGCTTAAATAGTATATGTAAGCTAATGAGATATTTTATGAAGTAGAAATAAGATTTATAAAATAATTAGAAACCATATTAGACTTTCATTGAGAAGATTTAGTAAATAAAAGTAAGAATTGACTAAGTAATAAATGAATTACTTATTTAGGTATATGTTTGTGTATATGAATACGGGCTAGTATACGTATACGTGTATTTGAAGATATATAACAATCAAAAGTTGTGTGGATTGTAGTTAGAATTGTTGTATGTTTGATTTTTTCTATATATTGCAATTGTTTGATTTTATATAAATATAATTGATTACAAGTCCATTGCAAGCAATTCACATAGCCATAGCGTCTATCGCATGCGCAAAGTTGCATGAGAATATATCGGGCTGGATAATCGCCCCGGTGAAGTCCAAAAAGTGATTTGTGTAGTGGTTGTGTGTTTGCAGAATATGTGTGCATAAGTATGCATGAATGAGTGTATCAATACATGTATAAGCTATATGCAAGATAAGGAGGCAGTATATGTCGTTTTGGCATGTTAAAGGAAGTCAGGTCAGTATAATCGCCCATTAAACTCTACTTATGCAAAGAGTAGATTTTGGTATCGAAACCGATTTTTGATGACGTATGGAATTCACTTTCAAAATGTCAAAAAATGAGCCCCGATAGATGTCTGATGGGATGGAGTCGGGCTCTAGAAGCAAGACAAATCATCGAGAGAAGCGTTAAAGGGAACGACACACATCGACGACCGGTTGGCGAGGTATGTCCCTGCCCAGGTTCATTGCCAGGACACTGAGAATTTCAGTCGACTGAACTGACCATTTCAGTCGACTGGCCAGGAGGTCGGATTCCCTAGTTTTAGTATCAGTCGATTGAATGGACCAGTCAATCAACGAAGTGCTGGGGCAGTGAATACCTTTGGGGAATTTCTTCCTCATTCGATCATGGTTCTTTGTGCCGTCTTGGCTCGACTTCACGAAGGCTCTAGACTACCTGAAGAGGCGGGATGTAAATCAAAGATTAGGATTCGAATACAACTATTAAGTGATTCCTTTAGAATCGTTAATGATCACGCATAGAAGATGTACGTTGATTGGTCACATGATCACGTGACGTAAGCGAGTACAATCGAATGAAATGAATTCGTATCTTCGAGGGTGGACCCTAGTATATGTATAGTTATACAAATTATACCGGTATCATATTAGTGACCATACATCATATTAGTTTTATATTAGTCATCGTACATCGTATCGGTCTTATATTAGTGACATATGCCATACTGATCTTATAGTAGTGGTCATGTATATTATCAATCTTCCAGCACAGACCATTCACATAGATGGATGATGATGAAATATCAGTCTTCATTTGCGATAGACGTGCTTGATTATGTGACATTATATTATGATACACACACACACACACACACACACACACACACACATATATATATACAGTATATGCGTTCCTTTGTGGCCTCAATGGCATTTTACACGAGGCACAAGTGTTGTTCTCTTTTTGATAGAGGCATACACAAGTTACTTGAGAAGTCCATGAGTGGGCTTAATGTCACCAAAGCCTGCTTCAAAGAGTACGGTGTGGCTTATTGAAGTATGTTACATATCACCAAAGCCTACTTAAGAGAGTACGGTGTGGTTCACATATGACGACGATCATCCACGAGTGAACTAGATGGCGCCAACTTTCGACGTAGAGGGTATGGTGTGGTTCACATAAGATGATGATCATTTACAAGTGAGTGGGCATTACCAAATCCCTTTTAGAGGGTATGTTGTGGCTCACAGAGTAGGCCACATGTCACCAAAGCTTGCTTAAAAGGGTATAATGAGACCCACGCGAGACTATTTATCTTGAACCCTAAAAGGGAATCATTGGATCATGATAGATGTCCGTAGTGGACATAACTCGTCAGTTATGCTGGGTATCAATTTGTATACATAAGTTGCCTTTCATTTCTATATTGTGTTTATTATTGGTCGGCTAATAATATTGTTGTTACATTTATTATCTTTACATAAATCATGGTAGACCTATATTATTATCAACCTACTTTTGGATGTTGGGTTACTTTTATCATAATATGATATTTATGTTTCAATCACATATTATCAATTATGCTAACTCGTTGATTACAAGAGAAGAACAGGTTATGGTATGATCCCCGATTTTGAGATGGATTTACTTTACTTGCTTATAAGCAGTCTGGATAACCCCTAAGCCACGTCGTGGAGAGGGCCTGCTGTGATTTAATTATTCCTGTTTATTTGTGTACAATTTTAATATACGGTATTTTTGAGATAGTTTTCCTCACACCAGGTTTTATGTCTGACCCGCGTTTTGTCCTTGTTTGCTTATGTTATGACATCTCTCGGGTACTCGATTGAGTAGTTTGAGAGTCATGTGCTTCTAGAAATATGTTATTAGGATGGACTATTGGAGCTCGATGGACAGCTGGAGCTATTTGGAGGCTTGGCATCAATATTTTGCGATATATGTACTTGATATATTACAAATACATTGAAGACCTGTTATTTGTATATGAGGCTATTATATCAGATATTTATTCAAAACTCCATGTTTAGGAGTTGATGTATTCTAACTTTCTATACTGATATTTATTTATCAGTTACTTCCGCTAGTGCGGTCTTGTACATATTATTATTCTATATTCATGTATATTCGGTATATTATATGTTGTCATTCCGTTGTGAGATCCTATTGATGTCTTGGTTTAGTGTTTTGTTCTAATTTTTACCTCAATGTTCTGTCTTTTTTTAGTATTCTCGAAGGGCGGGTTGTTACAGTTGGTATCAGAGCTTAGGCTCAACACTCGGACCAAGTAGACCGGTTTGCGTTATTCAATTTCGTGAAAAGAGATATGTAGATAGAGCATACTTGTATTTTTCTTCTATATTACCGTATATACCGCTTAACTTTTGGACTTGGTTTGTTTTTCTCCCTAGTTGCTAAAGTATGTTCATCGGGCTATCGGTATGAATAGACAAAGTGCATGAGTGATTGTGGATAAGCAATTTGAGATACTTTGTTACTTCAGAGACAATTTAGCTACTGCAAAGGATGTTCCGTCGCTCGTGAACTTTTCCAGCTGATTGCGGTTAGCGTCGGGACTAATGTGGCCCTTTAGGTATCAATATTTCTAGCTCCACCGGCTCTAGACTCTTCGAAGCAGTGTCAGGATTTCCTTAGCCTTGGAAAGGAGACAAATCTGAGTCTTGAGACTGTTGTAGAGGCACACTCTTAGACACGTATGAGAAGAGTTCCATCAATATAAAGCTAAGGGAAAGTTCTCTTAGGGAAGATTATTTCTCGACATTTAGATAAGGGAGACTTTAGTTGGGTAGGATGCGGTGTTTGTGTGGGTGATGAACAAACCTATGATTTAGAATTTATTCAGATCTCGCCTTAGTTTCTAGTTCATTTTTATGATCGAAAACCCATGTACCTTGAGCATTCTATCCATCTTAATTAGGACAGCTTGTCGGTGTGTGGTTGTTGACTGATTCAACCTTTTGTTTTAGGGTTTAAGGTGGTTGGTACCCCGTTGTTGTGGGCAAATGGTTTTTCCTTAGGTCTTAGGCAATAAATGACGATTCATTGCTTAACCTTATCCTTGTTAGTGGACACTTTTGAATACCTCGTTGAAATGGTTCTCCTTCGAGAGAATGCCCAAGATATATCATTAATGCAATAAAATTGGAAAACAACCGAAATTCTAATTGAAGCGAAAGATCAACATACAAGGTAGATCAAGCTTGTTCGAAAATAAAAAACAGGCCTAATTTATCACTTTTGTGGCATATAGGATGCATTTCGCCATGGAATGTCATCAAATAAAGTGAAGCATAAGTGCTTCAATTGCAGTCGGCTTGATCACTTTAGGAAGGGTTGTCCTATATTTTTGAAGGGTGTGTAAGTTATTATGACATGTTCCTTTCTGGCATTACTAGGTCTTAGGGGCCTTGCGGCTAAGGAAAATTGGAAGGAGCTTATGTAGCGAGGTGTGCTCTATTTTTGGGAACTCACTTCTGTTGTGAGTGGTATATTTTATTTGTTGCTTGTTACTTGGTAAATAGGCTAAAGTTGACACCATTTATATTAGGTAAATTCTTCAATAGAGATAAACCTTGCATGAGTCACCTTAGTTGCAAAGATAAGAGGAAACAACCGAAAGTGTTACCATTCTAACTTGATGCACGAGATTTCTATTTGAGTGGGTTCGATCGATGAAGTGTGACTTGTATTTATATCTAAGTAAGGTTCGATGAATGCCCATTAGTGGGCAAATACCGATCGGATGACTTATAGGTGTTTTCTTAGAGTCATTTTTATTATAATTGTTTTTTTTTGTGCTAGTAAACCTCATGCGATGGGAGTAATCCCATTTGCTGTAAAACACATTTCTAAAAATTGGTCCATTCACATGCCAGTTCTTAACCTATAGTTCGAGCGTGGATTTCTAGGTGATCTGCACCACTTAGGAATGGGTATTTTACCCGATTATGATAAAAGAGCACTTGAGTCAGATTCTAGAGATACTAGGCAGTTTCTGAAGCACGACCTTAGTGGTGTGAGGGGATTTCTGTAGTCGATCAAGGAACCAGATCGGTGTTCGCATGGATGGAGTTAGGTAGCTAAACCTGACTTAACAAAGAAATCTTACATGCAAACAAAGGGTTGGAACGGGCAGTATGTCATTTGAAATGATCCTCGGTAATTAAAAAATTGTAATATAATATAATTATTATTGCTTGGGATAGATTAGGAAAGGATTCCTCGACTAGTTTAGTGGCATTTCGAATAATTTTCTAAGTGACGAGATGATGCTTGCTTAGGCGAGCGTCGTAGTGCACTTAGTATATTAACCTTACTAATATTATGCGATCGAGGGAGTTTGAACCCAAGAAAATCCAAGCGATTGTAGATCTTTATTTTATGATGATTTAATTAATATAATTTTCTCCTTTAGAAAATGAATTCTGTTTGGAAGAAAAGGAAAGTTGGGTCATTGGTTGCTGGATTTATTCAAGAGTGTTGAGACTCGATGATCCCGCATATCGTATCGGTTTTCTCTTCTCATAGCGTAAGTGTAATAGCCTTTCGTGTGTTATATTCACGAAAGAGGTTACACCACTTAGGTGCTTTTCCTGTTAAATACTGAATGGACTCATAGGAGTTTATGATTTAATATGTGTGTTTGACCCTTGATCGTTACCGTGCATGTTGGTATGGAATTCTTTTAATTATCTCATTGTTATTATTTGTCACTTGTTATTTTCTATTGCTGCTTATTATTGTTTGTTGCTTGTTGTTGCCTACTGCTGCTTGTGTTTGCTTACTACTTTTTGATTTTGGTTGTTGTTGATTTTGTTGCTTGCTTGCATGTTTAATAATATATATGCTAGTTGTTGCTTATTCTTGCTTGCTATGAATTGTTGATCACTTGTATTGGTTATTGTTTGTTGTTGTTTGCTATTGTTTGATTGTTGCTTGTCTTTTGTGATTGATGGCTTGTATGGTAGTTATAATTTCATAACTTAAAATAAGATCCGAAGAGATATAGTAGCTTCTATCAGGAATAGATCGCATATCATCCTTACCTACTATGGATTCGAGATAGGATCTGTATACGTCCATTGCCTTTTGATGTGAGTCGAAGTCGGTGACATATTTTGATATGGACTCACTTGAGCTTACTCCCTAATCGATTATCACATATGACTATAGTAGTATCGGTTACTACATTTAGATTATACATATTTGAATTCTGTGTTTATGCACAGTCCTTTGTGTATAGTACAATCAGGTACTTGAGAGCCGATGTATAGCTATTTTGATGCTCATTTACTTTAACGGGCATCTAAATAGTGAGAAGCTTTCTTAAAAGAGGTATGAATTTTGTAGGAATATGGGATGACGTAGTTTATCACATATTTTCTAGTGTGTGATGCATTCTAATTTGGGAATTCCATAATTCTGATAGCATAAGGGAAGGTACTATTGGAATTTTTCGAAATCGATATTCGAGAAGTTTGGCCAATCCTATTAGTTTCTTGTACTCATGAGAATTTCGAGGATGAAATTCTTTTAAGGAGGGGATAATGTAACACCCTGCAATATTAACGATCGAATATTTAAATGATTAATCTAATTATTTAATTGATAAGTAACAGAATGCCTCTTATACTCGATTATTACAAACGAGCGAATTAGGACTCGATACATCTATTGTTAAGTTTGCTTTTTTCGATGTGGGTGAGTATGAACTTGTTTATGTTTGGTGCCGATAGATTTCGGAGATGAATTCTGCCAAAAGAAGAGAATTGGGCTAAGCCTACTAGCTTGCCTTTAACTTAGCTTATATTTATCTAAGCTCTTCTTTCATTTCTTATTACACATTCATATATTTTTCCATCTCCTAATCACCTTCCTAATCCCACCTTAAACCTAAGCCCTAAATCCAATCAAATCTCTTCATAGAAAACTTCTAAATTCATGGAAAAATCACTATAATTATAATAAGGGGAAGACTCGACATCTCTCAAAGTATTGGAGCTCGATCAAAGTGGAGAGGTTCATCCAAATTTTCAAGAGAAGCAAAAGTAGGATTTTAACCATTCTTGTTACTTCCTCTTATTAGTAAGGTGAGTGGGAATGTTTCTTCATATATTATAGAATTTATTTATATTTATTCCAATTATGTGATATATGAGATTAATTTGAATTTGATTAGCAAGCTATATGTAACTTCATTAAGCTTGTTTGAGCATATTCCACTTTATTAGACACTAATAGGGTCAACCTGAAAGCTTATGTTAGCGATTTAAGAAAGTTAGTGAGCTTAAAATTGGAATTGGGGTTTATTGAATGATGATATGTTTTGACTATTAGTGATTATAAACTAATTACTTGTTAAGGCTAAGGGTATGTCGTTAGATAGCTATAATTAAACTAATTCTTCATTTAACAAGTTTGGAACTCCATACTTATTATTGAAGTGATTATATGGTTAATGAAGCTAAATTGGTATTTATAAACATTATTTAAGTAGAAGAATGATTTATTAAGAAAGAAGGTATTTTATAGAAATGATTTGATATTTTATAAACAACAAATGAAGTTCAATTATTATTTATATAAGATGATTATATGATTTTATAAATGAACAACAAATTTTATAAAATGGAAATCAAGATTTTATAAAATAGTAATATGAATTATACTTAATTTCAAGTTAGGCAATTAAGTATTTGAAGGCTTAAAATGTGTATATAAGCTAACAAGATATTTTATAAATAGAAGTAAGATTTTATAAAATAGTAAGAAATCATATTAGACTTATTTAAATATATGCGTATTTATATGAGTAAGGGCAAGTATACATGTACGTGTAATTGAAGATATATAACAATCAAGAAGTACGTGCAATTGTTTGATTTTATAGAAATATAATTGATTAAAAGTTCATTGTGGGCATTTCTCGTAACCATAGCGACTATTGCATGTGCTATATTGCATGAGAATATACTGGGCCATGTAATCGTCCTAGTGAAGTCTGAAATTTCATTTATGTAGTGGTTGTGTGTTTGCATAAACATTTGTACATATGTGTACACGGAAGAGTGTATTGACACACGTATAAGTTTAACACAAGGCAAGTAGGTCAGGTAATATCATTTTGGCGTGTTAGAGGAAGACGAGTCGCTATAATCCACCGTTGAATTCCACTCGTGCAAAGAGTAGATTCTGGTATAGAAACCGATTTTCAATCACTTATGGAATTCGCTTCCAAAGCTTCAACAAATGAGCACTGATATACGTCCAATGGGATAGATTTAGGCTCTAGAAGAAAGGCTACTCATCGGGCGAAGCGTCGAAGGGAATGACAAGTAGCGACCGTTTTAGCGGTGTATGTCCTACCTAGGTGCATTACTAGGAGACCAGAAATTCTAGTCGGCTAAATGGACCATTTCAGTCAAGTAGCTATCAAGTTGGATTCCCTGGTTCCAGTATCAGTCGATTGAATGGACCAATCAATAGATTGAATACTAGAGCAGTGAATACCTTTGAGGAATTTCTTCCCATTCGATCGTAGTTCTTCATGGCATCTTGACTCGACTTCGGTGATGCTTTGGACTACTCGAAGAGGTTAGATGCAAATCGAAGCTTGGGATTCAAATATGAATGTTAAGCGATTCCTTTAGAACTTATAATGATCGTGCATAGAGTTTGTACGATGATTGGTCCAAGATCACGTCAGCTAAGCGTGCACAATCGAATGAATTGAATTCGTATCTTCAGAGGTTGACCCTCGGTATATACAGTTATATAAATTATGGCGGTATCATATTAGTAACTGTACATCGTGGCGATCTTATATTAGTGAACATACAACGTATTGGTCTTGTTTTAGTGACCGTACACCGTATTGGTCATATAGTAATGATCATGTATATTATCAGTCTTTCAACAAAGACCATTCATATAAATGGACGATGATGAAATATCAGTCTTCATTTTTGATAGAGGCATAAGTGTCGTTCTCTTTTTGGTAGAGGCATACACAAGTTACTTGAGAAATCCATGAGTGGCAAGATGTTACCATAGCCTACTTAAGAGAGTGTAGTGTCGCTCACAGAGTAGGTCACATGTCATCAAAGCTTGCTTTAGAGGGTACAATATGGTTCACACACGATGATGATCATCAACAAGTGATCTAAATGTCGCCAAAGAACAATGTAGAGGGTACGGTGTGGTTCATATACGGTGACGATCATTTACTAGTGAGTGTGCTATATGTCACCGAATCCCACTTCAGAGAGTTTGTTGTGGCTCATAGAGTAGGTCACATATCACCAAAGTTTGCTTAAGAGGGTACAGTGAAACCTACATGAAACTATTTATCTTGAACCTTAGAAAGGAATCTTGGATCGTATAGATGTTCCTAGTAGACTTAAGCGGTCAGTAATGACGAATATCAATTTTCATACATCGGTTACCTTTCATTTTTTATTGTGTGTATTGTTGGTTGATTGTTAATATTGTTGTTACATTTATTATCACTGCATACTTCACGATAGACCTATATTATGATCACTCTACTTTTGGATGTTGGGTTACTTTTGTCATAATATGATATTTATGTTTTAATCACATTATATCAGTTGTGTTGACTCGTTGATTATAAGAGAAGAGCAGGTTACAGTATAATCCCTTTTTTGAGATGGGTTTATGGTACTTGTTAATAAGCAGTCGGGACTACCCCCGAGCCACATTTATGGAGTTGGCTGGCTGTGATTTAGCTGTACCTATTTGTTTGTATATAGTTTTAATATATAGTATTTTTGAGATAGTTCCTCTCACGCCAGGCTGACCCACGTTTTATCTCTGTTTGCTTATGTCATGATATCTCTTGGCTAGTCGGTTGAATAGTTTGAGAGTCAGGTGCATTTGGAGATACGCTATTGGATAGGCAGCTAGAGCTTTTTGGAGGCATGGCATCGATATTTTGTGATATGTGTACTTGATATATTTGTAGTACATGGCAGACCTGTTATTTTTATATCGGATTGTTGTATCAGATGCTTATTCAGAACTCTATTATTTAGGACTTGATGCATTCTGACTTTCCATACTGATATTTAGTGTAGTCTCTTATATATTGTCATTATATTCTGTTTATGTATATTCAGTATATTATATGTTGTCATTCCATTGTGAGACCCTATCGATGTCTTGGTTTAGTATTTTGTTCTAAATTTTACCCCGACGATCCATCCTTTTTGGATATTTCCGAAGGGTAGGTTATTGCACATAAAATCCAAACGGCATACGGAATGCTATAACCAGCATGCTCTCCTTCACCACTCTTAGTTAATGAAACCCCATCACAAGTTCCAACTGAGAGATCACTCTAACACCATAGAGATGATCGAACAAATCATTTATACATGGAAGTGGATACTTGTTCTTCCTTATCACCTTATTCAACTCATAATGGTATAAACACAATCCTAAAGGGCTATTCGCCTTAATGGAGAATACTATAAGTACTCCCCACTTAGATATACTCTATTAAATGAACCCCCTTCGCAATAGGTCATTCACTTGCACCTCTAGTTCCTTTCGCTCTTTCAACGCCATACGCCTTAATAGCATAATAACCGATCTGTCATCTTTCACTAAATATATAAGAAACTCTATCTCCTTATGTGGTGATTGTCCAGTCACCTCCTCAAGTATGTCTGGATATTCTATCGCTATAGGCATAGATGACAACTCATCATGGGGGATCACAAGCGAATACAAAAGGCTAACCATCACCTCATGGTTGTCTAGGCTACCAATCTCCAACATATGCCTATCATCCAGCCCTATCATGACCAACGGCTTCTCACAATCCACTGCTACTCTATACTTCTATAGCCAGTCCTTCCCCAGTATAATATCGAATCCCACAAAACCTAAAACAAAGAAATCACAAGCAGATAAACATCCATGATTCGATGAGGCTATGTCTTGACAAATCATACAAAGGCTAGTCAATCTGCCAATGGGGTTTGTAACAATCAAAGAACGATCAACATCATGGGTTTAAATCCCAATTTATCTACCAAATAACTAGATATGAAGGAATATGAAGCCTCGGTTCGAATAAACACTTATGGGTTTATCAGAAATAGAAAGCATATCTTGTATGACGATACTCTTTTCCTTCTACTTCACCGATGGAGCACTCGACAAAATTGGAATAGAATTCAAAGCATAAGCAAACAAAACCTTCTTATTCCTTAGCAGTTCTGGATAATCCTTCTTGATATGCGTTGATTTATTACAAATAAAACATTATTTCTTCTCGCTTTTGCAATCTTTGTTAAGATGGCCCTTCTCTCCATAATTGTAGCAAGTAGGCTTCCACTTGCCCTTCTTCTAGCCACCCTTTTGAAGTTTCTTCTTCTTATTATTATCTCACTTCCTCTTGCCTCCCCCGCTAGTTGGGGGCTTTACCCATCCTTTGAGCAACAACCAGCTTAAGCTTAGGATACAGACTCTTATGTCAAACAGCTTTCTCCATCAGGCTCTCAAATGACTCATCAATATTACTCATAAGTTTCTCTCTATGAAAATCATCTAAGCCCTTAATAAACATCTCATTCTTCTTGAGCGGAGCATCGATAAAAGATAGGTCGTACTTCAACAGCTCATCGTACTCGACAAAGTACTTCAACATAGACATATCCCATATCTCAGGTTAGCAAACTTTCGAAAGAGCAACGACTTTTGAGCGGCCTGTATATACTTCTCTTTGAACCTCGCTTTGAACTTCTCCCAAGTAATCTGGACCTCAGGAGTAGCAATCTTCTAACTCCACCACCCCATAACTCATCCCTAAAGCTATCTAGAGGCTTGCTTCGTCTTCATCACATCCTCTAACTCCATATTCTCAAAGATGCGTTCATTGGTGTCAAACCAATACCACCCTTCGACAGTCGATTCCATTCCAAGAAACGATTTGCCTTATAGAGTGTAGTAATCCTTGCTTGGTTTGGAGAAATCAGCCCTCGGCGCTCGCACTGGTGCACACAACAACAAAATAAGGCTTTTATAGCGTTTAAAAATATGCTATTATAAACTACCATAGCGTTTTAGTGAACGCCATATATCCACATGCTATGGTAGAAATTTAGCTTTACATTGCAGGAATAAAAACGCTATGAAAATGTATTTTCTGTAGCGTTTTTCTTCTGTTATTAAACAAAATGCTGTAGAAAATATGATCCAGTAGTTGATTTCTATAGCATTTGCTGGGCAAATTTTATAGCGTTAAGGTGATATTTAAATAGCGTTTCTTATCATACTTGTACAACGTTTCGTTTTTATTTCCATAGTGTTTCATATCATATTTGTATAGCTTTTCATTTCTATTTCCATTGCGTTTCCTATCATACTTGTATAGTTTCTCATTCATGTTTCTATAGCATTTATGAAGTTATATTATAGTGATTTTTATGCATAATTCTTAAACCAATGCAGTCTCTATAGTGTCTGTCAATCAGTAGCGTTCATTTAATGCTATTCCATGTAATATCAATTTATAAAATTTACCAATCTCTGTTTCAGCTTTTTATTATATATATTATACATTTTTTCATTTCTCATCGCAGACAACATATACGTTAAATTGCAGCAAAATATTTCATACAGATCACTAAAACAACTTCACACAATCAAACTAAGCATTTCATACATATCATTCAAATAACTTTTCATATATCCAAACTAGTATTTCATACATATCGATTTACCATCTTTTTTGTATCCATACATAATATTTCATACATATCATTAAATTACTTCCCCAAACATAGATAATGAAACAATTACCGTCTCAGCTAAAATATTATGAAAGATAATGCACGACTTCAAATATTGCTAGTGTCCTTTAGCTTCATGAAAGAAGGTACTCAATCTGAACTGTGATAATAACAAAGTCTGCATACAGATAATAATAAACGTTGATAACATCCGTGTCATCACAGTATAATATGGTAAGATGAAAATTGAAGTAAGATGAATTAATGAGTTGTGCACTGAGATGAAATAAGTTTAGACTGAAGTAAGATGAACTAACAACACTAGAGAATTCATTTGTCCCAGTGTAGGCATCAACAAGTTGTTCTTTGTATACACCATCACCTATTACATTCATTTGTAAATTCCAACTATTGAAACACAATGAACTGAATAATTCTAACTTAAACATAATGAACTGAATAATTCTAACTTCTATTATTGCATGAACTAGTTGCTCCTAAGTTTTTATGCAATTAACGGATCTGTTCATGGTATATCAGGCAATAATCTTTGAGAGCGACCTTACAACATAGAGCAATTCATTTCTAATTATTTTACGGACTGAAAACTGTAAAGATTATTATTTTACTTCAAGTCCCATGCTAGATGCAGTCAATAGTTAAAAGTGTAAGTTGTTCTTGCATAATAACCTACCATTATACATAATCCTATGTCTATATTATAAGAACACCCTCAATAAATAAGGATATGAAAAGGAAATAGTTAGGGATGCAAACAGGCTATGCATAAGCAAATATCAATAGAAACAAAACCAAGCTGTCACGCCCCGTACCATACATTCGCACTTAATAGTTTACTAACCGCTAGCCAATTTCACACCAGAAAGCAGTAAATAATTTTTACCTCATCTCATCGGAAAATACGACCAGAAGGTCAAAACGATCAAATGGACTAGTCAGGAATTAACCGAAAAGATAAACGCACATGTTCCATACCATGTGTTTTACCCAATCGTTTAATTCTCCTTCTCATTCGCTCAAATAGTGCAAAAACGTGAACTTTATATAGAAAATAAGTTGTTTGAAAAAACAATTTTTCGAGATCGACTTTTAAAATAAATTGGCTTTTGAAATAATTATTATATTATATTTTTAAATTATTTTCAAGCTATAAAAATCTATATATTCTCTATAATAAGGGAATTTCATATACGCACAGATACTTGATATCATAAGTACAAATAGTGAATAGGCAGTGCTTTGCTATGCAGGCAATACAAACAAGCAACGCTCTATATCACTAAATACAAATAGCATACGCAGTCTGTCTAAAGAAAAACAAGCATATGCAACCTAGTATTCGATATCTCAGTCACATAAGACAACCTTTCCCCTTAATAACTCACATAATAACCAGTCAAGCACGTATAAATAAGAAAAAGGTGGTGCTATGCTTGTATACGGGCATGTATTATAGATTCAAGAAATATGGTATAAGGCCTTTATCACTAAATTTGCTCTAACAATTTCGAACAGGCCTTTGGCTGTTGGACCAATAATCATGCATGCGTTTTAACTAGAATATTCGAACTCAAATTTAATTCCTTGTTGTGTCATTGTGTATTAAAGGTAAGGCTAGATAATTAGTGTAAATTCATACATGAAAGCAATGTTATATTTAGTTGCACACTGAGCTTTAGTTTTATGTTTATTGGTATCGGAAGGAAGAAGCTGAATAATAGTGCTGGTATTTACCTGATCAACTGTCACAACTAATCTAGTTCCGTTGAACTAGTATGATTCCCTTCTCGGTATTTTCACCTGTAAAATTAAATATTACTGATGTCTGAAATAAGTCATCTATATTCTTTGCATTATGTTATTTAAAAATTTATTTGGAAACTAATGTTTTTGTTTTTTATGAAATAATCATAGGCTGCTTGTATAGTGAGCGATCATTCTCATCACTTCACTTTGTTCTTTGTTTTCTCTTTAGTTTTCTGTTATCAAAGAGTCCAAGTTTTGTGAATGTGACCCTCTAATAACATATATTTTCCCATACGATTTTTATATAGTTATATAACTTTTCACTCCTTCAAAACCATAAATCTAGTTATATAAAATATTTATTTTAATCAGTTGATTTGAAATATAATTTTGAATGGTTAGAAGTCTGAAAAACATCCAATACTTAATAAGGTGATACTTTTGATGTAAGTAAGCCGATGGGGGATGTCATAACCACTAGTCAAGCGGTAAAAGACCTTGAATAATATCTCGGATGTCTTGGGATCAATGCCTTGAGTCACCATTTTAGGTTTTCAAAAGGTTTCATGATAAAATAAAATAAAATAGTGGCATAAACCTCTATGATTTATGTACACCTAAATTCTACCTGGAAACTTGATTCTATATGGGATTAGTGCATATAAGTACTTATATATATTTACACACATAGACACATGTATAATTATACACATATTTAAATAAATACATGCCTACATATGTGTATATAGGGGCGAGATGGAAAACCCCCTCTTTATTTGCATTTGTCCTTCTCTTTAAGTAAGATAAATATTTGAAAGCAACAATTTTGTAAGCATAATTTACTAACTATCAAGATCATCAATACATGGAATGGAGTTGATTATGTATGTGTATATAGTTTGAAGAATATTTATTGGGATATGTTTTAGAATATTATCTAAATAGGGTGCACATCTACAACCCAAACACTAATAAAAAAATTATCAATCCAAGTAGTGACACCATAACATACCATCATGTTCATAACTTCAGCAGATTCATCACTCTCAACATAGAGAGAATTGTAAAAGAAGATAAACAAAATAGAGAGAGTTGTAAAATGTTTTAAACTTATAGTTAAGGACAAAAAGTGTTTCCTTTTCTTCTGATTACTTAACAAACTTTAACAATGGTTACCTATATAAAAGAAAGAGGTACAACGTCAAGAATTAAATCATACAATCAAATACGAATACATTTTAAAATTTTGTGTATGTAAAAGAAATAATTTATACTTACTAGAATTTGATTCTATCACAACTTTTGAGGCTGGTTATGCCATTGTAGAGCCCACAACATCTTTAATGCAGACAAGATCAGAAGTTGGTCTTCACAGAACTGCATTGGGAACTGTAGCGTTCACTACCCAAACTTTAACGGCGTCTCTTCCAAGTTGAACAAAATGGAACGCTTCATTTAGATCGATTGAAGCCACAACTCCATCGATAATTATTGCACCCGTTCCACCAACATCAATCAGCTTGCATTTGCTTTTGGGGGTTGGCCTTCCACTCTATCAAACAAGAAAAGAAAAGTGATGGTTTTAATATATATTTTAATTAATAAATTTGATAACAAGTTGCTATAATTATGTTTAAACATATTACCGTATGAGATGTTTCGTTGTTATGACTTGAAACAAATGATGTTGCTTTAGCTTTCTCGACAAACACTTCTAATTCTAGCCAAACAAATTTATTACCTATAGTTTTCCAACATGTATCATATATTTGTTGGTCTCCATAAAAAGGCATCATGGTCATTTGGATTACTAGTAGTAACTAACATAGCCGATGGTCCAATAGGAATGCCATTTACAAGCTGGTTTTGATCACCAGAGTACAAGCGTCCTTCAGCAACTACTTCTTCACCTCTGATTCAATCATATAGCTTGCATGAAGGCTCTGTGCGCTAAAGAATATGTATTTATGAAATTAGTAGTTTGTACATTAAAATAAAAAATATAAATAAAGTGATATTTAATTTACCATATTGTCGATTTGATTTAGCTTATGCATAATAATTTTATCGGCAGGCCATGCTACTAACATACCCGCAGCCTCTTTAATATGTATCATATTAAACACGACTCTCCATAGAAAAGCATCCAATTTCCCTGGAAACTCAATCAAAACTACCTTTGCATTTGGTCCTAGAGGATTTTATGTACAAGCTCATTTGGATCACTTGACATGACTCTTCCTTTAGCAACCATTTCATTGGTTCAATTCCAATCCAATAAATCACATTTATCAAATGTATTTCCATAATTGCTCTGCAATTAATTAGAAGCGTCTTAAGTCAATTACTATATTAAAAATTAACTTTTAAATAATATCATAATGATAATATATTTTATGTTTAATAGCAAATTATCATGTGAACATTTATGTAAACATGAAATTATGCATATGCTAATATTTATTTTTTACCTGAAACATGGATTCTTCTCTCTGACATGCACTAACCGAAAAAATCAAGTGTGTGGACTATGGATTAAAAAATCATGTGAAAAAACAAAATCGAACATTATCTCTAATATTACCGCACAAGTAGAATAACAAATAAAGACCGATATGTTATATGCTAGATTTTTCTTTAACATGCAGACTTCCTCTTCCAATTGTGAAATTCTTGCATCTTTAGCTTGTAAGAGCAAGAAATTGGTATAGTTTGCACCTCTTCCCGTTGCTCTTAGTCATCCAGGTCTATCATCTCCCAACACTTTAGAGAGAGCATCTTCTCTCAAATAACTACTGGTTGAGTTTGATTGCAATTCACTTTCAATTTTTAACCTTTTTCCTACACAAGTTAAAATTTTCGCATATTTATAAGTAATAAATGGAATGCCAACAAATGATAGAAAGACAATAATGTACGGTTTTTATCAATACTACGGTGTCTTACAAAAGTCTCTAGGACATTTGTATTTATTGATTCGCCATTTTTTCGAATGCAGGATTTAATCCAAATTTGAGCTTTAATGGGAATGTGACCACCACTCTCCTTTCTCTATATTAAGAATGATAAATAAAGTGAATATGGTTGTATTAAATACATACTCGTAACATGTTACATTAATTAAACTAATTGTACTTTCTCACCATATCTTTCGCTAATTGAGCCATTTCTTTGCGACTTATTGTATGTGGCACTTGAAATTTTTTAATAGCTTTGAATTGTTCACTTTGTGGCTAAGACGGAAAGATATAATACACTGATTAATTATAATTATTACATAATACAATTAAATTTAGTATTTATTTACAATAAACTTTGAGTCTGTTTTCTTTTTTAGAAAATCCCTCCAATCCTTCATATTTTCGACATTACCAGGTTTGAGCTTAATCCTCTCCTCCATGTTCTTCGCTTCCAATATTTGCCCAACAAACTTGTTTTCTAAAGCCCTCCATATGCATCCCGTTTTTTGAAAATAGATACTTTCTGCCACTTCTTATCCAGTTTAAATCTAGCATGCAAAATGCATAACAGATAAAATAAATAAAAAGAATATCTGAACTTTCTCCGGTCGTGCAGATAGTGATCGCGTAACTGAATGAGTTGACGCTTTCGTGGGTTTTGAAATTTTTACTATCTTCTTGGTTACAATCCAAATAACTAAGACCGCCTAATTATACTTCAAAATTATGAATCACTAGAAATAGCAAGTCCAGCTTCTAAAGTATCACCAAGTTTAGCTTCGTGGTTTGTTTTTATCGAATTTTATAAAGGCAGGTCCATACACAATCAGTTCGAGGATATCGATTATTAACCGTTGGAAACCTTATATGATTTTGAGTAAAGACATTTTTCAAGTATTCCAATACGGGTTTGACGGTTAGAATTGAAGCTTAATTATTGGAATAATGAAGGAATTAGTATGATTGCTAATGTTCTTGGCTATTCTATTAAAATGGACACGACTACGGCAACTGAAACTGGACTAAACCATGCTAAAATTTTAGTTAAAGTCCATGTTAATTTTCAATACGCGATAGAGAGAGAAATAGAATTATCTACAGGTGACGATAATAAATTCAGCTCTACTATGAATAACGCTTAAAGCCGTGGTTGCTATGCAAAGATTATGGACATTACGAAAGTAATTCTACATCAACACAAGCTGAAATATGGCAGCTGAAAAAGTAAATGAACCGCAGTGTAATTTTACAGCAACAGGGCAACAACCTCTAAGGAGGCCGCAATCCCTTATATACAAGCGAACTTAAAATGTACAAATAGTAGTAATGGATGTATGCCAAGTGGCAGCAGACATGGGGCAGATGATCTTATGCAGCAATAAGATGCCACTACGATGATGGTGATCAGCAGCTGGATGCCTATAGATACCATGACCCCATACCCAGACAAACCCCATTCTATTTTATCTATGTTGTACATATTTAGCTTTACTATTTATGACTCATTTTGGATGCCCAACCATAATTAGATCTATTGTTCGCTAAAATCCTTAAAATTTCTTGATTAGTATGCAAATTTGCATTACACCAAAAAGATGTGTGTTGTGGACCTGATTTACTAAATAGGAAAGGCCCTTGCATATATTAGGCTTTGGGAAGTTTTAAGGCCTATTTGGTTTGCTTTTTTTAGTTTTGTGTTTTCGTCTAAACAAAAATGTGCATTTCTTATGCATTGTTGGAAAACACACAATTTTGAAAAATGAAAATAACATAGAAAATAAAAAACAAGTTTATTTGATTTTTCGTGTTTTGAGACATAACAAAAGGACGGAAAACAATTTCTCTCCTTCATTTTCTGTCCATCGTTGTAATGACTAAGAATTGTAAAAAAAAAATCATGTTTTCTTGTGTCTTGTAGCGTAGGTTGAAAACACAAAACATAAAACTCAAAACGAAACCAAACGGACCCTTAGCTTTTACGAGTAACAAAAGAAATGGAACAAAGTTAGAAAGATACGATTTCATTTTGGCTAAACTAAGAGTGAAGTGGAATACCGCACATCTCCAAAGATTATTAAAAACATTTCATATGATTAAATCGTGAGATTTTCAAAAGATAGAATAATCACTTGCCTTTCTTTACTCTTCTCTATCTAAACTGATTAATCTAGTACTTGAAGTTTTAAACTTCCAATGAGTTACTTTATTAGTTGCACTTCACTGGTTGTCATTTAAACATATAACATTTTTGCATGTACTGGACTTTGATGCCAAAATATCAAACCGAATTAGAACTGATAAACTGAAAATCAAACAAAATCAATTTCTCTAAGTTGAACCACCAACATCTGTAACCATAACTCATATAATACATACATCTACGCTAAAATATTTCAAAAGAGTAAGAGCATATTTGAATGAGAAGAACGAGGAGACTGCATGAGCTTTTAATTAGGATGAACCACTCCTTTGTAATAGAAATAAAGGATACACTGAGAATCGAAGTATCATAAAAGAGAATAGTTGCAAGCAAACCCGACCCATCATCTCACAAAGGATTCAGCAAATAAATAGAGAGCAGAAGGCAGATACAAGCCCATATATATCAGGCCCAATGTCTCTTTCTTAAATACAGAATATGTATCACTCTGTACAATAACTTCTGTAATAAAAAATTAGTGCATCTATTCTTTCATACAAACAGATAGCTCTGTAAATCCATTCTTTAATATCAATTCAATAAAATCAGTTTTTTCAGAATCATTCAATTCTTTATCTTGGTATCAGAGCCAGGTCCAATTTGCTTAACAGCAGTAACAATGTTAACGTCTTGCCTTTGGTCTCTCAGATTTGATATCATCATAGAGATCAGGCTGCGCACCCAAGATCATCAGAGAATCAAGATTCTCATCATTTGATAGTTACAGTTCGGACATACCTGTGTTGATATCAAGATTCTTATCAGTTTTCTCATCTATTTCCGATCTGTGCCACGCCAAGAAGTAACTGTCAGAGTTGGTTCATCACTCAGTTAGCTTCAGGCTGCATCAGAGATCCTGTATCTTTAATCCTTGCAGTTTTCTTGATTTCAAGATTATCTCATGCAGATTCAAGAACCTATCTGCCTTTCACAATTCGGTTTCAATGGCTAAAGAAGAGTCATCACCCTCATCCACAGCAGGAAACACAGAATCAACCACTCAGAGATCTGCAACACAAGTTTTGATTAAGGCATTGGTCAAACCACAAAGTCAAATTATCAATGTACAACTGGATGAATCAAATTTTTTACTCTGGAAATTTCAGATTGAAACAGCAATTAAGGGCTATGGTCTGGAGGACTATGTTCATGGAACATTAATCACACCACCCAGGTTTGTAACAGATAAAGATGGAAAACTGATAAGCAACCAAGATTTCATATCATATCAAAGACAAGATAGTCTTGTAAGTTCTTGGTTACTTTCTACGATTAGTTCTAATCTCTTACCACAATTAATTGGATACAAATCTGCAAATGAAATCTGGTCTGCTATTGAGCAAGTATTCAATACTCAATCAGCAGCAAAGGTCATGTTCTATAAAAGATAATTGCAAAGTTTAAAGAAAGACACCCTACCAATGAGAGATTATTTGTCTAAATTTAAAATGCTATGTGATCAACTGGCTTCAGCAGGGCATAAAATCTCTGATTATGAACAATTACTGTCAATTCTAAATGGCCTAGATGAGGAGTATGAAGCAGTTGTAGCAGTGATTTCTTCTAAAGAAACAACTCCCACAATTCAGTATGTTCATGCTACTCTTCTTGCCCATGAAGGTAGAATAGAGCAAAAGAAATCCACTGGTTTAGAGTTCACAGCCAACTTTATTAGTAACAGTAGGAACAGGAATCAAGGAAAGAATTACAACACCAGAAATCAATTTATCAGTCAAAGAGGCGGTCAGACAAACGGAGTCAGAGGTAGAGGTGGCAGGCAGAACAACAACAATAGAATTAGATGTCAGATATGTGAGAAATATGGCCATATAGCAAGCAGATGTTATTTCAGATATGATAGCAATTATGTGCCACAACAATAAAGTAATGCAAAGAACTATCAACCAAATGCTAACATGGTCAACACTCAACCAAATCAGAGAGGTCATTCAGGAAATACAGACTGTGACACAGCAAAATTAGAAGACATACATGATGAATGCTGGTACCCAGATTCATGAGCTACAAATCATGTAACAAATGACCTGAGCAATCTAAACTTGGGAAGCAAAGAGTACAAAGGTACACATACTATGCATATGGGGGATGGTAAATCCATTAGAATTACACACACTGGAAATGCAAGTTTTATTGGCAAGAAACAACTTTATCTCAATAATCTCTTAAGAGTCCCATTGATAAGAAAAAATTTACTAAGTGTATCCCAGTTTGCAGAAGATAATAATGTGTTCTTTGAATTTTATCCACAGTATTGGCTAGTTAAAGATATTCTAACAAAAGAAATTTTATTACAGGGTAGAGAATTTAGAGGATCGTACAAATTTGATGTAGCTAAATCAAGAAATTCTGGACTTAAGGGAAAATGTTGTAATGTTTCTGAAATCAAATGTAAAGATGGTTGTAAGATTTTTGATATGTGGCATTATAAACTAGGTCACCCAAATGTAAACATTGTTAAACATGTGTTGAGCAAAAATGCAATTTCCTTTGAAAAAATCTCTTTACCATATGTTTGTACACACTGTCAACTGGGAAAAAGCCACAAACTTGCATTTCCAGACTCAAAAACTGAATATAGTAAACCCCTAGAATTAATTGCCATAGATTTATAGGGACTAGCACCCATCGACACTGATTATGGGTAAAAATACTATGTTTCATTTGTTGATGCTTACTCTAGATATGTATGGATTTGCTTTCTGAAATCAAAATCTGAAACTTACAACGCAGTGCAACAATTCATAGTTCAAGTTGAAAATCAACTAGGTTGCAATGTAAAAATCATACAAACGGATGGTGGAACAGAGTTTCACCCTCTAAAAGAATTTTTCTCAAAAAAGGGAATAATTCATAGAACAACTTGTCCATACACATCTGAGCAAAATGGTCTAGTTGAGAGAAAACATAGACAAATAGTTGAGACAGGTCTCACTTTACTTGCTCAAGCATCACTACCATTAAAATTTTGGCCTGATGCTTTCTCTACAACTGTGTACTTAATCAACAGACTGCCTACTAAGGCTATAGATTTCAAAAGTCCCATAGAAAAGCTACAGGGAATTAAACCAGATTACCAAAATTTGAAATTTTTTGGTTGTCTATGTTTTCCCTATCTAAGACCCTTCAACAAACATAAATTAAGTTTCAGATCATCACCATACACATTTCTGGGGTATGCCACAAACAAAAAGGGGTATAAATGTCTAGATGACAAAGGAAAAATCTTTATATCAAGACATGTTGTGTTCAATGAAAATGTTTTTCCCTATAGCAAAACAGATGTGAAAACATCACAAAATATTTACAATCCAAGAGTATCAATACCTGAGCTACCAGAATACTCAGAGATTAATAACCAATCTCATACAAGAGCAAGACAGAATACTCAATTCACTACCCCAGTTGAAGGTAGTAGTGGCTCACAACACACAGTGATCAAAAATGAACCAGGTCATGAGCAGTTGGAATCTGAAGTTCAAGTTCAAGATGCACATCATGATTCTGATATCCAATCAGGCAGCCATCAATCATTAGATGATTCACAATCATCTAATGACAATAAAGCCACAGTTGAAAGCAGTAATCAACAACCTGCAACAACTGGTCATCACATGATGACAAGGGCTAAAAGTGGAATTTTCAAGCCAAAGACTTATAATGTTGTCATTGAAATCAAAGAACCAGGTACCTATTTCGAAGCAGTGCAGGATGAAAAATGGAGAATTGCAACTCAGGAAGAATATAATGCACTGATTCGAAATAAGACCTGGACTTTGGTCTCTCTGCCATCCAACAAAAACATTGTTGGATGTAAATGGACATACAAAATTAAGAAGAATCCTGATGGTCCAATCTCTAAGTATAAGGCAAGACTCGTAGCAAAAGGTTATTCACAACAAAATGGTTTTGATTTCAATGAAACTTTTTCACCTGTTGTGAAACCTTCTGCTATCAGAATAGTCCTTACCATTGCCTTTAGTAGAGACTGGACCATCAAGCAACTTGATGTAAATAATGCCTTTTTGAATGGTACTTTGCAAGAAGAAGTATATATGGAGCAACCACAAGGCTTCAAACAAAAAGGCAATGAAAAACTTGTGTGCAAGCTAAACAAAGCAATTTATGGACTCAAGCAAGCACCCAGAGTTTGGTTTGACAAACTGAAGTCAACACTAATCAGTCTTGGCTATTCATCAACTAAATCTGACAATTCTTTATTTACAAAATTCAGTAAACTTGAAGTTACATATGTACTAATATATGTTGATGATTTTATTATCACAGGCAACAGTGATGCAGAAATTAGCAAGCTTGCTGAATATCTTGATAAAGAATTCTCAATCAAAGATCTAGGGTGCTTAAATTATTTTCTGGGAATTGAAGTCAAAAGAATGTCTAACTCAATGATTCAACTAAGTCAAGAGAAATATATATAAGAGATTCTTGTCAAAGCAAACATTATAAATCTAGAGTCAGTATCTCAAGATGAACTCAACAATTAAAAAAATGGAAGAAAAGACTCACCAGATCTGATAAACACTTGAAGATTTCTCAGACTTAAGCAACATACTCATCTTGATCTAAGCTCGAATAAGGAATTTCATCAAAATTAGTTGTCATCCGAAGATATATCTCTAGATAATCACGAGAATAGAAGTTTTGACAACTTATCTGTAATCTTTCTGAGAACCCGTATTCAATGCCTCGAAAATTCATCAAATAAAGGATACTCAGAGCATCATAGCAACATCAAAGAGACCAGAAGGCAGATACAAATGGAGCACTGCCATTATTCATGAAGAATTCTCAAAAAACTGAGTCGGCGGCGCCATTATTCTTTCTCTCGCAAACCCTAGATAACGTAAGGTTTGAGGGGGCGAAATAAAGGATACACTGAGAATCGAAGTATCATAAAAGAGAATAGTTGCAAGCAAACCCGGCCCATCATCTCACAAAGGCTTCAGCAAATAAATAGAGAGCAGAAGGCAGATACAAGCCCATATATATCAGGCCCAATGTCTTTTACTTAAATACAGAATACGTATCACTCTATACAATAACTTCTGTAATAAAAAAATCAGTGCATCTATTCTTTCATACAAACAGATAGCTCTGTAAATCCATTCTTTAATATCAATTCAATAAAAATCAGTTTTTTTAGAATCATTCAATTCTTTATCTAATAGTAAAGCGTAGATAGTGTATAGCGTGCATAACTTCCAGAACATCTTTCTCGGATTTACTTTCAATGTGAAAGATGGTTGCTCACTACATAATTTCATTCTAAGTAAAATGAGGAGGTATCTCTTTTTTGAAGTCAAACTGTGTTACCGGTATTTTTTTTATACATATTTTCTTTGTTTATTCGGATTTTAGTGTTATGCTGCAACTTGAATTTAGATATTTTGAATGTTCATGCAAAAGTAAAGGTAGATATATGCTCAGCATATTAACTAATTCAGATGAAAGGCATACAATATCTAATTCACAGCATTCAGAATAGCGTACTATATATCATTTAGCTCAGCATATCAAGTAATAGCGCTATGAATATGCACAGCAATCGGTTTCATGAATGTGCGCACATAGCAATCTGACATATGAAGTCAGCATGTATCTGAAGCTACTCATTCATGAAATTGCAAGCATCTGAAAATTAAACTACACACATTGAAACCGTGCATGTACGTGAACCCTTTCTCATTTAAAACTTGCAAATGTATATGAAACTTGTATCCACTTAATATATATCTGAAGCTAACGTATTAATAAGCGAACGTATATTACAGAAGATTGTTGCTTAAGTGTTATTATATCATATGCGGGTTGTTTATATTGGGCCAACCCGCAGCCCATTTACTGTTAATTGCCTATATAAAGGCACGTATGTAATACAATGACATACTCTCTGTTTTTACTGATCATAATACAATATACAACATTCCTTTTGCAAACTTTATCTTGGTATCAGAGCTAATTCAAAACTGCTTAACAGCAGATTACTCTCATCAGAGAGATATCATCATTTGAGAGTTTTTTGTTCATCATTTGATTCAAGTGCCTTGCCAAGAAGAAGGATCTCAGAGAAATCTCATCATTGATCCTCCATCGGCTACACCTGTCTCATCAGAAGTTTCAAGAATACTATTTTCCTTACCCACTGTTCCATACCGAAGGATAAGTGTCAGAGTTCTTTCTTCATTCACCGATCCTGGTTGCATCTTCGTAGTGTAGATTGCATTTCTTGGTTCTTTCCCGATAATCTGCAGTTCTAGATTTTCTTCCTATGGCTGATGAAAACAGTAATGTTGCAATGTCTGAAAGTTCAGTTCCAAGAAATACTCAAGATCAGTCAAATGATACACAAGACTTGATCAGATCCATCATCAAGCCTCAAAGTCAGATCATCACCATCCAGTTGGATGAATCCAACTTCCTGCTATGGAAATTCCAGATCGAAACAGCCATCAGAGGATATGGCTTGCAAGAATTTGTTTACGGCACCTCTATTACCCCACCAAGATTCACTACAGATAATGAAGGAAAACTAGTCAGTAACAAGGACTATATTACCCATGAAAGACAAGATAGCCTGATTAGTTCTTGGCTACTATCTTCAGTTGGTGCAAATCTCATGCCACAGTTGGTTGGATGCAAAACATCACATGAGATTTGGCACACAATTGAGCAAATATTTAGCTCTCAATATGCAGCAAGAAACCAAGTCTGAAAATTCAAACAACAACATAGCAAAGGTTGAAGACATAAAAGATGACAGTTGGTTTCCAGATTCTAGTGCAACTAACCATGTGACAAACAATTTGAATCAACTAAACCTTGGCAATAGGGAATACAAAGGTAAACATCTACTGTACATGGGTGATGGTAAATCCATACACATATCTCATACTGGAAATGCAAGTATTAATGGTACTAGGCAACTCTACCTCAAAAATTTACTAAGAGTACCATTAATTAGAAAAAACTTGATGAGTGTTTCACAGTTTGCTAAAGACAATAATGTATATTTTGAATTCCACTCAAAATACTGTGTTGTGAAGGACAATCTAACTGATGAAGTTCTTTTGCAGGGTAGAGAACACAATGGCTTATACAAATTTGATGTCATAAGCACAAGAAAACCTGACTGCAAAAGCAGATCATGTCATGCAATAAAAATAAGAAATGTTGAAAATTCTAATGAAAAATTTGATGTATGGCACTGTAGACTGGGACATCCCAGCATAAATGTTGTTAAACATGTTTTGAATGAATGTGATAATACTCTTGTTAAGAAAATCCCCAATTCTTATATATGCACATATTGTCAACTGGGGAAAAGTCTTAAACTTGCATTTCCAGATTCAGAAACTGTGTATAAGAATGCACTTGAACTAGTTGCTGCAGATCTCTGGGGGCCTGCTCCAATTAGTACTGACTATGGTTACAAGTACCATATTTCTTTCATTGATGCTCATTCTAGACATGTATGGATCTATTTTCTAAAATCAAAATCTGAGACTAACAATGCAGTGATACAATTCATCACAAATGTTGAAAGACAAATAAATAACCAGGTGAAAATTATGCAGACAGATGGAGGTAAGGAATTCTTACCATTAAAAGGGTATTTTCAAAACAAAGGAATCACACACAGAATCACTTGTCCTTACACATCTGAGCAAAATGGTCTCATTGAGAGAAAACACCGACACATTGTTGAAACTGGTCTGACCTTGTTAGCACAAGCATCTACGCCACTTAAATTCTGGCCTGATGCCTTCTCTACTGCAGTCTATTTGATCAACCGATTGCCTACAAAAGTGCTGAAATATAAGAGTCCAATAGAAGTGCTAACCAGAGTCAGACCAAACTATCAAACTTTAAAGATGTTTGGGTGTCAGTGTTTTCCCTATCTAAGACCATATAACTCACATAATCTTGACTATAGATCTACACCTTGCACATTCTTGGGTTATCCCACAAATCAAAAAGGCTACAAGTGTCTTGATAGTAATGTCAGAATTTATATTTCCAGACATGTGATATTTAATGAGAATGAATTTCCTTTTAGTAATGCAGATATCAAGACATCTAAAAAAATACACAATGCCAAACATT
Organism: Allium cepa; assembly: GCA_030765085.1. NCBI lineage: Eukaryota > Viridiplantae > Streptophyta > Magnoliopsida > Asparagales > Amaryllidaceae > Allium > Allium cepa. The sequence goes on along the minus strand of CM060936.1, from coordinate 20,510,845 downwards.
CTGTACCACCTATAATCACATCACCAGAGATAATCATACCAGTTCATAGTGAAGACAACCATGCCAGAAGAGGCTTCATCTCACAACACACCATGCTCACAAGTGAACCAGGTCATGGGCAGAATGAAGCATCAACAAGAGTCACTGAATCTGACAGCAACAACTTAGATGATCCATGTCAAGTACTAAGTGATCAGCAGTTCACTGATGCTCAACAAGGAACCACTGACACTGAAGAGAATCAACTCACTGTTCCTGCAAACACTGGTCATTACATGATAACAAAGGCAAAAGTGGTATATTCGAACCAAAAGTTTTCAGTGTTGAATCAGATACAAGTGAGCCCAGCACATATCAACAGGTAGTTGCAGATGACAACTGGAGAGTTGCTATGAGAGAGGAATATAATGCATTAATCAAAAATAACATTTGGGAACTTGTACCACGACCTATAAATAAAAATATTATATGATGCAAGTGGACATACAAGTTAAAGAAAAATTCTGATGGCACAATTCTTAGGCATAAAGCAAGATTGGTGGCTAAGGGGTTCTCACAACAAAATGGGTTTGATTTTAATGAAACATTTTCCCCAGTTGTGAAACCAACATCAATCAGAATAATTTTAACTATTGCTTTGCATAAGAATTGGGCCATTCAACAATTAGATGTGAATAATGCCTTTCTTAATGGTGAATTGCAGGAAGAAGTATATATGGAGCAACCATATGGATTCAAAAAAAAGTGACAGACTTGTGTGCAAACTTAACAAAGCACTTTATGGCCTCAAACAAGCCCCTAGAGTCTGGTTTGAGAAACTGAAGACTACATTATGCAGACACAGCTACCATCAAACAAAATCTGATAACTCCTTGTTCATTAAATCTTTTAATCATACTATCACATATATACTAATTTATGTAGATGACTTTATCATTACAGGAAATAGCAAATCTGAGATTGATAACATCACACAATGTTTAAAGGAAGAGTTCTCCATTAAAGATCTGGGAGAATTAAATTATTTCTTAGGCATTGAGGTTAAAAGACTATCAGATTCTGAAATTCATCTTAACTAGAAAAAATACATCAATGACATTTTGGTTAAAGCCAAGATGGACAAGGCTAATCCACTTCCCACTCCAATGACAAGTAATTTACATCTCTCAAAAAATAAAGGTGATCCAATACTGAATGACAAGCAATACAGGAGTATAGTGGGGGCATTACAGTATGTTACCATAACCAGACCAGACATTGCCTATAGTGTCAATAAAGTCAGCCAATTCATGCAAAGACCACTAGATGAGCATTGGAAAGCTGTAAAAGAATTTTAAGATATCTGAAAGGATCTATTAATCAATGGCTAATTCTACAATCATGTTCATCACTACACATCACTGGTTATTCAGATTCAGATTGGGCAACAGATTGTGATGATAGAAAATCAACCACTGGCTACTGTGTGTTCTTGGGTAACAATCTTATATCATGGTGTGCAAGAAAACAGCAAACAGTTTCAAGATCTAGCACTGAAGCCGAATACCGAAGCATAGCAAGCACTACTGCCGAAATTATATGGATAAAATCTGTGACGACCCGACTTTCTATCACCAGAAAATCGCATCATTTTTTAAGAAAGAAAGGGATAGAAAAGAGAATAGAAAGAAGAGAAGAAAGAAACAACACATCAGAATCTAACAGCGGAACGAATAAATTATATTAATAACATAATACTTTACATAGTATCATATACATCAAAGATACACAGCATAATCAACTCATACTAGACAGTTATAGACACTTGTCTAGTTATACAACTCAATACAATTCAACGACAAACTACACAGAGAACACACAGCGGAATACTCTATAGCTATACGCAGAAGCCTCCTGCTCCATTGCTCCTCCAGAATTCGTCAAGCCAACTTAAAATCCTAACCTGAATTCCCTTGGCTACTCGTAAAAATTTGAGTACCCAAGAGTTTAAGAAAAACAGAATAAACTCCGAGTTAGACATGGGTCTGGTGTGAGTAAACTGTTAAAGTTGCTTAACTTTAAAAACCTTTTGAAAGAAAAGGTATCACGTAAGACTTCCCACACAAAAACATGGAAAAGTTTTTACCTTACGCTAACCAAAACATTTGATAGGAAATTCTGTGATATTATAATAGTGTCTAGGGTTTTCAAACAAATATGAAATAGCCGAAATTGTTACATTCATTAAATTCCAGCTACTAGCCACAAAAGTGGGTAATACAATCAAAACCGTTGGCACTTATTGGATTTTGGATTCCATACAATGGCAGGGCTACTGGGGTACCGCCCGTCACAGTACGTGGCCTAGATCACCGTACCGAGGAGCCACCCTAACTCCCCTGCAACACAAAGCCGAACCCATTCCTTACTGAATAGTTCCGAATAAGACAACCCCGACGGTTGTAGCTATTCAACCGTCCACACAGCCGAAATAAAATGGACCTCTAGACAGGGGTAAATCTTACTCTCCAGTGGATGCGACCCACGAAGCTTTGCTGCACCTCCCCTGTTTTAGCCATTCCCGGTTGATGAGGCTTGAGGTTACGATTACCTTTATAGGACACATCACTTAGAATGCTCATCGTCCACCTGACGATGTGCTGAAAGCATTCAATCCATACAAGTTCGTTCCGGGTTCGAACGAAACCGAAGGCATTATCTCGTTACACTCATTTTGGAATCACCCTCAGAGTTAACGACAATAACCCTTGCACTCTAAACCACCATCTCGAATCTATAAGGTCTATTCCGTCAAACTCATTACGGAATCACCCACAGAGTTATACTGACGTATAGCCCTTACACCTCGAGTCTTCACAAAGCTCCACTTTGACTCACGACCTAACGTTATTTGGAATCGATGTGGTTTTCGGATATCCAAATATGGAAACCTGATCCCGGTCTCATCGAAATCCAAGCGTGTCTTTTAGGTTCAAGTTGTTTTAAAGGTTTAAAACAATTAAATTCAACTATCTATATATTCACAGAATAGATAATTCACAAGCCGCAATTGATAACCAACATTATCAAATAACAGGTAATCCATATTATCAATATCATAATAGATAATTCATATATCAACATCCCAATTGATAATCTATATCACACAACCATACTTATCTCATTACTGAGATCACAAAGCATTCAAGACAATCAATGTCATCCAATCATTCATAAGCAATGATTAACTCAAACCACAATATAATTAATTTAAACTGAATTAAATTAACTATCTCTAATTAATTTAAAGTGAATTAAATTAATTACTTAATCACTTAATTAATTTAAAATTAATTAAATTAATTACCTTCATCCAATATCTTGCTTAAATAAACATTAGTTAAACCAATTAACTAATCCTAATCAACCTTGATTAATTAACTCATAATAAAGAAATAAATCCTTAATTATTTTCATTAATCATATCAATTAATGAACCTTAATTAATTAATCATGCTTAGATTAATTGCTTTTAACTAATCAACTTAAATACAGTAATTAATTATTCTTAATTACTTCTTAATTACTTTTAATTACTTTATAAATTCATTTATTTATTACACCAAGTAATAAACCTTTAACTACTTTAACAAGTAATTATTCATTTAACAATTACTTCCAATCAGTAATTTACCTAATTCAATTACCTCTGTAATTAATCAATTACTTATCTTAAGTAATTAACCTTATCAAAACTTATTAAGTAATTATACTTAATCATTTATCAAGTGACTATACTTAATTAATTAACAAATTAATTAATTTACTTGATCAAACTCATCTCATAAACAAAATTGAGTAATTCATTCCTTAATTGCTCATTAACCAAATTAATCTTTAATTAATAGATTAATTATCTCCAATTATTAATTAATAAACCTTAATTATTAATCAATCCTTTAATACAAAGTAATTAATCATTAATTACTTTTATAATTAATTAATTAAACTTAATTATCTAATTAATTAACTCTTAATCATTAATTAATAAACTTAATTATTAATTAACAAATCTTAATTCAAATTAATTAATCCACAAATGTAATTAATTAATCCTTAATTAATTAACCTTAAATAAAAATAGTTAATTAATTCCTAATTAACTAGCATTATAAATTAATAATCCTTTAATTATTAATTAAGAAAAACTTAATAAAACCTTTATTAAGCATTAATTGATTACTATTTTAATTAACTCTTAATTACTTAGTTAATAAGTAATTACAATTTAATTAATCATTAGACATTAATTAAATCATCATCTTAATTAATAGTTAACTAAATAAATAATTATACTTAATTAATCTCTTAATTAACCCATTTAAAATAATAATTAAATAAATTAATTAACTTAAAATTCCTTAATTAACTAACTAATTACCAATTTTTTTATACTTAATTATTATTTAAGATAAAACATTATCTTAAATACATTTTGAAATCTTTATTTAACTTAATTCATTAATTAAATTATATTATAAAGAAATCATTAATTACTTTCTCTAATTATTAATTAACAATTTTTAATTCCAAGTTAATAAATTAACTTACCTTAATTGTTAATTAATAAAATCATTTCCACTAATTAATTTAGATAAAACATTTACTTAAAATTCTCTTTTATATTTCAAAATAAAATTTTAAATAATATTAAGATTTTAACTTTAAGATATTTAAACATATACAAGTTTATTTACAAAACAATTCAATTTCAAAACAAGAACTTTAAATTTAACTTAAAATTTTCTTTAAGTTTAAAACTTATTTTATCTAAATTTTGAAATATTTGTTAACACTTCAATGTGGGTTCAACCCTTACTGGAACCTACGAAACAAAGCACAAGGATTTTTTTTTAAAATCCTTAAAAACTGTTTAAACTAAACTTAAAATAACTGTTAAAACCAAAACAGGTTAACACTGCACATATACACCCAGAAACACGCGAGTTTCTTCCCGAGCTACCCCCCTTAAATCTCGAGACCTGCTTCGAGAAACAAACGAACCCAAATAAAACCCAACAAACACATCTCACTAACACAACTGCTCCAACGTGCACCTGCACCGGAGCCTGAGCCACCTCCTGCCAACGTTGACTTCGCCGACAAGTCAATCTACCCCTCTACAAACCTCCACTACCAACCAAACTCCATCATCTACCCCTAATCAAAATCGAGCATACCTGGGTATACAGAAACCCAAACCCATCATCAGCAAATCCCAAAACCCTGCCGCCGATCATCAATAATGGTCACCACCTCGGCCGAAGCTTGCTAACTCACCGCGCACCCTCCTTCCCAAAAATCATACGACTCGACGCAATATTGAAGGTGCAGTGATAAATTTCAAAAATAACCCAAAACTAAGTTACAACCAGTCTCTGACCAAAATCAAACATCACAATGATTTATAAATTCTGTAATCATTTTTGCAATACTCACAGATGCATCACTTAACTCCATTATCCATCTCAAGTAGCCCAGATTCATATATTATCAGTTAAAGATCAAAGTCCAGTTGAACGTAAAAACCCAAATTCATACACAATACAGGTTTAAAAATTTTGAATTCCTTTTCAAAATTCATAACTTCCAATGTCACTCCAGATTTTAAAGTTATTTCATCTAATTTTCAACATTTGATTTCAACATTGATTATCAAATGTCACTGCAATGTATGTTTTCCAGATAAATTCAAACAAGAGACTTAGATTTATTTTTGGTTCTTAGTTTAAGTTTAAACAACAATTCTTGTTTGATTCCTAATACCTAACAGCAAGCAGATGGAAATTTTTGAATTTTGTTAAAACTCTAAACTCTGAACTTATGAACAGAGTAATACTCAGGCAACCAACATGCACACTTCAATCTTCACATACACAGGGTACATACATATATATAACATGCAAAGACAATCTATTTCAAAAATCATATGGAAGCAGCTTTAAATCTACTTTAGTTTTTATTTTAAAAAAATTTTGTTTGCTCACTTTTTTTTTCTTCAGGGTAGACATTAAAATCTGGCAACAGAGCTATAACACATGCATAGTTTAATTCTCACAGACAAGCAGAGTACATACTTAAATATAAACATGCAAGATAAATCATTCAGAAATCATATGAAAGCAATTTAAACCCATTTTAGCTTTGGAAAAATTTTGTTTACTCACCTCATTTAGAAGTGCAGTGCAGAAATTTGAAGGTGACAGGAAATTTGCAAAGCATTTTGGACTTGAAGCTTTATTGAAACTGAAGTCTTGAGACTTGTATGCATTAGAAGCTTGAGGCAGACATGAATTGGAGGCTTGCATCAGATTCTTGAAATCATGATGCAGAATTTGTTGCACTTGCCTTTGGTTTTGAGAGTAAATTGCAAATATGCAGTTTTGTTTGGTGGAAATGATAACAGGCTTTGAGCATTACAGAATTTTAGTTTGAGGAAATTAAATGCAGATTTTGATTTAAGAAAACTGCAGGCTTGCAGTTGATTTGCACACAAAATACTTCAGGTTGCATGCATTTTAAAATTTTTGAGGCAGACAAGGGTAATTGCAAATCTAGAGGGAGTGTTTACAGGTTGTTTGAAATCTGGGTAATGAATTTACAGGTTTTAGATTTGAATTTTGAGGATTTTTGAAGAGTGAAAGATTTGCAGGGAAAAGTTTCTGGTTTCTCTTTTAGACATGAACACAAAATTTGAAAGAAAAAGAAAAATGAAGGGAAAGAATGTTGGTTTATATAATGTTAATTTCAGATTTAATAAATTAAAAAGAAATTAGAAAAACAAAGGACACTTGTCTTCAACTTTCATTAATATGGTAACACATGTTATCAAAGTGTTTAAGAAATGAACATTTGTCAATATAAATTTTTATTCTCATTTTAAAGAAATTTAAAAGCATTTAAAAATCATTCTCTTAATTACTAATGTGTTTCTTAAATTTAAAAATACACTTATGCTTACTAAATTTATACAAAATACAATCATTAAAAAGAATGAACCAAATATTATTTAAATAAAATTATACAACATTCCAAACTTATTTGAAAATGCTATTTTAAAAAGCCCTTTGTATTTACTCTTTATTAAATAAACACAAATCAAATTTGTTTAGATAAATTTCTATAAAAGAAAAATAAAACAAAATCTTATTTTTAATTGAAAGCATTACCTATGTAATTTAAAACCAAACCATATTATCATTTATTTAAAAACGAATGTATACTTTTAAATTCAAATTTATATTCCTTTACAAAGTCAAATCAAATCTAAATAAATTTAAATCAATATAAACAACTATTTTAAAATAAGCTTATTATTTACAAATAATATATTCTATTTTAAAATCAATTTAAAATACACAAATCTAAATATACAGATATAAATGCATTTTAACACTCATATAAATTTTGAAAACAAAAACCAATTTAGAATTTATTTACACAACAAAAATAATTAATCTTAATATAAAACCAATTTACAATAATAATTAAAATATTACTTGGTTAAATATTTTTGAAAATAATAATTTTTTAAATTCAAATAATTTAAATTAAGAGATTATCAGCATTTTAAACTCCTAGAAATTCCGGGATATTACAAAATCTCTTCTAAGCGAATTACGTATCAACTTTAACAGCAGAGCTACTATATGGTGCGATAATCAAAGTGTTATATCACTCACGGCCAATCCAGTTCTACATTCTCGTATGAAACATATAGAACTGGATCTATACTTCGTATGTAAGCAAGTTATCAAAGGAGAATTAAAGGTTAACTACGTACCTTCCACTTACGAGAAGGCCGACATCCTAACTAAGCCGCTGTCAAGATAGAGCTTTACTCGCTTCAGGCATGAGCTCAATATTGATGAAGTCGATAGTAATCTGAGGTCAAAAACTCAGATTTACATTCCTGAAGCTCCACAACCAACAACTGAAGCATACGATGATCAACAACTTAACACGACTTCAAAAACAAGCTCGCCGAAGTTTTTAACAGGGAGCAACATGCCTTAGTCCTGAAGACATCTGATTGTAGTAATCTTTGTCTCAATTCTCTCAAAGTTTTCAAGTTAGCAGCGGATCTGATAAATCGCTGGCAAACCATAGACATTAAAGTCATCTGGAATCATTCGCCTCACTCAACTTTCTCAAAGTTTTCAAGTTAGCAGCGGATCTGAAGAATCGCTCACAAATTCTAAACCTAATTTGCGTTTGAGGGGGGTAAATAAGCGAACATATATTACAGAAGACTGTTGCTTAAGTGCTATTATATCATATGCGGGTTGTTTATATTGGGCCAACCCGCAGCCCATTTACTGTTAATTGCCTATATAAAGGCACGTATGTAATACAATGACATACTCTCTGTTTTTACTGATCATAATACAATATACAACATTCCTTTTACAAACTTTATCTGCATTGAAGACTTAGCATGTTTTCAAAACCTGCACTTAACCAATAATTTCCAAAATTTGTGTGTCTTAATATATGTTTAAAACTTGTCTTAATATACTTGAAGTTTACATATTAACCCATATGTTAAAAGAAGGAAAAAATCCTAGATACAAGTCATCTAACAATCTGAATAAACTAGCAATTAATTTAGCATTAAATAAAAAAAAAAAAATGAAGTATATCGAAGTGATACATAAATGGAACTCCACAACACATGTTTTAAATCATCTCCAATATTCCGCCAATCATCAATCATAAATGAAACATGCTCCCGTACGAACGGTCCTAAAAAGAAAGATAGTTCTATAGAACCTTCTTCTATTGGTACAATATTCTCATTAAACTCAACATTAATCAGAGACACACAATCCGATGGAAGTTTTTTCATTCTAGTTTGACCTCTAGTTTTTTTTTTGAATGAGACTTTAATCTATGTGTTGAATATCAGTCTCATTTTCCATCGCATCATTTCCAATTTCAAGTTTGTTATTTTCAATATTTTCTTTAGACAGCATCATATTGTCTCTACATGCTTCAATTCCTTGCTCATTGGTTTCTAAATTTGCTTCACCTTGCTCATTGGTTTCTAAATTTTGTTCAGGTTGTTCATTGGGTTCAATATTTGCTTTAGGTTGTTCATTTGGATCATTGGCTTGTTTTTGTTTGCGAGTACTTTGATATACCTTATAGTAACAAAACTAAGTTCAGATTTCCCTGGTTGACTATCATTGGTAGCCTAGAACGGTTCCTACTAAAAAAAATTCAAGTTAGTATACATCAACGTGAACTGTGCATAATGTCATAAATGTTACATCAAAATTGTAAAAAAAAAAATGATCACAATTCTTTTATTTCCAACATATAAGTACTTGCAAATTCGTTACCCCTTACGGCACGTGCACTTTTACTGGTTTTCCTATGTGGATTGTTCATACCTGCACAACCCACAGTGTACAAAGCATTGATTGCAAGGCCAAATAATGTCTATTACGCAAAATAATCACAGGAACTAATTAACCCAAAGCAACTTCTCTGTAAAGGTTAAACTGCTAATATAATAAATAACTTTTCCCCCACTTTGTCCACTTCATGTGAACATCTGACACTGGGTGCACTTTCACATTCTTTATCCCAAGACAGCCACGCTATAGTCGAATTACCCTAATTTTGCAGCAGTTTAAAATCTAAACTCATATATATGTTAGAGGACACAAAACATGCATAGACATAACATAAACAGAAAAGTGCAACTGTATTTGCGTTTCTATCAATATATTCATATCTCCTATGTACACCATGTTTGCTTGTCTTATACCTTGGAGGTTCGAAATGCTTGTCTATTTTATTTTCCTTTTTTTAAATGCTATTTTTCTTCTTCTTTTGCGTTATTTTCTTCCATGCATTTCATACCCCAATTAGGAGGGAATGGAAATATCAAGCCGACCAGCCTAAAAAAAAAGTAACATTTCATTTGGTAGCTTTAGTGTATAAGTTGATAACCTTTTGTTAATGCCTTTTATTGAGTGTTGCATTTCCCTTCCAGTTTTAAAACTTCAGCACATTTGTCTAAGGATATGGTAACCTATCATCAACCTGACATTTTGGCAATAACTAATCAATTCTAAACGAAAATTTTCATTACTGTCTCATTGGTGTTCATTCAGGAATATAGCAAAATTTAATGATTTATACGGTTTAGAACATGAAATTACTTATTTCAGCAATGCAAATATATTTTTAATCAAAAATGAACATAACAAATCAAATTAATAGTTTAATATGAAGAGCCTTGCTTATGCATTTGATAATTAATTTTTCCTCATTAAGAAATGAAAATTTTGCGTGTATTTTAAATGAAACAGAAATACTGCATTTGCAAGTGTCTAATCGACAACAAAAGAATGTTCTTTATCTAAACAATCAATTAAATCATTTGTTTCTATTTAATACTAAATAATCGCTAATAATTTTGCAGTTGTGTGGTATTGAGCCATAAATGACTACAAAAGTCTTGCCCAGGCATATATAGATTTGAAGATAGATTTTTTATAGTAACAGATCTTAAAAAAAGCTTACAAAACTAGAAAACAATATAGTAGACGCAACTGATGACAATATATATTTCTGATAGTAACAAATTTCAAAACTATTCAAATATGCCTTTATAATCTTCTCTAACAAAAGAAACATCCTCAACATAATTATCAACATCCATATTGATTTCTTAGCAATATTCCTCAACATGGCCTACTTCCTCAAAGGAGTCGTGGATCTCTAGATCATCAAAAACTCTCAAACGTGCTTTCATTACAACATATCAATTAGAAGAATCATTCTCTCTGGAATAATTTTTTTTGCTTGAGATGCAAGTATATATAGATCTTTTGAAAATGAAGCTTGACTTTGATGTAAACTGACAAGCGTAAATCCATCATCATCCTTCACACCATTTCTTATGTTTGCCCAATGACATTTAAATATCGAAAAGTATCCCGTAATAAGTGACAACATCAACCATTTGATAAACATCTTTTGCACTTGCTTTACACATCGTTGTTGCATCATAAGTCACTCCACTGTTTTGGATTTCTCTCCTAACATCTTTTGCGTGAAAACGTTGTCCATTATTGATGTATCTTGTGTAGGACAAAACATCGTTTTTCGGACTATAAGCAATCCATTTTAACATGTCGTCGTGATCTTTGGAGCTAATAGATACCTATAAAAAATAATTTCATTAAATAAAGATATTCGTGATATGGTTTTAAATTAATTAGCAACATTTAAGAATTCAATTGACCTTCTTTTTAATCCAATTGGAGAACGTAGCTATATGATATTTCCAAAGTAACTCCTCCAAATGCAAACTAGCGTATAACAAGATATGTAATGTCATATTTAAAATTACAAATGCACTTACTCTAAAAATGATTCTACCACGGTAATATTCATTAGTACACCCAAATAAGCAGATTTTTTTCTCATTAGAAGACAATGTGATTTTCTTACGTGCTGATATTAGACGCCCTTCAAGTATTATATTATTTTGGTAATCTTCATATCTAACTTCTTTCTCTTGTGATTTTCTTAAAAAATAACCAAAGAATCTCATGCATTCTTCTACAGGATAAGATTCTGTAATACATCCCTCAGGATGAACATGATTTCTTACGTAATTCTTTAGCGTCTTCATCTACCTTTCAAAGGGGTACATCCAACGGGTCCGACCCATACAATCATGCTTCTCTTGTAAGATGAATTGTCAAATGTTCCATTATATCAAAAAAAGGTGGAAAGTATTTTTCAAGCTGTCACAAAGTTATAATAATTTCATCATCAAGTTGATGTAGTTTTTCTCTATCGATAATACGCTGACATAATTTATTAAAGGATAAACATAAACGAGCTATTTTCCCTTGGCTTTTTTGAAAGCAATCATCTTATTAAAACTGATAATAATTGTTGAATTAAAACATGATAATCATGAGATTCGAACCACTAATTTCCTCCAATGGTACGCAACCTTTAAAATTTGAACAACAACTATTAGATCCTCTAAAATCATACAACCTTTTGCAAAAAAAAAAATTCTCTGCTTTGATAATGTATATGGAGGTAGCGGAAGATATGTTAACGTATATGGAGGTAGCGAAAGATATGTCTTGTTCCCACGGGTTTGTGTCTGAAGACCATGTCAAATTCTTCAATCCTCCAAATCCTTTCTATAGTTAACTCCATCTTTTGATTTCTTATCATGCAACATTGTGCCCAGTAGACTTTCACTAACATTTTTCTCGACATGCATTACATCTATATTATGAAGTAAAAGAAGCTCCTATAAAAATCAATAATGGAACGTTTTAGTTGTATAATTCCATAATGTTAATCTGATAGAATAAAAGAGAACGTATGTACTAACCTTCCAATATGACAATTGAAAAAAGATGGACTTTGTTTCCACCTTAATAGCTCCATTCTCACATGATTTTTGTCCTCATCATCTTCACTTTTCTTATCATGCTCAATTCTTGTTTTATTCCTTATTTTATTTTGCTCATTCCTTTTTTGCCTTCTCTGTTATTCTTTGTAATTCTTCTTTACATTTCCAAAATTATTCGAAAAATATTTTAAAATGATGGTTATTTTTCTTCCAGTTTGAAGAAAGGTAAATTTTTTAAAATGATGTTAACATAATATTACCTTTCTTCATGCATAACATAGGCAAAAGATTATATGTCAAGAGCATTACAAGCCAACAATTATATTTGAAAATTAACATGAAAAACGGATTGAAACCATATGTTGCAAGGCCAAGTCTGAGATTGCGTGGATCTGCTAAAAATGGTTTCCATTTCTCATCCACTACATCTCATGTTATAGAATCTACTGGATTTTGCATCTTCCATTGGTGCTTTTGTTATTAAAATGCCATCATAAATCTTCCGCTATCCTTTGGATCTAAACATTCTTCTAAACCTTGGAATTGTTGAAAAATAACGCAACACTTTAGCTGGAATGTCATGCATAATCTCATTTGTCCATTGATTTATCTTCCACCTCGAAAATCCACATTTTGGACAGTTATTCAAATCTTTATATTCGTTCCTAAAAAGAAAACAATCGTTTTCACATGCATGAATCCTCTCAAAACGCATGTCAAATATTTTAAGCAATTTCTTTAATTAATATAACGATTTGGGAAGTACGTTATTGTTTGGCAACAACAATTACTGCACATTTAGAAGCTTATCGAAATCATTATCAGACAATTCAGTCTCACATTTAAGGTTATACACGACAAAGATAGCAGATAACTTTGTTTGATCATTGCAAGCAGGATACAATGGGGTCTCTACATCTTTCAAATTTTTGTGTGATTCATCCTCTCGTCTTTGCGCATCATCTTCTCATTTATCATCATCAAAGAAAGTATGATTAATAAAATTTTCATCTTCATAGATAATGGCTTTAAGCAAATCATACGCATCATCCGACTTTGTATTCTTGCTTTTATTTATTCGTTCGTCGTGATTGTACCACTCACTATCCATGTACTTAGAATTTATTCCTCTTATAATCAAATGCTCGACAATAACTTCTCCATGAAGACGGGTAAGATTTCTACAATCTAAACAAGGGCATAAATTTTTTTCATATTTTCCAGGTTTAGCTTTGCATTGTTTACAAACAAGCTGCTTGCTCGTACACTTTAGTAGTTCTACGATAAAAAAACAAATAATAACCTTAAATATTAAAATATGTTTTAAATTCAATATTATACTTAAGTACCATATAATTACCTATTTGGACGTACCTAGTCTTTATCCATCATTTCTGATATGTAAAGAAACAAAATCTAAAATTCAAGGAAACTATTAATTATTAGGTACAAGTAAAGAAACCATTCGATTCTAGCACGTAAAAATACTAACAAAAGAAACTATCCTTTTGTCTTTGGTTTTTTTAATTGAATAAGAAATTGAAATACAAGAGCGACGAATGTACTTTTCAATTGTTAACAGAAAAACGAAAAGCAAAACTTCAATCAGCCTCTATTGAAAGCCTATATTGTATTAACCATGCACTTCATTGGTACTCAATGATGTCAGGAATCTCCTAGTGGACTAATATAGCATCCAAAGAAAACATCAGAAACTCAATTGTGATAAATGCTATGTTTCGGGGTGCAACGCACATTAAGCATATTATTTCAATAAGTGATCGAGAAACCATAAATTGAAATAAAATTTTCTGTCATGCCTAATATTCAATTTTGTCTTTTTTTACTCTGTATACGGTCATGTGACTCATATCATCATGGATGAACAATTACAATTAAACCAGACGTACGTTGGCAATGCTTTGATCCATGATGATGACATTTTATACTTAAAAATAATGTTTTGCTCGATAAATAATTACATTTAAACCTTATTAATGTAACCTTTCACCACGTGTACATACAGTTCTTGGTAAAACGAATTATGCATGCAGTTGCAACTTCTAAACCGTGTTGGTCACCTCGCTGCCACAGACACACACTGCACCATCATCCCCTTCAACTATACCACCAACCTCAGCAACCTGTTCAAATCTCCAAAACCACCACAACTTGCATCAACCGTCAACCGTCTCCTTCAATACACTTCCTCATACTACTATACATCCAATACAATAGTCATCCAATACAACTCAGTCAGGATCATGTTTAACAAATAACACTACAATCGTTAAATTCAGAAATCATTGATAGTGTGGTGAAGTTCAACTCACGAAGATTATACTTTGTAATTTATCTTCAAGGTACTTGCTTTTAAAATCATTACATTTTTATATGTGTATATTGATATCTTTTCCCAAAATATTATTTCATTTCTAAACTATATCTATCTCCCCTCACCTCACAAACAATAAATACAGAATAAACAACCCACGTTCATGACTGTATATCACATATCCTCTAGCAACCATTAGATTACTGTGTTTATGTCTAAAGTAAAGGGAGTAAAAATAATCAAAGACCAAACATTCACCTAACTGAACAAAGCATCATGAGAAGATGCTAGCTTGACAATGATATTAGCCAAGCTTACACAATAGCTGAAGCAGTAAGAATCATGAGTGAGCGGTAAAAAAAAGAAATGTTATAGTACCTCTCACGGTAGTTCAAATTGGAAAGGCGCAAATTTCGGGTTCTAGGTAGAGGCTAGGGTTCCGCGATTTAAAAGTGGATGACGGTCGATGAAAAAGGTTAACGGTTCTGCGATTCAAAAGTTGACGACGGTCGATGACAAAGGTCAACGATTATTGACCATTTGATTGTTGACAATTGGGATCGAGTACTAATGATGGAGGTTAAGGGTTTCGCGACTTGAATGATTATTGACGATTTGGGGATTATTTTCTGAAGGAGGAACGAAGACAGTTTCCCGAAGGAGGCGAACACTGTTTTTTTTTTTTTTTTTTTTTTTTCCCTTTTTCCTTTTCCCGCACAAAACAATTTGGTTCCTGCGTTTTCATCGTATAGCATCCAACTATGCGAAAACGAAAAGCTGGTCCCATACGAACCGTGTTAGCAAGGATCAGATAGTTGTAGTAGAAACTAGAATTTGCAAAGCGTTGGAAGAAGTAAAGGTGGAAATGCTATGTGATAGTGCTACTAAAAGGCTGTATTTTTGTAGTGGCACCGCCACCAAAAGTCACAGCAGGAGCAACTTGGGCATTTTAAATCATAGTTTGCACCATATCGGTGAACATGTTCTGCAAGCCGGGTTTAGTAGGCCCCAATCCCGTCCCTTCATCAACTTAGAGATGGAGTTCCTAACAACATTCCTTGTTATCTGACTCATTCTTGTAAGCTATAATAAGAATGATCAGTCTCTCTTAAAGGATTATGTGGTGTCCGTGAATGAAATGCGACATATATACTACTATATAGTTTTGAAAATCAAAACATAACAATTACGTTCTATCATATATCGTTTGATCCATTCTAAGCTAATATCTTCTTCTTTATCTCTATTGAATCCAAGTATCAACTTAGGTCGTCTACGCAACGTAAGCTCTGATATGAAATGTGACAATCACCTCACACCTTCGGTACCCAGTATACCTGTATGGTCACTATAGAGGGACCCAACCGATGCAGGATGGTAGCCAAGAGTGTAAAGCAGAGAAAATCCAAATGCATAACCTATAGAACACCTCATAGTGCATAGACAAAATATAGCAACTAAATAGATGTAAAACAGGCTAGATGGTAATATAATCAAATTAACCATAAATAAGAACATCAGAGTGCATCAAGTTATTAGATTATATTAAAATTGAATAAAAAAGTTTGTACATTCTAAATCTCCAAAATAAACTCATTAACCATCTCTCAAAATACAAGTACTGAACTAGCTTTACAGTCCTGAAAAGCATAATATAAGCGATGGTAAGCTTCAAAATACAGATATATGAAAGCGTAGCCTCCTGCTTGTACTTCGTACAGCTCCATGTGCTATCCAGTCCTGTTATCTCAAATCTGCTCATCTAAGAGTACTCGAGAAAATAAAAAGCAAAGTATAAAACCTTAGGTCAAATAGTCTGGTGTAAGCAAAACATTATCTCAAAATACTATAAAAACCATATATAGTGAATACAGACATGGGGTATGAAGAACCATACCTGAGCTGTCCTTTCATCCAAAGAGTTAGCACATAAACACAGTATATGCTAAAATACTATCAGAAGTGGAAAATATGGGATATAGGTTTATCACATAGCATACCAAGCACATAGCAAACATAGCATCCATCACACAGTGTTGCATCTCTCACTCAAGTGCTTCGGATATACGATAACTCGTATAGATGCTCAACTCATTGCCCACGCAAATGGCTAAGGATCGGACACACGCAAACCTCCAAAAACATGGGTACACCGAGATTACCCAGGGTACACGTAGGCTACCCAATCACAACAGTGAACATTATAGCCACTGAGTCATCCGTCGAACCCTTAGCACATGTATCGATAGTAGAACTATCTCACAGATTCTCAACAGATGTCTATGCAGATGGCCGAGGATAGACACACGCAAACACCCAAACACATAGGTACGTGTAGACTACTCTATCCGATTCGCAAGCATCACAACATCATGTTCTATTATACGAGCTATCATGTAGAACTCATCCTTTCAGTCCATCATCATATGATATAGCCACTCGCCTCATCAAATCATTGAAGCCACCGCACTTCATTGGTTGCAATTGTAAAGTTATCTTGGGCTATCTTGGAGTCATGCATCTCTACTCCAAACCAGCTCACAAAACCTCCAAGAAAATCCCAAGTATTA
This sequence comes from Allium cepa, assembly GCA_030765085.1. Classification (NCBI taxonomy): domain Eukaryota; kingdom Viridiplantae; phylum Streptophyta; class Magnoliopsida; order Asparagales; family Amaryllidaceae; genus Allium; species Allium cepa. Next base: position 20,493,501 of record CM060936.1, on the reverse strand, counting down.
CTCTGAAGGCCTTCCAAGCCAATCCAGAAGCCAACACCCTAAAAACTTCATCCTATGTTCTGTTCGACGTTCCCTACCACCGAACAACTACTGCCGGACAACCATCATCGGGCATCCACCACCAAATAAGAATTCTTGTCCAGTAATCCAACCACCGTATCAAGTAACTACCGAAAATGATTTTCTGTCCGGTCCTCTACTACCAAACCAATTGGCTACTAAACATGATTTCCCATCCGGTCTTCCCTTACCAAACCAACCGGGTACTACATAGGATTTTCTATCAGATCTTACCTTACCAAACGAAGCCAACCACTGGACCATCCCTACGCCGACCAAGCTCCACCAAACTAGAAACATGTAGCTCCTTCAACACATTAACTTCGCATCAATTCTATCGCAACACCTAACATTTTGACCCGTATGCATCGTCTATGCAATAATACAACTCCAAATGGTCTAGAGCCCATCCTTTGAAATCTAATTTCACAGTTCCAACCTCTAGTTCACTGTGATGAGCGTTTTCAAGAATTCAAGCATAACATAAACACTTTACATGCATCAAAAAAAATTAGAGCATGCAAATCAGAAATTAATCAACCATACAATAAGTTATGACAAATCATTTTATAATGTATCTCCAACATAGCCAAACACACATTAAGGCAACCATACATCAAATAACATGATACTTAGATACATATTAAATTTGTTTTTACTTCAAGTTTCACCTAAAAACAGTCCCAAACATGAGTTTTGACTTTAAAATGGGCTTAAAACATATCAAAACCTATATATACATATATAATAACATAAGAGATGATAAATCACTTACCAAACACCCGAAAAATGGACATTTGCTTGCAAAATGAGGTAAATTCAAAATCAACAACCAAGGCCCAATCTTTCTTTCCACAAAATGTGGATTTGAAGTTCTCTAATAAATCCCTTGCTAATCTATCCTTAATCTATGATTTAGACTTGATTCAGAGGAGGAAAGAGGAGGTTGGGTGAAGAATGAGTTAATAGGATCGTATATCTATTTAAGAAGTGGTAAAAATGATTCGGGGATGATGATTCAACCTATTATAGCCCTTAAACCCGAAATATGTTAGTGGGCGTACTACCAAACCTCATTAATTACCCACTAAGTTGCTCCAAAAACTGCTAAATTTCGAACAGCTATATCTCCTAGCCAAGGCCAAACTGCTATTATGACCTTTCTATGGAAAAGGAAACCATTATATCATTCCAATGGAAATGGTCTCAAATACTAATTTAGCTTCGATCAAAAGTTATAGCCATTACAAGTTTTTAAGGGTAAAATCATTTAGAAATATTATAAAGATAAGAAATGTTATTAATATGCATTTCCCAAAGTCATGGAGCGATAAGACCTCATATTAATTTAAAAATAATATTCTACAATCGTTCAATACATGAAATATGTGTCGTTGCAGTTTATTCTTTTGTGGTCACATAAAATAGCATTGAAATCACCTACATCTACCCAAGGCAAATTTATAATATTAGATTGAAGCTTTAAGCAATTCCACAACCTTAGGCCTTTATCCATTAGGTTATGAGCATAAACCACTATGCATAAATATTTCCCTAAGTTATTGTGTAAAAAAGTGTGACAAACTGCTTGTTGATATGACAATTGAGACATGCCATTGTTTTTCATCTCACACAGTTGAAATTCAATCCTTTTCCCATCGTTCATTATCATGTATATATCCCAAGCCTTTATCAAACAAGTTAGTGAGTTCTTTAATTTTCCCTATTGATGATTTATTTTCCAACAGCCTTACAAAAGAAACATAACTTTTCCTAAGAACTTGCGTAATATCAAGTTGTTTAAAAAGAGACTTTAGTGTGGGGAGTGCGACTAGATATTGTGCAAAATGGATCTGAAGGCTAATGTAACCCTAGAGAAGGGGAGTTAATAGTGTTTTTAAACTTCTATCAATTTAATTTGTAATTATCAAATCTAATAATACAAAATCAAAATCATAGGCGGTAATCTAATAAATGTAGTAAATAAAAATAGTAAAAGTAAAGAGAAGACATCAAGAATTTTATACTAGTTTAGATATCCAATCCTACATCCAGTCTTGTACCCAATATAGGATTTCACTATAACCCACTTACATTCCATAAGTGGCAAGAAAATCATTACAACTTGACTTTGAACTAGGTGATAACTTGCACCTATCCTAATTTTTCACGGGTGGCAGAACATACCTAAACTCTTGCACTTCCATAGGTGGCAAGAAAAACCAACCTCTTGAGTTTCTATGGGTGGTCAAGATCGCCTATACAATCCTAACTTTCTTTGTTTGGAATGATACACCTTTACAAACAAGTAGTTAAGTAATATCTATACGAAATCGAATCTTTCAATCATAATTTCAAGTAATCTCTAATACAATTTCCGAAAGACATCTGGTAGCAATCTATCTAAGATTTATTTGAGGAAAAGCATGAAAACAAAGAGTAAAAGATAGAAAATTGAATGTAGACTCTTTAACTTTTAAGTAGATTTCAAATTCATGAAGAAATAGAAAGAAAAAGAGTGAATTTGCAAAGTATAACATACGTAAACAATAGGACTTTTCTATGAAATGTGAGAGTGAAGTGAGTGGGGAAAATAATAGAGAAATCCGTTAATAATTCATTCTCCAATACCTTTATATAGAAAATGAAGAGAAGTTTTTTTTGCGAAAGGTGAAATGAAGTGTTCATTCATTTAAAATGGAAAATTACATCCAATGGGGAAACAGCTATATGTTGACATATTTTCAAGGATATGTCGACATGTAATAGTTCAAAATGACAATTCCTTTATAAAAATTCATTTAACTTTTTAACTTCTAAAACCAAAATAGAACTTCTATTAAATGATTATTGGGAATATAATAAAGAGTTTTAAAAGAGAAAATTCAATGACTCGGTATACCATTACATTGACTATTTGTTTTCTTTGTACTCTTCTAATGTTTGTTCCTTGTGTCTCCTATGTTCTCCTTGTCTTTCCTTTGAACATTCTTTGTTCATATTGATCTCCTTGATTCCTCTTAATCTACCTGGTTTTGTATGGATTTATTATATTTGATTATCCTATAGTATATCTTAATAGATTCCTGTATTTCCTGTACTATATCATACATAAACTTGGAAAATCATCGGTACTAATGTTTATTTAGGTTTTATCAACAAAATCAATAATTGTGGTTCTAACAATCTTTGTCTTTTTTATGATGATAAACATCTAAATATTTTTGAAAATATAAGATGAATATAATTCTAACTCCACTATTTTAATTCTCCCCTACCCTTTTGACAGTTATATTTTATACCTTTCTCTCTCCTCCTTTATTGTCAATAAAAATGGGATAAAATCATTTGTATAAAACTTTAAGGAATATCGATAGGGTAAGGGGTATGTAGGTAATTCCTTGAACAAGTCATAATCATATAGGCATGTTTGCTACAAAAAATAAATCTATAGATGTGGATTAAGGCAATCTGCTAACATTAATAAATTAATGAGACATAATTGTGTAATATTTAGAATGATAATAAGGCATAAACACTTATACAAGAATACATGAACTTAAATTGTATTTGCAACCATAAACATTTATAATAATTATATATGAGGATCCTGGTGAGTATGATAATTTAAGCATACAGAGTGAGGGGCATTGATCATGATATATATAAATATCATATAATATATAGACTTTATATATTAAACAAACATAAAAAATTTGACCAAATAGGTTTACATAAGACATTTGTATTATACGTACTACTTTATAAACAAATTTCTTAAACTATACGAGCATAGAATATATATATATATATATATATATATATATATATATATATACGTGTACATATTTATGTGTGTGTACACATAATCATAAGAAAAAAATAAATACAGAAGCAATTCTAAATAAATATTGATATTTGAGAACTTTGGGAGGATATTCAACTCATCCTTTATTAGGACCAATGATGTGATCGGCAAAGATCTATTATGGCCAAATTTTCCACAATCCATAAATAGTCTCAAATGATTAAACTGGATTAATGAATAATAAAGAAATAGGTACAAAAAATTAGAAAATTGTCACTAGACGATAGAATGAAGAACTACATAAAAGATAGTTGAAAAGTGGAACTTGATTCCATGGATCATCATCGAGTTATCTCCCATGGACCATCATCGAGTTGTACCCAAAGTTGACAAAGGGAAAATGGTGAAAAACTCAAAGCATGATACAAAGGAACATGGTACAATGCAACTTCAAGTTGCTTTTGGTCACGCCTAAAGAAATGCAGCAAGTGGTCTAAAGTCTAACTTTGATTGGTGATGAGTTGTAAGCTATGGATCATCATCGATCTGTGAAAGCTTGGATCGGGTTGGCCATAAGATTTTTATGGGACGAAATACACAACATGGAGATCATGTGTTGTAATTTTCAGAACTAAATATGGAGATATTCGCCTATAAATAAAGGTGGGGAGTACTTTGGAAAAGGGGACTTTTCTTCTCCTTTATTTCTGAACTTTTAGCTATGGTGAATTCTAAAACTATAACTTTTTACCGAATTCTCGTCGAATTGCGACTACTAAGTTATAAAATCATAGTTTCTGCAAACTCCCAGACGTGAAAATAAAAGAATAAAGTGGATGTAGGCCTGAGTATTCGCCAAATCACTATAAAACCTGATGTTTTTTCTTTTCTCTAATATTTTTCATTTTCATTACCTGATTTGGTGTTTGTATCAATTTTGGTGTGAACATTTTGGTGTTTTCGTTGACAAAATATGAATTTAACAACTTGAAACTTGAATTTGAAGAAGACGATGAGGCTTAACACTTAAACAATGATTGGAGAAAGTCAACAGAACAAGGGGGCAGCCAGGAGTTATCCTTGGGATTAAACCCCATTCATCTACATAACAAGAGAATAAATGGAGAGGACGATAATAGAAATGCAAGAGTGGATGATAACTTACTAAGAGGAAATAACGGAGGGATTCTTCAAAAGAATGGCACAACAAGACCAATCGAAGTTGCTGAAAACCAAAATCATAGGCCGGGAGGTGGAATGTGTGCACTAGGAATGGAGTAGAAGGAGTTGGAACCAATCCCTTTAAAACTTCACAACTCGATAGTGACTTATATGCACAACTTGGCATCGAGTTGAGAAAACAAGGGTCATGGTTGGCGCTGATTTGGGATAAGATGGAGCATATCCAAGTGATGATGTCAAGCTACGAATCAAAGATCAAAACATGAACATACAATAACAAGAGTAGGCAATAGACGCTTACCGCTGGAACATGGGGCAGAATGAAGACATGGGTCAGAGACTTCTATTGGGTGATAATGATAGAATTGCTGAAATAACTAGATGGGCACTAAGAGGTTACCACCAAACCATAGTTTGGAGGATATGAATAGAAATTCGTTCACCCCTAACAACCGATATGCAAGGATTCCATCCAATTTCAAGCTATTAACACTGGAAATGTAAAACAGGAGAACAGATTCAACCGTTCATCTAATGAGATAAATTTGACATATGTTGGTATTGGATGTTTTTAAGGAAGTGATTAGACGGTGTTTCCCGCCTGATGGAGTTAGCAGGAAAATGGTTCATAGGGCTGGAAAACGGGTCCATCGGCATATAGAACAAATTAGGTGATAAATTCATGAGATAGTTTATAAATTCACATTTCAGGGCTAAATAATGTCATTATGCTTCCAAAATTGAGACAAAGGGCCAAGAGAGACCTTAAGGGGTTATCTAACCAGATTTAACGTGGTAGTCGGTGTAGTGTATAAGTAGGATCCATCAATTGTTCTAATGGCGGTAGTGTTTGGAGTTGCAAATAAAACATATTTTAAAGTTGCTTTGGAAAGGGATCCACCAATGGATCTTGTAGATTTTTACCATGAAGTTGAGAGATATCTGCATAAAGAGGACAAAAATGCCGAAAATGCTGAAGTTAATGTTGTGGACGATGAAGGACTGTCCAGAGTAGGATATGGGAAGGACAAAGGAAAGCGAAAAGTTGATGATTGCTTCGAAGGATCATAGCGATAAAGGAGGGAACCAAAATTCCCCCCCCCCCCACACTAATCTAACCAATACCCCGAAGAGGATTTACTTGGATACTAGGGAAAGATTCCCAAATGAAAACCAGTGAAAAGAGAGCCCATGGACTGGAAGAAGAGGTCTGTAATGTTTTCCTTATTCCATAAGCTGGATGGGCATGAGACAAATGAGTGTAGGCACCTATGAAGTTATGGTTAAATTTTCCCTAATTTCCAAACAGACTCGATTGATTAAACAAGATTGGCGAATGATAGAGAAACGGATACAAACACTAAGAAAAACATCACAAGACAATAAAATAAAGAAGTACAAAATAGATAGTTGAAAAGTGGAACTTAACTCCATGGATCATCACTGAGTTGTGCCTCATGGATCATTACCGAGTTGTGCTCAGAATGGACGTAGGGAAAACGATGGAAAACTCAAAGTACAAGATGGAGAAAAATGGTACAACACAACTTAAATTCACTCCAGTCATGCTTGAAGCAAAGTAACAAATGGTGTGAAGTCTAAGTCAGATCGATGATGAGTTGTAACTATGGATCATTACCAATCTGTGGAAGTTTTATCCGGGTCGGCCATAAGATTTTTAGAGGTGCACGACATGAATGTCACGTGTAGAAATTTTTAAAGCCAAATATGTAGGTCTTTGCCTATAAATAGAGGTGGAGAGCACTTAGAAAAGGGTACTTTTTTCTTCTATATTTCTGAACTTCTAATTGTGATGAGTCATAAAATTATAACTCTAACAATTACTCTAGTGGATTCTCACCGAGTAGAGACTATCGTGTTGTTAAATCACAGTTTGTGTAAACTCCCAAAGACGAATATAAGAGGACTAAGCAAATGTAGACTGGTGTATTTGGCGAACCATTATAAGATCTTGTGTTCTTTCTTGTTATTTCTTTGATTTTTTCACTCCTATTACCTGATTGGGTGTTCATGCCAATTTTGGTGTGAAAAAATCACTTCTCAAAATTCATTATCAACATTCATGTCTTCATCTGCTATTTCTCAATGTCCAATGTTCTCAGAAATTTTTACATTACTTCCTTTAACAACATAAATGATAAAGCGACAAATAATGCGAATTTCCTTTCTTGTTCATACACCATCCACTTTTGATTCATTTTTAAATGTTTTTGGTTCTCAATATTGCATGAAGTGCTCTTCCAAAATTTTGCAAGGATTTCACTATGTTTTCGCTCAAATTATAATTGGAAATCTCCTTTCATGTAGTGGTTATTTAGTATTTTTTATATGAAATTAATGTGATTATATAAAGAAGAAGATGAATTGTATTTCTGATGTAAAATATTATATTAATAATGTCAAAATCATTATTAACTATTCGCATTAAATAATTTAACGAACAAATTTGAATTAGAATTTTAAAAACTGTTTTTACCATTGTATGTCAACATAACCTTTGGTGTATGTCAACATATAACATGTATTACTATTATGTCGATATACAGTTTGTGATGTTGACATGTAGACAATATTTAGTCATTTTATTTTTTTTCTTCTATTTTATGTTTTTATTTGTAAAAATATTTAATAATTTTTATCTTAATTTTATATTTTTTAAAGAAATATGCACAATTATCATAATTTTAATAATTCAAATGATCGCATTAATTCAAACCAAAATACATAATTAAAAGAAATAAAATGCAACTTACTACTAAAAAGAAAATTGGATACAAAGTCTAGAAAGAAATAGATGGAGATGGAATGTAGCCATAAAATTTGCTTACGAATTTTTCAAAGAAGTTATCCATCTTTCTTGAAAGCTTTGAGTTGAAAAGTGGAACTTAACTCCATGGATCATCACCGAGTTGTGCCTCATGGATCATTACCGAGTTGTGCTCAGAATGGACGTAGGGAAAAACGATGGAAAACTCAAAGTACAAGATGGAGAAAAATGGTACAACGCAACTTTAATTCACTTCTAGTCATGCTTGAAAAGGGGACTTTTCTTCTTCTATATTTTATGAACTTCTAATTACGACGAGTCATAAAATTATAACTCTAAAAAATACTCTATTGGATTCTCACTGAGTAGAGACTATCGTGTTGGTAAATCACAGTCTATGTAAACTCCCATAGACGAATATAAAAGAACTAGGTATATGTAGGATGGAGTCTTGGCGAACCATTATAAAATCTTGTGTTCTTTCTTGTTATTTCTTTCATTTCTTTGATATTTTTCACTCCTATTACCTGATTGGGTGTTTGTGACAATTTTGATGTGAACAAAATCACTTCCCGTTTTTCAAGAAGTTACTTATCAACATCCATGTCTTCATCTGCTATTTCTCAATGCCCAATGTTCTCAGAAACTTTTACATTACTTCCTTTAACAACATAAATGATAAAGCGGCAAAAAATGCGAATTGCCTTTCTTGTTCATGCACCGTCCACTTCGATTCATTTTTAATGTTTTAGTTATCAAGATTGCATGAAGTGCCCTTCCGAAGTTTTGTAAGGATTTCTCTAAGTTTTCGCTCAAATATTAATTGGAAATCTCCTTTCACGTAGTGCTTATTGAGTATTTTTTATGAAATTAGTGTGATTATATAGAGAAGAAGATGAATTGTAATTCTGATGTAAAATATTATATTAATAATGTCAAAATCATTATTAACTATTCTCACTAAATAATTTAACGAACAAAATTGATTTGAATTTTAAAAACTTTTTTTACCATTGTATGTCGACATAACCTTTGGTGTATGTCAACATATAACATGTATTATTATTATTATGTAGACATATAGTTTGTGATGTTGAAATGTAGACAATATTTAGTGATTTTATTTTTTTTCTTCTATTTTCTATTTTTATTTGTAAAAATATTTATTAATTTTTATCTTAATTTTATATTTTTGTAGAGAATATAATATGCATAATTATCATAATTTTAATAATTCAAATGAACGCATTAATTCAAACTAAAGTACATAATTAAAAAGAAATAATATACAACTTACTACTAAAAAGAAAACTAGATACAAAGTCTAGAAAGAAGTAGATGGAGATGGAACGTAGCTAAAAATTTGCTTATGAACTTTCCAAAGAAGTTGTCCATCTTTCTTGAGTTGAAAAGTGGAAGCTAACTCCATGGACCATCACCGAGTTGTGCCTCATGGATCATTATGGAGTTGTGCCCAGAATGGATGTAGGGAAAACGATGGAAAACTCTAAGTACAAGATGGAGAAAAATCGTACAATGCAACTTCGATTCACTTCTAGTCATGCTTGAAGCAAAGTAACAAATGGCCTAAAGTCCAAGTCAGATCGACGATGAGTTATAAGCTATGGATCATTACAAATCTATGAAAGTTTGTATCCGGGTCGGCTATAACATTTTTAGAGGTGCACGACATGAATATCGCATGTAGCAATTTTCGAAGCCAAATGAGTAGGTCTTTGCATATAAATAGAGGTGGAGAGCACTTAGAAAAGGGGAATTTTCTTCTTCTATTTTTTGAACTTCTAATTGCAACGAGTCATAAAATTATAACTCTAAAAATACTCTACTGGATTCTCATCGAGTAAAGACTATCTTGTTGTTAAATCACAGTTTGTATAAACTTCCAGAGACGAATATAAAAGGACAAAGTAGATGTAGGCTGGAGTATTGGGCGAATCATTAAAAAGTCTTGTATTGTTTCTTTTTCTTGTTATTTCTTTTGTTTCTTTGATATTTTTCACTCCTATTACCTCTTTGGATGTTTGTTCCAATTTTGGTGTGAACAAAATCACTTCCCATTTTTCAAGAAGTTCCTTATCAACATCCATGTCTTCATATGCTATTTCTCAATGCCTAATGTTCTTATAAACTTTTACATTATTTCCTTTAACAAAATAAATGATAAAGTGGTAAAGAATGCGAATTGCCTTTCTTATTCATACATCGTCCACCTTTGATTGATTTTTAATTATTTTTGGTTTCAAGATTGCATGAAGTGCTCTTCCGAAGTTTTTTAAGGATTTCTCTAAGTTTTCGCTCAAATTTTAATTGGAAATCTCCTTTCACATAGTGTTTATTGAGTATTTTTATATGAAATTAATGTGATTATGTAGAGAAGAAGATGAATTGTATTTCTAATGTAAAATACTGTATTAATAATGTCAAAATCATTATTACCTATTCCCACTAAATAGTTTAACAAACAAATTAGAATTTTAAAAACTGTTTTTACCATTGTATGCCGACGTAATCTTTGATGTATGTCAAAATATAACATGTATTACTATTATGTCAACATATCGTTTGTGATGTTGACATGTAGACAATATTCAGTCATTTTAATTTTTTCTTCTATTTTTTGTTTTTATTTGTAAAATTATTTAATAATTTTTGTCTTAATTTTATATTTTTGTAGAGAATATAATATGCATAATTATCATAATTTTAATAATTCGAATGATCGCATTAATTCACACCAAAGTACATAATTTAAAAGAAATAAAATACAACTTACTACTAAAAAGAAAATTGGATACAGAGTCTAGAAAGAAGTAGATGGAGATAAAGTGTAGCTACAAAATTTGGTTATGAATTTTCCAAATAAGTTGTCCATCTTTCTTGAAAGCTTTGAGAACTTTTTATTTAAGGACCTTTTTGGCTACTTTTAGTTTTCAAGAAGTTTCTCTTGGGTTCTTTCTAGATCATGGTTGCTTGGCCTATCTTCCTCTCAATGCTTTCAAGAGAATTTTCTTCCACCTCTTCTTCTTCCTCATACGGAATATGCATAAGAGAAAAAAAAATCTTATCGAAAGTTTTCTTTTGGAAGTGTGTTCTCCACTTATATGAATTTCAAAAATTAAAGATTCGTATTCGTTACATTCCATGATAAAGTGTATGTTCATTTATAAAAATTCTATAACACCCAAAAATTTAAATATTAAAACTCAAACACTAATAAACATAAGAATATAATTTAGCAAAAAAGGACAAAATAATAATGTTTCACAAAAATTGGAATTAAGCCTTGGGGCTTATTCCATTGCATTTGGAATGTTTTTTACAACCAGAAAACATATATAACTTGTTGAATTTGTTGAAATGGGTCAAAATTAGTGGAAATGAACCCAATGGTATCTCTGTAAATAATAATTTTAGGATTAAGCCTATTAGCCCTAATTTTCAGCATATATATGGACCAAACCATCACCTCTCTTCACTGAGAAACTTTAATCTTCTTCTTTCTCCTCAAAACTACTTAACATAAACCCATTTTCTTCTAAATCTTTTCTCCAACTTCTATATCAAAATAAATCATATCAAATTAAAAGAGGAAGAGGGAGAGTGAGAGCCAAATTAAAATAGAAAGGGACAAAGAAGGGCTAACACATCAAGGCTTGGAGATCTAGAAAAGAGGATTCTTAAGTATTAAAGTAAATGGAAAAGCTTAAAAGGTGAGTCGATTTATTATTATGATGTGTTCTAATGTAACAGGAAATTGGTTCTTCGATATATATTATGTATATTTTAATTGAAAATATGATTTTAAACCAAATCAATGATTTTCAATTGAGAATACTTATGAACTGTATGAATTGGAAAACCCTACATAGCGAATTTGATAAAACATTATAATTTGGGAGGGAAGGATAAATTAAATTGAAACTACTCTAATTCTATAGATCTGGCCTTTATAAGATATGTTGGATTGATTTTGATGAATAAACAATAGTTGAATACGCCCTTTGGAATTCACCTAGAATTAATTCTACTAAACATGAAATACACAATAAATATTGATTAAAATATATATGGGTAATTAATTGAAGATTCATACACAATCGCTGAGATAAACTAGCTAAAGTTGTGAACTAACAATGATGGAAAATGTACCTAAAACACCATTAAATATGAACCCTTACTTTTATAATTAAATCCATATAGAAGTTAAATAAAATAAGTAAGATAGTGGACCTACAAACATAAATCAATACATCTGAATTCTTCGTAGACGTCTGAATTTCAGTAAATAAGCAATGGAAAGGAATCGGTTCAAATCTGACATGATTCAGACATCTGGACTTATATTCAGATGTCTAGAATTAAGGTCAAACGTTTGAATATAGGGTTAGATGCCTAAGTGCTTGTAGGTAATTTTATTCACACACAGTTATCAAATGTTTGAATTAAAAATCAAATGACTAGTCGAAGTTAATCCCAGGTTGAACTGCGACTTAGTGTAAGCCAAGTAAGATGGATCAAAGAAAACTTTTTCCCACTTCTTCGACTTTGGGGAATCTATGGAACTGAATGGGGTCATGAACGAGATGGAATAGTATCACACTTGGTGATGTCCTAGGTTCTCACTTCATGATGTTGTTAAATGTGGAACTCAATACGGTGTGTGGTTGTATCACAATTAAATGCCGTAGAGCATACTTGCACTAATAAGGAGGGTACTCAATGCTTTAGGGGCAAGTGGTCTCAAGCATTATGATGTATACTCGGCATTGTTTATAGTTACGGGCAAATCAGGGGGCAACTCATTGATTTATGGTTAAATAGCTCAAGCATTGTGATGTATACCTGATGTTATGCATAGAATTTAGACAGTCGGGCACTAATGGGGAGGTTAATCAATGTTTTAGGGGAAAGCGAGCTTAGACATTATGATGTTGTGCATAGGATAATGGATTTTAATGAGGAGTTTTCTTAATGCTTTCGGAATAACGTGGTCTTAGGCATTATGAGGTATACTCTGTAGGGTAGTTTGACCATGTGGATTATATATTTTGGTTTGCATTAGATATTCTCTAACAAATGTATTCATTGGTGGTTCATCATTGAGGATGTTTTCTGGATGCACGGTTAGGTACACTAGGGGTTGTTGCACCTTAGTAGGCCGGTTGATTAGACCTTTATACATAATCCATGAACACAAATGTACACCCTAGGTCATGTAGATCATAAAAGGAATTTAATTGCTTGTGAATACCATACACTAGTAGTACAATTCATTCACCAGACTTTAAATCATCCCTCCTTTTCCTCTCCTACTTATCAATTACGGGAGGATATGGCAGTAGTTGATATGATTTAGAAGGTTCATGGAGATTTGTCTCTATGCAGACATTCATTTATGTACCATATTTTATCCATGAAACAGACTTTTACTATGACATATTTGGAGATTCTATTTTGTCAGATATTGTGTGTACCATGCTTATTTTGAGATTGTATTACTTTGTAATATATTTGAGTACTTATATTTTATTTCCTTCCGCTCTGACAATTCAATTTATAGAATTTTCTAAAATTATATCTGTCTTTTTATCAAAAAAACCTTAAAAATCTAATGATTCATACTTCATGTGACGTGAGTTGAAAGGCATTTTTAGGCTTTGGATTGATGTATCCAGAGCCGCGGTTTGTCACACTTGGTATCAGAGCATATGTTCATAATTCCTTTGGAATTTGCGCGTATTAAGAGAACGTACTTGTATATTCTGAAGTTTTTATATGTATTTTTATATAAGTATAACACAAACACACCACATACTCTAGTAATGCTTATACTATCTGAGGAAAGTTGTTAAAAATTCCTAATTTTATATAAGTGAGAATGAGAAATCAGACTAGAAATATTTTTCGTGAAGTAGCTATGGTTCTAGGTGTTAGGGATCCAGTATGGTTTCCTCGATATCTATAAGCAAAAGGTCAGATAGAACTAAACCTTGATAGAACACCGACAACACCAACATGTAAGGTAACCCTAATGTGACAAACCATCCTTCAGAATCCCTGTAAAAATGTCGAATGACAACGTCTGATTTTCGAATACTACAAAAGACGGTTTGTTGGAGTAATATTAAAATAAAACACTACACCAAGGCATATTGGTAGAATCTCACAACGGAATGATAACATATAATATATCGAATATACATGAATAGAACGTGAGAAGAGAAGATTATGGTAAGATTCCCTACATTTGAAATGGGTTTACTTTACTTGTTTATGGGTAGTCCGGATTATCCCTGAGCCATGTTTATAGAGAGTACCCGATATGCCTTAGTAGTTTCCTATTTTATATATGTATATAATTACAGTATTTTGAGATAGTCCCCTTCACACTAGGCTTTATGTCCAACCTTTGTTTTGTCTTTGTTTATTTACGTCATGACATCTCTCGAGTACTAAATTGAGTAGTTTGGGAGTCCGTGCTTTTGGGCATATGCTATTAGAGTGGCATAGGTAGAGCCTGCTAGACGCATGATGTCGATACCTTGGATATATATATAAACTTCATATTATAGTAGTACATAACCTATATGTTATTTACATATAAGACTTTTTATATCAGATATTCTATTCTGACATTCCATATTTATAGTTATTTATCAGTTACTTCCACAAGTGCAGTCTCTTATATATTGTTCGTCCAGTTTTATTCGTATATACTTGTTTATTATATGTTATCATTCCATTGTGAGATTCTATCGATATGCCTTGGTATAGTGTTTTGTTTTAATTTTACCCTGATCAACTGTCCTATGCGGTATCCGAAAGTCAGATGTTGTCATTGATGTTGGTTTCAAGGAAATACAAAGGATGGGTTGTTACAATAAGATTTTCCAACCACTTTGGATTTTACTAAGTAATGTCTAGATTTTCAAAGTTTAAATGAAAAGAATTATTTTGGGGACGAATCATTTGTTGAGACATGGGCATGGATGAGAAATTGTAATAGGATATTTGCTATGATGAATGTAATTGATGTGATGAAGAGACAATCGCTTTGTGGCACTTGCAAGGAGAAGCCTTGAACTGGTGGGATATTACCATTGCCAAGACAAATGAGGTTGGGATTACTTGGATGGATTTTAAGAGGCACTTCAAGATAAAGTTTATATTAGAGGTAGAATGGGAATTGGAGCTAGAGAAGTTCATCCATTTGAAGCAAGGAAACCACGATGTTAAGGAATATGTCCATAAGTTCAACCCATTGGCAAAGTGTAGCTTAGACATCATCAGTGAAAAAGGCGACAAAAGTTTGCTAAGGAGTTAATTCATCTTCAAGGGATAATATAACTATTGGAGCTATCTTTAATAACTTGATTGAAATGGAACTACTGAATTCAATTGCTATGAACGGACCTAAGAAGGTAGAAGGAAAGACAGTTTAGCAAAATCAATGCAAGGAAGGAATGTGAGCTGAGGGCAAGGTAAAGAAATAGAGATTCAGATGTAGAAGGTGAAATAAAGGGGCATATAGCAAGGGATTGCAAAGTGAATCTTTTAAATAATAAATGCTATAACTATAATTAGTTTGGGCACATAGGGAGAGAGTGACCAACCGCACCTATAACTTCTGCTAAGGTAGTTCTAGCTGATGCACTTGATGTTTTTCTAGCTCAAGTGTAGCTCCATCTATGGAAAAGGGAAAGAAGGTCATTAAAGAAGGACTGTTAACTCTTTCTAGTTGTTCATTCGATCTTTATTTGACAATGGTGTATCACACTAATTTATTTTGAGTAAGTCGGTAGATAAATCACAATTAGAGACTAGTATAGTTACAGTCCCTATTGTAGTGTCGAACCCTATTGGAGGATCTATCCATTTATCCGTGATTTTCAAGGTTTTGAAATTATATATTCTAGGTGTTAATTTGGTTGCGATACTTTTATGCTAAGATTTTTAGGGTTTGGTTTAATTCTGGGGATGAGATGGATGACTATGTATGAAGTGTTACTAGATTGTGATAGGAAGGTTGTCCATTGGGTACTTGTGATGGGCCCATCCTTAAGGCTCACTATGATCCTGAAAGTTCTATTATGTTGAGTTACTTATGTTCGCTTGACCTATCACGAGATTAGTTGGCTTCTATGCTTATACTTTATGAATTTCCAAATGTCTTTATTGAAGTTTTCGATCTTCCACCCTATCAAGAGATCGAATTTCAAATCTATATGCATGAGAACACTAGACTTTTTGCTTATCGCTTAGCATATGGCTTGTAGAGAGAGGTGTAAGCAAAATAAATTGGTGAATGAGTTGCTGCAGAAAGGTTTTATTCAGAGCGCTATTTGGAAATGAGGAGCAGCTGTTGTCCTTACTACCAAAGCAGATGGCTCTTTAAGGCTTTGCATCAAATACGATAAATTATATACGCTGACAAAGAAGAATCATCACTTCCATGTATAAACAATCACTTTGGTTAGTTAGTCGAAGCAAAGGTATTCTCTCAGCTTGAATTGGCTCTCGAATTTGATTAGTTACATGTAGCCGAGGATCGTATTTAGAAAACCGATTTTCAGACACTTGAGGGACTCAGTGAATGGTTTGTTATGCCATTTAGACGGAACAATGCACAATGCATTTTATCGACCTCATGGTTCGGGTCTTTAAAGGGTTTCTAAATAAGTTCATGCTGGAATTTGTTGATTATATAATTTATACTCGAATAGCATGGAAGAGCAGAAGTTGCATTTGGGAAAAGTGCTCAATACACTCGGTAAGCATATGCCAAAGGAAAAAATGTTCAAATATCACTTTGGTGCAAGGAGGTTCACATTTTAGAACATGTTTTTTATAGCATAGACTATTAGTTAATCTTAGTAAAGTTGTTGTAGTACAGGACTGTAACATATCAAAGAATGCTACGAAGGTGAGAATTTTTCTTGGATTAGCTGGATATTACATAAAGTCATTAAGGATTTCGCAAAAATTTATGCACCGTTGACATGCCTTACCGAGAAGAATTAATTCTCTCATGGAACTTGAAATGTGAGCATGCTTTTATTAAGAAAAAGGAGTTATTGAGATTTTTGAATTTCATGAAATATGAAACAGAAAGGAATCAGTTCAAATCTAATAGGATTCGGATGTTTGGACTTTTATTTTGACCTCTAGAATCGAAGTCAAATATTTGAATGCTAGTAGCCATTTTTTATATATACAGGGATCATATATTTGAATTAAAATTCAAACTTTTAAATAGCTAGATTTAAACCCAAGTCACACTTAGACCGGGTGCCGGCCAAGTAAGGCAGATTGAGGAAAGCATTATCCTATTTCTTTGACTTTGTTGAGTCCACTGAAGTCAATGGGTTCATGCAATGAGATGGAATAGTATCATATTTGGTAACGTCCTAGTTCTAGCTTCATGAAGTTGTTAACATGGCACTCAATGTAGCATGTGATTCAGTCGCAATCAAATTGTAGCAATCACCTTTTTGACCCTCGAATGTCGACACTAAATGCATCCATAGTATTCGTGTATCGAGCACCCAATTTTTGGAAAAACATAAAGTCAGGGTAAGATAAAAGAAAAGGAAATAGAACAAGAAAGAAGAACATAATATAAGAATCTAACAGCAGAATGATAATATATAATAACAAATAGGCAGTACATATGGTTACTCCAAAATGCTGAGAAAATTCAAAGTACTAAAGCTTAAGTTCTACTATCGGCTTAGATAATTATAACTAACTGCCCTCACAATGTTGATTACATACATATATAATAGTGAATGAAACTAAAAATAGGTAGATAAATAGGTAAAAGCATTCAGCTTGTATCCATAAGCTTGAGCCTTCCAACTAAAATATGCTTTCCTCAATTTACTCGAACAAGTACATAGGGAAATCGAGGAAAATAAATACCATGTGTTAGACATAAGTCTAGTATATGAAACTCAAAAATGCATGTAAACACGTTACAATACTTTCGAGACCAACCGAATCATCGGATTGATTTCTCTCGAAAGAACCCAAATCAGTTGATAGTTATATTAGGTGATATTATATATAATGTATAAGGTGTATAATATAAATAAGGAAATAGTTATGATGCTTACATCAGTCACACCTCAACAATATTAAAGTAGAACTAAACACGATAAGGTGTATTCGTATATGGATTTTCGTTCGGGATGTCCGCGGTACTTCGACGTGGACCTCCATGTCAAGTATCAGAGATTCCCTTCCAAGCGTCGTTTATCTCTAAGTAAAACATATCATAAGGTCAACATAGTTGGACTACCCTAGATGTGTGGTCGGAGTCATATCAATTCCCGCTAGCAGCAATCGATATGCATATATATATATATATATATATATATATATATATATATATGGAGTTGATATACCCTTGAGGTTGCTTATACCCCCATGGGTATGCCCCTTCTCCATCTTCTGTCATTTCTCGCTTATGAGGATGCGTTCGGCATCTCTCCACGAGCCTTACATCAATCAAAAAAATGCTCGAAACCTTTTAGGGTTTTCGACATAAGTCGTCTGACGAATGCTAATCCTGACTTCTTTATCAAACTTAACCTTAGGATAGAAATTTCATATCTGTTGCACTCCCTCTCAACTGCTTCTAAAACATAGAAACTGTATAATATCTTTGAAGTGGTATTCGATAAGTGATCAATACTTATCCGATCCTGGAGTATTTAAAACTAATCGATGAACTTCCAGTCAACTCAATTTCGATTCTTTAAGAAGTAACTAGAGACATTTCGCACAAATGCTCCTTTCCAAGGTTCTCAAAGCATATGAAGTCGTGAATCATTTTGTTGCTTCTAAAGTTATATTTGGTCAATTTTGATAATCAACTAATCAACTATCAAGTTCAAGCGAATGTGGTAAGTAAGATTTGTACACTTAACACGTTTTTGACATTTCAACTTAACTATTACTCGATCAGGAGGGAAGTAGGTAAGTTAGAGCACTATCGCTCCATCATTACTCAAATATCATTCTTGTCTCTCACAAATATAGAGATCTACCTTGCTCAGCTTTTACTGTTAAGCATAGTAATACTAACATTCAATAAACACATTTAACTACACATACATTCATTTTTTTCAAAGTGTAACTCCTTGTTCCTTCTGCCAAATAATTTTTCAAAGATATTAATATATAAGTTAGAAATGGTTTTAAATCATATAGATATGTATAATAGTTTATTTATAAAAGCTACTATATTTAATAGAATTTAAAATAAATTAATAGACAGAAGTAGAATAAGAACTCTTTATGCTTCAATAAAATAAGAAAGTAGTTTTATAAAGTTATATGTATAATACCTTTTAAAATACTTATAAATAGTTATATAAAATATTACTTTAAAAATAGTTACTTAAAATTGGTTTGAAATTTTTTACTCACTTTAACAAAAGAAACAAGTTTTGTATATATAATAAGATAATTTTTACTTTAATAATTCAAATTAAATTCCTTTAAAATATATTTATATTTCTACCTTCCTTTAAAATTCTTATATATCTTTTTAAAACTCCTTTGAAAAGATTTCATAATACATTTTAAACTTCTACTAGTTTTTTTTCCAAAGTGCATCCATAGTGACCATCGCTATATGGACCGTAACTTTTGAACTTTGTTTTATAAGTAAAATAACTTTGCAACTCAAATATTTCATACTTTTTACACTACTATAAGTATAGAAAACATCCCATTTGAGAATATCCACAAAATAGAGTTTGAAAAGTAAGAAGAGAGGGCTTCGAAATGCGTTTATAGGGACTATCGCTATGTGGACAATTCCATTCAAATTCAACACCATTCAATCACATATACATATATCATTCCCATGTTCACCACATCACAAAGATGCATATAATAACATATATACAAAGTATATAAACAAGAAACAAAAGTAAAAGCAAATAAATGCAATAACATCAAATTCTTTTATAGCGACTATCATTATAATGGCAATAACATCAACTACTCTATTACATATGCTCTTTCAATACCCAAATCTAATTCTATCTTATGTGCTATTATATATGCATAATTTTACAAGTCAATATCCATGTCCAAAAGTCCATTACATATACTCAAATAACAAGTTTGTAAGCCCATTACATATGCTAATACATATGCTCAAATAACAACCAATTCAAAGCCTTTCGAGGCACAACAAATAAATAGATTTTCAATACACATAATTATGGGTTTATAACTTTAAGTAGTTAGGGTCTATTATTATTAGTAGTAATAAGAAAAATTGACAAGTTATTGTTTTCATTCAAGGAATAAGATAAGTCACTTTCAAATCAAAGATGAAGCTACCACATCCTACCACAACCTAGCAATAACATACTACTTCCTACCCTCAACCAAGCAAGACAAACCAAGCCTAGAATTCCACCAAAAAGTGCATGACCAAGGGAGAATGGTCCCTAATTCCACACGACCATAATGGAAAAGGGGGGAAATGCTTTGATTCTTCAAGATCAAAGCAGATAGAAGTGATACCTATGTTATTTAGTGGTTATAGAAATTATATGAAGAGGAAAATAACTTATGTAGAATTGCTATAATTAAGGAAGTTTTATGAAGAGAAAAGTATGAAAGAGTTTAGACTTTTTTGTGAAGGAACCAGCAACCAACTTGTGAAGGCTTTGGGTGCTATTTTATAGAAGTTACAACGTGGCAAATGAGCAAGCATGCCCTCCGGGGCCAACCATGATGTAGAGAAACTCTCCACTTGAGCCCATGCCTCTTACATCATGCTTTCCTCCCTTCATTCCTTGATTTAGGGGTCGTTTACTACTTTATGTCTCCATTTAGTTTCTAATTAATTCTTCGTTAATAAGATATTATTTGATTTATTTTAAACATGAAGATATGTCTTCATGTATTACTATTTAAGCTCTAAAATATTTATACAACTTTTACTGAATGAAAAGTTGATTTTTTAATAAATTGTTTTTCGCTCATATTTTCAATATTACTTCAAAGTATATATATTTATAAACACATTTCAAAAATAAGTCTTTGATGATTAATTATTAATTACAAAGTGTTTAGTAAGGTCATAAAATCATATTTTTAACACTTAACCGATTTTTAGCATTTCGAATATTTGAAGACTGAGTTTTCGAAATTATGAATTGTTACACAAATGCTGTAGAGCGTATAAGAACTAATAAGGAAGGTACTCAATGCTTTTAAGGAAGTAGGTTCAGGAATTGTGATGTTACTCGGTGTTGTGCATAGTCATAGGCACCAACAGGGAGGTTATTCAATGCTTTAGAAGAAAGTGGCTCAGGCATTGTGGTGTATAACCAGTGAAGCGTATAGAATTTAGAATATCAGGCACTAATGGGGAGGTTACTTAATGTTTTAAAGGCAGGTTGGCTCAGACATTATGATGTTTCAACAACCCGTAATTTTATCACTTAAATCTGGAGCATTTAATTAATTTTAAATATTCAAATAATTGATTTTAAATGTTAAATAATACATTTTTATTAATTGTACAACATAATAATTGATTTTTAAAGGTATTATAAATATATGAACTCAATTTAGAAAGAAACTAGCTTCATTAAGTTTTTGCGGTTAGAAAATATAATTTTCTAATTTTTTTTAAATATTATAAATATAATATCCTTAAGTAACTTTATATAACTGTTATATAATGATAATAAGTGATTTATAATGATTTTATAAATATATAAACTTGTTTTATAAAAATATACAAACTTCGTTGCATTTCGACAAATCAACATCATATTTTTACAATTGGATTTTTATATTAGTAAATATGGTTTTATTACTTGAATAATATTTTTTGAATTATATAGAGATGATAATAAATTTATTTTAAAGTTTTTTTTATATAAATAAATAGTTTGATTAAAAACTGAAAACATGACCGGGATTCAGCTTTCGGATTTTCGACCTTTCGTCGAACGGTAGCTATTTCAATTCGTTGCAACATTATTTGATACATATACACCAGGCATGTACATACATATACAAACATACATACCATCATAATTAGTCAAATATAAGGTAAAGAAAATATCTAAAATAAACTGTACATATTTATATATAAACTCCATATATGTATATAAATGCAAACTTCACCCTTAAATCTCAAAATGCAACCCACAAATCAACTACACAAACGACATGAAGGGGACAAGTGCACATGGAGGGACAAAAGGGAGGCGTCGTAACATACCTAAGTTTTAATAACATTATTTAGGAGATTTAATTAGCTAAATCAAAATTGAATAATGTGAATATTAGAGTGGTAAGGAGACTGAGATTGGAATAAATATAACAAGGTCGAGCTTGATTATTTAAATGGACTTATGAGTTGTTTATTTGTTACTTAATTAAAACAAGGGCATATTAGAAATTGCACCCCATAACTCCTTAATACCTTAAACCCACAATTCCTTTCATTTCACGTTCATTTTATAAAACAAAAACAAACGTAACAAAAGAAAGTAAAGCCAGCCATTGCTTAGGAGGAAGAAAATGGAAAATCAAATTAAAGCTAAGGATTCTAGCAAGAAGGACCAATCTCAATCAAATCTCAAATTCCTTATTCTAATCAAGGTAAATAATAATCAAAATCGTCTCTCATTTGATTTTCGGGTTTAAGTTTAATCCATTATGATGATTTTTGATGATATGGTTGGATTTTATAACATGTTTGATTCAAACAATTTTTTTTGAATATTATTTTACATGGTTTTAAGTGTAAAACCAATTATACCGAATTTCAATTGCCATGAGGAAATTATATATTATATAAAACATGATTTTGAAGATGGGTTTTAATTTTATAATTTTCCATGCAATGAAAAATTTATTATGAATTTCCAAAGGAAAATAGGAATAATTGGGTTTAGAAATTAATTTTGGTTGTTCTATGAAGAATATGGGTATGGAATTTTCATATGTTAGATAACACATTAAAAGTGAATTTCTATAACTTTGGGGATTTTTCCTAAGTGATTTACGATCGAAATTAAATTATTTTAGAAGAAGGACTTAATTGTTTTATTTTTTTTGCTTAATGAAAGGGCTAATTTGATAAATTAATCTTTGTTAGATCTGAAATTATGCACTTATTTTAAGGAAAAATTTGAAAATTTTATAGCAACCAATTAAATGTTTACAAATAGGCAGGTTAGTTATGAAGCAATTACTGTAAATGGCATTAAATCAGTCTTTACCTAGAAAAGTAGGTTATGCCTCTTTCAAAAGAACCTTTCAGCCATGTTATCCCCCCTTTTGGCAAGGCCGTGACACCCAAAAACTGATTGGAAACTAAAGACAGTTCATCTCAAAGATTGATTATATATTGTTTCGCCATGGACGTCGATGAATTTTGTCCGAGCCCGGATAAGGCTAAAATTGATAGGACATGACAAGCAAAGCCATAAAGGCCATCATTCCAAATTTCAAGTCAATCCAAGTTCATATGCTCATGTTATGATCGATTCAATCTAGAGGAAACGGCCCAGCCGTCGTATCCATCACTATGGGTGATTTCGTATCCATCAAGAGTGCGCTCGGTTCATATCGATCATGTTCGCATCGATCAGTTTATAGTAGTTCGTATCGATCATGTTGGCAGCATTCGAATCCATGGAATTTGTATCGATGGACTTCGTATCCATCAACAGGTGTTGTGCCTCGTAACGATTGGCCAGTATCTGCTTCGCATCCATCATAGAAGCCTCTCTTCATATCCATCAGGCAGCTGTTGTACGTATCCATCAGGTCACCTTACTTCGTATCCATCAAAAGGCTCAAGTTCGCATCGATTGGCCTCGATCCATTGAGAAGCTACGTGGTTCGTATCCATCAAGGAAAGGCCTGTTCGTAACCATCGACCATTAGTAGTTCGTGTCCATGGATGACTGCTGTTCGAATCCATGAGTGAGGTCTTATTTAAATCCATCAAGTCAACAAACCTGAGTGACGTGTCATCCCTCGATACGAACAAGGCGAGATTTATGGAGTCGATACGGTCAACTCGGAGTAAAGGCGGGATCGAGGCGAAGTGTGCGTGCCACATCATCACGAGACCATGTGAGGTGATCGAGTCGAAGGGATCGTTTCGAAGTGATGGATTCAAACCAAACAGCCCCCGAAAAAGTCCATTTTGTATCGACTATTTCTCCTAATCCACCGATCCAAATACAGTGAAATTTTCACAGGAGATTACACACGAGACAAGGAACGTTCACACCAAATTTCAGCTCGATTGGACATCATCTTGATCGATACAAAATGATTTCGTATCGATCACAGATCGACTCGAAACTTTCTGGAATTGGTCATGTGGGCCCCCTCACGTGCCAGAGCGAATCTCCCGAAGTTTGAGCGAAGTCTCATCCTCCTACGCCTATAAATAGAGTCCCAAAGCCTACAGAAGAGGGACCTTTTGACTCTCAAGCGCCCAGACTCTGCCAGATCGAGATCTCCATCATTCTACCACTGTTGATTTCGAATTTCCAGTTGTAACTTGCTGTTGATTGCTGTAACCACTTGTAATCGTTGAAAAAGAATCAATAAAGCTGCAAAAAACTTCATAGTGGACGTAGGCAACACGCTGAACCACTCTAAATTGCTTGTCTGTGCATTTATTTTCTTGTTGCTTGGAGTTTTTGTTAGATAATCCTCATTTTAAATTTATATTCTTCATTATTATCTCTTCAAAAACTTCCGAAGAGTGTTGTGCCTAATTTTGGTATAAACACTTTGGTGCTTTCACTGAGAAAACCTAGATTTTCTCCTGCTCGTTGGATCTGTCATCGATACCGGATTGCATAAATCTAAGAGAGAGATCCAGATCGCTAATTCGAGTTCCTTCCCTTCTATTCAGATTTGCATAAAGTCTAAGAAAGGAATTCAACCTTCAAGATGGTTAGCACAAGGACCACCTCTAATGCTGTCAATCCAAAAGACCAGGATAGACAGAATCCTGCGCCACTACCTCCCTCTAACCAAGACGCTACTGGACACTCGGAACCATCAAGTCCGTTAACTCGACAAGAGTTTCAGCTGCTGCTTCAAGAGCTGACCCAAAGTCGGCGACAATTAACAGAACAGCTACGCGCTAACGCCGAGCTGACCAACCAGCTGAATCGTCAGAAGCGACGGAGATCCAGAAGAGATCATGCTTCTCACTCCCCCAGCGAAAGTTCTTTCTCTTCTGATTATCATCATCGATCTCCGCGACCATGGCTAGATGGGAGTCACATACAAACTGTTGGATATCAATCCGCGATGACCGTTGGACAGCTGAGAGTTGGTCCATCGGCCAGTTTGCAAACCCGGCCCTCCTCCCGAGGGGGTGCTGCTCCTCATTACACCACAGAATACCGCGCCACGAACGTCGCGATTGAACCAGGAGTCGATGCCCAAAATCAGTCGAACTTATACCACCGTCAGCACAGACGTACTCCTGAACCATACGTCCTAGAAGACTATGAGCCAAGAAGGCAAGATGTGGACCGTCGACAGCATCCGGTCCAACCTCATAATATGGAACATAATCACACTCCGGCACAAGCCGCACAAAATGTATAGATGCCGGATCTTCCGACCATGATACGTCAGATGATCCGTGAGAGCCAGGGTCTCACGAATGATGACTGGGGAATCTCCAGAAGTCACACTCCTTTTACGGACGATATTCTTACTTCTGAACCCCCTCAGCGATTCAGGATGCCGACTCTACCCATGTACGAGGGCAACTCCGACCTCAACCAACATATTATGAAATATGATTGGTCGATGAGCGCTGCCAGAGCTGACGATGCAGTGAAGTGTCGTAGTTTCCCCATCTCCTTGGGGGGCATCACTACCTGTGGTTCACTCGACTGCCACCTCGATCAATTTCCTCCTTTGACCAGTTGTCCACAAAATTTGTTGAGCAATTCCGCATGCACGTCGCAAGGCCGAAAGACGTCAACACTCTGTCTAGCGTCACCCAAGCTCCTGGAGAGACGCTCAGACACTACTTAGAGAGATTCCATGCTGCATGCGCGGAAATTAGCAATCCGAAAGATAACTCCATCCTTATGGCGTTGACTAAGGGGATTGACCCCGATTCTGAGTTTGGCAACTGGTTGGCTGGAAAACCACCTACATCATTGGACCGTTTCCACGCCAAGGCGGCTCAATTTCCTTAGAAGGGAAGATGCGAAACAGTCAAGGAAGTAGACTGATGCAGGGCCAAGCACGGAAGGGATCCAAAGCAATGTCGCAATCAAACAGTCCGGTGAGAGCTCTGGGAAAGTTCAGTTGAACGTTAAAAATAAACAAACTCAGTGAAGGGAGAGTGTGAATCAAAACAGAAAGCGAGATAAAAATCGTGGCCCACGGCGCAAGAATCCTATGTTTGACAATTACACTCCTTTGAATACATCACTAGAGAACTAGTATTTACAAACCTGTAATACAATGCAATACAAAAAAACCTGCTCCAAAACCGTCGTCAGAGAGGCAAATCCAGATGGGAAAATTTTGCAGGTTCCATGAAAGCTACGAGCACAATACAAATGAATGTCATCACTTGCAAGATCTTGTTGAAAAATTGATTAGAGAAAGGAAGCTGGAACAGTTTGTTCGGGCGCCGCAGCCTGGAGGAGCGGGCCCATCAAATCAAAATAATGAACTCGATCGACCGAGACAGGAGGACTCTACCTGTCCCGGTAGGAGATTAGTGATAAATGCCGTTAGTGGCGGACCCACTTTATCAGGAGCCTGGAACGACGAGGATCTCCGTCACTGTTACACATGACAGGCTTTATTCATTCTATGAATACTTTGCAATCTTCTTTGCATTTTGAAGTTTGAGTTTGTAATAAGGCACTGAATTTGCCATGTTTTTCCGTTCCAGCAATAAATTACTATCTCTTCAAGCTAGAGCTGTGATTCATCGAATGCGACATTCAACAATCACGACGCACGAAGAGCTAAGTTCTATCGCATAATGGAATTTATTCAAATAGCGAGTGACTGTGATACGACCGGCCACTCACTAAGTGAAGCCTCAGCTCGGAGGCAAGCCATCACATCAAAGGCTGAACTGGACCGACACACGACCGTCCTATAACTAACTCCACTTTTCCAGAGTGCGAATTGGAGTATAAACATCAACTCTAGGTTCCCAGAGTGCGAACCGGAGTATAAATCCTAACTCAACTTTCCCAGAGTGCGAATTGGATTATAAATATCAACTCTAGGTTCCCAGAGTGCGAACCGGAGTATAAACCCTAACTCCACTTTCCCAGAGTGCGAATTGGAGTATAAACATCAACTCTAGGTTCCCAGAGTGCGAACCGAAGTATAAACCCTAACTCCACTTTCCCAGAGTGCGAATTGGAGTATAAACATCAACTCTAGGTTCCCAGAGTGTAAAACAGAGTATAAACCCTAACTCCACTTTCCCAAAGTGTGAATTGGAGTATCAACTCTAGGATCCCAGAGTGCGAACCGGAGTATAAACACTAACTCCAAACTCCCAGAGTGCGAGTTGGAGTATAAACATATAAATGCGATTCCGGAGAAGGTGGACCCGTCCGCCTAACGACTTCGGCCGTATCCTAACCAAGTTTGAGGAGGATGGACTCGTCCGTCTAACGACCTCGCTTGTTAACTCGGGATGGATGTGATCCGACCATCCACGATCCCGATAAATCCATCGTTCCCAGAGTGTGAACGAATTCCTAAAAAGGCCAAACAGATGTGACTGACCATCTGTCGGCTAACTCTAAGTTCCAAAGCATGAATTGGAGTATAAACATCAATTCCAGGTTCCCGCAGTGCGAACCGAAACATCAATGCTAACTCCAGGTTCGCAGAGCATGAATTGGAGTACAAACATCAATTCTAGGTTCCCGGAGTGCGAACCGAAATATAAATGTCGACTTCAAATTCCCAGAGTGTGAATTAGAGCACAAATACCAAGTCAAAATTTCTGGAGTGCGAACTGTGCTACAAACATCGATAACTCTCGAATTCCCAGAGCGCGAACCAGGTTATCGATCATAGATTATCCTAAATCCCCGGAGTGTGGACATGTACTCAAAATTTGCAATAGGTGCGATCGACCACCGAAATACAAATACTGTTCCCCGAAATCGGGGGCAAAAAGCTTAAGTGTTAATCACTAACCAAAGCAATACAATGTCCAAAATTCAACCCATTCATCGATTACGACGTGTAATCAAGATTTTCAGACTTGGCAAATAAAACGAGCTCAACTTGAAGGTAAAAACACCATAAGTACACTGGACTAAAAGTCAAATACTGCAAATACTTAAGCACAAAAGAAATGAGAGTTGAAGCAAAGAAACTAAATTTCATTTCAACTAACTGTATGTGAAGATTCATGTACGGGTTATTCCAAAAAGTTCCTACTAGCAGGAGGCCGAGCCTGCATCTATACATGGCCTATGAAAGAAAATCAAAAGCAACTTCCTAACTGCCAAAAATGCACCAGAGGGGAATTATCTACTTTTTCTACAACGCAGAACTATTAGAACCGCTAACAGTCTTTCGCTTTAAGCCCTTACTCTTTGGCGGATCATCCTCTGATGAAGGCATGATATCGACATCTTCCTCCGAACTTGAACTTAGAGGAATATTCTCTTCAAGAGGAGTCGTAGGAGTCAGATCCACAACCAGGGGCGGAATGGGCAATCTGGTGTCAACGGCCGTGCCCCTAGAAGATATCACCGCAAGAGGAGTGGGGCCAACCGCCATCGTAACACTCTCGGAACTACCACCGTGTGTTGCCGCCTCCATCTCTGCGTTGATTTGAGCCAGTATCTCGGCTTCACGAGCGGCACGAGCTTCATGATAGGCAGTGGTGGACTGCGACGAAGCAATGGAAGCAGGTGGGAACGCACCAAGAACGAATGGCATGTCCGCAAAAGGATCACTGCTTTGACCTAAAAGCTCGTTCGTCATCTGCTCGTCCAAAGACAGTAAGCTCTCCTGTGCCGTCTCCGTCGGCGCGACCATAGTCGTGATGATCACCTCAGTAGTGATGGCCTTCTGCCCTTGATGCAACTCTTGGATTGCAGGAGGCGCATCTTGTGTAGCTTCAGTCATTGAGAAAAAGAAAAGAAGTTGTCAATAAACGCTTCAATACAAATACTTCTGTTCAAATACACACAAGATTTGTACAGAGTACCTTCCTTAGTTCGGCTCGTGGCTGGCTGAACAGCTTCTGAAGGATGGTCCCTTATGGGGGATAAGCGTGGCTGCTTAAGGTCATAACTCGGAACCGGCTGCGGCTCAATCGCTGGCGTCGGCTCGGATCCAGATGAAGTAATCATCCCAGAACTTGTAGCTAGGTGTGCGATGCCAGAACCCTCACCAACTTCTAAGTGTTGGGTACCCAGTCTCTCTCTAGCATGGGAGATCATAAAATCGTGGAGAACCTTCTTCTCATCATCATTCAATATGCGGTTTTCCAACTCGAACTCATCAAAAGCTTCACCCAGCTGTGTCGCCTTCTCTTCTTCAACTAACAAATTCCAGGCATTGAATAAGTGTGTCGGGTAGTCATCGAGCCACACCAAGTTTCTGTGCCTCAGCACATTAGCGTTATAAGTGATGAGAAGCTGTTCAATCTCCGTCTCGAGCTTGATCTCTGCCTGTCGAACTTTCTCATCAACTTCGGCCTCCACCTCGCGGACCTTTTCCACGGCCGCATCTCTTTCCCTCCGAAACTCCACCGCCTGATCGCACACTTCCTGTGCGAAAACGTTAACGACGTCCCTCTCCTTCATGATTTTCGAAACTTTGGCCTTAAGCTCATTTAGCTCCTTCAAGGCCGCTTCCCGCTCGGCGGCTACAACAGTATTTCGGTGGCCCATGTCTTCCACCGTGGCGTAATGCTCGCGCTTCATCCTGTCCATTGCCGCCTGGGCTTCATCAGCTTTCTTAAGGGCCTCGATTTCAGACTTACGAGAAGACTCGGCCTCACTATTGAGCGCCTGAAAAATCCTATCCTTTTGACCGAGCTCCTTCTCTAACTTCTCAATCACGACCGCCCGGTCAAAAGCCACTTTCGATGCTTTCTTCGCCGCCATGGACCATTCCCCATGCTGGAAAAATATGTCGGTGAGATAATCATGCATCATGGGTTCGACCGACGTGGGCACCCTTTTTAGATGCAGGGGGAAGACAAACCCGTCAAAGCAGATTTCAGGAAAATCTTTCTTCAGCTGAGCAAGCCTTGCTGCTCCTTCCCCCGAAGGCTCGGTTAGTACCCGCTCTGTTGTTGCGGGAGCCGCAATCTTAGTCCTACGGTGAGTTTCAGACCTTGACGATTGGGAAGACGGCTTGTGTCGCGGTTCCTCTGAAGGTCGCGAGGCGTGGGCAGGAGGTTGTGCAGAGACTTTGGGAGGTGGCGTACGAGACCGAGACCGACGCCTATACTCTCTATCTCTGTCAGAGCGCTCATGACTCGAGTACCCTTGGTCATAGTCTCTGTCTCTTTCTCTCCTATATGGTTCACAATATGATGAAGACTTGCGTTTGCTGCGAAGACTGCCAAGCATCGAGCTTCGACCAAACATGGTATCTGCAAGTCAAAACGGAAACAAAAGTTAGTAATCTCTCACAATGAGCGTAGTACATTCAGAAATCGTGTAGTGTCGTGAAGTGTGAATGTATGTGCAACCCCCCGACCAACCGGATGTGTCTACCGCACTAGTGGGCAGAGACTCGCTTAAAACTAAGGCTTGTGAAAGTTCGTCCAATCTGACATCCTGCTGCAAGGACACATCGTCCGGAATTGGAAGATCAGCGAGCCCTTCATAGAGATTCTCAGTTCTTGGGGGATACATCTCCGAAATTCTAATTCCAGAGGCGGGCCGGGCCGGGACGTGACAACAGATTTCCATCTCCCCTTTTTAGATGGTTTGTCAACAGCTGCCTTGCCTTTTCTCTGCTTTTCGATATCCTGGGCTACATCCGCAGATTCGCCCAACGGTTCCTCATCAGTGTGAGTTCTTTCAGAGTCATCCTCCTCGATTATAACAACTTTAGGCTTTCTTTGTTTAGCACATTCTTTCGAGGCAGTCCTTAAGGCACCGTCGAGCATTATACTTTGTCTTCGCTCGATCAGCCCAAGAATCCTAAGATTCCTATCCGTCAAAAGCAACTCGATATTCCTTTCTTCGCTTGGGATTTCTTGGAAGACCTGAACTATCTCCTTGAAACGTTCACCTTCGGGATGCTGGATTATGGCTGAAAAGAAAAAGAGATGTGAGTTCGACTTCATCTACATCAGTTTTATCAACTACCCGAGAAGATAGCAATACTCACGTCTAAATAGCCATCGCCTAGCAAATCCTGGGGGGCACCTAACATAGAACCACTCCGTCTTGATGTAGCTCAATCTAGTCCAAGCCCATGTGACCACCTGACAGTACCTTACCGCTTCCAGGAATGTGAAAGATGGACTATCAGTTCGACTCTTGAAGTTGAACAAGTATCTGATCTCGGTCGTGTTTGGCGGTAGATAGAGATACTCCATAAACGCAATGAACAAGCTATTGAGTGAGGCATATCCGTTCGGATGTAGCTGAGAGGGGACAATCCCCAGAACGACAATTCTTCTCTTATATACTGGTTAAACGGAGGGAGTGTCCCAGCTGCGCACGCATGATGATTGAATGCGGTGTATCCCTCCGGAGGATTATGCGGTCTGTCGCTTGGTCCTGGCAATAATACGTCGTCCATCAACAGGCCATGCCTTAAGCATATTCTTCCTAGCATGTCTTCCGAAATGTGGGACGGAACAGAGTCTGATGGATTACTAATGAAGGATGCGTCGGATGGCTTGTTCGGAGCTGAACCGATAACTTCAATCTCAATCTCCGTTACTTCAAGCACGGGAGGGCCTGAAATCTGAGTTTCTTGCGGCTGCGAACTTGAAGTTTCCATAACTAGCTAACTCACGAGAAATCATCGTTAGACGTTGAAGAGCCCATGTGTTCCCCACGTGTAAAGTGTATGAATGTGTCGTGCAGTGCTGTGCATTACTTGAGCAAATTCTACGGAATAAACCGAAATGCGTGAACGACAAAACTCTGAAAATCAGACCAGAAATGACCATCGTCGTTGACCGTCACAACCGTGCCATCCGAATGCCAACGACCGATTCAAGTTAAAAGTTCGTTATGATTTTGTTAAGTTACGGTTCCATCGGCGAGCTTCGAAAGGTAGTCCAATATGCATTTCTGCGATCAAGTTCAATCGTGCAAGACAGAAGCTCGTCGGAGTCGAATGTTTTAATGTGCAAAAGTTCTCTAAGTTCATCTAATTTCAACATGGAATCGGTCGCCGCAGTTCAAATTCATATCGAGTCAGAGATGCATCATTTTTCGTATCGATACATTCGTATCGATCAGATTCGACTCGATACATTTCCAATTGATCGATAACAAAGGCTCAGGTTCGAATCGATATGTTTCGTATCGATCGGGGGAGTATGCTCGCATCAATCAGAAATTCTTAGCTTCGCTTCCATGACCGTTCTAGTCTTCGTATCGATCGTTAGAGCAATCGATGCAAACCACTTCATTCCACTTAGCCTTTCTGGGATCGATACGAACATCAATACGAAATCATATGATTTGGATCGATTCGAAAAATCCTATTACAGATCGACACGAAACGAAGACAGAGTGATTCCTCCACACCTCCTTCTTCTCCAAAGCGCCTCAACTCCATGGCCACGCTCCATCCGAAATCTTGCTCTCACTCGTCCAGATCTCAAATTCATCAAAACCGGTCGTAAAAGCAAGAAGGATGGTTGAGATTTCGAGTTTCATTGTTCTTAACATGATTCTATCCATTAATTACCTGATTTTAATGATTATGCTCAAAGGATCGAAGGTTTGGTTCGATTTGAAAGCAAGCGCAGTTCTTTCTCTCGGTCTATCTATCGATACGAAGTTAAAGACAGAAAGCAACAGTGAAAAGTGAAAAAAATGTCAAATTCCAAGATATTTATATGGAGCCTAAGGAGAGACTCGGCCGATTCGCCTTCCAGTCAACATGACCGGTCGCAACCGGTCAAATAACGGATCGATGCGAATGCTCTCTTTGAATCCATCGGACTTTGCCTTCATCGAGGCAAAAATACCACCAGGCTTCATCGATTCGAAGTGCTATTTTACAACCAACGACTCGCAACAGTGCAGGTTGATCGATACGAATGTTGTTTTCATATCCATCAAAACTCATCGATACGAACGATCATTTCGTATCCATCAATGAAAACCGCGTCGATATAGAAAACTCCCAATCAACCTTCTACATCGATTCAGGAGAGGATCGATACAAGAGGGTAGTCCAAAACAACCATCAAGCGTTGTTTCAACTCGAATTTCAAATCGGTTCAGGAGAGAATCGATACGAAATTCGATAACAAACTAAACCGACAATGACTCGTGAACACATAACGTTAACGAGAGTCAAGTTGACATATATGCATATATGTCGGACTAATATTCGATTTTCAACATTCACAGAGACCGAATACTTATTTCATTACGATTACGATGACAAACAGCTAATCACTATCACACAACAGCCAGTTACAGCAATACAGAGTACAACTTTCAACGAAAAATACGATGATTATTCAGAGAGAAACTGCAGCTTTTCAAAGCACGTCATGTTTACACAAGACATACTTTAGGGGGCAAATGTTATCCCGCCTTTTGGCAAGGCCGTGACACCCAAAAACTGACTGGAAACTAAAGACAATTCATCTCAAAGATTGGTTATATATTGTTTCGCCATGGACGTCGGTGAATTTTTTCCGAGCCCGAATAAGGCTACAATTGATAGGACATGATAAGCAAAGCCATGAAGGCCAGCATTCCAAATTTCAAGTCAATCCGAGTTCATATGCTCATGTTATGATCGATTCAATCTAGAGAAAACGACCCAGCCTTCGTATCCATCACTATGGGTGATTTCGTATCCATCAAGAGTGCGCTCGGTTCATATCGATCATGTTCGCATCGATCAGTTAATAGTAGTTCGTATCGATCATGTTGGCAGCATTCGAATCCATGGAATTTGTATCGATGGACTTCGTATCCATCAACAGGTGTTGTGCCTCGTAACGATTGGCCAGTATCTGCTTCGCATCCATCATAGAAGCCTCTCTTCGTATCAATCATAGAAGACCGGATTGAGGCGAAGTGTGCGTGCCACATCATCACGAGACCACGTGAGGTGATCGAGTCGAAGGGATCGTTTCGAAGTGATGGATTCGAACCAAACAGCCACCGAAAAAGTCCATTTCGTGTCAACTATTTCTCCCAATCCACTGATCCAAATACAACGAAATTTTCACAGGAGATTGCACACGAGACAAGGAACGTTCACACCAAATTTCAGCTTGATTGGACATCTTCTTTATCGATACGAAATGATTTTGTACCGATCACAGATCGACTAGAAACTTTCTGGAATTGCTCGTGTGGGCCCCCTCACGTGCCAGAGCGAATCTCCCGAAGTTTGAGCGAAGTCTCAGCCTCCTACGCCTATAAATAGAGCTCCAGAGCCTACAAAAGAGGGACCTTTTGACTCTCAAGCGTCCAGACTCTGTCGGATCGAGATCTCCATCATTCTACTACTCTTGATTTCGAATTTCCAGTTGTAACTTGCTGTTGATTGCTGTAACCACTTTTAATCGTTGAAAAAGAATCAATAAAGCTGCAAAAAACTTCATACTGGACGTAGGCAACACGCCGAACCACTCTAAATTGCTTGTCTGTGCATTTACTTTCTTGTTGCTTGGAGTTTTTGTTAGATAATCCTCGTTTTTAATTTATATTCTTCATTATTATCTCTTCAAAAACTTCTGAAGAGTGTTGTGTCCAATTTTGGCACAAACAAGCCCTACGCTTCCGCTCAATCAACTCGAAACCAACCAAATCGAAACCAATCAAGCCAAAACCAATACACAAGATGTCACAATGTTGGTACGTAGTGGATTGAAGAAGGGTGGATGGCATGGTGTCGAAATATAGCTTTCTATGGGGTCAAAATCTTTGTTTTACTTTCAAAAGATGTACACTTTTCCACTTTTACTAAATTCTTTCAAAGGAGTTAAAACCAATGCGTTCAAAGGGGTCCTTTAAATTGCTTTCGAAGGGGATGGCTCCTCTTGTTGTAATTGTAGCTTCCAAATGAGTTACATAGTTTTAAAATCATTGCTTTCGAAAAGAGTAGTTTCGACCAAGCCGGAACCATCCTACTGTCCTTATGCCTTTCGAGGGGATTGAAGTCATCAATGGTTTTGAAAGGTAGCTTTTGTTTTATACTTGTACCAAACCACTTCCTATAGATTTTGAAAGGGTTTTAAGGTTTCGATGGCAATGGCTTCGAAAAGGGCTTTTGAATCTATCCTTCAATGTTTTACTTAATTGCTTTGAGCTTTCGAAAGGATGGTTCCAAAGCCATCAAATTTTCCCCAAACAATTTTATATAAAGAATAATGGTTTTGAAAGGGTTACTTTCATATGTATTCACTTGGACCCAAAGGATATTCTAAGGAAAAACCCAATGGTTTCGAAAGAGATACTTTCAAAAGGTTTCCAAAGGGGTGCTTTCACATGGTTTTGAAGCTATGCTTTTAAGAGATAATAAGTAATGCTTTAATACTTTTGAAAGGTGTGTTTTGAAGGTTTCGAAAGAGATATTTTAAAGT
This sequence comes from Allium cepa, assembly GCA_030765085.1. Classification (NCBI taxonomy): domain Eukaryota; kingdom Viridiplantae; phylum Streptophyta; class Magnoliopsida; order Asparagales; family Amaryllidaceae; genus Allium; species Allium cepa. The sequence continues at coordinate 20,457,840 of CM060936.1, read as the reverse complement.
GTTTCGGAAGGCATATGTTAGTGTTTTGAAAAGGAAATTTTAATGCTTTCGAAGGAGGTTATCCAATGGTTTCAAGAGTAAAGATTTAATTCAAAAGTCTTAGTTTTCAAAACAAAGAACCCAATCTCACTTTAAAGGAAAACCATGGCATAATAAAGGAGTTTCGAAATGATTTTAAGTATGGAGTTTTCGAAGAAGTTTTCCTTGATAAAATAATAGGTTAAAGTGATTAAACATGTTATATATAAAATGATTTCAAGGATATCAAACCACAGGTATTGGTGTTATTATGTTTGCTTCTTCATATATATATATATATATATATATATATATATTGCAATGGACCCATAACTGTATTTCGGGAGAAAAGGCAGAATAACCCGCTAGGTTGATCAAGTAGTGAATATAAATTGAGTTAACTCCTGAATGAATAGAATTTCATCTAGTACGTTAGACAGACCAGATCGTACGATGCGTAAATATTGGTTAAAGAAGTTGTCAAATAGACTGTTTATAGTAAATCCATGAAAGCTATGTTTATAAAAAGTTATTGGCAGGGGCCAATAGGTTCATAGTAAACGCATGAAAACTACGATTAGAAAGATTGTTTGTAGGGGCCAATAGATTTGTAGTGAACCCATGAAAACTATATCCACACTAAGTTATTGACAGTAGTAAATACGTTCCTAGTCAATCCATGAAAACTAGGATAAGTGGAAAGTTATTGGAGTTACTAATAGGTTCAGGGAGAGATCATGAAACAATAAAGTTAGTGGTAGGGGCCTATAGGTTTTTAGTGATCCCACAAAAACTATGAAACTAGACAGGGAGTCAACAATCATTAAACAGGTTATTAGTCAGCTCATGAAAATTAATTGGTTAATAGTGACCCTAGAAACTATAAATGAGACAATTAGTCAAAACAAATGGGGATGGAAAATCTAGAATTGATTTACTTGTTTGCATATCATCATAATATTTTTAATTGCTATGTTTTAACCATTGTGGGTGCAAGAGCACAATATGCGATTTTATAAAGTTTTGGATAAAAAACCAGTGAGGAGAAAATACATTCCGCTAAGCGGCATGGTCTCACTAGATATCTAAATTGTTTGAGATGGTAGATTATTATTCATACCAAGCTTTATGTCTGACTTAAAGTTTATATTTTCTCCTTAAACTATCGGGTGCTCAATTGATTTTGAGTTGCTTGAGAGTTGAGGTTTTGAGGTATCTCTTTAGACAAATAAGCTTCCGGAGATGTGCAGGAGGCAAGCTAGATAATAAGAGTTCTTTTTATTTTGATTCCGCTGTGTTTGTGTTGTAAAGGAAAAGTTGTTTACTTGCCTAATTAACTACTTTGATCATCCATGTGTGAATCTTCATTTGTTGCTCTTGGCATATGTTGTAATAATTATAATTTCTCTGAACATGGTTAACGATCGTGGGATTATGTAATGAATTTAAAATGTTTTGAAATGGAATGAAAAAGTTGGTTATTGCTTTTAAATTTTTATGTATCCATGTATTTCCGTTATATCAATGTATCTAACATTATCGTATTGTTAGCCGAAGATTAATAACTATAGATGGCTGCAGCATCCGTAGCCATTAGTTTTGAGCCTCCAATTAAGGTATATTACAAATTGGTATCAGAGCATAGGTTTATGAAAACTTAAAAGAAATTTAAACCTAAAAGATTTTTCAAAACATAACCCAATGGATCAGAAAATAAGATCGGGGTTTTTGGGATAACGCTATAGTAAAATACTTGTATTTGATATATATATATATATATAAGTACATATTCCCCTCTCTCTTAGACCATTCTTTTGTATCTTACTATAGCTGTATGCAGATTTTCGAGAAAGATGATATGGAGGTAGGAAACGGAAGAGGAAATCTCTGTGGAGGAAGCACCATAATAAATGGTAATGCTCGACCCACTAGGAGGAACTCGGGTCGATAGGCTAATGCAAACCAAAATGCTAATGCCAATGTGGGTGCTGGAAATCCACCCGTAGATATGGGAAGATTTATTAATTCTTCGCCAATCTAATGCAAGAAGGAGCTGCTGCTGGAGGTGTAGGGAATGTTGAAGGAGCCAATCCTGTGGCTTAAGTTGGGAATAATTATGCTAAGCTTCATAGATTACACCAGTCTTGGTGGGAAGCCGTTTATGGGAATGGAGGATATCATAGAAGTTGAGAATTGGCCGTTGCATTGTGAGAATTTTTTTCCTGATTTGGGTTTGGATGATGAGCAAAAGAGGAGGCTGGCCTCTAGGCGGTTGAAAGGAGTAGCGCTGCATTGGTGGAATAGCGTTACTGTTGAATTTCCAAAAGAGGAGTTGACTTGGGCAGGGTTTAGTAGGAGGTTTGAGTAGATGATTTTGTCTGAAGTTGCCAAGTCGGCATTGCTGAGAAAGTTTATGGATCTGGTGTAGGGAGAGATGTCGAAAATTGATTGTGCTACTAAGTTTGATGAGTTGTCCCGATATGGGTATGCTACCATTGACACTGTCATAAGGAGGAATGAGAAGTTTATTTAAGGATGGAGGACCGAGATTGCTAGAGCAACCCTGCCACATCTCCGTGATCCTTGTAACGTAGTTGTGTAATTGACAATCCACCATGAGGATATTCTTGCTATTTGTGCTAGAGAATAGCCAGTTGAAACCTAGGGTTCTCAGGGAAAGGAGAGAAAGTTCTTTAAGAAGAAGGGTGCCCAAAAAGGAAAGGCCGCCAAGAAGGAAAACGATGATTTAGTATGTTTCAAGTGTGACAAGAAAGGTCATTATGCTCATGAGGGCTGGTCAGCTAAGGGGAAGAAGGCTGCATAAAAGAAGGGGGTGAAGTGTTTTGATTGTGAACAACTTGGGAATTATAAGAATCAGTGTCCAAAACAAGTTAGGGCAGACAAGGGAAAAGTCTTTGTTATTGGGCCATCATCTTCTAGGCCAATCGCAAAAAAGGGAAGACTGTGATGGAAGGTACACTTTTGCTTCAGAATATACCAGTTAGGGTACTATTTAATACCACTGTATCGCATTCATTTATATCTCGGTGTTTAGTTGATAGGTTATGCTTAGAACCCACATACCTAATTACACCCTAAGGATTTCAAATCCATAGGAGGGCAAGCAACTCTAGGGATGAGATGTGACCAGATAGAACTTGGTTTGTTAGGTCATAAGTTTCCATGTAGTCTGTATGTTTTCGATTTTGTAAATTTCAGAATCATTTGGGGTATGGACTGGTTGGGTAAGTATGGGGCTAGGATATTTTTCCAGGATAGAGAGATATCACTAAAACACCCTGATAGTCATAACCGAAATATATTCTCAGTGGAGAATTTTGACCGGAGTAATTGTGCTTTGTTAAGTGCAATGGAAGTAGGAGAAGAGTTAAGTCAGGTTCGAGTAGTAAGAGAGTTTGCAGATGTCTTTGAGCTGGTTACAGGATTACCACCGAAACGAGCTGTTGAGTTTCGAATAGATATTGTGCCCGGAGCTGAATCTGTGAGTAGACCACCTAACAGGATGACACTGACTGAGATGACTGAATTGAAGATGTAGCTAGTGGATCTGGAAGGAAGGAATTTTATTACACCAAGCAGTTCATCTTAGGAAGCGGCCGCGGTGTTTATGAAGAAATCAGATGGGTTGTTAAGGATGTGTATCGACTATTGAAAATTGAACGAGAGGATGATTAGAATAAGTATCTTGTGCTGAGAATATACGATCTATTTGATTAGTTTTGTGGAGTAAGAGTGTTTTGCTAGTTGGATTTGGCGATAGGTTTCTATCAGTTGAGAGTGGTGGAGGACAATATTCCATTGATAGCATTTCAGACTAGGTATGGTTTGTATGAATGGTCAGTGATGCCATTCCGTTTAATGAATGCGCCTGTTTTCTTCGTGGATTTGATGAACCGAGTTTTTGGAGAGTGCTTGGATAGGTATGTGTTGGTGTTTATAGATGACATTTTAGTATATTCTAAGGATGAAAGAGAGCATGAAGATCATCTTAGAGTAGTGCTTGAGACATTGAGACAGCATCAGCTGAAGGCAAAAAATTTCAAGTGTAATTTTTGGAAGAAAGAGGTTAAGTTTCTTAGCCATGTGGTTTTAGAGAAAGGCTTATCAGTTGATCCAAATAGGATCGAATCTGTTAATAGTTGGAAGAGACCAAAAATAGTGATTGAGGATAGAAGTTTTCTTGGACTTACTAGCTATTACCGTAGATTGATTAAGGATTTCTCGCGAATAAAAGAGCCTTTGACTAAGTTAGCTAGAAATAACGTGAAGTTTGTCTGGTCCGATAAATGTAAAGAAGCATTCCTCAAGTAAAAGCATTTGTTGACCAATGCATCTGTGTTAGTAGTTCCAGACGGAAACTAAGGGTTGGTGGTGTATACTAATGCATATGGAACTGGATTAGGAGCAATATTGATGCAGAAGGGCAAAGTAATTGCCTACGCTTCACGATAGCTTAAACGCATGAAGGAAGGTATTCTACTCATGATTTGGAGTTGGCTGCGGTGAGCATCACATTGAAGATTTGGAGATATTATCTCTTAGGGGAGAGATTTGAGCTGTATATAGATCATAAGTCCTTAAGGTATTTATTCTTTCAAAAGGAGTTGAATATGAGAGAGTAGAGGTGGCGGGAGTTTTAGCGTCTTATGATTTTGGTATAGAGTATACACCTGGAAATGGAAATGAGGTAGCGGATGCTCTTTGAAGAAGACATCAGAATCTAGTGTTTGCTATGTTGAATGAGTGGAAAGATTTAGAAGCTTTATTACTTGTAGTGTGCATTTAAGATCAACGGCTAGTTTTAATCAGAATACCGCCATGTTGTGCTGTTTGGAAGTTCGACCAGTGTTGATCAAAAGGATTGCTTCTAAACAGAAAGAGGATCCAGTATTAGTCGAGAAGATCGGATAGCTTTAGATTGGAATAGAGATCGACGACCTAAAGGATTTTATGTCGACCAAAGAGGATGATTGAGAAAGAAGGGACGGTTGTGTGTTTCGAATGTAGAAGACTTGAGGAAAGAAGTTCTTGAAGAATGTCATCGGTCCAAGTTTACGATTCATCATGAGGGGACCAAGATGTATCTAAATATGAAGAGAAGCTTCTATTAGGAAGGTATGAAAATGGATGTTGGCTTGTGGGTTAGGCAGTATGCAAACTGTCAACAAGTGAAGGCCGAACATCTGAAGCCGAATGGGTCGCTTCAGCATTTAGAGATTCCAGTTTCAAAATGGGATTCGATATCTATGGATTTTATAGAAGGGTTACTATGATCAACTAGGGGAAATGAAAGTATACAGGTCATAGTGGACAGATTGACTAAGAGTGTCCATTTCATTCCAGTCAAGTCAACTAGGATGGCACTTGTTTTAGCTAAGTTGTTCATGAAGAATATAGTTATACTACATGGAGTTCATAGTGGTATAGTCAGTGACATAGATGCTTTGTTAACTAGTGAATCCTGGAAGAATCTACAGGATGTATTAGGTACAAAACTTAAAATGCGTATTGCATATCACCCTCAGATGGATGGGCATACAAAGAGGGACAATAAGGTACTCGAGGGTTTACTGAGAGCGAGTGTATTGAACTTCGATGGATCTTGGGAAGATCATCTACATTTAGTTGAGTTTTCCTGTAATAATAGTTATTAGACTAGTATAGGAATGGCGCCTTTTGAAGTTTTGTATGGAAGGCCATGCAAATCACCAGCATGTTGATTGGAGACTAGAGACAGATTAGTCTTAGGTCCAGATCTGATTAGAGAGGCAATAGAGAAGATTGAGTTGCTCCGAGATAAGAGGCATATAGACCTAGAATTCTCAGTTGGAGATAGAGTTTTCATTAAGTTATCACTAATGAAGGGTGTTGTACGATTTGGAAATATAGGAAAACTGACATCGAAATATGTTGGTCCCTTCCTAGTTTTAGAGAGGATCGGGAAGCTCACATATAGAGTAGAGTGGCCGAATAGAATGGTAGGTATCTATAATGTATTTCATTTGTCTCATCCTCGCAAGTATGTGCATGATCCAGAGACCACTATTCCTACGACAGGATTGGAAGATTTGATAATAGAGCCTAATTTGACTATTGTTAGGCAACCAGTTCGGGTTGTAGTGAGATATGAGAAAAGATAAGGAACAAGACAATCAGGATGGTGAAAGTTCAGTGGAGCGACAACGAGATGGACTGTACTTTGGAGACAACAGACGGGACTAGGGATACTTATCCTGATCTACTTTGAGGGTATGTCTATATTATCTTTATATAGATAGTTGCCAGCCAGGTAGGCTAGAATGGTTGCTAGGAGATGTTACAGATGATTGCTATGATTGCTATTTAGTCCTTACTGAATTTCGAGGACGAAATTCTTTAAGAAGGGGAGCCTGTAACATCCCAAATTTTTAATAACGTTATTCTAGAGATTTAATTAGATAAATTAAATAGAATCATGTAAATATTAGAGTGATAAGGAGACTGAGATTTGAATAAATATATAGAGGCCGAGCTTGATTATATAAATGGGCTTATGAATGGTTTATATGCTACTTAATTAAAACAAGGGCATATTAGGAATTGCGCACCATAACTCCTTAATACCTTAAACCCATGTTTCCTTTCATTTCACATTCATTTTACATAACAAAAACAAACGTAAGTAAAGAAAGCATACCCGGCCATTGCTTAGAAGGAAGAAAATGAGAAAATCAAATTAAAGCTAAGGATTCTAGCAAGAAGGATTAGTCTTAATCAAATCTCAAATTCCTTATCCTAATCAAGGTGAATGATAATTAAAACCATCTCTATTTTTGTTTTTTATGATCATTTGATTTTTGGGTTTTAATTTAACCATTATGATGATTTTTGATGATATGCTTGGATTTTATAACATGTTTGATTCAAACAAAATTGTTTGAATATTATTTTATACGGTTATAAGCGTAAACTGATAATATTACATTTCAAATGCCATGAGGAAATTATATGTTATATAAAATATGGGAAATTATATGTTATATAAAATATGATTTTAGAGGTGAGTTTTAATTTTTATAATTTTCAAAGCTATGGAAAATTTATTATGAATTTTCATAGAAAAATATGAATAATTGGGTTTAGAAAAATTAATTTCGGTTTTTCTAAGAAGAATTTGGGTATGGTATTTTTATATGTTAGTTAACATATTGAAAGTGAATTTCTGTAATCTTTGAGGATTTTTCCTAAGTGATTTATTATGGAAATTAAATTATTTTAGAAGAAGGACTTAATTGTTTTATGTATTTTGCTTAATGGAATGGCTTATTTGAGAAATTAATCTTTGTTTAGATCAAAAATTATGCTGCAGTTATTTTGAGAAAGAGTTTAAATTTTTTAAGGCAACCAATTAAATGTTTACAAAAAAACATGTTAGTTATAAATTAATTACTTTAAATGACATTAGATCGGTCATTACTCAAAAGAGTACATTCCACCTCCAAATGAACCTTTCGACCCTATGCTTCCGTCTCAATCAAGTAGAAACCAACAAACTCAAAACCAATCAAGCAAAAACCAATACACAAGATATCACAATGTAAGTACGTGGTGAATTGGAGAAGGGAGGAAGGCATGGTGTCGAAACATAGCTTTCGATGGGGTCGAAATCTTTGTTTTACTTTCAAAAGATACACGCTTTCCTATTTTGAGTAAATGCTTTCGAAGGAGTCGAAACCAATTCCTTCGAAGGGGTTTTTAAATTGATTTCGAAGGGGTTGCTGCCTCTTGTTAAATTGTATCTTCCAAATGAGTTACTTAGTTTTAAAATCAATGCTTTTGAAACGGGTAGTTTCGACCAAGTTGAAACCCGTTTGCCGTCCATATGCCTTTCAAAGGGATTGAAGTCATCAATGCTTTCGAAAGGTGGCTTTTGTTTATACTTGTACTTAGCCACTTCCTAAAGCTTTCGAAAGGGTTTTAAGATTTCGAAAGCAATGGCTCCGAAAGGGAGTTTCGAAGCCATCCTTCAATGTTTTACTTAAATGTTTTGAGCTTTCGAAAGGATGGTTCCAAAGACGTCAAATTTTCCCCAAACAATTTTATATAAAGATTAATGGTTTCGAAAGGGTTACTTTCGTATGTATTCACTTTGACCCAAAAGAAATTTTAAGGAAATACCTAATGGTTTCGAAAGAGATACCTTCGAAAGGTTTAGAATGTGATACTTTCAAATGGTTTCAAAGCTATGCTTATAAGAGATAACAAGTAATGCTTTAATACTTTCAAAAAGTTTGTTTTGAAGGTTTTGAAAGAATTATTTTAAAGTGTTTTGAAAGGCATATATTAGTATTTTGAAAAGAAGATTTTAGTGCATTGGAAGAAGATTAACCAATGGTTTCAAAAGTAAAGGTTTAAGGTTTCGAAAGCCTTAGTTTTCAAAACAAAGAACCCAATCTCACTTTTAAAGGAAAGCCAGGGCATAATAAAGGGATTTTGAAATGATTTTAAGTACTGTATTTTTTAGAAATTTTCCTTGATAAAATAGTAGGTTAAAGGGATTAACCATGTTTTATATAAAATGAGTTCAAGGATATTAAACCATAGGTGTTGGTAATATTGTGTTATTATGTTTTCTTATATATATATATATATATATATATATTCACATTATAATGGACCCATAACTGTATTTTGAGGAGAAAGCGCAGAATAACCAGCCAGGTTGACCCAGTAGTGAATATAAATTGAGTTAACTCCTGAATGAGTAGAATTGCATCAAGAAGGTCAGACAGACCAGATTGTAGGATGCTTAAATATTGACTAAATAAGTTGTTAGATAGTCAGCTTCATAGTAAACCCATGAAAACTATGTTTAGAAAAGTTATTGGCAAGGGCCAATAGGTTCAAAGTAAATCCATGAAAACTATGACTAGAAAGAGTTATTGGGATGGGCCAATAGGTATATAATGAACCCATGAAAGCTATATCTGAATTAAGTCATTGACAGCAGTCAATAGGTTCCTAGTCAATCCATGGAAACTAGGATAAGAAAGAAATTATTGGAGTTGCTGATAGGTTCATGCAGAGCCTATGAAACAATGACGTTAGTGGTAGGGGCTAATAGGTTGTTAGTGATCCTATGAAATCTATGAAGCTGGACAGGGAGTCCATAACCATTAAAATGTAACTACTCAGCCTATGAAAACTAATTGGCTTATGGTGACCCTAGAAACTATAAATGAGAAAGTTAGTCAAAATGAATGGCGATGGCAAATACAGAATTGATTTACTTATTTGCATATCATCATAATATTTTGAATTGCTATGTTTTAACCATTGTAGATGTGGGAGCAAAGTATATGGTCTTATAAAGTTTTTGATAAGATGCCAGTGAGGGGAAAACCCGTTTTTCTAAGTGGCATGGTCTCATTGGATATTTAAGTCGTTTAAGGCGGTAGATTATTACTCATACCAGGCTTTATGTTTGACTCAAAGTTTATGTTTTCCCTTCAAACTCTCGGGTGCTCAACTGATTTTGAGTAGTCTGAGAGTTGAAGTTTTCAGCTACCTCTTTAGACAAATAAGCTTCCGTAGACATGCAGAAGACAAGCTAGATAATAAGAGTACTTTTTATTTTGATTCCGCTGTGTTTATGTTGTAAAGGAAAAATTATTTACTTGCCTAGTTATGTACTCTAATCATCCAGGGGGCATCTTCATATATCACTCTTGGCGTATGTTGTAATAATTATATTTACTCTGAACGTGGTTAATGATCATGGAATTATATAATGAATTTGAAATGTTTTGAAATGGAATGAAAAATTGTTTGTTGATTTAATAAATTGTACATATCCATGTGTTTTTGTTGTATCAATGTATCTAACATTACCATATTTGGTCATCGAAGATTATTAACTATGGAGAACTGCAACATCCGTAGCCATTAGTTTTGGGCCTCCAGGTGGGGGATGTTAAAGGCGTGAGCATCATGGTGATGGAAGGGGTATTTTGGTCCATTTGCAAAGCTTAAGGGTTAACAAAATAAGGAAACATTATAACAAATAAAAAAATTATATACAAAGTTATTCCACTTCTATAATGTTGGCAAACTACTTCTCTTCAACTTAAAGTGCATGGCTACACCACTATCTTCAACTTCGGCTGAGAAACCACCTCCCTAAAAGGCAAGGCGAGCATCCCTAAGTGGAGGAGCAAGCTTCCGTGTGGATAAATGGGTCAATTGATTAAAAACACTTAGAGTGGAATAGCATGAAAGTGAAAACACCACTTCTATCATAATTTAATTTATCTTAAAACTATCTATGATTGGTGCTATGCAAGTATACTTGGTTGATTAACATAATTTGGATGCTAAACTAATTGATTATTGGTTGATTAGTTGCTTATTCTAATCATATATTGACATGGTTGTGTTAAGTAGAATTATTTTGATAATAATATGGAAATCATATCCATCGAATTTGAAATGATCACTTAAAATAGCAAGGTAAATTCATGAGAAATAATCCTTATTATATTCTGTAGTAATTGTGTATAAGGAGTATCAAGCCTCTTTTGAACTTTAAATCAAAATATATCGTTTTGGGAAAAAGTAAATCAAATTGTTTATTTTGAAAATAATAGTTCAAAAGGTTGAAATAGAAGGAAAAATATCATATAGTTTAATATAAAAGAACTTTGAATAAAAAAGATGGAAATCGAATATTGTAATAATATAATATTAAAGATATGGAATAAAGTGAAAAAGAGGATTTAATAAAGTAAAATAGTGAAAAGTTGGTTTAGTATAGTTTACTATGTTATTAAAATGATTTAAAATTATTTCGGACAAGTCTTATAAAATTTGACTAAAAAGTGAAAAATAAGCCATCGCGTTTCGACGGTTCGCGATTTCGCAACCTGAAAAATTAAACGGATCTGCATGACGAAATATTTTAAAATGTTTTAAAGGAAAATTGAATTATAAAAATGGGCATATATGTAATTAAATTGGTGCTTTAATCTATAAACCTTTAAAATAACTATTTACCGGCAATTTAGCAACGGAATTTTATTACCGTTGAATAAATGATTTGAACTTGGGGTTTTTCCCAAATCTTTTTGGAATGTTTTTCAACTGATAAATCAAATGCTTTTAAAATTTAGAGTCACTCAAATAAATTGACCGCCTTATGGATGACAGAGAGGTAGTCTCCAGGATGGAGTTTGGGAAACTAATTGCCTGCTCCCCCTAGCTATCCGGACTAGCCCGATGGAGGGAATAGTTAATTTGATTTACTCAGACCATATTTTCTTAAGATAAAAGAAAAGAGATTTTGAGTTTTTCAAAAGTTAAACAAGATTCAAAATAGGATTTTGGTTTTTAAAGAAAACATTCTAGTTAAACTCTGTATTAAATTTCAAGGAGGGAACTTGTATTATCCGTATGAATTTAAAAGACGATTTCACCGTTATTCAATGAATAATATAGGCTGAATGCGGAAATTAGTATTTTGTATAATTAGTCTAAAATTTATTGATCCCTTTTATTTAATACTAATTGATTTGGATTTACCGTAAACGATTAAATAACATTGTTTTTAACCCATTAAAGATATGCTTTAGGATTATGAAATCTCCATTAAGATTGGATGTGTACTAATACTAGAAGATGGAAATATTTCTTAAGTAATTTAAAACAAATGATTTGATATTTCCAAAGTTAAAAGAAGGCTGGATAATCCCATATATACTGAAAGAAATAGAAATGGTTTAAAGATTATACATTCATTTGGATGAAAATATTTATAAATTGGACGATGTTTAATATTCACCTACAAACCTGACATCTTTTTATCGATAATTGGTTCGAAGTGACCGGTTCGTATTTGAGTAATTCCTATCCGAAAACCGCTTCAAACAAATATACACGTTTGAAAGCGAAGACATGTTAAAGATAATGATTCTTTAAGGCGGAGGTCTTCATAATGTAGGGTCGGTTGCGTAACGTCTAGAGTGATTCTCACATTATATATATGGTGACAGTAGTGCTTTTGTTTTGAAAATCTTCGATTTGCGAAGAATACTTGCTACTAATCTTAAGGGTAATTCTCAAATAAGAAGTAGTAGGAGGAGTGCCGTCGGTTAGTCCTTCACTCGAACAACTTATATGGATGAGTTTCTAACATTACATTTCTAAGACCACGCACATTGGTTTTTACAAACACACATCTATTTAATGGTGTGGGAGGTAACCCCTTTTATACTGAACACCCTTTCCTGAGGCATATGAACTCGGGTGTTGTACTTTTGTGAAAGCCAATAGTGTAATATTAGAAATGGCAGTGCGATAGTCTAACTGAAATTTGCATTGCGAAAAGTAAAGCGTAGCTTTGTTAAAAGCGAAGCATGGCTTTTTGGAAAGTAAAGCATGGCCTCACGAGCCTCACATCTCAGAGATGATACAGGAAACTCTATGGCATGTAGGAAATATTACAATATTACGGGATATCTGTTAATCGTGGATAAAAGGTGCCGCAACCTTAGAATTTAAAATGGAGTAGTGTAGTGGCTAGCTTGAAACAGGTGAAAAGTCACCGGGAACTATGATCCATCGAACAATATAGTGTAGTGGCTAGCCTGACAAAGGGAAAATTACTGAGCATTATGATTATCAACAAAGGATAAACAACGAAAGAAATGGCTACTAGTTTCCTATCATGTTGGAAATACAATTCCAATACGAGGTTTACGGTTTTGATTGTATTCCCAAATAGTTGTAATGTCTTGCAAGCACTTTAGCCACCCCTTCGTATCATATACCCCATGCTCGGGTATTAGTACCTCCCTTGTATATTTATTTGTAAAGTGTTCACTAAAGATAATATCAAAATATTTTGATATAAAGTATTATGCTTATCGTCAGGTAAAAATTCGTCTGTGTTTATATGTTGCGCGGTTTTACGAGATACCCTTTCTTTTTATAAAGGTTTTGTTTGGCATCGATCTGATCTATGACACTACTATATATATTTAAAATTCATGTTTCTCATGCTTGTTTGCCAAGCCTGATCCAGGTATTTTTAATAATCAGGTTAGATCGGAGTAGTCTCCAGATTAGCTGAAGAAGCTTGGGGTTTCCAAAGGATAGCTGGAGATCTTCATTAACGTATGGATGTAGTTTACTTTTCTGCTGTGTTTATTCTTTTTCAGCATTTTTTAGGACAGATGTTTATAACTGTCCAGGCTGAGCTTAGGTTTGACCCTGATATATGTATTTCAAAATTTTCGCTATAAAGATGATTAATATTATAAATTATTCCATTTATGTGAGATTTTATTCTGTCTTTTTTTTCTTTTCCCTTTAACAATCAGTCTGGGAATATGAAATCTCCGTTAAGATTGGAATTGCACTAATATTAGAAGATGGAAATATTCTCCTAAGTAATTTAAAAGAACTGATTTGGTATTTCCAAAGTTAAAAAGAGGCTTGCTAATCCCATATATATTGAAAAAAATAGAAATGGTTTAAAGCCTATATCCATGAAGAGATATTCATTTGGATGAAAAGATTTATAAACTAGATGATGTTTACTAATCATAAACATAACCGGCATCTTTTTATCGATAATTGGTTCGGAGAGACCAGGATCAAATTTGGGTGGTTCCTATTCGAAAACCACTTTGAATGAATATATGCATTCGATTGTTAAGACATGTTAAAGATAATGATATTTAATGACAGAGATCTTCATAATGTAGGTCTACCTGCTACTAACCTCTAGGGAAATTCCCATATTTTATATATGGTGGTAGTAGTGCCTTCGTTTTGAAAATATTCAGTTTGCAAGGACTACTCGCTACTAATCCTAGAGGTGTTCCCAAATAGGATATAGTAGGAGGAATGCCTTTAGTTTGTCCTTCACCTGGACAACTTGTATGAACAAGTGTCTGGCATTGCATTTCTAAGACCATGTACATTGATTTTTACAAACGTACATCTATTTGGTAGTGGTGGCATTAACCCCTCTTATACTTAACACCTTCACAAGGCGCATGAACTCAAGGGTTCTACTTTTGTGAAAATCAATGGTGTGTTGTTAGAAATGGCACTGTGGCATTCTAAGTGAAATTTGCTTTGTGAAATGTAAAGTGTGGCTTTGTGGAGAGTAAAGCTTGGCCTTACGAGCCTCACATCCCGGAGATGATATGGGAAACTATGTGGTCCATAAAAAATACTACAATATTACGGGGTATTGGATAGTCGTGAATAAAAGGTGCTGTAGCCTTATAATCTAAAATGGAGTAGTGTAGTTGCTAGCCTGAGACAAGTGAAATGTCACCGGGCACTATGATCCATCGGTGTTGAACAATATAGTGTAGCGATTAGCCCGAGACAGGTGAAAAATCATCGAGCATTATGATTGTCGATAGAGTGTCTGCAAGGAAGGAAATGACCACTAGTTGCCTATCATGTTGGAAATCCAAATCCATTACCACGTTTACAGTTTTGATTGTAATCCTAAAATAGCTATAATGCCTTTCTAATATTTTGGCTACTACTTAGTATCACATACCCCGTGCTCGGGTATTGGTACCTTCTTTAAATATTCATTTGTAAAGTTTTTCAAACCAATGTCATTAAAGGTAATATCATAATATTTTGATATAAAGTGTTTTGGTTATCATACGGTAAAATCCATTCGTGTTTATGTGTGGCATGGTCTTATGAGATACACTTTCTATTCAAAAGGTCTTGTTTGGCATCGATCTGTTCTATAACACTGCCATATATATTTATAATTCGTGTTTTTATGCTAGTTTGCCAAGCCTGATCCGGGTATTTTTAATACACAGGTCAGATTTGAGTATTTTTAGGATTAGCTGAATGCTTGGAGTTTCCAAAGGAGAGCCGGAGATCTTCATCAATGTTTAGACGTAGTTTTCTTTTCCGTTGTGTTCGTTGTTTTTCAACATTTGTAAGGATGGGTGTTTATAACTGTCCAGGCTGAGCTCAGTTTAGCCACTGGTATATGTATTTTCAAATTTCCACTACAAAGATGATTGATATTATAAATTATTCCATTCGTGTGAGATTCCGTTCTTTATTTATTTTTTACCCTTAACAATCATTTTTTTGGCACTTGAATGTTCGACATGCATGACAGTAGACATATTAATGTCGATTTCGAGGGTCGAAAATCCCTGCCATTACAGATGTATACCCGATGGTGTGCGTAGGATAATGGACTTGACAGGGAGGTTGCTTAATGCTTTCACGAAAATGTGGGCTCAAGCAATATGAGGTATACTCAGTAGGGCATGTTAACTATCAGAATCATATATTTAGGGTTCGCGTTGGAAATTGTCTACTCATTGTATTTGTTGGGTGTTTCATCATTAAAGAGGTTTGTTCGATGCACGGTTCATTAGGGGTTGTTGCCCTTGGTTGGTAGGTTGGCTAGTTCCTTATACATAATCCACAAACACAAATGAACACCTTGGGTCATGTAGATTATAAATGGAATTAAATTACTAGTGAAATATTTCGTTCATCGGACTTTTTCTGGTCCCATACTTTTCTTTCCTTTTTTTAATCTATTACAGGAGGACAGGGCAGTAGGTGAAATGATTTGGAAAAGGTGCATGGAAAAGGCGACATGACTTGTGGAGATTATCTATTTATAGCCATTCTTCTATGTGTCTTGTTTTATCCATGAGATAAACTTTTACTGATGGTATTTGGAGGTTCTATCTTGTTAGACGTGGTATGTACCATGGTTATTTTGAGATTATATTATTTTAGGTTATGTTTTAAGGGTTATATTTTATTTCCTTTGATTCTGAGATCTGAAAGTGTAGAATGTTATAAAATTATATCCGTTTTTTATCATGCAAAGGATTCGTACATTTTTGGTGCGACACGAATTCAAATGCCATTTATGCGCTTTGGATTGGTGTGTAAGGATGTGTGGGTTGTCACAAATACCTTAGGCTACAAAGTTGGAAAGGATGACTTGTGCCTAATTTATATCTTTTTTATCAAAAATTAAGTAAGAGTATTATAATTCACGGTTCGAGGAGTTATACTTTATTATAAATCAAACTCATAAGCCTTATTTTTGCAATCTAAAATTTCACCAATAGATTTGCATCCAAAATAATAAAATTTCCTTTAATAATACTCTAATTTGATCATCATTTCCTTGATGAAATTTACCATTTAAACTTGCATAAAACATTTCCACATGATTGGATAACAAGGGAAATCATTTCGAATAGAATCAACTAAACTAAAAGTACCATTTTCTATACAAAGAGAAAGTGATAACAAGAAGGAAAATCATCAAACTTTTCAAATCTACTGGAAAATATATTAGCATACACTTTGTAATCTATGAAGGGTTTCATTGATTCTTCATCATTGTAATGCTAATTCCTGATCTTTTAGGAAAGTCTATTGGTTTGAGATGGTGAAGCCATTGTTTTGAAGAGAAAGAGAGAATAATGATTGTAATGTTTTTTGTATTTTAAAATAAAGTGTCGTGTGAATGAATTGATGGCATAAGCTGAGTAAATGTGCATTAACGAGATATATGACAGTCAAAGGCGTCTTTTTGAATTTTGATTTGTAAAAATATGAAGGAATTTTAAATGTTTGAAATTTGAAATGATGTACCATTTCAGACATGAGTGTGTTGACATAGTCTTTCCTATACGTTGACATATATGCTAAAAAGACGCTAATTCATTTATTTTCATTTCTATTTCAATTAAATTATTTATATTATTAACTATTACCCATATGTGTTGTTATTCCTATTTAAAATATTCTATTTTAATTTATATAGTTAATTTTTTAAATGGATATTTCATTTCAATATACAAATTAACTTAAAACTCTGTTTTTATTTCAGTATAAAATTTAATAAATATTTTGATTAATCTTTTTTGTTTTAACAAAATTTTAGTTATTTTATCTTTATGTATATACAAAAATAAAATATCTTAATATATTTTATTCTTGAATTTATATATCTATACTATAATGCAAAACCTTGGTCAAACCGGTCAAAGTGAAGCCTTTTTTGGGTTTCCTAAAATAACCCTGTAATGCATTTTAACAATCGGTTAATTTGGGTTATTTACGTAAATTCCAGAAACTTAGTGGAGATAATCCACTTTCACGTTCTCCTGTGTAATGCGTTTCTCTCCCAATTCATAGTAACCGAGCGGCAATGGATCAATGGAGGAAAATATTGGAAAAATTGCAGCAAGGGCCTAAATATTTCTCAACGGTAAGTTCTGTAAGTTCTCCAACTTTCTTCAATAATCGGTTGCTGGGTTTTTGATTTCAATCCTATACGATCGAAATCAATTTTTTATTTTCTATTTGGAGATTTATATTCGAATTTGACTGCCTTTTGTTCATTTACCTTTCTTTCAAACTTTAATTTTACAGAACTAACTATGGCTTTGTTTCCTCTTCCTATTTCTACGACGAAAATTTCCTAATTTGGGAATTATTTACTGTTCATTTTCGCAGGTTTGCTATTTCTTCATTTTATCTACAGATTACAACCCATCAGGAGCAAACATCTCGATTTCGCTCTAATCAAAGATCTCGACTTCAGGTTTGTATGAATTTTGGTCTATTTTCTTTACACTTTGAATTCTCCTTTTTCCCCTCCGCACTTTCTCTGTTCATTGATTACATTTTATTCCTGTCTGATTGTTTAGCAGTTTAACTCCATTAGTTTTATTGCTTTGATTGTTGGGTTTTATTCTGAAAGGGGAATTGATTTTCAAATGTCTACAATGTCATAACTTGCTGTATATTTATTATATATAATACAAGCTGTTTAAAGAAGATTTTTATTCGAAAAATAAAGTTCAATTTCTACTGTGCTTTAAAGTTTTTCTCCTTGCTAAGTTTTGAGGGACCTTGGGTTTGATAACCTCTTAAAGGAGCTTAGGCTCAAGATTATTTTGTCCAGTAAAGCTATAATATTTGAATGGGTAGTTAAGTTTTTTTGTACTGCAGTGGAGAATTTTTGCAAATAGGAACGTGACAATCATAATCATTTACTTTCTAGACCTTATTTACCGTTAATGCTATTCAACTCTACCACTACACCTTTTGGCATGAATTTTTTACAGCTTCATCGAAGGGAGTTGTCATTTATGCCCTAAATCAAAGCGATGATTTTTTTTCTTCGTGAAATAAATGAATTTGACCGTACTGTGCCATGTCAATTTTTTGTAGTTAATTAGCAAAGTGAACGAGTATGAAAATCATCTTATTCATTATCTCAAACTTGCATTTTCTTACTTCAGTTATCATTTATCTATTTGATTTTGTATAACAGCCTAGAAAAGTGTGTTGTCTATTGTATTCTTTTTCATTTTCCACCTTTAACACAGGGAGTTGTTGGGGACAAAGTGGAAAGGAGTTGGAGAGAAGTTAAGGCATAGATATATACTTGACAAAGGAAAAGATGATAGAGGAGATTTTCAAGTTAATTGTGAGGTAATGTTTTGTCAGACTATCCTTTTTGAATTATTTTTCTATGTAGTATCAATGTACATTTTCCGTACTATATTCTAATTGGTTGATATAGTGTATAATTGATGATATAGCAAAGATTTAAATGCTCACAACTTTTGTATGTAATGTGTTCTCATCATTAATTTTAGATATAGGCAATTCGTATTAACAGCTCTAGCTATTCGTATTATCAGCTTTACGCATGATTATTTGATCGTATATGTAATTATTTGATCGTATATTTACATATAAAAATGTACGCATGCTTCAACTTAATTTGTTTTGATTAGTAATACGCATGTACAAAAGTACTCTTCAACACATACGTAATACCGCACTTATACGCACGCGTACCCACTCTGTCTTGCACATAGGTTCTCACGCATACTTTAATTTATTTAATTTTTAATTCTTTTAAGCCTGGACTCAAGTAGCTTGATTATTTCCTTCTAAATTTCTCGAAGAGAAAACTATACCTGCTTACTACAAAACAGAGACTAGAAAATAGACCAAAATAATAATAATAAAACAATAAGACATGCACTACATAAGAAAGCACCCAGGCAAATGCCTGAAGGAGCATGCAAGAAACAAAGCCACTGAGCAAAAATATTGTAACAGCGGCCATAGGTCAAATATTCCCTTCATAGCACAAATAAAACAAGAAGATGTACATACAATGTTAACTCATAATCCCGCTGACCTAACACTCACAATTATATTTCGTAAATACATATTAACAGATACCATGAGAAGAAAGACTAAGCTGTAAACAACAGTGCACGCTCATGTTTGCAGTAAAAAAAAGTAAATAACTCTAAAATAGAAGACTTTTACTTATAATTAGTTCATAAAAGTGAGCATTTAAGAAAAAAAGAAACGCTTATACTCTAAATAATATTGGATAAAGCATGTAAGCATAAATATCTTAATTTTATAGATGGTAACTGCTTTTATGGCTTAATCCAAATGGTGTTATTATGTTTGGTAATAAATAAAAGTTGCTATCATATTTAATCAACTCTGTGTGTGTGTGTGTGTGTTTGTGTTGGATGCTCTGTTGGGTTCAAGTGTGAACCTGTAGCTTTAGTTTTAGGCTTGCATTTTCAATCATATGCAGCCTGTTTTGTGCTCATACTATTAGCTGTAGCCTTAGTTTTAGTTTTAAATATCATATACATTACCGTATTCATGTTTTAGGCTTTCATATTGAACATTCACATGGGTATAACAGGTGTGTATATTTTAATTTAAGTTGCATATTTGAACAGAGCTAAAGTTCACCAACGTAAGAGTGATTTAACTATGAGAATTGAATTGACATTATTATCCTTATCATAACGTTTACTACGTTAAATTTTATTATTTTGATGTACTAATAGATGCCTTAAAAAATATAAAATTTGTAATAACATTTTCTGGGAACTGTAATGACAAAGCCTATCTTCCTTTATGCTGCTCTGACTAAACTGACCTGTATATAACAATTCCAACAAATTTTATACTGCAATGCAGTTATAGAAGCTTATAATCTGCAAATTTACCATTAAAATATCTGGAACTTTGGTATTTAGATTCAAGGTCTATAAACATAAATATATGCTGAGAATGTTTCACGCACAGGCAGCTCTCTTCTCTTCCTACAAATGCCCTATATGAATCACATTCTAAAGTAATTTCCACTATTTCTCTCATAATATTGAACTTATGTTTCAAAACGTGAAAAACAAGTGAACAATGGATCAAGATGAAGAAGCCAAGATCAAATTTGATCTCATAACTTCACATCCAAGTAATTTTAAATTAAAATTTGTGCATTAATTTTTTTTAACTACTGTTACAACATACATTGTTTGCGGATAAGATACATGCTTCTTCTATCCGTAAATTTTCTAATTAAAATTCTTTTTTATTCTATTGTGTGATTTTTTTTCTTCCGTGAATAGGTTGGAATTTCAGTTGTGACTTATTTCAGATAAAGAGATCCCTGAAAGGCTTATCATCACTTCAGATATTGGTAAGTAAATTCAAAATTCATATCCAAGATTATTGTTTTTCAGTATATGATATTTATAATTATGCAGTAAAGTGAATGAACAAAGTGGTGTTGTAAGAACCACTTTAAAGTAACATATACACCTGTTGTAACTATTGAGGTAAGAAAATTGCATCAATTTTTTTCAAACAACAGCTTTAGGTTAACCAGTTAACTTATACACATGAATAGCAACCCATGACATTGAGTAATGAAAATTATTGGCTCCCTACACTATTCCCGTGCAGCCTCAATGAAAATTTTGAATAAAATAGTGGTTTTTTACTTTTATTTTTTGAGAGAGGTAAGTACCTCCTTGGTTCAATGATAAGGAATTTGTTATGTGAAATATTTTTTTCAAATTTGTAACCTTTAGCATGATAGTTAGTTCATACCTAAGATTTATTCTTTAGATAAATAATTTAAGGCAAAAAATAGTGATAATAATCTGTAATTTCAGTTTACTACATTTTAATGAAAAAAAGACTTATATTAGTTGTATGCAGCTGTAATCTATAAGAATACCGGAGCTTTTGTCCTATGAATCACACTTCTTTGTATATTTTAATCAACTTTTAATCTTAAAAATGACCCAAGCTGCGAGAACTTAAAGCTTGCTTAAAAGTTAAAACTGTCAAAAACAATCAAACTATGTGTGAGAACATTAATGCTCATCAACCTACCATAGCAGTACCAGTGATTTTGTTCTATAAATCATAACTTCTTCATAAATACTATTCAACTTTTGGCCCTAAAAATGAGGCAAACCATAGGAACCCAGAACCTATATTAAAATATATAAAAAAGTCAAAAGTAAAGTGCAAAAATTAGTTCTTATCCACCAACTACCCTTGCTTTTTATTAATACATTTTCCTATTTTATAATTATATAGGTGACCATATTTGTCTGATACTCCATTAGCAAGATGAGTATTAATGCATATTTTAGTAAGGAATGATTAAACATAGTTCTATCAATTAGTTCTCTCTTTATTATTGGACGGTTATTTGATGCATTCATGCTGTTTGTGATAATGCTTGAGCTAACGCTTATGAATATTTGTTCTTTTAGTGCAAATTTAAACTATTACTTGGCACAATTTGTTTTATCTACTATGTTTGCTTTCTTAAGTTATTAACATTCTGAATTTTATTATAATTCAAAGTAATTAGTAAGACTTTATAGAGTTTAGAAACTATGTGCAATTTGTTCTCCCAAAGTTGTAGTTTTTTTACATACTAACTTGGTAATATTTTGTTCTATAACATTATGTTATGTGAAATATTTTTTCCAAATTTATAATCTTTAGCATGATAGTTAGTTCATACCTAAGATTTATTCTTTAGGTAAATAATTTAAGGTAAAAAATAGTGATAATAATCTGTAATTTCAGTTTACTACATTTTAATGAAAAAAAGACTTATATTAGTTGCATGCAGCTGTAATCTATAAGAATACCAGTGCTTTTGTCCTATGAATCACACTTCTTTGTATATTTTACTCAACTTTTAATCTTAAAAATGACCCAAGCTGCAAGAACTTAAAGCTTGCTTAAAAGTTAAAACTGTCAAAAACAATCAAACTATGTGTGAGAACATTAATGCTCATCAACCTACCATAGCAGCACCAGTGATTTTGTTCTATAAATCATAACTTCTTCATAAATACTATTCAACTTTTGGCCCTAAAAATGAGACAAGCCATAGGAACCCAGAACCTATATTAAAATATATAAAAAAGTCAAAAGTAAAATGCAAAAATTAGTTCTTATCCACCAACTACCCTTGCTTTTTATTACTACATTTTCCTATTTTATAATTATATAGGTGACCATATTTAACAGCTTGCATTTATGTCAAAATTTCTATCGAATAGGTGACTGCAGGAAATCTCAAGATGTATCACTTCATTTAAGTACATTTTAATAAGAAATCATGCATCATAATATACAACCAATTTATTCTACAAACCTTCCGTACATAACAATTTCTTTTTTCTTTAGTGGTAAACCTTGATGATGTATGGTACAACTATTGGTTTGTGAGTGTAAAAGTATTATGATAAAAAGTTATTCATTGTTAGGTAGCATATTATACGTTATACATGGGTAATAATATGCTAGAAACTCCTTAAACATGGGCATCAAAATTCAAGCGTATATTGAATATTTGAAAATAGTAAATGTGAGGACTCTGCGCTTGCTAATTGGACTTTGAAGTGGAAGTATGTTGAATTTTGATATTGGATGCTAATACTACCATTTTGCATGTACATTGAAATTGGTTATTTTACATATGATGTTTATGATATCAAGGTTGTTTATTTGAAGTGGAAGTATTCACTATCATCACGAACGAAATGTAGAGTTATCTTAGATTTTGCAGATATATAAAGACTAAATTAAAAGGGAGGGCTGGAAGTATAAAACTATGCTAAAGTTCATTATGATGTCAGGACATAAATTTAATTACATTTTTTGGTGTCTTGCATTTATCAAAGTCTTTATAATTTAATCTAATTCTCTCCCTAAAATTGACATGCCTCTACTCTTAATATTTAGTATGACATTTAAGGGATTATTTTCATCACACACATTTTTTATTCGTTTAATACTCCCATTGACGGCGATTACATTTTCATTATTTATGAAGGTTTTACATGAAGTCTAGACTCCATGTAATATATCTACTATAAATTTTGTTCAGATGAAGCATCGGCTGAGGGACATAGAGCTACAGATCAAGCATTAGAAGACTCTACGGTGCATTAAAGCAAAGTTCGAGGCAATGCCAGTTGGGAAAGGAGAAGCATCTTCGGGTGAGAACCGACAAACTACATTAATGGAAGGCACCAAGTTGCAGGCTATTGATTGGGGCATAACATGTGCATAATTAAGAAAATTTGCATCAAAATCTTGGCCATGGCATGTAGCGGCATGAGTATGAAAAATTTGGTAGCATATTAGGAACAACTTCGACATGAGCTTCATGTTCTATAACTGGCACAGTAGCCTTTTCTTATGGAAAATTGATTTGCACCGAACGAGATGGCAATGCATGGATAGCTGAAGCATTCGGCCCCTGTGTATGAGAAACAACAGGAAAAGCTGAAGTAGACACAAAATCATGCAACGCATAGGGGTATGCACGTACAGGAAATGCACAACGGGAGGCAAAACCTTATGGGTATTAACATTTGGTATTGGTAATAATTTTGTTGCTAACTTAAGATGTAAAATGTAAAAGCTGATTGTATTTGATTTTTTCTCAACTGATAATTGTACTAAATTCAACCTTTAAATGTGAACAATATTTAAACCTTTCACATAGAATTTTTCCTACTGTATTACATAAATTTATGTGTTTATGCTACACTAAATGTAGCTCAAGTTTTCCACACATGTTCAATTAACGTTACATGGCCTTTGTTTTCAGTCTTAATAGAACATGTGTTGATTGTATAATATCTTCCTATCAGCATACTTGAAGTACATGCCATTGGTGCAAATTGTTTTCCTGCCTATGCAAAGTATGTCCATTGTTGAATTTTTTTTAAGTGTACAATATATTGCTACAACTATATCTTAGTCGTTACATATTTTTTATAAGCTGCCATATGTTATTATTTTGTAAAATAGCTTAGTCTCATTAGTGTTTTGACAAATAGCTGATCCGTGAACGTATATACATAAAAACATATAGCATTACATATACTTCGAATTTATAGTGCAAGATCCAAGAAAGCTTATTTTTAGTGCCAGTTAGTCCTGCGCACGTGCAGCGCACGTGCTGTAGTACTCGTATATATATATATAAGTATTTATTTAAAGCGTCTTTTCAATTTTTAATAATATTATTTAATCACAACAACTTTAAATATACACGTACCATCGTGAACATTCTGATTATTAGCAATAAATATAGAGTTTAGGGTTACCAAATGATCCAGAGCTTTGTTCTCCTACAACAAAGCATAAGTCAGCATTTTCTGCATCTGAACTTATGTTGCTTAAGTGGTGTCAGAATCAATCCAAGTTGTTGTGAATACTCTTTTCTTCTTTTTGATCGAATCTATATTTGGAGAGTCCTTTAATTTCTTTAATATTGGATAATCTCTTTTCAAATGTCTAGTCTTATCACATTCATAATATTTTATTGAACTTCTAAGTTGTTGTTTTTGTCTATCCATCTGAACTAGTTAATTTTCCTGTATTTTAGAAACCTCCTGAAATTCATGCCATAAATGCTATCTCTATTATTCATCATCTAATCCTCTTTATGAGTTAAGGCATTTAAATTGGGTGACTTCTTTTCATTTGCCTAGATTTACTTTCTCCCTTGCAATTGAACTTCATATGACATTAATTTACCAATTAACTATTCTACACTCCTAGTACTTATATCATTAGCCTCTTCTACTACCAAAATCTTTTAATCTCATTCACTTGAAAATGAATTTAGAACCTTTCGGATTTGGTTTCCTTAGTAAAAATTTAGCCTACTGAAATTAAAACATGTAATATATCATGAAATCCAGAATACACATCGAAAATAGATTCGTTAGGTTTCATTTTAAATAACTGAAATTAGTTAATTAACAAAAAGATTTTGGTTTGCTTAACTTTATTAGTATCTTCGTGCATGACCTGTAATGTCCTCCGAATTTCATATGCACTTTGCAAACAGACACTATTGAATTCTTTTTTATCTAAGGCATAAAACAAAACATTCATTGCCTTTCAATTGTTGTGTGCTTGTGCCTTTTGGTCATTAGACCATTGTGCATAATTAGTCTGGGTTCAATGTACTCAGATTGTGTGATATTTCATACATCTAAATGATTAGACTATAAATAAATTGTTATCTTACATGACCAATAAGTATAATTACTACCATTATAAAGTGATGTTCTAACAGTAGATTGTCCTTTCAAAAGTATTAATAGGTATTAATGTTACTAGCCATTTAAACTTTTTAAAATTTAGATTATGAAATTTTGAAAACCAAAAAGCTCTAATACCACGTGTGGGAATGTAATTCGATACCCTCATATTATGCAGAATGGATTTTAAGGCTAATATAACAATAGATGGATGTGAATAATGTTTTTAAACTTATTATCGATTTACTCCGTGATTGTCAAATTTAACAATATAGAATCAGGGGCAGTGATATAATAAACACGGTTGATAAAAGTAGTAAAAGCAATGAGAATACGCTAAGAATTTCATACTATTTTGAATATCCAATCCTATATTTAGTCCTGCACTTCATACAGAATTTCACTATAACCCACTTGCACTTCCATGGGCGGTAAGTAAATGTTTACAACGTGACTTTGAATCAGGCGGCAGGTAGCACATATCCTAACTTTTCACAGGTGGATGGTCACACCTAACCTTTGCATTTTAATAGAAGGCAAGAAAACCTAACCTCTGACTTTCCACGAGTGGTCAAGATCACCTACACAATCCTGACTTTCTAATAGTAGCGGGATACACCTTTACAAATAAATAGTATAGCAGTATATATAAGAAATCGAATATTTTGATCTCAATTTCAAGTAATCTTCAATACAACTTCCTATTGACCTTCGATGGGAATATATCTTTGATATCTTTGTGAATAGGATTAGAATAAAGAACAAATGATAGAGAATTGAATGTAAAATCTTTGAGTTTTTAGTATATTGCAAATCAATGAAAAATAAGGAGAAAGAGAGTGGATTCATAAAGAATAATTATATTTAAGCAATAGGTCATTTCAGTAAAAATTGAGAGAAACGACAGACAATTCTATTAAAAATTCATTTTCTAGAGCCTTTATATAAAAGATGAAGAGAAGTGTCTTTTCACAAAAGGTAAAAGGAAGTGTACATTCATTTAAAATGAAAATTGGCATTTAATAGCTAATATGCCAGCATACTTTGAAGGATATGTCGACATATCCTTGCTCAAATTGACAATTCCAATATAAAATTTGTTTTAACTCTTCTAACTTGTAAAACCAAAAATAGAACTTTTATAAAATGTTACGGGGAATAAAATAAAGAGTTTTAAATAGAAAATTCAAAGAATTGCTATTGGATCTTTAAAGAGTTAATTATATGACTAGATATACTTTAAAACTAACTTACTATTATCTTGTCCACTACCATTCTTTATTCCTTTGATCCCATGTGTATTTCTAAAATTGTCTTTTAATCTTCTTTGTTCCTTTTGATTTTCTTGATTGCTCTAGATCTACCTAGTCTTGTATATATTTTATTGATCTATCTTAATTAGTGTATTGCGTCTCTACTTGATTGTCCTGTAATATATCTTGAAAGATACATGTATTTTATGTACTATACCATGCACAAAATTGAAAAATCATCAATGCCTATGTTTGTCATCAAAATTAATACTTGTGGTTCTGACATTTAGACCCTTTACATTCGTAGAATGATTAACTGCTCTTTTCTTTTTCAATACAGCATGTGACATTATTCTCACTATTTCAACAATAGTGATAACTTTAGTAACCGAGATAGTATTACTACCACTTGAATTGCTCGCCTGTCTATTTCTCTTCATATTATGTTATTAAGACCGTTTATCATTATTTTGATTATCAATGTCCATACTGCCAATCGAGTTTTCAGAGAACGCACTTGCTTTGGGATCCAAAAATTTTCAAATGGGTTATATTTAATCGAATGTCCAAAACAGTTGCAATTTTGACACACAGTTGGCTTTCACTTATATTCTACCAGTTCTATAGACATTTCATTACTTTAATTAACAATATCTTCTTCAATTGGGAAACTGAAATCACTGTTAATTTTAAGCAAACCTCTAGCAAATTTAATATTAACCATACCTTTCGAGAAGTGATTCATCCTTATAGGGTTACCTAACATAGAGGAAATTCTTCTTATGTACTTCTGACCAGAGATCCAATTTTAGACGTGTTAAAATTTGGCGACACTATATGAGGATTTGTAGTGGTCGGAAGTAGCTTCGTAACGGAGGAAACGGTTCGCAAATCGGAGTCCGGAGGTGGAAGTTAGAAGAGAAAAGGTGAAGTGGGCTGTTTGGGGACAGCAACTAATTTCAGACGTCTGAAATTATTTTCAGACGTCTGAAATTATTTTCAGACGTCTGAAATTGTTCTGGAGTGGTTCCAGAACACTCAATCAGACGTCTGACCAAGTGAGTCAGACGTCTGATCTGGAGCGAAGTCGCTCCAGAGACTTAAGTCAGACGTCTGACCCTTAGACCAGACGTTTGGAACGATTTTTGTTTTGTTTTTCATCTCGCGGACTTGGGTGAAAATTTGTGATATCCGCAGGGGCAATTTTGGAATATAGTCTAGGGTTTCTATTCTCCTATATAAGCTAGCATCAGGTATCAGATCAGGGGAGAGAAAGAAGCGTGTGCAAGCAACAATAAGAGATCAGCCTCCACCAAATTAGGGTTTATCAAAACCTAATTTTCTTCAATTCTCTTCTCCACAAAATCAATTTCTATTTTGATTATTGATCATTGTAATCAATCTCTTGTACTCTTCTCATCAATAATAATAAAAGCTCTCTCTTAAAGTGGATGTACACTAACACAACGTTAGTGGAACCACTATAAATCTCTGTGTGATTTATTTTCATTATTGCCTTGATCTTTGATTTGCTTGTCTGGGATTTTGATTGATTGTGATTGGATTTGAGTTATCGATTGGTTGTTTTTACACTATTTATCACGATCCCGTCTTCCGCTGCGCTCGTGGGGTTTCGATTGGAGTCGGAATCCCGCACCGGCATTTGGTATCAGAGCTTCAGGTTTTGGTAGGTGGTTGTAGAGATGCCTGAATCAAGTAATAACTCAAGCAGTTCCTCAATGGGTACTCCAAGTGGTGTAGCTCCTTATGTACGTGGCTCGTAGTAGCTTCAGGATCACAATTGGTAATAGACAAGTGGAATGGCGATAATGATTTTGAAAAATGGCAATGGAAGATGAAAGTGGTTCTTAGAAGGAATCGGGTGCATCGGGTAGTGTTTGACACACATTTATTGCCAGCGAACATCTCGGATGTTGAGAGAGAGGAGATGGAGGAGTGGGCATTCACTATACTTCAACTTGCTATGGGAGAAAATGTTATCTCTGAAATTAGTGGTGAGACAACCGCTAAGGGTATTTGGGACAAGTTGGAGGAATTGTATATGAAGAAGTCACTGACGAATCGTTTGATCTTATTGCGAACGTTCTTCACCTACAAGATGAAGGAAGGTACTTCGCTGAAGGCGCACTTAAATATTTTTGATGATTTGCTAATGAAGATGAAGGCGGTAGATTTGAAGATTGAGGAAGAGCAAAATGCGATGATATTGTTGTGTTCATTGCCAGACAGCTATACAAGTTTCTCAAACAGTTTGATCTATAGCCGAGATACATTGACTCTTGATGATGTCAAGACGGGTCTTCTTAGCGAGAAGTTGCAGGATCAAATGAAGGAGTTAGGTGATGGAAGTAGTGGTGCTGCTAGTAATGGCCATGGTTTGTTTGTGGAGGAGAGACATGTGAAGAAGGAGAACCGGGGGCGTTCTAAATCAAGGAACCCCGGTTGAAGAGGAAAGTCGAAGGAAAGAAAAGGCAAGTGCTATATTTGTAGGAAGCCCGGTCATTGGAAGAATGAGTGTCCGGGCAAGGAGAAGGCAAAGAAGGAAGTAGCATCTTCATCCGTAGCGGTAGAGAATGCAGTTGGTGAGGAAGAGGTAGATGTTTTATCGGCAGTAGCATCAGATGTTTCGGATAGCAAATGGGTGCTCGATTCGGGGGCGTCTTATCATATGACGCCAAATAGGAATTGTTTTTCTTCTTACATCAACAAAGAAGGAAATTCAATTGTTATGGGAAATGGTGCTATTTGTAAGTCGAAAGACATTGGTTCCGTGCAAATTAGGATGTTTGACGGAGTGGTTCGTACTCTCACTAATGTGCGCTATGTTCCGGGACTTAGGAAGTCTCTTATCTCTTTGGGGCAGCTGGATTTTTTAGGTTGTAAGATCACTATTGAAAGTGATAGATTGCGGGTTTCGAAGGGGGCACTTGTGGTGATGAAGGGTGCAAGGACTCAGTATTTATTTGCTTCAAGGAGTGACTGTGGAAGGTGAAACTTGTATGGGGGTTGATAGTTCTTGTGGCTTGGATGCGACTAGGCTGTGGCATTTGAGGTTAGGTCATGTCTCGGAGAGAAGTTTAGATGTTCTTCGAAAGAGAGAGATGATCGATGGAGAAAGTTTCAACAAGTTAGAGTTTTGTGAAGATTGTGTCATGGGGAAGCAAACTAAAGTTTCATTCGGTGAAGGAAAACATGATTCGAGAAGGGTTCTTGAGTATGTTCACACGAATGTTTGGGGACCGACACCTGTAGCTTCTTTAGGTGGAGCTCGCTATTATATTTCCTTTATAGATGAATTTTCTCGAAAAGTTTGGGTGTATGTAATGAAGGCCAAGTCGGAGGCATTTGCAAAGTTCAAAGCGTGGAAGGCTCTTGTTGAGAATGAGAGTGGCAAGTCTTTGAAGGTTCTAAGGTCTGACAACGGCGGAGAGTATGTTTCCGGAGAATTTTTGGAGTATTGCAAGCATCATGGTATTCGGAGGCATTTTACTACACTTGGAGATCTGCAGTCGAATGGTGTTGCGGAGAGAATGAATCGTACTCTACTTGAGAAAGCTCGATGCTTGAGATTGACATCGGGTTTGGCAAAGGGATTTTGGGCTGAAGCTTTGTCAACCGCAGTGCATATTATTAATCGAATTCCGTGCTCAGCTATTAGTAACAAAATTCCGGAGGAAGTGTGGAAGGGAAAGAGCATTGACTTGAGTTATCTTCGTGTGTTTGGCAGTCCGGTTTATGTGCATGATCCGGGAAATGATAAGCTTGAACCTAGAGCTTTCAAGGGGATTTTGCTTAGCTATACGGATGGTATAAAAGGCTATCGGATTTGGAATCCGGAAACGAAGAAGGTAGTGAATTCTCGTCATTTTACTTTTGATGAGTCGGCAATGTTCAAGGAGAATGTGAGCTCATCGGATGTTCCGGATTTGGTTCAGGGTGAATCAAAGGAGAAGGAAATTATTTCCACATTTTGTCCAAGGAGTAGAGAGAGTAGAGTAGTTGGCGATACTTGTGAGGAGATAGCGGTTGATGTTACATCACATAGTCCACATGGTGCTTCTAGTAGTGTTGGTGATGTACATGATTCTAGAGAAGATTCGGTTCAAGGTGGAGCCGAAGGGAGTTTAGGTGATGGTACTGCTACTCGGGTTGGTTGTCGTACTATAAGACCACCCGAAAAATATGGTGATTGGAACTATCTTAGCTTTTGTGATAATTTGGACTATGCTCTTCATGTAGTCCAAGATGAGCCGATGGACCTTGATGACGTCATGAAGTCGAGTGATAGCTCGAAATGGATTTGTGCCATGGAGGAAGAGATGCAATCATTGTTGAAGAATCAAAGTTGGGATTTGGTTCCACTTCCTAAAGGAAACCGTGCTATTGGGTGCAAATGGATATACAATGTGAAGGACGATGGAAGATATAAAGCCAGACTAGTGGCTAAGGGGTTTGCAAAAAGAAAGGGAAAGGAGTATGATGAGATATTCGCACCGGTTGTGCGCCATACTTCTATCCGGATATTACTTGCTATAGTTGCGATTCACGACTTGGAGTTGGAGCAACTTGATGTGAAAACCGCCTTCTTGCATGGTGACTTGGATGAAGACATCTACATGGTGCAACCGGAAGGTTTTGTTGTGGATGGTAAGTCAAATTTGGTTTGCAAATTGAAGAAATCACTATATGGTTTAAAGCAATCACCTAGACAATGGTACAAGAGGTTTGATCATTTTATGCTTGAAAATGGTTTTGATAGAAGCATCAAGGATGCTTGTGTTTATTTCAAGAAGTTGAGAAATGATTGTTGGGTGTATTTACTCTTGTATGTGGACGACATGCTCATTGCTTCAAAAGATAAAAATGAAATCAACAAGCTAAAACTGAGTTTGAAATCGGAGTTCGAAATGAAGGATCTTGGAGAAGCAAGAAGGATATTGGGCATGGAAATTGTAAGGGATCGAAAGCATTTTGAGTTGAAACTAACTCAAAAGGAATACATAGAGAAAGTGCTTTGCCGGTTTAGCATGGAGAATGCAAAGGTGTCATATACACCTTTACCTTTGCATATGAAGCTTTCGAATAAAGGATCACCTATCTTGGAGGAAGACAAGACTTATATGGCAAAGGTGCCATATGCTAGTGCGGTTGGTAGTCTAATGTATGCTATGGTGTGTACAAGGCCCGATATTGCTAATGCCGTCGGGATGGTTAGTCGCTACATGGCTAATCCGGGGAAATCCCATTGGGAAGCTGTGAAGCTTATATTGAGATACCTTAGAGGCACATCATCTCATGGTCTTGTTTTTGGCGGTAGTAAGGCGATGGATTGCAAGTTGGTTGGTTATTGTGATTCGGACTACGCTGGTGATAGGGATCGAAGAAAATCAACTTTCGGATATGTCTTCACACTTGGGGGAACAGCCATAAGTTGGAGATCTAGATTGCAGACCGTAGTTGCTTTATCCACTACGGAGGCGGAGTTGATAGCCGCAGTGGAGGCGACAAAGGAGGCACTCTATTTGAAGCGATTGTTGTGTGACTTGGGATTCAGGCATGATAGTATTGATGTTCGATGTGATAGCCAGAGTGCTATTCACTTGGCAGAGAATTTGGCGTTTAGCTCACGGACTAAGCATATTGAGGTGAGAGAGTCATTTCTAGTAGCCATGGATGAAGATAAGAAAGTATATCTTCGAAAAGTGCACACAAAGGATAACGCGGCGGATATGTTCACTAAGGCATTGCCGGTTGGAAAGTTCGAGCATTGCTCGAACTTGGTTCGCTTGGAGAAGTGCTAGGTGCCACGGGGTGGCACCTTTAAGGGAGGAGCTTGGTGGTAGACGAGGAAGAGTATTGGTGAGGGAGATTGATGTTCTATCTTCTTGGTAAGTGCTAGTCTTTGGTGAGATAGCTTAGGATTTGAATGTTTTCAACATTTCATTAGCGGGCGGGGGCTTTGCCTGAGCTCGTTGGTGGAGTGCAATGGGCGGCGGCTTTGCCGGAGCTCATTGGGAAAGCATTCATGTTTGGTTGAAGGTAGAAGAGGTGATAGTTGGTGCTATCGGTTGTCGTTGATGGTATGGTACCATTGGATTGAAGATGGATATAGTGTCGAGGTGGAGTGTTAAAATTTGGCGACACTATATGAGGATTTGTAGTGGTCGGAAGTAGCTTCGCAACGGAGGAAACGGTTCGCAAATCGGAGTCCGGAGGTGGAAGTTAGAAGAGAAAAGGTGAAGTGGGCTGTTTGGGGACAGCAACTAATTTCAGACGTCTGAAATTATTTTCAGACGTCTGAAATTGTTCTGGAGTGGTTCCAGAACACTCAGTCAGACGTCTGACCAAGTGAGTCAGACGTCTGATCTGGAGCGAAGTCGCTCCAGAGACTTAAGTCAGACGTCTGACCCTTAGGCCAGACGTCTGGAACGATTTTTTTTTGTTTTTCATCTCGCGGACTTGGATGAAAATTTATGATATCCGCAGGGGCAATTTTGGAATATTGTCTAGGGTTTCTATTCTCCTATATAAGCTAGCATCAGGTATCAGATCAGGGGAGAGAGAAGTGTGTGCAAACAACAATAAGAGATCAGGCTCCACCAAATTAGGGTTTATCAAAACCTAATTTTCTTCAATTCTCTTCTCCATAAAATCAATTTCTATTTTGATTATTGATCATTGTAATCAATCTCTTGTACTCTTCTCATCAATAATAATAAAAGCTCTCTCTTAAAGTGGATGTACACTAACACAACGTTAGTGGAACCACTATAAATCTCTGTGTGATTTATTTTCATTATTGCCTTGATCTTTGATTTGCTTGTCTGGGATTTAGATTGATTGTGATTGGATTTGAGTTATCGATTGGTTGTTTTTACACTGCTTATCACGATCCCGTCTTCCGCTGCGCTCGTGGGGTTTCGAATGGAGTCGGAATCCCGCACCAACACCTGGAACCCAAATCCAGACTGTGATCTATGTAAGAATTCCTTGCTTAAATTTAGAGTTGGCACCCTCTCTTCCTCATCAACCTTTAATCATAAAAATAAGGACCTCCTTCCATAATTATGTTATAGTCCTCCTTTGTTTTCAAACCTATTAACATAAAATCCAATGTCCTTAGTATGAATACAAAATTCCTCAACTGGCTTCCATAATCTCTTAATATATTCTCCAAAACAATGGTAGCAAGGGTGTAAGAAAAACCACATAATCACATTGGAGTTGTCCCAATACATTTTTGTTGAGTTGACCATTGTGTTTGTCATTTTTGTGCATTATCACTAGTTGAAATATATTGGGTTATAAAATTTCAATGGTATTGCTATGGGGATTGATTAACCTACTATAATTGCTTTCCAAAATTTAGTCATAGGCTTTGGGATCCCTGTGGTTCCCGACTTGGAACTCGAAGGAGCAAAATTTGCATGACCTGGGTAGGAAGGTGACACGTTATATCTAAGAAGGGGAAGCTCTTGTGTGCGAGCATGTATAAAGGAATATGGTCTTCAATAGATTTGAATTTTCTCGGCGGAAGTCGCGATGAGAGGGATGCTCCTTATCGAGCATGTTGTATTTTATGTGTACTTTTGCTGACCATGGGAATGCTAACCTGCAGATTTTCTATGTTAGTATGGAAGGATGACATTGGATCTTGATGCGTGTGGGTAGAGTGGTGTTTGAGAAGGAGGGCTAGGGGTTTTCCCTACCATTTTTGTATAAGGTAAATTCAAATAAGTAACTGAAAGGTAATAAGTTTTGAATTTGTCAAACTATTATTTCAAAACTTAAAATTGAAATATAAACATACCAACTTTTAATACAACTACTATTTTATAATTATGTATGTATATTAAAAGTGTGTGTGTGTGTGTGTATTATCAATAAATACAAATACAGTCCTTTAAATGTATCTCTCTGTGTGTGTGTATTAAGTTGCATATATTAGTTTGTATTATATATCTAAATATACATAAATTGTAATATAATTGGAAAACCAATATAGTTATTGATGAAAATACTAGACTTGTTAAGCACATTAAATTTTCTCGTGTTTTGGTGGAAGTGGAAGCAGGAGTTGAACTTCCAAAAACTGTTAAAGCAATTGATAAACATGGAAATGTCTACGTGCAGGATCTGGAGTATGAGTTTGTGCCTTTTAGCTGTGGAGAATGTAATTGTTTTAGGCATATCAATCAGTAATTCAACAACATTACAGCTAAACCTAAGCAACTTTGGGTGGAAAAACTAAAAAATACAACATCAGATGCTTTCACTAGTAACCTGCAGGATCGTAGCGGTTCCACAAAATAATGCAGCAATAAAAATGGATACACAAAATGCTACAGTTAATAGTTCAGACCTTCCCTATACACATTCTACTGCACCTATGGTTAATGGGTCGGGCTAACAGTGCTAGAAGATTGGCCAAGTCAGGATTAGGGAGCAAAGATGTCCCCTCTTGTTGATGATCTATTGCAGTCCCTAACTGTGGAAAAGGAACCAGAGCTTCCCCTTGATAGTAATGAGATGGTGATAAAGGAGGAATTGGCTGCTTCAATGGTTCAGAAAATGAATATTAAATTAGAATTCTCAAATGAAGAAGAATAGGACATTAATTTCAGTAAATACACTGAACCAAATGAAGAATATTTAAAACAGTTTAACACAAAGAAGGGAAAAAAGGCTATAAGTTCAGCTAAGGTAGTGTCAGCTCCTATCATAAGGAGCAAAGCTACCAAATCTTATTGTCTATCATATGTTGGAACATCAGAGTCTTAACAATGACACTCGAATGTTTGACCTCTATAATATTAAGGCTATGTATAAGCCTACTATGTTTGCTATTCTAGAAACAAATTTACTAAAAAATATAGAGATGTTTAAATATCAATTGAGGGATCAATGGTTCATCACACAATAGTTCTAGTTTCGCAAAAGGTAGAATCATGGCTCTATGGGATGGTTCTGTTCTAAATTTGGATGATCAACAATTTACTGCCCATATGAAGAATAATGGAGGTCTAGAAATTTTCATTTCTTTTGCCTATGCTAGCAATTTGGCTTCTGAAAGAAATAATTTATGCAATCAAATAATTGATAAATGTATACTAAATCACATTCCATGGCTTGTTACTGGTGAGTTTATTGCAGTTTTAAGACCTAATGAAAAAAAGGCGGTCTTACATTAAGAGTTTACTATATTGCCGAGTTCGATACTTGCATGCTGGCAAGTGGATTGCCAGAGCTGTATAACGGGGAGAATAACGAAGACTTACCAGTTATTCATGGTAGAAGAAGAATTTCCCAAAAAGGATGTGAAATGTTGACAGCCTTGATATAAGAAAGGGAACTAAGGCAAGCCATCTTCTCTATTCATAATGATTCCAGTCCTGGACCGGATGGCATGGGTGCAGGCTTCTTCAAGGTGCACTGGGCAAAATTGAAATATTTCATATAAAGGCTTACCAAGAAGCTATGGATTCTGGTGAGTTCATTTAGGAAATAAATCACACTTTTATCTATCTTATTCCTAAAGTTAACAAATCAAATGGAATAGGAGAATATAGGCCCATAGCTTGCTGTAATGTCACATGCAAAATTCTAACAAAAATCGTATGCATGAGACTGAACAAAGTATTACCTGATCTAATTTTTCATTACCAATATGCATTTATTAAAGGCAGGTTTATATCTGAGAACTCTTTGATGGCCCACGAACTAGTTGGGGAATAAAAAGAGGCAGACAAACTATGTCTGAAAATTGATTTGCATAAAGCATATGGTAGAGTTAATAGATAATTAATCATACATATGCTAGCCTCTATGGGTACCCCAGAAAAGGTGCTGAGACTTATAGTAGGCATTGGGAATGCCTAAAAAATATAGAGATGTTTAAAGCAATCATACATATCCTACCTTCCCTATTCTTATCAATGGAATGCCAAAGGTTACCTTCAAAGCACTAAAGGCATTGGGAAGGCGATCCCTTCTCTCCTTGCCTTTTTGTTGTTTCTATGGAGTGGTTCTCACTTCAAATGGAATATGCTTTCCACCAACAACTTATCAGCCCTATCTATAATATTCAAGTGTCCGTCTATTGCCACCCAGATAATTGATTTCCCCACCCCGGTAATTTTAGAAAATAATTCACACCCCAGATTTTCCTTTCCCCACCCTGTTTATTCCAAAATTACCCTTCTTCCTTTATTTTTTACATTTTCTTTTCTTCTTTCCTACTTCCTTTTACTTATTTATTTATTATTTTATATTGACAGTAAATTGCTATTTCATGTTGCTTGTTATTTGACACGTTTGTATTTATTTCATTGTTTTTGTCTAATGTTTAGTGTTGAAAATTCTTATTTTGTTGTAGTAATTAAATGTTAACGCAAACGTGTACACGATGATGCTTCTGTTTAATGTTAACGGTGTTTAATTTCATTTTTCATGTTTCGTGTTGACGTGGAAAATATGCTTTTGTTGGAGAAGTGTAACGTGGAGCTTTAGCTATCAGCGTCTGTGCGTAGTTTCAAGATTTACAACGCCCAACCGAAACGTAATTTATGTTTTTCCACGGTTACTTCCAATTCGTATTGATTCCTTAGGGTGCATAGGTTTTCTGTACACGACCCCTGACAAATACGATATTTGAATTAAATCAGCGTAAAGATCAAACGTTGTTTTCTTCTTTTCATTGCTTCGAAGTAGCGTCGTTCAATGAGATTCCACGCAGAGGTCAGATGTGGTTTTGAGTGATTCCAGGCTAAGGAAAAACGTGGTTTTGATTTTTTTCATCGTTGCTTCCAAGTAATACTGATTTCCACAGGAAAGTAAGTTTCTGTTTGTATAATACCTGACAATTGCGTTATTTAAATTATTTCATCGTAAGGTATGGACGTTGTTTACTTATCTACAGTGCTCTCATATGTAAACAATTGTCAAAGGGCAAAAATGGAATTATTAATTTAATTTTTTTTACTGGGGGGCGAACAACAATTACTGGGGTGTAAATAGACGGACCCAATATTCAACCTTCTATCACTCATTTGATATATGTTGAAGATCTACTTGTGGTTTTCAAGGCTAATTTTAGTGCTCTAGAAAGGATCAAAGATATTATCGTCAATTGGAAAGAATTTTTGGCTTAATGGTGAACGAGCTCAAAATTAAATCCTACTTTAATAAATACTACAGGAATAAACAAACTTTACAATTAAAACTTAGTGTTCAGAACGATTCCCTTGCAGTCAAATATCTTGGTGTGCCTTTATCCAATAATACTGTTATTGACGTGGCATATGGTAAACTTATTGATAATATCAGAGCGAAACTCCAAGGTTGGAGGTCCAAGTTGTTACCATTTGCTGGAAGAATTGAATTAGTTCACTCTGTCAATACTTCACAAGTTCGGTTTTGACTTCAAACTTCAAAGCTTCCAAATCCCTGATTGTTCTGTAGCTAAAATAAATTTGGTCTATGCTAATTTTATTTGGAAGGGTGGCTTACATAAAGTCAGCTTCAAAGATCTTTGTAAGCCAAAGAAGGAAAGAGGAGTTGGACTAAAGAATCTATTTGGACTCGAAAAAGTGTATGGTTTGAAACTTGCTTGGAAAATTCTTGAGTCCAATAATCTTTAGGCTGGGTGGATGAGGGGTAGATATTTAAAAGAAAATTTTTGAACTCTTAAGATTGATAACAATGCCTCCACTACCTGGAAGAACATCATGAAACAAAGAGAGCAGCTAAAAGAATTGATTGGAAGGCAAATTTCTAATAGGGAAAATATTAATCTTTGGGGTATTTTGGATGATACAACATGCAAACTTTGTAATTTAGTAAGTGCAACACACTTCCATCTATTTTTTTTTATAGAAAGCAAGTATGGGCTATTCAAAAATTAAGATGCATGCAAATAGATGAAGTTAAATTACTGTAAGAGGAAGCCAATTACCTAGACCTGAGAAATGACATGTTTGACTTAATGAAAGAGCTCAGAAAAATTAGCTTGACAGCAACCATTTGGCACCTTTGGCATGAAGGAATAACCGGGCATTTAATGACAAAAAGGAGGACAAATTAGCCCTTTCTAGTCAAATCATTATGACGTTGCAATTATAATCGGTCGAATTTCAAAGAGAAGACATACCAACTTAATGACACTAGAGAGACGAGCACCAGAGAAATTGACCTGGAGGGCTGTGAAGGAAGAAAATCAAATATCTTCCATGAATTTTCTGTTGAATGTTTTTTCAAATAAGATCCCTTACGGAGGGGGGGTCCAGGGAATGACAACCCTTCAAGGTGGGGTGCGGGGGCAAGCCTCCGCTTATGTTTTATTGACTGTTGAATTCAAATTCAATAGCAAACGGTAACAACTGTTAGAAAATGGTCACGACTGTTCGAATAGGAAGCTGTAGACGAATAGACACCTCACTCCCTATATAACAGAGCATTCCATCAACGCAGAGAACAACTTCTCTTTTCTTCTATATCTAACTCGTCTAGCATTATTAACTTCTGAGTGTTTCTTCTGATCTGAGCAAGTAGTCACAACTTGCGTAGATAAATCTCCATTGTATCCTAAAAGAAGGTTTTCGTTCTATCCGCTGTGATAAAGAAGGAGAAAACATTCTTGAAAAACAACGAATATTTCGTGTCATGGAGTGATTAGTCTTATATTAGCCTTCTTTGATCAACATTTGCTTTCTGCCATAATTTGGAATGTTTTAGTTTAAAAGGCTTAAGGTTTGACCTTATCGATAAAGTCTAATTTTGTATTGTTTGGTTTTCGGGTTGAAAATGTTTGGGCTTGGGCCACAAAGTCCTGTTAGTAATAAAATCATTAACCATTTTTCAAAAAATATATTTTAGTATAATTAATATGTAGACATATATATAAATATATAAGACAACATGTATATTTTTCCATATAATGAAAGTTCTAATCATAAACATATTATATGTGTGTGCGTGTATATAATATAGTTATATATCTCAATAACTATAGTTGTGTGTGTGTGTATTTCTGCTTATTTTATATGGACAAATACACAATATCTTGTTACACAAGTTACCCCATACATATACATTTATCCGCGCATTATATGCTTACTTATACACGTATCCTTCTACACTTTGATTTAGGTGTGTGTATATGTGGATACTTAGTGTCAATGTACATTTATAAACATCACACATATTTAAATATGTTTTTAGAGTTAATTAGAGTTTTAAAAATACCATAACCGTAGTTTTAACATTTCAAGTACCATTCGATGCATTAAATATGATTTTATAGCATCAATTTATTACTATAACATATCTAAATGTAGTCTTCGTATAACTTTTAATGTATTAAATATGATCTAATGGATTATTGTTAGTATCAACATACTATAAGATTTCATGCCTTAATTTTTTTTTTTTTGAAATTTGTAATAGATTATTTGTTGCCTAATGCACTTGATCAGATAGCATTACAGATTAGACTTGTTGAGATTTTATGTTAATGTTACATGTGTAGAAGGATGGTATACGCACAATGTAGTAAGCGTTTCTCATGATCATTCTTGTAGGGACAAGTATGAGTTCTTATACTCCTATATTACGTACTCGTGTACATATAAATATATATATCTATGTGTATATATATAAACATATATATATATACATACATATAGATATATACATATACATATATATATACACATATATCTATATATATGTGTGTGTATGTATATATGTATGTATATATATATATATGTGTGTGTGTGTGTGTGTGTGTGCGTATATATATATATATATATATATATATATATAAATGAACATGTGCATATGTGTGTGTGTATATATATATATAAATGAACATGTGCATACATACATACATACATACATAATTTTTATTGAGTTTATATACTATTTTGAATAAGTGAGTAACTCATATCAAATTATTGTCTAACTTAAAGTCATCTATATTGGTTGTCCCTTTCTTCTAACTCTCGTGTACACTCACGAATATTTTGAGAGACATGTTGGTGTGACAATCATGGTAATTGGATCAAGAGAGATGAGCAAAAGACCTATGGACTAGAATCACTTAGACATATTCTACTATGCAATGATTTGAGAGCCAGTACAGAAACACCATAAATAATTTACGTTGATTAATAAATAATTACTAAAGCTCAAAAATAGAATTTGAGAAAATGCCAGAATTTGACCATGAAACCTGCAACATTGCGTTGGCGATTTTCAGAGTAACTTTCATATTTGGAGTTTTGTGATCGGAGTTCAAACGAAAAAAGTTATTAGTGCTTAAAACTTTCAAAACAAAAATAATGAAAAAACGACTAGGAAATATATATATTCATTAATAGAACTCCATAAGTCAGCCCCCTCCTTAGGCTGGTCGACTACTAGCGGGTGATCACCTATAGGGAGAGGTCGATCGGTCTTATGGTGGCGGCTAGGGTTTGAGCCTTGGCCAAACAGCCCAGATTTAATTATTTTAATCTAATGAGCGCTTATAGATATAAGCCTAACCCTTTGCTTCTCTTCTCATATTTTTTTATCAAAGCAATGAAGCTTTGCTAGTTCCCTTCTCTACTATTTCTAAAAATTGAAATGTATAATAGAAAAAAAAAGTAAAGAAGAAAAGGAGAGAATCAATACCGTGGAAAAGGTAAATATCATTATTATAAATTTAAATTCCCCTTAACCCGAAATCTCTTCTCAGATCTGTGATTCAAATAATATTTATATACCTTGTTATACACACTCTTTTGGAGTGGAAATGAGGAGTCAAATCAATGGAATATATTTAGATTTAGGAGATTTGGAGAGATCTAAATGTTGTGGGAAATTATATAATCTATTTATAACATTGAAATTTATCTCATTGAATTTTTATTTAATTATTATGCCTATATAAGATCTGATGGTTGTAGACTTAAAACGAAAGTATAGGAATATCGATTACGTATTCAATAAGGTTGGTAATTGGAATGGTATGTGTAACCAAATTTGGAAATTAGAAATCAGTCCTAAATATTTATTATTGTAGAATGTTTGTAAAATTTAAAGTTTATTCCAGATTTGTAATTGGAATGTAAATTAGGTTGCCCTAGTTGACTTGAAATTGAATTCTATGTTTTAATCTATTGGGAGCAGGGTATAATTTAATTGTATCTATTTCCATGTAATTTCCATAAATTATGTAATTATATAAATGTATAAGATTGCACCGTTTGAAAGGAATATACCAAAAAAATAAAAGAAATGTGTAACGTATGGATATTCTTCTTCGTAGTTTGCACTATCCATTCCAATAAGAGAAAAGAGAAAATATTCTTGTAATTTAAAATGGAGCAAAAGTTTCATTTTTGTGTAATTTATGAAAAGTTATAATAATTATTACTTTTGATAGGATAGCTCTAATAAAATAGATTATGGAAATTAATGTTCTGGGATTCCTAAGCATAGGAATTTATTGTTAGAATAGGAATATATATATATATATATATATATACACACACACACCTATATATAAATATATATTCGTATAACCGCACTTACCAATTAAAAAAAGTACATTTGTAGCATAACATACATCAATATTCATATTAGTTATAATTAGGATGTTTAGTATTAATATAGTAATTACATGAATAGGAGGTGGAAAAGAAAGAATAGTAACTCCAAAATTCATGGAGAATAACTACAAATTTAATGGGCAATAAATTTGTAGTTAATATGAAGTTAAAGGAATTAAACGGGGACTGATTAGGGAATTTAATATGAAATTTATGGGAAAATGAGTAAGCATAATAGGTTATCTTGAAACAAGTAAATAAATATCATTGGAGGTTATCCAATTTTGATATTAATAACTATTTATTACGAACAGTTGACATTTATTCCTTACAAAAAGGAAACAAAGAATATAGTGTATAAGTGTATAAAATATGAATAATTACGCAGCGAACAAGTAAGTGTTAACACTATTAGATACACATATAAGGCAGTATAATTTTCATAGTAAGAAAC
This sequence comes from Allium cepa, assembly GCA_030765085.1. Classification (NCBI taxonomy): domain Eukaryota; kingdom Viridiplantae; phylum Streptophyta; class Magnoliopsida; order Asparagales; family Amaryllidaceae; genus Allium; species Allium cepa. The sequence continues at coordinate 20,415,035 of CM060936.1, read as the reverse complement.
TATATAGCCATAATTATACATTTAGGATAAACATCAATTACTAGGCCTAGCTTAATATTTGAGCATAAGATAATTGGTTTTAGTAAAGGTTGAGATGCAAGTTTGGTAGAGCTACACAAAAGAAGTTTGCCCTTCACCTAGAGGGTACCGACAGTTGTGTATACTTACTACTGAAGTGGGACATCTCTAACCATAGGACCTGTGGAGAAGGGATATGTACTTGTGGATAGGTAAGGGGAAATATACTAAGGGTTCGCCTCAGATTTGAAGTATTAAATGGCCTAGTATTTTAAGGAAATAGGATTTGCTTCTAATAAAAGGTATTAAGTAACTGTAACAGGCATTTTCCTTGACTTACATTAAGTTAGTCTAAACAGGATGTCAGCCAAGGAAGATCGACGGGCTATGTCAGTATTTTTATTAGACCAGTATTTAGTAGTAGTAATGCCATATAGGCCATGACCACCAACAATCTCGAGCGAGCTATAGCATAGACTTAGGTAATGTCCCGATGGATTTCACTTCCTATTACTGTAAAAACCTTATAGGATATACACAGACCTCGAAGTTAAATGGTTAGACATTTTATTTGTTGGAGGTGGGCTTGTTAACCCTTAGATGAGTTTCAAGATGCGTTAGTAGTATGGAAATTAAACTATAAATTATAAATCCATACATATGGGCCATTGATCTCTGTAGTTAGAACTGATTGACTAGTGTTTACATTGCAGAAGGCCTTCTTCTGGGTGAGGTATTAAATGGCCATTGGGTCTGCCTACTCCTTATTCAAGAAGTATTAAGTGGCCAGGGTTTGGGTAGTGAATGTTTATATGTGTGTGTTTCTATAGTTATACCTTAGAGAAGGTTAAGTTTGACATACTATTTTCATATAGGATTTTACGAATTAGCTGTAAATCTAGACATAACATTTAAATGGAAATTAATTGGCATAAATTAGTGTTATGGGTAAAGTTTATAATTTTTCAGTCACTAGAATATTTTTCCGACGCCTTCTTTATTACAACACCTATGATAGACTAGAGGGATATGTTACTTGAGCAAGGTGGGATCGATGGATGGAAAAATCTTCTTACTCATGCTCAGCATTAACAAGACAATTAGATACTAAGGAATTTTATTAAGTCCAAGGTAGCAGCCTCAATCATATTCATGTTTTATTATATTTTTAATATCACTATGAGTTTATGTTGATCAATCTTTGATATATTTATGTTTATTACAGATTACCAAAATAAACAATTTGTACCCTAATGGATATGTGTTTTAATTTTGTCGAAATTCAGGCCTATTAAGATGCGGGTTGATACGTTTGGTATTAGAGCTTAGTTTAGTCGATCATAGGGATTAGAGTATGCTGAAAGAGCATATTTGTATTTTTGCCTATAATTATATTTATATATATTTACGCTAAACTATACGAAATCCAACTATAAAAATAGTTGCGACCATATTTCGAAAGGATGGAGGAGGCAACTATAAGTTGGGCCAATAAGTAGAGTTAAATGTATAAACCTACCACTAATACCCCATAAAGGGTTAGCTGTAGCATAAGGCGTTGAGCTGGAAGAGTATGAGACAACATATAGAAGAATCCAAAGGCTGGATGGTATGTGATTCCTTGTAGGCCTATGCTACCTTATGATCGTGGATTTTGATGAGTGATGATTGAAGATGTACATTTCATCCAGACAGATGGGAGATAATAAACTACATTTTGAAAATAACCAGAAGTAAGGTATAATAGTATTTAAAAGTAGAGTTCATTTCTAAGTTCGACCCCATATGAAAGAATTAGACAAATATTTTTTTGAGAATTCCTTTAGGCGTTTTAAATGGATTTATTAAAGGATTTATGGGAAAATTGTTGCTTTGAAAAATCAAGAAAATTTGGATTCTCTTAGTTTTAGTTTTTTTTGAGTTGAAAAATTTAGATTTAAAGATTTTTGATAAAAGGGGATTTTTCATTTTTGAAATAAATAGAAAATAGAGCGCAGGCTTGACTCGATGATTTTTCTTATTTTTGTAAATTTGGAATTTATTTTTTAAATCTTTTTTAAGGGTTGTATAAAACAGCAATGGTACTTGATAAAGATGGGTTATGGTATATGGAAGCGTAGGAATGCCTGATAGCAAAGATAGGAGAAACATTCCCATACAAAGAGAATAAAGAGAATTACAATTGAAATATTTTTGCGATATTGAAGGTCGATGGCCAAGTATTATAGGTGAGTGTACTGCAGGATTGAAGAAGAGGAGAACTCGACGAACTATATGACATGCTAAGGAACCGTGTTGTAGAAGGCTGGGATTTCTCGAAGCAGTGCGAATTATGTCATATTGAAGTAGATGGCGATAGCATGAGAGGATGTTATTAATCGATATTATTATCATTAACAAACTAAACCCAACCCAAATAGGGTCCGGGTTCAATCTGGGCTAAAAATTCAGCGATCAATCGATCTGTAGCAGTTCACCTATAGCAGTCGACCGACAGCCCAGATTGATCAAGGTTGTTCGGTGAAAAGCACAGCTTGATCCTCTAAAGGGGCATATAGCCGCATCCAGGCTTCATTTCCCCTCATTTCTCTTGTCTTCTTCCTTCCTCCGAAACCCTTTTCTCTTCTTCTCAAGCATTGTTGTCGCCCTACTTCTTCGGCCAGTAGCGAGCGCCTCACCTCTCCCCCCAATTGCAGCAGCTGCCATTTTAGATCCAACCTGCTCCTCTCTCTCTACAAATCCGAACCTAACTTCACTTCCTTGACCTTAGCTCAGTCCATGGCACTGTTGCAAGCCACCAGTACCTCCTCACGAATCTTACTTCCTAAGAGATTGCCTAGCTAGACCAGAACAATCAAAAAATCTCTAACTACGAAGCCTCGACAAACTTCCCCTCCTTCAGGTATGACATATGAATTCGTAGACTTCATCGCCTTTGGACTAGGGGATCGTTTCACAGCTGCATGACTAGCACCGATCCTCAACTATGACACTTTGGAGTGCTACCCGCGCTGCATGCAGCTATTTGATGTCAATCTGCAATATGAATTTGATGAAGATATTAGTAAATTTAGATCATAGGTTAAAACGGTTGAGATTGATCTATCAAATGATGATTCCAGAGGTATTTTGGGATAGCCGTAGAAGGAGCAGATTTAGCAGGTATTGAGATTACCGATCTGGAGGTTTTACAGCGTATCTTTTTTGGACTTGTCATGTTTAGAGGCTAGACAACTTGCGGCCTAGACCCCACATTGTCATTTACATTATTCAGTAGAACATCATTCCGAAGACAAGGAGCTTTAATCAGATTTATCTGCTGGTGAAGAAGGCTATATATGCCATCCTAGGTGGTACAGTAGTAAATAAGGATCGCACTATCATTAGTAACTATATAGAGCCATGAGTAGCAACTCCATGAAGCCATATTCCGCATCACTATCTTTTCACTTGCATCATTCGGCGATACAGAGTGAATCTTCATGGAGCGTAAGTTCATAAGAAGGCCCTTGCCCCTTTTGATAAAGCCTCCCTTAGAAGAATTGGGATAGCAGATCCACCATTAGGGATGGTGGTACCAGCAGCAGTGGTGCAGCGGTAGCAGGAAGCAGGGCAGGGATAGAGTGCCATGGCATACTAGAGTGTCGTGCTGGTTGTGATCCACCAGATACAGGTAGAATTTTGGGAGATGCGAGTGGAGCATGGGCACCGGAGCCATAAGATTGTATGCATGGTACTATGCTACACCATTTAGAGGTAGAGACAATGGCTTTCACAGGGGATCGGGACCAACCCGCAGCATGTAGGTTGTGTATAGGTTTAGTAGTAGGGTTGTTATTGTTTTCCTTCCAGGATTTTTTCTTTTCTTTAGGTAGTTTGGATTATAACCATTAGTTATCTCTTTGTATAAAAGGCGCGTAGACATATTATGAGATGTGTGCTTATTTATTTACTATCATGTTGTTTATAGATACGTTGACCATTATTATTTATACATTTTTGGGAGAAATAGTATAAATATGGAAATCGCATATCGACACTTAACTAATGGTAAATGCAATGTAAGACTAGAAGTTTATAAAAATAAATTTTAGCGAATGAAGAACATATTAAGTTTGTTATGAAATCACGAGTACTTATCCCTGTGCCTTAAAACATTTATAAATAAGCTAGTGGTCATCATTTCGAATAAAGGAATATGTTTTCGGAGTCTAGGAATTATTGTGCAATATTAGGGTTAATTATATGCATAAACTCATTGACTGAATCTTGATCACGATAAAATATAGCTTGGTTTATTTTAAAAATTGAAACGAAAATGTTTTAAAAGGTTGTATTCAAATGTTTTTTAATACTTTTGTTCAATTTAGTGGATATAAATTTAGTGGTGCATTAAGGGTGGTAGTTGGTTAAGCACGGATGATAATAAGGGAAAAGGCTGTTTTATCCTTGGAATTTTTGTTTCCATACCATGTCGATAGCATATAAAAATTATCATAAAGTTAATTCTATTTTTAAGTCTAAAAATAAACCTCTTTATGCGTATTGAACTTGGGAAAATTAGAGAACATTCGAGGGCGATGGAGAAATTTCCAATCTACAATAGGATTGCTATCCAATAGAGTGGTAGAAATGTAAAATTCTCCATCTAAATTCCTTTTCTAGCTTAGGAGTAAAGGTTTAGAAAAAGAAAGTATTAGAATCTTGGATGATAGGAAACTGGAAACGAAATTCATTGAACCATATTCCTATTCATAGAAGTGTGGAATTATTGTGTGAAAAAGAATTTATAAATTTTGAAAACTTATATACATATTAAACTTCCAATATATACAAGGTGTTTGCATTATATTTTGAAAATGTTTTTTAAAGTATGCATTTATATGGAAGGTGCCGATTTAGAATCATTCTGCATACATGTCTTATATGTTGTAAATACACCGTGCACTCGTACATGTTTGGATGCAAAAATTGGTCGTACTCTAATTGGTTGGAAAATTTAGGATGGTTGCACGCTATGCTCTATGATTCAATCATTGGGAAAATTTTAGGACGAAATTGTTTTAAGGGGAGGAAAATGTAACACCTCAAAAAAATAATGTTAATTAAGAATAATTATTAAGGCTTAGAAATGGAATTTAGCAAATTTCGGAATTTGACCATAAAACTTGCATCACTGTATATGTGGTGATTTTCTGAGAAACATTCATACTTCGAATTTTACGATCGGAGTTCGAACAAAAAAGTTATTAGCATTTAAAGATTTTAGAATGAAAATAGTTAAAAATGAAAATAAGAAATAAATATTAATTAATAACGGATCCCACTGGTCGAACCTCTCCTTGGACCAGTCAACCGCCTATAGGAAAGCGGTCGACTGGTCTTATGGTGGCAGCTAGGATTTGAGCCATGGCCAAACGACTTAGATTTAATTATTTTATTCTAATGGTTACAATTGACTCGAGCGCCTACAAATACAAGCCTAACTCCTACTTTTCTTCTCATATTTCCTAATCAAAGCAGCCAACCTCTGCCATTTTCCCTTCTCCACTATTCCTAAAATTTAAAATATTATACATTTATATATGTATACACATCAGAGAAGGGAAGAAAATAAAAGAGAAGAAGAGAGGGAGAAAATTAATACCGTGGAAAAAAATTCAATATTATAAATCTATAATCCCCATAAACCTTAAATCTCTTCTTCGATATGTAATTCTAATAGTATGTATATACCTTGTTATACATGTTTTTTAAGGATTAGAAAGGAGAAGGAGTCAAATCAATGGAATAGATTTAGATTTAGGAGATTTGGAGAGCTCAAACGGTGAATGAGAAATTATATAACTCATTATAATATTGAAATTTATCTCATTGAATTTTTATTTAATTATTATACCTATATAAGATCTGATGGGTTATAGGCTTAAAACAAACATATAAGGATAATACCTACATATTCAATAAAATGGGTAATTGGAATAGTATGTGTAACATAATTTGGAAGTTTGAAATCAGTCTCATATATTTACTATTGTAAAATGTTGGTAGAGTTGTAAAGTTGTAAATTTTATTCTAGATTTATAGTTAGGTCGCCCTAGTTGACTTGGAACGTAACTTTCTATGTTTTAATTTATTAGGAGTAGAGTATAATTTATTTGTATCTATTTCCATGTAAGTTTTATAAATTATCTGATTCCATAAATGTATAAAGAGTGCTTCATTTAAATTAACAAGGAATATGCCAAAAAAGGAAAGAGATGTGTAAACTATGGATATTCTTTTCTGCAGTTTGAACTATTTATTTCAATAAAAGAAAAGAGAAAATTTCTTATGATTTCAAATGAAGCAAAGTCTCATTTTTGGGTAATTTATGGAATTTTACAACGGTGATTCCTTTTGAAAGTATAGCTCTAAATAAATTTGTGGAAATTAATGTTTTGGGATTCCTAAGCATAGGAAGTTAATAGTTAGAATAGGAATATACATACATACATATATATTAGTAAACTGCACTTACTAGTTAAAAATAAAAATATTTTTATAGCGTAAAATATGTCAGTATTCGCATAAGTTATAATTAGGATGTTTAGTATTAACAGCGCTGTAATTATATGAATAAGAGGCTGAAAAGGAAGGAATAGTAATTCCAAAATTTATAGAGGATAACTACAAATTTAGTGGGTAATAAATTTTGTAGTTAATAGGGAGTTAAAGAAATTAAATGAGGACTAATTTGGGAATCTAATATGACGTTTAAAGGGAATCTGAATAATTATAATTGGTTTATTTTGAAACAAGTAAATATACGTCCTTAGGGATTGTTCAATTTTGATATTAATGACCATTTATTGCGGAAAACTGGCATTTATTAGTTATGTGAAGCAAACAAAGAATATAGGGTATATGCGTATAAAATAGGAATAAATACGCAGTGAACAAGTAAGTGTTAAGTGTTAGTACTATTAGATACACGTAGAAGGTAAATACAATTTCCCTTGTAGGTAATTATATAACCTTAATTATAATACATGATAAGCATGAATTAGTGGCTTATCTTAATATTTAGGCCTAGGATAATTGGTTTGGTTTAGTAAAGATTGGGATGAGAGGTCTATGGAGTCACACAACAGAAGTCTACCCTTCACCTAGAAGTTACTAGAAGTTGTGTATACTAACTACTGATGTGGGATATCTCCAACCATAGGACCTGTGGGGAAGGGTACGCATTTGCGGATAGATAGGGGAAAATATACTACAGGTTTTCCTCTGATTTGAATTATTAAATGGCCTAATCCTTCTACGAAAGTGGGATCTGCTTCATTTCTAATAAGAGGTATTAGGTAACTATAAGGGGCATTTTCCTTGACTTACATTAAGTTAGTCTAAATAAGATATCAACCGAGCAAGGTCGGCAGCTATGTCAGTATTCTTATTAGATCGATATTTAGTAGTAAGGTTGGCATTTAGGCTATGGCAATCAACGAACCCAAAGACTTGAGTTAAGTCCTGATGAATTTCACTTTCGATTGGTATAGAATTTGTATAGAATATGAACAGACCTTGAAGTTAGATGGTTAATGTTTTATTTGTCAAAGGTGGGCTAGTTAACCCTTAGATGAGTCTATGTGATGCATTAGTAGTATGATGATTAGCTATAAATTATAAAGCTGAATATATGGGTCGCCATCTCTGTAGCTAGAACCGATTGACTAGCGTTTATGTGACCGAGGCTCGCTTTGGGGTTGAGGTATTAAATGGCCGTTAGGTCAGCCTCCGCCCTATTTAAGAAGTATTAAGTGATCTGGGTTTAGGTAGTATATATAAGGATATATTTTTTTCTAAAAAAGGGGTTCTTTATTGATGACGTAAAAGAACCTTATTGGTTTTGCGTCCTTAAAAAAACATTTTCAGAGTAGTAAGGAAAAAGAGTGCACCGACTAGACAAAAATTACAACACATCACGGCATTAAGAAGCAACAACAATAAAATATATAGCTACATAACAAATAACATGACACCGACAATAATCTTCAAAGCCCACCACTCCAAGCCCAACATCACTAAAATAATGCAAAACCCTAGTGGCAATTCCACATTAGTTAGTGTCTCGTAACTCAACACCCCACTTAATTAATAAGCCTCTCTCCTCATCGCTGTAATGGCGATTAATGTCTTACATGACCATAACAACCACATCTTTCTCAATAATTTTAGCTCGTTGTAATTTAATGCTCTCCCTTTGTTCAAAATACATCGATTATGTTTTGCCCATATTTGGTAGATCGCAACGGTAAGAGCAACAAAAACCTTCCGCTATTTGATATCCTTCTGTCTAAAGATTGATTTAAACTATCGGACTTCATCCAGAAGATCACCTACAATAGTTTGTGACATGCCAAGCTTCAACCAAATGTATTTGTTAAAAGGGATGTGGAAGAAAAGATGTTCATGAATTTCCACCTTCGATTTACATAAAACAAATTGAGTGTTGATCTGAGTCCCCTAGTGATGAATACGATTTGATGTCCGTACCCTCTTATTTATCGCCTTATAGGCACTAATAGACATTTACCTTGAGTTCAATTTATGCCATATAACTGGGCACCTGTAAATTTTATCATATTTAGTACATATTTCATTCCACACTATAGAGATATTAAAACATTTCTTGCCAGTATTTGTCTAGTAGTCTGCATGCTTTTGAGAATTAATAGATATGTTCATAATTTTATCTTTAAATTCTTTTCTTTGGAAGTAGATCAGGTTGAAGTTAATTGTTGCAAAAGATACGAGATATAGATGTACAAGGATATATATATATATATATATATATATATAGTTATACCTTGGAATATACATAGGATTTTATGGATTAGGAGTAAGTCTAGACATAACACTTAAATCGAAATCAATCAGCCAAAATTAATGTTATGGGTAAAGTATGTAATTTTTCAATCACCAAAACATTGTTCTGACCCATTCCTCATTACAACCCATAAGTTAAACTAAAGGAATAGGTCATTGGAGCAAGATGGCAACGGTAGATGGAGAAGTCTTCTTAGTCATGCTCGGCGCAAACAAGGCAATTAGATAACTGAGTAATTCTATTGATTCCAAGGTATCAGCCCCAGTAAATATTCATGCTTTATTATATTTTAAATTCCATTGTGAGTTTATATTGATCGATCTTTAATATACTTATGTTTGTTACAGGTTACCAAAACCAATGATCTATATCTTAATGGACTTGGTATTCGATTTAATCGAAATTTGAGCCCATTAAGATGCCGGTTGTTACAAATACTTATTTATATTTGTAGGGACAACTTGCTTGTTGTAGTTATTCTTCTATAGATATTGGTTCATTAGTTTCTGTTAGTGTGAACCTGTGCTATGCGCATGGTGTTTCTAATAACATTATTAATTTAAAAGATACTATTTCAATATAACTAGTCAAAGACAAACCACAACTTATAACATTCTAACGAATTGAATTTTTGACCCTCGAAAATCAACACTAATACATCCTCAATATTCACGTGCTACAAATTCAAGTACCGGAAAACCCGACCTTGAGGGAAAGAAGAAAAATAAAGACATGTTACAAAATCTTACATGAATGAAATAACATATATTATTTCAACATATAATCTTTACAGTGGAAAATTTTAAATATTTTTATCTAAGTTTAACTTAACTTCAACACGGATAGTTATAAATCTCTGTCCTCGTAAATGCGGAATACAGTAGTACATAAGTGCAGTGGAAATGAATAATTCTTCAAAATAATCTTCTAGCACCATGCTCCGAGCTCTTTCAGAATGCTCAAACTAAACCTAACTACTAGGATGTTGGAAAAAATAGGTCATCTAGAGTTTAAGAGAAAAAAATAAACTCCAGATCAGCCATGGACTGGCGTGAGAAACTCAAAATACGAGTTTTAAGAAAACAGAACGGTATCTCATAAGACCGTACTGCACACAAATAAGGAAAGAGTTTTTACCATATGATAATCAAACCATTTCTATGTAAAATCCAATGATATTATTTTTAATGACATTCTTTGAAAACCTTTCAAATAAACATATTCAAATAACCAAAATTGTTACACTGGTTAAATTTAACGGCAAAATAGGTTTACAACTTAGTCCGGAGGCACTTATTGGAGAATGGATTTTCAATGAATAGCGTGGTAAGGGACTACCTCTTGTGCAGTACATTTCTAGAGGAATGTACTAAGGCCACCAACAGATGGTCCTCTGTGAATTAAGACCAGCCTACCCGAGACCGACAGATGGTATGGATGACACCGAATATGATATCACCTTAGTCGTTCCCGGTGGTATTATATCCTAATGGTTGCGATCCACTTAGCCTTAATGTAACCCCTGTTTCACAATTCCCAGTGTAAGGCTTAAAGAAATGTTACCTTTCTTGAAACATTTTCACCTAAAATGCCACATTGCAATCCTCAATAACACACTATTGATTTCAACAAAAGTACAACCTCTTAGCTCGTACCTCTTAAAGAAGGGTGTTAAGCATAAGAGGGGTTACCTCATACACAACTAAGGAGATGTATATTTGTAGTGATCAATGCATTGTGATCTTAAAAATGCAATGTCCGACATCCATCTATACAAGTTGTCCAGGAACAGGACAAAACCGAAGGCACTCTCCTACCACATCGTGTTGGGTATAACCCCTAGGATTAACAGCGAGTGGTCCTTGCATAGAAGATCCAAGAATGAAGGGACTGCTGCTATTAATTTATCTCGGGAGTTACTCTAAAATTATCAATAAGCAGTCCTTCCATTAAGACGATCCACCGCCTCTAACTTCATTGTCTTTGACATATCTTCACTTTCGAATTCGTAAATTAGTTCGAAGTGGTTATTGGATAAAAAGATGTTAAGTAGGAGCGTGATCAATATTCCATTAGTTACTATTTTTTATCCAAAATATCATCTTAGATATTTAAACCTTTTTAAAACCATTTCTTTTCAGTATACACGGGATCATTAAACCTTATTTATCAAAACCTTTTTTTAATTAAAACCTTTTATCTTAGAGTAAATCCAAATCATTCCATCCTTTACTTAGAAAAATATATTTAAATCATTTATTTAAATCTCAACAACAATTTCCAAATCATGACCTTTAAGCGGTCAAAAAACAATGTTATTTAAGACATCGTTTAAGGTAAACATAAAACAATTAATTTTATGTAAATGGATCCATAGGAATTAAAATAATTTCAAATCATTTATTTAAATATTGAAAAAAAAATTCTTATTTTCAAATCATAACTTTTTAATAGGCTAAAACCATGTTATATAGGATGGTAAATCCAATTTAGTTAGCGTTCGAGTAAAACGGATCCATAGAAATTATACTAATTTTATACGATACTAATTTCCATTTTCAACTTGTACTATTCATCGAATAACAGTGGAACCACCTTTTAAATTCAAATGGTTAGTACGAATTCCTTCCTATTTAACACCAAGTATAAGAAAATTATCTCTATTCAATCCAAGTTGCAATTAATTAATTATAAAAATTAATTTTTTTTATAATTGTTTCATTTTCGACTTTCCGACCTTACCTATCCCTCATACAGGAAAGATGCCAGGTGAGCCTGGAAAATGGTTGCTCCTGAATATATCCTTAGTTTGAGCCCCTTACATAGAAAAATTCAGCCTACTCATCAGCTTTTAGAGTTAAGATTAAATCACTTGATTATAACAACTTTTCTTAAAATCGTTTATTTATACTATTTAAAATAAATTATAATATCTCCAAAATACTTAGTTATTTATTTGAAAGCATTTACAAAAGATTTGGAAAAGAATAATTAATTTTAAAGCCATTTTCAAAATTTATTAAAAGTGCTCAAAAACTGCTGCGGATAGTGCTTTTAAGGCTTACTTGATCAAAACAACTTTTCGATCAGTTCGGATTCCATTTTTATAGCTCAAACCTTATTTAAAACATTTTCAAATATTTACAGAATTTATTCCATATTTTTGAAGAAAAAATCACTTTTAACGAATTTATCACTTTGGTTTCCGAACTGCCAAACGACGACTTGATTGAAAACTTGATTTGCTCATATTTCAAAATCTACTGAACAAAATCTCGATCCTTTTATTTTATTTGAAAATAAGAGTTCAAAAAATTCTTATTCAAAAGAATACCTTCCCCGAATTTTGAAAGCTATGAATATAAGAGTTCAAAAAATTCTTATTACAAAGAATTCCGACCCCAAATTCATCGTATAAATGATTAAACTTTCTACGGTGCGAAATCGCGAACTACCGTTATACGAGGCACCTAGTTAACTCAATTTTATTATTCTTTCCAAACTTTATCGAATTTTTTTTAAATGTTTCTAAAATATTTAGAAATCATTTTAAACCATTTTAAAGAGGTTTAACAATTTCATATACATCATTTCATTTAGTAAAGGAAAGTGATTTCCTTTGTGATATTCGACGTGTATTAAACGTGAATTGTTTACACATCCAAATAAATATATTATCATATCCAACCATGGCCCATAATCATCATAATCAAGCATTATATATCATATAATATAAATAAAGTTTCTCACCTTTATAGTATATCAAAATTAGGAAAATGGACTTTAGCTACTATACCAGAAAAGCATTTCACCACGGCTTGGGCCGTGGCCAAATAGGCAGTGGTAAAAAATTTGCCACGGCTAAATGAAAATTTGCCACAGCGCAGAACCGTGGCTAAATGAAGAATAAATAACATAGAAACAAAACGGGTAATAGTTGACATCAGTTCATAATACAACTATTATTGCTTGATTACAAACTTACGACTTTCAATTGATGATACAACTTCAACATGAAAGAAATACAATAGCATACAAGTAAAAAAATAAACGAAGGAAATAGAGTAGCATATATACACAACTTCTATCGATATTTACAAATTATTTTGTAGTAAAACAAGTAAACAACATCTGCTATACATTGCAAACACTAAAAAACAATAGAGAAAGAAACAATCCCTGAATTCACCACACATACAACAGTTCATGAATAATGCATAGCTAAATACAAAAAGCATCTTCGATCAACATGACTGATCGGTGGCCATGAAATTGTTTTCAACCAGAACATCAGTAACTTAACAATGATGACTTGCTTATGTTGCATTTTGCTCTTCTTGTACACTAATTTGATATACTAAGTTGATAACTGAGAAACAAGGTTTAAAACTGAAATGAGCATACATACTGATTGTAGAAAGAAGAAAGAAATCAATTTTAGTTAAATGGTACCTCTTGTTATCTACCTTCTATATCACTATATTTATAATCATAGTTGTGTAGGTATCCCCTTGTATCAATGTGTTTAAGTCTAACGTTTTGGTCTTGTTTCCAAGTTTTCCCGCTCTCTTCAATCTCAAGCCTCGATAATTTGAAGTCACGACAAAAAATAAGCATGTATTGCTTGTCAAAACAAACAAGAGTTTAAAATTAGCAATGCTATAAATGCTAAAGGAGGAGTCGAATTAACATGTGGAGGGAATGACAAGTAAAATATAATAACAAAACTAATGATAAAAAATCATTGTATATTTGTTAATCCATGAATAAAATACAAGATAAAATTTTGAAAGATGAATCAAGAGAATATTAAAGAAACATGTCTCAATTAACTGAAGATCCAAGTTCAAATAGCATGGGAATTCGAAAGGAGAAAAATAAGAGGACATCAGTAGACTTATTACCAACTAAGAACAAATGGAATGTCAGAAATGTCAGTGGAAAATATGAAGTGGGTTGTATTGACAACTCAGCCTACACAATTAATAAATTCATGTTTGCATATCATATAGGTGTAATACCTTTCTCCTACCAGAGATAGTCAATTAGTACACCCTACAACTCATGCAAGAAACAAACATATGTAAACTTGTAAACATAAATATAGATTTATCAACTCATGCATTCTTCAATATGAGTATTCCATAAATCACACAGCTCACACGCACATCTCTCATCTAACTTTAACTATTGAATTCCCTTTATTAGATAATGTAACTTTAAATTATTTGATATATTATACAAAAATTCGTACATACAGACATACATACATATGTATACAAACACATACACACACACACACACACACACACACACATATAAGAGTACAGGTTTAATTGTCTTAATTTTTCCAAATGAAAATATAACCGTATAACATTCATAGAAGTAAACACTCTCTGTACCTAATAACCACTCACCTCTTAAGCATTAGTCAAAAATATAGGTATGCAATTGCAATCAGTGTTCAACTAAGCTAGCAACCAAAAGATAGACAAAGTAAACCACCATAATTAATTCAACAAAAATGGATACATAAAGAAAAATTCAAACTATAAATGTACATGTAAACATGTACAAGCAAAGACAGAAGCACATACTAGCACAACCCATACATGCAATGCATCCAAGTGCAAGAGCCTGCTTGATTAGATAAAAAGTGGCGGATATAGTAGCTTGACTAGCAATGACAGCCGCCGTCGCCGCCACAATGACCACTCGCCAATAAACATGTGCTGCAGAAAATAAGTTAAGCTGAACAAATATTTATATAAACTTTTACTATTTTATTGTGTTCTTTTCCTTTTGTTTTTTCTGTTCTTTTTTTTTTGCTTTTTGTATTTTTCATAAAAAATAAAAAAATTGAAAATTGTTTCTTGAATCTCCTTTAATTTTGAAAGAAACCATGCCATATTGGCACATTATGCGGATTGCATAAATTGAAAATTGCTTTTTCCTTTTGTTCTTCTCCTTTAATTTTTTCTGATGCTGAGATTGATCGAGAGTATATTAGATGCGGGGAGTTGGATAGGGCTAGTTCTGGTAGTTATGAGGATTATTAGTTGGAACATCAGAGGTTTAAATGATTTAAATAAGTGTGACAAAGTTCGAACTTTTTTTACAGACTATTCTATTGACATTGCTCTTCTTCAGAAAACTAAAATTGATTGTCCGGACATTAGATTCTTTAGAAGATTAGGAGGTTACATTTGAGGAAATGGGCTTTTTTACCCTCTGTAGGCGCTTTTGGGGGTTTAATGATTGGGTGGCGTGATAATTATTTTAAAATTCTTCAATATATTTCAAAACAACATTCTTTGCACATTATTTTTATTAATCTTATTGATAATTCTTTTTCATATATTTCTAATTTTTATGGGCTTAATTCAAAATTAAATTGTCGAATTTTATAGAATGAATGCCTAGAGTTCAAATCTTTAGCTCCGGGCTCTTGGATATTAGGGGGAGGGATTTTAACGTTACACGTTTTTGGGAGAGCGTTCTCCACGGAAAGGAGATTTCTCTGCTATGAAGGAATTTGACCCATTTATTATTAATTCTAATTTGATTGTAATCCCTCGTTCCATTAGAGAATTTATATGGAGTAATACAAGAGAATCCCCTTTTATGGCTCTTCTAGATAGGTTTTTCGCTAGTGATGAGATAGAGGATAAATTTCCCATTTGTAGAGTTTCTGGTTTTCCTTACACTTATTCCGATCATTGTCCAATGATTCTCACTTGTGAAAAGCATAGAGTAGTTAATATATTATTTAAATTTGAAAAAATTATGGCTTTTAGAATCTAACTTTTTAAATTTAATTAAAAATAAGTGGATCTCTTTGATTTTTTATATTATTAGAAGTAACGATAATTCTGCTAAAAATTTTGTTATGAAACTTAGGAATAGTATGAATTTTCTTAAAAATTGGAATAAAAATGTTTGTGGTAACATAAAAATTAAAAAAAGAAGATAATATTCTTAACGAGATGCTTAAAATAAATAAAATCGAAGAAACTAGACAACTAAATTTAGGAGAACGTAACATTCTCGCTAATCTAAAACAAGATCTTGATTCTTTTCTAAAAAAGGAGGAGGTTATGTGGAAACAGAGGTCCAGAATCCAGTGGATTAATAAAGGTGATAATAATACCAAATTTTTTCATAACATGGCTAATAGTAGAAAACGTATTAATACAATTAATTCCATTTTTGTTAATAACGATGTATTAGTTGATCAGAGAGATCTTAATAAAGCTTTTACAGACTATTATAGAGATATATTTGGTACTAAAAATAAACTTAGAATATATGTTAGATGGAATGACATTTATCCGCCTGATACTAATGTTGATCTTTTTGAGTTAGATAATCCTTTTACTATAGAGGAAATTTTGAAAGCTATTAATGACATGCCTAGTGACAAATCTCCAGGTCCGGATGGGTTCCCTATTTTATTTTATAAAGTTTTTTGGGATGTTTTAAAATTAGATCTAATTATTATGTTTAATGATTTTTATAATAGAAATTTGCAATTAGAAAGATTCTATTTTGCAAATGTTATTTTATAACATAAAAAAGTAGGTACTAATAATTTAAAAGATTTTAGACCTATTTCATTAATTAATTGTACTGTTAAAATATTTCATAAGTATTAACTTATAGAATGAGTATACGAATGAATAATCTAATTGATTGTTCACAATCGACCTTCATTAAAGGGAGAAATATCACTGATGGGATGGCTATTGTTCAAGAATATATTTCACTATTGTAAGAATAATATAACATGTGCTATCTTAAAACTAGACTTCGTTAAAGCTTTTGATTCCGTAGATTGGGATATTCTAGTAGATATTTTTCATGCTATAGGTTTTAGTCATAGATGGATTAGCTAGATCATGAATTTGCTTAAAACTGGTAACTCTAGTATTATGGTTAATGGTATTTTAAGTAACAAATTTCAATCTAAGAGAGGTTTAAGGCAAGGGGATCCTTTATCGCCTCTTCTGTTTAACTTAGTCGCAGAAGTTTTTGCTAAGATAATTCAATGGTTGATAATGGATCTTTGGGAAATATAGGTAATGATATATCGCGTAATGGCATATTAATCCTTCAATTTGTTGACGATACCTTGCTTTTTTCTTCTCATTTACCTAGACATATCATTTCTCTTAAGTTTATTCTATGTAGTTTCGAACTTCTATTAGGTTTAAAAATAAACTTTGATAAAAGTTCTGTTCTAATTTTAAATGATTTTGATAAAGTTGAAAATTTAGTTGCTAATACGCTAAATTGTAAAACTATGATTTTCCTTTTGAATATCTTGGTTTCGTAATTAGACCAACTAAACTAAAACATGAAGTGGTTTGTAATCATAGATAAAATCAATCATAGGATTTCTAATTGAAATGAGAGATTTTTTATCTAAAGCAGGTAGACTTGTACTAATTAATTTTATTTTATCATCTCTACCGATTTATTGGATGTCTATGCATCTATTTCTTGATGGGTGATTGACAAAATAGATAATAGAAGA
This sequence comes from Allium cepa, assembly GCA_030765085.1. NCBI lineage: Eukaryota > Viridiplantae > Streptophyta > Magnoliopsida > Asparagales > Amaryllidaceae > Allium > Allium cepa. The sequence goes on along the minus strand of CM060936.1, from coordinate 20,397,612 downwards.
GATTTCTTATGGAGTGGTGAACATTCAAACAGCTGCATAAGATGTTTGATAAATTGGGAATCTGTATGTAAATCCAAAAAGGATGGTGGTTTAGGAATTATTAATTTGCGTAATATGAATTGGTCTCTCTTAGTTAAATTGTTATGGAAGTTGAAGGATATAAATGATAATGCAATTTGGAAAGAAATTATCTCCAAATATTACTACAATGGTAGTAATAATTTATATCAAATTACTCCTTTGGTCATCTGTAAACAATCTTATTTCTAGAAATCCATTTTAAAAAATCTTAAGGTTTTTAACTTAGGCACTGAAATTATAGTTCATTCAGGTAATAATACTTCTTTTTGACATGACAGTTGGATTTTCGTTATTCCTCTCAGGATCGAGTTTAGAGAGTTGTATGACATTTGTAATTTTAAATATGCTTTAATTTTAGAGTTTTCTCTCCCGATGCCCCTCCTTGGAATTTTAGCTTTAATAGAATTCTTGTAGGTTCAACCCTTAGGGTGCTTTCTTTGCTTTTCGCTAGATTAAATCTTTATTATATTGATAATGATAATGATTTTATTAGCTGGGAGTGGGATAAGAGTAAGAAATATTCTTCTATATCTTTTATAGATTTATTAACTTTTCGGTTGTAACTAATAATTTTTTACATTTATTTGGAAATCAAATGTTCCTCCTAAGTCTAAAATTCACATGTGGTTAATTATGCATGGTAAACTAAATACTATAGAATTTTTAAAAAGAAAAATTATACAAATTGATAACAAATGTTATTTTTGTAATTTACATTTTTAAGATATTAAACATATCTATTTCGACTGTGTGGTTACTTACTTCATTCTAATTAATACCCATAAGATTTTTTATTTTTATATTATTACTAGAATTATTAGTTGTGAATTTTATTGGAATACTTTTAGATTTAAGTTCAATATAAATAACAGATACTTACTTGATACTTTATTCATTATATCTTGTTGGTACATCTGGTTTGAAGGAAATCAAAGAATATTTAATAATAATAATAATCACATTAATAAATTGATTTTTTTAATTTCATCTTCTGCTTTAATTGGATATCTAATCCAAAATATAAACTAGCTAAAAGTAACCAATTTAAGGAATGTCTTAATAAGGTTAGTAATAATCTCAATGTATTTAAACATAACAATAATATTTTTGACATTAATAATAATAGAATAAATGTGTTTTCTAATTTAAATGATGATCCCATTGTGTATCACAATTTGCTTTCGACTACAGGTCCACAAAGTCAATTCTAGAATTGTCTTTGATTTTATTTTAGTTATTATAGCATTTGTTTATAGTCCTTTAATTTTCTTCAGTATGGATCACATTACCTTTACTTTTTAGAGCTTTTAGTTTTTGTACTAGTTTACATTGGCTTTATTACGTTCCATTAGATTTTTTTTGTACACATATAGGTATTTAAATTTCATTTATATACATATATGTGTACCATTCTAACTATTTTCCTAGCGTATTTTCAGTAACAGGTTTGGGATGGATTGGATATTAGTGTCCCTTTGCAGGTGTACAGGATTGTTGTTACCAGGATTGTCGATAGCAGTGAGGGATTCTTATCAGTACATCTTTAGCTTCACTTAGGCGTTTTATCTTCAGAAGGATTCACTTCTCAACCAGGTGCTACTTCAGCTATACCGAGTCTTCAGAGTGAAGATTAGCCACAGTTCCTTTTTCTTCAGAGGCAGCAGCTTTGAGTCTTCTTACTAGATGATTTTGACTTTTAGCATCTTTGGTTTTTGGTTTTCTTGCGCTTTTTAAGTACCCCTCACACCTTAATATCGGACGGTGGCCATGCCGGAGCTTGATATTGGGGTGAAATGGGCGGTAGCTTTGCTGGAGCTCATTATAGGGGCACCTGGGTTTTTTCCGTAGATACTTGTAGTTAGATTTGTTACCTGCCAGGCATGTTGGTATGTTATGTGTTATATATATGGCTTCATGTGTGCTCTCCTCTATTGATAGAGGATCACACATTCTCAAAAAGAAAATTGCCTTTTCCTTTATTTACTGAAGGGTACTAATATGCAAACATTGATATTCATAAATTCGCATGTGAAATTCAACCTTGAATTGACCAATGAAAAACACAAGTCACAACCCCATCGTTTTTTATGATATAAGATACCTGGCCAACGTATGTCAAAAGAAGGCAGGGGAAGACCACAAAAGTAAATGCAATCTGCATCGAATATATATAGATTGTTGAAATTAATACTTTACTCATGAGATGAAGAATTTATTTATTTTTCCCTCCTTTTTCAGTTTACCGTTAAATAACTTGATGTCTAACCTAAATAGGCATAATAGGAAAGTGACATTAATCAACAAAGAATGCTTCGGTCCCTGTAGATACAGTGAGATTATTGCTACATGATTTCATGATACATCGTAAATAACTATTCATCTCGAAGAAATTGCGAAAAGAAACATAATCATTTCTCACACACGAAGAAGAAGAAATTTTGAAAGGAACTATAAGATTCAAGTCGCATCTTCTCTCGAATTTCACATATGAAATCTTATTCATTTCGGATTGACATCTCCTTTTTTCTTTTTTCTTTTTGAAAAGTTGGATACATGCTAATATGTGGTTGTATTACAAGTCTGGAGTAGTATATAGCATATTACAATACGTCTGGTGGTTCGAATTACGGCATGAAAAATTCGAAAACTACGATTTCACACCAAAGCCGAAGCACCAAACCACGGGGACAATGGCGATGGACATATAAGTGTTCAAAATTGATATTTTCAACACATATTTTAATGATTGTTATTTAACAAAAAAAGAAAATAATAGCACTATAATTAACTTGCATCAAGGGATAGTTGTAGTATAAAAGAAGATTAATCATATTGTAAGTGTAATAGGTTGATTAATTTGTAGTAGTTGAAAGATTTATGTTCATTCAAACATTGAAGAAGAAAAAATGCAACATCGTTTTTTGTTAACAAAAAAAGTAAAAAAAAATGAAAATAGAGGAATTTTAAAATAAAATTAGTAGGATAATGTTTTTTGCATTTGATAGAAAGAAAAATAAAAGAAAAATATATATACTTTCAGGCGAAATCTCAACCAAGTTCACACTTCTTAGTTTGTATTCTGATTTAGACTTCAATGTTTAGAACAAGATGGATGTTATAGAGAAGAATGGAATCTGATGTTTAGTCTCGTCAAAGTATAAAAATGAAATCTCAAAAGAATCTGGGACAATATGGATAAGACTTAAAACTCTATTTCTACAAACAATGCAACTTTCATAAATATGACAGATATGTGTTACATAAACAAGAACAACCAGTTAAGATTTTATGGCAGGTTCAAAATTCCCTTATGCAGTAAATTATCATACAAATTTCAATGTTTTCGAAATTGGAATATCATAATGTTTGTGTGGTTTTCATAACAGGAAAACATGCACAACCTAACTTTCAATATACCAATGAATTCTACCTATCTAGCCTTTTTGATAAGCACAAAAATATATCAATTTTAACCACAACATTTCTCCATTACAGACACTTATAGTACTCTACTACGTGTTTTGTGAATATTATTTAAGGTGGACATTCAGTTAACAGCTATTCTTATATATCATATGATTGTGAACTAAAAGTTCTCTAACTAGATAATGATAACAAAAAAGGTTCACAGTAGAATAACATAAAGGTCATGTACTTCAGTGACAAAATGCCGATGGATCATTCTCTTGAAACAACTGGGGTTGGATGTGAAATTGTTTCTGTTGTAGAATTTTCAACCTCAAGCCATTCTTATCTTTTTGTGAAATCATCTACGGATAGTGTTGTTGGTAGGTAAGAATGAAAAAGAAAAGAAATATACGAAGGAAACTCGTAAAGACAGGCTAAAATGATGTTTTTTGCATAGCATACATCCATTGTCATCCCATTAATTGCTTTCATCAATTCGGCAATTTAAAGATAAAATTTTCATTTCATCTTTACTTTTTTATTGTTTCCATCCCGATTGTTTCAAAATTTTCTTGTTTTACTGTTTATGTTTGTTTTTTTTCAACCGAGCTCGCCTTTTTTTTCAACCCACCTTTTACTCTACGTAATTACAATTTTTAATGTGTTTTAACGCAACATGGAATGGTGGTTTTATGTCTTTCACATCCATGTATGGCATGGTCATATACTTACTTTGCTAAGGTTGAGCTTTGTTTTTATTTTTTCATAGCAAACCCCTATGCTAGTTGAATTACTCAAACCCACCCCTCTATTTCTTCTATTTCCCTATTAACTATATTTATTAAATACTTTCAGCGTCGAAACCTACAAAATTTTACAATTTTTAATGCCCAAACCTAATAATTTTTAAGCGTTTAAGCGCAATATGGTAGCAAGGTTTTATGACTTTCAACGCTGGGATTGACCTTACTTTATATTTTTATTTACAGATAATCCTTATGTCGGTTGAAGAATTCAAAATCAGCCCTTTGATTTATATTTTCTTGTGAAATACGTATGTTTTACAAATTCCATGCTAGCCACCAACGATATTATAGTATAAATATTCCCCTCGGTGTGTTGTTTTAGTTTAAATCATGCCAAGCTCCTACGTTGTAATTTTACCATCTACGCCAAACAATTAGAAATAGTGAAAACTATACAAAGATTATTTAGATTGTCGGGGTATCATTAGAATATATTGTCCTAAACATCTCCTTAGTTTAAACATCTCATATTTGGATCTCATGAATAGAAAAATTAAGTCTACTCATCGGCTTTTAGAGTCAATATTAAATCACTTGATTATGATAGCTTTTCTTTAAATCATTTATTTAAAAAATTTAAAATAAATTATAAAAACTTCCAAATCATCTTTAAAATAATTAATTATTTATTTGAAAATATTTATAAAATATTTGGAAAAGAATACTTAGGTTTAAATCCATATTTCAAAATTTATTAAAAGTGCCACAGATAGTGCTTTTAAGGCTTATTTGATCAAAACAATTTTTCGATCATTTAGAAATACACTTTTATAACTCAACTCTCTTTTCAAAAATATTATAATATTTGTAGAATTTATTCCATATTTTTGAAGAATTAAAAATATCGCTTTTAAAGAATTCATCGCTTTGGCTTTCGAACTGCCAAATCGCGACTATTTTGAAAACTTGATTGCTTATATTTCAAAATCTACTAAACGAAATCTCAATCTTTTACTTTTTAAAAAAAGTATGAATATAAGAGTTTGGAAAATTCTTATTACAAAGTATTCCGACCCCGTGTTCATCGTATAAATGGATTTCACTTTCTACGGTATGAAATCGCGAGCTACCGTTATGCAACGCGCCTATTTTAACTCAATTTTCCATTGTTTCAAAAATTGTCGAAACACTTTTAAATATTTATAAAACATTTTTGAATCATTTTAAATATTTTTAAGAGGTTTAAAAATCTCATATACACCATTTCATTTATTAAAGGAAAGTGGTTTCCTTTGTGATATTCAACATGTATTAAACGTGTATTGTTTACACATCCAAACACGGTTCACAATCATCACAACCAAGCATAGCCAAACATATATGTCATCCAATATATCATAATATAAATAGAGTTTCTCACCTTTATTGGATATCAAACTTAGGAAAATGGACTATAGTTTCACTACGATCGAACCAGAGCTTAATTCCTTAAGCCCGGACCTTTGGATAGGCTCGGCTTATGCTTGCAAGTGGAGGTGGGCTTGGCCAAGCATGGATACGGATGTTGACGTGAGCTTTGAGTGGATATGTGGAGTGATTTGCATTAGTTTTGAGTTGGAATAACATGGTATATATGTGTGTACATATTTTACTTTATTTTTCCATGACTTTGAAAAAATATATTTTCAAGGCATGGAAGTGATTTAAGAAGAGCTCTTAGAGCTTTAAGAAGAAGAAGGAAGAAGAATTGAATAGATGAATGAAATGAAAGAGTTAAGGCCTTGTATTTATAGGCAAAAATGTGTGCAAAATATCTAAATGTGCATTTCCTTTCCTACCCACAACCCACACTCCTCCTTTCCCATCATCATACACGTTACATCCCCCACCCCATGTGCCTCCTCTTTTCACTTCACTTCATGCCATATGCATTTGACTTTGCATAGCTTAAGGATGAAGTTTTCTAAAATATCTTCAATATTTTTACCATATATGTATATATAAATGTATATACATATGTTTATGTGTGTGTGTATGTGTGTGTGTATATATATGTTAGGGTGTGTATATGTGTTATATATGTGGAAAAGACATATGACCAAGGTTGCTACAGTTTTGAACAACTTTCGTTCGTCAAACCATTGAAAATTTAAAACGAATTCCCGATCACGTTTCCAGTTTTTAATTAAACCGTATATTTTGTAGAACAAACTTGAAAATATATTTCTCGTCATTTAATTGAATTAAAATGATTTTTCTTGAATTATAAAACCATAAAAATCCATATTAAATAATTGTTTACAAAAAGTGCTATTATATATAAACCGATATCAATTTACCTTTATATTTTCAGTCAAGTATATATTTTATAAACCTATTATAAATATTTTATTATCACTATATAATTAATTAAAATGAATTATATCATTTTAAAATAATTATTTAAATAATTATAATAATATAAATCATTAAATCTCAATTTAAATTTATAAATCAATAATTAAATATGATGCCATTATTGATGATATCATAAATATAATTTATTTTCCAAAAATAAAATAAATAATTTTATTTCATATTCTTGTTTAAATAGATAAATAAGTGTATGTATACAGCTCCATGCCTGACTTTTGATAATTATAGAGTTGTTTATCGATAAAATGATTTTAGGTCATTTTATCGATATTCTTTCAAAGTATATATTTTCGTAAATACTTATTCAAAATAAAATTACCATTATAATTTATTGTTAAAAACATTATAGTTTATGCTGGAAAAACTTCTACTTGAATACTTTTGAAGATAAATATTGTTTATCAAAGTGATAAATTCTGCAGGTCATTACAAACATTCTCCTCTATAAAAGTACAATTACTTTTTAATGCGGATGTAATTCAATATAATAGGGAAAAATATTAAAGTCCATTACATGCTGAAAATGAAATTGAATCCAACTTAATCAATGCACAATAGCAATAGCCTTGATAATGCCTATTATGAATGCTTATGATCTTACCAATGCTCCATAAGAGAAAGAAATATAGACACAAAAATAAGATAACTACGAAAATCCACCATTACACTTTCCTTGTCCAAAAAATAATGAATCCCACCAATGAAAATTTTCAAACTTTCATTCTAACACACAATACATATTAAGATTACAGATTAACCAAAATAAGGAAATTCATTAATTATTTTTTAAAAAGTAGAATATCCATAACCAAGCGTTTAGTAAGAAAATAAATAAAATAAATTCGAAATGTGGTCAAAATCCATGTTTCACACATGACTTCAACATGGTAAATATTTCAAGAAACTATATTTGAGTTGGTGACAATTGCATATAGTGTAAAAATGTGTGTTTCATAACCTAACTCAAGGGATGTGCTTTGTATGTTATAATCACTGATATAATGATTTATAAAAAAAGAGAATAAGTCACAATTGAATAGGAATACCCCAATTCGAATAAAAAACATTGTGTAATTAGTTAGGTTAACAGAACTTTATCATTTGAACATTAGAAGTATACATCTCTAGTAGCTTTCTATTTTATAAAATATGATATATTTTATCAGAGGTTTTAAACACATTTGTTAAGACGTATATGTAAATAATATTGACTTAATACACTAAATATTGGTACATTATAAAATATTTGCATGCATTTATATTTCAGCTTAAAATGTGGTAACTTACTTCAATATTTTAATAAAACTATTTGCTTTCCAATATTATCGAATAACTTCCAAATAAAAACTAAGAACTTCTCCATCTCCTTCAACAACCAAAAATAAAACTCTTTGAGAAAAATGCAGATTATATAAGCTTACAACATCAAACATACTTACAAGAATTAACTTGTGCATACATGGCACTTGGTTTGCACTCATGACATGCATTGAAGGATCCAATTATTTTACTTCGATGGAATGTTCAAAATGAACTTATTTTAAGTGGATTTAATTCACATATTTACAACAGTGCTTAACGATGTTACTAATTCAATTTGGAGGAATGTCTATGCCATTACCTCTTCAAAAGTGTAAAAATGATATAATGTTTCTTTGAAATTAAATTGATGATAGTTTCTATACATAATGTGTTCCAATAGAAGTTGAGATTTTCCCTTAGAATTTTTACTTGTGTACAAATGAACCACCAAATTCAGATCAACTTGAGAATCAAATTCAAAAGATAATAAACTCTATTATCGGGTATTGGAGTAGTGGGAATTGAAGGTTGCCTCATATAACAAACAAAATCTTTATTTTAGAAGAAAGCTTAAGAATTGGAAAATGAAATCTTTATACCTATGAAGTCTTACCTTCGGTATTAACAGGACTGCATCTGAAACTTGATCGATAATGTAAGCACCCATAAAAGTTGAATCCAACAATGCGTGAACTTTCAAAGTAGACCTACATATTCAAAGCTAATTGTATTTCTCATAACACGTATTTAAATTTGATAATAAAATAACATTAGAAGTAACTCCGTTTGTACAAAGTAAAACTAAAAATTAAAACCAAATTAAGTCTTGTCGTGTAGACGTAGGATATGCCAGTCTACCATGACAATATTATAAAACCAAGAAATGTTGATGGTATTTTATTATGGAAACTTTTCTGCTAAATTTTTATCAAATTGAATGTAGAAATCAGTGAAGTATGAGATATATGAAAATGATAGCTTAGCTACCACTATATAGCAAATGCTAATGTCTCTGAAAGTTACGGATGTGCCTTATGAATGCTTTGTATGTAACCAATGGCTTTCCTAATTGTTTTATAGTGAAAAAAACCTTTTTTGGGCGTGGATTTGTAAAAGTAAAGGCATGGATAATTGGAATTTTCAGTGCATTAACATATCGCATGAATTAATATATTATACAGAGAAAAGTCAATGTATAAACATATCAGATATCTTATATATATTTTTTAGATTTTTTATGGAATTTATCAAAATGTATATCGTAGCCATGTGAAAAATACAATGGGATTTTTTTATCTAGTTTAAATAAGATGTTATTCTATCTCTAACACCTCCATTTTGCTTTTTCCTCAAAGTTTCATTGAGCTGCTCTTGCTTCATGTACTTGCTCATGCAGACCTAATATTGCTATCTTAAAGTTTTTATGATGGCCATGAAACTTTGATGAAAACTAATTTTGTTATTCTAAATATACACGCAGCAAACATGCTTGAAATATTTAGTATCCCTATTGCAATTGTACAAAAACTACAAAATCAATAATAAATACCTTAATCGAGAATTGATCTAGTTTATTGGTCTCAAGGAGTGCCTTGCTAAGCACGTTCTATTGAAGAAAGATGCTCTTTCGGTTGCTTTATTATTTTAGTGGCATGAATAAGGTGACATAATTTGCTTTCGTGTTGTACCATCATTTTGTTAGTATGCCATATTACTTATCTTCATACATTACATATGAAATAATCTAGTAAAAAATTATAGAAAACAAAAAATGTGTTGTAAATGAGACATTTGTAATGACCCAGAATTTTAGTTAATTGATTTTGAAATATTTAATTTATTTTATATATTTAAATATTAGTTTTATAAGCCAAACAACTTAAATTTCTAATATAGTGATTTATCTGAATATTGAAATAAATATTGGAGTTAGCATAACCGATCTTTGATTTAGTATGAATTAAAATAATTTCAAAATTTTATTTATATTCAGTTTGAATAAGAATAGAAGAATAAACTTTTAAAATTTAGAATTTAAAAGTGGTTAAAATTGCTTTAACAATAATTCGTTCTAACTAACATGTGAAATTATCATTTCAAGGCACTATCACAGATTTTTATGAAACCAATGTCACTAGAACCGTAATAACGAATTATTGTATGCCGACCAATTTCATCATGATTGGACGTATTGTGTGGTCATGTGAGCTTGAAACACGTAGAAATTAATTACAGGAATTAGAATAATATGATTTGGTTTTAGAAGCTAACTTCTAGATGTGATCATAGATCTCAATAATAGTCTCATTGAGTTCAGAATGGGGATATTTAGTATAGAACGCCAGTCAGCATGCCTTGTTTGAAGTTCGAAATTTTGGGTACATTTAAAGAATTTTTTAAATAAAATAAAATGTAATATAACCATGCCCATTGCTAGCCTATATTGACCACGTTCTCACCCATACCCTTCGCGATACCTGTTCGTGCTGCACCATAACTCCTCCCCACTATAAAAACGCACCCCTCACTCTTCTTCTCTTTTATTTTTCCCCCTTACAGTGAACTTACCATCTTTTTAAAATTTTAAACCAAGAGAAATACTAAACTATAAATGATAAAACTTGGATTTTCTTCTTGCTTTGGCCATAGCTCCGAGATGATGTGGGTATAGTCGGCCGCATCTTCAATTTAGAGCTCGATAGTGGAGTCATGGCTTGGGGTGAGCTATTGTTGGTGATTTTGGGGTTTGTGGTCGATGTTTAAGCAGAGAAAATGTTAAACCATTTTCAAAGAAAGGTTTTGGATAATAAGTTGTGACTTAATTGAGATCCATATATCCATATGTGATGGGAAGTCCGATCGGGATTGTGAATACCCGGATTGCAGGGGCTTCTTTGTGAAGTGCCTTTGGTTCTGTTTGAACCTAGAACATACTTGTATGGATGTATGTATGACGTTACACTTTGAGATATAAAACTAGTTTCTATCAAATAGATTTCTGTTTGGTGGTGGAGAATTTGTCCTCTTAGCTTAACACCCTTTTCTAAGACGTACGAGCTCAGAGGTTATTTAGTTGATGGTTAATAGTGATACATTCCCAATTTGGTAATGTGGCATACGAAGTGCTGTTGATCATTTGTTGATCGAAGCACGGCTTTTGTGTAACGCTTAGCTTTGTGGGCAAGACAAGTGCTTGTGGTATCAGAGCATTTGGTAAAGCGATAACTTTGGCTCTGGTGAGGAAATTACTCATTAGAGATAGAGTCAGTAGTACTCTAGAATGAGTTTGAGTGTAATAATAGATATGAGCGCGTATTTGTTAATGAATATATAGTTATTCTACATTATGTTGATTGGTTTGTTGAGTGATATATGGATTATGGTCAATACGAGTAATTGACATTATTGATAAAGATCTCTAAACACTTGTACAGAACAATTCGACACGATATTGTTTAAAATAGGGTAAATAAAATTTTTTTTACCCAAAATTATTTTCGTATATAAAAAGAAATAATCTTTTCAAATTATTATAGTAAATGGTTGTTTGGATGTTAGGAAGTGATAATGTTATATTATTATCATTTAAGTATGAAATTGAGCAAGCAATTGAAATCATAGCTAAAAGGTTAAGAAATAAATTTATGGAATTTATAAATATAAATTGTAGATGGGATATATACTTTGAAACAGAATTCTAGAGAAATATTTGGAAACGTTTTTGAAAAGATTTGAAATTTGATAAAATTTGGAAATTAAATCCTTTTTGAGTTTGAAAAATAATTTTTCAAAGGTTTTGGAAAAATATTTTTGGAGGGATGAAAGCTCTAAACTCTTTTCGGTCACTGGAAAATAATTCTGATGATGACCGCGACATCATCGGTGTTCATTTTCGAGTTTCCAAGAGAGAAATTGCTGCCGAATTGTTTTAAATAAAAGTTGTTTGGAAAATTGGGGTTTGGTTTTGGACATTCAAAGGATAATTTGAATTGATTTAAAAAATAATTTTGAAAAGTTGGAAAGAATCTGGAATCTGATAAAAATAGTTATGTAACAAAATTTATTAAGGTGGAAAATAAAATTGTGAACAAATAAATAAATTTACAATTGCAAGTAAATGAAAGTAAAAATTAATGTTGAAATTCATTTCGAATTTGTAAGTAAATAGAACTGCATTGGAATTGAATTTGATTTGTGATAAACAAGGCGAAGTATTGAAATAAAATTAGTAAGTAAAACTAATTGAAGAAATGACAAATTAAATATGGTTTGAAATGAATTGAATTCGATATTTATAAACGAAAGGTAAATTGAATCATATGGAATTGGAAATCCAGTTTAAATAGAAGTACAGATAAAACCAAAGTGGCAAATTGAAAATAAATATAGAAAGTATGAAAAATACTTGTATCGAACTTAAGAAAACGAATGGCGTAATTCTTAAGTAAATTTGATATTGGAAATATACAAAGTTAATAAGTGAATAAAGATTAAACTAGAAATTGTGAAATGGTAATTGTGAACAAGTGAATGAAAAATCGATGTGAATAAAAGGAAAGAAAATCGATATAGCTAATAATCAATTTAGAAACAAATACGTGGGATGTACGTATTTTATTTCATTCACATAGTGAATTGATCCAGAATTCGAGCATAGAATTTCGAGATAATTATATCGATCCGAGTTGGAATTTTTCGCTCGATTTTCGACGACAAACCTGGAATGGATTTTTGGTTGATTCTGGAAACTCTCTATCATAGTTTATGGCTATGCAAGGAGAATAAATGTTTCTGATCAAGAAAATAGATCTGAGTCCACACTAGGAAGTCGGGTGGACGGTACTAGTGTGGAAGTGAAATTGTGTGATCAAGTGAGCGATCGAATTTGATATTGCGTACGAATGATGTAAGTACATCGTACGGATTTGAATGTAATAAATATTCAAACTTTTATAAAGGAATGCGCAAAATGATAAGCAGGATATACAAATGTGTTAAAGGAAAGGAATTGGGATTTTGATTTCGAAGATAAAAAATTGAATTTCTCGAAAAAGGTATGTATTTAAATTTCTATATGAAATTTGATGACTTTCTTATCTAGGCGCTTGGCTTTTGGTTTCCTTTTGAAATATGAGGGCCCGCTGTGGCATTTTGTAGTCGTACGGAGCTAGCTGCGCAAAGGAGACGCGGGCCAAATTTTCGAAGATTTAGAGAGTTATAAAATTTTTGAGAAAATTTCGAGAATTTAAAATTTGAATTTAAATTTAAACTTGAATTGTTAAGAAAACAATATTTTTTTGGAAACTATGGAAGAATTTGCAAAGTTAGCTGAAGTGGCAATGGATTTTTAATAAAAATATTTGTTTTGGAAAATTGTTAAACTATTTGGATTAGGAAAATGATAAACGGGTTAAGAATCATTCTTCTTAACTAGCAATTTCGGGACGAAATTCTTTTAAGAGGGAAGAATGTGACGGCCCAACATTTTGAACATTTGAAAATGAAATATTTAATTGATTTTTAAATATTTGGAAGTTGGCTTAACTTGAATTTCAAATATAAATATGAATTTGGCAATTAAATTTTTGAATTTAATTTATTGAAGTTGGGTAAAAATTTGAATCTTCAGTTTTAAGCTGATTAAAAATATTTCAAAGGCTTGAAAAATTTATATTGATAATACTGAAGATAATGGAAGCTTCAGAATTTAATTTGGAAATGTTTTTGTCCAGTTTTGAAATTATATCGTTTAAATCGATATTTAAAAATAGCCTTCCGAGGTACAGTCTCGGAATTCGACAAAACTAGGTCCATTTGATCCGTAATATTGTATTATTACTGGATTTCAATTTTCGTAGCATTCGGAGTTATCGTGTGATCGTACGATTAGGAAAAGCGCTAAAATTATATTGAAAATTCAATTAAATAACTGGACCAAAAAGCTATCTTCTCCATACCATCGAATTTGGACTCGAAACCTTTTCCATCATGTTCGAAATAGGGGTATAACCATACAAATGCCTGGAGGCATGCCTTGATTGGAGATTGAGATTTTGAGTTGCGTTTATCAAGACGATTTAAATTTGAATTTAAAAATAAAATATATTTGTGTATTTAATATAAAACTATTTCTCAAGCCAAAGTACACGTTTCATCCTTTCAAACATCTGGCCTTTTTCTTGACACGTGTTCGTTTAGAAATGAATATATATATATATATATATATATATATAATTTATCTTCGTTGAGAAAAAAAGAAGAAAAAAATCAAGCCGTAAATTAAAAATATATGATGCCCGGCATCAATTAAAAAAATGGCCGCATCTTCTTTGTTCGATTCAAATTGAATCGATCGAGAGCTCAAAAAAAAATCAATGGCCACTCATTAAAGAGAAAAAAGAAAAATACGAAAACCATATCGCGACCGAAGTCGATCGCGATTTCAGGGAGGTTGTGGGATCATCGAGTTCGATGGGGTTCGCTCGATTTGGGTGCGGTGGTTTGGGTAGACGAGGCGAATTGGGGAAGATCATCGTGGACGATGCGATCGCGATTGGCGACGAGGGTTTCACACTACTTGATTTAAGGCGGGATCCACATTCAGTCAACAACGGAGGCAGCGCTCGCGAGTGGGCCGTGGTTGAAGCGTGGGAGGGTCTGGGTTCGGTCATGACCTGATGGACTCGTTGACGACAGTTGGCGGCGATGCCATTAGAAGGGGTGTCGTCAGTAGTGATCGGCCAGAGGCAGTCTGAGGATGAAGATATTCGATTCTTGTTTTTTAATTCAATTTAATGATATATATATATATTATAGAAAAAAATGAATGAGAATGTAATTAAACAGTGTAATATATATTCTGAAGCAGGAATTTTTTTTTACATATACAGTGAGAAAAAAAATATTTACATAAAACAGAAAGAAAATTTTACAGTAAGGTTTTGGAAAGAAAGAAAATCCTGTGTTGATTTATATTTAGGTTAAAAGGAATATGAACAGTAGATGTATATATATATATATATCGAATTTTGGAAAATATAGGAGTTACATATAGTTTTAAAAACAGAGGTTCTAAACTGTTTTGATTTAAAAAAGGAAAGAAAATAATTAGTTTAAAATAAAGCATTAGTTTAAATTTAAAAATATTAAAGGGAATTTAGTTTTAAGTTTAATTTTTAGTTAAATAATTTTATTAAAAGAAAATCTGTTTAGAAACAAATTGTTCGTGTAAATCTAAATTATTATCTAAAATTAAATAAATAACTAATGATTAATTGTTTGACTAATTTAAAATATTAATCAACTATATATAATTGTTATGCAATGTCAAAACCGTGAAATCTAGTTGGAATTGGATTGGATTGCAAACGAAAAGCAAACGTGAGATCTTCTCACTCAATTGGAATTTCCAGTTTAATTTTAAACAGTTAAATTTAAAATTGTTGATTGTGTGCTTAGATGATAAATTATTATCAGTTGTATTAGATTAGACCCTATGCGTCGCATAATAGCGGAGGATATTATATAAACCCATATACCATGATATTCAACCCCGAAGTGGAATTGGTATTATATATGTATTTGGAGTGATTGATTTCATGCATTATATAGCGGATGAGACCCTATACGCTGCTTAATAGCGAATGATATTATATAATCTCATATACCACGATATTTCACCCCGAAGTGGAATTGGTATTTAATTGTTGCGCTAACATCTGTTGATGCAAAGAAACAGGTTGGAGGGATCCAACTGGATTCCTCAAACATTTGAATTTGTTTCAGTGTTGTGTGTTGATTTATTTATAATCTGTGTATGATTATATTTGTGATTGAAACCGTTATGGCTATAGTTTAGCCGAATATATTTTTGGTATCGTAGGATACCAGAAATAGATAAATTTGGATTTATGAAATTTAAGTAGAAAGTTTATAGTAAAAATTTATTTTTGAATTGGATAAATTTAAAAGGATAAGGTTTTATTTTTGAAATCCTATTAATAAATTCCAAAAATATGAGAAAGATTTTTATAAAAGGGTTTTGAGTAATATTGTTTAATAGTCAAAGAATTTATTTAAAATTCAGATTTTAAATAGTTTGGAAGAGATAAAGGAATTTATTTTAAAAGGAAATAAAATTAGAAATCAAATTTGGAATTTAATTTGGTGTTTGGAAATGATTTTTTGAAATCAATTTGGAACTTGACTTGGTGTTGAAATAAATTTTAGAAATAAATTTGGGATTTGATTTGGTGTTGAAATAAATTTTAGAAATAGATTTGGGATTTGATTTGGTGTTGAAAAGTGAATATTTGAAAATCAATTTGAAAATTGTATATCAGTGGATATTTGAAAATTTAAAATTCACAATGGGAATTTGTAACAGAAAGGGAAATTTGTTTTATTTTTTTAAAGTGTGGAAAGGAATTTACGAATTTGGAACGTAAATATAAAAAATAAATCCAGAAAGATTTATAAATTGATTTGAATGAACCATTTTAGAATGAAAGGTGTACTTTCCTTGGAAAGCCGAGTATGTTTTCAATATAGTTTATAAATATAAATTGAAGTTTTAAAGATGGTTTTAAGGAAAGAATATTTTGGAGAAATTATTTTCTAAAAATTGTTTTAAAATCTTTAAAGTTAAGATTTATATAAATTAATTATAGAAGTGATTATTTAATGGTTTAATGGATATTTGTTTTAGAAAATGGATATTTAAATAGTTATATGCTATCTACTAATTTTATTTTAAAATTAGTTTGGATTTGAATTTTCATATGAGATATTAGTATAATATTTTCATAACTAATGTCTTAAATAAAACGTTTTAAAATAGTTTTTATTCTGAATATTTCCAAGTATGTATGTTTGGATAAGTAATTTAAATTATTTTAAAGTATTTGAACTAGGCAAATTTTCAGTGGAAATAAATATTTGGAAATATATTCCACGTGAGGAAAGTGATTTGAAATTTGTTTTCAAAGTGTTGAAGTGTTAAGATTATATCTTGCGAAGATATGTTAAAAATAAATAATTGGGGGAATATTATTTGAAATCTGGTGATGGTTGTGAATGTTGATTGATAGTTAAATAACCAACTATCGATGTTGGCCTTTAAATGGCATTCGAATTTCGATGCGGCCGGGGGTCGGGTTCCAAATGGATATTTGAAAACCACATTGAATCTTCGTGATGGATCTTTTATTCAAAAGATCAAAGTGGAAATTTGTTGTGATTTGCTTGAAATCTAAATTTAACAATCACTTTAAAAGTAAGTGCTCGTTATTCGGTTTAGCCGGGAGAGGACTTTCTGTCATTAAACCCATTCCGAATAATGATACGACGAAATGAGATTGCATTTAAAGACGGTGTTGAAGACTGGGTATTTTCGAAAGCGAAGGATTACCTGTCAAATGTCTCTGCACCGGGTTGCTCCGGTATAGAGATTTTATCACCCTTTGTGATGGGGATTCCGGACGTGATTAGTGAATATCCGGATTGCAAGGGATTCTTTGAAGTGCCTTTGGTTCCATTCGATACTAGAACAGACTTGTATGGATGTATGTCTGACATTACACTTTGAGATGTAAAGCTGGTTTCTATCAAATACATTTCTATTGGTGGCGGAGAATTTATTCTCTTAGCTTAACACCCTTCTCTGAGACGTACGAGCTCAAAGGTTATGTAGTTGATGGTTACAAGTGATACATTCCCAATTTGGTAATGTGGCATACGAAGTGCTGCTGATCATTTGTTGATCGAAGCATGGCTTTGTGAAAAGCGTGGCTTTGTGGACGAGACTTCGTCGAACCTCACAACTCGGAAATGTCGAAACAGGAAGAATGCAGCAAGGTTATTTGGGGGTAGCGCCCTCTGAGGTTATGTCATTTCCATCTGGAAAAGGATGGTATCATGGTATGGAGCCCAGATATTTAACCTATGTGGTTGCTGCAAATTTATTACTTTGTGTTTGTTGGTGTTGAGGATCCTCGGATAAAGGTCGGTTACGACCGGGGGATGGCATACTCGTGACAGTTAGTTACCTAGTTATAGAGATAACCCGGCCTTGTGTTGGCAGAGATCCGGTTAGGTTCTCAGGGCGTCCCTCCAGAGGTGTACCCATGTGGCCCAGGAAGTTTCTTAGCCTGACCATTTGTTGGAAATCCAAAGAAACAATACGCGCCCTGTACAGTTTTAGTTGTATAACCTACCATGGAATGTGGCGGTAACCTGCTATCAAACATGGTAGCTATAGTAGGCATATAATAATGGTAGTATGCTGGCTAAGATTTATATTATACTTTCGAAATGTTTTCCACACTATAAACTAATGATAATATTAAAATGATTTTGCATATCAAGCATGTTTGACTATCATAAGCAGAAATCTTCTCCAATTCTGTGTTTGCATTGTGTGTGTGGTGGGAGGCCATACGGTAGTTTCATTTTCCAAAAGTATAGCGGATTCCTTTTTATTTTCTTTATGAAAATAATGGTTTATAAGATCTCACACCATTCCTATGACTGACCTGGAGTTTGTTGTTTCCTTTCTAAACTTTGGATGCCTATAATTTTCCACATGGGTAGCCTAAAGTTAGGTATCATTATTCTGGAGCGAAGTTAGAAAAGAAATGGTGTGGTGATCTGAAGGCAAGCTGGATCGCGAGACGTATCATTATACTATGTATTATCCATTGCGTTGGGATTGCTGCAAGTTCAGTTTTAGTGTGGATAAGTTGTCGTAAATGCCTAGTGTTGTATTGTGTTGTTGTAAACTCTGATAATGTGATGTATATACTGATATAGTGATTTTGTTTTAAAGATTATTCATTTATCTATTAATTTGTTCTGCTGCGAAATATGAGATTCTGTTATTGTTTCTGTTTCTTCTTCTATCTTCTTCTTAAACCCTAACGGTTCAGTTTTCCGGCATTTGACTGTGCAACATTTGATACAGTGGACGTATTAATGTCGACTTTCGGGCGTCGAAAAATCGGGTCATTACACAAATTTGGTATTGAGTTTGTGAGGGGGAAAAGCATCTCTGGGATGAAATTTAGGAGGTCCGGCCTCATATATCGATGTGCGACATTTTGTATGGCTGACGAGGAGGTGGGTATGTCGTGATTTTTTTGGGCAATCTGGGATTATGGTGGTTGGATCGATCAGAAGGAGATCATGAAGAGGAGTTTAATGGAATTGATGGCATTGAGTATCGTTGATCAGAGCTCTGTATCCTAGTTTGTGATGCATTATGTTATCCAGCACCTTTGCCCGGCTACAATACAATAGTTGAAGATATTTTCGTTAGCACTAGACAAGATTCTGACGAAGAAGAACCTGAAGATACACGGGTTTGATGCAGTCGACATGTTTTGGCATTTACGTACGGTTCGGCAAGAATGGACCGGCCGACTCGAGATCGCCTTATATGGGCCAAGTCTCCTCGGCCTTGAGGCCTGTGAAGGGAGTCCAGCCTATCTGCATTTATATATAGAAGGGTAGGGGCACAATGAAAGGGACCTTTTTTCGAGAACAGTGGGGAAACCCTGCCGTTTTCAAGTCGCATTCTTTTTCACTTAGCATTTGCATTCTAGTAGTTGGTGTACGAATTGTATCTGTAGTCAATTGTTTACAAAAGCAATAAAGATTAAACTCAAAGTGGACTTAGGCAGTTACGAGTAGATTGGATTCACTGATGTACGCAAGATTTGGGGATGGTACGACCCAAGTTTGCACTCAAGTTGAATGAAGTCCGACCCTCCTCTGAAGGCAATTCGGCCGATCGCCCTAGAAAAAGTGTATGCCGATTGCCCCTGAAAAAGCATATGCCAAGCGAGAGTGCATGCCGAGCGAGAGTACACCGAGCGACCCAGTGCATGCCGAGTGAGAATATGCCGAGCGACCCACTGCATGTCGAGCGAGAGAATGCTGAGCAACCCAGTCCATGCCGAGCAACCCAGGGCATGCCAAGCGAGAGTATGCTGAGCGACCCAGTGCATGTCGAGAAAGAGTATGCCGAGCAAGAGTATGCCGAGCGACCCACTGCATGCCGAGCGAGAGTATGTCGAGCGAACCAGTCCATGCCGAGCGAACCACTGCATGCCGAGCGAGAGTATGTCGAGAGACCCAACGCATGCCGAGCGAAAGTACACCAAGCGACCCAGTGCATGCCGAGCCAGAGTATGTCGAGCGAAAGTACACCGAGCAACCCAGTGCATGCCTAGCGAAAGCATGCCGAGTGAGAGTATACCGAGCGACCCAGTGCATGCCGATCGAGATTACGCGAACGACTCATTGCATGCCAAGCCAGAGTATAACGAGCGAGAGTATGCCAAGCGACCTAGTCCATGCCGAGCGAAAGTATGCCGACCGACCCAGTGTATGTCGTGCGAGTATTACCGATCGCGTGTATACCGACCCGTGCATGTAGAAAAATATATTTTCGGGTACATTCTATCCACTTCCCTTACGTCGCATGATCAACCATGGCATAGACGATCTTGCGATAGCTTCTGAACGACAACAAGGGAACAGACAAGCAACCATTACTCAAACGATACTCCCAAAATGACTCCAAGCAGACCAATGTTTGGCTCTAAGCAATTTATTACAAATGCTAAAAGGATATCCTACCGATCCCGTTTGAGGAAAGTCGACCTCTAGATATATTTTGGTAGCTAGTTAGCTGGAGAGCCTCCTATGACCATGGATTGTTTCTGTTACAAAATGAATCAGAACCAAAGTGAGGAGAAGTGGAGCAGACTAGGAGAAATAACAATGCAACCCCGTCGGCTAAGGACATTGATTCCAGTAGACAAAACAAGATCTTAAAATTAGACTCATATTCTATTCGAAAGATTCAATCGATAGCCTCTATTTGGAGACTCGCGACTCAAAGTGGTAATGAAAACTAACCTCGAGAGAGTCCATCGAAGTCAAGAGGAAATCAGGGGAATGTTATATATTTCAAGATGCACACCGATCCTAACACTGGCGATTACAAACACCTCTGAGGTGTCATCGGAAAGCGGATTCAGAAAGAAAAGCTACAATAGTACGTGCAAGCCTTGCAGAATGGCAAGCCAGGACCTTCGGATGCCCATCAATAAAGAACTCCAATTATCAATTGGACCGTTGGTAGTCGACATCCTACTAGAAGGGGCTAGTGGCAGAGTTGAATAGCGAGCACACGATACTACCCCCTTTATGAATGAGATTTATACCAATCTTCTTTCGATATGTTGATTTCAATTATGCTTTGAATTACGATCGACTTGAACTAAACTTCTTTCAAAACCATGCAGGTGATCGAGTACTTAGATTTGGTCACCAACCAATCCACACAGACCGTGATCGGACCAATGAAGTTTCATCAAGACGAGCATGATTCGATCACTTACCATCAACCATATGCCTTCGATTTGGGGCTATGGACTAAAGATTGAAAAGCTCATCACGATCAGAGCCCAATACAAAGAATATGACTGATCGTTCATTCGTCGACCTCCACATTTGACTTGAAGACCTAAGCAAGGATTGAAATGAATATGGCCTGATCATCCACTCCAATCGAATCATAAAACAAAGTTCGACAAAATAAAATGCCTCTCCTGAAGCTCAATGACACCGGGATCTATCTAGAGTAGACGTGATTTGATCATCTACACATCAAATCCTACCCTGAATACAAAAGGTTGTTCGAAATCCCGACTTGGAGTAGCTATGATGGACTACCTACTCTTCAACCATCACTCTCAATACATAGACATGACCACACCTTGAAACATCTGCAACTTACTTTGTCTACTCAATAATCTATTATCCTTATTTTCCAAAAAAAGATACGAAGCAAAATGTGCGAGACTTGATTATCTAACCCATCATGGATGTGATCCAACCATCTGTCATGTACCTCCTTCCTTGACTTGATTGGAAGAGTTATAATCACCAAGCGGACGAGAATCGACCGTCCATTCTTCAAGTTTCGTCCTTCATGCTAGAGGTAGAGTCCCATTCCATGAGCAAACATGGTCCGATCGTTCATTCGACAGTATTAGCCTCGATACGGTAAATGAAATACAAATTAAACGGGTGGAAATACGCCCGCTCTTGACAAAAACCTCTAAGTCCTTAAAGAAGACTAGAGTACTCTAAGTCCCCTGAGTGCGGACTAGAGTATAAATGACTTAAAAACCTCTAAGTGCCTGAAGTGGACTAGAGTACTCTAAGTCCCCTGAGTGCGGAATAGAGTATAAACGACGTAAAAACCTCTTAGTCCCTGAAGCGGACTTGAGTACTCTCAGTCCTTTGAGTGCGGACTAGAGTGTAAACGACTTAAAACCTCTAAGTCCCGAAGCGGACTAGAGTACTCTCAGTCCCCTGAGTGCGGACTAGAGTATAAATGACTTAAAAACCTCTAAGTCCCCTGAGTGCAGACTAGAGCACTCTAAGTCCCTAGAGTTGGACTAGAGTATAAATGACTTAAAAACCTCTAAGTCCCTGAAGCGGACTAGAGTACTCTTAGTCCCCTGAATGCGGACTAGAGTATAAACAACTTCAAAACCTCTAAGTCCCCTAAGTGCGGACTAAAGTCCTCTAAGTCCCCTGAGTGCGGACTAGAGTATAAATGACTTAAGAAACTCTAAGCCCCTGAAGCGGACAAGAGTACTCCCAGTCCCCTGAGGGCGGACTAGAGTATAAATGACTCAAAAATCTCTAAGTCCCTTGAGTGCGGACTAGAGTATAAACGACTTAAAAACCTCTAAGTCCCTGAAGCGGACTAGAGTATTCTCAGTCCCCTGAGCGTGGACTAGATTATAAACGAATTAAAACCTCTACGTCCCTGAAGCTGACTAGAGTACTCTAAGTCCCCAGAGTGCAGACTAGAGTATAAACGACTTAAAAACCTCTAAGTCCCTAAAGCGTACTAGATTACTCTCTGTCCCCTGAGTATGGATAAGAGTATAAATGACTTAAAAACCTCTAAGTCCCCTGAGTGTGGACTAGAGTACTCTAAGTCCCCTGAGTGCGGACTAGAGTATAAATGACTTAAAAACCTCTAAGTCCTTAAAGCGGACAAGAGTACTCTAAGTCCCTTGAGTGCGGACTGGAGTATAAACAACTTAAAAACCTCTAAGTCCCTGAAGCGGACTAGAGTACTCTCAGTCCCCTGAACGTGGACTAGAGTATAAACGACTTAAAAACTTCTAAGTCCCTGAAGCGGACTAGATTACTCTTAGTACCTTGAGTGCGGACTAGAGTATAAACGACTTAAAAATCTCTAAGTCCCCGAAGTGCGGACTAGAGTATAAATGACTTAAAAACCTCTAAGTCCCCAGAGTGTGGACTAGAGTACTCTGAGTCCCCAGAGCGTGGACTAGATTATAAATGGCTTGAGAAAAATCTCTTAGTCCTATAAGCGTACTAGAGTACTCTAAGTCCCCAGAGTGTGGACTGGAGTATAAACGAATTGACGAAAATCTCCGCGTCCCGAACTGTGGACTAAAGCATAAACCGTATGACAAATCTCTAAGTCCCCGGAGCGTGGACCGAAGCATGAACACAAATTGGGCGCGAGTCAACCGGGGGGATAATAACACTAAGTCACCAGAATGTAGAGTGGTGTATAAATCGATAAATAGACAAGTGGATTTCGACCGTTCTCTATTCCGCAAACTTCGGCCTGAAATTGACAGGAGGATTATTAACTCGCTAAGGATGGAGTACGACCATCCAACTAGTGGCCTAGCCAAATCAATGCTGGGAGTAGGAGTACAAATCTCTAAAAGCTGAATACGATAGCTTACTATAGCTCTAGATTGGCATTCTTTACAACTTAAGGCAATGACTAAAAGGAGGCATCAATACAGAACCAATCGAAACGGCATCCCAAAGCTACGGGCAACCGACTATATCATACCTCAGATCGAGGGTCAATACCGATCCGCACCAAGCACATATGAATGTGACTCAGATGTTCCTTGAAAAACTATGACCTCCAGAGTGTGGAAAGGAGATAAACCATGAAGACTTGGTCAAAAATTCTCCAGCACCCTCCTTCGATTCGTCGGGAGGAGTATGAAACTGGATGAGCATGACCCGACTACATTTGTAGCCAACTTTACCCAGAGATCTAATTACAGAGCATGAACCAAAGTGGACGTGGATGACCGTCCAGCGTCCAAATTATGCCCTGAAACTTACGAGGCATCGAAGTATTCCT
The DNA here is from genome assembly GCA_030765085.1 of Allium cepa. Lineage (NCBI taxonomy): Eukaryota > Viridiplantae > Streptophyta > Magnoliopsida > Asparagales > Amaryllidaceae > Allium > Allium cepa. The sequence continues at coordinate 20,373,432 of CM060936.1, read as the reverse complement.
CTTGGAATGAAAACCCATAATACAATCCAAGATAGGCGAGACCCAGCCTCCCATCAACTGCCTTGATCCCACGATTCAACGGGAAAGAGAGTAACGCTTAAGTGGGCATGGCTGATCTTCCTACTAATTGGTATATGCCCCAGACCTAGGGGATGAGCTGAAAGCAAGATGAATGTGAACCGACTATTCATCGATCAACTCTATGTTTTCGAAGTTTAGGTGGGAATATAAACATAGCTAGGATGAGACTCAACCGTCCATGCAGTACATTTATCAACCCGAGATCGGGAGCAGACACATGGTCATCCAAAGACTGGCTGCGATAGCTCAATATTGAAACTTATACGTAGTGCTTACAACTACACAAGGCTATGAATGAAAGAATATCTAAAGATAGAATCATTAAATCGATACCTAAGCTCATGGGCAACTGACTGTCACTACAACCCGAAGGACGGGTAAAGGATCAGGAATCCATTGAATAGAAAGTGCGTTACTCGAATATACAAGCAAATTCAAACTAATAGCAAGATCCAGCTATGCAGCCGCACACGAGCCTGACCCCTACTCGGCATTTCCTTCAACGTGCTTTTAAGCCTGATCTTTCGCCATTTGCTGTTAATCATTTAGAGCATTCATAACCCTTCACTATTATGCTTAATAACTCATGACAAGACTCTAGGATTCGACCAGAGTAACCATCAACATTGACCGTCCCAACCATATTTCACATTGAATGTTACGCAAAATAGTTACATCTGATCTCGAAGAATCCGGGTGTTGAATATCCGATCACAGCTCAGTGCAATGATGATAAAAGAATAAGTTGGATTTTTCTAAATAAATGATGATATGTTCCCTTGGACCCATTTTGACATGCATGTGTGATTTCACCAACTATAGCGAGCCATGCATTGGATAGCGACCCGAAGCTACAAAATCTAGCGCAATGTATATTGATTTCATCGTGAAAGCTCCACTCTTACATTTGGACTCACCCCACCAACGTCTATGCCTACTAGCCGTTGTAACTGGGCATATAATGATCTGAGATGTCTGAAAGACTACTTAAATAGAATATCGAACTAAGCCAATTCGTTATCACTTATTTCCCTCGAAGGGCTATCCAAGGATGGAAATTAGCAGACCTAATACCCAAATTCACTACATCAGATGGCTACTCGAAGGGTAGTAGAGAACCAATTGACAGATGGAAAATGTACATGGATGGAGCATCCAGTGATCAGTGTTATGGCGTAGGAGTCATGTTAAGGACTCCCGAGGAACGATCGATCTGCTACGTCCTGAAACTCGATTTCCCTGTAACAAACAACGATGCTTATTATGAAGCCTCGACCGCCAGCCTCAAATTTTCTAGAGGATTTGGAGTCGAAACTTTGCATATCTTTTGTGATTCATGATTGACAGTATGCAAAGCTAAGGAGGTTGATCTTGCTAAAGGGCATTGTCTTGTTCCTTATCTCGGCCAGGCCCAAGAGCTACTAGCTGACTTCACATATTACATCACCACACACTACTCAACGAACATAACGAGAGTCCAATCACTGGCCAAGCTGGCCAGTTTTAGGCACGCGCAACGGACATACATTGTTTCGGTTGAAATGCTTAATATTCCAAGCATTGACGGATGGAGATCGGCTAGGTCTTGGAGACAGAGCCAGAAAAGGTGTCATGGTTGACTCCTATCAAAGACTATCTACAATGAGGAATTTTTACTGAACGGAGGAATGAAAAACGACAGATCCTCCTCAAAGCTTCACGCCAAATTATCCAAGAAGAAGTCGTGCGTAGAAAGGAGTTTATCCATCCCCATGCTTCGGTGTATCGCCTATGATGATATCTTAAGTGAAGTCTATGAAGAAAAATACGGTGATAACATCAGGGGGGAAACCATAATAAAGAAAATACTCTGCTACAGGTATTAGTGGCCAACTACCAATCCAGATGCAGTTGATCATGCTAGAAAATGCGATGAGTGCAAGATGTTTGCAAAAATTCCAGGAACCCTAGCGACGGAAATTACTCAAATGGCTAGTCCATAGCCGTTTACCACTTGGGGGCACTAAAATCATCTTCCTGCCAATCCTATAGGTGGTGCGAAATACACCATCGTAGCAGCCGATTACTTCACCAAATGGACAGATGAAGAACTTTTAACCACGACCAAGATGAAGAAAATAATCAACTTCATTGTCCGTAACGTCATCTGTCCTTACGACCTTCCATGATATATTATAACTGTAAATAGACAAGTTGAAGGTGTGAAAAAAATCATAAAGTCTGTACTGAAGAGAAGTTTGGAAAAGACAAGAGGTAAATGGGCGGATGAACCCCCAACAACATTATGGGCTTATAGAACAACCCATGAGTCCATGACTGGTCGTACTCCATTCGCCCTCGCTTACTGGTCTGAGGTTGTCATCCATGTAAAACTTGAAGTCCGCTCTCATCAAGTGGCTGATTACAACCCTTATTTCACAGAAAATACAAATAAGGAATCGTGATTGAATTGCAATTAAACTAGATAGAATTGATGACGACTTATGAGCATATAAGACGCATCCAAGAGCCAATGGCAAGAACATGTACCCGAACATGCATGTATACGTCCGAAAAAGTTCGACTTCTTGAAATCAACAGAAACTGAATTCTCACTTAAGGTTATTAAGAAAAGACTGGATCAGATAGCCGAAGCTTACTAGCCCTGTAGAACAGGACACAGATGACTACTGATGAACTACAACCCTGGATTTATAATATTGGGAATCGACCAAGCGTCATGACGACCAAAGAAGGATACGACACCTTGGGAGGATAAATTGAAAGATAATGACTATTCAGGAAACACGATGGATTTCTTCTTGAAAACAAGGAATACACGCTGATTCAAAGCGTATCATGTTGCTTCACACGACACACTTTGGAGGGCAAATGTTAGCCGGCACCTTGGCCCGGCTACAAAACAACAGTTGAAGATATTATCGTTAGCACTAGACAAGATTCTGACCATGAAGAGCCTGAAGATATACGGGTTTGATGTAATCGACAAGTTTTGGCATTTAGGTATGGTTCGGCAAGAATGGACCGACCAGCTCGAGATCGTCTTATATGGGCCAAATCGCCTCAGCCTTGAGGCCTGCGCTGGGAGTCCAGCCTATCTTTATTTATAAATAGAAGGGCAGGGGCACAGTGAAAGGGACCTTTTTTCGAGAACAACGGGGAAACCCTACCGCTTTCAAGACTCATTCTTTTTCACTTAGCATTTGCATTATATTAGTTGGTGTACGAATTATATCTATAATCAATTGTTTAGGAAAGCAATAAAGATTAAACTCAAAGTGGACGTAGGCAGTTATGCCGAACCACTATAAATCTGGTGTTCTTGTTTCTTATAGTTATTACAGCATTTTAATGCGTAATTCCTTAGTTTTAATTTACCTTCTTCATTAATCTATCTACACAAATCTTTCTTTGGATCTTAGTGACCAATTCTGGTGCTAACACATTGTTGTGCATTTGAACGCCTCATGTAGGGTGGATTTATGGATGGGGAAGAGGACATTTAAAGGTAATTAAGTTAATTATTGTAATTAGAGTATTTGATTATATTGTTTAATTCCAATAACTTATAAAATCGACAACATTTTAATATGAGGTCCAAAATGAATGCGGTCAGTGGCGTTAGGTTCGTATTGACGAATACTACAATATGAAATTGGTTTAATGAAGATTGGAGCTAGTTGAATTTCACGCTAAATCGGACATTGTTCGATTTGGATGGATACTAGAACGCCTCGGCGATAACTGAAAATTTCGGTGAGTTAAACTCACCTTTTTGGTTAACCATTAACCGGTATTCTATATGCTTGATAAAAGTTATTGATTGGATGTTTGGATATTTATTTATTTATTGACTGTTTGGTTTTTTTTGAAATGATCTCTTTTGAAAGTGGTCAATATATAAGTTGTGATGCGGGGGTTAGATTGGAGGGATCCAACAGGATTCCTTACCATTGCTGATTTTTATTTATATATATGTTGTTAACTAGGTTATTAACCCATCAAAATTCAATAAGAATTAGAACATTCAAACTATGCCATAATAACTTAGGAATTAACCAAAAGGACCAAAAAGAGAAGAAGAGAAAGACCCAAGAGGAAAGATTCCAAAATAAGTTAAGGTGATGGATAACTAGCGATCCATCACCTATGGATCGCTAGTATTCCATAAGGCTTACTCATTGGCCCTCCAAATCTCTTGCATGATTTATTTCCATTTCCAAGCACGCTTGCCAAGTTTCATAGCATGCCAAACAATCTAGTCGGCTTGACTTGATATTTTGGTAGAACATTTAGAAAACATAAGAGAAGGCTCATAAAAAATGAAGTCATTTAGAGTTGATTTGATGGGTCGCTAGCGATGGATCGCTATCGACCCGTATAGTATGGGCCCCACCACCTTAAATTTTTATGGTGGATCCCCAACACCCTTTAGAGTGTTCTTGCAAAGTTTCGTTCGATTTAATTAAGGTTTGAGCGAGTTATGAATGATTCTTATGGACCAAATGGCCCATAAACATGGACGATCAAACTAATTCCAAAAAACTTGATATTTGGACAAGGAAGACAACCAAATAAAGATCACTCAAAAATATGTTAAGTGGGTGGATGACTTATGATCCATCCCTTATGGATAGCTAGCGATCCATCAAGACAAGTCGGATTGCCCTCAAACTTCCGAGCTCCTTCGTAGCACTATGAAAAGGCTTTAGTAGAAAAATATGCTAAGTTGATGGATAGCTAAGATTTATGGGCAACTAAATTAATTATTGTAGTTAGAGTGTGTAATTATATTATTTAATTCCAATAACCTATCAAATCGATAACTCTTTCATATGAGATCCAAATTCAACGCGGTTAGTTGCAATAGTTTTATATCGATGAATACTACGATATGGAATTGGTTTGGTGACAATTGGAGCTAGTTGAATTTTGTGCTAAATTGGACATTATTCGATTTAGACAGAAACAGAAGGGCTCGGCAATAAATGAAAATTTTCGTTAGTTAAACACACCTTTTTGGTCAACTAGTATGTTATATATTTGATAAAAATTATTGATTGGATGTTTAGTGTTTATCTATCGACTATTTGGTTTTGTTGAAATTGTCGCTAATGAAAGCAATCAATATATGAGTTATGATGCAGGGAGACAAATTGGAGGTATCCAATAAGATTTCTCACCACTGTTGATTTTTATTTATATATATATGTGCTTATATATATATATATATGAGTTGTGATGTAGGGGGACAAATTGGAGGGACACAACATGATTCCTCACCACTATTTGTTTTTAGTTATATATGTGTGTGCTATATATATATGAGTTATGATGCGGGAGGACAGGTTGGAGGGATCCAATGGGATTCCTTACCATGATTAATTTGTTTTTAGCAATATTCTTGTTATATGAATTTTTGAATACCAAACCCTATTATTTGGCCCAATTGAATATAACATGTATATGTTCAACTTAAACCCCGTAGTGATAGAAATCATTAATAATGTTTGTTAAGTGACGTATTGACCCATGGTCGATGTTAATGGCAGTAGTGATTGCTAAGTCTCCTTCTAAATTCGAAAAGTTTTAGATTCAAACAAGCTTCAGTTTACATCGGTTTAAAAGTAAATGTTCTAACATATTATTATATTTAAAATGTTTAAAGATACATTAATATTATTTTAAGTTAACTATTATTAGTGAAGCAAACCGTTTTAATTAAAGTTAAATATTTTATTTAAAGGTTAATTACATTATTTAAAGTAATTTATAATATTTATAGTTAATAATTTATTATTGTTTAAAGTTAATTAGTTTTAAAAGTAATTTATTATATCATAATATATGATTTAAGGTTAACTTATTATTATAACATGGTTTTAAAGATAAATTATTACTATAGCAATATTATTTCTAAAGTTTAATTATTAATATAATAATGTTGTTCTAAAGTTAAAGTTATTTTTATAATGAGTTCGGTTTAAAGTAAATTTATTATTATATTAATATTTTTTAAGATAATTTTTTATTTTATAATAATAGTTTGAAGTCTATTATTTCTAAAGATGTATGATATTATTATCTTAATTTAATTTAAAAGTATATTTTTATATTAGTATAACTTGGTTTAAAGCTATTATTATTTTATTAATAGTATTTCAAGTTAATCATTATTTAGATGATTTGAAGTAAATCTAATACTTTAAAATGACTGTTTTGAACTGATATTTTGCTAAGGAGGTTGAAGAAAATTTACATGGAAAAATGTTTGAAATAATAATTTGTTATTTAAAAAGGTATTTTAAATAAAGTTTTTATTTCAGAGGATCCTTAATTGATTTGGTTGATTTTAGAAGTTGATTTTAAATATAAGGAATCTTTATGAAAGTGGGTTTTTGGAAAGAAGTTTTCTAAAAGGTTTTGGATATTTATAAAATAGTTTTGTAGGTTTATAATTTGTTGTAAATGGATTCAGGTTTCAAGTAAAGAATGATTTCATAAATGAAGGAGATTTTAAAAGGTTTGTTGAAGTTAATTATAAAAGAATTTGAGACTTAGATTTCTTTAAGTTGACCTTTGGAAAATGGTGGTATGGGAAATCCATTCCACACTTAACACCGAAGGAATTGCATTTAGCATTATCCACATCTCCAATTTAAATAAAGTTGTTTAATCCTTTATAATTTGGGAATAAAAAATCTTCATAAATGTTTTGTAAACATACTTATGTCAATGAGATAGGTATATGGATGTTTTTAATAAATGTTTTAGAAAGAGATTTAATAAATGAAAGTTTTTTTGAGGCTTTGTATGCTTTGTGAAATTAAATATCTAGAATTGTGTTTGTTGAATATTTGATAGTTACATAACCGATTATCAGATCTTGGCCAGTTTTGACTTAGAAAGAGCCTCGAGAAGCACTCTTGAGAGGGCGTAACAAGTATAATTGTAAATTCGAGTTCCCCTGATGAGAACTTGAATGCTTACTTCCAAAAGAACCGGAGATGAGTCGACCAGAATTGGTTGTTGATTTGGAGAGGCCAAATCAAATATATTTTTTAAAACCACTTCAGACCAACATACAGGTTCGAGTGGAAGGCATCTTGATGATGTATTTAAGATGGAGCTCTTTGAAGTGCAAGTGCTAATGCTACTAATCTTGAGGATGATTTCAAAATCGATGTAGTAGCGATAATGCCTTTGGTTTCGTTTAAACCTAGAACGAACTTGAATGGATGAATGTTGGCATTACGTTTATGCCTAGTGGGCACTGTTAGCATTCCAAGTTGCTAGGGGAAATGCTAAGTGCATAGCCTCTTCGAGTCTCACACTCAGAAAATGAATAAAGCAGGAACATGCCACAAGGCTATGTGAGTCGCTTCCATAAGGGTATGATCATCCCTGTTCTAGTGTCGACATTCGTGTATGCTTCGGGGCCCATTATGATTGTTTGATCGCAACCAAGGGGTGAACATATGATATGCCACTTGAGAAAGGGGTAGTGCCAGTCCTGAGTAGTAAAGGTGCAAAGTGTTGTAGCCTCCCGTACATTTTATTTAGAGGTGTACGGATTCGGTGGGTTGACCCTTACCCTTTCATGGCTAGAATCCATTCTCCAATACAAGCCTTTGGACTTGATTGTATATCTACTATGTTGGAATGTGAGATGCAAGCATTTCAGCTAAATACAATATTTACTTTAAACCCTAGAAATTATTATAAAATCAAGAGATTTTGATATGAAACTGTTTTGGTTATTTTAAGATAAAAACCCATCGGTATTTATGTGCAGCGTGGCCTTATGAGATACCCTTTGATTTCAAAGAAGTTTTTAAAGTAATAATTCGGTTGTTTGGAGTTTACTCACACTAGTCCCATGACTGTCCCAGAGTTTATTTTCTTTCGCCTAAACTCTTGGGTGCTTAAATTTGGATGGGCAGCCAAGTAGTTCAGGTTTTCCATACATGCATTTTGGAGGAGTTTGGAGCAAGATGCTTCATCGATAGTTAGTTATTATCTTATTCCGCTGTGTTGTATGTATGTTGTATCTGATATGTAGGGATAGGCTGTTATAGCTGTCACAAGTAGAATTTGTATTCTTATGACTTCGACATATCCTATTTGAAATGGCTTTGTAAATCGTTTATGTTGATTAGTATATATTGCCCATGGCGTTGTGAGATTCTGTGTTTGTGTAGTTTCTTCTATTCTTTCTTCACCTATAGTAATCTGTCTTTTTGGCACTTGGTTGCCTAGCATATGGATGTATTAGTGTTGACTTCTGAGGACAGAAAAGGGAAGTCTTTATGACACTTTTTCACTAATCTTGAGCATAAAGTCTTGAAAAGAGGGGTACAGAAAAGGAAAGAAGGGCAAATCTTTATTTCTTTCTAAATTTCCAATAGCGATTATGATAAATATTAGGTGGTATTTCAATATTTACTTTGAAAGGATTAGTATTTGCATGCTTGTATGTAATATATATCACCATCAAAAAAAAATTTCAATTATCAAGGTAATTCAAACTACTAAATAATTTACAATGGATCGACATATATTGAACATTTAATCCTAATTTGCCCTACAATTGTAATAATGAACCAACAAAGATATGGGTTGATAATTCTCATTGTTTATGTAAGCATTTCGGAAGCACGGACCATAAAGAGTATAACTTTGCTCCTTATTGGTAAAAGATGAAAATTTATTCTTTTTATTTTACGATGTAAGAAATATACTCTTAAATGAAATAAGCAAAAACATTAACAAAATATATATATATATTTCAAGTGCAAGACCCTAAACAGAATTTTTTTAATAGTATTTGATAAAGTAACGCTTGATTTGTCTACCTGGTGAATTTTATATAGGGCAGTCAAAGAATTTGATAAAGAATATGATGTTGGATGTGAAATTTGAGCATATTTTGGTAGAAATTGAAATGCACGGATTTTTCAAATTTAACCATACTTTTTTAGTCTTCTTCATTAGTATTTTTTATTTTATATTTTTATTTTTTTGCAAGGCTAGCAGGGTTGACTAGACCCCTACCAGGCTTATTAAATAATAAACAAAAGAGAAAATTGATTATGAACATGCTCATAACCAAGAAAAACAAAGAAACCATACACATAACAAAAACAAGCAAGCATAGGAAAAACAAGGCTACTTCTATTTCTCCATGTCAGCTACAGAGAAGCTATATTTGCTAAATGCCATCCCTTCACGAATAGAGTTGCATAGGGGAAACCATAACCGAGGCAATGACTTTGATTTATGCTCAAAACATCTCAAATTTCTTTCCTCCCATATCAGAATAAAATACTTTTTTAGAATGAAGAATGGCATATCCCTTTCTTTTCTCCTCCATTTCATAGCCTTTCTAATCCAATTCCATTCACAAATGGGACCACCAGAAGTTATCATCCCCAAATTACTAACTAGCCTGGTCCATAGATTCAAAAGCAATGGGCAAACAAAGAAAAGGTGTTGAGTGCTTTCTATATATAAATTGCAGTATACAAAGAGAGGCTCGACTCACATACCATATTTATTCATTTTCTCCTTAGTCAATAATGCATTCATCATTACTTTCCACATCATAAGATTATCTCTACTTGTTGAATTAACACTCCAAACCACTTTATTCCACCCACAGTTCTGCATATCATTATGCTCAGTTATCAATTTATAAACATAAGAAATGGAACGAGGCTTACCATTCCATAATAGCACTTCTTCATTTGAAGCAGGATAAGAATTGGTACTCATAGCATTCCACAACTGCATTATGACCGGTTACTAGTGTATGGGAGTTGCAGTTTACCATTGATGATATGATCATTAACTCTAGCATTCCTGCTAATACGAGTGTTATACGTCTAGTATACCAAAACAGAGAATAAACAATTATAAACTCGTCGCACAAGTTTATAACTCAGATTTCCACTACACTGGAATTCTGTATAAATTATTATAACAGTATGAATGTTGTAAATAAGCTACAACAACAGCGTTATACTATTTTGAATAAATAGTATAACCAGAATAACGGATAGAATATAGAATAATGTATATAAATATACAAACAGACTAGAATTCTAACCTGAATTATGTCTGAGGCTCGTCGTAACGATTTCCTTAAGTAGTGTTCAGATGTTATTTGTCTGGTGTACTAAAACAGATAGCACGGTACAATAAACTCGTCGCACAAATTTATCGATTAGAATTCCACTACACTGGAATTCAGTATATAAAGGAAATTTCGTCTGAGGCTTGTCGTAATAATTTCCTTAAGAATTTTATTTCGAAATTCTCCCAAGATACAACAGACGTAATCTGCACGAGATTGTAATGAGTATGTCAACTCTGTGATATATATGGAATATTGAGCAGTAGAGCAAAGAAGCAGAAGAAATTAGATTGGAATGGGATGAGAATGCGATCAGTATTCTCTCCTATTTATAATTTCGTCCGCATCTCTTCAAACAGTCGCGTCCGCTTGACGGGTCGCACCCGTTGCCTTTTGGTCGCTGCTGTTCGTTAACGGTTCGCACCCACCTGCTACTGGTTTGCATCTGCTCGCGTCCAACAGTTCGCACCCGCTCGCATCGCACCGCCTGGTACTGTATGCGCCGTATCTGCTTCAATCGGGTCGCAACCGCTCGCGTTCGGCCGCACCTGTTCTGTTTGCTTCTAACGGGTCACACCCGCTACTGTTTGCGTCTATTCAACCCGCTCGCTTCAGAAGTCGCACCTCCTCAGCCATCCGCGTCCGCTTATGAACAGTCGCGTCCGTTCGTATAGCCTGTAACTGTTAAAAAGCTCAGTCCAGTTTGCAGTAAAAATACGAGTATCATATTAGACCCAAACCCCGACCCGTCCCGGCCCGGTCGGACGGCGGCGGCGCGCGTGTGTGGTGGAGATGCATGATCTCCCTCCTCACAACGAAGCATACATTTGGGAGCTCCAAGCCTCCAACCTCCACTTAAGAAAGCCATTAATATACTTGGCTTTCTTAGTATATTAGACGATGTGGGACTTTATGTATTTTTCATTCATTTTGTTCTATAGGAATTCCAACAACGAGACTGTAAGATATACCGATGAGAAAACTTTTATGACAATATCATCCCATTATCCATCCATGGTTCATACCAGAAACTCCTGATGGTGGCATGCATGAGAGAAAGCTTTTAAGTATGGCAAGAAAAAAGCTTCTCAAATTAAGAATTTTTCCCCATATCTAGCTAGAATTCTGAGGCACAGGCATTGTCAAAATCATTTGGAACCAATGTTATTCTTTATAGTCCATTCAGTCCAAAAACTTGCCTTGCAACTGAATAATGAGTTAAAATGCACACTAACTGCAGCTTTATTCCAACTAACCATATTATAAATTTCAAGTCCACCATTAGATTTTGGCTTCTCAAATTTAGTGAAAGAACATGGCACAATTTTTTTGAAATTCATTGATTCTGTCCAAAAAAATCTTAACATAGCACTTCTAACCATTTTAATTAACTTCATGGGAAGAATAAAACACCTGGCCCAGTATACCATTATAGAGAATATAATAGATTTAACTAGAACCAACCTTCCAGCCTATGACAGGAAATTGCTGGCCCAACTGTTCATTCTAGAGGTGATCTTATGATACAAAGGTAAGCGATTAGCAACTCTTACTCTGCTTGTGCATAGAAGAAGGCCCAACTATGTCATGTCATTACTCATTGGTTTCAGACCAAAAAATGAGGTCAACATGCTTGCTGCATCATGGGAGATTCTAGATAAAAGAATGTGAAATTTATTACTATTGAGTTTCAGACCTGTCATGAGGTAAAAGGATTCAAGAGTACTCATAATACAAGCCAAATAAGCAAATCAGGCTTTGTAAAGAGCATTATGTATTAGGATTTTTTTTTGGTGATACAATATTTCCAAAATTAATAGATTTTGGAGATATTCTCGGTATTTAGTTACCCGTTCTGTGCATGAAGGAAATGGAAAGAGAAATTAAAGAGATAGGGATGTGGAGATATTTGCCATATATATTTGATTGCCATATTTTATAAAAGGAGAAACAAAAGGAATCAAATAGGGAAATAATTGATTGATGGAGAAAATGGAATATTATCAATCAATTACATGGCAAGGCAATTAATGGGAATATTATTATTCCATGAATTGATTTATTTACATAAATCAATTGCTTCATCCCTAAGTAACTTTTCTCTATATATAAAGAGAGGCATAGAGAATGTTAAGATATCAGATGTGAGAGAACAATCTCTTGTTTATTTTCTTCATTTCCTTACTCTGTAACCTCTTCAAATAGTAATAAAGCTCTTCCCCATTAAAGTGGACGTACACTATCTCGCGATAGTGGAACCACTATAAATCTGTGTGTTCTCTCTTGTCTCTATATTTTTTTTTCTGTGATCTATAATTATCTGTTTGTTCTATCACGCCAAATTGCAAGATCCTATTTTTCTGCTGAGAGGGATTGATCACCCCTCCCCCTTACAACTGGTATCAGAGCTAGATTCGCAAAGAAGGTGTTTTGGTAGAATGGCAGGAGGAGATGAAAATAGTATAAATAGTACTTTAGCGCCAGTAGTTGCTCCATACGTCAGAGGCTCCTATGTGGCTTCAGGATCACAGTTGACGATAGAGAAGTGGAATGGTGAAGGAGATTTTGAAAAATGGCAATGGATGATGAAAGCAGTTTTGAGGAGAAATCGCGTTCATCGAGTAGTATTTGATACAGAGACACTGCCTGATGATATTTCATCAGTGGAATTAGAAGAGATGGAAGAATGGGCCTTTACTACTCTCCAGCTTGCTATGGGAAAGAATGTAATTTCTGAAATCAGTCAGGAAACCACAGCCAAAGGCATTTGGAGGAAGTTGGAGGACCTCTACATGAAGAAATCCCTAACTAACCGTTTGATCCTATTGAAGACTTTTTTCACTTATAAAATGAAGGAAGGTTCTTCAATTAAAACACACCTAAGTGTGTTTGATGACCTGTTGATGAAGATGAAGTATGTTGAGTTGAAAGTTGATGAAGAACAGAAAGCAATGATTCTGTTGTGTTCGCTTCCAGAACGATACACTGGTTTCGCTAACAGCCTTATCTATGGTAGAGATACATTGACATTAGATGATGTGAAGACATGTTTGCTCAGTGAGGAATTGAGAGATCAGATGAAAGAGTTTGGTGTTGGTGATAGTAGTGGAGGAAGTAATAGTAGTTCAGGTTTATTTGTTGAGAGAGGTAGAGCAGAGAAGAAAGTGAAGAATTACAGGGGGCGTTCCAATTCTAGGAAGCCTCATTGGCGGAGTAAGTCAAAAGATGGAAGGTGTCATCATTGTAAGAAACCAGGCCATTGGAGAAGAGACTGCCCAGATCTGGAGAAGAAGACTGAAGGTTCTTCATCTATTGCGATGGAGAAAGATGATAGCGATTTATTGACAGCGGTTGTATCAGATGTTGCAGACCACTGGGTATTAGATTCTGAAGCATCATTTCACATGACTCCTAATAAGGATTATTTTTCTTCCTTTGATGCTAAAGAAGGAAGTTCCATCCTTATGGGAAACGATGCTACATGTAAGTCTATGGGAGTTGGTTCAGTTCGCATTCGCATGTATGATGGGATTGTTCGCACACTTTCAGATGTTCGCTATGTTTCTGGTCTTCGGAAGTCATTGATATCATTAGGCCAATTGGCATCATTGGGATGCAAGATAACCATTGTCAAAGATGGTTTGAGAGTTTCTAGAGAGGCACTTGTATTGATGAAGGGTGTTATGGTAAGAAATCTGTATTTGCTGATGGGTACCACTGTTCATGGAGAATTATGTGTTGGAGTTGATAGTTCTAAAAGTTTGGATGCTACCAAGCTTTGGCATATGAGACTAGGTCATACTTCGGAGAAGAACTTAGAGTTGCTTCGTAAGAAGAAAAAGATCAAGGAAGAAATCTTCAACAAGTTGAACTTTTGCAAGGAGTGTGTATTGGCAAAGCAAAGCAGAGTTTCTTTTGGTGACCGTATGCATACTTCTAAGAGTGTACTTGATTATGTACATTCAGATGTTTGGGGGCCATACCCTACTGCTTCCATTGGTGGAGCTTATTATTTTGTTTCATTCATTGATGACTACTCGCGCAAGGTTTGGGTGTATGTAATGAAAGCTAAGTCGGAAGTATTTCAGAATTTTAAGGTTTGGTTAGCTCTTGTTGAAAACCAAACAGGAAAGAAATTGAAGATTCTTAGATCCGATAATGGTGGCGAATATGTCTCCAAAGAGTTCCTCGACTACTGCAGACAACGCGGTATTAGAAGACATTTTACTACACCTGGTGATCCGCAATCCAATGGGGTTGCTGAGAGGATGAATAAGACTCTACTTGAGAAGGCCTGTTGCTTGATATTGACTGCGGGTAGGTCTAAGGGTTTTTGGGCTGAAGCTGTTTCGACTGCAGCACATATTATTAATCGGATTCCGTGCTCAGCCATTGGTGGGAAGATTCCAGAGGAGTTATGGAGAGGTAAAAGCACTTTATTAAGTTATTTTCGTATATTTGGATGTCCAGTTTATGTTCACAATACAGGACAAGATAAGTTGGAGCCTAGGGCCTCCAAGTGTGTTTTTCTTGGTTATACAGATGGAATAAAAGGATACAGAATTTGGAATCCAGTTACGAAGAAAGTTATACACTCCAGACATGTGACTTTTGACGAGTCAGCGATGTTTAAACCTTTGGAAGGTTTATCAGACGGTTCAGATTCAGTTGATGAGAAGGCCGAAAAGACCGAGATTCCCAACTTTCAAACCCGAAGTACAGCTATTACTATTGGCAATAGTGATAGAACAGTTGATGATATATCACATGATAGTCCACAGATTTCCTCTAGTAGTGATGGAGATGGTCATGAAGCTAGAGAGGATTCAGCTCAAGGTGGAGCTGAAGGAGAGTCAGGCGATATAGTCATTCGGGCTAGTCAGAGACCAAAGAGAGCTCCAATTAGATATGGAGATTGGGATTATGCAAATTTGAGCCTTGATGATCAGTTTGAGTATGCTTTACATGTTGTTCATGATGAACCATTAAGCCTTGAAGAAGCCATGAAGTCGAATGATAATTCGAAGTGGAATTGCGCTATGGAAGAGGAAATACAGTCTTTGCAGAAGAACAAGACTTGGGATTTGGTGCCACTACCTCAAGGAAGCCGAGCCATAGGTTGCAAGTGGGTGTTCAAGCTGAAAGACGATGGTAGATATAAGGCAAGATTGGTAGCCAAAGGGTTTTCACAAAAAAAGGGGTTGGAGTATGATGAAATATTTGCTCCAGTTGTTAGACAAACTTTAATTCGAATCCTACTTGCGATAGTTGCTACTCACGATTTGGAGTTAGAACAACTTGATGTGAAGACTGCTTTCTTGCATGGTGATTTGGAAGAAACCATTTACATGAAGCAGCCAGAAGGATTTATTATAGATGGAAAATCAGATTGGGTATGCAGGTTGAAGAAATCTCTTTATGGTCTAAAACAGTCGCCTAGACAATGGTACAAAAGGTTTGATTCTTTTATGCTTTCACATGGTTTTAATCGTAGTACTAAAGATGCATGTGTTTATTTCAAGCATTTAAAGAATAGTAATTGGGTGTATTTGCTTTTGTACGTGGATGATATGTTGATTGCTTCTAAGGATAAAACTGAAGTTGATGAGTTGAAGTTGAAATTAAAAGCGGAATTCGAAATGAAAGACCTTGGAGAAGCAAAGAAAATTTTGGGGATGGAAATCCAAAGAGATAGAAAGCTTGGACTTTTGAGACTTACTCAAAAGGAATATATTCAAAAGGTGCTTGCTCGGTTTAGCATGGATGGAGCAAAGACTATCAGTACACTCATGCCTTTGCATATACAGCTCTCTAACAAAGGCTCTCCGATCTCAGAAAAGGATAAGGCCTACATGAAAAAGGTGCCTTATGCGAGTGCGGTAGGTAGCTTGATGTATGCTATGGTGTGCACTAGACCTGACATTGCTCAGGCTGTTGGATTAGTTAGTAGATATACAACAAATTCGGGGAAATCGCATTGGGAGGCAGTGAAGTATATTTTTAGATATCTTAGAGGAACATCAGATTATGGTCTTGTCTTTGGCGGCAGAAATAAAGATTTCAACTTGATTGGATTTTGTGATTCAGACTATGTCGGAGATAGAGATAGAAGGAAGTCAACCTCAGGTTATGTGTTCACTCTTGGAGGAACGACTATTAGTTGGAGAGCGAGGTTGCAGACTATAGTTGCTTTGTCTACTACAGAGACAGAGTTGATAGCTGCAGTTGAGGCAACTAAGGAGGCACTTTATTTGAAGAAGTTGTTGTGTGATTTGGGTTTTGTACAAGATAATTGTTTGGTGAATTGTGATAGTCAGAGTGCAATTCATTTAGCTGAAAATCTGACTTTCAGCTCTAGAACAAAGCATATAGAGGTAAGAGAGTCTTTCCTTATCTCCATGAATGAAGAGAAGTTAGTTCGCCTTCAGAAGGTTCATACAAATGACAATGCAGCAGATATGTTTACGAAGGCCTTACCTGCTACTAAGTTCGAGCATTGCTCGAACTTGATTCACTTGATGAAGTGCTAGGTGCCACATGGTGGCACTATGGGGAAGAGAGTAACTTGGTTGAAGTTAAGAGAAGATGTGGCATTCTTCTTGTATGAAAAGATATGAGTTTATTTTTTGGTTGCACAACGTCTGCCTTATTTTTTTGAGTGTTTCCAACACTTTGTTGGTGGGCGGTGGCCTTGCCGGAGTTCATTAACAAAGTGCAATGGGAGGTGGTTTTTGCGGGAACTCATTGGGAAGCATTCATTTTGGAGTATCTTGGTTTGAAAGAGATATTGTATCAAGGTGGAGATTATTAGGATTTTTTTTGGTGATACAATATTTCCAAAATTAATAGATTTTAGAGATATTCTCGATATTTAGTTACCCGTTCTGTGCATGAAGGAAATAGAAAGAGAAATTAAAGAGATAGGGATGTGGAGATATTTGCCATATATATTTGATTGCCATATTTTATAAAAAGAGAAACAAAAGAAATCAAATAGGGAAATAATTGATTGATGGAGAAAATGGAATATTATCAATCAATTACATTGCAAGGCAATTAATGGGAATATTATTATTTCATGAATTGATTTATTTACATAAATCAATTGCTTCATCCCTAAGTAACTTTTCTCTATATATAAAGAGAGGCATAGAGAATGTTAAGATATCAGATGTGAGAGAACAATCTCTTGTTTATTTTTCTTCATTTCTTTACTCTGTAACCACTTCAAATAGTAATAAAGCTCTTCCCCATTAAAGTGGACGTACACCATCTCGCGATAGTGGAACCACTATAAATCTGTGTGTTCTCTCTTGTCTCTATATTATTTTTTTCTGTGATCTATAATTATCTGTTTGTTCTATCACGCCAAATTGCAAGATCCTATTTTTCTGCTGAGAGGGATTGATCACCCCTCCCCCTTACATTATGTCATCGGCAAAAAGCAAGGATGTTATAAGAGGATTTGAGCACTTAGGGTGGAGCTGAATTTCACTATTTCTATACTTGTCTGCAATCATATTGGAGAAGATTTGCATGACATTGATAAATATGTAGGAAGATAATAGGTCACCTTGCCTTACTGAAGTAGCCTGTGGTACTGCCATTGTATTTAAGTGAGAAACATGGAGTGGATATGCACTCATACACCCATCAACATATACTTTAGGAAACCCCATAAGAGACATAATTCTAACAATAAATTCCCATTGGACACTGTCATAAACTTTCCTCAAGTAAAGTTTCAACATAGCACTTGGGTTGCATGAACTCTACTGTATCCCTTAAGGAATTCATGAGCAAGTATAAAATTATCTAGAATACTTCTCTTAAGAAGAAAAGCTGCCTGGTTCTTTGTGATAATTCTATCAAGCACTTGTACCAGCCTTGAAGCAAATATCTTAGCGATACATTTGTACATGACATTACAACATGATATGCGCCTAAAAGATGTGACAGTTATTGCTAGCTTTTGCTTGGGTAAAAGGACTAGGTTATTTGCATTCACCTCACCCAACAACTTAAACTTGTCAAAAATGTTGTGAAAAGCACCACAAAATGAGTCACCAATAATATCCCAGCTGTGGGTGAAGAAAACAACATTGAAACCATCAGTGCCTCTTAAAGACTTTTTACTCATAGAAAATAGGGTTTTTTTATTTCCTCATTGGTAACCTTGTTGACTAGCATTATAGCTTCATCAGCCTGCACTGTAGGAAGATTTACCTGAGACAAGTTCTCCAAATTAAGCAAAAAATTAGACGCATTACCAAGTAATTCCTAATAATATTTGAGCAATGCATTATCAACTTCCTTTGGTAAACTATGCAGCACCCCCATTTCATCATAAATAGTACTAACTTGCTCCTTGGATTGTTTTATTTTAAGAGAGGCATGGAAGTAAGTTGTATTCGTATCGCCCTCTATTGCCCATTTCTGCCTTGTTTGCTGCCTTCTCATGCTTCCTTCCACTGCCAGAGCATCATTGAGAGCTGCAAATAATCTTGCTTCCTCACTAGCAGCATCTGGGTCATCAGGATTGTCCATGATCAGCTGCTGTGCCTGCTTGAGTTGAGACCTCAGATTGAAAGTTGCTTTACTACCATTTCCATATTTTTCTCTAGCCCAGCTTTTTAATGAATTTTTGATTTCTTTTAATTTCCTATAAAAAACATACATTGGGTTGCCAACAAAATTATTAGTCCATGCATTAATTATAGTATTATTATTCTCATGTGCATGGACTCCAAGCATTATAGAATTTAAAGCTTTTTTCTCATCTAATGCCTTTATCCCAGTGGCAATTATTAATGGGAAATGTTCAGAAAGGATAGGGTATGATAGGTGGGAAGATAAGGTTGGCTAGGCTTGCATTGCTTGGAAATTGGAAAAAAAAACGATCTATGGTTGTGCAGGTTCTGATGCGAGATCTGCTTCTATTTTTCCATGGAAATTTTGCACCAGAACTGTTGATATGGATCAGGGAGGATGTAGAGATAGAGTGGTTTAAAGGGTAGATGTCTCTTGGCTGAAGAGGAACTACTCCTTATTTGTCATTAAAATTAATACAACAATTAAAATCACCCACCACCAACCATGGATGGGTATCTTGTCTGAAGGCGGGAAGAGGATTGAGGAAATTTTGTCTTAAAGCTACAGAATTATGGGCATAAACAATGGTGAGGTAGAAAGAATTTGGATATGATTGTTTTGTAGCATGAAAATGCATAACTTGAGAGGTGGAGAGAATTGGTGAAAGAGTAAGAATGGAAGGATCATGAAGCACTATAATTCTACCATCTACTGCTTCATTGAGGTTGTGATTAAGGTACCAGAGTGAATTGATTCTCATGGCAGCTACTTTGGTTAATTATAGATTTAATTTTGTTTCCAGAATAGCTAAGAGAGATAGTTTGTTCTCATATATTATACTTTTGCTTCGTCTAGCTTGGTGTTGTTATGAGCACCCCTGATGTTCCATGCTGCATAATTTTGTGCCATAAATTATACTAGAGATAAAAGAACTACATTTTTCGTGCTCTTTGTTGCAGGAGATTCTGCCCTTGGTGTGGATTTGAGATTAGAAGCATTCAGATTTTTCTTATTTTTGCCCTGTTTGGTTGTGGAGTTAGCAGACACAGTTTCATTGATCCTTGGTATTTGAGATGGTGATTTCCATCCAAGAATGCTTCCCTTGAAAGTATATGTGGATGTTGGATTATTTGGTTGCGATGTAGATGGTGATGAAGGTGGTAGTTGATTTTGCTTAAGGGTAAGAATTAAATTAAAGAAATTTACTTACAATTCAGCACATATAATTGCTTCAGCTGTTGATAAACTATTTTCGCGTAGACTTGCTGCATTTGCATGGTTTGGGGTATGTGGTTGGCATGGGTGCAATAAATCAATGTCTTGCACAACTGTATCCTTGTGCATGTGCACAGCAATTGCTTTCTCCTCATTAATACTATCAACAACTTCTTTTCTCCTCCCTACTTCTTCCAATTCAAATGCTTCCCTTACTTTATCTTCACAAATCATCCTTCTGCTCACCAATCATAACATTAAAAGCATCATCTTCTTTATCGTTTTCATTATACAATACTTCAAAACTGTTCTCCAGATTACAATCATCATCAACATCCAATATAGTGTCATTATCCTTCTCCCAAATTTCACCTTCCTCAATCTGCACTTGCTTTCCTTCACCCAAAACATTATTCTCAACATCATTATCGTACTGCAAGGCTTCAAAGCTATTTCTACTTATTAACTCTTCATTATGATCATTAACTATTGCCCTTACATTCCTTACACTTCCCTTATTTATAACAGCACTCATTATTCCAATATGACTTACTCCTTCCTCAGTTTCTCCAATCATCTTCTGATGCTCATTGCCCTTATTCGGGATTTTATTTGTACTTTTATTAACTACCTTTTTCCATACTTTTTTATTCTTTACTTTTGGTTTCACCACCTCTATGCTTGCTCTTTTTTCACGAACTACAACTTCTCTACCTTTATCCTCTACAACAATTAGACATTCTGAGCTCTTATAATTCATTCACTGTTGAGTGGCTAAACTCCTTACATAGAGTACAAATTTCAGGCTTCCATAGGTATTCTACTTGTATCATCTGGACTGAGCCATTAAGCAGTTTCAATAGGAATTCATCAGGCAGCTCATTCTGGGGTGTTACTTCAACCACACACTAAGCATAACCCATTTTTTCCAACTTTTCAGTTGATTCATCCATACATAACAATCTGCCAATCCTTACTGTCAACCAGTTGATTTCAAGATGAGACCATGGATAAAGGGGTATATTTGAGATTTTTAACCAAACTGGCACTGCCTTGATCCTACTGTTGGACCCCATTGCTTAATGATGAATAATTTTTTCCTCACAATAATTGGGTCAAAAGCTAATATTTTCCTTTTATCCTCCTCACAAGATGGAAAAGGAACAAGAACCTTTCATATTTTACGGTTATACTTCCCTTAAGTTTCCATACCTTTTTATGGTGTTGAATCACAGTCATGTAAGACAGCGGCTTGTCCAAGAAAAAGCCTACCAAGCACTCACTCCACACATCATTGCCCGCTTGTATTACATTATCTGGCGGGACCAAAACATACCCATCAAAGCAGAGAGGGATTTCAATTGGGATGCAGTTGCCTGCATTGCTAGGTTTGGATTTAAACAGAGAATTCCATGGTGGTTTGGGGTGAGGAAGAGAAGGCTGAGGAAAAGAGGCAGAAGTAGGGCACGAGCAGACAGGGGTAGGGGTGGAAGAGGAGGTGGAAGGCGGTTGAAACGGGCTTAGAGAGGGAGTTGCAAGAGGTTGAAACGGGCTCAGAGAGGGAGTTGCAAGAGGTTGAAACGGGCACAGAGAGGGAGTTGCAGGAGGTTGAGGATGGAAAGGATTAGGGAGCAGAGGGATGGGATTGGGCGGGAGCAGAGGGATGGTTTTGGAAAATAAAATCTTCGTTAGTCTTTTAATAGAGCAATATTTACATTTTCAATTATTGGTCGATTTAAGAAATAAAGAATATATGATAAAAGAAAGAAAACAATAAAAATGCACATTACATGCATGTCTTTTTTTATTAGCATGTTTTATGAGTTGTATATAATAGAATATCCATAGATAGATTGTAATATGTAAACCACATGCGATCAGTCTTTAGTTGTAATTTGGAAATAAAAATCTAGAAATTTAAAATCCGAACATCATTATAACATTATAACATTGAACAATATTGTTTACAAGATGTAATAGCATGCCCGATATTTTTACTGATATTTTCCAATATTATTGGGATATTTTAAAATATCTCTTATC
Organism: Allium cepa; assembly: GCA_030765085.1. Lineage (NCBI taxonomy): Eukaryota > Viridiplantae > Streptophyta > Magnoliopsida > Asparagales > Amaryllidaceae > Allium > Allium cepa. The sequence goes on along the minus strand of CM060936.1, from coordinate 20,351,366 downwards.
AGTACTGGACCAATACGTATGTGATGCCAATATTAACTTCTTCGATTACGAAAACCATACTTTTGATCATATATCCGTCCCGCCTATTTTATATTTATTATCTATAATATTTGACCGATATGATGTGAGATATACGATAGAATATTGGATTGGTAATCAAATTTCATAACAAACCTTCCATGAGTCGTACGCTTAGCAGTGCAAGAGATTCATTTATGAGCATCAGGCATAGGCGGCCGTTTTACGAATCTTCAAAAAAGAATGAAACTAGTAGGTAAATGATATTGATTTGGCGGTCGTTGGTTTCTTATTGCACCACAAAATCGGACATATTTATTAAGCATTAATGCTGTATTTTTTAATCTTTTAATGTTTCATCAAAAAATAAAGCGATAAAACTTTTTAATTTGCAACTTTTCGGTTTATAGTTTTTAACATAATAATGTGACAATTAAATTACTAATCTAAGAATTGTGTAGATAATATATATAATAAATAATATCCACATAAATATAATAAATTATCAGAATAGTAGAACTAAATGAGTATAAATAATTAATAGTCATTCTACTACTTCAAACCCTACTTAAACTCTTTTATCCAACTTATGCATACAAAAAATAAAAAAATAAAAAATGATACAATTCCAATGTAAATATGGAAGGGCAGACAACATACGCTCACATTTAGTAATTAAATGGCTAAAAATTCAAACTAAATTTTCTTAGTAGACCGTTGCATGTCACTAGTATTTATATCTAGAGTTTCCAAGATATCTCAAATCCCTTTAGCTTTGATTAATCAATGTTAAATTAAGAGATTTTCAAGAAAGACCGGCTAAATAGCAAATAGGATACACGGATCTTGAATTTAACAGGGAAGAGAACAGGAGGTTGCAAATTTGTATGGAGGTGATTAGAGCCGCATTCCACTGTGAATGAATTCGTCGGTTGGCCAAAAAATATCATTAAAATAATCATCATTCATTTACGTACCCGTTGATGTATTAGGCAAATTCTTCTTGGTGGGTCCTACGTTTTATGAATTTATAAGAAAAACAGGCTTATCCAATCAGAATGGGGATTGTAGCTACTGTACCCTTATGTGAATATTGGTATCAGCCTTCTAATGTTAAACGTTGATATTGCACCAACTTTAATTTTCATTAAATAAAACCATTTAATATTTGAAATCCATTACTTATTATTACCTTTTGGTATCATGTACTCATCTACATATTTATTCGTTAAATGGAGTTACATTAGTACCATTATTTTAGTGGTACAATTATATGATCAAGTTTATTTTTCTACACTGTAACGACATATATATGTTTCTTTAAATCTGTTATATATTATAATAATAGCTCACTGACATTGTAAATTTTCAAACGGGTTGATTTGGGCATTATTTCCACAAGAAGAAAGAAAAAGAGGAAAGTGACTTTAGTCCTACATCATATTTTGCAACGACCTGGATTTTTCGACGGTTATTTTGAACGTTTAAATGGATGTAATATTGGATTTTGAATTTTAGTTAAATTAATGAGTTTTTAAAATTTTAATTTCGAATGATTTTGACAATTTTGAAAATCGTCAATTTAATCGACGCGCTACATAGCGATTCGGGACATAGTCTTGAAATTCGACGAAACCAGTTCCATTGGATACATGATAATATATTATTATCGGATTTCAAATTAGTGTTTGGAGTTATCGTTTAGCCGTACGAGATAAAAACGGTTGAAATTAATATCGAAGTTTAATATAATAATTGGGTTCAAAAATCCATCTTCTCCATACGATCAAATTAGAATTCGAAACTTTTTCTACTGCGTTCGAAATACAGGTATAACGTTATAAAAGCTTGGCGGCACGCCTCGATAGGAGATCAAAATTTTAAGTTGCTAAAACGAGATATTTTGAAATTAAATAAAATTATATAAAATCAAATCAAAGTCAAATTAAAATCAAATCAAGCTGCCCCTTCTTATCTTAAAATCACGTCTCCATTTCGTTCCATCAGTTCAAAAATTCGATCACATCTTTCTTTTTCCCTTTCTCCTTTCTGAAAATCGATCAGCATTCAATTCAGGAAAAAATAAAGGAAATGGCAACCTTTTTCCTCTGAGGTTCAAATCAATTCGCGTTCTTATATATGTATGTGTGTGTGTATCTTTATTACTAATAATATGAGTTCTTTGAACATGACTCAACCATGTCTTTCTGAAGTACCAAAAATGTCCTTCCTTCTACTATATTGTTCAGGTCTTATTTCGTTCACTTCTATTCGCATAAACGAACACGATTCACCACTCATCCTCCCCAGAAATCAAACGCCTCCTGCTACTAAACCGATCACATCGCTCATCCTCCCCATCTCTAATCTCTAATCGCTGGGGCGATTCACCGCTGTTCTCCTCAGAAATCATCAACGCCTCTAAGTCGATAGATGTTGTTGCCCTAGATCAAATCCGCACTACCCATACCTCCTCCATCCTCCAGATCGATTGAAAACATCGTCGCCATCATCATGTTTATCCTCGGTTTAGTCCAGGCTACCCATGAATCCTCCATCGTCCAGATCGACTTAAAACATCGCCTCCATCATCCTGTCCACTCAATCCAAACCGCAGAGCCTTCTTCTACCATATACTCATAACTGTTTGTTAAGCGAGCCTTGAGTTTTGAGACTAATCGTTTATATTTATATATATTGCATCAGTATTCATGTAGAAAGACACTGGCTGATAGTAGGCCGAGAGTTAGAGGACCATTTGCAAGAAGTGGAGAGGTAGAGGCAGAAGGAGAGACATCAGAGATAAGTTATGAAACTAACATTAACCAAATTCCGTAACCTCTCTGTTTCATTAATTTTACTACTATTTGCAAACAACATATAATGTTTTTTTTTGATAACGTTATACTGACATCCAAAGTTCATGACTACAGTTTGAAAATGACTTTAAAATTCCAAGAAAGATGATATGGCTTGATTCGTGTATTTGATGACTTAGTGCTACAGCTAGGAGTATGTATATGATGTTGTTCATCTCGAACCCAATTATGTTGGTCCAAAAATGGTTGAGAACCCTTTTCTATTTTTTACCATCAAACAGGTCTAGCAAGAGTAAGTAAGAAATGAGATCCATTTAAAATGAATTTGGGAGAAATTCATAGTAGTATTCCCCTTTTCAAAGGCGAAAAGAAGCTTATGAAATTTACAGAAAGAGATGTATAATAAGAGGGGAGTTTGAAGGTTATTAGTTTACCTAAATTATGTGCTATGTTCCTTTCTTTGACTTAGGACGTTATAAAACAAGTAACTATATTTCAAAAACCTGTGCATATTGATGGGCTTATTATCATACATTAATTTTTGAATTATAAAATTTTCCTCTGGGGAATGCTCAATGAAATCATTAACCATTATGACTAGGATAAATTTTTGCATTAACAAGGGATTTCCATTCATAAACGGAATAATATTATAGTTTCTTACAACTAAAGATAATTTATTGCATTTATTAGGAAACTTCATGATTTAATGGATTTGTTAGGTAGGGAAATTAGGAAGTAACTGCACTGTTGATTGTTGCCTCTTTTATTTCCATTCATACATGGAATAATATTGTAGTTCCTTACCGCTAAAGATAATTTACTGCGTTTATTAGGAAACTTCATGATTTAATGGATTTGTTAGCTGTCCACATCTATAAACTATTTATCCTGAAATACAATTTATGTGCTTGTATGTTTAGGTATCTGTGTTAATACTCTTATATGAATTTTAATTCAGTATGCTATATGCAATCCAAAAATGCTCAATAAATGCTATATCCAATTTAAGTAAAAAACCGACTGACATGAATGCATGTATATAACTTTGAGAACATTGATTCTAACTATTATGGATGGAATTACAAATTTGAGCTTTTACCATACTCCTCTTCCTTAATTTTTGCAATTGCAGCATTTTATATTTGATTCCATATTCAATTTTATTATATACATTTATTATTCATTATTTTGTTTTTCCATTCTTTTCGTATATTCTTTTTGTAGTTTTCTTTTTCTTTCCTTTTAACAAATTAGAAAGTTGTCCTTTATTCAAAGGCAGACAAATATTATTTTCTTATTGGTTTATTCAACACATACACTACTACATAACAGGCATTGATGGTTCCAATGTTTACGTTCGTCGGATATATGAATAATAAATTAATATGTTGATATTTTTAAATATACAGGAGCAAGTACATGGTATCAACATTTGTGGCAACATTGATGGTACCAACGGCAGCTTCGTTCTATCTTCTACTCATTCCTACAAAGGATTTTCTTTTCCTCAGCACTGCTGTCATTGGTGTGTCTACTAGGGCTATAACATCTATTGCTGTCTCTATGACCGCTGATCTATTTGGGCCTGATAATTTTAGTGTTAATCGTAACATCATGGCTGCGAATATTCCGGTCATGTTCCTTTTGTTTGGGTTATATATCCATAAATTTCACATGTCCTGTTACTTTTATTATTGTTGAAAAATATAAAAAAGTGTGATTTATTAAATAAACTATTCTGTTTTTGTGCAGCATGCAAAAGTTTTCAAAAGGTAACAATTCAACTATAATTGTAGTTTAGATGCTCTTAGGCAGCAAGTATACATGGATGTGTCATTGTGATAGTGATCCGTCGAATTTATAAAAAAAAACACAAAACCCATGCTGAATTTAGCAAATGTGCATGGTTGAAGCAGAAAACTCTATCAATTTTTTTATTTTATTTTCATTTCACCGTGTTTTCAAGTAGCGCCTATAATTGAATGTGTTAATTGCTTTCTACGGCATATAAAATGAATACATTTTAAAAATTTTCCACATACGTAATTCTGTGCTATATACCCATAAATTTAAATCCAATCTCATTTTCCCTTTCCCCACCCATCGAATCATCTTCCATGTCAAAATTGGAAAATTATTTTCTCCACCTGTTTCATTCTAGGTTTAATTTATGTGTTTCAATGCTTTGTTGCTTCAGTACTAATGCTTGGATTACGGTCCTTATGTTATCCATTTGATATGGAAGTTTTCTTCACTTCATGGTCTTCCTTCGTATTACAATTATCATTCATGTTTGAATGGAGTTTTTATGCACCGGAGGACAAGGCTATGGGAATGGTAATAATATTTTGAATGCCTCGGTGGAACAAAGTCCCAGTTTTTCATTGTTTTGGTCCCTTCTATTGTGGGCTAATGCTTAATTATAGTGCTCACAAATGTAGGACGGAGGCTAATTTGTCAACAATACAAAATTGTTCTTTTGTACATTTGTCGTCTTTTTTCCTCCTTAAAAGTGTTTTTTTCATTGAAGTTGTATTGCTCTTTACTGATTTTATTCATCTTTATTATTAATAATAAGAGTTCGTTGTACATGATTCGCCCGTGTCTTTTTAATTTACCAAAAATGCCCTTTTCGTTTACAATTTTTTTGTTTTTTCATTCTCATTCTCTCCGCTTCTTCTCAGACACATTTTATTTCACTTTCTTGCTAAACCTAATCTCCAAAACACTACTAATTAATCACCAAATCGATCGACATATGAGTATAATCACCAGATTGATCGCAGTCTCCCATCAAAAATTCACAAATCGATCGAAGTGCCATTGCAATCCTGTAACAACCCGCATATTTATCGATTGTATATTAAATATTTTATTTAAATATAACATCGTTTGTCGGATTATAATCCGAAAAGCTACTTTCTGCAAATGGTCGAATTGGGACTCAATACCACTTCCATTGAGTTCAAAATATCGTTTGCGATTTTTTTGAGTATAAGCTTCGATATGTTTGGAGTAAGTCGAATTTTGCTACTTTTTCACTTGGGGTTTAGGTTTGGGGTTCAGCCCACTACCCAACTCATCCTATATCCTAACTCCATCACTCCTCTTCATTCATTTCTTTATCCTAACACATTCAAGCAAAAAGAAAAACAATGGTGGAGGAGAACAAGAATTAGAAAATCCTAAGCCCTAACTTCATTTGCAAATCCAAGTTTTAACTAGAAATCAAGGAGAAGCTTTGGTAAGTCCTCTCTTCTTCTTCTCCAACTCTTTCTCTCTTCAATTTCATAAATTCCTAAACCTAAATTTAGGAAATATTGTTTTGATCTTAGATTGGAGCTTTTAGAGTTGAAGTGAAGAGTGGTTGATCTTCTCTTTGTATTTGAGCCTTTCAATCTTTGTTTTTGAGTAAAAAGGTGAGATTTTTATCTCACGTCTAGGTCTATAATTATCTTCGATTGTTAGGTATGAATTCCTAACATTTATTCATGTGCAATTGCTTTTGATTCGGATTCGTTTTGTGAATATTCCAATTTTTGGTGTTTTGAAGTCAAATCTTTATAAATCATAACTTTGATATTTGATCATGTTTTTTATGATGAATCAAAGAGCCTATAGGCCTGGATTGTCGATTGGCGTAAACCCTTAGCGCCCGTCGCTCGTCCGATTGCAAATTGAGAGAGTTTGCATTTCATTTAAAATAGGATTGAAATGTAGGAAATCAGGTTTCAGTCGACTGAACCCTCTGAGTCAGTCGACTGAGCTGAAACCCGAGAATTTTCTGGGTCTGTGTTCAGTCGGCTGACTCAGTGGTTCCAGTCGACTGACCTGCTCCTATTTTGCCTGTTATGCCTATTTATGCCTAATTTGCTTGGTTTTCCAGATTTAATCGATGCATGTCGATTTCAAGTAGTTGTTATTGCATATTTGGCTTTGATGACTTATTTTGACTTCATTCACGGGTTTTTATAAATGATCCCTACAAATCGTATTAAAAGCTCGTTTCTCCAATTTATAAATTCTAATTAAAACACACACAACTTTGCACTCCGAGCGAAGTGGGAGGAGAATTAAATGATTAGATAAAACGCGTGCAATGAACACGTCCGTTCATATTTTCAGTTAATTCCCAACCTATTTGTTTGAACGTTTTGACCTTTGGGTTTGGTTTGCCGATGAGATGAGGTAAACTTTGTACTGCTTTGAGTGTGAAATTGACTAACGGATAGTAACCGTTTAGTGCGAACAGGTGGTTATGGGACTCACGTTAACACTTTTCGGATTCCTTCTGGGAGTTTGTGATACATGTTGCCTTTGGGATAGTGTCTTCGGACTGTCTTCTTCTAGTTTGTTACCTTTAATATCGCTTTTGGAGTTGGTCCTTTGCCCCGGCTCGAGAGATATTTGGGATTGTTTGTTGCCTTTAATATCGCTTTTGGAGTTGGTCCTTTGCCCCAGCTCGAGAGATATTGGGGTGTGCTTTTTATAGCGCTTTCGGAGTGGTTTCTTCACCATCGCTTAAGAGATATCGGAGTGGCTTCAACACCGCTCGAGAGATATCGGAGTGGTTTCTTCACCACCGCTCGAGAGATATTGGAGTGGTTTCTTCACCACCTCACAAGAGATAGTTGCAGTTGGAATTTTCTGTTGTTTTATTGATAATTATATTCCCTAGGTATCGCCCTTCGGTGTTGGTCTTTTCAAGCCACACGATATATAGCGGTTACCTCGTGGAACCTGTATTACCTTCATTGGTATTTGTTATTTTCCTTTTTGGCTTGATTTGGGATATTCATATCCATTGTTAATTTGAGTTGCCGGTGAAATGAGGTTTGTTATGATTCATCATTTGTTTGATGATTTTGCTATCTCTTATAGAGATATTTGTTATAATATATGATCTTGCAGGTTCATTATTGTTCAGTTGATCTAACTGATTTGTTTAGCTAGACTGACCCGTGTATTTTATACTCGGGTCAGACCGAGATGTTTTAGGTTAGGTGCCTTTGGACTTAGCCTATTTGGCTTCCGCATGGACTATTCCGCTAGCTCCTTTTGTTATAGCTTTTTGTGTAGTCCTTTTCTATTGTAACTCTAATATGTATTATTTGACTCATTTCTATATGGTGGTTTGCTATACCACTTATCATGTATCATTTTGTATACTCTGTTATGTATCTGTATATGTGTATATGATGATCCACTGTTCTATGATGTATATTACAATTGAGTTGTTATATTCTGTTCTGATAGATCCTCCAACCACCTATGGTTTTGTTTTAAGTATTCATTGGATATGTCGATCTGCTAGGTATGACAATTGTTGATGTATTCAATAGATAGTTAAAGCAAGGCTATAGATGGTCGCTTCTATCCAGCCTTATTCTTCGCAATAGCAGACGGTATTACCTAGTAATACTCTTTGGTATTGTGAGTATAGAGGTGGGGCATCACAAATCCCCAAATCAATCGACGTCTCTTATTATTGAACCAGTCGACGTCGTTGTTATCACCAAACCGAATGATGTTGCCTAGAGATTATTGAGAGGAAGAAAGCTAGGTTGGTCGTCGATAAGGTGATCAACGAGGATAATTAGCTTTAGTCATTGATGTTAAAGTTTAGACCTGATTTGACTTAATTATGTTTTATTTCATAATAGCAAAGGGAAGAAGGATTATGTCATGGTGATTATTGGGAGGAAGAAGGGTGCGAATAGGTGTTCATCGACGAGGCGGTCAACAGCAATAATTCGATTGCTGCGATAAATCATATGACTATGGAAAAGCTTCAGCTGTTTCATGGTCATACGATTTTGCTAAAGGTGTCTTTCTCTTCTTAATTTTTTTTAATGTGATTGGATACTAGGTTTTTAATTGCTTTTCTTCTTTATTGATGATTGCATAAGAGGGTCTCATGGTACAAGAATAAAAGGATTAGTATTTAGATTTTCAGATCCAGTTTTTTTATTACCTAAAACTGCTACTTTTATCTTGAAAAAAACCCAGCTAAGTACTGTATGCACTATCATAAAATACGATGGTTTCAATCTAGATAATGAATGAATATGAACGTTTTAAAAACAAAATAAACCTTTCATTTTTCAACTTCACTTTGGATTTGGTCAAGTGAATCATGATGTAATTGTTTTAGGGTTTCACGTTGATTTTTGCATTTGTTATTACTGTTAAATCTGAAGGCAGTGACAGTATATTTAGTCAATTTAGTTGTTTTTAGTGTATGGGCAATAAGAGGAAAATATATCAAGAATTCAGATGTTGTTAGGTTATTATGTATTTGAAACAAAGGATTAAGTCGTTGATATTTGTTTGGATCTTTGAATATAGTAGTTTGGAAATTTAAAATTTGTAGTTTCTTTTTGGTCATATTATATCTAAAAAATGGTAATTTTAATGGATGTTTGCATTCGTTATTGGTAATTACTAATTTTTGAGACATTAATTTAATCCTTATAAAATGTTATGATGGGGATCCTACAATGGTTATTTGGTAATAAGATCTCCAAAACTGAATTATCTGTTTATGATGAGAGGATACATATGGTCATTGTTGAATCTTATTTTTTTTGCAACTCATGAAACAACATAGATGACAATTTTTTTAAGTAGTGTATTATGAATATAGGTTTGTATCATAAAAACAAGCAGTACAAGATCAAGTAATGAACCTAGTAGTATTTAGAGACAATGTTTGATAGACTAAATGCAGAAATTGTGCAATCAGCACTGATTATCCAGTAGACAGTAAGAAACATGTATAGTTAGTTTGGATTCCGTGGAATTTCAGTGGACTAACTGTAATGAACTGTCCGGGTCATTACTGGGCATTGTAAACCTACAAGCCTCTTTCTAATATAGGTATTTTTTTAATACTATGCCTTGATTTATTAATGTGACATGTATTTTTTTTATTTTCTCTCAGTAGTGGCTCCTTATAGTCAAACAAGATTTCAGATAATACTATTTTTATTTTAGCATTTGTAATTTTTCTTAATTTTAATTTAAGTTTTACATTGAGAGGATTTTTGGTTTCATTAAAGGACAATTTGTTTATAGTTTAAATAGTATTTATCATTAGTTATCATTTTAAAGTGTTAATATACTAGCCGTACGAGATAAAAACGCGCTGAAATTAATATCGAAGTTTAATATAATAATTGGGTTCAAAAATCTATCTTCTCCATACGATCGAATTAGAACTCGAAACTTTTTCCATTGCGTTCGAAATGGAGGTATAACGTTATAAAAGCCTGACGGCACGCTTCGATAGGAGATCAAAATTTTAAGTTGCTAAAACGAGATATTTTGAAATTAAATAAAATTATATAAAATCAAATCAAAGTCAAATTAAAATCAAATCAAGCTGCCCCTTCTTATCCTAAAATCACGTCTCCATTTTGTTCCATCAGTTCAAAAATTCGATCACATCTTTCTTTTTCCCTTTCTCCTTTCTGAAAATCGATCAACATTCAATTCAGGAAAAAAATAAAGGAAATGGCAACCTTTTTCCTCCGAGGTTCAAATCGATTCGCGTTCTTATATATTTGTGTGTGTGTGTGTGTATCTTTACTACTAATAACATGAGTTCTTTGGACATGACTCAACCATGTCTTTCTGAAGTACCAAAAATGTCCTTCCTTCTACTATTTTGTTCGGGTCTTATTTCGTTCACTTCTATTCGCATAAACGAACACGATTCACCGCTCATCCTCCCCAGAAATCAAATGCCTCCTGCTACTAAACCGATCACATCGCTCATCCTCCCCATCTCTAATCTCTGATCGCCGGGGTGATTCACCATTGTTTTCCTCAGAAATCATCAACGCAAGTCGATAGACGCTATTGCCCTAGATCAAATCTGCACTACCCATACACCCTCCATCCTACAGATCGATTGAAAACATCGTCGCCATTATCATGTTTATCTGCGGTTTAGTCCAGGCTACCCATGAATCCTCCATCCTCCAGATCGACTTAAAACATCGCCTCCATCGTCCTGTCCACTCAATCCAAACCGCAGAGCCTTCTTCTACCATATACTCATAACTGTTTATTAAGCGAGTCTTGAGTTTTGAGACTAATCATTTGTATTTATATATATTGCATCAGTATGCTTGTAGAAAGACACTGGCTGATAGTAGGCCAAGAGTTAGAGGACCATTTGCAAGAAGTGGAGAGGTAGAGGAAGAAGGAGAGACATCGGAGATAAGTTATGAAACTAACATTAACCAAATTCCGTAACCTCTCTGTTTCATTAATTTTACTACTATTTGCAAACATCATATAATGTTTTTTTGATAACGTTATACTAACATCCAAAGTTCATGACTACAGTTTGAAAATAACTTTAAAATTCCAAGAAAGATGATATGGCTTGATTCATGTATTTGATGACTTAGTGCTACAGCCAGGAGTATGTATATGATGTTGTTCATCTCGAACCCAATCATGTTGGTCCAAAATTGGTTGAGAACCCTTTTCTATTTTTTACCATCAAACAGGTCTAGCAAGAGTAAGTAAGAAATGAGATTCATTTAAAATGAATTTGGGAGAAATTCATAGTAGTATTCCCCTTTAAAAAGGCGAAAAGAAGCTTATGAAATTTACAGAAAGAGACGTATAATAAGAGGGAAGTAAGAAGGTTATTAGTCTACCTAAATTATGTGCTATATTCCTTTCTTTGACTTAGGACGTTATAAAAGAAGTAACTATATTTTAAAAACCTATGCACATTGATGGGCTTATTATCATACATTAATTTTTGAATTATAAAATTTTCCGGGGGGGGGGGGATGCTCAATGAAATCATTAACCATTATGGCTAGGATAAATTTTTGCATTAACAAGGGATTTCCATTCATACACGGAATAATATTATAGTTTCTTACAGCTAAAGATAATTTATTGCGTTTATTAGGAAACTTCATGATTTAATGGACCCTCTTTTATTTCCATTCATACATGGAATAATATTGTTGTTCCTTACAGTTAAAGATAATTTACTGCGTTTATTAGGAAACTTCATGAATTAATGGATTTGTTAGCTAGGGAAATTAGGAAGTATAACTGCACTGTTGATTATTGCCTCTTTTATTTCCTTAGTAATCATTTTAGGTACTATTAGTTAGTGCCTCCTTCTGATTCAACAAGCTGTCCACATCTATAAACTATTTATCCTGAAATGCAATTTATGTGCTTGTATCTTTAGGTATTTGTGTGACGACTTGGAATTTTCAAGCATTTAAAATCGGAATATTTAATTGATTTTAAGTATTCAATAGAGCAATTTTAACTTGAATTACGAATATCACAATTTATTTGATGAATAAAATATTAAATTAAAAAATTTGAAGTTGAGTAAAATGTTGAATCTGGAGTTTTAAGCCTTTCGAAAATAATTTGAAGGCCTATAAAATTTATATTGATAACATTGAAGATAATAGAAGTGTTGAAATCAAATTTAAGAATGGTTTGTTAAATTTTGAAATTTAATATCGTTTAAATTGAATTTGAAAATAGCCTTCCGAGGCATAGTCTCGGAATTCGACGAAACCAGCTTCATTTGATCCGTAATATTATATTATTACCGGATTTCAAATTTCGTAATGATCGGAGTTTTTATGTGAGCGTATGATATATAAATGCGTTGAGATTTATATCGAAAATTTAATATTTTAATTCGATTCAAAAAGCTATCTTCTCCATACGATCGAATTAGGACTCGAAACCTTTTCTATTGTGTTCGGAATAGGGGTTTAACATTATAAACGCCTAGCGGCACGTCTCAATAAGAATTCGAAATTTTAAGTTGCGTTTATCAAGACAATTTGAATTTAAATTTAAATTATATATGTGTATCCTGTCAACTTCAGCTGAAATTATATCACATCAGCTGCTTCCCTTCATTTCAAGTCACTGTAGCCAACCTTTCCTAACACGCATCCTTCAACTTTATATCGCGTCCTTTTCCTTCCATCCTCTTCAATTCAGAACGAATCAAAAATATATATAAATAAATGGCCGTGGAAATCAACTGAACGAAATTTATTTTCGTTCGACATCAAAAAAAAGAGGGGGGGGCGCTTCCTCTGTTCAAATCAAATCGAGATTTAATAATCAACGGCAGGCGAATCGAATTCGTGACCTAGAGGAGTGCTCTCGTGCTTTGGTAGAAGGGGAGTTCGACCAGAGTTCGTTGATGAAGGGGTTGTCGTTCGATTCAGGTGGGGTTCGGCGAGCGCTGACGTGAGGGCCGGTCGCGATTTGGGTTTTGGAGACGGCTGAGTTTGCGATTTGGGGTTGTCGCGATTTTGCATTGGTTTGGGTCAATTTTGGAAGGTGCGGCGGCTCAAGGCGGTTTCGGTGAGGACGTAGGCGAGTCGCAAGGAGCTGGTGGGTCGCGTAGCAGCCTGTCGTGAGTCTTGAACGGTGTTGGTCGCGAGTTGGGTCGGCTAGTCGTTCACCGATGTCAGTGGATGATGTGGGAGCAGTCGCGATGTTCTGAAGGGATGGTGGCGTGTTAGAGTGAGCAGTGAGGTATTTGTTTTAATTTAAATTTAATAATACTCATTTATGAATATATATATATGCTTGTAAACAGAGGAGAAAATACTTTTAGATTTGTATATGTATGAAATCGATAGCTATTTTAAATTTAGAAATAAATAAATTAACATAAACATGTGTATAGAAGATTTTGGAAAAATCATAGGAATTTTAAAATATTGTTTAGGGTAATTAATGTATTTAATAAACTTATTTAAATTTATCTTAGTTATTGGAAATAGTTTATCATAGGAATTAGTTTAAGTACATATTATTAAATTGAATTAAAATATGTAAAGGGAAATAAATAGTTCAATTTATTTCAAATATTAATAAATTATAAATTGTTATTCAAGGTCCAAATATCAGAAGGAAATTTTATTCTCATTTGAATTTAATAAATAGGTATATACAGTATATTTATTTCAGTTTAAATTTGAATGTATGAATATATATAAGTTAGTGAATTTTTAAACAGTAAAGTAGAAATTTATTTTGCTATTTACTGAAATGAAAAGAAAAATATGTATTAAGGTAATTAATTTGTTTTATTAACATATTTAATTTATTTTAGTTTCTGAAACTAATTTCTTAAACAAAAATTTGATTTAAATAAAATTATTGTTAATTAAATTTAAATTATCAAATGGAAATTAATTAGTTCGATTGATCAAATATTAATAAAACATCTAATGATTTTACAAGGTCTGAAAATCGAGGAAAACAAGTTGAGATGGGATGGTTTGCAAAGCAAAAAGCAAAGGTGAGTTAATCTCACTCAGTTAATTTAAATCTAAATGATTAAATTTGAATAATTGTTTGAATGGTTGAAATTGATTGATTGATGTGCTATAGTATGGTATATTTTGGAATTGGCATATTATTGTGCAAACATCTGTGGATGTAGGGAAAACAGGTTGGAGGGATCCAACTGGACCCCTCAACATTTATTATTTAATATTCTCTGTTGCGATTACTTGATATTCTATGATGAAAATATTGGAATATTGAATGTTATGATTTGATTGGATATATTTGGGTATAATGAATTACCAAAATATATAAATTGGGTTTTGGAAAGAAAATAAAGGGAGTAAATCTGTAAACGAAATAATCTTAGAAATTTAATAAATTAAGAGTGAATTGAAAAAAAGAAATGGAAGTATGTTAAATACTAATAAATAACTTCGAATATGAAAAGAAAAGGGGTTGAATAAATAGTAATTAATGAATTGTAAAATTATGTGATATTAATTCAAAGGAATAAAGAATTATTTTAAAACTTAAAGTTTTAAATTTACCTAAAGGAATAAGAAGTAAATTGAGAAATCTAAATTGGTATTTCAATTAAAAGTATTTTAAATCATAATTAAGGAATAAAATCTGAAATTAAAGGATTTTGGAATAAATGAAGTAAACTGGAAATCAATTTGGAAATTGATTTAAGTATTTGAAATTGGATATTTGGAAGAATAAATTCAAGATGTGAATTTATTAAAGGAATGAGAAAAATTGTTCAAAAATAAATAGTGATTTATTTTTAAAGGTTGTGAAGAGAAGTATATTTCTCTGCATAGCCAAGTACGTTTTAAGTAAATTTTTAAATATAAGATAAAAGTTTAATGTTGTTTTAAAAAGCATGTTTTAGAAATTTATTATTTCTGAATGTTTAAAATTCTAAAGTAAATTTTTTTTTTCAAATCTATTATTCTAATAATTATTTAAAGGTGACTTAGTATTTTATTTTAAAAAGTGAAAACCTAGTTTTATATTTATAAAGTAACATTATTTTCAAATATTCATATAGTATGTATTTTTAACAAATTATTGAAGTAGTTTTAACTTAAATATTTTAAAGTATATTCCAAAGTTAGTGTTTTAAATTATTTTAAAAATCTAAAGTTTCGTGCTTGGTGATTTCAGAAGAAATAGAAAATATTTGGGAAATTTAT
This sequence comes from Allium cepa, assembly GCA_030765085.1. NCBI lineage: Eukaryota > Viridiplantae > Streptophyta > Magnoliopsida > Asparagales > Amaryllidaceae > Allium > Allium cepa. Next base: position 20,336,008 of record CM060936.1, on the reverse strand, counting down.
TCAAAAAAGGAAGATAGTTTTGATAACTGTTTTCAGAAGGGTTTGAAAAGTGAAAATATATCTTGTGAAGATATTTTTGAGGTTAATGAATAATTTGGAAAATTATTTATTGTTGGATGGTTGTTGTGGATATTAATTGATAGTTAAATAACCGACTATCAATATTGGCCAAATGCGTTGATCGTTTCGAAGAGACCGAGACCGAGACCGAGATTAATTTCTCGAAAACCACTTCGATCCGGTTTGTACGTTTCGTGAAAACGAGTTTGGATTCGAAGATGGAGCAGTGAAGTGCAAGGGCTGGTCGCTACTAATCCTGTGGATATTTCCAAAATGGATGTGGTAGGAATAGTGCCTTCGGTTTCGTTCGAACCCGGGACGGACTTGTATGGATGAATGCTTGCGAAACATCGTCAGGTGGACGATGGACATTCTAAGGGATATGTTCTAAAAGGTAACTCTTAGCCTCAAGCCTCATCAAATGGGAATGACTGAAAATCAGGGGTTATGCAGCAAGGCTAGGTGGGTAGCACCCAAGCAGGGTGAGGTCATCCCTGTCTAGATGTCCCTTTTTATTTCGGCTTAGTGGGCGGTTGCTGATCCCAACCGCGGGGTGATCTCACTCGGGATTATCCAGTAAGGGGTAGTCCCGGTCTTGTGTTGCAAGGGAGCGGGCGTACTCCTCGGTACGGTGATCTAGGCCCCGTACTGTGACAGGTGGTACCCCAGTGCCTAGTCATTAGTTGGAAATCCATTCTCCCTACGAGCCTTGTACGAGTTTTGTTTGTATTACCCACTCTGTGGCTAGTAGCTGGAATTTAATAGATGTAACAATTTCAGCTATTTTTTAAGTATTTGTATATAGACCCTATTATAATATCAGAGGATTTCTATAAAAAAATGTTTTAGCTATCGTAAGGTAAAAACCCGACATGTTTATTTGTGGCGTGGTCTTACGAGATGCTTTTGTTTTCAAAGGATTTTGAAACTTTAATAATCAATTGGGTGTGATTTTCTCACGCTGGTATTCCAGACTGACTCAGGTGTTATTTAACTGCAATGCTCGGGTCAGACCGAGTATTATAGGATACAGGATATGATGCTGTGGAGCTCAGGAGACGAGCTGGATGACGATGCGTATTCTCGTACTTGTGTTATATATATATTCCGCTGTACTGAGTAGCTGTGTATCCATTTGTATGTTATTGATGTTGAACTGTGATTGATGTACTCTGATGATGTAATATATATAAACAGTTATATTTGATTTTGAGTAAAGATCATTTATTGTATATTATATCTTATTTCGCTGCGCTGGTTAGATTCTGATGTTGTTTTCTATTTTCTTCTTCTGCCTCTTCTTCTTTAACCCAAATGGTTCGTATTTCTGTACAACTTGAGTTGATTGATGTAGAATAGTGTTGACTCAAGAGGTACGGATTTGCGGGCTGTTCCACTTGGTATCAGAGCTTAGGTTGGTGATATCCTTGGCTCTGGTGGGAACTACTCAATTAAAATAAAGTCCGTAGTACTCTATAATGAGTTTGAGCGTATTAATAAATATGAGCGCGTATTTGTTAGTGAATATAAATTGTTTTAATATTGTATTGATTGATTTATTGAGTGGCATATGAACCTTAGTCGGCACTCGGCATAGTCTGCGCAACTGTATTGAAGGGGTTTCTGAACACTTGAATAGAACAATCGACACGGTATTGTTTTAAATATGGGTAAATGAAATAATTTTACCCAAAATATATTTTGATATAAAGAAAAGTTTTTGTAATCTATGTTAGCTAACACATGGTTGCTTGGATGTTAGAAATGATAATATTAAAGTATTATCATTGTTAAGTGAAAATTTAACAGGAAATTGAAATATAACTAAAGTTTAAGAAAATAAATTCATTATAAAATGGAATTTATAAATATGAATTATAAAGGTAATGTATGAATTGAAATACAATCGAATGGAAATCTGTATAAGCATAAACTATACAAATGAATTATAGTTAAAATTGATTTAAGCATGATTTGGAAATTTAAAATCTCGAAGATTTGGAAATGTTTATCAAAGTGTTTTGGAGATAAATAATAGCATTATTGTTTTAGAGATATTTCTGAAAGGAAATTTGCTTTAAATGGATTTTGAAAGTGATATAGCATTGAAATCACTTGGATTATTGGGAAATAATTCTGATGATGACGGCCGCATCATCGGTATTCATTTTCGAATTTCGAAGTGACGGATTGCTGCCAAAAACTGATTTGTTCAGAAAAGCGAGTTGTTTTGAAAATTTCAAAGGAAATTTGTTGGGAATAAAACCGGGATTGGTTTAACTTTTGAGAAATGTGATTTGAGATGTTGGAGATTTCAAAATAATTTGAAATCAAAGCCGGGTGCTTAAAAATCCCGAAGAGATAGGTGGCAAGCTTATAAATTGAGATGATTTTTAAATAAGGAAGGAAATATAAGCTTTGAATGTTGGAATTAAGTTTAAGGGGAAAAGTTAAAAATTTAACTTAGATTGGGAAGATAAAAATTTAACTGGATTGAAATAGATCGAATAAGCTAAAAATAATATCCAGTTATATTCGAATTAAGTTGAAATCGAATTGACTTAAATAAATTGAGTTAAAATAAAATTGAATTGGAATAAAAAAAAATCAATCGAAGTATTGAAATGGAATTAGATTCTTACCTGAATAAATAGAAAATAAGTTGGATAAGGATTGAATTGAAATAAATAAATTAGAATAACTTATAAAAGAATTAAAATCCATGGAATAAAAATATGCTTGGGTTATAAATAAGCATAAGGCTTGAGTTAAAAATAAAAGAAGAATATATTCAAGCCTATAATGAATGAAATTGTGTAAATAATAAGTTGTGACTTGTAAAATTGAAAATGGAATACAAAATCCAAACTTGAATTATAAAATAAATTGAACTAAGAAAATTTAATGAAGTGATATTTGGAATTAAAGATCAAGTATTGAACTATAAATAGGGGAGAACTAATTTGTTAATAAATTAGTAAATGAAATGTGTAAAAGGACCTATTGTAGTTAAATAAAGCTGAATTGTGAGTTAATAATGAAGTTTGAAAATAAAACTCAAGTTATAAATCAAATTCGACTTGAATCATTAGTGAAGAAATATAATTGAAAGTGGCCTTGCAATTAATTAAATGAACTGAGAATGTAATTGAATTGTGAGTTCATGAAATTTGGTGGTAAATTGAAAATGGAAGAGAGTTGAATTGAATTCAACTTAAAACTAAGTTTAATAATATTGGATTGGATTTAAATCAAGTAAAAATAAATTTTAATCGAAATAAATTTCAGTGAGTTACAGATAATATTTAATGGAATGAAATTCTTAAATAAATAATTTTAAACCATTTCTTGGAGTCAATAAGAAAAATAGAATGGTTTAAATGAAACGCAAATGAATAGATCATGAATAAAATTGAAATGTTTATTGGATGAAATAGTTTGGATTATCTTCGAGCTAAATAAAATAGTTTGGACTAAACAAATATGGAATGGAATGTAAATGAATGGATTGTGAATAAAACTGAAATGGAATGTGTTGAGCTAAATAAATGGTTGTGAATGAATTAAAATAAAAGGAATTTAATTGGTTGAACCTAAGTTGTTAATGGTTTTAAATGAACTGGTTTGGTTAGTAAAATGAAATGCAAGTGAATGGATTCGAATTTAAAATGCAATGAAAATCAGAATATATGAATTGTGAATAAATTTTAAAAATGGAATAGAATTAAGTATAAATTGAGTTGAAATCCATTTAAATTGGTTATAAAACATAAATACTTGTTTATTCACATAGATCTCCTCAAACTGCATAGAATAAATTGTCATTGGATGTAAATAGGAGTAATTAAAATTCTATGAATTGATAGAAGTAAAATGAATTGATTTTGAAAGCAACTGAATTAAATATGAGCTCGGTTTGCTTAAAAATAAATTAAATATAAGCGATTGAGTTTTAAACCATTCAAATAGATGAAGTTGTATACGGATGGATTGAAAACCATTCAAATTGAATGAAAATGGTTATAAATTAATTGGAACAGTGGAATTAGTATGAAAATTGTATAAGTTACTTACGGAAAATGTTTGGTGTGCAGTTCTTTTAAAATTCATGTGTTTCACTATTTCAAGTAAGTGAAATGTTGTTAAACTGCATATATTTGGCACTTACATGTTTAAATTGAGTAAGTACAGGTACCGGGAAGCCATGTGGCTGGATTTTGGGTACGCTAACTGCTAAATAAATAAGCTGTTTGCGTAAAAATGCTAAATAAGGTACGCCTACACAATAAAAATAGGAAATATGAACTATTTTTGGTTTTTCCGACCGGGTGGGTCGATGTATATATATTTATCTCTTTTGTCAAATTGCAAAAGCTCCTCCGTACAAAGAAGACTCTGCTAAAAATTTCCAGAAATTTTGGGAGTTAGAAAATTTTGAAAATTTTGAAAACTTTTGTTAAGGACAAAACAGTTTCAAACTGGAAGTTGAAATAAATTAGTAAATGGAACTAATTTAAAATAATGACATGAATTAGTTATAAATGGCAAATAAAATTCAAATATTCAGAGTTAAAGATAAATTGAATTCATATGAAAATGGAAGAATCAATTTGAATAGAAATAGATATAAACTAAAGTGGTAAGATGAAAATAAATAAAGAAGCATATAAAATGCTTATACTAACTTAAGAAGGGAATGGTGAATTCTTGATTGGAAATTGATATTTCAAATATATTCTGAGTTAATATTTGAATGAATGAATATTGAGATTTGGAACGAAGTCGAAAAAATGTTTTGGGAATATTGTGATTGGATATTAGTGCTAAGAAGGATATGCAGGTATTATAAAGGGAAAAGAAATTTGGATTTAGTTTCAAAAGATAAATTTGAAATGCTCGACAAAAAGGTATGTATTTAAATTTGGTATGAAATTTGATTGGGTTTTTGATCGAGCCACTTGGCTTTTTGTTTTCTTTTGGAATTTGGGAGCCCGTAGAGGCCTTTTGTAGTTGTACCGAGCTAGCCGCGTAAAGGAGACGTTGGCGAAATTTTTCGAGAATTTAGGGAGTTAGAAATTTTTTGAGAAAACTTTGATAATTCAAAATTGGTTTTAAGATTAAAACTTGAACGGTTAGGCAATAGGATTGTTTGCAAACTAGGGAAAGGTTTGGAAAGTTAATAAGAATGATGATGGTCTTTTGTAAAAAGATAGTTGGTTGGATGTCGAATTGTTTGGTTTTGAGGATAAGTAAATGGGTATTGGACCATTTTTCCTAACTAGTAATTTCGGGGACGAAATTCTTTTAAGGGGGGAGGAATGTGACGACCTAGAATTTTCAAGCATTTAAAATCGAAATATTTAATTGATTTTAAGTATTCAATAGAGAAATTTTAACTTGAATTACGAATATCACAATTTATTTGATGATTAAATTATTAAATTAAATAATTTAAAATTGAGTAAAATGTTGAATCTGGAGTTTTAAGCCCGTCGAAAATAATTTGAAGGCCTATAAAATTTATATTGATAACATTGAAGATAATAGAAGTGTTGAAATCAAATTTAAGAATGGTTTGTTAAATTTTGAAATTTAATATCGTTTAAATTGAATTTAAAAGTAGCCTTCCGAGGCACAGTCTCGGAATTCGACGAAACCAGCTTCATTTGATCCGTAATATTATATTATTATCGGATTTCAAATTTCGTAATGATCGAAGTTGTTATATGAGCGTACGATATATAAACGCGCTGAGATTTGTATCGAAAATTTAATATTTTAATTCGATTCAAAAAGCTATCTTCTCCATACGATCGAATTAGGACTCGAAACCTTTTCTATTGTGTTCGGAATAGGGGTTTATCATTATAAACGCCTAGCGACACGTCTCAATAAGAATTCGAAAGTTTAAGTTGCGTTTATCAAGACAGTTTGAATTTAAATTTAAATAATATATGTTTATCCTGTCAACTTCAGCCGAAATTATATCACATCAGCTGCTTCCCTTCATTTCAAGTCACTGTAGCCAACCTTTCCTAACACGCGTCCTTCAACTTTATATCGCATCCTTTTCCTTCCATCTTCTTCAGTTCAGAATGAATCAAAAAAAAAATATAAATAAATGGCCGTGGAAATCAACCGAACGGAATTTATTTTCGTTCGAAATCAAAAAAAAGAGGGGGGGAGGGCGCTTCCTCTTTTCAAATCAAATCGAGATTTAATAATCAACGGCAGACAAATCGAATTCGTGACCTAGAGGAGTGCTCTTGTGCTTTGGTAGAAGGGGAGTTCGACCGGAGTTCGTTGATGAAGGGGTTGGCGTTCGATTCAGGTGGGGTTCGGCGAGCGTCGACGTGAGGGCCGGTCGCGATTAGGGTTTTGGAGACGGCCGAGTTTGCGATTTGGGGTTGTCGCGATTTTGCTTTGGTCTGGGTCGATTTTGGATGGTGCGGCAGCTCAAGGAAGTTTCGGTGAGGACGTAGGTGAGTCGCAAGGAGCTGGTGGGTCACGTAGCAGCCTGTCGTGAGTCTTGAACGGTGTTGGTCGCGAGTTGGGTCGGCTAGTCGTTCACCGATGTCAGTGGATGATGTGGGAGCAGTCACGATGTTCTGAAGGGATGGTGGCGTGTTAGAGTGAGCAGTGAGGTATTTGTTTTAGTTTAAATTTAATAATACTCATTTATGAATATATATATGCTTGTAAACAGAGGAGAAAATATTTTTAGATTCATATATGTATGAAATCGATAGCTATTTTAAATTTAGAAATAAATAAATAAACATAAATATGTGTATAGAAGATTTTGGAAAAATCATAGGAATTTTAAAATATTGTTTAGGGTAATTAATGTATTTAATAAACTTATTTAAATTTATCTTAGCTATTGGAAATAGTTTATTATTGGAATTAGTTTAAGTACAAATTATTAAATTGAATTAAAATATGTAAAGGGAAATTAATAGTTCAATTTATTTCAAATATTAATAAATTATAAATTGTTATTCAAGGTCCAAATATCAGAAGGAAATTTTATTCTCATTTGAATTTAATAAATAGGTATATACAGTATATTTATTTTAGTTTAAATTTGAATGTATGAATATATATAAGTTAGGGAATTTTTAAACAGTAAAGTAGAAATTTATTTTGCTATTTACTGAAATGAAAAGAAAAATATGTATTAAGGTAATTAATTTGTTTTATTAACATATTTAATTTATTTTAGTTTCTGAAACTAAATTCTTAAACAAAAATTTGATTTAAATAAAATTATTGTTAATTAAATTTAAATTATCAAATGGAAATTAATTTGTTCGATTGATCAAATATTAATAAAACATCTAATGATTTTACAAGGTCTGAAAATCGAGGAAAACAAGTTGAGATGGGATGGTTTGCAAAACAAAAAGCAAAGGTGAGTTAATCTCACTCAGTTAATTTAAATTTAAATGATTAAATTTAAATAATTGTTTGAATGGTTGAAATTGATTGATGTGATATAGTATGGTATATTCTGGAATCGGCATATTATTGTGCTAACATTTGTGGATGCAAGGAAAACAGGTTGGAGGGATCCAACTGGACCCCTCAACATTTATTATTTAATATTCTCTGTTGCGATTACTTGATATCCTATGATGAAAATATTGGAATATTGAATGTTATGATTTGATTGGATATATTTGGGTATAATGAATTACCAAAATATATAAATTAGGTTTTGGAAAGAAAATAAAGGAAGTAAATTTGTAAACGAAATATTCTTAGAAAATTTAATAAATTAAGAATGAATTGAAAAAAATAAATGGAAGTATGTTAAATACTAATAAATAACTTCGAGTATGAAAAGAAAAGGGGTTGAATAAACAGTAATTAATGAATTGTAAAATTATGTGATATTAATTTAAAGGAATAAAGAATTATTTTAAAACTTAAAGTTTTAAATATATCTAAAGGAATAAGAAGTAAATTGAGAAATCTAAATTGGTATTTCAATTAAAAGTATTTTAAATCATAATTAAGGAATAAAATCCGACATTAAAGGATTTTGGAATAAATGAAGTAAATTGGAAATCAATTTGGAAATTGATTTAAGTGTTTGAAATTGGATATTTGGAAGAATAAATTCAAGATGGGAATTTATTAATGGAATGAGAAAAATTATTTAAAAATAAATAGTGATTTATTTTTAAAGGTTGTGAAGAGAAGTATATTTCTCTGCATAGCCAAGTACGTTTTAAGTAAATTTTTAAATATAAGATAAAAGTTTAATGTTGTTTTAAAAAGCATGTTTTAGAAATTTATTATTTCTGAATGTTTAAAGTTCTAAAGTATTTTTTTTTCAAATCTATTATTGTAATAATTATTTAAAGGTGACTTAGTATTTTATTGTAAAATGTGAAAACCTAGTTTTATATTTATAAAGTAACATTATTTTCAAATATTCATATAGTATGTATTTTTAACAAATTATTGAAGTAGTTTTAACTTAAATATTTTAAAGTATATTTCAAAGTTAGTGTTTTAAATTATTTTAAAAATCTAAAGTTTTGTGCTTGGTTATTTCAGAAGAAATAGAAAATATTTGGGAAATTTATTCAAAAAAGGAAGATAGTTTTGATAACTGTTTTCAGAAGGGTTTGACAAGTGAAAATATATCTTGTGAAGATATTTTTGAGGTTAATGAATAATTTGGAAAATTATTTATTGTTGGATGGTTGTTGTGGATATTAATTGATAGTTAAATAACCGACTATCAATATTGGCCAAATGCGTTGATCGTTTCGAAGAGACCGGGATCGAGATTAATTTCTCGAAAACCACTTCGATCCGGTTTGTACGTTTCGTGAAAACGAGTTTGGATTCGAAGATGGAGCAGTGAAGTGCAAGGGCCAGCCGCTACTAATCCTGAGGATATTTCCAAAATGGATGTGGTAGGAATAGTGCCTTCGGTTCCGTTCGAACCCGGGACGGACTTGTATGGATGAATGCTTGCGAAACATCGTCAGGTGGATGATGGGCATTCTAAGGGATATGTTCTAAAAGGTAACGCTTAGCCTCAAGCCTCATCAAATGGGAATGACTGAAAATCAGGGGTTATGCAGCAAGGCTAGGTGGGTAGCACCCAAGCAGGGTGAGGTCATCCCTGTCTAGATGTCCCTTTTTATTTCGGCTTAGTGGGCGGTTGCTGATCCCAACCGCGGTGTGATCTCACTCGGGATTATCCAGTAAGGGGTAGTCCCGGTCTTGTATTACAAGGGAGCATGCATACTCCTCGGTACGGTGATCTAGGCCCCGTACTGTGAAAGGTGGTACCCCAGTGCCTAGTCATTAGTTGGAAATCCATTCTCCCTACGAGCCTTGTACGAGTTTTGTTTGTATTACCCACTCTGTGGCTAGTAGCTGGAATTTAATAGATGTAACAATTTCGGCTATTTTATAAGTATTTGTATATAGACCCTATTATAATATCAGAGGATTTCTATAAAAAATGTTTTAGCCATCGTAAGGTAAAAACTCGACATGTTTATTTGTGGCGTGGTCTTACGAGATGCTTTTGTTTCAAAGGATTTTTGAAACTTTAGTAATCAACTGGGTGTAATTTTCTCACGCTGGTATTCCAGACTGACTCGGATGTTATTTAACTGTGATGCTCGGATCAGACCGAGTATTATAGGATACAGGATATGATGCTGTGGAGCTCAGGAGACGAGCTGGACGACGATGTGTATTCTCGTACTTGTTTTATATATATATATATATATATATATATATATATATATTCCGCTGTACTGAGTAGCTGTGTATCCAGTTGTATGTTATTGATGTTGAACTGTGATTGATGTACTCTGATGATGTAATATATATAAACAGTTATATTTGATTTTGAGTAAAGATCATTTATTATCTATTTTATCTTATTCCGCTGCGATGGTTAGATTCTGATGTTGTTTTCTATTTTCTTCTTCTACCTCTTCTTCTTTAACCCAAATGGTTCGTATTTCTGTACAACTTGAGTTGATTGATGTAGAATAGTGTTGACTCAAGGGGTACGGATTTGTGGGCTGTTCCAGTTTGTGTTAATACTCTTTTATAAATTTTAATTCAGTATGCTATATGCATTCCAAAAATACTCAATAAATGCTATATCCAATTTAATTAAAAAACCGACTGACATGAATGCATGTATATAACTTTGAGAATGTTGATTCTAACTATTATGGATGGATTTACAAATTTGAGCTTTTACCATATTCCTCTTCCTCAATTTTTGCAATTTCATCATTTTATATTTGATTCCATATTCAATTTTATTATATAAATTTATTATTCATTATTTTGTCTTTCCGTTCTTTTCGTATATTCTTTTTGTAGTTTTCTTTTTCTTTCCTTTTAACAAATTAGAAAGTTGTCCTTTATTCAAAGGCAGACAAATATTATTTTCTTATTGGTTTATTTAACACATACACTACTACATAACAGGCATTGATGGTTCCAATGTTTACGTTCGTCCGATATATGAATAATAAATTAATACATTGATGTTTTTAAATGTACAGGAGCAAATACATGGTATCAGCATTTGTGGCAGCATTGATGGTACTAACGGCAACTTCGTTCTATCTCCTACTCATTCCTACAAAGGATTTTCTTTTCCTCAGCACTGCTGTCATTGGTGTGTCTACTGGGGCTATAACATCTATTGCTGTCTCTATGACCGCTGATCTATTTGGGTCTGATAATTTTAGTGTTATTCGTAACATCATGGTTGCGAATATTCCGGTCATGTCCCTTTTGTTTGGGTTATATACCCATAAACTTCACATGTCCTGTTACTTTTATTATTGTTGAAAAATATAAAAAAGTGTGATTTATTAAATAAACTATTCAGTTTTTGTGCATCATGCAAAAGTTTTCAAAAGATAACAATTCAACTATAATTGTAGTTTAGATGCTCTTAGGCAGCAAGTGTACATGGAGTGTCATTGTGATAGTGGTCCGTCGAATTTATCAATAAAAAAACCAAAAACCCATGCTGAATTTAGCAAATGTGCATGGTTGAAGCAGAAAACTCTATCAATTTTTTTATTTTATTTTCATTTCACCGTATTTTCAAGTAGTGCCTATAATTGAATGTGTTAATTGCTTTCTATGGCATATAAAATGAATACATTTTAAATTTTTTGCCACATACGTAATTCTTTGCCATATACCCATAAATTTAAATCCAATCTCATTTTCCCTTTCCCCACCCATCGAATCATCTTCCATGTCAAAATTGGAAAATTATTTTCTCCACCTGTTTCATTCCAGGTTTAATTTATGTGTTCCAATGCTTTGTTGCTTCAGTACTAATGCTTGGATTACGGTCCTTATGTTACCCGTTTGACATGGAAGTTTTCTTCACTTCATGGTCTTCCTTCATATTACAATTATCATTCATGTTTGTATGGATTTTTTATGCACCGGAGGACAAGGCTAATGGTAATAATATTTTTAATGCCTCGGTAATGCTTATAGTGCTCATAAATGTAGGACGGAGGCTAATTTGTCAACAATATAAAATTGTTCTTTTATACATTTGTCGTTTTTTTCCTCCTTAAAAGTGTTTTTTTTCATTGAAGTTGTATTGCTCTTTACCGATTTTATTCATCTTTACTATTTATAATAAGGGTTCGTTGTACATGATTCGCCCGTGTCTTTTTGATATACCAAAAATGCCCTTTTCGTTTACAATTTTTTTGCTTTTTCATTCTCATTCTCTCCGCTTCTTCTCAGACACATTTTATTTCACTTTCTTGCTAAACCTAATCTCCAAAACACTATTAATTAATCACCAAATCGATCAACATATGAGTATAACCACCAGAGTCACCGTAGTCTCCCATCAAAAATTCACAAATCGATCGAAGTGCCATTGCAATCCCCAAAATCAATCGACATCTCTTATTATTGAACCAGTCGACGTCGTTATTATCACCAAACCGAATGATGCTGCCTAGCGATTATTTAGAGGAAGAAAGCTAGGTTGGTCGTCGATAAGGTGATCAATGAGGATAATTAGCTTTGGTTATTGATGTTAAAGTTTAGACCTGATTTGACTTAATTATGTTTTATTTTATAATAGCAAGGGGAAGAAGGATTATGTCATGGTGATTATTGGGAGGAAGAAGGGTGTGAATAGGTGTTCATTGACAAGGCGATCAACAACAATAATTCGGTTGCTGCGATAAATTATATGACTATGGAAAAGCTTCAGCTGTTTCATGGTCATACGATTTTGCTAAAGGTGTCTTTCTCTTCTTAATTTTTTTTAATGTGATTGGATACTAGGTTTTTAATTTCTTTTCTTCTTTATTGATGATTGCATAAGAGGGTCCCATGGTATAAGAATAAAAGGATTAGTATTTAGATTTTCAGATCCAATTTTTTATTACCTAAAACTGCAACTTTTATCTTGCAAAAAATAAAAAACAGCTAAGTACTGTATGCACTATCATAAAATACAATGGTTTCAATCTAGATAATGAATGAATACGAACATTTTAAAAACAAAATAAACCTTTCATTTTGCAACTTCACTTTGGATTTGGCCAACTAAATCATGATGTAATTGTTTTAGGGTTTCACGTTGATTTTTTCATTTGTTATTACTGTTAAATCTAAAGGCAGTGACAATATATTTAGTTAATTTAGTTATTTTTAGTGTATGGGCAATAGGAGGAAAATATATCAAGAATTCAGATGTTGTTAGGTTATCATGTTTTTGAAACAAAGGATTAAGTCGTTGATATTTATTTGGATCTTTGAATATAGTAATTTGGAAATTTAAAATTTGCAGTTTCTTTTTGGTTGTATTATATCTAAAAAATGGTAATTTTAATGGATGTTTGCATTCGTTGTTGTTGGTAATTACTAATTTTTGAAACATTAATTTAATCCTTATAAAATGTTATGATGGGGATCCTACAATGGTTGTTTGGTAATAAGATCTCTAAAACTGAATTATTTATTTATGATGAGAGGATACATATGGTCATTGTTGAATCTTATTTTTTTGCAACTCATGAAACAAAATAGATGATAATTCTTTTAAGTAGTGTATTATGAATATAGGTTTGTATCATAAAAACAAGCAGTACAAGATCAAGTAATGAACCTAATGGTATTTAGAGACAATGTTTGATAGACTAAATGCAAAAATTGTGCAATCAACACTGATTATCCAGTAGACAGTAAGAAACATGTATAGTTAGTTTGGATTCAGCGGAATTTCAGTGGACTAACTGTAGTGAACTGTCCGGGTCATTACTGGGCATTGTAAACCTACGTGCCTCTTTCTAATATAGGTATTTTTTTTAACACTGTGCCTTGATTTATTAATGTGACATGTATTTTTTTATTTTCTCTCAGTAGTGGCTCCTTATAGTCAAACAAGATTTCAGATAATACTATTTTTATTTTAGCATTTGTAATTTTTCTTAATTTTAATTTAAGTTTTACATTCGGTGGATTTTTGGTTTCATTAAAGGACAATTTGTTTATAGTTTAAATAGTATTTATCATTAGTTATCATTTTAAAGTGTTAATGTACTAGCTCGGATAGATAGTTCTCCTAGTTTTAATTTGCAGTTTAAACAATTCTTATCATTCCAATTCTTTCACGCAAACATATTGAATAATAAGATGCTTGAACATATGAGCATGGACTATGCACTCTCTTGTCAGATTGTTATCAGGGATATGTTAATAAGCCATCTGAAATTCTAATGAGTGGAGTAGCTAGAGGATAACTTGATATATTAGTTGGAATATCACACATATCCCAAATATAATTTTATAAGATTAAGTTGAGTATAGGATCTTATTGCGATATTTTCTCATGTTCTCAACTATTTTGTAACCTGCATTATCAATATTCTACAGCTAAAATAAGACAAGTACATCAAATGTACGTGGTTGACACATTGATTACATGTTGTTATTACAAGTAAAATATGTGGTATTAGCTTACTACTTATAAACAAATCATCGTTAATAATATCGGTTTTCAGCTAAAGCATTGTCTTAGACTTAATATGATAATTAACAAATACAAAGGATACATTTCTTTGTTTTGGATTTTATTTTGCACTATTATGATCTTAAAACAATTCTAGTTATATGTTCCTAGATATGTATGAATTTTAAAAATCATAATGTTGTGTGACAAATCAAGGTGAATGAACATGCTAAATTTTTAATTAGCATCATGGTTCTGGCTATGTTTTTGATTTTAGGTGGTCAGGAGTGTTTTTTATCATAAAGGTTCAGATATTGGTTTGTTTCTAAAAGTTTCTCTCCTTTTAGAGAAATGAACCAGTGTTATAACTCGGAGTACTGTATATGTTACAATAGATAATTACATTTATGCCTCCACATTGTTTTTGGGTTTTGAAAACAATAAAGGGGTAAGAGTATGAAATTATTTGTTAGATCACATGTAATTTTATGTGTGATATGGTAACTCATTCGCTTACTATAATAATTTCAAATTTTCTATTGGACCTATATTATTTGATTAATTATGTCAAATTTGCTTTTGAACTGATAATTTGTTAAAGTAAGAGGTAGATATGTAAAATGAATATGTTTTCAATATTCAACAATGTTATATATCCAAATTTTATTCATAATGTTTCAAATTAGTTTTTCAAAACCTAAAAGGAGAACACAAGAGAAAGCAACTTCTCAATATCGATGTTGAACCGATTCATGGTGGTAAGAGCAAAGCATTCAGTACTATCAGAGTAAGTGAACTATGAAATAAATTTTCTTACATCTTTAATGTACATAGCATAAAGGAATTTCTGATTTATTAGTCATGAAAATGTGAATGAAAAGTTTAATGATGTTGTCAAAAGCTAAGATAGAAGTAAGTTATTCTAATTAATACTAAGAGAAGTGCTATAAACACTAACGGTTAAAGTAGGTGTTCATATACTTGCCTAAACCTATCTCTTTAAAAGTATATTAAATAGTTTGATAGTATATCAAATCAAACTAAATACCAAATAGTTTTGACTTTACCATTTTTCACTATATTAGTTGTATATTAGTAACTCTAATGCATCGTTCGATTTTTACAAGTTAAACATTGCAATATCGCTGAACTTCTACTCGACTTTGATTTTTTATAAACTAGTTTCATAGTTTATCAAACAGAAAATAATTTAAATTCTATACGACTTTAATTATTTTATATAAAATAGTTTGTTATTTTACGAAATCAAATGTCAAATAGTTTAACTTCTGCGCGACTTTGATTTTTTTACAAAATAGTTTAATATTCTATAAAGTTTCAAATAGTTTTTTTAGTGATTATTTTTTAACAATTATGTAATGTTTTGATTCTCCGATCCATGTTTCCATTTCATGCCACATTAATCATTTCAACATAGAATAAAAATCTACTTCTGCCTTGGGTATGATTTGGTTACTGTATTTTTTTTTTAAAAAAAATCTATCAAAGGAGTTCAGTCAATGGTTGTATATAAATTTCATATATTTTGCATTTACATGTTCATTCTTTCATGAATTTGGTTTCATCGAAGATACTTCAATTCATTAGAAAAAATGAAATTCACAATTGATTTAACTTTTTTCGTTCACATGTTTTAAGTAATCTTCATCATATTATACAATTTCTTTGTGGCCTTACTTTTCTAATTATGTTTATAAAACATGTGTTACCTTTAGACCTAAAAAGGATAAAAAAACATTGCTGCTAAATTAACATTGTTTTGATGATTTTTAAATTTCGGTACTGTCTATTTTGTTGAAAAAAGGCTTTAAAATATTTTGACCCATTCCATCTCCGTTTTTGATAGTTCAATCATTATCTAAGTGCGTATTACCGACGATGAAAGCACAAATTTAGAATAGGAAGCCGTCGGTCGGTTGTTATTCCACTTGCAGATTGTATTTTCAATACCTTTTTCAATTGGTATATGATTTTGGTTTAATTTGATTGTCTTTAGATTATTTCATTTCATTTGCAAGTCAATGAGTTTGTTGATTTTGTATGCAAATTACAGAAACTTGCTTACTACGAAAACATTTCAATCTAAGGCGATAATTCTCATTTTCTCAGTCTTACTAATTGTTTAAGTTATGATTATATCTCTAGTAATAATGCAAATGCTTTGTTGGGGTGAAGCTTTTTTGAACTTCCCAATCAGATCATTCACATAATTTCATAAATTAATTACAAAAGTGAAAAAAGGTTGCATGTGTCATTTTCTTCTGCCCATGTTCTGATCTCCACTATCGTTTCATCCTTTAGTCAATAAATACCACCACTTTTCTCCCTACTTTCCTTTTTCAACTTTCCTCAACATTTCTCCTTCTGCTATTTTCTGCCTTAATTAAAAACCCTCCTCTCCATCACCTAACTCTCACATACACTCCATCGACCAACCGCATTTCACGAAATTCAGTATGCTTTACATATCCAACCACGGGCGTTTAACATTGAGTTCTGGATGTAATGGCTCGCCCAGCTTTGCTGAATGGACTATGTTCTCTTCCTCCAACCCGGTCGCGTTTCACACTGAAATTGGAGCTGAATCTTCAATCATGGTGTTTTATTCTTCGTTTTGATTTTTGAATTTGGGCTTTGCACTGCAGCTCGACGAGATAATGACATACTTTGAGTTAGGTAAACTACCCGCACCTCTTATATGCCGCATTTGCTTATGCTTGCGTTAGGTGTACATTTGGGGTGGAGGAGATATTTTGACTACAAACAAAACCCTGTGCGTTGTAAAAAAGTTCTGATATTAGCTGATTGAAATGTCGTGCACTGTTTCTTTATACATGTTTAATCAATTATTTGGCGTTTAATACTTACCAATTCTTCAAATAGTTTCCACATATAACTCTTTTACATAACCAATTTATAAACCAAATTGATAATTGGATTTTACAATCAGTCCTTTCTTGATACAGTCTAACATATTTATATTTTTTACAATTATTTTGATCCCTAAAATGGTATGATACTATTAATTAAATTGGATGAAGTTTAAATTTTTTGATAATTGACACTTACCAAACACTTAAATGGTTTCCACTGGAAAACTCTTACATAAACAATCTCAATATTTTGCAATGAACACAGTATAATTAGACAATTAACAACCCACTCAATGACTACAGTATCAAAAAGTTTGACAGCTCATTGTTTTGATCAGGCTTATAGTGATATGTTTAAAGATATTTCTACTTTTACTCCCATTGTTTTCATTCCCTGAATTTTTTTTACGATACACTGGATTATATCAAAGTTTTATGCTACGAAGTTTTACTCCCAATGTCTGTAATACCAAAATTTTTTATAGCTCTTTGTTCTGCTTAGGCTTATACTAATATGTTTAAAGACGTTTCTACTTTTATTCTCATTGTTTTCATTCTCTGACTTCTTTTTATGATACACTAAAATATAACAATATGGCATGCTATGATAGTTTTTACTTTTCAAATATTTGATCCTTACCAAATATTTACGGAATTTCCATTGTAGAGCTATTTAGCAACAAACCTCAAGCTTTTCCATTATATACACTACGGATGAAAAATGTAATCTTCTCAAACATATTTATCCTTTTTTCCCATTTTATTATCATTTAAATTGTGGTATGATATACTTAGTTATATTGCATTTAGTTTAATTTTATAGTAATTGATTCTTGCAAACTATTTAAAGGGTTTCCATTGGCAAACTCTTAGATAAACAACTGGAATATTTTGCAGAAAAAGTATATAATTAGACAATTAAAATTCCCCCCACTGTAGAAATTTTTGATATCTCAACATTGTGCTCCGGCTTATAATGATATGTTTAAAGATGTCTCTACTTTTACTCTCATTGTTTTCCTTCTTTGAATTTATTTTGGACACTTCACAAAATGTTCTTCAAATTTTGGAAGAAATAGAGTACAACTGAAAAAAGCCTCCATATATGACTGAATCAATTATCAACATGACTATGACAACAAATAGATTGAAACCTCATTTTTCTGCTCAGTCCTATAATGGAATGCTAAAATATGTTTCCATTATTATCTGCACTTTTTACATCTTCGAAATTAGCATAAGATACAGTTAATTATATTGCATGGTTTTGGATTTTTTTAACGATAATTGCTGATACTTACCGAATATTTGTAGATTTTCTAACCCTTTAAATCCTTAACTATTAATTTTCCATCTTGAATGTCGGATATTTATATCTTTTCCATCTGCACTTTAAGTCATATTTTAAAAATAGCTGTCACTTTCTACCATTGTTCAAATCATTATCTTCTTTTACAGACTTTTGGGAGATAATCAAAACATAAATAAGTCATCATACTGTTAGCACATTCACTTACCTTTTATACCCGTTGACTATTTTTTGTGGAACACTTTTCATATTTGTTTAAACCTGACACTATTTGACATTCTACATGCTGCATTTATTAGGGTGAGTAATTATGTTATACATATTTATACTTCATGTACACATTGTGATCTACACTTAATATGTAATAATCATTTTTACGTGATATACAATTTTGGTTTTTCTTTTGCTTAATATTCATTGCTGCAGCTATGATATACATTTTTTACAATAGTAGTACAACAAAAAATTATATGACCTTGCTCAAAACATTTTACTTTCTTCATAAATATGGTTTAATACTGTACCACATTTTCCCTTTGCATTTTTAGCAATTGATACAACTTTAAGTTACTCTTCATTCAATTGTAATTCTTTATACTTTTCTGCAGTTTGAAGCTTCTGTTTTTCAGTTTGAAGTTCCGTAGACAGGGTTGTCGACTGTTGGTAGAAAGGTTGCCGTATGCTTTTACAAAATAGTGCTATCTATGTGTACCACAACTCATAGTGATAGACTAAGCATGCAAATAGAAAGTTTGACCTTTTAGACAATTGCTATTCTTCTTACTGCGTTGCTACAAGCATGATACAAAAAAATTCACTGCCATGAAAGCAATTTTTTTTTCACTTTTCTCGATATATTTTTTTTGTACAATGATACGTTCAATTATATGTTTCCATTTTCATGTATATTTTTAACAACTGAATCTGCCTGATCGTATTCCAATTACAACATCAATGCACTATGCAGTTCGACATTTTTACCATTCATATATTGCTTTTTAGACTGTCATTATACCAAACAGTATGTGTTTTTTAAACCTGTTGCTTAGACTTGCTTTGTACGGTTGAAATGTTTTTTCTGCATTGTAATTTTTAATACCTACCTTTACACAAATTAATAAAGTTGTATTCCTATGTTATTTTTCTCATCTTCCAAAAGAGTAAAAAAAAGAATACTCCATATTTGTTATCCACATGCAGGCTCAAAGGACATAACAATTGGACTTCAAATTAGTTTATTCTGAATTAAACATACTATGTTTTTACTATATGCATAAAAAGCTCCTGTTCTACCACTATTTACATAATAGTACAATGCCTTCATGGTTATGGTGTAAAGTCAATCAACCAATTGCACTTCAAAATGGAGGGTGAAATTGCACCATTTTTTCTATGAACAAGTGCAAAGCACGTGCCTTTATATTTTATTTTTAATATAAAATATATGTTTTAAGAGCAGGTGATAAAAATCTAGATAGGGACATCAGCACTCATTAAAAGCAAATTGTTTTTGATGAGGACGGTGACTAAGTCTTGATAGGAATCTCTTTGATGCTTCCTTTTCTATTTCATGATCTTTTAGGCATGGAAACTTCATTTTATCATGCATTCATTGCATTAGTATCAGATAGTACAAAAAAATGATTCTTGACTATGTTGTCACTACCACCGAAGATGCAAGGTTTCACTCCACTATTTTAATTTATTTGTCTTCTATAATTTAAATTTCTTCCTAAATTTCAAATTGGTGAATTACTTATTACAAGTGATGATAAAATAAATAGTGTCACAGAACACCCCTCATTAGTCTAATTAGAATGAATGTTGATAGCGGTCTAAATTTGAATGTTTTGATGCATTTCAAAATTCGATTGACTGGTACAATATCATTTCAATTTTTCTTTGGCTTTGATTAAAACATTTTTAGGTCTCCATTGTAGTTGTGTGCCTACCTCATGTATTTGTGACTGCAAATGCTGGTAAAATAGATAGAGACTATACTATTTTAGTGTTTGCTTTTGGGTTTCAGGATAAGTTCAGAAAATTGCCTGCATTCAAAATTCAATAGTCGCGCCCTGTGCAGTTAGCATTTTATACTATGGGTGCATTGAAATAATAGTGAAATTCCATTTACTTTCCCTCTCTTCTCCTTTCAATTTACTAATTACAAGTAATGAATGTTGATAGGGTGTTATGTATGATTACAGAAATTTTCAGCTGCTATAGATGTAATCCCTCTTTTTCTTGAAAGTCATCCCAAACTGCACATCAATAACAAGGAGTTAGTAACCTCAGACGAAGCATTACATCACGAAAACAAGTTTTCTTGATATGTGGTCGGTGTCAATCATATCTCAAGTGGCATTACTATTTAGTGTTCAAGTAGAATTTCCCTGATTTAATTCTGAAGTTGATTAGACAAACTTCTGAAGACAAACATTTTGCCAACTTTACTGAAAATATTTATGCAGGCGAAGGGAGCCAGTTTGTAAAAAATTGAAGGCAAGCAACCGATTAAAAGAAAAGCTTTTGGTGCTTGCAAAGGAACAAGGTGTTTTAGACGTTGATAAATTGAAAGGGGAAGATAGGGAAAGTAAAGGTATTGATGATCTTAGAAATCAGAACATGAAATTTGATTCCCTTAGAAATTAGAATACTGGATTCTTTTTGATGGATTGTAATTGTGTTTTATGTTCAACTCTTGGAACTTTATTATTGTATTGTTATGGTATTTGTATTGAACGGTTGTTGCATTTTGGGAACTGTTATCACCTTCTACATGCTCAAATTGTTCAATTCCATTTGTTTGTTTAGTGATTTCTATCAAGTTAGCTGATGCATGAATATCATATTAAAATCTGTTAGAATTGTACATTGATGGTTCATTATGAGAGAAAGCTCTGATCTTGAAATTTTCTCTTATAGTGTTGTGTTTCCTATACACAACCACTCGAAAAATGTAAGAAGCAAATGGTGAAATTTGAACTTTTGGCGATTCAACTACTATGATTTAGGCTGTTATTTGGACTTTTTATTGTACCAGTTTTATTTTTGCTTTTCTTAGTTTACTTTTCATTCCGCTGCTTTCAAAAGCTATTAGTTGTTTTTAGCTAGATTGGGGTATATTTACTCTTTATAGACCTAGGTCACTTTAGCTAGATTGGGGTATGTTTGCTCCAGTTTCAGTTCTTTAGTTTTTTTTCTCTTTGTTACAGGATAAGTTGCATGTACTACATAGATTATAATGCTTCCGTGCCCACAATTTGTTGTTTGTAACATATGTTTTATAAGGAAGTGGTAAGTTGATGATACATATAAATGCTCATTCAAAATACGGAGATATAAACATTTCCACTTAAATGACTTATGAAAAGTATGTGTTGTAGATGTTTGTTAAACTCAGCAGACACCTTCCAAGTGTGATAAAAAAAGCCGGTGATAAAGACATAAATAGATAAAACTGGCATATATGAGGTAGAATTAAATTGAAGAGCATCGTATGTAGTTTTTTTGACAGTCATCGATCATGGAATAAATGTTGACATCAATATTTCTGTTTGAGCCGTGCATATAATGCATTACAATGCATAAGGCGACTCGATGCATTAGAATATTACAATGGGACACTAGGATAAATATTATTCATTGCTTAAAGTGTTAGATTTTGATAAATGAATGTTTTACAAATACATTTAAAAAAAAGCAAACTTCATACATATTTTACATAATAAACCAGAAGTTTGAACTAATTTGAATTTATTTTTTCCTTTATAATTTTTACTAGATTATCGTAAATCTACAGTTTTGCTAAACTATATCCAACCTATAAGCTTTATTGGAGAAAGAAGTCTCCATTAGCATAACTTTTCTACCAAAGAAGACTGTTAAAAATAACACCAGTTAAAATGGACACTAAACCTACAATATTGAAAAACGTTAATCAGAAAAAACTCAAATCTTGGAACCTTTGAAAACTTCAATGTTTTGGTCTCCATACTTATTTTTCCAGCTTATTCATTTGATGCAGGTCGGCCAACCGCCTTCTCATTAAACTTGAATTAACCTTCAATTGTCTAATAATCCTTGTAAAACTTAAGTATTTTTTTTAATAAATAACATTAATACAATGATTAAAATTTGTAGTAATGTTATGAATTTAGTATATATGGATTCTACTCAAAATTAATAATTATATTGGTTGATACTTACATTTAGTGCCATATACCTTTTGAAGTTGTTCGATGGTGCTATTTGTTTATGTTGATGCAGCTAATGTCTGATGCTGTTTCTATAGTTTTTTAATGCCTCGCAGTATTAATGCAATATTAATAGACCTTATTTTCACAAGTTATTAATTTTAGAAAAGTATAAAAATATAAATTTAATATTTTTAACATTATTAAATAATTTATAAAAGTAGAAAAATTGGCGTCAATACATGGCGTGTCCGACGCCACTGCTCCTTTCCCCAGCATTCACATCATGGTGCTAGGAACGGGGTTATGCCGTTGCCGTATTGGACATCAAGACTAGAAACGGGCCATTTTATTACTGCGAACACTATCTTACACTAACGATTCTTCAAAATGATGATGTAGGTTTTTGATATCAATTCACATTCATATCAATTGACTTTGCTGAAATAATCTTTAGAAAATTGTCAGTTAGAGATGTTTAATCCTCAATCATTTAATACTTTGATAATGGAAGTTGTTGTCAAAATTAAAAAATTTATCATACTGCTAACATAGTTGTTAATTTTATGCTACAAATTGGTTCATAAATTGATGTGATAAATATATAACTTGATAATTTAAATTCACTTGATATTTTTTTCGAATATGCTATTAAATTATGCACAAAAATAACGTGGATGTGGCAAGCTACAATGCTAAGATCCTCGAGTAAATTAGAAATGATGAAAAATGATCACTGCACTAATTTATTATCTTTTTTGTAATAACTACACCGTAAAAATATGGTTCAGCAACCAAAAGCAGGTCCACTTGGACGTGCATATATACTCGTACTAGGGTTCTGGCATCGATCTGGGTACGTGCGAGTGGTCGAGGGAAACTGCGATGCCTAATTGGTGGTAAGCGATAGTTTGTTAGGTCGCGTGAAGGTTTGGATGTCGCGATCGTATATGGTGGTGGGTAGGTCGTTTGTGACGAGAAGGCAGTGCCAATGGACAGCGCCAATGGACAGCGTGGTGTAGAAGGGCAATGGTGACTGGAGCAATCGGTTGGGTTGCATGGATGTACGTGTAGTGGCGCAAGTCGTGATGTTGATGAGGCGATTGATGGGTGTATATATACTTTTTGAAGCTATTGTTTAGTTATTTTAATTTATTTTAAAATTTCATTAACCCATATGAAATTTATACGAGGTCCAA
The DNA here is from genome assembly GCA_030765085.1 of Allium cepa. Lineage (NCBI taxonomy): Eukaryota > Viridiplantae > Streptophyta > Magnoliopsida > Asparagales > Amaryllidaceae > Allium > Allium cepa. The sequence goes on along the minus strand of CM060936.1, from coordinate 20,312,348 downwards.
AATCTTGGAATGGGTTGAGTTGGTTCGTAGCCGTAAAATCTACACATAGAAACTAGTTTGGGATTTTCAAAGTCAGCTAGGATTTCAGAAAAATAAAATATTGATATTCGGCAATTCAATAATCAAGGTGAGAAAACACTCACTCATTTGAATTACCAAAATTTAAATTTTTAAGTAGTTGAAATTAAATTTTGGATGCGAGTTGAATTTATAAATTATTGCCTATTGAATGATATATATGTGTATATATATATTAGTAGTTGGAGTGTTATTCCTACATGTTATAGCGGATGAGACCCTATGCGCTCCGCATAATAGCGAATGACGCTATATACCATGATATTCCCCTCGAAGTGGGATTAGTATCATTTATATTGTATTAAAATCCGTGGATGCAGAGGAACCGGTTGGAGAGATCCAACTGGATTCCTCAAATATGTTGTTTATTTTTCATATATAGTGTTATATGATTTGTGTAGAATAATCTATTATAGATTATTGTAGTGATTGAGATTATTGGATGCTATTGTAGCACTGACCTGAATTTTGATAATTTTAATACTAAAAATATATTTTTAAAATTTATGGAATTAAAGGGAATTTGATATAAAAATATATATTGGAAACTGGAGTTATTTTAAAGAAATTGAATTAGAAAATATATTTGATGTAGGGTATACTTTCTATTGTGAATTTTTAAATAGAGTTAAAAATGACTTATATAAAAGAATATATAAATGGTATCTGGGAATATGAAACGAAGTTAAAATCAATGTTAAAAATAGATTGGAAGTGTTAGCGGAATTTTTAAGAAATGAATTTATATAATGAAATTTTATAAACAAGATTTGTTTACAAACAAGTAAAACTCAAGGGAGTTTATAAATTTATAAAAGATGTTTATAAATAAGGAAAATGATGGTCAGTTGATAAATCGAAAATATAGATTTACGATGTGATATGTATCGAGAAGGATTTGTAGACTGAACTTGGCAAATCTTGGATTTCTAAAATAGATTTATGTCGTGAAGTTAAAAGTTTGTAAAAATGGGATTTTTTAGTTACTATGCTATATAATTTAAACTATTATTGAGATTTAGAATATTTTGAAAAGTAAGTTATTCTAATATTTAATATTTATTGAAATAAATTCAAATTTTATTAATCAGCTTTGTAAATTTATATGGTTATTTTAAAAATGATTTGGAAATGGGTTATTGATGTTATTTAAAATGTTTTGATATTTTAAATTTACCTAAACATATTTTACAAATAAACTAATATTTTTTAAAAATACTTATTTTATATATAGTTTTAAAGGATGAAATTTATTTATATATACTCTCGATATTGAAAGAGAAGTTTGTTAAATGAGTATGATTTTAGAAGAGGAACCTTATAGTGAGATTTTGGGAGCTTAAAGATATTTCCAAAGTGTTTAAAATACGAGAAATGCGGAAAATGAACTAGAATTCATAAAAAGAGGTTAGAACGGGAAATTATAGTTATAGACATGTGCATTCGACTTTGGAAATATTAGGGGTTTACAAATAAAATTTGTAAAGAATTGGAGAATAGGAAATAAATGAACTACTCCCAGAATATTGGATATAAAAGATCTTAGGGAAGATGTTTATAAATATTCTTAAGTATTGGACGGAAATGATTTAAAAATAGTTAACTTCGAGGTTTGGAATATAGAAAATATTTCTCAAGGGATGAGTTATAATTGGAAGTGAGAAAAATATATTCTAAGTATTGAAATGAATTGAAAAAAAAATGCGGTTAAGGATATAAGAATTTAAGTTTGATTTCCACTATTGAAATATTGGAAAGGTTTGAATATATATATATATATATATATCTTATAAAGATATTTTGAGAATATTTTTAGGACAATTATAATAGGACCTCATGATTGCTTATGGATGTGTATTGATAGTTAAATAACCGACTATCTATTTTGGCCAATTTCGTTTATCATTTCAAAGAGACAGGGATCAGATTTAATTATTCGAAAACCACTTCGATCCTGTTTGAACGTAACGAATGAATACCGTGAAGATGATGAAGATGGTGATTCGGTTTGTCTAGATCCAAGGCAACTTATATGGACGAATGCTATCAGAACACCGTCATTGGAGGACGATGAGCATTCTACGTAGAATTGTGTTCATGAAAGGTAACGCTTAGCCTTGAACCTCATCAATCGAGAATGGCTAAAACAAGAAAGATGCAGCCAGGCTAAGTGGGTCGCATCTAATTAGGGTATGTTATCACCTTTCTAGATTTCCTCAGAAACATATATATTATGGATACGGTTGTGCATGCAAGAATGAGCGCTCGATGATAACGGTGGGAACACCCAGGGTGATAACATATTCAGTCTATCCAGGTTAGGGGTAGGCCGAACTTGTGTAGCATGGGACCCCGGCGACGTCCTCGGTACATTGTTCTGGAGGTGTACTGTGGTGGATGATACCCTAGTGGCCCAGTCATTCGATGGAATTCATTCTCCATTTAGCATCGTACGGTTTTGGTTTTGCCCAACTATGTTGAAACGTGAGATGCAAGCATTTCAGCTATTTACTTTCTAAAAGTGTGCTATGGATTGTGTAATATGGATATACGATAATATAGAGTATAGTGATGATAGCTATATAGTAAATTGTGCGGAATAAAAAAACAGTATAATAAAAAAAACACCAGATATTTTTATACTAGTTCGGAGCTTAGTCCTATGTCCAGTCCCAGACTTCTTCTGCAGTTTCACTAAAACAACAACCCTTACTTAACCTGGAGGAATGGGCCTGTACAACCCCTGAGCAACCGAGAAATTGAATTAGAAAATATATTTGATTTTTGGGTACACTTGCTATTATGAATTTTTAAATGTAAATATTAAAAATGACTTATATAAAAGAATTTATAAATGGTATCTGGGTAAATGAAACGAAGTTAAAATCAATGTTAAAAATAGATTGGAAGTATAAATGGAATTTATCAGAAATGAATTTATACGATGAAATTTTATAAACAAGATTTGTTTATAAACAAGTAAACTCAAGGGAGTTTATAAATTTATAAATGATGTTTATAAATAAGGAAAATTATGGTTAGTTGATAAATCGAAAATATAGATTTACGATGCGATATGAATCGAGAAGGATTTATAGACTGAACTTGGCAAATCTTGGATTTCTAAAATAGATTTATGCAGTGAAGTTAAAAGTTTGGAAAAAGGGGATTTTTAATTACTATGCTATATAATTTAAACTATTATTGAGATTTAGAATATTCTGAAAAGTTAGTAATTCTAATATTAAATATTTATTGAAATAAATTCTAATTTTATTAACCAGCTTTGTAAATTTATTTGGTTATTTTAAAAATGATTTGGAAATGGGTTATCGATGTTATTTAAAATGTTTTGATATTTTAAATTTACCTAAACATATTTTACAAATAAACTAATATTTTTTTAAAATACTTATTTTATATACAGTTTAAAAGGATGAAATTTATTTATAATTCCTCTCTAGATTGAAAGCGAAGTTTATTAAACGAGTATGATTTTAGAAGAGGAATCTTATAGTAGGATTTTGGGTGCTTAAAGAGATTTCCAAAGTGTTTAAACTACGGGAAATGTGGAAAATGAACTAGAATTCATAAAAAGAGGTTAGAATTGGAAATTGGAGTTATAGACATGTGCATTCGACTTTGGAAATATTAGGGGTTTGCAAATAAAATTTGTAAAGAATTGGAGAATAGGAAATAAATGGACCACTCCCTGAATATTGGAAATAAAAGATCTTAGGGAAGATGTTTATAAATATTCCTAAGTATTGGACAGAAAGGATTTGAAAATAGTTAACTTCAAGATTTGGAATATAGAAAATATTTTTCAAGGGATGAGTTATAATTGGAAGCGAGAAAATATATTCTAATTATTGAAATGAATTGAAAAAAAAATGATGTTAAGGATATAAGAATTTAAGTTTGATTTCCACTACTGAAATATTGAAAAGGATTGAATATATATATATATATATATATATATATATATCTTATAAAGATATTTTGAGAATATTTTTTGGAAAATTATAATAGGACATGATGATTGCTTATGGATGTGTATTGATAGTTAATTAACCAACAATCAGTTTTGGCCAATTTCGTTTATCGTTTCGAAGAGACCAGGATCATATTTAGTTATCCGAAAACCACTTCGATCCCATTTGAACGTAACGAATGAATACCGTGAAGATGATGAAGATGGTGATTCGGTTTGTCCAGACCCAGGACAACTTATATGGACGAATGCTATCAGAACACCATCATTGGAAGACAATGAGCATTCTAAGTAGAATTGTGTTCTTGAAAGGTAATGCTTAGCCTCGAGCCTCATCAACTGAGAATGACTAAAACAGTGAAGTTGCAGCAAGGCTGAGTGGGTCGCACCCAATTAGAGTATGTTATCACCTTTCTAGATTTCCCCGGAAACGTATATATTATGGATACGGTTGTGCATGAAAGAAGGAGCGCTCGATGGTAACAGTGGGAACATCCGGGGTGATAACATATTAGGTCTATCCAGGTTAGGGGTAGGTCGATCTTGTGTACGATGGGACCCCGACATCCTCGGTACATTGTTCTGGATGTGCACTATGGTGGACGATACCCCGGTGGCCCAGTCATTCTATAAAATTCATTCTCCAATAAGCACCGTACGGTTTTTATTGTGCCCAACTATGCTGAAACGTGAGATGCAAGCATTTCAGCTATTTACTTTCTGAAAGTGTGCTATGGATGTAATATGGATATACGATAATACAGAGTATAAGGATGATAGCTATACAGTAAATAAAGCGGAATATAAAAGCAGCATAATAAAAATTACACCAGAGATTTTTATGCTGATTCGATGCTTCGTCCTATGTCTAGTCTTAGACTCCTTATGGAATTTCACTAAAGCAACAATCCTCACTTAACCTGGAGGAACGGGCCTATACAACTCTTGAGCAACCGAACAGGGACCTGAGCAGCAGAATAGGATTTTGCCTCAGCAGCCGAAAAGGACTTCACACGCCTGAGCAGTTGAACATGACTTCAAAAAATACGAAATATTGTTTGACTTTTTATGTTCTGATAACATGGATAAGTCTGTTTTTAGTACACCCTTCCTATGATCTTCTCCTCGAGTATAAATATATATTTTTGAAGTTTATGAAGAATTGAAAGATAATATATTGCTTAGAGTATGTTAATACAGAGTATTTGAGAGTATAGTTGCAAACATATTCAAGAGAGTTAGATAAGAAAGATAAGAAAATCTATTGTTTGGAATCAAGTTAGAGTACGTATTTATAGATGTTAAAAAGCAACGACTGTTGACGAAGAGTTTCGATTGAAGTGTTGCGTCCAAATCTTTTTGTAGATTCGTAACTCTTCACAAATAGTCGTGTCTTTTCAGAAAATATAACTGTTGTAGAAATTCAGTCAACTGAACCTCTGGGTCAGTCAACTGGATATTCAAACAATTTTTTTAATATATATTTGTTTATTTGTGCACCTGTGCATGTTGCACAGTTTTCACAGGTTTAATTATATATATATATATAATATGATTTTAATGAAAAACAATAATAATGATATATATTTTCTATGCTTATATATGCGTTAATCGAGGAGAGATCTTAACAAAATTGACTTAAGACTCAAAACAAGATAATATAAAAATTGATGCACCGATTTTGATGACTTGTCTCTATGTAGTATATATTCTCTTTCTGTCGTAACAGTCATCAAATCTATATGTTGTAGTGATAGCTTCGTTTCATGACTCAAAACAAAGTTTCAAAATTCTCCCTCTTTTTGATTGATGACAACCTGTAAATAGATATAGATTTTGACTATATATATAATATAAATACTTATCCTAACTTGATTCCAAGCAATAGAATTTTCTTATCTTTCTTATCTAACTCTCTTGAATATATTTGCAACTATACTCTCAAATATTCTGTATTAACATCTCTAAGCAATATTATACCTTTCTATTCTTCATAAACTTCATATATATATATATATATATATATATATATATATTTATACTCGAGAAGAAGATCATAGGAAGGGTGTACTATAAACAGACTTATCTATGTTATCAGAACACAAAAAGTCAAACAATATTTTGTATTTTTTGAAGTCCTGTTCTGCTGTTCAGGCATGTGAAGTCCTCTTCGGCTGCTGAGGTAAAATCCTGTTCCGCTGCTTAGGTCCTTGTTCGGCAGCTCAGGGGTGGTATAGGCATGTTCCTCTGGGTTAAGTGAGGGTTGCTGATTTAGTGAAATTCCAGAAGGAGTTTGGGACTGGACGTAGGACGAAGCACCGAACCAGTATAAAAAATCTCTGGTGTTATTTTTATTATACTGCTTTTATCTTCCGCACTATTTACTACATATCTATCATCACTACACTCTGTATTATTGTATATCCATATTACATGATCTATAGCACACTTTCATTTGGTATCAGAGCATGGAATTCTATCTATCGTCACAACATCATAGAATAATGACCAAAAAATGATCCAGTCGAAATACAACAGGCAAAATTCCAGTCAAAGCCACCAGTGAAGGCTACAAAAAGGTACTTTCTAATTTACAAATTCAGTAAAAGATAATAATGAATTAGTTAGTATAAGCAATAAGATTTCAAAGCTTAATTTTATTATTTTAGAAAAGATGAAATCTGTTGAACTTGAAAATGAGAAATTGAAAAATGAGAAGTTAAATTTGAAAAATTAACTTCGTGTTTTAAATGAACAAAACACCATATTTGAAAAAGGGAAAGAAAAATTTTCAAAAGAAATTACTGATTTGAAAAGACAAAATGATTTATTACAATCATCTTTAGATAATTCAGAATCTCGAATTTTTCTTCTCGAAAATGAAAATTATACGTTACCAATGGAGAATTCTGAATTAAACAAGCAAATTGATATTTTGAAAAATAGTAATATTTTGAAAATAATAATTGTGAAATTAGAGCTAAATTTTATAAACTTAACAATAAAGTCACAAAATTTAATAAAGGTCAAAACGATTTAAACATGATTTTATCTAGTTCTAGACATTTACACGGTAAAAGTGGTTTATGATATAATAAAACTGATCATAGAAATAGCACTGGATACATTTTCATGTATAGTAAATATGTTAATGCTAGTACCAAATTACGAGTAAAGTCCAAATCCAATTTTTATAGAAATTCAAATACTGCTATGACCAATAATGTTTATAATTTCTTGAGAAGTACAAAATCATTGACAGGAAATATGAACAAAATTATCTAAGTATTTGGGTTCCTATAAATTGGAAAAATAGAGAAAAGTACATTGATGATTATTTTGTTATGGTAGTTAATAATGAAAATTATATTTTTAAAGGTTCAACTGCACCCAAATGGGTATGGTTTCCTAAAAATTAAGAAATTATAAGAACCTTGAGTATCGCGTGATTTAAATGTTAATTTTTTCTGATACCTTACATTATAAGCAGTAGTTATTTTGTTTTATATTGTTCACATTATTTATTCTTTTTTTCGATGACAAAGGGGGAGAAATTTATCGCTAATATTAAGAATGCAGGATATAGATCGTCAAAGATTCAGGGGAAGTAAGTATTTATATTATATATACAGTCAAAACCTGTATCCATTTATAGGTTGTCATCAATCAAAAAGGGAGGAATGTTGAGACTTGGTTTTGATTCATGCCACGAAGCTATCACTACAACATACAAATTTGATGACTGTTACGACAAAAAGAGAATATATACTACATGGAGACAAGATATTAAAATCGGTGCATCAATTTTTATATTATCTTGTTTTGAGTCTTAAGTCAATTTTGTTAAGATCTCTCCTTAGTTAACATACATATAAGCATAGATAATATACACATATATATATATATGTTATAGTTTTTCTTTAAAATCATGTATAATATATATATATATATATATATATATATATTTAAACCTGTGAAAACTGTGCAAACTGCAAAGAAATTACCAGGTCAGTCGACTGGCCTGGTAGGCCAGTCGACTGACCTGACAGTTTCTGTGCAACATGCACAGGTGCACAAATAAACAAATATATATTAGAAAATTCATTTGAATATCCAGTCGACTGACCCAGAGGTTCAGTTGACTGAATTTCTACAACAGCTATATTTTCTGAAAAGACACGACTATTTGTGAAGAGTTACGAATCTCTACAAAAAGATTTGGACGCAACACTTCAATGGAACTCTTTGTGAACAGTCACTGCTTTTTAACATCTATAAATACATACTCTAACTTGATTCCTAACAACAGAATTTTTTTTATCTTTCTTATCTAACTCTCTTGAATATATTTGCAACTATACTCTCAAATATTCTGCATTAGCATACTCTAAGCAATATTATACCTTTCTATTCTTCATAAACTTCAAATATATATATATATATATACACACACACACTCGAGGAGAAGATCATATGAAGGGTGCACTATAAAAAAACTTATCTGTGTTATCAGAACACAAAAAGTCAAACAATATTTTGTATTGGTTGAAGTCCTATTCTGCTGCTTAGGCATGTGAAGTCTTCTTCGGCTAGTGTGGCAAAATCCTATTTCGCTGCTCAAGTCCCTGTTCGGCTCCTCAGGGGTTGTATCGGCCTGTTCCTCCGAGTTAAGTGAGTATTGTTGTTTTAGTGAAATTCCAGAAGGAGTCTGGAACTGGACGTAGGACAAAGCTTCCACTTTCTATAAGCATTATCATAATATCAGACGATTTTGATAAAAATTGCTTTGGTTACCATAAGGTAAAAACCTGTTGTGTTTATGTGTGACATGGTCTTACGGGATTGTTTTCAAAGGATTTTGAGAAAAGTTAATAATTTAAATTGAGTGTGTTTTCTCACACTGGTTTTCCAAACTAACTCGAGTGTTATTTTAATATAATACTTGGGTCAGACCGAGTATTACAGATTCAGGATAAAATGTTATGGAACTTAGGAGGCGAGTTGGAGGAGTAGAGACGTATCTCCGTACTTGATTTATATTTCTGTTGTATGAGGACAAGTTAGTAAACTATCCAGATTTGATTATTGTATATTGTACTCTGATGATGGTATGTATATTAACAGCATAATTCTTGTATATAAAAATCTATTTTTATATATATTATTATTTGTTCCGCCGCGACTGTAAAATTCTGTGTTGTTGTTTCTATTTATTCTTCTATCTTTCTTCTTTACCATTGTTATTCGCTCTTTCGTACAATTTGGCTTTGAGTGAATTTTTATCAACACAAAGGGTACATAACTTCGGGTCGCTACAATTGGTACAGATCTAAAAGTTAAGCGAGAACTTTGGCTCTAATGGGGATTACTCATTAGATTTAGGGTCAGTACCCTAGAATGAGTTGAGTGTATTAAGAGATCTGAGCATGTCTTTGTTAGTGAATATAAATGGTTTTATGTTTTTGTTAATTTATCTGTTGAGTGGTATATAAGTTCTGATTGAATAGTGGGATGCCATTACATCGATATGAGTTTCTAAACACTTAAACATGATAAATCGACATAGTAGGGTTTTGAATCGGGTAAATGAAATAATTTTACCCAAAATATATTTTGATGTAAAAGGAATATTTTTCTAGAATTTATTATAGTAGATTGATGTGTATGGATTATTATTTTATAATCAAAGTAAGATTCTAAAACATGGAATGGTTATAGAAACCAAATTAGATTGTATAAGTGAAGTATACAAATAAAGTAAAAACTAAAAATGGATTCAAACCAGGATTTGGAAAATTTATATCCCGGAGATTGTTTAAATTATTTTCCAAAGTTTTTGAAGATGAATAATAATATTATTATTTTGGAGATATTTTTGAATAGAAAAATGGTTTCAAATGGATTTTGGAAGTGATATAGCACCGAACTCACTTCAGTCGCTGAAAAATAATTCTAAGAATGATGACCACATCATTAGTATTCATTTTTGAGTTTCTAAGTGACGGATTGCTGTCGAAATTGATTTGATTCAGATTTGTTAGGCAGACAGGTTTTATTTAAATAATTTCCAAAGGGAATTGTTTTGGATAAAATCAGGATGATTTTGTAATTCGAAGGAAGTGGTTTGTAAACCAAAGAGAGTATGTGTATATATAATTGATTTCAAAGTGATTTGAAATAAATATTTAGTGTTTGAAATATGAAATCCTTATTTAAATAGTTTAGAAATCATCAGGAAATAAGTTGTAAACTTATAAATTAAGAATGATTCTAAATAAGGAAAGGAAAATATAAAAAATGAATTTTGGAATAGATTTTAACTTAAGTAAGTTAAAATGAATAAAAACTTAACTTAAGCTAAGCTAAATAAAATGGAGTTGAATTTGAATTGGATTGGAAAAAAAATTGAATCGAATTATAGATAATGTTAAATGAAATTGAATTCTTACTTAAATAAATTAATAAAATGGTGAATTAACTAAGCAAAGTTAAATGGGATAAATAAATGAAGTGATGGTAATAATAAAGGAATTTAAATTTAAATAAAAATGTGAGTTTGATTTGAGTTATATGGAATTGAATTAAAGTATGTAAATGTGAATTATAAATTGACTGTATAACTAGAAGTTATAAAATTTGAATTGGATTAGAAATAATATCAAATTAAAGTAGATCTAAAATTTGAATTTTGAAATAATTATATAGCCTTAAGGTGTAAATCTTGAAAGAGATAAAATCTAAGTGAAAGTTTAGATTGTGAATACATAAATTGGAATAGCTTATAAAAGTTTAAGCTAACAAAATAAAATTATACTTATGCTATAAATATATGTGAATCTCGAACTAAAAATAAATGTGAATATATTCAAGTGTAGAATTGATGGAAATGTGGAAAATAAGTGTGTGACTTATAAAATATGAAAAGTGAAACGGAAAACCCAAAATAAAAATGGTTGATATTTTGGTAAAAGAAATTAAATCCAAACTCGAATTATAAAAAGTAGTCTGAACTTGAGGATTTTTTTTAGAAGAAGTGATTTTTGAAATAAAAGTCAGAAGTTATAAATTGAAGTGAACTAATTAGATAATTAATCAGTTAAATGATTTTGAAGGTGAAAATTTAACTTTGTTGAGTTAAAATTGGATTGTAAATTAAAAATGGATTTTGGAACTGAAACCTAAGTTATATATAAAATTTGACTTAAATTGTAAGTGAATTAAATATTATTGGAAGTGTGAACGATGAAATGAAACTGGATTGAAATAGAAATGACTTGAGTTACAAATAAATTTAACTTGAGTATGAATAAAATGAATATAGTCTTGAATATCGTTGAAATGAATTTAGGAATTAATTTGAATATGGAATTGAAATTGAAGTGGAATAAATGAAGGAACTAACTAAATTAATTAAGTAAATGAAATGAGATTTGATTGGATAAGAATCAAATTAAATTGAAAGGGAATTTATGTGCAAATGGAAATGAACTTAAGTTGTTTGATTGAAATAATTGAAGCAAATAAATTAACTTGAATTAATATTTTAATGGAAGCTTGGCTGATATAAATTTATGAAATGGCTATTTAATAAATTAGCATGATGTCACTCCGGGTTTAATGAATTGGATTTGAATATAATGAATGTGGACATGAATGAAACGTAAGCGAATTGATTGTGAACAATTCATAAATAGAATAAAATTTAATATAAATCGATTGGAATCAATTTAAAATAGTTATGAACTAAAATGGATATTCTATTAAATAAATATCATCTAATTTGCATAGGAAAAAAATTGGTCGTTTGACGTAAACGAAATAAATAAAATTCTACGAATGAATTGATTTTTAATCAATTTTGAATGAATATTAATTTGTTTAGTATAAATGTAATTTGAATGTAAGTAAATTGGGTTGTAAATCATTTTAGATTGAATGAAATAGTATATGGATTGATTAAAAGCAATTAAATTAGTATATGAACCTTGTAAATTGAATATGATATATGTTTAGCATGCTAATTTATCAAACTTATGTGTTTGCACTAGTTAAATAAATGAAATGTCATGGAGTTTCATATATTTGGTACTTACGTGTTTAAATTGAGTAAGTATAGTTACCTGGACCTAATTTGCTTGACCTTGATTGCGTGAATTGCAAACTAAAATAAGCCCTTGCTTAAAATGCTAGAATAAGGTACGTTTTCGGATTAAATATTGCGAAAATATAAAATATTGATATATACTTTGTTTTCCAACCATGTGGGTCAATGTATATATATATATTTATCTCTCTTGTTATATTGCAAAAGCCTCTCCATACAAAGGAGACTCTGCCAAAAAATTTCAGAAATTTAGGGTGTTAGAATTGTTTTTGAAATTTTGGTCAACGAAAATCGATTTCAAAATTATAATTAAAGAAAAGATTTTCATTTAGGATGGAGAAGTAATTTTTTTAGATGAAGGAAAAAGATTAGAAAAGTGAAATATCGAATTTTCAGTAAGTTGTTTGAATAAGTAAATGGATTTGGAGCATTTTTCCCGCCTTAGCAATTTCGGGGATGAAATTCTTTTAAAGGAGAAGGAATGCAACGACCCGGATTTTTTGATGGTTAATTTTGAATATTTAAATGGTTTTAGTATTGGATTTTGAATTTTAATTTAGTTAATGAGTTTTTAAAATTTAAATTTTGGATGATTTTGACAATTTTGGAAATCGTCGATTTAATCGACACGTTAAATTGCGATCCAGGGCACAGTCTCGGAATTCGACCAAACCAATTCCATCGAATCCGCAATAATGTATTATTATCGAATTTTACATTTCGTAGTGTTTAGAGTTATCATTTAGCCATACGAGATAAAAAAGCACTGAACTTAAAATTGAAGTTTAATATAATAATTGGGCCAAAAAGCTATCTTCTCCATACGATTGAATTAGGGCTCGAAACTTTTTCCTGTGTTCGAAATAGGAGTACAACATTAACAACGTCTGACAGCATGCCTCGATAGAAGATCAAAATTTAAAGTTGCTAAAAGGAGAAGTTTTAAAATTAAATAAAATTATATAAAATTAAATCAAGCCACCCCTTCTTATCCTAAAATCACGTCTACTTTTCGTTCCTTCACTTCAAAAATTCGGTCACATCTTTCTTTTTCCTTTTCTCCTTTCTGAAAATCGATCAGCATTCAATTCGAAAAAAAAGAAGGAAATGGCAACCTTATCCCTCTGAGGTTCAATTCAATTCGCTTTCTAATATATATATATATATATATATATATATATATGCCTGCAATCGAACCCTGGGCGAGGGTGGGAGGCTGCTGCGAGTTCACACGCGAATACGCATGGCGGCGAGGCATCGCAAGTCGCAATTGACGTCAGGAAGGGAGGCAAACGAAGGGGAAGCGACGTTGAATGGTGGACTTGTTCTAGGGTTTTGGCATCGATCTGTGTACGCGCGAGTGGTCGTGGGAGGCTGCGATGCCTAATTGGTGGTTTGCGATAGTTTGTTAGGTCGCGTGAAGGCCTGGATGTCACGATGGTATATGGTGGTGGGCAGGTTGTTTGTGATGAGAAGGCAGTGCCATGGACAGCGTGGTGTAGAAGGGCGATGGTGATTGGAGCAATCGGTTGGGTTGCGTGGATGTACGTGTAGTGACGCAGGTCATGATGTTGATGATGCGATTTCTGATGGGTATATATTTGTATACCCTTTTAAACTATTGCTAAGTTACGTTAATTTAGCTTAATTTATTTAAAAAGTTCATTAACTCATATGAAATTTACACGAGGTCCAATAAATCCTGGAATGGGTCGAATTGGTTCGTAGCCGTAAAATCTATACATAGAAAATGGTTTGGGATTTTCGAAGTCAGCTAGGATTTTAGAAAAATAAAATCTGGATATTTCGCGAATCCAAAAATCAAGGTGAGAAAAATCTCACTCATTTGGATACCAAAATTTAAAATTTTAAAAAGTTGAAATTAAATTTTGGATGCTAATTGAATTTATAAATTATTGCCTATCAAATGATATATATATATAATAGTTTGTGTGTGTGTATATATATTAATGGTTTGAGTGTTATTCCTACGCATTATAGCAGATGCGACCTTTTGTGCCTCGCATAATAACCGATGACCTTATATATCGTGATATCCCCCTCGAAGTGGGATTGGTATTATTTTATGTTGTATTAACATCTGTGGATGTAGGGAAACAGGTTGGAGGGATCCAACAGGATTCCTAAAATATGTTGTTTACTTTTCATACATAATAATATGTGATTTATGTAGAACAATCTATTACAGATTATTGTAGTGATTGGGATTATTGGATGCTATGATAGCACTAGCCTGAATTTTGATAATTTTAAAACTATAAATATATTTTTAAAATTTATGGAATTAAAGGGAATTAAATATATATTGGAAACTGGAGTTATTTTAAAGAAATTGAATTAGAAAATATGTTTGATTTTTGGGTATAATTACTATTGTGAATTTTTAAATGGAGATTTTAAAAATGACTTGTATAAAAGAATTTATAAATGGTATCTGGGAATATGAAACAGAGTTAAAATCAATGTTAAAAATAGATTGGAAGTGTAAATGGAATTTATAAGGAATGAATTTATACAATGAAATTTATAAACAAGATTTTTTTATAAACAAGCAAAACTCAAGGGAGTTTATAAATTTATAAGTGATGTTTATAAATAAGGAAAATGATGGTCAATTGATAAATCGAAAATATAGATTTACGATGTGATACTAATCGAGAAGGATTTATAGGCTGAACTTGGAAAATCTGTGATTTTTAAAATGGATTTTTGTCGAGAAGTTAAAAGTTTGTAAAAATGGGATTTTTAATTACTATGCTATATAATTTAAACTATTATTGAGACTTAGAATATCTAAAGTTAGTTATTCTAATATTTAATATATATTTAAATGAATTCTAATTTTATTAATCAGCTTTGTAAATTTATTTGGTTATTTTAAAAATGATTTGGAAATGGGTTATTGATGTTATTTAAAATGTTTGATATTTTAAATTTACCTAAACATATTTTACAAATAAACTAATATTTTTAAAAAATACTTATTTTATATATAGTTTTAAAGGATGAAATTTATTTATAAATCCTTTCGAGATTGAAAGCGAAGTTTGTTAAACGAGTATGATTTAGAAGATGCGACAACCCGAAAATTTCGAGCATTTGAAATTAGAATATTTAATTAATTTTAAATATTTAAAAGTTAATTTTAACTTGAATTGAAATATTACTATTTATTTGGTGATTAACTTATTGAATTAAACAATTTGAAGTTGGGTAAAATGTTGAATCCTCAGTTTTAAGCCTGTTAAAAATAATTTGAAGGCTTATAAAATTTATATTGATAATATTAAGGATGATAAAAGTTTTAAAATTGAATTTAACACTGATTTGTTCAGTTTTAAAAATATATCATTTAAATTAATATTTAAAAATAGCTTCCCGAGGCACAGTCTTGGAATTCGACGAAACCAGTCCCATTGGGTCGTAATATTGAATTACTATCGGATTTCAAATTTCGTATTGATTAGAGTAGTTGTGTGAGCATACGATATATAAACCCGCTGAAATTTTATATCGAAAATTCAATATAATAACTGATCCAAAAAGCGATCTTCTCCATACGTTTGAATTAGGGCTTGAAATCTTTTCCATTGCATTCGGAATAGGGATATAACATTATAAACGCCTAGCGGCACGCTTCAATACGATGTCAAGATCTTAAGATTTGAATCGTAGACGATTTGAATTTAAAATTTAAATATAATGTATATGCTTTACGTTGACTCGAAAAATTGCCTAATGTCAGAAACTTTATGTTTCCTTCAAATGTAATGTAGACCATCAAACACTTGTCCTCTATTAAGACACGCGTTTTTATTTAAAGGAAATAATAAATAAGTTAGCCGAGCATTCTTTTAAAAAAAAAAATCGAATTCATTATCTTCTCCAGAAAGTTAAATCCTCTTCTCTTCGTTAATGGCCGAAAACCCCCTCTTCGAAATCTTAAAAAAAAAGAAACGAGAAATTCGAGTAGCGCTCACAAGGCTAGGGCGTACTCGCGTGTGCGAGGAGTATTCGCAGGATCGCGAGGCGATTTGGGAAGGGAATCGCGTATCTCAGTCGCGAGGGAGCACGTAGGCGAATTCGTCGGAGGGGTCATGGCGAATTTCGTGAGTTCAAGGCTAGGTCTGGCATCGCGTAGAGCAAAATTGATGATTGCGATCGTTTGTGAAGGAGGGATGGCACGAGGCAGCGCCGTCATGATGTCGATCTGAGCACGCTCGTGTTTGAGGTTCTTCAGGTTAGAGCACCAAGGTCAGCGGCTCGTTTAAGGTTTGGTAGGGCGGTGCAATGGGGGGGCTCACGATCTGGAAGGTGAGGTTATTGAACAGTCATTTGGGGAAGAACACTGTTGCAGAACGCTTCAGAGATTCAATGAAGGTGAGGTATATTAACGATTGTTTTATCAATTTAAAAGTTTAATGTTATAAAAAAAATGTGTCACCGTAAAGTAATTTCTATTTGTTTAGCTGTTTATAGAAAAGAAAAGAAAAGGAAAAAAAGAGGAATTTTGAATAAATAAAAATATATGTGTGGATAAGACCTTGCAAAGGAAAAGGGAAAATTTTAAAGAGTGAAAGAATTTAGATAAAATAAGATTTTTATGAAATTCATATAGCTTATTGTTAGAAGGATATGGAAATTATAAATGTGTGGGAAATTATATAAAACTTAGATTTTTGAATTTAAATAAATTAAAATTTTAAGTATATGTGGTTTAACAAAGGAATTGGTTTACAAACTAAAATTTATTGGTTTAAAACAAAGATCACTGGTTAATTAAATTTATTAATGGGATTTAAATTGTTCAATTATTTCGAATATTGATAACTGTATAAATATTTATTCACGGTCTACATCATGGAGAAACAACTCATTGTGGATTGGTTTTGCAAAACAAAAAGTCAAAGGTGAATTAATCTCACTCAACTGATTTTTAAATTAAATTTAAATGATTGAATTTAAATAATTGGTTGAATGTTTGAATTGATTGATGTGCTAGATTATAGTATATACTACATCTTGGAATGTTTCATTTTCCACATTATATAGCGGATGAGACCCTATACGTCGCATAATAGCGAATAATAATATATTAATCGCATATACCGCGATATTCCACCTCGAAGTGGAATTGGTATTTATGTTATGCTAACGTCTGTGGATGCAGGGAAAACAGGTTGGAGGGATCCAACTGGGTCCCTCAACATTTATTTAAATTATTTAATATTCTCTGTTGTGATTGTTGAGATTCTATGATGAATTATGTTGGAATATTAAATGCTTTGGTTTGATTGAATATATTTGGGTATAATGGGCTACCAAAAATATGTAAATTGGATTTTGGAAAGAAAATAAAGAAGTAAATTTGTAAGCGAAATAACTATAGAAAATTTGAATAAATTAAGAATAAATTGAAAGAAATAGAAGTGATATTAAAATACTATAAATAACTTCGAGTATGAAAAGATTTTGAATAAACAGAAAATTAATGAATTGTAAAATCAAATTATATTATTTTAAAGGCATAAAGAATTATTTTAAAATTCAAAGTTTAAATTTATTTAAAAGGATTAAGAAGTAATTTGAGAAATCAAAAAAATTGGTATTCTCAGTTAAAAATAGTTTGAATCATAATTAAGAAATAAAATATGAAATTGATGGATTTTGGAATAAAAGGGAGTAAACTGGAAATCAATTTGGAAATTGATTCAAGTATTTGAAATTGGAAATTTAAAGGAGAATGTGAAGAGAAGTATATTTCTCTGGATTTCCAAGTACGATTTCAAAGTAAATTTTTAAATATAAATAAAAAGTTTTAATGTTGCTTAAAAAGCATGTTTTAGAAAATTTATTATTTCTAATCGTTTAAATTCTTTAGTAAATATTTTTTTCAAATCTATTGTCGTAGTAATTATTTAAAAAGTGACTTAGTATTTTGTTTTAAAAAGTGAAAACCTAGTTTTATATTTTATAAAGTAACCATATTTTCAAATATTTGTATACTATGTATTTTTAACCAATATTGAAGTTTTTTTAACTTAAATGTTTTAAGGTATATTTCAAAGTAAGCGTTTTAAATTATTTTAAAAATCTAAAGTTTTGTGCTTGGTGATTTCACTGGAAATAGAAAATACTTGGAATTTATTCTGAGAAAGGAAGATAGTTTGAAATTGTTTTCAAAGGGTTTGAAAGTGAAAATATATCTTGTGAAGATATTTTTGGGATTAATAAATAATTTGGGAAATTATTTATTATTTGATGGTTGTTGCAAATATTAACTGATAGTTAAATAACCGACTATCAATATTGGCCAAATACGTTGATCGTTTCGAAGAGACCGGGATCGGGATTTATTTCTCGAAAACCACTTCGATCCGGTTTGTACGTTTTCATGGAAAAAACGAGTTTGGATTCGAAGATGGAGTAGTGAAGTGCAAGGGCTAGTCGCTACTAATCCTGAGGATATTTCCAAAATGGATGTAGTAGGAATAGTGCCTTCAGTTCCGTTCGAACCAGAGACGGACTTGTATGGATGAATGCTTTCAGAACATCGTCAGGTGGACGATGGGCATTCTAAGGGATATGTTCTAAAAAGGTAACGCTTAGCCTCAAGCCTCGTCAACCAGGAATGACTGAAAATCAGGGGTTATGCAGCAACGCTTGGTGGGCAATACCCATTTCCGGGTCAGGTCATCCCTGTCTAGATGTCCCTTTTTATTTCGGCTTAGTGGTGCGGTTGCTGATCCAAACCGCAGGGTGATCTTATTCGGGACTATTCAGTAAGGGGTAGTCCGGGTCTTGTGTTGCAGGGGGTCGGGAGTGGTCCTCGGTACGCTGATCTAGACCAGGTAATGTGACAGGTGGTACCCCAGTGCCTAGTCATTAGTTAGAAATCCATTTTCCTTACACGCCTTTTACGATTTTTGTTTGTATTACCCACTCTGTGGCTAGTAGCTGGAATTTAATGAATGTAACAATTTTGGCTATTTTATAAGTATTTGTATATAGATCGTATTATAATATCAGAGGATTTTAATAAAACGTGTTTTAGCTATCGTAAGGTAAAAACCCGACATGTTTATTTGTGGCGTGTTCTTACGAGATGCTTTTTTTTCAAAGGATTTTGAAACTTTAATAATCAATTTGAGTGTGATTTTCTCACGCTGGTATTCCGAACTGACTCGGGGTTATTTAACTGTAATGCTCGGGTCAGACCGAGTATTATAGGGTACAGGATATGATGTTGTAGAGCTGAGGAAACGAGCTGGATGACGATACGTACTTTCGTACTTGTTTTATATATATTCCGCTGTGTTGAGTAGCTGTGTATCCGGTTGTATGTTATTGATGTTGAACTATGATTGATGTACTCTGATGGTGTATGTATAAATAGATATAGTATTTGTTTTTGTGTAAAGATCATTTATTATATATTTTATTTTATTTTGCTGCGATGGTTAGATTCTGATGTTGTTTTCTATTTTCTTCTTCTTTAACCCAAATGGTTCGTATTTCTGTACAACTTGAGTTGATTGATGTAGAATAGTGTTGACTCAAGGGGTGCGGATTTGCAGGTCGTCTCACTTTGTATCAGAGCTTAGGTTGGTGATAACCTTGGCACTGGTGGGGACTACTCATTAAATAGAGTCCGAAGTACTCTAGAATGAGTTTGAGAGTATTAATAGATATGAGTGTGTATTTTTTAGTGAATATATAATTGTTTTTATATTGTGTTGATATATTGGTTGAGTGTTTATGGATTCCGGTCGATGTGTAGGACGCCATATTATCGACAGGGATTTCTAAACTCTTAAACAAGATAAACCGACACAGTATTGTTTTAAATAGGGTAAACGAAATAATTTTACCCAAATTATTTTTGTATATAAAGGAATAATTTTTCGTAAATGTGATTCATAATTGAATAAGGAATTGAAATCGTAATTAAAAACGAAGAAACAAATTCATTTACAAATGAAAATTGTAAATGTAAACAATAAGTATGAATTATAGTGTGATTAATAATTAAAATAAGATAAAATTTCAAAGTAATGTTTAAATATAAATTTAAAAGATTTGGAATTTGAAAATTTAAAAAGTTGAACTCCTTTGAATTTGAAAATGATTCTCAAAAGTTGGGAAGATAATATATATTGAGAAATATTTTTGAATCGGATGTGAAATCTAGAGAGATTTGGAATTTAAAAATATTGGAAGGGTTTTAAAAGAGAGAAAAAGCATTGAACTCTTTACAGTCGCTGGAAAATAATTCCGATGATGATTACGGCATCATCGGTGTTCATTTTCGAGTTTCCAAAAAAGGGATTGCTACCAGGATGTTTTGGATCAATGTTTATTGGAGAAATTTGGTTGATTTTAAAATGCAAAGGAATAGTTTGGTTAGATATATATGTTTTCAAAATTGGATGTTGAACTTAAGTTTGAAAAAATTAAAATTAGTCAAGTTGGATTAAATAAACAAAGCTTTAAGATTAAAATTTATAAGTAACTAATTAATTAATATGGTATGTAAATGAAATGAAATTCAATATTGGATGATGCTTGATTTAAATGTGTAAAATAAGGTGCAGAATAAGTTCAAATGGACTAAAAATAATTAATGTTTGGAAATAAAATTTATTGGTTGAAAATGAATTTGTGAATGAATAAGTGAATCAACTATTTAACGTATAAAGTAAAGATGATATTAATAAGAAGAGATTTGAAATTTTAATCCGTGAATTAAAATTTAACTTAAGTGAATGAAAGTGAAGAAAATATATTTGAATTTAAATTGAGATAAGTTAAATAAAATTGAAATTGAAATTGAATCAAAAGTCGGTTGTGTTATGAATAATATTAAATGGAATTAAGTCCTTGCTTAACAAAATTCAAAGGAATGGTATGTAACAAGATTTTACTGGGGTTAAGTTGAATGGAATTGAATTGGAGTAAAATTCAATTAAGTTATGGGTGTTATTAAATGAATTTAGATTCTTACCTGAATAAATGGAAGTAAGTTGGATAAAAAAATAAGTTAGAATAAATAAATTAAAATAACTTATAAAAGAATTCAAAGTCCTTGGAATAAAATATACTTGGGCTATAAATAAGCATAAATTTTGAGTTAAAAATAAAAGATGAATATATTCAAACCTAGAATGAATGGAAATGTGTAAAATAATAAGTTGTGACTTATAAAATTGAAAAGTGGGATAGAAAACCCAAAATAAATATTTTTGATGAATTGGAAAATAAAACGAAAAATCCAAACTTGAAGTATAAAATAAATTGCGCTTAAGAAATTTAAATGAAGAGGTTCTGAGATTAAAATCAAGTATTGAATTTAAAACAGGGGAGAATTAATTAGATAATAAATTAGTTGATGAAATATGGAAATGGAACTCGAAATTATTAACTTAGAATTGAATTGTGAATAGATAATTGAGTTTGGAAATGAAGCTTGAGTTATAAATAGAAATTCAACGTAGAATTGTAAGTGAATTAAATATGAATTGAAGTTGTATGGAATTTGATTAAAATAAAAATGATTTGAGATGAAAATAAATCCAATTCGAGTACGAATAAATTAAAACGAGAATGAACTTAAGTTATGAAATGGCAGTGAATTGAAGTAAATTAACTTAAGTTTAAAGTAAATAGAAGCATGGGATGATGTCGAGTAGAACAAAATGGCTTTGAATAAAACCAATGTGAAACGGGATGGAATGCAACTATATGGTTTGTAAATAAGTTATATTGGAATGGAATTTATATACATTGAGTTGGAATCAATTTAAATTTGTTATAAAGCTTATGTTATTATTTATTCACATTAATATTTTCGAATTGCAGTAGAAAATTGGTCGTTCGATGTAAACAGAAGTAAACAAAATTATATGAATCAATAGTAGTTTGATAAATTGATTTTGGCATCAATTGAATTGAATGGAATGGTATGTAATTTGTATAGCATGCATTGTTCATGAAATTCATGTTTTAGCTATGTAAGTAAAAGCGAACTGTTAATAAATTGCATATGTTTGGCACTTACGTATTTAAATTGAGTAAGTACAGGTACCGGGAAGCCGTTGGGCTGGATTTGAACATGCAAAATGCTAAAACAATAAGCTGCTTGCTTAAAAATGCTAAATAAGGTACGCCTACGCAATAAAAATAGGAAATATGAACTGTTTGTGATTTTTCCGACCATGTGGGTCGATGTATATATATTTATATCTTTTGTCAAATTGCAAAAGCTCCTCCGTACAAAGGAGACTCTGCCAAAAATTTTCAGAAATTCTACGAGTTAGAAATTTTTTTGAAAATTTTTGGGAAAATTTTATTTAGCGACAAAACGATTTCTAAATTGAAAATTGAAATAAATTAGTGAATGAAACTAATTTAAAATACTGATATAAATCAGTTATAAATGGAAGATATAATTAAATATTCAGAATTGAAGATAAATTTAATTTAGATAGAAATGGGAGAACCAATTTGAATAGAAGTAGATGTTGACTAAAGTAGTGAAGTGAAAATAAATAAAGAAGCATATTAAATGCTTATACTAAACTTAAGAAAGGAATGGTGAATTCTTACGGGAAATTGATATTACAAATATATTCTAAGTTAATATCTAAATAAATATTGACATTTTGTAAGGAAGTCAATGAAATGTTTTGAATGTTGTGATTGGATATTATTGCTATGTAGGATATACAGGTATTATAAAAGGAAAAGAAAATTGGTTTTGATTTCAGAAGATAAATTTGAATTGCTCGACAAAAAAGTATGTGTTTAAATTTTAGTATGAAATTTGATTGAGTTTTTGATCGAGCCACTTGGCCTTTTGTTTTCTTTTGGAATTTGGGAGCCTATAGAGGCCTTTTGTAGTTGTACCGAGCTAGCCGCGCAAAGGAGACGCTGGCGAAATTTTCCAAAATTTTAGGAGTTAGAAAAATCTTGAGAAAATTTTGGTAATTCAAAATTTGGTTTTAAAGTGAAACTTGAATAATTGAGCAAATAGTATTGTTTGCAAATTATGGGGGAGTTTGGGAAGTTGGTAGAATGGTAATGGGTCTTTATAAAAGATAGTTGGATAGGATATTGAATTGTTGGTTTTGGGAAAGGTAAATGGGTATTGGACCGTTCTTCCTAACTATAATTTCGGGGACGAAATTCTTTTAAGGGGGGAGGAATGTGACGACCCGAAAATTTCGAGCATTTGAAATTAGAATATTTAATTGATTTTAAATATTTAAAAGTTAATTTTAACTTGAATTCAAATATTACTATTTGTTTGCTAATTAACTTATTGAATTAAACAATTTGAAGTTGGGTAAAATGTTGAATCCTTAGTTTTAAGCCTGTTAAAAATAATTTGAAGGCTTATAAAATTTATATTGATAATATTAAGGATAATAAAAGTTTTAAAATTGAATTTAACACTGATTTGTTCAGTTTTAAAAATATATCGTTTAAATTGATATTTAAAATTAGCTTTCCGAGGCACAGTCTCGGAATTCGACGAAACCAGTTCCATTGGGTTCGTAATATTGAAGTATTACTGGATTTCAAATTTCGTATTGATTGGAGTAGTTGTGTGAGCATACGATATATAAACGCGCTGAAATTTTATATCAATAATTCAATATAATAACTGATCCAAAAAGCGATCTTCTCCATACGATTGAATTAGGGCTTGAAATCTTTTCCATTGCATTCGGAATATGGATATAACATTATAAACGCCTAGCGGCACACTTCAATACGATGTCAAGATCTTAAGATTTGAATCGTAGAAAATTTGAATTTAAAATTTAAATATAATGTATATGCTTTACGTTGACTCGACAAATTGCCTAATGTCAGAAACTTTATGTTTCCTTCAAATTCAATGTAAACCATCAAACACTTGTCCTCTATTAAGACACGCGTTTTTATTTTAAAGGAAATAACAAATAAGTTAGCCGAGCATTCTTTTTAAAAAAAAACAAATCGAATTCATTATCTTCTCCAGAATGTTAAATCCTCTTGTCTTCGTTAATGGCCGAAACCCCCCTCTTCAAAATCTAAAAAAAAAGAAACGAGAAATTTGAGTGGCGCTCACAAGGCTAGGGCGTACTCGTGCGTGCGAGGAGTATTCGCAGGATCGCGTGGCGATTTGGGAAGGGAATCGCGTATCACAGTCGCGAGGGAGCACGTAGGCGAATTCGTCGGAGGGGTCGTGGCGAATTTCGTGTGTTCAAGGCTAGGTCTGGCATCGAGTAGAGCAAAATTGATGATTGCGATCGGTTGTGAAGGAGGGATGGCACGAGGCAGCACCGTCACTATGTCGATTTGAGCACGCTCGTGTTTGGGGTTCTTCAGGTTAGAGCACCAAGGTTGGCGGCTCGTTTAAGGTTTGGAGGGGGCTCGCGATCTGGAAGGTGAGGTTATTGAACAGTCATTTGGGGAAGAACACTGTTGTAGAACGCTTCAGAGATTCACTGAAGGTGAGGTATATTATCGATTGTTTTATCAATTTAAAAGTTTAACGTTATAAAAAAAAGTGGCGCGGTAAAGTAATTTCTAATTGTTTGGCTGTTTATAGAAAATAAAAGAAAAGGAAAAAAGAGAAGAATTTTGAATAAATAAAAATATATGTGTGGATAAGATCTTGCAAAGGAAAAGGGAAAATTTTAAAGGGTGAAAGAATTTAGATAAAATAAGGATTTTATTAAATTCATATAGCTTATTGTTAGAAGGATATGGAAATTATAAATGTGTGGAAAATTATATAAAACTTAGATTTTTGAATTTAGATAAATTAAATTTTTAAGTATATGTGGTTTAACAAAGGAATTAGTTTAAAAACTAAAATTTATTGGTTTAAAACAAAGATCACTGGTTAATTAAATTTATTAATAGGATTTAAATTGTTCAATTATTTCGAATATTGATAACTGTATAAATATTTATTCACGGTCTACATCATGGAGAAACAACTCATTGTGGATTGGTTTTGCAAAACAAAAAGTCAAAGGTGAATTAATCTCACTCAACTGATTTTTAAATTAAATTTAAATGATTGAATTTAAATAATTGGTTGAATGTTTGAATTGATTGATGTGCTAGATTATAGTATATACTACATCTTGGAATGTTTAATTTTCCACATTATATAGCGGATGAGACCCTATACGTCGCATAATAGCGAATAATAATATATTAATCGCATATACCGCGATATTCCACCTCGAAGTGGAATTGGTATTTATGTTATGCTAACGTCTGTGGATGCAGGGAAAACAGGTTGGAGGGATCCAACTGGGTCCCTCAACATTTATTTAAATTATTTAATATTCTCTGTTGTGATTGTTGAGATTCTATGATGAATTATGTTGGAATATTAAATGCTTTGGTTTGATTGAATATATTTGGGTATAATGGGCTACCAAAAATATGTAAATTGGATTTTGGAAAGAAAATAAAGAAGTAAATTTGTAAGCGAAATAACTATAGAAAATTTGAATAAATTAAGAATAAATTGAAAGAAATAGAAGTGATATTAAAATACTATAAATAACTTCGAGTATGAAAAGATTTTGAATAAACAGAAAATTAATGAATTGTATAATCAAGTGATATTATTTTAAAGGAATAAAGAATTATTTTAAAATTCAAAGTTTATATTTATTTAAAAGGATTAAGAAGTAATTTGAGAAATCAAAAAATGGTATTCTTAGTTAAAAATAGTTTGAATCATAATTAATAAATAAAATCTGAAATTAATGGATTGTGGAATAAAAGGGAGTAAACTGGAAATCAATTTGGAAATTGATTCAAGTATTTGAAATTGGAAATTTAAAGGAGAATGTGAAGAGAAGTATATTTCTTTGGATTGCCAAGTACGATTTCAAAGTAAATTTTTAAATATAAGATAAAAAGTTTTAATGTTGTTTAAAAAGCATGTTTTAGAAAATTTATTATTTCTAATCGTTTAAATTCTTAAGTAAATATTTTTTCAAATCTATTGTCGTAGTAATTATTTAAAAAGTGACTTAGTATTTTGTTTTAAAAGGTGAAAACCTAGTTTTATATTTTATAAAGTAACCATATTTTCAAATATGTATATACTATGTATTTTTAACCAATTATTGAAGTTGTTTTAACTTAAATGTTTTAAAGTATATTTCAAAGTAAGCGTTTTAAATTATTTTAAAAATCTAAAGTTTTGTGCTTGGTAATTTCAGTGAAAATAGAAAATACTTGGAATTTATTCTGAGAAAGGAAGATAGTTTGAAACTGTTTTCAAAGGGTTTGAAAGTGAAAATATATCTTGTGAAGATATTTTTGGAATTAATAAATAATTTGGGAAATTATTTATTGTTTGATGGATATTGCAAATATTAATTGATAGTTAAATAACCGACTATCAATATTGGCCAAATACGTTGATCGTTTCGAAGAGACCGGGATCAGGATTTACTTCTCGAAAACCACTTCGATCCGGTTTGTGCGTTTTCATGGAAAAAACGAGTTTGGATTCGAAGATGGAGTAGTGAAGTGCAAGGGCTAGTCGCTACTAATCCTGAGGATATTTCCAAAATGGATGCAGTAGGAATAGTGCCTTCGGTTCCGTTCGAACCCGGGACGGACTTGTATGGATGAATGCTTTCAGAACATCGTCAGGTGGACGATGGGCATTCTAAGGGATATGTTCTAAAAAGGTAACGCTTAGCCTCAAGCTTCATCAACCGGGAATGACTGAAAATCAGAGGTTATGCAGCAAGGCATGGTGGGCAGTACCCATTTACGGGTAAGGTCATCCCTGTCCAGATGTCCCTTTTTATTTCAGCTCAGTGGTGCGGTTGTTGATCCCAACCGTGGGGTGATCTTACTTGGGACTATCCAGTAAGGGGTAGTCCAGGTCTTATGTTGCAGGGGGTCGGGAGTGATCCTCGCTACGGTGATCTAGACCAGGTACTGTGACAGGTGGTACCCCAGTGCCTAGTCATTAGTTGGAAATTCATTTTCCCTACGCGCCTTTTATGAGTTTTGTTTGTATTACCCACTCTGTGGCTAGTAGCTGGAATTTAATGAATGTAACAATTTCGGCTATTTTATAAGTATTTGTATATAGACCCTATTATAATATCAAAGGATTTTAATAAAAAATGTTTTAGCTATCGTAAGGTAAAAACCCGACATGTTTACTTGTGGCGTGGTCTTACGAGATGCTTTTATTTTCAAAGGATTTTGAAACTTTAATATTCAATTTGAGTGTGATTTTCTCACGCTGGTATTCCAGACCGACTCGAGTGTTATTTAACTGTATTGCTCGGGTCAGACCGAGTATTATAGGATACAGGATATGATGCTGTGGAGCTCAGGAGACGAGCTGGATGATGATACGTACTTTCGTACTTGTTATATATATATTCCGCTGTGTTTAGTAGCTGTGTATCCAGTTGTATGTTATTGATGTTGAACTGTGATTGATGTACTCTGATGGTGTATGTATAAACAGATATAGTATTTGTTTTTGTGTAAAGATCATTTATTATATAGTATATTTTATTCTGCTGCGATGGTTAGATTCTGATGTTGTTTTCTATTTTTTTCTTCAACCTCTTCTTCTTTAACCCAATTGGTTCGTATTTCTTTACAACTTGAGTTGATTGATGTAGAATAGTGTTGACTCAAGGGGTGTGGATTTGCGGGTCGTCTCAAAAGAGGAATCATATAATGGCATTTTGGGTGCTTAAAGAGATTTCCAAAGTGTTTAAAATACAAGAAATGCGGAAAATGAACTAGAATTTTTGAAAAGAGGTTAATGGAAAACTGGATTTACAGACATGTGCATTCGACTTTGGAAATATTAGGGGGTTTACAAATAAAATTTGTAAAGAATTGGAGAATAGGAAATAAATGGACTACTCCCTGAATATTGGAAATAAAAGATCTTAGGGAAGATGTTTATAAATATTCCTAAGTATTAGACGGAAAGGATTTGAAAATAATTAACTTTGAGATTTGGAATATAGATAATATTTTTCAAGGGATGAGTTATAATTGGAAGCGAGAAAAATATATTCTAAGTGTTGAAATCAATTGAAAAAAAATCCTGTAAGGTTTTAAGAATTTAAGTTTGATTTTCACTATTGAAGTATTGGAAGTGTTTGATTATATATACTTATAAAGATATTTTGAGAATATTTTTAGGAAATTTATAACAGGATTAAATGATTACTTATGGATGTGTATTGATAGTTAAATAACCGACTATCAATTTTGGCCAATTTCGTTAATCGTTTCGAAGAGAGCGAGGCCGGATTTAATTATCTGAAAACCACTTCGATCCATTTTGAACGTAACGAATGAATACCGTGAAGATGATGGAGACGGTGGTTCGATTTGTCCGCACTTAGGACAACTTATATGGACGAATGCTATGAGAACATCGTCAATGGAGGACGATGGACATTCTAAGTAGAATCATGTTCTTAAACGGTAACGCTTAGCCTCGAGTCTCATCAACTTAGAAAGACTAGAACAGAGGAGATGTAGGAAGACTAAGTGGATCTTACCCAATTAGGGTATGTCATCACCTTTCTAGATGTCCTCGGAAACCTATATATTATTTATATTGTTGTGAATAAAAGAAGAGCGCTCGATGGTAAAGGTGGGAACACCCGTTGTGATAACATATTCGGTCTATCCAAGTTAGGGGTATGCCAGTCTTGTGTGGCAGGGGATCCTGACAAGGTCCTCGGTACATTGTTCTAGAGGTATACTATGGTGGGCTTTACCCCAGTGGTCCAGTCATTCGATGGAATCCATTCTCTAATAAGCGT
Source organism: Allium cepa (assembly GCA_030765085.1). Classification (NCBI taxonomy): domain Eukaryota; kingdom Viridiplantae; phylum Streptophyta; class Magnoliopsida; order Asparagales; family Amaryllidaceae; genus Allium; species Allium cepa. The sequence continues at coordinate 20,283,307 of CM060936.1, read as the reverse complement.
CGTACGGTTTTGATTGCGCCCAACTATGCTGAAACGTGAGATGCAAGTATTGTAGCTATTTTCTATTTTTACTTTCTATAGACACTATCATAATATCAGATGATTTTGATAAAAAACGTTTTGGTTATCGTAAGGTAAAAAACTGTCGTGTTTATGTGTGACATGGTCTTACGTGATACCTTTGTTTTCAAAGGATTTTGAGAAAATTTAGTAATTCAAATTGAGTGTTTTCTCACGTTGGTTTTCCAGACTGGCTCGGGTGTTACTTTATTATAATACCCGAGTCAGACCGAGTATTACAGATTCAGGATAAAATGCTCTGGAGCTTAGGAGGCGAGCTGGAGGAGTAGAGACGTATCTCCATACTTGATTTATATTTCTGTTGTATGATGACAAGTTAGTAAACTACCCAGATTTGATTGTTGTATATTGTACTCTGGTAGTGGTATGTATATTAACAGCATAGTTCTTGTATATAAAAATCTTTTATTATATATTATATTTTGTTTCGCTGCGGCTATGAGATTATGTATTGTTGCTTCTATTTCTTCTTCTATCGTTCTTCTTTACCCTTTTTATTCACTCTTTCGTACAATTTGGGTTGAACATGAGCGAATTTTTATAAACAGAAAGGGTATCGAACCACTGGTCGCTACATAATTTAAAAAAATAACTTTGTTTACAGATGCATTTTTTAGAAGAGGGTTGGGCTCTTTGGTTATCTAGATGTATCTCTTGCATTCAGGAGGGAGGCCATGTTTCTCAACACATGCACATGCATCGCATCTATCCAACAGATCAGCTGGCCGGTTATGAAAATTTTCTAGGACAATTCTCAATAGTCAAATTTTGACCGTATTTCAGCATAATTTGAATTTTGAACTGATGTATATGATGGAAAATGAATGGATATGAATTATGAATGTATGTAGGAAATTAAGGAGATGCAACTGTTGCAGCCAACAGACATGACCATTATAGAAAATGTACATAGCCATGAAGGCTCATTTTCACTGCCTCTAAATTGACATGGCCAAAATCATTTCACCTACCGAAAATTCTTCTTCTTCACTTATTTTATTCATAAATTGGATCATCATCCTTAGAATTTCATAAGGTTCTTGGTGGATTAAAATCATACAAACTTTGAATCCGATTACACCGTTAAAGGCTTTATTGAATTATGAAGGTCAATAATTTGATAACCCATTTGTAATGGTGGGTTGAATTAGTGTCTGAAATGATCTATTATATAGTTGCTTAGAGTAAGAAGTACAGTAACCACTTCACTATCAAACTCGAACCCCCGAAGATATTCTAACAAATTTAGACGTAAATCCAATTATGGAAAATTCAAACAATAACAATGCCTTTCAAGTCATGAATTAACATCTGACTCATTGAGAGCGATTTTATGGAGCTAATTTTCATTCTATGACGTGAGACTATAAAGTTCTACATGGTCACTGTCGAACTACTCTACATTCGAGAAATAGCTTAGAAGAGATCCTATGATAAGTCGCGCATTTCGACACACCGATCCAAAGCCTATAGAAACATTCAGACTCACGTCGGTGCTAATAAGTACAATCTATTGGTTTTTTTAAATATTTCAAAGACTAGGAATACACAGATATGATCTAAGACATTCTATACTTTCAGATCTCATATCAGAAGACAATAAAATATAAATACAGAAAATAAATATCTTAGAATATATCTCAAAATACAGTCTCAAAAGCAATACGTAATCAAATCCAGAGTATAAAGAAATGCGATACATAGTCTACAAAATACTAAGTTGTAAATACGATAATAGTTACATGGAGATTAATATTGAATGATAAGCAACTCCAGTGTTGAGCTCGCCTCTCCACATACTAATCACGAGCCTATGACTTGCTGCCCTGTCCTCTTGTAATGGGCGAAAAAGAAAGGAATGGAATGTGTCGAACAAATGTCTTGTGAATGAGTACATTATTAAAATATGGTGATCACAAGAAATTGACTTAAGTAATACACTATGTGGCCTAGAATGCCTTATAATTTTCCGTGGATTACTTATTTCATTTGTCTAAATGTTTTAGCTCAATATACACCTATGATATCAACTTGTGCAGGCTTATGCTTAGGATCGAACAACTAATCGAACCTCAAGACAACTAATGATCGGCTAATAGCTACCATGACCATCATCCATGTGGGTTACCTATAATTGTCAACCATGGGACTAAGTTTCCCACACCTCGACTACACGCATCATGTCAACAAGGGACTATGTTTCCCACAGCTATGACTACGCTATCCTAGTTACACATCGAGAGGGGGCCAGTAATGCTAAATAGTTAGGGTGTTTCATTGTCGCTGCATCTGTGTCCACCTCCATAATGGTAAGTAATGCCTCTTATTGCACTGCGTTAGGATCCATCAACAACACAATATCACATTGCGTCACCATAAATACTAAGAAATTCTTGTTATTACCGGACCATACACTCCTCTAGGCATTATCGTCGGTGTTTTGTGGTTACCATAGAACCTTCTGCGAGTGTGAATTGCGGTATCCTCGTCCCTAGTTGAATATCGACCCTATTAGACAAACAACATTTGTATAGTCCCGCAAAGCCCTAGCACATAAGAAACGAGCTTCCCTGCTTACTAACATCCATCCATTTATATATATATATATATATGTTCTTTTATTTACAACCTAGGCCTTAGGCTAAGGTTCATACTATAAGCAGAAAATGCTAACTGGTCGACCGCTTACTCTTAGAGTGATCGACCACTTGTTGTCAACGGAGTCCAGTAAGAGTGGTCGACCGACTCCAGTGAGAGCGGTCGACCGATCGTCGCTGTTTAGTGTTTTTAATTAGAGATTTAATTTTTTTTTTGTTTCTTAGTTACTATCGTTCCTAGATCTATTATAGTATACTTGATTCATAAATCATCATACAGTAACCCTAGTTATAATTAACCAAACTTCTGAATATACAACTTGTAATTGCAAAACTTCCTATTCAATTTCATACCGCAGTAAATAAGTTTAACCAGGTTCAGCATTCGATACTCATCAGTTTGACAAAAGGATTACTTACAAGATTATCAATTTCTTGATTTACAGGTTAATATCAATTTATATTTACTGTTTAAATTTCAGATCTAAATAAACAAGATTTCTAATTTTGATTTTTAACAATCTAAATCAAATAGGATATACTAAAATTAACTGTATATAAATCACCTAATTAACAATGAACTCACTCGCCTCAAATCCAAGTTATTCCCTTCAGGTTACGCCTACAGTCTCCTCGAGTCCCTACCTTCCCGCTTATTTGGTTTAATTTCTCTTCTTCTTCTTTAAAATTTTAATTTAATTTTATTTTGAAGAAATTTGGTTTGAAGAGAAAAGAATTTTGCAGAGTCTGAACATACTGTTAAAAATTAGTGAACTAGGGTTTACATTAGCATGCTACTTATAGGAGGTCAAGCTAATACTGGCCATCCAAAAGATATGATTTAATATATAGCGATGGAAAATGTGTACAATCAAATTCGCGCTATTGGCAAACCCGAACTCTCGTCCTGAATTGCAAACCGCTATGATTGAGAGCGATCGAACGGTTAAACTCATTTTTCGACTAGTCGAGCTTTCTAATTTTAGAATATTTGTTTCCTTAATTTTTTATTTAATTATTTTCAATCTCAAAATTTAAAATGTTTAAAGCTTTTTCATACTAGCTCTGATTTTGGAAAGTTAGTATGAAAATTGTCCAGAAAATCACTACAAACTCAACGATCTAAGTTTCATAGACATATTCAGATATTTGAAAAATTCCCTTTTTGTCCATGTTATATTAAAATTTTAATTCTTTTATTTAAATTTTCCACTTAAATTTTTAGGGTGTTACAGATCCCCAATGAAACTCTTACAAATAATAAGGCATTCAAGTAGCATGCAAAGTTGATGATTTCTATGTAGGGGATGCATTCCAAATCACTTTCAAATTCTGTCCACATTGGAGCTTGGAAACATCGAAAGCACTCTAGACTGCACTAGAAATCAAATAGTATATATCAGAGGCAAATAACAAGAAATTCCTAATGTGCAATTTTTTAGATTTAATAATGAATTATAATAAGTCCGTCGTGGACAAGATTGTGTTATACTATATATAATAAATCAACTTAAAATGCCAAGATTGATTTCCCTCAATCAGTTATAATGCGATAATAATTTCTACACTCCCTCATCCTTGGAATGTCTAAAAGAAAAATTAAATCATGCAAAAATGGATTATGATTTAGAGAGTTAGTAGCGTCATCTTCAGATAGAAGAGCACTCTCATAAATGGGGACTAAATGATTAATCTCAAACTGTATTTTTTTCTAAGCCAAATAACATGGAAATATCAAATTCGTTGAAGCTAAAGAATAAGACAATTTATAAAAAAAGTCATCCCAAGAAGGATAAAATGAAGGCACTTTTTAAGTTTGGTTACAAACCGAACACTATTCTCATGACTGCCATCTACGAAATAAACAACTAAAGGAGAATGTAGTCGAATACATACTTGTGGCTATTGTTCAAGAACTCATTCAGTGGCATGTTGGCTTGATACTAGAGCAACCACTCATATATGAAAGGAACATAGACTTTATAAGATATATGATGAAGTTAGCGAAGAACGAGATGAAGTTACTAGAGTAAATAATATCAGAAGAAAATTAACTTGGAAAGGAACCATGTAAATCCTATTCACTATGGGAAAGGTTCTTACCTTGGTCAATGTGTTTCATATACCTAATATATGGAAGAATTTATTCCCTGGATACCTTTCGAATAAAGGAGGATTCGAGATAGTGTATAAGTCTGACAAGTTGATGTTATTCAAGAACGGTGCGTTAATTGCACTTGTAATGATATGATAAAGTTGAATTTAGTATAGAATATTTCTATTTATACTACCGGTTCTATTGATCTATGGTATCCTAGATTAGGACATGCTAATTACGGTAATCTTAGGAATATAATAAGTTAGGATTTCTGATTGCAACTTTGATTCTATATTTAAGTATGAAGTTTTGCTCGAGCAAAAATATATAGGAAATCCTTTAGATCTACAGAAAAAACAGTTTGCTTGAATTAATTTATAACGATGTCGGTGACTTAAAACATCGTACAATTTATGGTGGTAATAAATATTAAGTCATATTTATTGATTATTATTCAAGATACGCATATGTTTATCTGTGACAACCAAAGATGAATTTTTTGATAAGTTTAAATTTTATAAGGATAAAGTGGAATGTAGTTAGGAATTGAAATAAAGTCATTGCCACATTGGTGAACATTTTTTAAATGATTTTATATTATTTCATAAATAACATGGTTTAATACACCATTGTATTGCTCCCTACACACCTAAACAAAATATAGTTACTAAAAGAAGAAAAAAATAAGACATTGGTTGAAATGGTAAATGCCATGCTACTTAGTTTTACCATATCAAATACTTTAGGGATGAAGATATTTTATTTGCATGCTACATTTGGATAGAATTCCTTTAAAAAAGAAGGATATATCTCTTATGAATTATGTTTTAAAAGAAATTCTAATTTATCAAAACTCAAAGTTTTCGAATGTTTGCCTTATTTTAGAATACCATATCCAAATAACCATAATTAGGAAATAGAGCATTTAAGTGTGCTTTTGCTGGTTATTTGCCTTATAGTATAACCTATCCATCCATAATACTTAATAGTCCAAAACATATAAAAATTAATGATAACAATGATGAAGATTATATATGTTATCAACAAAATAATAAATCTTGGTACCTTAAGAAAATACTAACCATAGGAAAAGTAAAAGAGCAAGAATAGAAAAGTAAGAGAACCCTTAATGTTGGTTATCCAGACACACTTATGCGGAATGAATCCTAAGGCTATTAATGCACGAGAAGTGAATAATGTATGCCAATTATTTACAAATTAAATTTTGATTTATTATCTAATCATATTAATAATCAAATCACAGATAAAGAATATAACATTAGGGAAAATATAAGTAAAGTAAAAGTAAGAGCAATAAAATAAATGACCCTAGGAATTTTTATACTGGTTCAGATTCTCAATCCTACATCCGGTCCTTTAATCCCTGTATAGAATTTCCACTGTTAGTTTCTTGACTTTCCACGAGTGGCAATAATACCTTTACAACCTTACATTCCATGGGTGGAAAGATGCACTTAAACCCATTAATTTTCTCAGTGGTAAGAACATCTTTTTCTTTATAATCAATAGTAGACTATGGAAAGTAGTTGTATCTTCAATACAAATTCTTGCAGACTTAGTGAATTGAACCTATAAACGACAAATGGAAATATACTTTGAAATCTTTGAGGAATAGGAATAGATCATAAGGAGAATGATTGAGAATTCAAGTACAACTATATGATATTGTGTGGTTTGCAAATCCTTGAAGAATAAGAGTGAAATAGAATGGATTTGCAAAGTAAATGGAAGTATTATCAGTGGATAATTCACTCAAAAGCATAGAAATAAAAAAGTAACAGAAAACATAGAATTGATGTTCAAATTTTGTTTTCCATAGCCTTTATATAGAGAATGAAAATATATGACCATTGACAAAAGGATGAAGATATTAATACCCTAAGAAATAATTTAGATGAACAACCATATAAAAATTACTAACATATCTCTAACATTAAAACCTCAATTATTGATTTTGATGATAACAATCTTAATAACAACAATATACATTCATATAAAATATGGATACTAATATTTGCCAAGTTTTATAGTATATAGTGTAGGATATTATGTAGGTATTGAATTGAAGAATGTATAGTATAAAGACTCAAGAAATGGATATGAAGACTAGTGAGTATAATGACCAAGATATGAAGATCTTATGACTATAGTATAGTGTATAGAGTCATAAAATATTGTCAAAGTTCCTAGTAGCAATCTTTAATCTCCACCTCTTATTTTTCTACCTTTTATATTTTTAACAAACTAAAATTTTGAAATATATTTATATATATTTTATATAAGTTTATCAATGTTCAAAAATATTTATAAACCATGTTTAAATATTGTCATAAAGTATATAATTATTTTACAAAGTATAGAATTTTCAAAACATTTAAAAAAAAACTAGTTTTCAAAAATTACATGTGTATGTCGACATACATGTTGTAAATAAGCCGACATATATGCCACAAAACTGTTTATTCAAATTTTGAACTGAAGTGTCTATTCGTCGCAAATCTTTGCAAACAGACACATCTGTGTATGCACTATATATAGGAGGATTCAAACGAGTTTTCTAACATTATTATCTCGCTATCTTCCCTCTTCTTACTCTCTTAAATTCTCCATTAAAAATATACAAAATTCTCTTTAAAATCAAATAGAATCAATTTATAGTCTTGTGTATTGACTCAATATTAATTTCTTGGTATTTTGGAATCATCTCTCTCAAATCAAAGATCAAAGTGTTGTCCAAGAGGCTATAAGATCCATTGTATTCAAATTTCAAGAAATTGTCCCTGGAAAAACAACAATCTCTATTTGCATTTACTTGGGTGTGATTGTAGCCTTTTCAAATCAACTGGTTGTGCTTGGTATCCAGTTATTTGTGCAGAATATCGTCAACACTAACACCTCGAGGTTCGAAGATATAACTCCTAAAGTTACTTGAGTTATAGGTCCTCGGTATGAGGTTACTGAGACTTGAAGTAAATAAGTTGGAGTTACGGAAGGTTAAGCTATAAAGTCATGCCGGTAAACGAGAAGAAGATAAAGTGTAGAAAGTAAATAACATCAAGACTTTTTACAATGGTTTGGGCCGAAAATCCCCATGTCCACTATCCTTTCCTTATTTACTTACTCTTGTTAGCTAAGTGGCTTATTACATTGAATCTAGATGTTTTCGCCATTAATGGCTTTTGAATAGAGCCATAGTATAGAAAAATACTATATGATTGTGAAAATTCCTTCTGCACCAAAAAATCCCTTATGCTTTGGGATTACTGCCTATTTATAGCTAGTAAACTGTAGTGCCATTGGTGGAGAATCCTCTCTTTGGATTGCTGAGGTTACTTGATATGCTGCTACAATTGGGGATTGTTCTAAGCATCTAGCGTTGTTGCTTAAGACATGTGGATTGATGACTTGTCTTCCCAACTAAACATCCTCCTACATCTGAGCCGCATTTTGTCTCATTGGTCATCTCGACCGTTGATTCCTTTTTCTATAGATTGGTGATTTGGGCTTTGGATCCACTGCCAAGCAATTCCTCTTCGGCTTGTGGTATTATTCTTTATAGACGGGCTCAACCAGTTCGTTCTTTAAATTGCTAAGTGTCATAACACTTGCAATACATACAGATATGGAGTGTTGGACTTTCCTTGGGACGATAGCCATTGTTTTACTATTGAGAACTTTTGGTATAACACACCCTTCAATGTTTACTTTATATGTGAAATATGGAGTGAACTTTGAAGTGTGTAGATTTGATTTATTTTTCGTGATTATCTTCTGTGGTCAATCTACACTTGGATCGAGGGGTCAAAAAATTTCAAAATCATATTGGTTTTGTGAAGCTATCTAAGCTAGATGATGAGTGAAAAATGTTTGAATGTCAAAAGGAGAAATCTAAATCAGGACCGTAAAGTCAAAACCTTTGAAAATTGTGCCTTCCATTGAAGTAACCTAAACTAGTGGTAAGCAAAACTATATTGGTGCACAAAGGAAAAATCTAACTTTTGGTCGTGAGGTCTAAAGTTTTGAAAATCATACTTGACACTTGAAGTCATCTAGACAGAGTATCAAATGAAACTGTTTTGGTGCCAAAAGAAAAAAAATCTAATTTGAGACCGTGAGATCTAAACTTTTGAAAATCATTCTTGACACTTGAAGCCATCTAGACTAAGTGACAAGCGAAAATGTTTTGGTGCCTAAAGGCAAAATTTAATTTGAGACCGTGAGGTCTTAAATATTGAAATTAATGTTTGACACTTGAAACCATCTAGACTAAGAGACAAGTAAAAAATTTTGGTGCTAGAAGGAAAAAATCTAATTTGAGACCGTGAGGTCTAAACTTTTAAAAACCTTGCTTGATTGGAGCCATCTAGACTATGTGTCAAGCGAAACTGTTTCGGTGCGAAAGGAAAATCTACTTTGAGACCGTGAGGTCTAAACTTTAGAAAATCATACATGACACTTGAAAAGCTCAAGGAGAAGGAATTGGAAGGTATTTTCCTTGTAGAAAATTCTTACTCTATACATTCTTCTAGTTGTGCTTAGCTGCTAGATCTAGAACTCGTTTTCTTAGTTTGTCTTATGGATTTAGGAGCAAAAGCATTTAACCAGAGGAAGCATGGAATTCCAAATTGTGGATGGAGCTAGCCGAAGCAATGGGAGAATGCCAACTGAAGCCTGTCAGTGGACATGATTTGATTTTATATAATTGTGATTATGTATCAAATTTTATTGGTAGAAAATTTTTGTTTCGCATTTGACGGAAAACATATATGGTTGTATTTATAGCGATGGTAATATGATTGTTTATTAAGAGAATAAACTGTTTGTTTTGGTGCATTAAATAATGGCAATTGTTTACTTAATATGAATTGTATATGGTATTAAAATTAATAATGCATCTAAAATAAGTGATAGTTACCTTTGGCATTATAAGCTAGATCGTACTAGTAAGAAACAATAAAACTAGTTAAGAAACCAAGATTTTCTACTATCATTTAATTCTAAATCATTTAATACTTGTACAACGTGTCTTAAAGGTAAAATAGTCAAGCACAATTTTAGTAGGAGCAATGAAAGAGTTGGTGAAACTCTTAGGATTAGTATATACATAATAATGTATGTAGCCTTATGTCTTCAACTGCCAAAGGTGGAACCTCGTACTTTATAATGTTCAATGAAGATATTTTTACATGTTAGATGTACAAATCTTACTTCCATTAGAATATATAAATCTCACTAGACCTTCGTAATGTTAACTGAAGAATTTTGAATTAAACATTTTATGTTATTAAATATACAAATCTTCAAAAAATCAAACATATATAAGTATTCACTAATAGCCGAACTAAAATTGTATATATTAATAACTTATTCTTCTACATTAATGTTAATATAATTATTGTCATGGATATATCCATTTTGGCATTAAAATTGACATGTGACCTTAAATTATATATCTGTTTAACCGTAAGTCACAACGCTTAGTTATACACATATTCCCATATTACCCTAGGTTAGTGAATTATTTTAATGTAGTTGTAATGTCTGTATTGCGAATATAAAGTTATGAAAAGAATAAAATGTAAGATTAAAATAAATAAATAAAATTCAAATAGAACTAATAATACGATATTATTATTGAACGATAACTGATAAATGAATATTTTAAATACAAATAGATAAATTGAAAATATACCTCTAAACTATTTTATTAGTCAAATATGGTTTAATATAAATATAATATTCATATAAACATAAACTGTGATATTTTTCAATTGATAAAAGGATTTTTTTTATTCACACTTTTTCCACCACTGTTAATGCACCTGATCCAACAATACCTTGATTAAAGTCGATATATATTCTTCGTAATTAAAACATGATAAAATATTTTGTCAATAATGGGGAAGTATAATCTAGAAGTAGATGCAAAATAACAATATCGTAGATCCATTCAGTAGGACTCTTTCTCCGAATAATTTAGTGAGATTAATTGAAGGTATGGGCATGAGAATCCATAACTGGCCCTAAGTGTAAGCTGAAGATTGAAAGAGTTGAGGGTGTGCCCTAAGCGAAATTATGTAATATGATTTCATAACATAACTCTTATAGAGAATTTTATTCGAAATAAAGTATGTTTCTGGTTTTAGTTCTCTATAATATGTATTGTTAATAGAATACAAATTATGCCTTATACACATTAGATATATTTAAATAAAAATTCTGTAGGAGAAATATTTTAACGATTCCAGTTACGAAGGTGTTTGTAACTCATAATATTTTCTACTTAAATGTTCCTTGTTAAGATGCATTGAGAAAATATTATCAGTAAGTCAGTTGAGACTAGTGTATGTAACGCTCTTCGTACGATGAACGGTGAATTAGTCAAGACCATTGGAGTTGTTGGGGGTTACATACTTGTAATTGGTTGGAATAATCTTTGAATGACTCAATTAGAGTCTTCTATTGATTAAGGCAACTTAGTCGAATAGACGATCTCAACTGACGTTGTATAATAATCTTCAGATTTATGGATACTGTGGGTTAGTCCTTGAGATAATAGTTTTGATGACAACAACCTTAGAATAGATTATAAAATATAAATACTAACAGTATAAGTTTAGATATATATGTATATGCAGGATTTAACCATGCAGGTACCAAGAATGAAGACTGTACAGTATAGAGATTCAAGATATCGAGATTGAAGACTCATGAGTATCAAGATTATCAAGAGCTCAAGTAGTTTATTTGTTAATTAGAAATTTTGTTAAAACTCCTAGAAAAGCACTGGCATCTTAAAATGCAATTTATTCGTGGAATGGAATCCACTTCGAGCCTGTTAAAGGATGGAACCCTAAGTACGATGGAACCTACGACAAATTTAGTGGAACATTGTTTTATATCCGCTAATTTTTATTCAAGATGATTTTTACAAAATTATATCTTGTTTTCAAAATATTTTCAAAACCTTCCTTTTAAAAGCATCAAAAACATCTATCCTAATTTCAAAATACTTTTAGCCTCAAAATAATCTTTAATTTCAAAATCAAATTATCCGTGGTTTTAACTATCTTTAATAATAATATATTTAATTTTTAAATATTTATACTTAGATTTAAATATAAAATTATAGTAAAATTTTGTATATATTATTCTATATATTTACTTATGTATTTTAACTATAGTCAAGTATATTTATAAAGTTTAAAATTGTTTTAATATAAGATAGAAGTTATTTTCAAAGAAAACCAAATCACCAAAATATCCTTTGGGATGTCGACATGCCCATGTACCCTATGTCGACATTGTGTCAGTTGAATTCAAAATTTAAATTTCAAAAGAAGTGTCTATTCGTCATATCTCTTCATGAATGAACATGGCTGTTGTTCTTCTGTAAACAGGGGATGTTTTCAACGAATTTAAAAATAGATTTTCTGGTTTTTCACTCCTCTTCTTCTTCCACATTACTATATACATATTCTTACCATTACTCTGCCGAAATCAACATTGAATCTAACTAGATTATCTCTGGTTTGATTCTCTATCACTATCTCAACAAGATCCTCATTGCTATTCAGAGTTACAGGCTTTTTGTAATCAACTTAGCGAGAAAAGGTGTGATTGTAGCCTTGGAAATCAATCAAGCGAGATAAGGTGTGATTGTAGCCTTGGAAATCAATTGGGTGAACTTGTTGCCCGGGAAATCAAGTATCTCTACCCAGAAGATTATGAATCTGGAATGTGTACCTCGTTGCCTTGAAATCGAGGGTGAAATTGTAAAGATTGTTTTTGAAAGGAAATTTGTACTTGTGTGTGGGACTGGATGTAGGGTAACTGCGAACAAGTATAAAATTTGGTGTGTTCTTTCCTTTACTACTTTTACTTTATATTTGCATCTGTGTTTGATTCTGTGATCATATCTGTGTCCGAATATTGCATACATTTGTGTTCAAATTAACAAAAACTCAAAAAGATTTAATAATTCTTTAAAACACTATTCACCCCCCTCTAGTGTTTATCCCAGCCTTAAGATCCTTAATCCGCATTTCTCACATTTGGTATCAGAGCAAGGTTTTCGAAGTTTCATAATCTGATTTTTGAATTTTTTTAGAAATGGCTATGTTTGTTAATACTAGTTTAAAAATATTTAGATGATCATTGTCTCATGAGTCTGCATATAATCAATGTTCAAATTCAAGTTGTCTACCAAAATTGTTTGATGTGCAGGAAACATGCTTTATGGGAATTGAGGAATTAATCCACAACGGACAAATTGTGCAGATCAAAAAGAACAAATGGATACTCGATAGTGGACGTTCTAGACACATGACTGGGAATCCAGAAATGTTGAATGATATAATATACAAAGACGGAGGATATGTTAACTTTGGAGACAATTCAAAAGGATATGTGATTGGCATCGACAAAGTCAGTAACTCTGAAACTCCTATTATTGCTAATGTTTTTCTAGTTAAGAATCTGAAACATAACCTGCTAAGTATAAGTCAACTTTGCGATAAAGGATATAAAATTAAATTTGAAAAAGATATATGTCACATTGAAGATAATAATTCAACCATAATATTTGAGGGAATTAGGAAAAAGAATATTTATATTCTTGATATGAAAGTTTCAAATGATAACTTGTGTCTTTTGGCAAATACAAGTGACTCTTGGATTTGGCACAAGAGATTTGGGCATTTGAATTTCAAACTCTTATCTAGACTGCCAAAACATGATCTAGTAAGAGGTCTTCCTAAAATGAATTTTAAAGTGGATAGTCTATGTGATGCACGTCAATTAGGAAAACTTAGAAAAAGTTCTTTAAATTAAAAGATATGATTTCAACATCAAAACCTCTTGAATTAATTCACCTTGATTTATTTGATCCATCTCAAATTCTGTCAATAAATCGTAGTAAATATGTTTTTGTAATTGTAGATGATTATTCTAGATTTACATGAATAATATTTTTGAAACATAAAAGTGATACTTTTGAATGTTTTAAGAACTTTACAAAAAGGATTCAAAATCAACTTTCTCTAAAAATTATAACCATTCGTAGTGATCACGGTGGTGAATTTGAAAATGAAAAGTTTGAAGAATTCTGCAATAAAAAAGGAATAACTCACAATTTTTCATTTTCAAGAACTCCACAACAAAAGGGAGTAGTAGAACATAAAAATAGGACGATTCAAGAGTGTGCGAGAACCATGCTTTCATATAGTAAATTACCAAAGTATTTTTGGGCAGAAGCAGTTGCTACTGCCTGTTATATTTTAAATAGAATTTTAATTAGACCTTTAACTGATAAGACATCTTATGAATTTCTTCATAGAAAGAAACCTAAAGTATCTTATTTTAGAATTTTTGTAAGCAAATGTTTTATTTTATGTACCAAAGATAACTTAGATAAATTTGATCCTAAATCCGACAAAGGTGTCTTTATCGAATATTTTAATAAAAGTAAAGCATACGGAGTATTTAATTTAAGAACTAACAACATCGAAGAAACAATGCGTGTTTCGTTCGATGAAAATTTCAAAATTTTTGAAGATACAAATGATGAAGATAATTTAATCACTCAAAATCAAGAGTCAACTGAAACTTATAATGAAATTAATCATCCTAATAAAAGGACTAAACTTTTAAAAGATCACCCTATTGAAAATATACCAGGAGGTATGCAATCTGTTGTTAAAACTAGAAATCAACTAAGTCAAATGAGTAATGTAGCTTTTATATCAACTATTGAACCCAAAAATCCAAAAGAAGCATCAACTGATGATTCATGGATTTTGGCTATGCGAGAAGAATTAAATCAATTCACTAGAAATAATGTTTGGGAACTTGTTCCTAGACCTGAGAATAAAACTATAATTGGAACTAAATGGGTTTATAAAATTAAAATGAATGAACAAGGAGAGGTACTTAGAAATAAAGCCCAATTAGTCGCTTAAGGTTTTTGTCAAGAAGAAGGAATAGATTTTGATGAAACCTTTGATCCCGTAGCAAGATTAGAAGCCATTAGGATTCTACTTGCTTTCGCAAATCATAATAATTTTAAACTATATCAAATGGATGTTAAAAGTGCCTTTTTAAATGGATTTGTAAAATAAGAAGTATATGTTGAACAACCACCACTTTTTGAAAATGAAAAATTACCAATCATGTTTACAAACTTAAGAAATCTTTATATGGTCTAAAACAAGCTCCTAGAGCCTGGTATGATAGACTAAGATCTTACTTATTACAATCAAATTTCGAAATTGGTAAAGTAGATAATACTCTTTTTATTAAAAGAAACAAAAATGATATTCAACTAGTATAAGTTTACGTAGATGATATCATTTTTGGATCAACTAACTTTGAAATGAATAAAGAATTTTCTGAAATAATGACAAAAGAGTTTGAGATGAGTCATATGGGTGAAATAAACTTCTTTTTAGGATTACAAATAAAGCAATTAGATAATGGTATCATTTTTAGTCAAGAAAAATATGCTAAAGACCTAATTAATAAATTTGGTTTGACTACTGCGAGTGGAAAATCCACTCCCATGGCAACCAATGAGTACCTTAGTAAAGAAGATCTCTCGAAAGATGCAGAACAAAAGTTATATAGAGAAATGATTGGATCACTACTCTATATTACTGCTAGTAGACCTGATATCATGCATAGTGTTTGTCTCTATGCAAGATGTCAATCCCAACCTAAAGAGACCCACTTAAAAGCCGTAAACGTATCATAAGATATGTTAAACACACTTCTGAATATGGCTTATTTTACCCTAAAAATGATTCCTTTGACTAAATATCTTACTGTGATGCTGATTATGCTGGTTGTAAATTAGACCGAAAAAGTACAAGTGGAACTTGTCACTTTTTGGGGCATTCTCTGATTTTCTGGTTTAGTAAAAAGAAAAACACAGTTTCTTTACCAACAACTGAAGCAGAATATATTTCAGCTGCTTTGGCTTGTTCTCAATATATATGCAACAAACTTTAAAAGATTATGGTTTAAAATTTTCAAAATCACCAATTTATTGTGATAATACTAATGCGATAAATTTATCCAAAAATACTACTCAACATGCTCGAACTAAACATATTGATATAAGACATCATTTTCTCAGAGATAATATAAATAAGGAAGTAATTAGTCTAGATTATATTAATTTCGAGAATCAAATTGCTGATATATTAACAAAACCGTTAAATGAATCTGTATTTACTAAATTAAGAAGAGAATTAGGTATTTGTTCAATAACTGAAATATAAAATACAAATAAACAAAGTATAATTAAAATTAAATCAAAATAAATCAATTAATAAAAAATTTAAAGGACCATGTCGACATACCCCCCAAACCCATGTCGACATATAGCGTTTTTTATACCAAAATTTAAAATAATTGGTTATATATTCTTCTCATTTTTGAAATTTTATTCATCCTTTCTGCCATTTCTCTGTTCTATCCTCTGAAATCAAATAATCAATGGCCTCCTTTTTAAAATCAAACAAAAATTCTACCTTTTCGTTTCCTTCTCCCACTTCTGGCCCATTTCAACGTACTACTCTCGCTCGTGTGACAAAAATGGAGGATTCTTTAAAGGATGCGCTTCAGTTAATGACTAAAATCCAAGTAATGCAACTTCGAATGGCCAAGGAACAAGAGAGGCAAGGCAAAATCCTTAGGAATTTGCAAAAATTTCTAATGGACAATCATGCTAACCCAATCTTGATTGACGAAGACTCTTCAGGAGATCAAATACAAGAGGCCAACGAAGAAGAAGTCCACATGGAAGAAGTCCACATGGAAGAAGTGCATGCGGAAGATGACGACAAAGTCGTTTGCATTGGAGAAGTGTGCTTTTACAAAGATGGAAATCTTGTCGAACAACGTGGAAATTTCTGTTTCCACTATCCAAACTGTTCGATTCATAAATCTCCATTTTCAAAGACACTCATTAGTCTCTTTTCTCCTTTTCCTTTTGGCGTATATTCTTTCTTACGTTTCCCACGAAAATGTAAATACAACAATATAATTAATGAATAATTTTTGTTCTTATTATATGAATACTTAGTTACGATAATTAATAGTTTAGGACTAAGTTCTAGTTTTAGATCTAAGTGTTAATTATTTATGATAACACTATCATTATAATCACATGTCATAGAGTATTAGATTTAGGGGGAGCGAAATAGTTTTTGTTGATGACAAAGGGGGAGAAATATAAAATAGGGTAGTTAGGCATAGATTAAGGGGGAGTTATTAGGATAGCAATAATATTTTATAAACAAAGGTTGTCATCATCAAAAAGAGGGAGTTTGTTAGTCCTTGAGATATTAGCTTTGATGACAACAACCTTAGAATAGATTATAAAATATAAATATTAATAGTATAAGTTTAGATATATATATATATATATATATATATATATATATATATATATATATATGCAGGATTTAACTATGCAGGTACCAAGAATGAAGACTATACAGTATAGAGATTCAAGATATCAAGATTGAAGACTCATGAGTATCAAGATTATCTAGAGCTCAAGAGTTCAAGTAATTTATATTTTAATTAGAAATTTTGGTAAAACTCCTAGAAAAGTATTGGCATCTTAAAATCCAATTTATTCATGGAATAGAATCCGCTTCGAGCCTGTTAAAGGGATGAAACCCTAAGTAGGATGGAACCTATGACGAATCTAGTGGAACATTGTTTTGTATCTGCTAATTTTTATTCAAAATGATTTTTTCAAAAATTATATCTTGTTTTCAAATGTTTTCAAAACCTTCCTTTTAAAAGCATCAAAAACATCTATCCTAATTTCAAAATACTTTTAGCCTCAAAATAATCTTTAATTTCAAAATCAAATTATCCGTGGTTTTAACTATCTTTAATAATAATATATTTAATTTTTAAATATTTATACTTAGATTAAATATAAAATTATAGTAAAATTTTGTATATATTATTCTATATATTTACTTATGTATTTTAACTATAGTCAAATATATTTATAAAGTTTAAAATTGTTTTAATATAAGATAGAAGTTATTTTCAAAGAAAATCAAATCACCAAAATATGCTATGGGATGTTTACATGCCCATGTACCCTATGTCGGCATAGTATCAGTTGAATTCATAATTTAAATTTCAGAAGAACTGTCTATTCGTCAAATCTCTTCACGAATGGACATGACTGTTGTTCTTCTATAAATAGGGGATGTTTTCAACGAATTTAAAAATAGATTTTCTGGTTTTTTACTTCTCTTCTTCTTCCACGGTTCTATATACATATTCTTACCATTACTCTGTCGAAATCAAAACTGAATCTATCTAGATTATCTCTGGTTTGATTGTCTATCACTATCTAAACAAGATTCTCACTGCTATTCAGAGTTATAGGCTTTTTGTAATCAATTTAGCGAGAAAAGGTGCGATTGTAGCCTTGGAAATCAATCAAGCGAGATAAGGTGTGATTGTAGCCTTGGAAATCAATCGGGTGAAATTGTTGCCTGGGAAATCAAGTATCTCTACCAAGAGGATTGTGAATCTGGAGGGTGTACCTCGTTGCCTTGCAATCGAGGGTGTAATTGTAAAGATTGTTTTCGTAAGGAAATCCGTACTTGTGTGCAGGACTGGATGTAGGGTAACTCCGAACCAATATTAAATCCGTTATGTTCTTTCCTTTACTGCTTTTACTTTATATTCGCATCTGCGTTTGATTCTGTGATCATTCCTGTGTCCGAGTATTGCATACATTTGTGTTCAAATTAACAAAAACTCAAAAAGATTTAATAATTCTTTAAAACACTACTCACCCCCTATAGTGTTTATCCTAGCCTTAAGATCCTTAATCCGCATTCCTCACACTGTGAACTTTAAGTAACTAGATTTTACCGTAATACTGGTAAATCACATGACATAGTGATCGTATTATGGTCATAATTAGGTATATTGAAATGAAATGATGCATATGAGAGGGTTCTTCTCCTTTGTTGTAGAAGGTTAGTATCACCGCAATTGATAGTCGACTTAAAGTCAAAAGTCTCTAGCTAGAGTAAGCTGTTTGATCGATAAATGTTATTGGACGAAACCAATGACTTCAAAATTGTCTATGCAATAAGCTATGGATGTTATTTGATTTTTTTATCATTGACCAATCTTTAGATATATAAGTGATACAATGATGATGAAAAGAATATATGCATAAAATGTCGTTGCATCATGTAGCTTAATAGATAGATCAGAAATTGGATTTTTCCTAACTAATCTTTAAACAAAGAACTTGTGCCCAATACAGTATTTTAGGAAAGTCCTTGTAAGCTTCGGCATTTATATTGTTACATTATTGACCGAGGACCGAGTTTACACCAGGGAGCCAATTACCGCGTTGTTACATAATTTCTGAATTCAGCCAATTTTAAATTAATTTATATGTTATAAATTAATAATAAAATTGTTACGAATGTTATATTATTTTTCATTGCATTTTAATTAATTATTGAAGCCCAAACATTAATTATGATACTGTATAATTGTTGTATATTGATTTGAATTAAAATTAGACATAAATGAATTAATTTACTTATTAAATTAATCAGGCTCTAGCCCATTATATCCATGTAGGTTGATCGACCATGTAAGGAGGAGAGGAGGATAGGGTTTTATTTACGATAGATTATTTATTGATTGAAGAAAAAGATGGAAACCGATTTCTATCCAATGGGCCAAAAGTGCATGTAAAAACACCTCTTTCTCTCTTTCTTTCTTAACTTAACACAACAAAATAGAAAACTTAGCTTCCATGTCTTAAATAAAAGAATCAAGGTGAAGCCAAGAAAGGAGATTTGGAACGATTATTTATAGAAAAGGAATTTCGAATTCAAGGAGGAGATTGCTAACAACCATGGTATAGTCAACAAACAAGATCAAAGGTACTTGTTTAATATAATCGTAAATATGTAATGTTTCTATCTTCTTCTTATTCCTTTTAAATTTCACCAATGACAAACTAAAACAAATTAGAAATTATTTTCAAACTTGCTTTATATGTATATAATCATTTTAATTAACACACTCTTATGTGTGTGTATAATTTAAAAAATTATATACTCGTATCTTGTCCATGAATATATACACATACGTACACATATAAAAGAGGTTTTATTTTTAACTAAAACATATGTATGTATTTATATATTTAAAAGTTTGATTTTAAAAAATAAAACCTTACCAATTTTTGGCTGATAATAATAAAGATGAGAATTTCAAATTTAATATAGACATATATTAATTTAAAAATAATTTATACATTACTTATATTTATTTATATTGTTGGTTACATAAATTATATATATACATATGTTATACCTTTGGATTTAACAAATTAAAAAAAATGATTTTTTTATTTAACCTTTGCGATTACCTTTACATAACATATTACTTAGAATGCTCATCGTCCGCCTGACGATGTGCTGAAAGCATTCAATCCATACAAGTTCGTTCCGGGTTCGAACGAAACCGAAGGCATTATCTCGTCACACTCATTTTGGAATCACCCTCAGAGTCAACGACGATAACCCTTGCATTCTGAAACACCATCACGATCTTCATTTCAGGATTCACGACCTAACGTTTAAATGGATCGATGTGGTTTTCGAAGAATCAAATTTGATTCTTCCGATCCCGGTCTCATCGAATCCAACCGCCATTTTAAGGGCCAAGTTGTCTAATTAACTTAACAGTTTAAATAATTTAAATTCAACAATTGAATTAACATAGCATTTATCACAGATAAAACATATACAAGCATAATAGATATATCACAGCACAGCATATCAGAGAGCATAACAGAATATCATCAATTTAACATCACAACCAGACATTTTACATACACAACAATCCATAAGCAATCATTTTAAATTCTCATTGAAATTAATTTGATTTAAAATCAATTTCTTGAGAATATATCACTTAATCATGTTTGCCTGACCATTGGTTATCAGTTAATTACTTATTTCCTTTCAAATTATTTAATTTAATGAATCTCAACCTAACCAAATTTTTAAGTCTTATTTATTTTATTACTTGATTAAATATTCCTTATACATTAATTAATAACCTTAATCGTTAATTAGAGAACTTAATTCCTTATTTGTTAACTGCTAATTAGTTAATTAATCATTTATGAATTCTAGCTTAAATTACTTAATTAATTAACTATTACCATCCATTAATTTACTTAAGTAGTTAATTTCCATTTCATAAATTACAAAATCTATGAACGAATCTCTAATTATAATTATTCTGAATTTCTTTCTAAAATAATTAATTTATACTAATTGTTCGACTTAAAGTAACACCTAAAACTCTGCTTTAAATTTGGAAACTAACCGATTCTTAACTATAACCTCAGAAAATAACTAATTTTATGTTAACTTTAATTAAACACTTAATCAAAACATTAGTTAAGAGTTTCAATGTTTGTTATTCATTAACTAGGCAATAGAACTTGTATAAAGTTTACTTAAATTGTCAAACGTTTATAAAATTTAAAATGTAGAGATTCTGATATAACTTAAAATTTCTTTACCTCATTTTTTTTTTCAAATACTACAGACAGACTAACCCCAAGGCTACCCTGGTAAAACCTAGCATAACTCCGGGTTCACGCAAAATTCCCCGAGTTTTCCCCCCTGAAGCTCCTTCTTCTTCTCTTTACTGATTCTATTATTTATTTATAGTAACTTAAGCTTTAAACTAAAAATAAAGCACATCCATAACTCACACGAGTACTGCACCCAACGAACCCGAAGCAAACATCAAGTGGACCCGAGACAGCTCCTTCTTCACTCGAGAAAGTCTCGAGTTTCC
The DNA here is from genome assembly GCA_030765085.1 of Allium cepa. Lineage (NCBI taxonomy): Eukaryota > Viridiplantae > Streptophyta > Magnoliopsida > Asparagales > Amaryllidaceae > Allium > Allium cepa. The sequence continues at coordinate 20,261,620 of CM060936.1, read as the reverse complement.
TCCCGTGCTTCCCGCTTCTCTCACTCTTACTCCATCTTCTTTCCTCTCATTTTGTTTTCTGTAATTTTTCTTATACTCATTATCTTTAAATTTAAACAAACTGCTGTAGCCACACACTCAACGGCCTGAAGACAAAACCCGAAGCAGCACTCCAATTTACACGAGTACGAGCACGCGACTATTCACAGACCAAACGAACACCGCTTCGCCACCGTGCACGTGCACGGTGGTTCGCCTCGCCTCCTACGACTTGCACTACCACCAGCAAACCCCAAATCACCCACATATCCAACAGCAAACCCCCATTTCCTCGAATTGGCCGAAGAGCAAAATCCCACCTGAAGCTCGAACAATCATATGAACGCACCGGAAAAAAAAACATTCGACCCATCAACGGCGATGACTTGAAGCAGTGGGTCTCCGGCTATAGCTCAAACACACACTCCTCTACCTTCACCCAAAATTCCATGACACTCGATCCATCCAAGTTGCCGAAATCACGATTTAAACAGTGCACAGTAAAACGCAAACTTAAACCCTATATTTACTTCAAACCCAAAATCCTTGCATTCGAAAATTATGTTGACATTTTTCTGGAATCAATTAGATTACAAGCTTGCTTCATATCGATTTACAGAAATTAAAATCAACTCAATCATCCAAATTTGACGAAAATCCATTTTAGTTTCATTTTACAACTGCTCTTCATACTCTTGCTTAAAAATCATAATTTTTATGTTAAAAATCATAATTATGTGTACGAAATCTAAATATGCTATTGAATTTATAAACTTAAACATTCGAATTTTGATTCTTTTAATTAGTTTACCTGTAACCTGAAAATAACAGTGTTTATATCTTACTGTTGTACTTCATATACATCCCAAGCTTTTGTTTAAGCTCAACAATTCTGAATTACTTACATCTCTAGGTTCAAAATCAATTGAAATGGATAAGTATTAATATCCTTTACTCCTTTTGCTCAGAAGCTTGAAATAAAACAGGAACAGAAAACTTCCAGTGCATAAGATAATACAGGTTTATTTATTTTCAATATATATTAGCAACACAAATATCAGAAGCTAATTATCATACTTAAAATTTAAGAAAAGTATGTTTACTCACCTATACATTTCTGAACCAAGAATAAGTTGAAGTTGATCATCTGGAACATGAATTGTTTGAATCTGCAGTTGAAACTGCTTATCTTCATCCCTGCTGTTGTTTGGAGTTTACCCCTTTTCTTATTTCCAGTTTTCTCAGGTTTTTTTTGTTATGTGTTGTTGAACGAACTAAAACTAAAAAACAACTGTATATATAAGATAACAGTAGTATAGGGAGGCAATATCTGGACATGTTGTACCCTGTCTTGTTTTATTTTACCAGATTTTGCTAAATATTTTGAAGTGACAAATATAAGGCTGAGTTGATATTAAGTACATACTTTGTTTTCTAATATGTTTACATAATTATTAATTGTTTTGCTGTGTAAAGACACTACCTGCAATCATGTACATATGCAGGTAAACATATGGCTTGTGTATGAAGCTATTGAATAAAGATTTTGTTTTGTTATTAAAAATCTTTTTGCATATGCATAAGGACATCCTGTAATTCATTTGTAAATTATGATTCCTTTGCACACATTATTACACAGCAACACTAAATCAATATAAATGAAGATATTTGTGAGTAAATATTTGTTTTAGTTATTATGTTGTTTTCTAGCTTAGTTTACATAATATAATTAGGGTCGGTTGCTTAAAGATATTGTATGTATGATATGTACTTTAGCAGGTAGGCTTAGGCTTGTATAGGAAGACATTTTGTTGTGTACAAAGATTTTGTTGTATGAAAAGTACATTTGCAGATAGATATTTAGTTTTTGAGTGTGAAGTTTTGTTTATAAAAATATTTATTGTTTTTGTATAAACACTTGTCTTATATTATGTTATAAATTGTTTTTATTTCATTTTATACTTTGAGTTTGAATTACATGTGAAGATATAAAAGAACAAATTTTATTATTTGCTTGCTTACTTATTTATATTTGTATCTTATATTTTGATTATCAATATTTACATTATATTCTTAAGTTTTACTTATTTTTATATTTATCTCCAATTATAATTTATTCAAATTATATACATAAGCTTGACTCATATTTTACATTTATATTTCATATTACTAGAATTTGATTTTAAATTTCAAACATTATCATTCATATGTATTATTTTATCAAATGTAAGCAATGTAAAACATTTTAATTTAATTATATAAGGTAAATTTTATCAAAAATATTGTTAAGAATCTTTTATTTTAGAATTTTCAAACATCATTATCTATATGTATTATTTTATTCTAAATATAAACAAAGTAAGGTATTTTAATTAAATTATATAAGATAGATTTTTATTGTAAATATTATTAAGATATTTATTCCAAATTTTCAAATTTCATTTTCTTTCAAAATACCAATATATATTAAAATCAAATGGCAATATTTCCAAAAATATATTCATTTTAATATGATCAATTTATATTTTATTTAATTAGATTAAATATTTATCAAAATAACTGGGGCCAAAATCCAGGGTCGTTACATTCCTCCCCCCTTAAAAGAATTTCGTCCCCAAAATTTAAAACAAAGATATTTTAAAAGCTATTATTCCAACCATTCAAACATATATATCATTCATATATTAACAAACAACCAAACGGTCTATCCTAACAAACAACACTAGCCATCTGAACACAAGTTCGGATAAGTTCCCTAAAATTATCGAGAGTTTGTCTTTCGATGATCAACAATCCGAACTGAATTGCTGACCATAGTCAAGTTCGACTTAACATCCAAATTTCTGAAATCCACAATATCAATTCTTCCACATTTTATTGACCTCTTTATAGAATTTTAATTTCTATTTAATCAAGTCCGTACGATGTACATATACTATTCGTACGCAATTCCAAATCCAATCGCTCGCTCGATCACACAATTTCATTTCCGAACTAGTATCGTCCACCCGACTTCCTAGTACGGACTCAGAACTGGTTTCTTAATTAGAAAGTGTCATTCTCCTTGCATAGTCACAACTACGATAGAGAATCTCCAGAATCAATCCAAAATCCATATCCATGGTTCGTCGTTGAAAATCGAGTGAAAAATCCTAACTCGGATCGATACAACTATCTCGAAATTCTGTGCTCGAATCTGGATCAAATCGTCATGCGAATAAAATAATATATACGTACATCCTACGTATTTATATCTATTGGTTATCAACTATATCAATTTCTTTTATTCACATTATTTTGATTTCTATCCACTTAGAAATTTTCTCAATATCAAGTTTACTTAAGAATTTCACCATTCATTCCTCAAGTTTAGTATAAGCATTATATTTTCTTATATTATTATTCTACTATTTAAGCCTTTATGTCTTCATATTTTCAATTCGAATTTCTAATTTCATGTGAATTCAATTTATCTTTAACTCTGAATATTTAATTTTATTTGCTATCTTCCATTTATAACTGATTCCATTATTTTAAATTAGTTTCATCCACTAGTTTTCATTGGCAGAGTCTTCTTTGTTTAGCATTACATGTTTCCATAGGCACATATGTATAGTTTCAATCCTTATCACAATTATTTTTAACCAATTCTCAAATCATTCTCTTCAGTGTAAATGATTTACAACTTACTTGCTTAAGCAAAACAACTCATATTCAAAATCATCCTATTTTGCTTCTAGTAGTTCATAGAATTTTATCTAATCCTGTTTACTTCAAAACAACTCATTTTCTTATGTAAGTCAACAATATTATTGTGAATAAATAATTACTTATGCTTTATGACAAATCTCTAATTGATTCCAATTCAATTTACACTTAGCTCCACCATAATTAATTTATTCACAATCCTTCCATTGCATTTTCTTTCATTTCAACAGGTTTGATTCCAAACAATTTTATTAAACTCGACAACCAATGTTTTAAATAATCATTTCACAATTTACTCAAGTCATTTATTTTCTTCAAACTGTTCCACCTAACAACTTAGGTTTATTCTATTTCACCAAATTTTCATTTAAATCTTTGATTTGATTTTCCTTTAATCAAATCCCAGCTATTTACCGATTTATTCGATTTGTTTATTCTTTTATCCATTCCTAAATTTTAATTTACATTAACAATTCATTATTGAATTTATTCATAATAAGGTCATTTAATTTATGCTTGAGTTATATTTGTTTACAACTCACACCATTCTGTTTTATCCAAATTCAAGACTTACTTATTTACTTAAGAATTTATCCCATTCAATATTATTTATAACTCGACTGAATTCATTCAAACTCAGTTTTATTTCAACTCAACTTTAGTTAAATTTATCTACTTACCATTCTTTTAAATTTATTTCTCACTATATGAGTTCGAAGCTTATTTATTTACTTAGAAGCTTATATTGCTCATTTGAGTCATTTCATCGTATAATCACAATTTCAGATTACATATATATATATATATAACACTTACCATCTTAAGGTATACATTTCACCTCACAATTTCAATCATTTTACCTTCAAATTTTATATCGAATTAAGTTCATCTTGAACTTCAATTCCATTTAATTTATCACTGGTTAAGCTCTAATATGTTTCCTTAATTTCATTTACTTAAGTTAAATTTTAATTCCGGGATTAAAATTCCCGATCTCTTCTTATTAATATCAACTTTACTTTATAAGTTCGATAGTTGATTTATTCAAACCTTTCACATTATTAATTAGAATTCTTAAAATTCAATTGCCCGGTTTTCATTTCCAAAACCATTTTGAAAGGATAACTACATATACCCACCTGGTATATCAAATAAAATTTTCAAATTCCAAACACTTGTTTTCACCAAAACAAATTTTCTCTTTTTGAAAATTTCCAAAACAACTTGTATACCCAACAACCCCAAACAATATCATAACCAACCAACCCTCGTAGCAATTCATCACTTTAGAAACTCGAAAATGAATACTGATGATGTGGCCATCATCATCAGGATTATTTTCCAGCGACTGAAGTGAGTTCAGTGCTTCCTTACTTCCACAAATTCTTTCCAAACAATTTCCATTCAATAATATTTTTCCCAAAACAATACTCCATTATTGCCTTTAAATCTTTGGAAAAACATTTCAAACATTCCCAAGATTTCAAATTCCCAAATCCTTTGTTTAAATTCATTTAAACACCTTCAAATTTCCGAGACTTAAATTCTAGTTTAGTCAAGTTTTAGTTATATTCCTTTTTATTTAAAATCATCTTAAATAATTTCATTTGGTTATAAACCACTCACATTTAAATTTTATTTGATTGTACTATTAACAATCAAACATCCAAGTATATATGGTTATTTCAGAAAAATATTTCTTTTATATCAAAATATAATTTTGGGTAAAATTATTTCATTTACCCTATCTTTAAAAACAATACTGTGTCGGTCTATCTTGTTTTAAGAGTTTAGAAATCCCTATTGATGAAATGGTGTCCCACACATCGACCAGAATTCATAAACACTCAACAGATAAGTAAACACAATATAAAAATAATTTTATATTCACTAACAAATACGCGCTCATATCTATTTATACACTCAAACTCATTTTAGAGTACTACTAATTCTATTCTATGAGTAATCCTATCAGAGCCAAGGTTATCACCAACCTATGCTCTGATACCAACTGTGACGACCCGTCCTTCTACTACTAGAAAGACGTATCATCATTAAGAAAGAAAGGGATAGAAATAGAAAAGAAAGAAAAGAAAGGAACAACAACATCAGAATCTCACAGCGGAACGGAACAAAATATAATATATCACATAAATATTTCATAGTTTTTACATATACCAGAGTTATACAATATCAATACATATGACTGTCATATACATACATCTATCACTACATACATCAGAGACACAGTACACATCAATGAACACAGCGACAGTAGATAGATAGCTACATACGTCTGGAAACTCCTGCTCCAAGCTCCTCCAGAAATCAAAGTCCAAAACCTATCACTTGGCTACTCATAAAAATTTGAGTACCCAAGAGTTTATGAAAAACAAAATATAAACTCCGGGTCAGACATGTGTCTGGTATGAGTAAACGGTTTAAAGTTGTTTAACTTCAAAAAACATTTGAAAACAAAGGTATCACGTAAGACTCCCCACAAATAAATACGGGTAAGTTTTTACCTTACGCTAACCAAAACATTTCATAGGAAATCTAGTGATATTATAATAGTGTCTAGGGTTTTCAAGTAAATAGAAAATAGCCGAAATTGTTACATTCATTAAATTCCAGCTACTAGCCACAAAAGTGGGTAATACAAATCAAAACCGTAGGGTCTTGTAGGGAAAATGGATTTCCAACAATGGCAGGGCTACTGGGGTACCGCTCGTCACAGTACGGGGCCTAGATCACCGTACCGAGGATCACTCCCGACCCCCTACAACACAAGGCCGGAACCATTCCTTACTGAACAGTCCCGAACAAGATAAACCCCGCAGTTGGCGCGACCAACCGCTCACTAAGCCGAAATATAAAAGGGACATCTAGACAGGGGAAATATCTTGTTCTGCTTGGGCATGACCCACCTAACCTTGCTGCATCTCCCCTGTTTTAGCCATTCCCGGTTGATGAGGCTTGAGGTTGCGATTACCTTTACAGAACATATTACTTAAAATGCTCATCGTCCGCCTGACGATGTGCTGAAAGCATTCAATCCATACAAGTTCGTTCCGGGTTCGAACGAAACCAAGACATTATCTCGTCACACTCATTTTGGAATCACCCTCAGTGTCAACGACGATAACCCTTGCATTCTGAAACACCATCACGATCTTCATTTCAGGATTCACGACCTAACGTTTAAATTGGATCGATGTGGTTTTCAGAGAATCAAATTTGATTCTTCCGATCCCGGTCTCATCGAATCCAACCGCCATTTTAGCCAAGTTGTCTAATTAACTTAACAGTTTAAATAATTTAAATTCAACAATTGAATTAACGTAGAATTTATCACAGATAAAACATATACAAGCATCATAGATATATCATAGCATATCAGAGAGCATCACATAATATCATCAATTTAACATCACAATCAAACATTTTACATACACAACAATCCATAAGCAATCATTTTAAATTATCATTGAAATTAATTTGATTTAAAATCAATTTCTTGAGAATATATCACTTAATCATGTTTGCCTGACCGTTGGTTATCAGTTAATTACTTATTTCCTTTCAAATTATTTAATTTAATGAATCTCAACCTAACCAAATTTTTAAGTCTTATTTATTTAATTACTTGATTAAATATTCCTTATACATTAATTAGTAACCTTAATCGTTAATTAGAGAACTTAATTCCTTATTTGTTAACTGCTAATTAGTTAATTAATCATTTATGAATTCTAGCTTAAATTACTTAATTAATTAACTATTACCATCCATTAATTTACTTAAGTAGTTAATTTCCATTTCATAAATTACAAAATCTATGAACGAATCTCTAATTATAATTATTCTGAATTTCTTTCTAAAATAATTTATTTATACTAATTGTTCGACTTAAAGTAACACCTAAAACTCTGCTTTAAATTTGGAAACTAACTGATTATTAACTATAACCTCAGACAATAACTAATTTTAGGTTAACTTAAATTAAACACTTAATCAAAACATTAGCTAAGAGTTTCAATGTTTGTTATTCATTAACTAGGCAATAGAACTTGTATAAAGTTTACTTAAATTGTCAAACGTTTATAAAATTTAAAATGTAGAGATTCTGATATAACTTAAAATTTCTTTACCTCATTTTTTTTTCAAATACTGCAGACAGACTAACCCCAAGGCTACCCTGGTAAACCCAAGCATAACTCCGGGTTCACACAAACATTCCCCGAGTTTTCCCCCTTGAAGCTCCTTCTTCTTCTCTTTACTGATTCTATTATTTATTTACACTAAGTTAAGCTTTAAACTAAAAATAAAGCACATCCATAACTCACACGAGTACTGCACCCAACGAACCCGAAGCAAACATCAAGTGGACCCGAGACAGCTCCTTCTTCACTCGAGAAAGTCTCGAGTTTCCTCCCATGCTTCCCGCTTCTCTCACTCTCACTCCTTCTTCTTTCCTCTCGTTTTGTTTTCTGTAACTTTTCTTACTCTCATTATCTTTAAATTTAAACAAACTGCTGTAGCCACACACTCAACGGCCTGAAGACAAAACCCGAAGCAGCACTCCAATTTACATGAGTACGAGCACGCGACTATTCACAGACCAAACGAACACCGCTTCGCCACCGTGCACGTGCACGGTTGTTCGCCTCGCCTCCTGCGACTTGCGCTACCACCAGCAAACTCCAAATCATCCAAATATCCAACAGCAAACCCCCATTTCCTCGAATTGGCCGAAGAGCAAAATCCCACATGAAGCTCGAACAATCATACGAACGCACCGAAAAAAAAAAACGTTCGACCCATCAACGGCGATGACTGGAAGCATTGGGTCTCCGGCTATAGCTCAAACACACACTCCTCTACCTTCACCCAAAATTCCATGACACTCGATCCATCCAAGTTGCCGAAATCACGATTTAAACAGTGCACAGTAAAACGCAAACTTAAACCCTATATTTACTTCAAACCCAAAATCCTTGCATTCGAAAATTATGTTGACATTTTTCTGGAATCAATTGGATTACAAGCTTGCTTCATATCGATTTACAGAAATTAAAATCAACTCAATCATCCAAATTTGACGAAAATCCATTTTAGTTTCATTTTACAACTGCTCTTCATACTCTTGCTTAAAAATCATAATTTTTATGTTAAAAATCATAATTATGTGTATGAAATCTAAATATGCTATTGAATTTATAAACTTAAACATTCGAATTTTGATTCTTTTAATTAGTTTACCTGTAACCTGAAAATAACAGTGTTTATATCTTACTGTTGTACTTCATATACATCCCAAGCTTTTGTTTAAGCTAAACAATTCTGAATTACTTACATATCTAGGTTCAAAATCAATTGAAATGGATAAGTATTAATATCCTTTACTCCTTTTGCTCAAAAGCTTGAAACAAAACATGAACAGAAAACTTCCAGTGCATAAGATAATACAGGTTTATTTATTTTCAATATATATTAGCAACACAAATATCAGAAGCTAATTATCATACTTAAAATTTAAGAAAAGTATGTTTACTCACCTATACATTTCTGAACTAAGAATAAGTTGAAGTTGATCATCTGGAACATGAATTGTTTGAATCTGCAGTTGAAACTGCTTATGTTCATCCCTGCTGTTGTTTGGAGTTTACCCCTTTTCTTATTTCCAGTTTTCTCAGGTTTTTTTTGTTATGTGTTGTTGAACGAACTAAAACTAAAAAACAACTGTATATATAAGATAACAGTAGTATAGGGAGGTAATATCTGGACATGTTGTACCCTGTCTTGTTTTATTTTACCAGATTTTGCTAAATATTTTGAAGTGACAAATATAAGGCTGAGTTGATATTAAGTACATACTTTGTTTTCTAATATGTTTACACAATTATTAATTGTTTTGCTGTGTAAAGACACTGCCTGCAATCATGTACATATGCAGGTAAACATATGGCTTGTGTATGAAGCTATTGAATAAAGATCTTTGTTTTGTTATTAAAAATCTTTTTGCATATGCATAAGGACATCCTATAGTTCATTTGTAAATTATGATTCCTTTGCACACATTATTACACAGCAACACTAAATCAATATAAATGAAGATATTTGTGAGTAAATATTTGTTTTAGTTATTATGTTGTTTTCTAGCTTAGTTTACATAATATAATTAGGGTCGGTTGCTTAAAGATATTGTATGTATGATATGTACTTTAGCAGGTAGGCTTAGGCTTGTATAGGAAGACATTTTGTTGTGTACAAAGATTTTTTTGTATGAAAAGTACATTTGCAGATAAATATTTAGTTTTTGAGTGTGAAGCTTTGTTTATAAAATTATTTATTATTTTTGTATAAACACTTGTCTTATATTATGTTATAAATTGTTTTTATTTCGTTTTATACTTTGAGTTTGAATTACATGTGAAGATATAAAAGAACAAATTTTATTATTTGCTTGCTTACTTATTTATATTTGTATCTTATATTTTGATTATCAATATTTACATTATATTCTTAAGTTTTACTTATTTTTATATTTATCTCCAATTATAATTTATTCAAATTATATACATAAGCTTGACTCATATTTTACATTTATATTTCATATTACTAGAATTTGATTTTAAATTTCAAACATTATCATTCATATGTATTATTTTATCAAATGTAAGCAATGTAAAACATTTTAATTTAATTATATAAGGTAAATTTTATCAAAAATATTGTTAAGAATCTTTTATTTTAGAATTTTCAAACATCATTATCTATATGTATTATTTTATTCTAAATATAAACAAAGTAAGGTATTTTAATTAAATTATATAAGATAGATTTTTATTGTAAATATTATTAAGATATTTATTCCAAATTTTCAAATTTCATTTTCTTTCAAAATACCAATATATATTAAAATCAAATGGCAATATTTCCAAAAATATATTCATTTTAATATGATCAATTTATATTTTATTTAATTAGATTAAATATTTATCAAAATAACCGGGGCCAAAATCCAGGGTCGTTACATTAACTCTCTTCCTACTCAAAATCAATTGAGTACCGAGAGGGGAAAACAAAAAATTTAAGCCATACATTAAGCCTGTTACGAATAGTAATTTACCATCTCAAACCATATAGATATATAGTGAGACTATGTCGCTTAGAGGAATGGGTTTTCCCCTCACTAGTATCCTTATACATTTATAAAACCATATGCTGTGCTCCTGCATCCACAATGGTTAAAACATAGAATTTCTTAATCTTTATGATAATACGCAAAACAAATAAACCAATTATTGATTACCCATCCCCATTCATTCTGACTATCTGTCTCAATTATAGTTTCTAGGGTTACTATTAACCTATTAAATGTTTATGGACCATCTGTCCAATTACTTAGTTTTCATGAGATTGTAACTTCAATATCTTATTTCTTATCCTAGTTTTCATGGGCTAACTAGGAACCTATTTATTGACAATCAATATCTTTAAAAGATAGCTTTGAAACAAATAAAGTACCCCTTTCAAAAGCATTAGGTTTACTCTTTAAAAAGACATCATTTGGGTCACAATGGTTATATACGAATGTATCTCTTTCGAATAGAAAAAATTAATTTGGGGAAAAGTTGACGGCGACGGAACCATCTAGTTCGAAAGCAAAGACCTTTAAAAATTAAAACTTCGAAGGACAAAGTCGAAACCCCATTTCAACTCCATTACCTTCGAAACTCTCATCCCCTTTCGAAAGCAATCAGGAAGTGGCTTAACTTAGGTAAAAAAAAAGGATAGCCTTTCGAAGGCACTGACGAGTTCAAGGCTTCATAAGGAAAATAGCGGTTGGTTTTAGACTAGGTCGGAACCAACCCTTTCGAAAGCTCTTATTTAAAGGAAAAATTTCCCCTTTGAAAGCTATTTAAAAAGTCCCTTTCAAAAGCATGGCTTTCGACTATGTTGAAAGCTTTAAGTAAAACAAGGCAGGAATTTAACTTTAGAAAACAAACTAAGGTTTCGAGTCTATAGGGTATCGACTCAGTTGAAAGCCCTTCGAAAACTAGGCAGGCGTTTATCTTTTTAAAACCGAACCTTGGCTTCGACTAAGACGAAAGCATAGCTTTCGACACCCTTCCTTCCGCTACTTAACAATTCACTTCGTACCAATTCTATTGATACCATGTGCCTTGGTTCCGAATATGTGGGTTTCGACCTAGACGATTTCGACATAGATGGTGCAGAGGTAAAGGGGTCGAAAGGTGCCTCCGAAATAGGTGGAACCACCTTTATTCTGAAATGTCGTTTTATACCTAAACATAGCAATTGCATTATAACTAACCTGCTAATTGTAACACCTTGATTAGCCACTTTAAAACTTTTCAATTACATTACCACTAAAAACAACCAGATTCATTAGATTTAAATCAAATAACCATAACGTTTTAAGTCCTTCCATATAACAAAACCAACATTTGCAGAAAAGTCCCTATTTAACAATAATTTATTTTACCAAATAAATCAACTGAGAAAAATCCCTAAAAATCACAGAAAATCAATTTTACCATGTAATCAAACATATTAAAATTCCAGACCCAATTTCTTCCTGAAATACTCGAAATAAATTTTAAATCCAATTATATCATATTTTCCTTTAGAAATTCATAACAAATTTCTATTGCTTAGAAAATTTTGAAAATCAAAGCCCATCTCCAAAATCATGTATTATTCAACGTAAAAATTTTCCATGGCAATCAATAGTCATAAACCCTTGGTTTTCCCTTAAAATCGAGCAAAATCATATGCATATGAATTAGAATAATTCGATCATAATATGATTCAAGCATATCATCATCCATATCATTATAAAGGCAAATTTAGGCATAAATCCGAAAACATATAATCATAGAACAAAATAGATATGGTATAAAATTATTATTCACCTTAAATCTGATAAGAAATTTGAGATTTATTGTTGATTAGTCCTTCCTAGCTTTAATCCTTAGCTTTTGATTAAATTTTCCTCTTTTCCTCTTTGTTAGTGGCCGACTATAGGGTTTTTGCTTCCTTTTTTGATTTGAGAAAAATGAAATGAGAAATGCATAACAGCGTAAAGTAAAGAGGCTATTTTACTAATAGCCCATGTGTGAACTAATTATCCATTAATCCAATTAAATCCCATTTATTTAATTATTAAGCATGGAACTTTTTCATACTTTATTTAAATCTCAATCCCCTTATCATCATTACTCTATTTAATTTATCTAATTAAATCTCCTGAACAATTTTATTAAAAATCAGGGAAGTTACACATATAAAAAAACACTAAAACACCTGAACTCCCTTCCGAGTGACCAACATCCCAAAACATCAATAGATGACAATGCTTAAAATAAAATAAACTAAGCGTCGAAACCAATAAAAACAACTACAAATCATGTGCTTGAAAAACAGACATCCACAGTAACATAACTGCCCGACTAAATCTTTTAACTACATCAAAATACCAATTTAAATCATTATAAGACATAACATTACCACCATACAACTCTTTTAAAGCAAGCTATTTCCTTTAATAAGCATAATTATAAGACAAGTAGAAATTTACTCTCTTCTAAACTCAAATATAATTTCTTTAGGAGTCTTTGTTGGACAGTTACTAATTTCATTAATATAAAGATTTCACAAACCTATTAGAAATATTTAGTTGATTCGCATCATTTAAACCGTCTCCACAAAATGATCACTAATCAACGTTGTAATGAAAAATTAATTATGTTGACAAGCAAGTATCATACACTTTAAAAGGACATCTATTCTTAAATGAAGAACAGTTAGCACTAACTCTTTTAGGTGAATTTTTCAAAATAATTTACTCCTATCCTTTTTTATATTGATATGCCATCAAGAATTCCATAAAATCTTTAGCTCCTCCAAAACAAAACCCAACAGAATATGAAATACACAACAATGAACCTTTCCTCACCTTATCTTTCAACAAACACCTGCTATGATCATTACCATCCGAAGATAAAGAGCCACTGTAAGTAGATTGAGTATGACGACTAGAAGAAACCAAAATAGTAATATCAACCACAAATTCCAGTTGATAATGTCTTTAACCTTAGCATTCAAACCAAAATACTTACACAATTGATAACATAAAATACTTTGAAGGTAAAAATTTGTGTCAACAACAACAACTTTTCTCAAGCACATACGATATCTCAATAGGCAATGGAGTGAATTTAGTCCATTGATGATAAATTTTAGTGCTCCCATCATAGAATGAATAATAAACGGAAAGCCATGTATTAAAAATATTATCTTCATAGTCAAAAACAACTATAATAGTATACAATCACTAAAAAACATATCAACAACATCAAAACCCCATTCAACAGAATAAATAACAATGTACCATATACTATCACAAAATGGAAACCTACATACGAAAAAGAAAATATGCTGCTACCACCAACTCCATGACATAATTATTAACCACAACAACAAAAAACAAGCAAATCCAGAATATTACCGGACAACTTGCCTAATCACCGTCGGTAATGAAAACATACCATCATCTATAGCACGATAAAGTTTGCCTTAAAACGATTCATCGTTATAAATGTAGATCGGCAAAAAAATCATGCATAAATTCATGATCGAGAAATCAAGCGTGATGAAAGGTCATATTAGATTTAGGTGTTAAAGCAGGATTATATTCTTAAGCCGCAATATAGGTTCACCAATTAAAAAATGCATTATTTTATCATAGAACTTAAATAATAACGGTTCGTCAATGACATTAGAAAAAGCTATAAAGTTACTACTTTCCTGCTATACACACACACACACACACACACACACACACACACACACACACTAGTGCGAACCCGTGCTTCGCAAACGAATCGCACTCAACCTTTTATCATCATAACATGTTTAAATGATTTATATGGTTCATTGATTAAGAAATAGTGATTTTTTTTATCAATTTTCAAATAAGTTTGCATTTTGTCTAAATCTTGTGTATAAATCTTTAAAAACAGTAATGCAGATAGTACTGGTGCTTGATAAACAATTGCAAAATATCGAGCAAAAATGATTTCAAAGATAAAATTTAAACACAATACACATATAAATTTATTGTGTGCATCAATGCATCAGCTGTATTATATGTAACTTCATTTGGTGAGATACCTTTATCAATCATTTCCTTTAATACTTGATGTCGTTGATTCCATTTGCTACTTCGGTAATAACTATCTGTAAGAGCAGTGCAGGTAACAACATTTAGTATACACTCGACAATTGATCCAAAAATGCCAAAAGCAACATCGACATGATTCATGAGAACGAAAGTGTCGATGATGATCCCATAACTAACTATGTCTAGGAACACATTATGCAGCATCATATTATTATAGAATGATAAGATTAGAGGATAAAGAGATTTATTTCTGTTTTGAACGATTCTTGTGAAAAATATGCTAAATCTAAAGCATACATATTTTATGTCCGAAGTATTGGAATTAACAGCCATTATTCAACAATATTTATTTTAATGTGAAGAATATCATTGTATTTCTTTTACAGTCAAAGCAAATTCACTATAATAAGAAGCATACAATTGTGTTTAATGCTTTTGAGCTTTCTGGTTCTATTTTCTAATTCCATCTAACATTGTTGCTGTATTTTGGTAATGTTGCATTTCACCAGACTTGATTGCAAATTGTGAAAGTAGGATCAGAGGCTGGAAATTTTCAAAACAATCAACGACATAATAGTTAAAAGAAATAAAGTCAAACAGATTTAATAACCTTAATAATATGAATAATCCAAAAAACTATGATTTAAAAAAAATTATTTATAGCAATCAACATTGGGTATCATTGGAACGCAAATTAAATTTGAGATTTAATAGTGAAATCGATTCTTAAATCCAATTAATGTAGAAAAGTTATCACATTTCAAAGTTTGAAATAGAAAGAAATTAAAAACGTGACTGTTCATTTTCCAAAATATGAAGGAGGTCCGTGTGCTCATGAAATCTAACTCAATAATAATATTATAGTATAGATTAGTATGGAGTCTATGCCGATAGCATGCGTACGAACATTATTTTGCATATAAATGATGTCATTGTGTGTAGCATGGATTAAAAGTTATTTAAATTTAAAATTGTTGAACACAACATTAATCGATGTATTTTTTAGGCTAATTCTTTATATATGGTAATGGCCACAGGTTAGATAGGTAGAAAATGTACTTGTATATCCTAACGAAAATAGATTTAGAAGTTGCAAAATGAGCACATAAATTTAAACGAATAAACTTCTAAAAAAGGTATTGATGAGAACAAATTAAGTTCATTGCCATAATTGAGCCCATAAAATAATTATATAATTCATAATAAGTTGAGTAATAATTATCAAAAAAGAAAATTCTATATAACATAGTTTGAAATGAACACCAAATTCTATACGAAGATTTAATTTTTATTCTAGTTTTGGACAAACTTAATAAAGAAGAGATCTTTCAAGAAAGAAAATTTGAATTTCGTTATTGGTATGGTTAGCCGACGTGCTACGAACCAAAGGTCATGGAGCCTACAATGTTTGGGCTCCAATCAGGATGGTACATACTTTGGTACATACTTGTTGTCTCACCTTAGCCTTTACTAAAAAATCGACACTTAGCCTCATGCAATGCACATGCTGTATGCACCCATGCTTCTACCATCATTAGTTTATCTAGTCAAAATTCAACTAAAGAATGAATAGACAAATTTCCAGTGATATAATTTGTAGACCACTACAATGAGGAAAAAGAAGGAACAAATGAGACCCTTATAATTGAGGGAAAAAAGTGAGTTGGATTTTATTATTAATAAGATAGATAATGGCATTTAGAATTGTTTGAATTTGGAACAAAGTTTATTGTCCAACATGCTTGCAACTATAATTATTTAAAGATAAGGTATCGTTACTATGATCTATACGAATCTATGCCAGATATAATACTAAACATATATACTTATAGAAACGTAATATTTCCTCTTTGAAGATAGAAAATTAAATTTAACAAGATAAAAATGCATTAGTGGCATTAACCGTACCAATTATTAATTTACATATATAACTCCCAGTATTGTTTCATCTACGACAACTCTCGGTTTGTGTTCCGCCTAGTAAGGGTGGAAGGAATGCAATTAAATGCTGACAAAGGAAAGGATTTGAGATCCATTAAATTTTTACCATCATATACATAGTTCTTGGACATTTAATATGTACATGTTCAAAGTAGGAGGAAATTAACAATTCAAGTAGAAAAAAGATATGGTCCTAAAAAAGTACATACATACCATGTTAGTTAAATATTTGAATTGGTATGTTATTTAGTTAATTTTAGTTTAAATATAAAGACGAATGATTTTTTTGAAATATGTTTCAGAGTAAATTTGAGAATAATATGGTCATTAATATGAATAACTCATATCTTCTATATTATGAAAAGGAATAGAGAGTCGTTAATTTTATTTTGCTGAAAGGAAATCAAATATTCTCCTCTTTGTTCTTTATTTTTTTCTTATATACATTATTCCCAGGTAATCTTAAAAGTGATACAAAGCCATACATTACCACCATATTTAGGTAACTTAGTCGAACACATCAGAATAGTAATAGGTCATCCATAAACTTGTTATACACACACACACACACACACACACTCTATTGTATCACTTAATAGATAATTCAATTATTCTTAAGCTTACCCATGTGGAAGGCGGATAAAATGCATTTCATCGTATAAATAAATAGTAGATTAAAAAAATTTATTATTTAGAGTAAACTTATCATTTAAAACTTACTATCCTAAGCTAAGTCGATCACCATAATTGCAAATGCTAAATCATTCTATACTTCTATGCAATTTCAATTGCATAAACATAGCATAGCAAAGTTTTGCTAAAGGAGTCATACTTGATTATTCATTTGTATTACTGTTTCATAGTTTAGTATTGCCATAATTATAAATAATCATACAATGTACACTTGTTCCATGTGAATAATCCTTTAATACAACTTTTTATTGTCTAATGGGTCAAATATAATAATTATTAATTTTGGTTGATAAAAGCATGTTAGATAGAGCAGTTAACGTGAATAATCTTTTAAATAATACCTTCCGTTGTATAATGATCCAATCATAATACATGATAATTATATTAGCAAGCAGTAACACATCCCAATAAGATTTACTTTAAACAAACTAAATCAAGATTAAACCTTATTTAAATGCTTACTTATTGCTTTGTGGTCTTCCTTAAAAGAGTTGAGTTGTAGTACGTTCATGAGCTTACCAACTGTTAATAGACAATAGGGTGTGACTTTAGAACCAACATATTAGTATGTAGTTATATGATTCATTCTATTGGTATTAGACCACTTCTAATAATAGTAATATCAAAATCATCCTACTTCGACAGTGGTCCCATAAGAGTAAAGAAGGGAGAAAGCAATACTTTCCCAATCCTAAAAGAGTGTGAGTGTATGTCTATGTGTGTGTGTGTAAATATAAAGTTAAATGTGACATTAACTAATTAAAGTTATAAATTTGGACCCTTTTGCTTTTGAAAGCAAATGAAAAGTTTATATTGTGTAATATTACTTCTATTACCTTCTATAACATGTGGCGTGACTTTAACTTAATGTCTAAATGGTTGTTTGAAATATATGTTGAATTTGGAATGAATATGTAATAAGTTATACAACGATAGTTGCTATATGCACACTTTCAAGTCTTAAATAATATGGTTAAAACTAGATACAAAGATTATGCACTTTCATGTTGATTCTCTACCATTGACTTCAAATAGAATTTATAAATGTTGTCCTCGACCTATTACAGCATTTTTGGGTCGTTGCATTGTTTTGTTTTAAATACAGCGTTTTGACTAGTTTTTCATGATTTAAATGGTTTGTAAATTATTTTATTTGCGAAAACTTCTTATGAAAGCTCTAATAAACTGAATTTGAGCATGAAAAAAAGATTAGAAGTTTAAATATAGTTTTAATAATTATTTACGAACTTTGAAAGTAAAATGCTGTAAAATATAAAACATGCCTTTTGTTTATTTTATTAAATTATAAATATGTTATTTTTAGGTAATATTTTACATATATATTTACAACCTATACATAAGTATATTTTTTAAGTGTGTGTATACATATAAGTTTGGAAAAAGTAAGATGAGTATTTGATAAAGGAATAAGGAAGGTCTGGATTATCACAATTATGATACAACAAATTGTTTGGTGAAGTTATGTAAAAGTATACTAACTTGTTTAATAAGTGTAAGTATACTTAAATCTTTAAAAAAGAATGTTTTAAAGATGATGTCAAGTACAAATACATTTGGGTTTATTATGACAATTTGTTAATAACATTCATCCCTAACCCTTTGTAATATACTTAGGAATATAATTAGATCTTCAAAAAAAATGTTTTAATGATAAACACAAGTGAAATGGTATTGGGTTTGTAGTGACAATGTTTAAGTTACATTAGTCTTAAACCTTTTTGAAAGGTTTGTGAATGTCATTAGACCATTTAAATGGATATTATAGAAATAATAACAAATGTGGATCTTTTGGAAAAGGATAGAAAAAGAAAAGGTTTAAAGTATGAAAATTTATCAAAGAACTGTGAATATATTTATGTCATTTGAGATAAGTATATGAATACTTTTTGAAGTATTGAAAGACTACAAATGAACATTAGCAATTGATAGACAAATTTTTATTAGATAAAAGAACATTCACTAATAAAAGAGGTTTTACATCATAAAGTATTAGTTAAATAAAAAGGGGATTAAAAGTCACTTATGTGACTTGATCATGCTTTGTGTGACTTGATCGTAATTTATGTTTTTACTCATATATGGAAATTATTTAATAGCATACTTAGCACTAAAAGCCAAACATAGTAGATGTGTTGTACTTGTGAGAGTTAAGATTGAAGTGTCTAGGCAGGGCTTTGATGCAACTAGTGCTCTAATCTATCTGGCTTCACTCTTGAACGAGGGATAGCATGAGATGAAAAGGTCGAAAACGTGACAAGTACACAAGATTTTATTTTCATATACGATCATCTATTTTGAACTTGATGCTCGATTAGTCGACTATGAGCTTGACCAAATTAACTTAGAAAATATCTAGAAGAAACTTGATAAGTAAGAATTTGACCAAAACAGTTTCGATTGTCACTTAGTCTAGATAGCCTCAAGTGTCAAGCATGATTTTCAAAAGTTTAGACCTCACAGTCTTAGCTTAGTTCTTTTCCTGTTGGCACCAAAACAGTTTCATTTGTCACTTAGTCTAGATGGCTTCAAGTGTCAAGCATAATTTTCAAAAGTTTAGTGCTCACAGCCATAAGTTAGATTTTTCCTTTCGATACCAAAATGGTTTTACTTACTACTTAGTTCGGGTAACTGCAAGTGGAAGGCACAATTTTCAAAAGTTTTAACCTTATAATCCCGATTTAGATTTCGCCTTTTGGTATTCAAACATTTTCCACTTATCATCTAGTACAGATGGCTTCACATAACCAAAATGATTTTGAAAGTTTTTGACCTCTCGGTCCAAAATGTAGATTAACCTCAAAAGATAATTAATAAAAATAAACCAAACCTTCACACTTCAAAGTTCACTCCATGTTTTACATATGAAGTAAACTTTGAGGGGCATGCATTGTACCAAAAATTCTCAATAGTAAAAACAATGGTTATCTCCTTAAGGAAAGTCCAACGCTCTGTATTCATATGTATTGCAATAGTTATGATGCTTAGGTATTTAAATAACCAATGGGTTAAGGCCATCTTAAAAGAATAATACCATAAGGCGAAAAGGAATTGCCCATTAGCGAATCCATAGTAAAAAGCACCAATCTATAGTGAAAGTTATCAACGATCGAGATGACCAATGTGACAAAATGCGGCTCAAATGTAGGAGGCTATTTAGGTAGGAAGACAAGTCATCAATCCACACCTCTTAACCAACAACGCTAGATGCATAAAAAACTCCAATTGTAGCCGCACATCAAGTAACCTCAACAATTCAAGGAGAGCATTCTCCACCAATGGTGCTACAGCTTGCTGGCTATAAATAGGCGGCGATCCCAAGGCACAAGGGATTTTTTGGCGTAAAAAGAACTTACACAATCATATAGTACTTTTATATATTAGAGTTCTATTCAAAAAGTCATTAATGGTGGAAACATCTAGATTCAATGTAATAAGCCTTTTGGCTAAACAAGAGTAACTAAATAAGGAAAGGATAATGGATAGAGGGACTTTGACCCGAACCACTATAAAAAGTCTCGATGTTATTTACTTTCTGCACTTTATTTTCTTCTTGTTTACTAGCACAACTTATAGCTTAACACTCCGTAACTCCAACTGATTTAGTTCAAGTCTTAATAACCTTATACCCAATCCCATAACTCAAGTAATTTCAAAGTTATATCTTCGAACCTCAGGGTGTTGGTGCAGACAATATTCTATAGCAACACTTGTAAATCCAAATAGGTGTGCTTGTAACCCATCCAAATCAAGTGGGTATACCCTATGCCTAGAAAATCAAGAGGGAATGCCTCGTTTAAAGATTGACATTTGAAAAGAAATATGAATCGACAATTGTATGAGACTGGATGTAGGAGGAATCTAAACTAGTATAAAATTCCTATGTCGTCTCTCTAGTTCTTTGCTTTACTTTATTGCTTTAATTTACCTATGCTTGCATCTGTGCTTGATTGTTGATATAATTCTAGGTTGAAAATTTGCAATTCAAAATTAAACTTAAAAGAAATTTAAAAGTATTTACAAAGTTAGAAAACTATATTTACCCCCTTTAGTGTTTGATTAAGATCCATAATTCTGCAACCAATATCCAAGTTGTGCAATACTTTTAGATATATTATGGAGACATTGTACAAAGATAAACAAGAAATCAGTGGAAGAAAATGAAATACATATAGGAAAATTAATTAAAGAAATGGAAGAACAAAATTGATTAAAGAAGAAGATACACAGCTGTAAAGGCATAAATATTAGAAGTGGTGAGTAGTTGTCTGAATCTTTGAATCTTTTCTCAACACCCCATGGCAATTATAATATACTCGAACATCATCAACCATTAACCTCGATCGAATCAAAAATGTCCACAAATACGAAGAACTTTGAAATTTGAAAATCTCACATGTATGTCGACATATCCCTCCACCCAATTATGTCAATATATCGATGATTTTTCTATTTATTTAAATTCAAATAAAAGGTATTTTCCCTCTATCATTTCACCAATAGAAATGTCTATTCAGCAACTATACAATGGCTTTGGAAAACAAAATTTTATATAATACATTCTCATTTTCTTTTACTTTTTCATTTCCATATTTTTATGAGAAAGGTCCATTACATATTCTTCCACTCTCTTTACAAATCCATATTGTTTCATGCCAATTCTTTAAGGATTTTTAAACCATACGAGATCAGAGAATTTTTACTTTAATTCGTATTATTCTCTCTCTGATTTCATCATATTCCTAAAAGAGTTCAAAGATGTATTACTATTGGATGTCCATAGGATATTGTACTGAATCTACAAGAATCTGTATTGAAGGTACAACAGCTTTCCATACTCCACTATTGATTGTAAAGAGAAGAAGGTGTTATTATAGCCTATGAAATCAAGAGGGTGATTTTGTAGCTTGGTAAATCAAGCGGGTGAATCATAGCCCCTGTAATTAAGATTATAAAGGTTATCTTGCTACCAGTGGAAAGCAAGTGGTGATAGTAAAATTTCATAAGGTGTGGTGCAGGACTGGATGTAGGATTGGATATTTAAACCAATATTTTCTTTACTACTTGCTTATTCTATGATTATTTGTTTCAGATTGCAATTTGAGTAGATAAAGTTTTAAATTCATAAGTAAGTTTAAATAGTTGAAATAACACTCCCCTACTTTAATGTTCAAATATCCTTAAGATCCATTCTACATAGTATTATAGACAACCCATTTTCCCATATTTGGTATCAGAGTGACTAGTTTTCAAAAATTCACAACTTTATTTTTGAAAAGTATAAATGGCTAATAACACTAGTAACACTTTCTTTAACACTTTTATAGAAGGACAATCTATTGCTAGATCCTTACTATTTAAGGGTAGTAATTATGCATAATGAAGGAGCGATCAAAAGACACAAGCACTCAACAATTCAAGAGCTATGAATATATTTTTCTGCATCTTAGATAAATAATGAAATAGAGTGTCTATTAGTAAAAGGTGCACAGGAAATTTGGAGAAAACTAGAAATCACACACGAAGGCACTAGCAAAGTTAAATAGACAAAGATCTCCATGTTAACTAATCAATTTCAATCTTTTAAAATAAAATAAAGTGGATCCATTTCTAATATGTGATGCAGCGCACCATGATAAGTCGCCTGCCTTAAGTCGCATGCTTTAAGTCGCATTTCTATAAGTCGCTAAGTTATGTCGCATTTCTATAAGTCGCTCAGTTATGCCACATTTTTATAAGTCGCCCACCTTAAGTCGCATTTCTATAAGTCGCTCAGTTATGTTGCATGAAGCTTATGTCGGTTAAGTCATTCCTGAAGCTTATGTCGCTTAAGTCGCTTGAGTCGCTTATGTCGTTTAAGTCGCTTAAGTCACTTATGTCGCTTAAGTCGTTCCTGAAGCTTATGTCTCTTAAGTCATTCCTGAAGCTGTGTTATCTTCTTAAGTCACAAGTTCTCATGTCGCATTGTTGTTAGGTCGTGTGTTGTATTGTTAAGTCGCATGTGTATGTTGTATTGTTAAGTCGCATGTGTGTTGTATTGTTAAGTCATATGATGTTGTAACTCGTATGATGTTAAGTCGCATGTGTGTGTTAGGTCGTGAGTCATATGATGTTGAGTCGCATGTATGTGTTGTAATTTCCTATAAATAGGGGTGTGTTGTCATTTGTAAAGTGGTTGATTTTGAAAATAAATTTGTGTGTGTGCTTTGGCCACCATTGTTGGAAGTTGAGTGTGATCTCCTTCTTCTTTCCATCTTCGGGTTATTCGTAAGCGAATCAACGAATTTGAAGCCAATTCTCGGTATCACTTTTGAGTGATCAATGATCGAATTGTAGATCTTCAACACGGCATCTTACGAGATCAACGGGTTGGAGATAGCTAGATTCCGGCATCATCACGATCAACGGAATTGAGCATTTATCTTTCTATCGGTTTATTTGACACGAAATCATTATTTCGTGAGGAAGATCCTGGATATGTTGTGACAGTTTGGTATCTAAACTGTTCGAGCCTAGTCAAAGCTGCGTCAATTGGTATCAGAGCCAACTCAGAGACGGAAACAAGATTGTTTGATGATCATGCCTCCGAGACGTGCTAATCGCTATCATAATGTTGAATATTTGTATAGAAGACAAGAAGCTGAGCAGATGGAGCAGCGTATCAATGAAAAGTTCAATGAGGGTATTGAAAAATTAGAGAAATTGATGAACGACGTGAATCAAAATCAAAGGAGAACGTCACCAGTTTCGAACCAAGGTAGAAACAGGGTTTCACCATCGGTTTCGAAAGAAAGGAGGATGTCACCCCAGTCTTATCAAGATAGGAGAGAATCATCAGTTTCAATGATGCGAGACCACCATTGGTACCAAAATGGGGAGGGAAGAACTCAACGTGGGTTCGAAAATGAACCATATCGTGATGCTGAAAGACAGGGTAGAAGGGACATGCGTGGTCATAAGGACGTAGGCGGTCAGGATCGATATCGAAATACATCTGATTTTGAGGAAGATGGTGATGGAGGTAGTATTCATTACCGAAATCGAGGCTAAGTGTGAAATCAATATCTGGATTCAGAAAATGATCCTAAATGGGAGTCAGGTATGCGGATGGAAATTCCAGAATTCAAAGGTGGTATGCAAGCAGAAGAATTTATTGATTGGTTGTCGAATGTTGAAGAAATTTTGAAATTCAAGGAGGTGCCTGAGAATCGCAGAGTCTAATTAGTTGCTACAAAACTAAGGGGAAGAGCTATGGCTTGGTGGAAACAAACTAAACTAACTCGGGAGAGAATGGGAAAATCAAAAGTTGCCACTTGGGAGAAGATGAGAAAGATGATGAAAGCGACTTTCTTGCCGTACAATTATCAATCTCTTATGTATCAACGTTTGCAGAATTTGAGACAAGGGACGAAGATAGTGAATGACTATGCCGATGAATTCTATCAATTGATTGCAAGTAATGATATTACAGAAACCGAGGAACAGCTAACGGCTAGATATATTGGAGGGTTACGAATGCAAATTCAAGACATGGTTAATATTTTTAATCCAATGTCTGTTGCTGAAGCACATCAAAAAGCTCTAGCTTGGGAGAAACAAGGAAGACGAGGAATTGGTGTGTTTGCGGGTTCTAATAACCAGAATAAGGGTGCTAGTAGCAGTGCTAATCTTTCCAAGGCAGTCAATAAACCAATTGTCAATGAAGCCGCTAAAGCAAAGGTCAATAACAGTATCAAGTGCTATAATTGTCAGGAGTTTGGCCATAAAAGTAATGAATGTATAAAGCCAAAGAAGAGAGCATTAGTTGCAGAGGAACGTGAGTATGAGGATGTGGAAGCTAAAATTGATTATTCTCAACCATCGAAGTTTGATGAAGATGAAGAAGTTGTGTCAGGAGACAAAGGGTGTAACTTGATGATAAGGAGGTCTTGTTTAGTGCCAAGCATGAGAATGATTCTAGTTGGCTGAGAAGCAATATCTTTCAGTCTATATGTACTATCTTGGGAAAGGTTTGTCGATTTGTTATTGATGCGGGAAGCTGCGATAACATCATTTCTGAAGAAGCCGTTAAGAAGTTAGGGTTGAAGACTGAAAAACACACTAGACCTTATAAACTGGAATGGCTAAAGAAAGGTGGAGAAGTGACAGTGGGAAGGCGAGCATTTGTTACATTTTCTATTGGGAAGAAGTATAAAGATGATATATGGTGTGATGTTGTCGATATGGGTGTGTGTCATCTACTATTGGGAAGACCATGGCAATATGATAGAGCTGTACAACATAATGGTTGCACCAACAGCTACAGTTTCATGTTCGAAGGTACCCAAGTTACCTTAGTTCCTAAAAAGCGTGAACAAAGTGAAAGCAAGTCAGAGAAGAAAGTGGAATCAACTAGTCTATTATCTACGAGAGAATTTGTTGAAGAAGTGAAAGATAGTGCTGAATTGTTTATGTTGATTGGGTATGAAACAAGTGAAGATCTTAAAATTCCTGCGGAGGTTAGACCGGTGTTAAATGAATTTGAAGATGTCTTTCCTGCGGAATTACCCAAGGAATTACCGCCACTGAGGGATATACAACATCAAATTGATCTAGTGCTAGGTGTTGTTTTACCGCATAGGCCACATTATCGTATGAGTCCAAAAGAGCATGAAGAGTTGAGGAGACAGGTGGAGGAGTTGCTTAAGCAAGGGCGTGTTCGAGAGAGTCTCAGTCCTTGTGCTGTACCAACTCTGTTGGTACCGAAGAAAGATGGTTCATGGAGAATGTGTATAGATAGCATGGCACTCAACAAAATAACTGTCAGATACAGTTTTCCTATGCGAAGACTTGATGATCTATTGGATCAATTCATTGGGTCTGTAATCTTTTCTAAGATCGACCTTAAAAGTGGTTATCATCAGATTCTCATAAGACCAGGTGATGAATGGAAGACAGCATTCAAGACTCAGGAAGGATTATATGAATGGCTGGTCATGCCATTTGGTCTATCTAATGCACCAAGCACATTTATGAGGGTGATGAATCAAATTTTCAGACCTTGCATTGGTTAGTTTCTTGTAGTCTACTTTGATGATATCTTGATATATAATGCTAGCACAGAGGAGCATATTCAACACTTGTGAAAGGTGTTAACTATTCTTCGTCAAGAACAGTTCTACGCAGCGACGAAGAAATGCGTGTTCATGACGCCAAGTATTTTATTTCTGGGTTATGTCATGTCTAAGGAAGGGATACAAGTGGACCAGAGTAAAGTAGCCGCAATCATAAGTTGGCCACAGCCCAAAACTATAACAGAAATCAGAAGTTTCCATGGGTTAACTTCATTTTATCGAAGATTTATACCGCACTTTCATAGCGTAATGGCTCCTGTTACTGATTGTATGAAAGGAAAGCAGTTTTCATGGACGAAAGAGGTAGGATCTGCTTTTGAACAAATCAAGGAACTTTTAACCTCAGCACCGATTCTAGTGTTGCCAGATTTTCAGCTACTATTTGAGTTACATACAGATGCGTCCAAAGTTGGAATCGGAGGAGTGTTGAGTCAGAAGGGAAGTCCAATTGCCTATTTCAGTGAAAAACTTTCTGGAGCAAAAATGAGTTACAGTATTTATAATGTGGAGTTTTATGCTATTGTGTAGGCCGTGAAGCATTGGGGACATTACTTGTTCCACAAAGAATTTGTTTTGTATACAGATCATGATGCATTCAAACATTTACAAGGGCAGAATAAAATTGTAGCTAGGCACGCATCGTGGATAGCTTATTTGCAGCAATTTACATTCGTCATAAAGCACAAGTCTGGAGTAACTAATCACGTCGCTGATGCATTGAGTCGGAGGAATAATTTACTAACAACCAGGCGAATAGAGGTGATGGGTTTTGACTTACTTCCAGATCTTCTTACTTCAGATTCATATTTTTCCGAAATCCTAGACAAAGTCAAGTAGGGAAACATGGTTGGATATATGCTAGTTGAAGGTTTTCTATTCAAAGGAAATCAGTTGTGTATTCCAGATTGCAGTCTACGAATGAAAATCATCAAAGAATTACATGAAAAAGGACACGTGGGCCGCGACCGTACTATGCAGTTGATCTCAAAGTCTTATTTTTGGCCGTCAATGAGGAAGGAAGTTGAAAAGTTCGTTCAGAGGTGCCATATTTGTCAAGTCTCAAAGGGGACCGCAACAAATGCAGGTTTATATATGCCGTTGCCTATACCTACTAAACCGTGGATGGAAGTTAGTATAGACTTTGTATTGGGCTTGCCGAGGACGCAACGTGGCAATGATTCTATCTACGTGGTGGTTGATCGGTTTTCAAAAATGGTACATTTTATCGCATGCCAAGAAGACTGCAGATGCAGTTAATGTCGCACAGTTATACTTCATAGAAATCTATCGTCTTCACGGGTTGCCTGAATCTATTGTATCGGACAGAGACACTCGTTTTCTGAGTCATTTTTGGATGAGTCTATGGAGAATAGTCGGGACAAAGTTGAAATTTAGTAGTGCTTATCACCCACAGACGGATGGATCGACAGAAGTTATGAATAGATCCCTAGGTAATCTATTGAGATGCCTCGTGAATGACAATTTGAAGAGTTAGGATTCCAAGCCGTGTCAAGCTGAGTTTGCACACAACCATGCAATTAATCGTAGCACTGGGTTCAGTCCATTCCAGATCGTTTATTCGACCATCTCTAAGGGGCCATCGGATTTATCTATAGCACCACGACAGAAAGGAGTGATCAAACGAGCTAGTGATTTTGTGAATGAATTGCAAGAGTGCCACAAGGTTGTGCAGGAACGATTGCTTAAGGCGAATGAGAAATATAAGCAATCCGCAGATGTTAAACGACGAAATGTTGAGTTCAAAGAAGGAGATTTTGTATATGCAGTATTGACTAACGATCGATTTCCTAGTGGTACTTACAACAAACTAGCTGCTAGAAAGATTGGCCCTTTGGAAATCGTAAAAAAGATTAATGAGAATGCTTATCAGTTAAAATTGTCGGGTCATATCCATACTGCTGACGTTTTCAACGTCAAACACTTTATTCCATATCATGAGAATAAGTACGTCGAAGAAGAGGAAAGTGTAAATTCGAGGTCGAATTTTTTTCAACCAGGGAAGGATGATGCAGCGCACCATGATAAGTCGCCTGCCTTAAGTCGCATGCCTTAAGTCGCATTTCTATAAGTCGCTCAGTTATGTTGCATTTCTATAAGTCGCTCAGTTATGCCGCATTTTTATAAGTCGCCTGCCTTATGTCGCATTTCTATAAGTCGCTCAGTTATGTCGCATGAAGCTTATGTCGCTTAAGTCGTTCCTAAAGCTTATGTCGTTTAAGTCGCTTGAGTCGCTTATGTCGCTTCAGTCGCTTGAGTCCCTTATGTCGCTTAAGTCCCTTATGTTGCTTAAGTCATTCCTGAAGCTTATGTCGCTTAAGTCGTTCCTGAAGCTGTGCTATCTTCTTAAGTCACAAGTTCTCATGTCGCATTATTGTTAGTTCGTGTGTTGTATTGTTAAGTCGCATGCGTGTGTTGTATTGTTAAGTCGCATGTGTGTTGTATTGTTAAGTCGTATGATGTTGTAACTCGTATGATGTTAAGTCGCATGTGTGTGTTAGGTCGTGAGTTGTATGATGTCGAGTCGCATGTATGTGTTGTAATTTTCTATAAATAGGGGTGTGTTGTCATTTATAAAGTAGTTGATTTTGAAAATAAATTTGTGTGTGTGCTTTGGCCACCATTGTTGGAAGTTGAGTGTGATCTCCTTCTTCTTTCCATCTTCGGGTTATTCGTGAGCGAATCAACGAATTTGAAGCCAATTCTCGGTATCACTTCCGAATGATCAATGATCGAATTATAGATCTTCAACACGACATCTTGCGAGATCAATGGGATGGAGATAGCTAGATTCCGGCATCATCACGATCAACGGAATTGAGCATTTATCGTTCTATCGGTTTATTTGACACGAAATCATTATTTCGTGAGGAAGATCCTGGATAGGTTATGACAGTTTGGTATCTAAACTGTTTGAGCCTAGTCAAAGCTGCGTCAATATGCATTCTAGATTTCAGGATATATCACATCATTAATATCATTAGGAAAAAAATTTGCTAAAGAGGACTAAGTCAGAAAGATCTTGAATTCACTAATGAATGGGATCGTAAGACTTTGGCAATTGAAGAATTCAATGGTATTAGTACTATGAAAATGGAACAATTAATTGGTAATCCAATGTCCTATGAAGTACAATTGCAGGCTAGAAAAGAAAATCAAGTAAATGATAAGTAAATGATGGAGAAATCGATTTCATGACCAAGAATTTCAAGAAAATATTGAAATATAGGAGAGAAAATAAACTTTGAAAATTTAACAATTATACAGATAATTCAAGAAATGGAAATTTTGTTAAGTGTTTCGATTGTGACAAAACCAGTCATTTGAAAAGAGATTGTCTAAATCTGAAGAAATAAAAGTCCTCTTCAAAAACTTTTAATAAGAAGCGGAAACAAGCTTTCACTGTAAGTCGATATATTAAAGATTTTTCAATTTTTTGAAATTCATGTAAAGGGATTTTCCCTCCAACCCTTCACCAACAAATATTTCTCTTCAACCAGTATTTAATGGCTCTAGAAATGAAGTTTTTATTGAATATTCTCATTTTCTCTTACTCTTTAATTTTCATACATTTGTGAGAAAGATCCATTACATATTCTTCCACTCTCTTTGCAGATATATACTCTTTCACTTCAATTTTTGAAGGATTTGGAAATCACACAAGATCGTAGAATTTATACTTTAATTCATATTAATATCTCTCCAATTTCATCCTATTCCTCAAGGAGTTTGAAGATATATTGTTATTGGAGGTCTATAAGACCATTGCACTAAGTCTACATGAATCTATATTAATGATACAACTACTTACCATACTCCACTATTAATTGTAAAGAGAAGAAGTTGTTCTTGTTGCCTGTAAAATTAAGAGGGTAGTCTTGTGGCCTAGTAAATCAAGTGGATGCATCTTGTAGCCCATGATATCAAGATTGTGAAGGTCGTCTTGCCATCCATTGAAACCAAGTGGTGATAGTAAAATTCTATACGGTGTATTACAGGACAAGATGACTAGATATCCAAATTAGTATAAAAATTCTAGGTGTTATTTAATTTACAATGTCTTACTTTACAGCTTACTAATGCTATGACTGTTTATTTCTATTTGCAGTTTCAATGGATAAAGTTTTGAATTCATAAGTAAGTTTTAAATAGTTGGAATACGGACTTCACCCACTCTAGTGTATAAATAGCCTTAAGATCCATTCTGTATTGTGTTATAGATAACCCATTGTACCACATAAGTGACATGCCCATTCATTTAAATTTAAAAATCTATCCAATGGTTAGTGTGTCGACACCTGGTTGACAGTATATTGACATATCTAGTGTAATTTTAGTACGTCGACATATGGTTGAGGCTATGTCAACATAACTAGTGTAATTCTGATATTTTCCTTCTAAAATCCAAGTAGAAACTTCTACTATATAAAACTCAAATTGTACAAGGATGTTTGGAGTTAAAATAGAGTTAAATGAAAGAAGAATTTCAGAGGCATTTTCTATAGGGCCATTAATAAAATTCTTTGACTAAAACTAACTTAATAAACTCTTTAAATATCTCTGTCGTTGCAACACTTGTGGTTCATCCGTCTTGAGTCGGTTTGGTTCTTCTACTTGCACCGATTAATCTCTATATATATTATTTTACTTAATTATTGTTAAATGTCTATACAATGTCTCCATAATATATCTAAAACATTGCACAACTTGGAGATATATTGGTAGTAATATACATACATTCATACATACATACATACATACATACATACATACATATATATATATATGATTGTCGTTGTTAAAATCAAAAAATATGGTTCTAACAGTCTCCCTATTTTCAATGATGGCAACCATATAAATATTTAAGTGATAGAATATAATATCTTTATACTTGACTCCCCTTAACTCTATGCACTACTCTATCATTTTTTCTAGTATATTATACATATTCTCCCTCTTTGTAATTAAAAAAATGTAAAGAAAATATTGTTTAAACACGACCAGATAGTATGTAATGAATTTGTCTATAGAGTTTTGTATTAACATGTATAACTACCCAGTATTTGGGGAATAAAATTCAATATATATAATACATAGGAGTAGTTTTAGAGTTACTGATGTTGTAGATGCCAATAATATATCCTTTTGAATCTCTAATAGTCATGAATCTACCATCTTTGTAAAATATTTGCTCAGTAACAATGGATTTTACGAATATGTACGTTTGAACATCTGCTATCCAGTATTAGTTTCTCATTCCTTATTGCATTGTTAGGTACTTGAAAAATAGAAAATATAAGTACAAGTACACGTTTTTATTTTGGGTCGAAGGGGTTAATTTTTGGGAAGTTAAACCTATGAAGAGTAATAATATCCCTTAAGAATATAATCATTTGATAAATGAATTTGGTCGATAAAATCATTAATATATTTCTCCTTGTTACTATTTTCTAACCTTATAGGAACACATGTATTAATGAATCGATTTTGAGGTTTTAATTTTAGTTTTCTAGGTATTGCTTTAAACTTGGAAGCCTTAACAATTTAGTGCTAGAGTACTATCTTTTCTTGTTTTGTCCGTATAAATATATCCATGTCCATGTTTATGATTTAGTGGCTCAGTTGGAAAAAGTAAATTTACTAAGTTATCTTTCCTTTTTAAATATAAACATCAGTTTTCATTTTAATGACATTGTTATTACAATTTAGAATAATATTGCTTAGATATGTTATTTTTTCTTTTAGATTAGTGATCTCTAGCTTCATTGATATATTTTTGGTTTTCAAGGAGTCATTTTCACTTTCCAATCTTTTAATTCTTTCTGGTTCAACATTAAGCCCATTTTATCTTTCAATCTCATCTTCTAGACATTATTTTTTTCCTGGTTAGCATTTCATTGAATTTCTTTAATCTTTATTTCTCAACCAAATTTCCTTGTATTGTTTCTAAGCATTTTATATCCCTTATATGTATCATTCAAAACATTATTAAGTCAACGTTAAAATTCAATATCCGGTCATCATTTACCATGAAGCACATGTTGGCATTTTCGGTATCTGACTCACTATCACTTGATGATGTGTTTGAATCGTCCCATGTCTTATTGTAATCTATTTCCTCTTCCCATTGAATGTGTTGACATATGAAGAGTATTTCTTTAGTCTAGTACTGTCTCTTTTTAATTGACCATTTTTATCATATTCTAAACACTTAACATTATTTTCATATTCGGTATAATTATTAGTTTCTCGATGTTTGTTTATTTTTCATAAATTTTAGGAAATTATGGAAATTCCTTATCATGAAATCAATTTCTTTTCCTCGTCATCATCCTTCAATCCTTGTCATTAGTTGATATAAATGCTAATATTTTCTTGTTATTTGTTTGACTTTTCTTTCTAACTTACAACTATACATTATAGGACATAAGATTTCCTACAAATTCCTCTACTTCCATGGTACTAGTACCATTGGCTTCTTTAATGGCCAAAGTATTTTGATCCTATCCACTAGTGAGTGAATTTAGGATTTTTCGGACTTGGTTCTCTTTAGAAATTATCTTTCTTAATGATACGAATGCATGCAAAATATCTTGAAATCTATAATTCACGTCAGATATGGATTCATTTTATTTTATTTTAAAATTTTGAAACTAGTTAGTCAACATAGATATCTTAGTTTGTTTAACTTTACTAGTGCCTTCATGTGTGACTTATAAAGTTGTTCAAATTTCATATATACTTTAAAGTTCACACTATTTTGAACTCATTTTTATCTAAGGCACATAATAAGATACTAACGACTTTTGAATTTTTGAGTGCCTATGTCTATTGCTTATTATTCCATTATACATAATCTATTTGTGGCTTAGTGTACTCAGTTTATGTCATATTCCAAGTATCTATACCATTTGATTGTGAGTAAACTTTATCCTACAAGACCAATTTGCATAATTACTGCCATAAAATTTTGGTGGTCTAGTAGTGGATTATCCTTCTCCAAAAGTAGTAAAAAATGCCAAGCTCATGTTGATAGTCATTTAACTTTTCTAAAATATAGATAACGAATTTTTGAATACCGTGCGCTCCGATACCTAATGGGAAACACTTGATGTGGGTAACCTTAACACACTCATGCAGAATGGATCTTATGGCTATTAGTACATTAAAAGTGAATAACGTATGTATTTATTTACAATTTAACTTGTGAATTAGTATCTATCCAAATCAATGATCAAATCACAAATAAAGAAGATAATAACAAAGAAGATAAAAAGTAAAGTAAAAGTAAGAGCAGTAAAGTAAATGACACTAGAAATTTTATATTGGCTCGAATCTCTAATCCTACATCTTGTCTTCTACTCTTCATACATAATTTTTCACTTTCTTGACTTTTCACGTATGGAAAGAACACCTTCACAATCTTGCTATTTTATAAGTGGCAAAATAAACCCGACCTTTTGACTTTTCTCGGGTGGCAAAAAATTCTTTCTCTTTATATTCCATAGTAGACTATGACAAATATTTATATCTTCAATATGGATTCTTGTAGATTTAGTACAACAATTTTATAGACCTTCAATAGTAACACAATTTGAAATCTTTGAGAAATAAGATTAGATCAGAGAGGAAGTGATTGAGAATTCACATACAAACTCTTTGATATTGTATGTTTGCAAATTATTGAAAAATAGAAGTGATGAAGAATGGATTTGCAAAGTAAAGGGAAGATTATCAATAGATAATTCTCTCAAAAGTATTGAAACAAAACAGCAAGAGAAATGTAGAGAATTGATGTTTATATCTCATTTGCCAAAGCCTGTATATAGAGGATGAGAAGATATAATAATTGGAGAAAGGATGAAGAGATTAGACCATTTGTTTAAATTTGAAAGTATACACAACGACCAGTATGTCGACATATGGTTGCGAGTATGTTGACATATCTACTATAATTTAGTATGTTCGACATATTATTGAGGGCATTTCAACATATCAAGTGTAATTTTATTATTTTTCATCTAAAATAAAAATAGAGACTTCTACTTTATAAAGCTCATTTACAATTTTAAGTGTTAAAATATAGTTAAGTGAAAGAAGAATTTCAAGGATATTTACTATGGGGGCTATAACAAAATTACATGACTCGAACTGACTCAACTCTTCAAATATTTTTGTCATTAAAGCACTCGTATTCCATCTATCTTGAGTCAGTTTAATTCTTCCATTCGCTCTGATTAATCTTCATATATGTTTGATTTTACTAAGTTCTAGTTTATCTTCATAAAATGTCCCCATGATATGTCCAAAATACTACACAACTTAAAGATATGTTAGTAGTAATACTTATAGATCGTTGTCATCAAAATCAATACTTATGGTTTTAACAAAAAGGATATGGTCCTGAATTTGTTACATATCTAGTAGAAGAAATAAGGATGAAATCTTTAATATAACTGGATACGTAATGATGTTGATGATGACCATAGAACTTATTCTGATGTATTATGTACTAAAGATGCTATTTTCTAGAAAGAAGCAATCAATGATGGAATGAATTCAATTTTGCCAAACCAAACATGGATTTTAATAGATGTACCACCGGATGCTAAAACAATAGGATGTAAATGGATAATTAAAATTTTGAATATAGATGGATCTATTTATTAATTTAAAGCTAGATTAGTTACTAAGCGTTATAAGCAAAGACATAGAGTATATTATATTGATATATGCTCATGTTGCTTATGTCTCTTTGATTTGTTGTTTAATGGCACTTGCCCTCCATTTACAAACTAGTAAAAAATGGAGATTTAGAAGAAGAAATATATATGGAACAACCAAAAGGTCTCATAAATTCAGGCCAAGAAAAAAAGTTTTTAAATTGATAAAAATCTTTATGGTATGAAATAGTTACCCATGCAATGACATAAGAAGTTTGATAAAGTAGCATTATCAAATGGTTTCATTGTTAATGATGCTGATAAATGCATTTGTAGACAATCAAAAACAATTATGTCTTAATGTGCTTATATGTTAATGACATGCTAATGTCTGGCTCTGATATATCCTAATGAAAAGAAACAAAAAGTCCAACACTAAAGTTTATATCCTGTAATTTTGATATAAAGGATATGAGAGAGGTTGATGTGATCTTAGGGATCAGAATCATAAGAAAATAAGAAGAGTTAACACTAACGCAATCTCGCTACATCGAGAATTTCCTCAAAAAGTAGGGTTATTATAGTGACAAACTAGCTCCAACTCCTTTAGATCATAGTATTAAATTAGTGAGGAATAATAAATGGATTATTTCTTAACTTGAATATTCCAATATTATTGGAAGCCTTATGCATGTCATGCATTGCAGTAAACTAAACATAGTACATGCTATTAGCGTATCATGCTAATTTATAAGTAATCCAGATTATGAACTTCGGAAATTTATTTCTAGAGTTTAACTTATTGGAAAGGAACCATAGGCTATGGGTTATAATATAAAGGATATCCTATTGTATTAGAAGGACATAGTCTTGCAATCTAGAACAATGTATAATCCAAATCCAAGTCTAGACTAGACGGACCTTTACATTAGGAAGTGTTGTTGTGTATTAGGGGTCCAAGAAATAGACTTATATTTCTAATTCAACAATATTGTTTGAATTAACGAATTAACGAATGCACTATAAAAGGCTGAATGACTTTGGAATCTTATAATAGAAAATCCACCATGAAAGGCCATCTCTTATGGCCATGATCGATTGTGATAATCAGGTTATAATTTATAATATTTCTAACAAAATAAATAATGGGAAGTCTAGATGTCCAAGTCTCAAACAACAGATGGTATAATACTTACTCAAAAAAGGAGTATTATAGTCGATTATATAGAAATAAAGAAAAACTTCTGACTAAGACTCTTCCAAAAGTAATGGTTTATATAAAGTTAAAAGAGATAGGACTAAGGTGTGTGAACGATGGTTGATCATCCTTACAAAAACCCCAACCTATGTTTTGGAAAGGACAAACAAGGTTCAATGGGTATCAATAAGTTAATAGAATGGCTAGTATCGGATTCTACATAAACCAGGATGTATGAAGTTCTTTAATAAGCCTAGATATCTGACAATGTATATCGGAAAAATACCTTAAGAGACTTACCTATATGGATATGGAAAACTTGTCATTTCCTATGAAAGTAAGACCGCTTTCTAAAGTAGACTCATGAACTCGAATTAAAAGCACATATCCATTGATGTACAAGGCATACAAAATGCTCTACATATGGAAATCAATATGTGTAACTGTTCCAGTTTTATCATAGGAGCAGTTAGTTCAAGTCTAGTTCACCAATGGCATTGATAGGACTTTGAAGGGTTTACACTAAATGAAGGTTCAAATCTGAAATATACCACTTATTTAGGTATTATTTTCCATGATGATGCAAGATCTTGATCGTTGAACTACGTTGGCTTAATCCCACTTTGGTACATATGCAGCCACCTAAGTAATGTAGCCATTCACTTTAAAAAAAACTAATAGTGAAAATGAAGGAAGAAAGTTGTAAATTTTCAAAATGAGGTCGATTTGGACATTGTTTTTAGAAGAAGAAAGAAGAAGAGGTGAGAGAGTTTAGTCCCATTTCATAGAATGAACAAAGATTACTTTGTTTATGTATGTGATTCTTAAGAGAGTGTTGAACCCATTGGGCATCCAAATGCTTTCTCTTGGGTTAAAGAGAGAGCCTATGTATGTCAACACACATGCACGCATGTTGCTTCCAACCGACTGGGTCGAGTATGGGTCTGATGAGGAACATATTTTTGGACAACTCTTAGTGGATAATTTTTAGCCCTATTTAACCGTGGGAAACGAATGGACATTGTTACTACAAATATCAGTATTGAGCCTCTAAAGAAGAACATCCCGGGCTTGGAAACAAAGAGAGATGTCAAGCCTAAAGAAAGCAAGATTATCAAATAGTCAACATTTAACAAAGGATAATGAGCCTCAAGCATTTACAAAAGGGTACTGAACATCTATAATAAAAGGGATGTCAAACACTCAAGATCAATAGGAATAAAAGAGATGCCAAACCACCAAGGATATCAAGCTCCAAGCAGTTATCAAATATAAGGGTTGTTGAGCTTGAATACAGAAAGAAGTGGGTATCGAGCCTCAACAACCATAATGGTTGTTGAGCATATAACAAGCAAAAGGTGTTGAAGGACATTAACAATGAATCAGGATATCAAACCTATAAAGTGATGAAGATGCCGAATCAACATGTACTTGTAGATATGGAGCCTCAACAATACAAGAGCTATTGAGCCCAAAGATAGCTGGATTGACAAAGGCATAAGAAAAGATATCGAACCTATATAACAAGAAGTGTTGTAGAACAAGTAATAAAGGGGGATGTCACACTACTAAAACACATTAAGCATCTAGTCATAAACTAGGGATATCAAGCTTCTAGGGGATGGCTAGGTTATGATGCATCAACTATCATCGTGTTGTTACCATAGTAACATTTATCAAGAATTTACTATCATGAAGGTTATCGAGTAGCTACCATGACATAGTTGTCGAGTTTCAACAAGGGTGAATGGGTTACCAAACTTACGAAAGCAAGTAACGCCAGGTCCTGATAAAGAGGTGTCGAAATTTCATCAACGAAGTGCTATCAGAATACTTGGATTTTAATCCTTATCAACCATCCCGCATGGTTGCACCCCTATAATTAGACCCCCATCGATATTCAAGAAAGGGGATTCATTCTTACACAATTTCTCAATTTTAAAGATGTAAACCCTAATTAAATTAGGCATTTTTAAATTTGTTTGCGCTCTTATAACTTTCTGCAAATAAGGACTATAACATCTAAATTTACATAGCATGCTTCTTTCATACTTGCCTAATTAGTTAATTGTGACAATGGACATGCATTGACTTATTTTTTGACTTAGGCTTGGAAAATGAACATGAATGACTTTCCTTTGGACTTAGACTTGAACTTGAACTTGCATATACTCTTATGATTGTATAAGGCCACTTAAGCCCTTATTTAAACTAACCTTAACTTACCTTGCAATTTTGGTCAGTGGAGAAATTTGCTAACATACGCCAATTTTGAATGGAGGCAGGAAATTGAACATATGGAACAGTTACGCCCTACAAACGCAAAAGTTACGGACCAATGGACGTGGCCATTATAGCAAAAGGATATGACTATTGAAGGATCCTTTTCACTTCCTATACATATGCAAGGCTGAAATCATTCTTCACATCAGAAAATTCTTCTCCTTCTAGCTTTTTTCTCCATTAAATTGCATCGTCGACCTTTGAATTTAGAGTGTTCTTGGTCGGATAAAAGTCATATAGACTATGAATCTGATTACACTGTTAAAAGGCTTTATTGAAACCTGAAAGTCAATAATTCGATAACTCATTTGTACCTGATAGGTTGAATTATTGTTTGAATGAATCTACTATATAGGTACTTAAATTAGAAGTATATTAGCCCCATTATTATCGTGCATGAACCGTCGAAGATGTTCCAATAGTTGACATCCTGCATGACGTTACACTATTTTTTCTTATTTTTATTTTTTTAACATATCTCTTTAGATAGTTTGATGTTAAAGGCCATTTATTCAATTTTTAGTAGAGGTATTTCATATATATTATTATCTTACTATGTATTATATTTGTCCATTTATTAAATTTTAAAATAAATTAATTCCATCCATCAACTTAATATTCAAGTTCCTAATCATTTTGAATTCCAGTTCAAATTAATAAATTTACAATATCAGTATAACTTATAATATCAACATTTGAATTGCCAATGTCCTGATCCTCCAATCAATGTGTAATTTTAGCTATTAGAATTTTCAAAATTATCAATTACCGTGTCATTATTTTCATGCATGTTTTTCACATTATTGAACTTATAAGCTACTTTAATAAGTAGAATACAAGCTTTCTAATTATCGGTCATTTATCTCAACATAGCTTATTTATAAAATAATATATTCTAATATTATATAATGTTTCAAGTAAATTTGTTAATTTGAGTAGGTTAGTTGATCGATATGATCTTGGAATAATCAATTTAAAGCAATTTAACAATGCTTTCCTCCACAAATGGGCATGATGTGTGATATCAGAGAAAAATTCAATTTGGGGACACTTCCGGTACAATATAGGTAAAATTTAGCTTTCGAACTCGAGGTATAAACCAACCCCAACCGTTTTGTCTTTTTGGAAAGATGCCTTAGCTTCTCCTACACAGTTACATATTACTACTGCTATTAAAGACCATTTCGGGAAGACATATGGATTATGATTTATTCTCTTTCATCTTTATACCCAAAACTTTACGATTTAGCCATAGATAAGCTGATATGGAAATAGCTCCATTATTACCAAGATGCACCATCCACCTACCTACAAAATGTATGAACTGAGGCTACAATATCACTACAAGAGCAGCTGGCTTTAGTGACAGCAATAAGGCTTCGGGGTCATCTCTAGCTGTTGCCAAAAGTTGTCGCTATTTACCCCGTCATCAAAAGAGAAAAGAACGGCTCCGTCGCCATATTTGCAATGCTTAGTGATGGCTACGTGGACACGTGACAACATCTTAGAAGTTGAAGGGCTGCCGCAAATCGACACCAGCCGTCACTAACCTAGGACCAATCAACCGTTGCTAGCCTAAGACCAGAGGGGCGTTGCTAGCCGTCGCTAATCTAGAGCCGTTTTTCTGCACCAAACTTCTCCTTAGGTCATCCAAATGCATAAATGTCCATCCACACCATTTACAACATATAATTACTCAATTTCACAACTGCTACTAGTGCAAGAATCGTATAATCTCATACATATTACACATAATCAAATATATAACACAAATATCGATATTTACACAGCCATTTCATCAACCAACACCAATATCTCATTAAACTACAAAACCATACCTACAAACAAGTACATCAAACAAAATATCCCAACCAACTCATGTACATCAAACAAAACATCAACTAATCCAGCAAACAACCCAACCAACAAAAATGTATCAAATCCATAAATGTAACACATGTCGCATATGTACAAAACAAAATGATCAAAATCCGTCAGAAACACAGCCATACGTACTCATCATCCTCATCGTCGTCGTCCTCCCCCGGCTTTGTCCCATGCTCAGCTAAGTATACCACAATATGCTCATCTAGCTGCTGCACCAACGCCTCACTCTTTCGCCAATCATTGATCTTTGCTAGCTATAGTTTCAATTGAACTATCTCCTCTTCAGCCTGGGATCTCCTGGAGGACGACTGGATCATCATGGCCTGTAAATTATGGATAGTGGGTTATAATTTATGCTCAATATTAAATATTGCTTATATATTAATTAATAAAGCATTTACCTCCTGATTTTCGAAACTGTAACGCCTATTTCGCGGAGGAGGGTAAATCAAAGCATCCTATATATTGTTTGGCTCCTCAAAGGTAAATTGACAGCCAGTGGATTGCATCACTCGAGCATGCTCTGCGTCACGTCTTTCCTGCGATCAAGAATTTTTTTTGCCACAATAAAAAATTAATTTAAAAGTTTTGAAGTTTGAAGTACAAAAAAACAAAGCATGTTACCGTTATTGATTGAGATTTATCTTCTGTCTAAATATATGAAACATTGCCTTCCTCATCTTTCTTCTCGGCGGCGTGCGTCATTGTGAAGAGCTCAGCCATTGTAGGCTCATGATTTAACTTCCTACGTTGTTACTAATATGATTAAATAACGTTACAAATATGATTAATGAATAATTTTAGTGAATAATTGTTACAAATATGAATTAATAATGTGACATCTATTTATAAACACAATTGCTAAACTTACCAACTCTACGCGATGTGCTGAAAGGATTTACATCCACCACGGTGCAAAGCAGGATTTTTATTCCTGTTTGCACGTTTTCATGCTGATAGTTCCTATAAATTTAAAAATATGTTTAACTAATTTAATACAACTAATATACGAAATTTAAATAAATAATAATAATATGAAAAAAGATAACTTACTTTCATTTTAGGTGTTCCCAAA
Organism: Allium cepa; assembly: GCA_030765085.1. Classification (NCBI taxonomy): domain Eukaryota; kingdom Viridiplantae; phylum Streptophyta; class Magnoliopsida; order Asparagales; family Amaryllidaceae; genus Allium; species Allium cepa. The sequence continues at coordinate 20,219,793 of CM060936.1, read as the reverse complement.
AGTTGGAGAAATTTGGCCCAAACATCGATGCTCATCCACAACGGTTTCTTTCTTGCATTCTTTGCTTTGGAGAGGGTGTCTCTTTAATTTTTCCGCATCCTCTGGTTCCAATGATTTGCAAATACTTCGTGTCCTACGGATCAACACGGACGAAGGCCTATATATTGAATTAATTAGAGTTATGTACATTATATTATTTTTCAAATGAATTATAAATTTATACTTATCATTAGGTCGGCCCTTATAGAGTTCTTAACATGGTTTGGGATTTCATCCTATTGAGCCCAGCGTCCGGACATCCGACTCATATAGGCCTTCCTGGATACTTGTAGGATGTAGCCTCTAAGCAGCATTTAGTAAATCTTAAATTTTTTTGCTCCCACATTTGGTTCTTCTTCAATGTTTACGTCTTGATCGTCAACTTGGACGGTAGGGAACGTTGATGTGCTGCATCTTCCACCATATCTTCTATTGGATTCGTCATAACATGATCGTCCTCTGACGCTATAGAATTAGGTGTAGGTGCAGCATGTTCTCCATGACGATCCCACAAATAATAATTTGACAAAAACCAGATTTATACAAATATACTTTAACTGTGTCCGGCTTCCAATGCTTCAAATGTTGGCACTTACTACAAGGGCATCGAAGTTCTTCATTATTTCGATTATTAGATGTGAAGAATCTAATAAATTCGTGTACACAATTATAGAAATGATCCTTCACCGAATCATTCATACAAGTTCTGACTTCATACATCCATGTACGGTCGGGAAAATAATCGAACATTTTTCCTAATTTAAAAATATATGTTAGAAATTTTGACAATACTTCAGTTCACTTCTTTTCTACGCATAACTTGCACTCAAATGGTATATTGTTCTTGTATTTTCTAAAATAAAGTAAAGTCATTTAGGACTAAAGGCTTCACACACCACACTTCTGTCTAATTTCAATAGCACTTCACTTCTCTTCTATACATAACTTTACATCCAAGGGATGTATTTTTGTTGTATTTTTCAAACTAAACTAAAACCTTTTGGGACTAAAGGCTTAAATTTTTTAGCATCAATTATTTTTGAAATAATATTTAATGCTTATTTTCGAACCAACATTATATTCATTTCAAATTTATTTTGAAAATCGATTTGGGTATTATAATTATTCCTGTTATATTTATTTCTTAATTTTTTGGAAAATAAGTTTTAGTACAATATTTGTTCTTATATTCATTTCTTAATATTTTTACAAAAACGATTTTAGCAAAATATTTGTTATTGTTATATTCATTTTTAAATTTCTTTACAAAATCGATTTAGTACGATATTTGTTGTTGTTATATTCATTTCCTATTATTTTTTTAAATCGATTTTTGCATAATATTTAATGTTCTTAAATTCATTTCTTAATTTTTTCTACAAAATCGATTTTAGTAGAATATTTGTTGTTGTTATATTTGTTTCTTAATTTTTTTTCAAAATTGATTTTAGTACAATATTAGTTGTTATTATATTAGTTTCCTAATTTTTATTAGAAAATCAATTGTAGAAAAAAATGTTATTATATTTATTTCTTCGTTTTTTACAAAATCGATTTTAGTAGAATATTTATTGTTGTTATATTCATTTCTCAATTTTTTACAAAAATTGATTTCAGTATAATATTTATTATTGTTTTGAGCATTTCAATATTATAAAATTTATTCAACCACTTAAATATTTTATTTAATACATTTGAAATTTCAAAGTGTATTTTAAAATTCCGTTAACAATTTAATTTTGTTATCTATATTGTACATAAAAATTAAATTTTAGCACTTGTAATAAACTAAATTAATTTTATTTTATACTACAACTAATGCTTATAATGTACACTCGCTAATTAAATAAAAAATATTACTTATGTTTAACCGTACCAATCTAGCAGCATATTAATCAATAATTGTACATTAATTTTTGCACAAACTATAATAAACATCGTTCTAATTAACTATAATAAATATTCGCGTAAACTTATAGATCCATTAGCATATCAATTAGTAATTATACACTAGTTTTCAGATTATAAATATTTAGTTACAAATTAAATAATCAAACCACTAATTAATATCACCAACTCAACAACTACAATATTATCATCAACTAATACATAATAACAAACTCATAATTAACTAATTTGCCAATTTAGGGTTCTCAACATATCCCCAAATCAATCAATGCGCTACTATTAACAACTAGTACTGCATAATTATCAATTCTTATTACATAATCAACCAATTTCAAAATTAGGGTTTTGATTAAACCTAGATTAAGTATAAATTGAAGAGCAATAACATAGCTTCGAGCTTTGGAGAGTTGTAGCTTCCATGATGGGCAGATTGGCGGCTCGCGTTGGGGGGCGGGGGCTAGAGCGTCGGTGGAGTAGAGAAAGAGACTGAATTGAGTTTGGGGAGAATGTGAATAATGTTTTATGTTCATGGGTTGTTGCTGTATATGCACGTTAAGCGACTACTAGCGTCAGCCACCTTTTTTAGCCATCGCTAGCCATCCCTAGCTGCGGTCGCTAAACGAAGCATGTTTTGTAGTGAATGGAGCATGAGTGTACTAATCCGTTATAACCTTTTCTTTTATAAATATCTTTTTATTAAAAAATTACGTGGCTAGCATGATCGACAAATAATAGTGCACCAGTTGTTTAATAGTAGTTCCTAGAATCTTGTATAAATCTTTATATAATGTTGTTATGAAATGAAAATGGGCGGGTTGATTTAGTGTAAACTTCTCTCTTGCTTTCTTTCTTCACTCTTCTTCTTCTTCATGTTTCTCCTCCTCGTCCTCCCGGAACTATCATAAGAACATTTGGGTTATGATGGAATTTTACACTTATATTTTTTATATCACTTTTTTTGATATTATGACAGTTTAATACCCTAAATCAATTCTTTTCTCTATTGTCCTTGATTTACTCTCATCATCAAAACGTCATTCTGGATTGCTACTTATCAGAAGTAGAGGAAAACGGTTATTTTTTATAAAATCATGGCACTAGTTTCAAAACTTCAAAGGAATAATCTTCGGTGGCATTGGCTCTAGAAAATGAAGACCCTCCAAAAGTTACATTCCATGCGTGGTTGCTGGTTCATGAAAAGGTCAATTTATTTCAGTACTCGAAAGGAAAAATATTCAGATCAATTCGTAGTGATTTGTGGTAAAATGATGGAGATTCTGCAAAATACCTGTTGTTCAAATGTGAATTCACCATGTCTATTTGGATTGTCAATGCATCAAACTTGCTTCTCTACTTCTTCTTTTAGTTCCATTTTCTATTACTCGAACGCCATACCAACAATGACTTCGAAATAAATGCTCATCTATTTGGCCATCTTGTCATGGCTTTTGATTTAGTGGTGTGTGTTGAAAGAATCCAAGGATGCTTTAATTCTAAATAGAAGACCATGTTTAAACAATGTAATGGCATATTTTATTTGTACAATTTTTGTTCAGGTTGAAACTTTAGAAGACTGCAGCTTAGGCGGGACAGTACTAACAGTTGAGATGAATCGGTTGCAAGCAATGGAAGAAGGATGATAATAGTGTAAGACCATTACCAAAAACTGACCTATTCACTTGCACTCTCTCTAGAGCTATGTAACAAGGTAACCGCGGAACCAGCCAGGGACCTTTTTTGAATATAAGTTTATAACCGCAAAAATTTTCTCACTACAAACTTCTAACCATAGACCCAATCGCCACATTTTTTTTCACCATCTTCATCTTCCTCCTAAAAATTTTCAACTGAGGGTAAGAAACCAATCCACCCATTTCACCATTTTCATACTCCAAAAGACAAGATTCAAACATGCATACACAAATTAAAACTTATTTGAGATCTACACCTATAATATGTCTAGATTGCTTAAAAATTTCACAAAAAAGTTTATGCATAAAGAAAGCAGCAGTGGGGGCATCGACGACAATGTTAATGGTCGGTATAGGGAAGATACTATTACTGTGCTGTATAGACATGAGCATGGAATAAAAGACCTATTTGAGGCCGCCGAAACTATCGAGCAGCAGGATAAAGGCGAAGGCGGTTGAAGGGGCCGTAGTGGCCACAGAGGTGGTTGAATGAGCAGAACTCGCAGGGTAGCATGGCAGGTTTTTTCTAGAGCTGTGGAATTATGTAGTTTTGTGGACCCAAACTTGAACGGGGAGAAGGTTCTTACCGACTTTCGGGTGCTTTTAGAAGGGGAAGTGCACGTCAGCACATAGAAGCTTGACTCTAAGTATTTTTCTTCATGACATAGTTAAAGTAGGAATACGAATATATTCCTAGAATATTCGTTTAAGTTATAACACGTCTTTACGAATTCGTTTAACTTAAATAGTCATGGAACGTTCATTCCCAATGTTCATTAGCTAACACCTTGTAATATTTTCATAGGAATTTTACAAATATTCCTAGAGTCATAGAATTTCTACGTAAGCTTAGATTCTGTCATTTCTTAGGTAATTTAATGAATCGTTTAAGTTTAAAACCCCACTAATTTATTATGGTTTAGTGTATGTTGTTGTATAATTTAAAATTCTAAGTGCCAAAAATATTATTAAAGGAGATGTGCAATTGTGTGGTGCTATCGCTCAGCTGTTGTATAAAACCACATATATATTTCATTTTCCATGCGGTGAGTTAGAAATTAAGTGGTTAGACTTTTCTATGCTCATTGGCATTAGCATAGGAGTGACTGTTTTTGGATCTATCCATATGACGATCGATGGCATAATACCGCACTTGTTTAGGATCTTTTACCCCATTCATACACTTCACCTACAACCTATCAAGCAGCTGCTTTTATTAAAGTAAGCGCGATTACAACTACTATGGACAGCATATTGACGGATTATTCTCCAAAGCACGATTTGGAACTTGTTAGACTATTTTTTATACCTTATGCGAAACTTATTTTTCAGTACCATTAGAAGTAGTTTAACGGTCTCCTTTCTTGAGGCTGTAGTTGTCTGGATTTTGACTATACTGATATGCATGATTGGGATACTCTTATTCTCACGTACCTATATAGATGCATGGACACACAGTATATAATGTTCGATTCACAAGTTTCTTTGGATGGTTTCTACGAGTTACTACGGTACTACTATTTTGTGTATTTCAAGAACTTTCATTTCGTCACATTGACTACTGATACATTTGTTTTTTTCCCACGTTTATTATTCTGGTGTGCAAGAACTAGGGATATTGAATCTCGCCACGTATATTTTGATTGCCAATAGCCAGATAAGCTTGAGGATGTACAAAAGGCAGATTATATGACATTCATTTGATGATAATGACTCGATTTATCTTGAGTATATCCAGATAGCTAGGATGCTTAGCGTGTAGGGATTTCCACTTATATGATATCCCTTGGTGCTTGATGCATACTAGTACCTTTATGAGAGCTGTTGGAGACAGTGTTATGACTTTGATGTTATTCCCAATGATCCACACCCTCATACCTATCGGTGTATGATTTATGATGCAAATTAGATAGCCGAGATGAAAGCAGCAGGTTGGTGGCTACCAGAGAGTTTTGTTATTACCGATCAAACATATAAGCACTTATGGTGTAGATTTTACAGTGCATCTAGTGATACTATTACTCATGCAGCGTCGATATATCGATAAGGCCATCTGCTATACATTATAGTATAGCACCTTCGGTTATCGAGAATCCTACCCAGCCTAGTTAGAGCTATCGTGTACCAGATAACATGACCGCTGCTAGTCACTTTGATTAGACTATGGCAGTGCCTACATCTTCTGGAGTTGACTGTTATGTCGATGTGGATCACCTTCCCACACACAACCAGTATCTGGATCCTACGTAGATATCATATGATGATCTATTTGACGTACATATTAGACTTCACCATACCGAATATGTCAGGAAAAGATGTAGCATTGATTTTTACGAGGACGTGATGCGCCGATAGGCAGTGGAGGCGGCACGAGTACAAGCCCAACTACAAGCCGATCTAGAGGCAGAACGAAAGAGGTTGACTGACTTTAGCATGTACTATGAGCACTTAGCAACCAGTCATGATGACGACGAGAGTCCCCATAATAGTTTCCATCCACATACAGACTGATGTCATAGATTATGTATTGATTTCAATATATGTCATATTCACTGTATTCACTATTTATGCATTGTAACTGATATCATGTCCCATGTTATTCGTGATTTTCATTTTGATTCATGTTATATTGATCGTTTATGCATGTTCTTCTTATGTATATGTGCTTGTGTTTATGTGCTTGTGTATATATTCTTGTATACATTTGCTAGTCTTATCACTGTTGTAGCCACATTGTTCTTGTGTACACTTGCTTTTTATTTTTTTGTGCAACATGGTTAAGGTTTAAATGGACCATTGCTTTATGATTACATTACTGTATCAATTTTTTCAGCTATCATTCAGTGACTTGTCTTATCACTATTGTAGCCACGTTGTTCTTGTTTACAGTTGCTTTTAATTTTTCTATGCAACAAGGTTCATGATTTGAATTGAGCATTGCTTTATGAGTACACTACTGTATCAATTTTACCAGGTATCATTTATGTTATCCCTACTGTAGCCACGTTGTGCATCTTTTTCAGCAACTTGTATTATAAATAAAATACCCCTATCATTGAGATATACACAAATTCTTCTTCAAATTTTCTATATAGTATATTATCATGGTGATCGCTGCCATATTTCTTTGCCTTCTTCATACTTCTTCGAAGGTCCTTTAAGTGTCGAACGACCTCTAAATCCTTCTTCTCCTCAACCACAGACCGGGTGGTACGTGAAAATGCAGGAAAGGCACTATGAAGACTTATAAGAGCATGAAAGAGAGGAACAAGAGCATTGGTTAAGAGAAGAGGGAAGAGGACGTGGAGATCAATGGAGAATGATGCATAGAAGAAGATAAGGAAGCCGGGACTCCGTAACTAACGCTTTGAAAAAGAACAGGAGGTAGACTCTCCTCCGATATTTTGTTTATGTGGAGTTATGGTTACTTACTCTGTTATAAGAAGCGAAAACAATATTGAACGGCGCCGCTATAGATGCTCCAACTTTCCAAATGGTTGTGGATTATGGGAATGGATTGACGATCCATTGCCTCGTCGCACTATATAATATATGATTGACCTTGAACAAGAAATAATAGTGCTTTGGAATAGGCTAAGCTCATTGGAATGCAACGACCCAGAATTTCTGTCAATTGAAATTCGTATATTTAATTGCTTTTTAATGTTAACAAGTAAAATTTGTAAGTCGAATAAATTTTATTTCGAATATCTGGATGTAATTGGATAATTAAATCGATAATTTAACATTTGAAATTACAGAAATAATTGGAAATTGGGTTTAATGTGGTTGAAAATGATTTATAAAGTTGTATTTAATCATATTGGATTTAGAATGATGTTATAGAACTTCTTAAAATCGAATTAAAAGTTAATTTGTGAAAATTGAATATTTTAATATTTAATTGACGAGTTAAAAATAGCCATTTTTCAAACAATCTCGGATTTCGACGAAACCACTTTCATTGGATCCGTAATGTTATATTATTGTATGGTTTCAAATTTCGTGTCAATCGGACTTACGGTTTGTCTGGGGCAAGGTAAAACGCGTAGAAATCGATTCGAGTGAATTTTGAATGTAAATAGTTGATTTGAAAACTTATCTTCCAAATTTGATCGAATTGGCTCCCGATATATATTTCATTGCGTTCGGAATGGGGGTAAAACATTATAAACGCCAGGCGGCACGCTTCGTTTGGAGTTTGAAAAAATTTCGGGTGAATAGTGCACGGAAATTTTCTATAAAAGGCCACATAATTCACAATTTTACACTCAAACCCTAGCTAGGGTTACAGCCGCCACATACGAAATTAATGGCCGAAAATTTCTTATCTTCTCCTCTTAATCTCTCTCGATCCAAACACTTTCAGCCTTCGATTCCTAAATGAAACTTGTAGAGATCGATGATATCTTTAAATCCATACGGCTATGATAATTTTAAACGAAGTAAATCAATGGGGATTTGGGTTCAAACACGTGCGTTCGTGCATGATTTTCGAGCTAAAGGGACGACCGAGCTTGGCATGCTCATGGCCGTGGGTAGCTAACGTGATGGGCTTCGTCGTTGCGTATCCTGATCATCGTGGAAGTGGAAGGAGTGGTCGCGTTAATTGATGAAGGGGGCGACTTCAATGGGTTATATGCGTTCGTTAGCTGGAAACGAAAGTGAGATGGAAGAAAGAGGGTGCGGCTCTGATCTAGGGTTTTGGAAATGGATGGCCTAGATGGAAGGTTATAAAATTGAAAAGAAAATTGTATATTAAACTATATTTTAAATCGTATAAACTTTGTAATGCTATATCTTGGTCATAAGAGGTCGAAAATTAACGAAACAAATTGCGTTGGGTTCGTATGGACGAACACTATGCGATGGAGCTGGATTGGAATTGATTGGAGCTAATGAAAATTTTGGGTAAAATTAAATGCGCGTTTAATTTTATTCGAAATAAAACACTGCGACTGTATTTGAACCAAGGTGAGAACTTCTCACTCAATCGAATCCGTTTCGATTTAAATTTTAAATAGTTAGATTTAAAATTGCTTGATTATGTGATTGAATGATAAATTATTATATGTTGTTTTGAAATAGACCCTATACGCCGTATATTAAGCGGATATTATTTATTAAAAACATATACCGCGATATTTCACCTTGATGTGGAATTGGTATTATATATGTACTTGGAGTTGATTTACCCGCATTATATAGCGGATGAGACCCTATTGCGCCGCATAAAGCGGATAATACTTTATATGAACCTGTATACCATGATATTCCGTATTGAAACGGGATTGGTATTGTGCTAACATCTGTGGATGCAGGAAAACAGGTTGGAGGGATCCAACTGGATTCCTCGACCGTATTGATTTATTTACAGATATTTGTGATATATTTTGTTATCATATGATATATGATGTTTTGGATGCCGTGATTGTTATGTTTAGTGCTGTTGCAGCATTGGGCCTATTTTTGGAGTTTTAAAAAAATGTTAAAGTAACGATTTCGAATTTAAAAGGATTTTTAAAGTGATTTTTGAAAGTATACGTTTTATTGAATTTTGGAATTAATTCATTTTAAGTAAATAAACGTTATAATTTTAATGTTATAAAATTTATGATTTTTGAGAAATATAGTTGAAAATTGATTTTTTTGAAATATGGAGTAAATGAATTTATAAAATGGTTTAAATTGGGATTTTTGAATTATTATAAACGGTTTATGTAAAAGAATCTATAAAATTGATATTTATAAATTAAAATATTGAAAATTATAAAACGAGTTTTTATAAGTGTTAAAATGAAGTATAAATGGATTTCATAAGTGAATGAAATTTATAGATTTATAAATTGTGAAGTTATACAATGAATAGATTTTGTAATATAAAAAGATTTATAAGTAATTTACTTATAAGTTGGATTTTGGCATTTAAATGAGATTTAAATAGAATTTGTTAATTGAGGGATTTAATAAGTTGAAGTTTTTATATAAAATTATATAAATGTCAATTTATAAACGTTGTTTTATAAATCCAAAATCGACTTATTTTGATAAGTTAATTATTATAGCTTATTAAAGGAGTATATTCACGATTTTGGGACAGTGTATAATCCTTTAAAATAAAATGTGTAGAAACGTTGAATTTGTTCAACGGAGTATATTCACGATTTTGGACAGTGAATAATATATTAAAGAAAAGTTTTGGGGAAGTGATATTTTAAATAGAATTTAAAACGATTTGAATTTGTTTTAAAATATGTTAAGGATCGAAACCATAGATTTCAACATTCATTACTGAAATAGACGTTTTCGAGAAATAAGAAATGATGGACTATAACACTGTTGTTATAGTAAATGATTTTCGAAAGGAAATGTTTAATATAGTATTGAGATTTATATATCTATCTAAATTTCGAATCCCTATACTAGTGATTTTGGGTTGTCGTAATGATGTTTTACGCAACATTCGTTTTTGACTCAAATGAATGTGTTTAAGAGAATGTTTTCCTTAAAAGAATAAAATATATACTTAATTGTGATTTAAGTATATTGAATATTTTCCAAATGTTGAAAATAAATAGGTTTGTGAATTACTTATTGTTAAATAAGTGTTTGGAAATGTTTTCCAATGTAGAAATTGAAATGGTTTTAAGAATATATCTTTTCAAAGATAAATTGAAGTGAATATTTGACAAGTTATTTAATTAATGGAAGATTAATAACAAGGGCCTAATGATTGTTATAGTGCTGAATATTTGTTGGTTAGCTTTGATAATTAAATAACCGACTACCAATATTTACTTTTAAATGGGTATTTGATGTGATTTTCTTATTTTTAAAAAATAAGCGCTTGTTATTCGGTTTAGCCGGGAAAGGACCTTTGTGTCATAAATCCCATTCTGAATAATGATATGTCATAATGGATAGCATTTGAAGACCGGTGTTGAAGACCAGATATTTTCGAAAACGGAAGGATTACCGTCGAATGTTTCTGCATCGGCTGATCTTCGATATAGAGATTTTATCACCCTTTGTGATGGAAAGTCTGGTCGTGATTAGTGAATATCCGGATTGTAAGGGCTTCTTTGGAAGTGCCTTCGGTTCCGTTCGATCCAGGAACGGACCTGTATGGATATGTGTTTGATGTTACAATTTGAGATGTAAAGCTGGTTTCTATCTAATATATTTATGTTGGTGGCAGAGAATTTATTCTATCAGCTTAACACCCTTCTCTGAGACGTACGAGCTCAGAGGTTATGTAGTTGATGGTTACTAGTGATATATTCCCAAATTGGTAACGTGGCATGCTGAGTGCTGTTGAGCATTTGTTGATCAAAGCGTGGATTTTTTGAAAAGCGTAGCTTTGTGGACGAGACTTCGTCGGACCTCACACCCCGGAAATGGTCAAAACAGGAAGGATGCAGCAAGGTTATTAGGGGACAGCGCCCCCTTAGTGTATGTCATTTCCTTCTGGACAGAGGTGGTATTATGGTATGGAGCCCTAATACTTAACCTATGTTATTGCTACAAACTTATTACTTTGTGATTATTGGTGAATCCCGGGATTTAGGTCGGTTGCGACCGGGGGATGGCATATTCGTGTCAGCAGTTACCCAGCTAGGGGTAACCCGGCCTTGTGTTGGCAGAGATCCGGTTAGGTTCTCGGGGCGTCTTTCCAGAGGTGTACCCATGTGGCAATGGGAAGTTCCTTGGCCTGACCATTTGTTGGAAAACCAAACTCCAATACGAAACCTTGTACGGTTTTATTTGTAGAACCTGCCATTTACTTATGGTTGCGCCCCACTGTTTAGATGGTAGCTATAGTAGGCATACGATGCTGGTCGTATGTTGGCTAAGATTTATATCATTACTTTCGAAATGTTTTCCTACACTTTGCACTTATAGTAATAATATCAAAGAAAATTTCTCGTATCAAGCATGTTTGACTATCATAAGGAGAAATCTCCTCCGATTCTGCGTTTACATTGTGTGTGTGTGTGCGGGAGGCCTTATGGTAGTCTCATTTTCTAAAAGCATTACGAATCTATTTAAAAAATATTTCTTTGTTCGTTTTTAAAAGATAAACTGTTTTAAGTTCTCACACCAGTCCCATGACTGACCTGGAGTTTATTGTTTCCTTCCTAAACTCTGGGTGCCCACCCATTTCTACACCGGCAGTCAAGAGTCAGGTTATCAGTTCATTCTGGAATACAGAAGTTGCTGTAGAGATCTGGAGGCAAGCTGGATGGCATGGCGTATCAACTAGCACACAGTATTTCTTTTCCGCTGTTTGTTGTTGTAAACTTTGATAATGTAATGATAATGTGATGTAATGTATACTGATATAGTTCTTTGTTTTAAAGATATTCATTTATCTATTATATGTTGTTCCGCTGCAATTGTGAGATTCTGATATTGTTTCTGTCGCTTTTTCTTTCTTTCTTTCTTCTTCTATCTTCTACCTCTTCTTTAACCCTAACGGTACGGTTTTCCCGACCTTCGATTGTTTGGCAGTTGATACAGTTGATGTATTAATGTCGACCTTCGTGGACGAAAAATCCCGTTCGTTACATGGAATTTCAGGGTGGTGGTGGACATAACTAAGCTTTATTGATGTTTTATTTGTTTAAGTAATTGGATATTTAAGTACGATTTATATTTATGTATGTTGGTGTGTTAGGTAATGTATCTTTGTCTATGTTTAAATATGTTGTATGTTTAGGTATGTTTTATATTTAAGTATTTTGTATGTATAAATATATTATTGTTTAAGTATGTTGTATGTTTAAGTATGTTGATGTGTGAGTCATGTTGCACATTATAGCAATGTTGTGCAATCCATGACCATTCAATGTCTTGTCCAAATGTCCATTGTAGCCATGTTGTGAAACTACAGAAATACGTAGTCCATTCCATAGAAATATATAGTATAACCCATAAGATACACGTCAAAATACATAGAACAAATACAATCATTTGAATGATGATATAGGAGCTAGTGCAACTCATAAAAATACTAGCACATAAAAATCACTCAAACTGTCTAATATAACAAACTCACATATCGTACGTAGCATGGCCAACGAAGATTGTCTAATGATCCATAAAATACAAAGTCAAAAGTTATATTTTTCTGGTACCGTCGACATGCTCTAGTAAACATAATATATGTACTTCTAGTATCTAAGTTTTATCTTTTTATTTTACATTCTGGATGGTTATTATGAGATTCATTGGCCTCCTCTTCCATGTATCTATGATCAGCCTATATATACGCTTTAATCAACATTGAATAATAATGAGGAGTCCAAGTTTGATTTTCCATTTGGAATCCTACGAACTTTTTATATGAACCCTTACGGTAAAAATAGTAATCATGGGGAGTGCAAGTGTTTCCATGATGTACAATCCGTAACCATTCAATGCCTTGTCCATACGTACCCTATAACCATATGTAAACCATTCAATGTCTTATCCAATTCTACATTGTAGCCACGATGTGCAATCCATAACCATTCAATGCCTTGTCCATATGTACACTATAACCATTCAATGCCTTGTCCAGTCCTACACTATAGACACGCCGTGCAATCCATAACCATTTAGTTCCATATCCATACACACACTGTAGCCACACTTTTGCAATCCGTAAATATTCATTGCCTTGTCCATATGTACACTGTAGCTATCAATGCCTTGTCCATACTTACACTGTAGCCATCTGTACACTGTAACCATTCAATGGCTTCTCCAATCCTACACTGCAGCCACGTTCTGCACTCCGTATCTTATTAATTATCTCCCACACCTATATATAATGTGATTTTTAACTACTCAAAACACAATTGCTGCAATCAAAACAATAATCAAATTACATATTTCTCTAAACAAAAATGGATCCTTACCTTTACTACCACAACAAAATAGAAACTGAAGCTTTGATGAGAAAGAAGAGTTGGACACTCAAAGTGTGGAATTTGAAATGTAATATTTGGAAGTAGGGTATTCTTATTTTTGGGGAAGGATCTATCACCAATCACCATGGTAATATGCCTAGATGAATTGATCATCTTTACAAAAGAGGCTATAGAGGTGAACTTGAAGGTTGATGAAGAACTACTTCATTGACAATCCAACCTATGATATCACATTGTTCCATCATCAATTCCTCATGAGCCCAGATATTTTCATCAAAATTTATCTCAAATTTCATGAAAACAACCCTATTTTACTTACAGGTTAAACGGAGCACTTGAACCCGGAATTTCACCACATATGAAAATCTCAACTGCATTATGAATGTTGAGCTATGGAACGTCTGGTGATCAATTAGATGAATATTTTATAATTTCATCATCAACAACGATAGAGTGCATGAAGGAATTTTGAAAAAAAGTGATCGTATAGTTTGGCGATAAATAATTACGCACACCGGGACCAAATGAATTTGCTAGAATACTAGTTAGAGGTGAAGCTAGGGGTTTTCCAGGTATGCTTGGTAGTTTGGACTACATGCATTGGGCATGGAAAAACTGTTTGATCGGTTGAAAAGGAATGTTCACTAGACATAAAAAGTTACCAACAGTAATTTTAGAAGTTGTAACATTTGATGATTCATGGATTTGACGTGTCCTTTTTGGAGTACTAGGTTTGTTAAATGATATAAATTTTTTAAAGCAATCATACTTGTTTTCATAACTGTCTAACGGACTGTTAACGGAAGTTGAATGCAAAGTTGGTAATGTTGTGCGTTGAATGGGATGCTACTTTATGTTTGGAATATGTCCCAAGTGGAGAACCTTAATGCAATGGTATAGGGTCCTACGCAAAACAAGGAGAAATGTTTCACAAAGAAATTAGCAGCTGCAGAACGACATCGAATGTAAATTCGGTGTTTTGCAAGCAAGATTTTAGATTTTATGAAACCCTGCTCGATTTCATAATGCAAGATTTCTTTCTGAGATTGTGTATACATGTATCCTAATTCATTACATGATAGCAGAGTCTAAAAGGGGCAGATATATGAAGAAATAAACTAATTACCAAGATATATTTAAGGGTTCAAATGCTAGACCTCAAAGTAACATTAAATCGATAGAGGAATATGTTTCTAAGGTGTAGCATATCGAAGATCAATTGGCACATTTTGAATTACGTGACCAATTGGTGGACTACTTATGGATGCATAAAGGAAGGAATGTTAGAACTACTTAGTCAAAAATAAAAAAAGTAGTTTATGATCATGTTAAATAAGTTGTTTATTTAAGTCATTTGTTCGGCAATATTAGGTTTTGTATACTAAAGTGTTTTCTGCACTAGGTTGTTTAAGTTGTTTACTAAAGTATTTTGAGTACTTGGCTTGTGTAATAAAGTGTATTGTGTACTGGGCTATGAAGGTAGTATGTTGTGCTTTTTGTAATATTAATAGCAATTGCTGTTTACTTAAATTATTTACTTCTTAGTACTGCAACAAATTTTGTTCACTTAAGTTGGTTATTTAAGTTGTTTACTTTTTAGTGCTGTAACAAATTTTGTTTGCTTAAGTTATTTGCTTACGTTGTTTACTTTTTAGTACTATAATGCGTTTCTATTTAGTGTGAAATAAAACAATGATATTATAGCTAATAAGATAGACACAAATACAAAGCTAATACAACAATAACTAAATGACCAATACAACCACCATTAAACAACCATTAAACAACTAATATCACAAATGCACTACTATTACACAACTAATATCCACTTCCATGCCTACTTCCACTTGCATTACTTCTCTCTCTCTCTCTTAAAAGCTTCCAGTTGTTCAGTTGCCCTTTTTTGTTGTAGAAGAGAAAGCTTACTGAAATCACAAGTCATTGGTTTAATAAAGTTCTTCTCTCGCATCTTATCTTTCTTCTCTACATGGAGTTGTTTCTTGAACTCTCGATCATGCGTAACAACTTGTTAAAAATCCAAATCTGATTAATGATTTTCTACGAATATTTTGCTCCATGTTGTCTTATTTTGCCAATAAACTCCTCTTGAGTATCTAAGAATCTTGATAAATCTACATTTTGCTGCTCTAGTTAAATTGAACTGTTTCTACCAATAGGACGACCATCAGTTTCCATACAGAGGCAGTGATTTTTCTTGAGAACTAGGATAGCTCTCTAGACTAGAATCAGAATAATTCATTCTTCTAGCCTTATTATGTTTCTCAAACACGACATCATTTGGGTTCTTCCATTTTTGTAGAGAGGTGAGAAGATCAAAGCATTCTTGAAACTTGAATCGATGGTCATATTGCGCCTTACGTGCTTCTTCTATCTATTTAACGAAGCAAGAAGTAAATGAATAACAACAAAATTTGAAAATTATGCAACAAAACTAAGAACTAACTTACAACGTCATAAAGGGCAGCATCGCTTTGTTGTCTATTCTGTAGTCTGGTTAGAATTGCGAAATGGTCATGGTAGGCAGGGTGCATAACCCGTTATCCTCCTCTTAGAGAAGCCCAAGTTTTCTTTAATGACTATATTGTTATAGTAATCCACAACTCTTTGCCAAAAATTTTTCCTTCTATATTGTTGCTTGTGATACTATCATTTGAAATTCATATCCATGATTTAGCAAGCAAAACATACCGTTATGGAGTAAACTTAACTTGCTTTTTTCTGCCTTTATTTGCAATAACATCATCTTTGGCGGTTTCAACTTCGATATCTTCTATTCCGACGTTGAATTCAGCTGAAGGTGATCTCATATGAAGACCGCCTAACAGACGGCTCAACAGTTTCCATTGCTTATTCTTTTTGTTGTATTCAGAACTTTGAGGCGGATTCATCTCTTTAATTTCTTTTGCATTACCCTCTTCCACAGTTTTTGGATCGATCTCTTGATCTTCTTCTTCTTTCTTAGAAATAGTACTATCACCAACATTGATAGGATCGTTGCGTTCATATGAATATTACCTTGACAGATTTTCATATATAGCTTCCCTATTGTAATCTCTAACTGTTGTGCACTATGATGATGGTGTTATTATTGATCTCCTTTTATCATCAATGACATGTACGATGAATGATCTTTCTACACGCCAATGGGTCGTTGCTGGTAATATGGCTGTGAAGTGGTGGAATGGAAGTACGGTGGCTGCTGATGAGGGAGCGTAATGGGAAGGTGGGGTGGGTAAGGTTGAATGTAATGCATTTTTGAATATGACGAATAGCCACATTCATGTTGACGTCATAACGTTTGTTGTTGATTTGGTGTACGGAGGTTAGGAAAGCCGATAAAAGGATACAATGGATCAAATGAATGCCTCTGTGACGTGGAAATGGATTTCTTTCTCACGACCTGTTTTCCTAAATGTTTTGCTGAGGAAGACATTATGTAATTTATACATATAGGGAAAAGAAGTGAAGAAGTGTTGTTGTGGAAGGTGTAGGGTTGGGTATATGTTCGGTATATATTGAGGGATCCAATTCCTCTCATTTTCAACCCGTATACTAGTTACACGGTGACCAATTTTTAAACTGAACAAACCGTTATTGGTTATGCTCTAAATTGGTTGATCTAATCTGATGGGTTGTGATATACGTTCATGTTTAGTTCCATTCTACTTAGCTTATGTACTACTTAATTTTTACTCTTACAATCTTTATATATCCTATAATTTAATTACTATGTACTAATCAAAGAATAATAAGCTTTAGTGCTAGTGATCAGGCATTTATCGCATTACGGCAGATCTCCCACTATTACTTTATTTCATTCTATTGCTTTATGAGATTCGGCAGTGTAGTGTGCATTCGATTAATTTCCAAAAAGAAACTGAATAATTTGAATTTTAATAACCAAAGCAACCTAACTAATATTAATTTGTACAATAAATCTTATATTCCCTAAAAATGAATTTATATATTGTTACATGCAATACACGATTTACACATAAATAATTTCTTATTTATTAATCAATAATGTCTAATATATATGTTCGTAAATTAAAGTACACTGTTAAAATAACATGATACGTCTATTTTTGATATTTTTGTTAGATCCATGCAGTAAAAATAAACTGGCCAAACTAACATCCCACTTCCATAAGATACACAAGTCATTCTTTTGCACAAAAAGCCCAAAGTACATTTATAATTATTTATTTGTTAATTTTTCAACTAATTTGTTAAAAATTAATTTATTTTCTTTCATTTAAAAAATCAAATATTCTGAAATTCCTAAAATTTATGAAAAACAATATTGTTCACAATCATTCAAAGTTACTTGCACTATATTCAAAACTGGTTCAATTTTATTTTAAAAAATGGATGACGGATTTCATTTAAAATTGATTTGCACCGAAATAATATATTGATTTTTATCATATTTGAATAAGACTGCATTATATCAAAAACTAAGTTGCATTCTTTATCTTTTTTCTTTTAAATAACTTGCACGGGAGTATAATGTTTAAATAGGACTCCATCATAGTGAAAAAATAAGTTGCATTTCTTAGAAAGGCACCAGTTTAATGTTGGAAGTCTTCTTCAATATGAAATAGATTTGATTTTAGACGAAGATAAATAAGAGGTTGTTGGAGAAGAAAGCAAACACGATTTTTTCTTATAAGGAGAAAAATTTTGTTACAAAAGTTTATATGTTTTTATTACATCCAAGGTGAATAAATCCACCTTTATTTGTAAGAATTTACATCTTAAATAAACGATGAAGATTCACTTAATCTAATGGTTCTCATAAATATCTCCTAAATGTTCTTTCATACAATTTTAAATATACTAGTCCATAAATATCTCCTAAATATTCTCTTATATAGTATTTCAAATATATTTCATAAACGTTTAGCATATATTCTAGATATTTCCTATATGGAAAAAGCTAGATTAACAAATTTAAGATTATTTCCAACACACCCAGTAAACTTGATTTTGTAATACCAATTAGTGCTTGAAAACTTAGGATTTCACATGCTTTGGTAGGAATAGTAATATTATTCAAACTTTCTTCTTTGCGTTTACCTTATTGTCAAATGTTGAGATCTTTAATGTAAGTTCACGAATTCCTGCTTTACTTCTTTCATTTCGTCCTTCTTCATAACTATAGAATTTCCCACAAAATAAGCGTTCTAACATTTACCTTATTTCAATACCATGAATTTTGAATGGGTCAAATATTTTATCTTTACATTCTTTCGTAACTTCACTCTTCATTTTTTGACCAATCCAATTTCAATTTATGTTTTTCAAATTTTATTTTTGCATGTCATTTTAGAAAACATTACTTAAAAAGCAGGTTTGTTCAAAACCATATAAGCTCCGCACACTTCTTTATTTTGATGATCATGAAATTCATCGCTTGCCACTTTGGCTTCCACTTTGACCATTTCTATTTCTATTTCTTTAACACTCTCTATTTCTATTTCTTTGTATTTTTGCTCATATTTCAAATCTCCTTCAAGATCCTGAATTTCATCTCTTTATTCTTTACCTTCTTTGTCAACAAGATTTCTTGTCAACACCCTAAAATTATGTAAAGAAAAGTGAATTGTCCTTTATACAAGTTGCACAGAAAAGAAGGTGTGAATCCTTTTACTATTGCCTTTCGATTAGGCTTTATTTGATAATATTTTTTAAGCAGGCATTTCAACTCTGTCGAAAGGGTCATTTTTTCTGTGTTAGATGAGCTTTTGATTCAGTTAAGTAAGTATGATTTCTCCTTCGAAAGCCTTCCTTTCGATCAAATTGGAATACCCTGGGTTAGGTTCTATTAGATAAGTTTCGACCTAATTGGAGGCCAAAAGATGTTGATTAGCTTGGGTTTGGGTTATTGAGAAGAAATGGAAGTTTCGACCTTGTCGAAAGCTTTAGGACTTGTCCTTCTTGTGTTTGAATTGGCAATCTTAAGCTTCAATGGATCTGAGATAGGTTTCGACCTTGTCGAAAGCTTTAACCCCGAGTTCCTTATGTTGGGTACAATCCTTCAGTGAATTATATCTAGTTTCGACCATGTCGAAGGCAGTGGTTCAAAGGAAAAGTAACTTATAGTAGGTATCTGTAATTTCTTGATTATGAGTGGTTTCGACTGTGTCGAGAGAGAGCCCTATCGATGCAGGCGAAACCTGAAATGCACAAAGTAAAACCAACAGAACTTTAGTGGAACAGTAAAGTATATTAAATTACACAAGACTCCCCCTTTTCCAGCTAAGAAGGATTTATTTCTTCAAACTCCCAAATTGATTTGCAAACTAGGGTTACAATGCTTTACTCAAAGAGTATATAGGTTAAGGATGAGAGGAATCGAATCCCTCAAAACATGACCCATTAAGTCTTATTTATAGATGCGGCTTGGCTACTTTCAACCCTGACGCTTTCGACTGGGTTGGAAGGTGGCTGCTGAGAGACTTAAGCAGGTTATCGCCTTCCCTAAAAGGTATGGTGGCGCTCCTCTTCTTTGAGTTATCTTGTGAGTGCGTCCAACTTTGTTGTTAGCCTTTGTTAATTGGTTTCGATGATGCTGGTTACGCCCATGCTCTTGTCTCTGATCTGATGCGGAACCATTCATGGACCACATTGGTTTCGACCAATTTGAAAGGCTTATTATAGCTTTCGAAGGGGTTGCTCAAGATAATGAAGGCGAAACAATTGGTTTCGAATGGTTTAGCGTATACTCAAAGAGCTATTCTTCATTATTTTCGAAAGGTGTGACTTCGACTTGATCAAAAGGTCTTTATCTAACTGAAAGGTTGTCAATGAAGACCGAAGATTGCTCTCGACTCCTTTATCTTCTTTGAAGGGTAAGAACCCTCTGGATATTGATATGGAGAAACCTTGCGATGCCTTCGAATGGTCTTGAAGCTTCCAGTTTTGATGGTAGAATATCCCTTTGACTCCTTCGAAAGGTTTTGTTTGAACTCGTCTCACTTGTTCTATGCTTAAAGAGATTTCGACTCAGTCGAAAGGTGATTTTTGGACTAACATTCTTCATTTTCATCTTGTTTGCTTTATTATTTCTCATCATTGGCGTCATCTTCGCTTCTTTATCTTCTTCTTTTTCATCCTCTACACGTTTTTCTTCTGCTTCCAATCTATCCTTCTCTAACTTCTCAAATTTCAGTAATTTTTCAGCATCTTTCTTCTCCTTGCTATCCTTTCTTTTCTTCTTCTCATTAATTGGGTTGTATTCTTCTATTATTGTTGTGTCATTCTTTCCATATACCTCTTTCAACAAATTCCATGAATCTTTTACAGAACCTTCTCCAAGTAAATGATCATATGCTACTCCATTGACGTTCTCAGTTATCACAAGACGATCATCATTCCATCATAATTTCGCAAATGCTTTCTTGTCAATTTGCGACATGCTGTTCAAATTATCGGGCCATTCATAACCATTTTCAACAATCTCTCATAATCCTTTGGAGATTAAATTTTATTTCTTTTTCTTATAAGCCAGTAGTAATACCATCTTTTTTACTTTCTTCTTCAATCTTCTCTTCAATTATATTGTTGCTTGGTGCTCTGCATTCAGAAGTATAATGTCTAAATTTTTCATAGTTGTAGCATATAATGCGTGACTTGTCAAGCCTTGACTCTGATTTTCCTCTCCCAAGAACTCTTGTTGATCTTTCTCCTCTTTGGTTATTATTTTCATTGTTGTTGTCTTTATTGGGTCTCCAACCTCGTTGATATCCATATCCATATCCACAACATAGTCCTTGTTCTTGACCACAATCTCATCTTTGTTGGCTTCGATTGTTTTCTTCGTTTTTTGAATCGATTCATGTCTTGAGCACTTGCTTCGCAATCTCTTCCTTCTTCCTTTTCTTTTCTTCATAAGCTTGCAATATATCGAGAAGTTCTTATATTGTCATGGCCTCTAAATTTTTTGTCTCTTCGATGATGGTGACAATATGTTCGAATTATGAATCTCTAAGAATCTTCTCCATAATCCTTGTGTGATTTAACTTCTCAGCGTTTCTTTTTAGATTATTAGTAACCGTTAAAATCATGAGAAGTAATCAGAGGCAACTTCTCCTTATTTCATATGCAAAATTTTAAACTCTCCTCTTAAAGTTTGAAGACATACCCTTTTAACTTGATTGACTCCTTTGTAAGATATTTGAAGCTTCTCCCATGCTTCTTTGGCTAATTTTGATCCCTAAACCTTCACAAAAGTTTCGTCATCCAATGCTTGATAGAATAGATAGAAAGAATTCTTGTCTCTCATCCTTAAGTCTCTCAAACTATCCATTTTACTTTGAGATAAACTATCTTCATTCTCTTATTCGATGTGACCTTCCTTGACTATCTGTCATACGTCGTGAGCTTCAAGGATAGCCACATCCTTATATGCAATTGTCATAAAATGATCTTGTTGAGCTTTGGGAGTAGTACGGAAACACACTATTCGCCATCTTTTTAGGAGGATCTTCAAGCTTCGATACCACTTTGTTGGATGTTTTTTCAATAGCAAATAGATTTGATTTTTAAAGAAGATAGATATGAGGTTGGAGAAGAAAAAAACATAATTTTTTCTTATGAGGACGAAAATTTTGTTACTAAACCTTATTACAAAAGTTCATATTTTTTTCCTACATCCAAGATGAATGAATCCACCTTTATTTATATGAGTTTACATCTCAAATAAACGGTGAAGATTCACTTAGTCTAATGGTTCTCCATAAATATCTCCTAAATTTTCTCTCGTACAATTTGAAATATATTATTCCACAGATATCTTCCAAATATTCTCTATACAATTTCAGATATATTTTGTAAATATCTAGCATATATTCTAGATATTTCCTATATAGAAAAAAAATCTAGATTAACAAAACCAAGTTTATTTTCAACATTTAATTCAGGATGGACCATCGATTTCTATACTGATTCAAGAACCATGAATTAATTTACTGTTCATGTATTTGAATGATAAATTTGGAAGCAAAATAATAGTAAATTTCTTGATTTATGAATAATATCCCTCTTTTGATTCCACTTTATACTAATACAAAAGAGGGACATATGATTTATTTATAAAATAAATACCAACTTGAACCTTGTAACCACATTAATTCTTAGATTAATTACATTGCTATAATTTTTCATGTTGGCTTGACCCATATAAGATAATTACAAGCACAGAAAATCCACTCATTGTGAAAACATTATAGAAAAATCACAAGCTTTTTGCTTAGACGCTTGATGGCTATCATCATCCATGTTGATCTTTTTGTTCTTGATGTTATATTCTTTATGCTTGCTGGCTTAACTGATGCTGTTTTTACATTAATACTTGCAATTTTACGGGTAGACCATGTGTTGGAAATTGTTTTAAAATAAATAGGCTTGTGAATTATTTAAAAATTAAAGATCTTGAAATAAGTGTATTTATTGCTTGAGTTCCACACCATTGGAATTATTGAAAGCTACTCATATATATATTTATGAGTTTCTTTGCTCCAAAATTGTGCCCTTTGGGCATCCAAATGTTTCTTTTATGTTGAGGAGAAAGCGCATGCATGACCATCACATGCGCGCACGCCAACCGACCGACTCAACTCGACCTGACCCGGGCCAGGCCGGGTTTAGGCTCGGGCTTGTTGTGGTGTAGCACTTATATTTGGACGAAACTTTTTTGACATTTTCTGATCGTTATTTTATTTCAAACGGTAAAATTTTAGATCTCAATTTTGAGCCAACGTCGCCCCATTATTCAGTAACACATTCGATTTGGTATTCCGTCTATTTTAATTAGTTTTAGACAAGATCAAAGTAGAATGACATTTTTTAAACCTTTGTAAAAGCATATCTTCTTCTCCATGAAATTCAAAAAAAAAAGATGATCAATCATTTTAGAGTGCAAACTGAGTTGGTATCGTCTGCGCAAGCAAATCGATATGGAATCAGAATAAGAGGCTGTTTTATCCTATAGGTGGCAGTGTTAGTTAGTCTGCTTTGCACCATTGAGCAGAACGTCGAAACGTCTTCAAGATAGTGACTAAGTATACAACTCAACCGAAGATCATTTGTTTCCAACAAATTAAAGACGTCGCCAACAAGAATGACTTTTGCTACAAATTACATGATGTTGCCTCGATGTCAATGTTCTAGGTCCCCTTGGTGTCTGCTGCACCCTTCATGTTTGAGGGCCTCCATTTCAAGCACCAGATTCAAGCACCGGAGGTAGAAGATGGAGTTCTTTCTGACCATCTGGATGGTGGTCGCTGTGTCAACAATAGACAAACCACAAAAGCCAAACAGACACAACGAAACAAACGCAGATCAGATGAGAGCTTGGATAGAGAAATCAAAGGAGTTGCAGAACCGGATAGAGCGGGATTACTTATGCAAGAACTTCATAATTAACTTAGTTTTGTAAACATAATAATTTTAGTATTTTAATTTGTATATATTATGAATAAAATAATGTTTCCATCCATAAATAATTAACATAAAATAATCTATCGATGAAAATTCAAATTTTACAATTTTCGAAAATCTAGTATCATAAAACAGAGCTTAGAAATATTCTAGAAAATTTTCATAGTTGAAATATTATTTTTAAAACAAATACATTAATTTCGGCAATAATTATTTGATGTAAAATAATATATTATTAAAAATTCAAATTTTAAAATTTTAGAAACTTTAGGATCATGAATCGAAGGTTGCAAAAAAATTTAAATAATTTTTTAGTTAAATTTATATTCTAAATAAATCATAAATGGTTTTTTTGAAATAATATTAACTGTTAAAAATAATAAATTTATTGGGAAATTCCTAATTTTTTTATATGTTTCTGAAATGATATAATACATTTTTTAAATATAAAATTGAATTTTTAATGTAATGATTATTTTATATATAATAAACAATTCAAAAGTTCAATAAATGTTAATTTAAAAATATGAATATATGTATGATAATTAATTTTCCAATTTGTAAATTCATATTATATATAAATAAGTGTACTAAATTTTTTAACTCATATATATGTACCTGAAATATGCATATATCCTATTATGAGAGAGAAATATACACTAATATATATATATATATATTTATGAATTTATTAATATATATGTATATAACAATTATTAATGACAAAAATTGATTTGTACAGTAAACAACATTTGTCTATACATAAATCAAATAGTATAATAAACAAATTACGTGCATAACCGAACTGATTTATGACAACTACATTTACTTACTAAATCTCACCTAACTAAACATATATTAGCAATATATTTAAAGAGATATGAAATTACTCATTATATGATCGTAGAATACAATTTATTTACTATAATATGAATTAAAATTACCAATTTAATTATGCCTTTGAATCCACGTTGAAGCAATGACTTCACTTCCTTTTATTGTTCTTGATTCGTCAGATTGCAAGTCCAGATCACCGACCTCTAACTATCGAATAGTATTATTTTAATTTAAAATATATTTGAGAATTTTAGAGTGGATTGAGAGCTATGTTTTAACCAGCAATGTAGAAGGTAACGGCGGCCAAAAAAGGTTAGTCATTATTTTAGAGATATATATGCATACACACACATATGCACACACACACACACATATATATAGGGTTGTGTTAGAGAGAAACAAGAAAAACCCATTAACCAATTCCCACTTGATCTCGACCCATTATCTCCAAGCCAATTCCCTATGTTTTAGCCACCCCAAGACCTTCCCAAAACCGAAATTTTGCAGCCTAATGATGTGCCTTAAACTTATCTAAGTCGAAGCCAAAATATTATGCAATTACATTTAATTTAATCGCTTGTCGATATTGTATATCGATCGATATATTTATAACTGTTATAAATATATATAACATTATTTACTTCTCAAATCATATTCAAATTTTATAATTAATATTTCATAAATATTAATTAATTTATAACAATTATAAACTAATTAAATTGTTCAGTCTTAAGGGAATTCATCATTTCGGCTATGTAACTCTTTGGTGTAAATTTGGTCAGCGATTAACATCGAACTATTCTAATGTAACGTTCACATGTCACTTAGCGGGTGGTGTGACATTTGGTCAAATTTATCGCTTACTCATTTTCGGTAAAATGCAGTTTTAGTTTAATAAGCGTTACCCGGTTGTGATATTTTTTTACACTAATTCTCTTCGTCAAAACTATGTCATTTTGGACCTATGGAATTTGGTAATGGTCAAAATTCCAACCTTATCCCATTCAACTTTATAGTCCAAATACAAAGTCCTTAGTTCAATAATAATAATTATTAATAAGTGAAATGCTCTAGCCAGAGACTTTGACTTTAAGGTTACTGTGATGCTAACCGCATATAACCGAGAAGACGAATCCTCTCTTGAATAGTGCTTCACTTCCAATACTTTCGCTCGACCCAACTATATTCACTCGATGGACGCTATGCCATGATTTGGCTCTAATCAAAGTGGAGCTTTCATATTGAAGATCCATAGTATTCTCAAGTCTAGAGAAATGTGTAAATCAGTCACATCGAAATTTTTGTTTGACCTTGGTTATATTAACCAATAGAAAACTATCGAGTGAGTCGTTCCATAGTTATGCAATAACTATTAAGACGTAACGCTTAGGTGCCCCCAGTAGTCATGAGTAATACACTGCCCAATATTTTGAGAGCATTACGTACTCCAGTCTCAACGGATACATTAATATCCAGTCTCGATGCATCTTGACTAGGAACATATAAAATGGTATATTTGTTTCGTTGTGATAAATTACCCACGGGTACAACACTTTGTAACTACTATCATAAAATATACCATTTATGGATTTTTCTATTAGATATACTTTTAATTAAATTGATTAATTAATATAATCATATTATATCAAGTATATAATTAGAAGAAAATACCTTTTATTTCGAACAAGATTGGTCAACGAGTTAGATATATGTAACAAATTACATAACTACCCTTAGGGCATACCCCTAACTTTATCAATCTCCTACATGCACTTGCGATCAATTATGGAATCTAATTCCTACTTCTCCAATCAGTTTTCTCAAAACCGTTAGGTCAGTTCCTTAATGAATGTGTATGCTATTATGTTTTAATTGTCTACTTTGTCGATTAACTCTCTCTGACACTGATAAACGGCCTTTATCATGTGGAACGATTCGAAGTATGTCTTTCGACTTCTAGTAAGATTAAAGTTCTATCATGACCAATTTCATGACATTGTTATCTTATAACAATATATGGGATTCTCAACATCTGTAATCACCTTTGGCTCAATTATAAATTTGTGCATTTATATCTATATACATTATTTTATTGTAGTGCTATTCAAGTTAATGTTCTCAACATTTCGTTAAATCGACCACAATCACCTTTATTTTGAAACATTTTCAAATTAAATATTTTAACTTGAGTTTTATCATTGACATGTTATACTCAATATCACTTATAAAAGTTTACGTCCAAACGTTCCATCATAACGAGTTCGTTGTTTCTATAAATAATTCTCTAGTATTTCATAAATACACGAGAACACCTAAAACAACCACTTAGTGCTATCAATTGGGATTTTATATTTTCTCTATGTATTAGATACATAAACAAAACACAATATCATACACAACCTAGCCTGTATGATAATTCCTATTGCTAATGCATAAGGAATCCAACTTACATGTTCTCTTTTTACTAGAGTGCTCTTGTATATCGTTTTGGGACAATCCCTATATCTTTTGTACTCACCATAATACATTACCAATCAATAATTGAGTATTAAAATTACTAAAGTTTATTTTAATACAAGCATATTGTCAAAATCAACAACGTGTTGTTTACTTATAGTTTAGAAATATCAATGTACCTTTTAATGCTCATTCTTATGAACGCACACTTCCTCTACACTTTGATTGAAAATCAAACTATTTGATATTTCTGTCAAAATACATATTCAATCTTGATGCTTATAAAATGATACATTTGTATCATTTCTTGGATCATATCCAAAGACTCACAAACCCAACATCGCTCCTACTGACTTTGAGACATTTTTGGTTAATATGTGTTAGCGGCTTACACTAAATCATTATTTAGAATATCCTGTTTCAATACATAAGTACCAAACACCAAGTTTTATTGTTCGCGTCGACTAAAGTTTTATTAACTAGAAAATAGCCGAACGAATATTATAATAAAAATAACCACAGGCGCACGGCATACACTTGTAGTACGTGGTAAATACGGGTCGATCCACAGGGAATTGATGATTTTATATTTCCATTCTATCAAATTAAAGCAAAGTCAATGGAAAGTTAAGCTAGAGAATTAGAGAATTAACTAACTAACTAAAAGAAAATAGAAGCAAATATAAGAGTTAAGTGACAATTTAGAGAATAAATCCACTCTCTAGATCACATAGTTCACCACTTGAAATCATGATCTCTCTTTTATGGTCGTTAGTGCTTTAATTGATGTGTTTATCATAAGTATGGCATATTTGTGCTTTTGGTTAGCAACATAAGCCATCAAACTATAACACATCCCTTAAACCACTAGCTAACTTTCATGAAACTTGGCAATGAAAATGAAATCTATTTTAAGTATGGTCTATTAACTATTGTTTAGAAATATAGACCATCAAATTTGAATTTCTAATCACTTTCTTATACCATAATCATATTTTGATGACGAGGCATTTGTATTAGTGACTGCTTAAGCATAGCCTATTTGGTGTCAACAATATAGGCTATCAAATTCAAAACCATAACAACAAATAAAACACCTCATCGATCATCATTAAGCAAAAAAAAAGAGCATGAATTAACAGATTGTTGAAGCTACATAATTAAAGAGCTTCATTACCCCTAAATTGAAGAGGTTTAGCCTCTCATATTTGTCATTCGATTAACAAATTAGTTAGCAACATGAAAGCAAAAGGAAAGGAAAATGAAAGCTAATGGAAAAGAGAAGCTAACTAACAAGAATTAAACCTAATCTACTTTGCATGAATGCAAATCTACACTACAACAAGTAGGAAATAAACAAGAAAAGGAAAAGAACATTTATTAAATTGCATAAAAAAGTTACACGAAAAGAAGAAATAAATGGCTAAGTAGCCATGAAAAGAAAGAAGAGAGCTTGATTTATTTTTTAGCCTAAACTAAAACTAAGAGAGACTAAGGAAGAGAGCCTAAAGAAGAGACTAAGGAAGAAGAGGGTTACATGAAACATAAGGGGTATGTATACATGTATTAAACCTTAATTCATATTTTTGGGGAATGTCCATTCTAATAGTCATTTAAGTGTACATGAAGCCATTAATTCCATAAGCATGTGCATTAGCCTCTAATTTGTACATCAAGGTGGTGGGTAAGTGGATTCCTCCAAGTTCTTCACTTTGAGTTATTTCTATCTTCATTCCTTTGTGTTCTTTTTGTGCATGATATCTTATTCATGAAAAAACTTGCAATTGAAATCAAATTCCTACAAAATAGTATGAAAATTTCTAATTAAATTTTTCTCAAGTTAATTTACGCTAAAAAATGACTATTTTTCCCTTGGATGAAGATGTTAGGAATTGAGATGTTGGTTTTGATGACAACGACCTTTTGAACTTATCTTATTATAAAATATATACTAACACTATTGTCTAGAAAGATATGTATATGTAGCATATAAAGATATGCATGTATTGATTACTAAAGACTGATCAGTATAAAGACTCAAGACTCAAGATTCAAGACTCTAGGGTATCAAGATCAAGATTTCAAGATATGTGTCTAGTTTTTGTTAAAACTTCATGATAGCATGGAAATCTTCATTCCGAATTTCATTTGAGATAAAACCTATTTCTACTATTTTAGTGGCTTACAAACCCTCGATAAGTAGCTTACAAACCTACGATAAGTGGCTTACAAACCCACGAACATACTGCTTTTGTACAAGTTCTCGAGTCTTGATGTGATGAGATATTCTGCAGGAAGAAGCTTGCAAAACTACTTCAAAATGGTTTTTCAAAACAATTTTCAAAACTTCTTTTCAAAATATTCTAGCCTTAAAATTATCCTTTCAAATGATTTTCAAAAAGATGTTTTAGCCTTAAAATATTCTTTATTTTTGAGTTTTAAAACATAGTAAAATTAGTTTATTCTACTCCAGAATCATTTCATCTTTTTTTCATTTCAATACCATTTTCAAAACAAATTTTACATTATTTTTAACAAGGGAATGTCGACATTATGGGATACCCCATGTCGACATGGTGACCGTTGATTTCAAAAGTTTCAATTTTCAAAATAAGTGTCTATTCGTTTAAATATCTACATATGGTTATGATAGTTGGTACTCTATAAATAGCCTTCTCAAACGAATTTTGACATACAATTCTCATATTTTCTTCACTTCTTCTTCTCCACAAATCCATGTTCTATAATTATCATATTTTTAAGATCGTGTCAAAATTCTGCCGAATTCTCAAGTGAATCAAATTAGAATTTCATTCTTGTTTGATTCTTTGTTCTCTCTCGAAGATCAAAGTGCTATTCAAACTTATAGGATCAATTTGTAATCAAAAGTTTATCGAGTCTCTCTATAAGGTGTGATTGTGCCTGGAAATCAATTGGGTACTCTTGTGGCCTATAAATCAAGAGAGTTTGCCCCGGACTCGTGAGATAGGAGGGTACCTCAAGGCCTTTATAAATTGAGGAGTGTAATCTCGACATTGGTTTAATAAAATTCTGTATGAGGTGGTTTGCCTTGGTACAGGACTGGATGTATGGTAACTCCGAACTAGTATAAAATCCACTGTGTTCTTTCCCTTTGTTGTTTTTTATTTACTTTCTGCATCTATGTTCGATTCTGTGATTTTTCTGTGATTAAGTTCTGCATTTATTTGTGTCATAATTTCAATTTAGTTCATATAAGTCTTAGAATTCATTAAACATTATTCACCCCCCTCTAGTGTTAAATTAGCCTTAAGATCCTTAATCCGCTGTTGCTTTCAATTGGTATCAAAGCATTGGTTTTCATAGTTATCATAATCTGAAACTTGAAAATTGTTTTAACAACTACCAACGTTGGTATTGTCAACTCTGGCAGCAGTTCTGTTATCCCTAACACTAGTTCATTTGTAGAAGGTCAGTCAAATGTGAGACCACCATTTTTCAATGGTGGTAATTATGCATATTGGGCTTGTATAATGAAAATTTATTTACAGTCAGTAGGATTAGACACTTGGAATATTACACAAACTGAGTATGTTGAACCAACTACCAATTTTGCCGAGTGGACTACTGAGCAAAAGGGTGTTGCACAAAATAACTCAAAGGCCATGAATATTTTATTTTGTTCATTAGATAGGAATAATGTTAATAGAGTGTTTGTTTGGAAGTCTGCAATTGAAATCTGGAAAACTTTGCATGTTACTCATTAAGGAACAAGCAAGGTTAAACAGACTTAAATTTTCATATTAACCAATAATTTCAATTGTTTAAAATTCATGCAAATGAGTCCATTTCCGACATGTACTATCGATTCCAAGATATTGTTCATTCACTAACTACACTGGGAAAAAGCATTTCAAAGGAAGACCAAGTTAGAAAATTTCTAAATTCACTCACTCCAGAATGGGATCAAAAGACACTTGCAATCGAAGAAGCAAATGATATCAGCCTAATGAAAATAGAAGAATTGATTGGAAATCTGATGTCTTATGAAGTTCGACTGCAAGGAAGAAGAGAAAACAAGTACAAAAAAGAAATCATTAGCATTCAATGTAATAACCGAAGATTCAGAACCAAACAATGATGAGGAGATTGCTTTCATGACAAGAAACTTCTGAAAATTCCTAAAATATAGAAATAATTACAAAAGAAATGATGAAAGAAATTCAAGAAATAATGTGGAGAACGTCAACAATGATAGATGCTACAATTGCAATAAAGTCAGGCATTGTAGGAAAGACTGTCCGTATCCAGATAAATAGATATTCCCTTCAAACAATGATTCATCAAGGAAAAGAAAGAAAGCATACACAGCAACTCTTGATGACTCAGACTCATCATCCAATGACAATGAAAAGAAGAAAGAAAACTCAGATTTGTGTTTCACTGCTATTCATGAATCAGACGACGATGAGAGTATGGATCTAAAAATAGGTACATATTTGCATTATTTTTAATTTTTCTTGGTTGAATGGATGCTTGTTTGTTTGCTTGATTTTATTAAATTCCTTGAATTTTAAATTCAAGTTTATCCCTTTAAATTTGAATTTTAAATTCGAAAATAACAATATTTTAATAATATTTTATATATTAAATTATTAATATTTATGTATTATTATAATTTCACGACCCAGATTTTCGCGTTCGAAAATCGGCATCCATACATCACCGTATTCGAATGCCACAGATTCAACCGTTAAAATCTGATTCGTGCTGGAGCTTATAACACATTAAGTACGATAACACAACGGAAGAAAATGAACAATATCATTGATACACAATAGTTGGTACAATAGCGGAAACAACATGAATATCAACATTGTCGGAGATACAAGACAATAGCAGAAACAAAATACCAGCAGCGGAACAATATCACCAACTTGATCTTCCAAAGAATAGAAAGAACGTAGAATGAAAAACTGCATTCCAATTCCAAAGTTCCAAAACCAAATGGCTTAACCCAGAAGCTTTGAAGACTCTAATCCGATAAGCTCGAACCACCATCAAGTCGACCTAAGCAAGTTCAGTCATTGATACGATCGCTAAGATCCAAAGAATCCAAACCAATTCCAAATAGAAAGCTGAAGCCTACCGAATCTACATCTACTAGCTGTCTATCTGAAAATCTAACTCTAGGCTACCCATGTGGAAAATTTGTGGGCACTTAGAAGGGAACAACAAACTCCAGGTCGGTCATAGGACTGGTATGAGCAAACAAAAACAGTTTATCTTTGTCAGAAGCAAAACAAAAGATTTTAAAAAAAATCCGCAATGCTTTTCGAAAAATGAAACTGACATAAGGCCTCCTCGCGCACACACAATGTAAGCGCATAGTTGGAGGAGATTTCTCCTTATGATAGTCAAACATGCTTGATGCACGAAAATCTTTTGATATTATTATTAGTGCATAGTGGAAAGCATTTGCAAGTGTAACATTAATCTTAGCCAGCATACGTACCATTATGGTATGCCTACTATAGCTTCCATATTAAATGGCAGTTCTACAACTAAACCCGTACAAGGCGCATATTGATGATTGGATTTTCAACAAATGGTCTGGCTAAGGAACTTCCTGGGCCACATGGGTATGCCTCTGGAGGGACGCCCTGAGAACTTAACCAGCTCTCTGCCAACGCAAGACCAGGTTACCTCTATAACTAGGTAACTACTACAGGAGCATGCCATCCCCTAGTCGTTTGCGACCTTTATCCGACAACTCTCAACCACAAAGCAACCATGAAGTAATAAATTTGCAGTGACCTCATGAGTTAAGTAACTGGGCTCTATACCATGATACAACCCTTTTCCAGAAGAGAATGAACATACCATAAAGGGCACGACCCTCATAACCTTGCTGCATCTTTCCTGCTTTGACCATTTCTGGGTTGTGAGGTTCTGATGCAGTCTCGTCAACAAAGCTACGCTTTACACAAAAGCCATGCTTCGATCAACAAATGATCAACAGCACTTCATATGCCATATTACCAAATTGGAAATGTATCACTAGTAACCATCAACTACATAACCTTTGAGCTCGTACGTCTCAGAGAAGGGTGTTAAGCTAAGAGAATAGATTCTCTGCCACCAAACAGAAATGTATTTGATAGAAACCAACTTTACATCTCAAAGTGTAACGTCAGACATACATCCATACAAGTCTGTTCCGAGTTCAAACAGAACCGAAGGCACTTCACAAAGAAGCCCTTGCAATCCGGGTATTCACAATCCTGATCGGACTCCCCATCACATATGGAGATCTCTATACCAGCGCGACTCAATGCGGAGATATTCGATGGGTTATCCTTTCGTTCTCGAAAATACCCGGTCTTCACCACCGGTCTTCAAATGCTATCCATTTATGTCGTATCATTATTCGGAATGGTTTATATGACATAAAGTCCTCTCCTAGCTAAACCGAATAATGAGCGCAGTATTTTAAAACCATATGGATAATGGGATTTCAGTAAAGTCACAATTTATTTCCCAAAAATTTTCTTTCAAATGGTTTAAACAAATTACCATTTTCAAATCTTTAAGCAAAAATATTCACTTTACAAAGTTCACCAATCTTTCACAAAGATTCATTCATAGCCTTTCAAAATAATTTCCCTTTCAAATTGGATTAACTCATCCAATCAAAGACTCAATTCATAGCTTTCAAAACCATTTTCATTCCAAATCTTTTATACAAAAGATACACCTTTAAGATCCTCTCCAATTTCAAAACAAAGTTCAACAATCTTTCACAAAGATTTATTCATAGCTTTCACAACAATTCTATTTCAAACTTGAAATCTTTTCAACACAAATTGGAAATTCTTTCTTTATTTGAAATCTATTATCAAGTGAAAACAAATACTTTTCGTTTTGGACAAATCCGATCAAATATGTACAAGTTATAGTCTTTAAAGTATAAACTTAGGTTAATTTTAAATTCCCAAAATAATACTGTAAATTTACTATAAATTTACTGTAAAATTCCCAAAGTATAAACAAAAGATCAAGTATGACTTTACTGTAAATTTCCATTCTCACAATATTTATTTAATATTTTTACTTGGAATTATTTCTCTATGATATTATAAATATTTTCTCTTTAGGATTCATGACTTGAATCGGTTTAAACAAGGATATATGGATTTTTTCTTAAATTTTGATAA
The DNA here is from genome assembly GCA_030765085.1 of Allium cepa. NCBI lineage: Eukaryota > Viridiplantae > Streptophyta > Magnoliopsida > Asparagales > Amaryllidaceae > Allium > Allium cepa. The sequence continues at coordinate 20,185,287 of CM060936.1, read as the reverse complement.
CCTGTTACTAACAGAGATATATGCATATAAACATATACAAACATTTGCATATATATATATATATATATACACACACACAAACATAATCACATCCATGCAATCACTTCACATCAAGCATTAATCATAAATATCAGGTTATAAATCAGGCTAAGATACTTTGGGTAGTAGTTTGCTCACCTAGGTAAAACAGAGAAGCAGAGAAGAAAGCCTGAATGATATTTGTTTTTAAAATTTGAAAACTAAGTTGATCTGATCTTGCATGCCTGATTTGCATTGAGTTGTATTTGAATCTGAAACTGATCTTGCTTTCCAGATTTGCTTTGTTCCAGTTTCAAAGCTTCCAGGCTTTGAAATTTGAGAGGTGCTTTGGTGTCGAATCTTTACTTTTTTAATTCTTCTCTGGTTATTGCTTCTAGATTGATTGCTGAGATAATTATTGTTTTGATTCAACTTGAATTTGATTTTAATTTCCAGGTTGAAAATTGGTTTTGAACTTTGTTGAGTTGATTTTATTTCCAATTGCTTCAGTTTTGAACTTGAAGTTTGGATTTTATTTTAGTTTCCAATTTTAGTTTGAAGATGAGAGAAATAAATTGAGAAGGGAAAGTTTGGAAAAGAATGGCCAGGTTTCTTCTTTAAACATTTTATTTTATATTTCTTATTTTAAATTAAGAAAAAAGCTATGCCACTTATTAATTTTAAATAATACCATCCCTACACTTGTTAATTCATAGTGATAATATTTTACAAATGTCCAAACAACCAATTTTTATGTTTAAATCCCTTCTTTAAATAATTTTATAAGTTTTTTGTTTTAAACCCTTTAGTTAATCTTACTTAAGTTTTAACCTTAAGATAAAATATCTTTAATAAATCCAATTTCCTTTTACATATTTATATAATTCTTTAAAGAAATTGATTCCAAAGTTTAATTGCACTTTAATAAATAAACACACACACAGATATATATATATATATATATATGTCTTAAAAATATAAATTTCACTCTAAACAGCTTTTGAAAGTTATTTATATCTAGTTCAAAATACAACTTCCAGATCACAATAAAGAATAAGAAAACATATTTTCATAAATTTTAAAATATAGAAATTTAAATTCCAATTTATTTTCAAAATATTTAAATTTTGAACTTCAAATAAAATTTTCAATTTATAATCTATATTTATATACATATATAAATAACAAACACATATCTTTATTTATTTTGGAAAAACTCAATTTAATTCACAATAAATTGATAATTTAATATTAATTATCAATTTAAATTTTGAATCAAAAATGGGGATCGTTACAGATTCCCCCTTTAAGAAAATTTCGTCCCCGGAATTTTTCAGGGAGACAACAAAGAAAAGATGAAAGATAGAGAAATATCTTTCTAGATCAAACTGAATATCTATTTTGCATTTGGCTTACCAAATCATAATATCATCAATAATTATGAGAACGAACTCATTCAATACTTCACAAAATATTCGAGTCATCAGTCTACGAAATATGCAGAGGCATTGATTAGTCCGAAGGATAACTAACCATTCATAGGATATATCTGGACCCAAAAGAACAGACAATGGATACTCAATCCCAATATATACATCAACTTGTCCCTTTTCGGACTTTGATCCTCACAAGAAATCACAACAAACATATACCATTTAATTCAGTTTCATATTTCGTTAACCAATTTATTTCAAATAAATTCTCAAGTTTATTAGAGTTAAAACGAAAAGATTGATAAAACCAAAGATTCGCAAGGTCACCACCGTACCAGAGCTTCTCCTACGAGCTGACGCGAAGCAATCATAGAATTGATATCAGATCAAAGGAGATTGAGAAGAGTTGTTTCCTTGTTGTTTCAGGGTATTGACCATTTGTAGTCGTACTCCCCTGTCCCCCACCTTGTCTTCTTCTTGCACTCATACTCACTATCAGTGGATAGTAAGAGAATTTACTGAGGCATACAGACGGATATCTTAGGGATATACTCATTCTAGGGTATACTTAACCCTATCTCTAATGAGCTACTTAATGTGTTATACTCCTGAGCTAAAGTTCAACCCTCTGCTCTGATACCAAGATGTCACGATCCGGATTTTCGCGTTTGAAAATCGACATCCATACATCACCGTTATCGAATGCCGTAGATTCAACCGTTGAAATCGGATTCGTGCCGGAGCTTATAACATATATAGTACGACAACACAGCGAAAGAAAATGAATAATATCATTGATACACAATAGTTGATATAATATCGGATACAACATGAATATCAATATTATCGGAGATAGAAGACAATAGCAGAAACAAAATACCAGCAGCGGAACAATTTCACCAACTTGATCTTCCAAAGAATAGAAAGAAGATAGAATCCAAAACTGCATTCCAATGCCAAAGTTCGAAAACCAAATGGCTTAACCCAAAAGCTTCGAAGACTCCAATCCGATAAGCTCGAACCACCATCAAGTTGACTTAAGCAAGGTCAGCCATTGATACGATAGCTAAGATCCAAAGAATCCAAACCAATTCCAAATAGAAAGCTGAAGCCTACCGAATCTACTCTACTAGCTTCCTATCTGAAAATCTAACTCTAGGCTGCCAGTGTGGAAAATTTGTGGGCACCCAGAGTTTAGAAAGGGAACAATAAACTCCAGGTCGGTCATAGGACTGGTATGAGCAAACAAAAACAGTTTATCTTTATCAGAAGCAAAACAAAAGATTTTAAAAAAATCCACAATGCATTTTGGAAAATGAAACTACCGTAAGGCCTCCCCGCACACACACAATGTAAGCGCACAGTTGGAGGAGATTTCACCTTATGATAGTCAAACATGCTTGATGCGCGAAAATCTTTTGATATTATTATTAGTGCATAGTGGAAAACATTTGCAAGTATAATATTAATCTTAGCCAGCATACGAACCATTATAGTATGCCTACTATAGCTCCCATATTAGATGGCAGGTTCTACAACTAAAACCGTACAAGTCGCATATTGATGATTGGATTTCCAACAAATGGCCTGGCTAAGGAACTTCCTGGGCCACATGGGTACGCCTCTGGAGGGACGCCCCGAGAACTTAACCAGCTCTCTGCCAAAGTAAGGCCGGGTTACCTCTTTAACTAGGTAACTACTACACGAGCATGCCATCCCCTGGTCGTTTGCGACCTTTATCCGAGAGCTCTTAACCACAAAGCAACCACGAAGTAATAAATTTGCAGTGACCACATGAGTTAAGTAACTGGGCTCTATACCATGATACAATCCTTTTCCAAAACGGAATAAACATACCCTAAAGGGCACGACCCTCATAACCTTGCTGCATCTTTCCTGTTTCGACCATTTTCGGTTGTGAGGTTCTGATGTAGTCTCGTCAACAAAGCTATGATTTACACAAAAGTCATGCTTCGATCAACAAATGATCAGCAGCACATCGTATGCCATATTACCAAATTGGGAATGTATCACTAGTAACCATCGACTACATAACCTTTGAGCTCGTATGTCTCAGAGAAGGGTGTTAAGCTAAGAGAATAAATTCTCCGCCACCAAACAGAAATGTATTTTACAGAAACATCTTTACGTCTCAAAGTGTAATATCAGACATACATCCATACAAGTCTGTTTCAGGTTCGAACAGAACCGAAGGCACTTCACAAAGAAGCCCTTGCAATCTGGGTATTCACAATCCCGATCAGAGTCCCAAACATATGGAGATCTCTATACTGGCGTGACTCAGTGTAGAGATATTTGACGAGTTATCCTTTCATTCTCGAAAATACCCGGCCTTCACCACCGGTCTTCAAATGTTATCCATTTACGTGGTATGATTATTCAGAATGGATTATATGACACAAAATCCCCTCCCGGCTAAACCGAATAATGAGTGCAATATTTTAAAACCATATGGATAATGGGATCTCAGTTAAGTCACAACTTATTACCAGAAACGTTTCTTTCAAATGGTTTAAACAAATAACCATTTTTCAAATCTTTAAACAAAAATATTTACTTCACAAAGTTCACCAATCTTTCACAAAGATTCATTCATAGCCTTTCAAAACAATTTCCCTTTCAAATTGCGTTAACTCATCCAATCAAAGACTCAAATCATAGCTTTCAAAACCATTTTCATTCCAAATCTTTTAAACAAAAGATACACCTTTAAGATCCTCTTCAAATTCAAAACAAAGTTCAATAATCTTTCACGAAGATTTATTCATAGCTTCCAAAACAATTCTATTTCAAACTTGAAACCTTTTCAACGCCAATTGAAAATTCTTTCTTTATTTGAAAGCTATTATCATTTGAAAACAAATACTTTTCGTTTCGGACAAATCCGATCAAATATGCACAAGTTATAGTCCTTAAAGTATAAACTTGGATTAATTTTAAATTTCCAAAATAATACTTTTAAAATACTTTAAAGATGGTTTAAAAACCATATATTTATTATATAACTTGTATAACCCCTTTTCAAACCATATTATCCAAAATAATTTTCAAATCTTTAACAAGATATATTTCATTCAAACTAAATTTTAATTTCAAATTTTCCTTTCCAAAAGCTTTCCATATTCAGTTCAATTCCTTTTCCAAAACCATTTGGATTCAAAATTCAACTTTTAAAACCATTATAATATTAAATTCGAATATCTGTGACTTAGCCGATTTCCTCGTGAAATCCATATTTGTGTGTGTATGGTGTAGTCCAGGGGTTTTACACAATAGTGCAACATCATTCAATCATTACAAATTCAAGCACAACAATATCGACAAGCGGTATAATATATAACGCTTATCTTCATTCACAAATGCATGGATAAATAATATTGATTAATCACAAATAAAATAAACTACATTCATCACAGATAAATAAATTACATTCATCACAGCTCAAATTAAAACAGAGCATCGTAGATCAGGGATATTAAACAATTCAACATCCAAAAGAATCCAAACATGCACAAGTAAGGCCAATTAATTATTTGATTAATTTAAATCAGATAAATTACTTATGAATAAACTACTAATCCGGGTTAATTAATATTAATTAATTACAAACCATTTTAATTAATTAACCTTTAATCATTTATTAATTAACCTTTAATAAGTTAACTATTTTTTATTTATAAATTAATTAACCTTAATTAACAAATAAATTAACCTTTAATAAATTAAATAATTACTCTTTAATTATTTAATTATTCTTTAATTAATTATCCTTAATTAGTTACAACAAGTGATTATCCCTAATCACTTATATTAATAGATCATGAATTAATTACATTAAGTAATTATTCTTTAATCACTTGATTAATCAAACCATTAATTAATTACTTTTAATCAAGTAATTAATTATCCTTTAATCATCAATTAGGAAATTGATTAATTATTCTTAAACTATTAAATAATTATCCTTTAATTATCTAATTATCCTTTAATTACTTTTCTTAAGTAATTATCTTTTTAAATTAATTATTCCTTCGATTACTCACATTAATTAATTACCTTCATTAATTAATTCTTAAGTTGTTTCATAATTAATTCTTTTAAATTACACTGGGTAGTTATCCTCAATTAATTAAATTAATTAAGTAATCCTTAATAAATTAATCATAACTTCTTAGTTAAATTAAGATCTCAATTAACTTAAGATAAACCATTTATCTTAATTATTATTTTCAATTACATCATTATATTTTTGAAACACTCAGAAATCTAAATAATTAATATAAAAATTATTTTAAATCAAACAAATTTTGAAGACATTAGATCTTTAAAATTTCAACCTTTGAAATTACCTGAAAGCTTGTTCCATACATATATTTTTAGGACTTATTTTTATAATTTGTTATTAACAAATGATTTAAAACATTTTATCATCATCTAAATTTGGCTTTTTAATAATCTTAAAAACGAACTTGATTAATTTAAGTTAAACAACATTTATAATATTGATAAAATAGTTCTAAAACTTAAAGGAAAACTTGACTTATATTTTCAAAAGTAGTAGAACAAATACCCAAGAAAAACTCGAGTGAAACCCGAGCTAAATCTGGGAATCCTCGTGCAAAGCCCGAGTCATTTTCCCTTTTTTTTTCTTTACTCTGTTAAATCTACAAACATTTTAACCCACACGAACCCCCTGGAACAAGACTCGACCCTGAGTCGCCTGCTTCTTCTTCCCTCTCAAATTTCTAATACACACAGATGCATGCGTATACGTGCACCACCGATCGTCGACCTTCTGATCATCTATGAGATTACCCGCAAGCCATCTTTGATCACCTTATCCCAATTAACTACCCAGAAACTCAAAAATCCGATATATTCGAAATCGAGCTACCATCACCAACCTGGAATCAACCCAGGCAACAAAACCATCCCCTTGGCGATGATCGCGGCCATCATCGACCACGCCGACCATACCACAGACACATCTCGACCTCCAGTTTCTATTCCAATTGGTCTGGCTTCGACCGATCCACCCACGGCGATGCAACAATCCTTTTTCCGACATTAACAATACCTAAGCTTAAACCCTAAATCAACAATGTTCGTCCCGCACAATCAATTACAAATTTTGCAATCATTTTTCCTATGATCCCCGACACGTCAGCTTCCTTCACCGTTGTTCACGAATCCCAGTTCGACGTTTGATTACCAGAATTTGACCCAAATATGTTTTTTGTTCATTTCGATGATTCTCGACATTTATGAACTTAAAAATCATGATACTTTTATCTAAAATCATCATTTTGTTATACAAACATGATCGGGTAATCAGATCTTAAAGTTAAAATATTCGATTTTCCTGATATATAATGACTTTACTGTAAATTTCCATTCTCACAATATTTATTTAATATTTTTACTTGGAATTATTTTTAAAAACAACTCTACGATGTTATAAACATTTTCTCTTCAGGATTCATGACTTGAATCGGTTTAAACAAGGAGAAATGGATTTTTTCTTAAATTTTGATAATCTATTACTAACAGAGATATATGCATATAAATATATACAGACATTCATAGCAAAACATTTGCATACACACACACACACAAACATAATCAAATCCATGCAATCACTTCACATCAAGCATTAATCATAAATATGATGTTATATATCAGGCTAAGATACTTTGGGTAGTAGTTTGCTCACCTGGGTAAAACAGAGAAGCCAAGAAGAAAGGCTGAATGATATTTGTTTTTAAAATTTGAAAACTAAATTGATCTGATCTTGCATGCCTGATTTGCATTGGCTTTTATTTGAATAGGAAACTGATCTTGCTTTCCAGATTTGCTTTGTTCCGGTTTTAACGCTTCCAGGTTTTGAAATTTGAGAGGTGCTTTGGTGTCAAATCTTTACTTTTTTAATTCTTCTCTGGTTATTGCTTCCAGATTGATTGTTGGGATGATTATTGTTTTGATTCAACTTGAATTTGATTTTAGGGTCCAGGTTGAAAATTGGTTTTGAACTTTGCTGAGTTGATTTTGTTTCCGATTGCTTCAGTTTTGAACTTGAAGTTTGGATTTTATTTTAGTTTCCAGTTTTAGTTTAAAGATGAGAGAAATAAATTGAGAATGGAGAGTTTGGAAAAGAATGACCAGGTTTCTTCTTTAAACATATTATTTTATATTTCTTATTTCAAAATTAAAAAAATAAATAAAAGCTATGCCACTTATTAATTTTAAATAATACCATCCCTACAGTTGTAAATTCATAGTGCAAATATTTTACAAATGTCAAAACATCCATTTTTTATTTTTAAATCCCTTCTTTAAATAATTTTATAAATATTTGTTTTAAATCCTTTAATTAATCTTACTTAAATTTCAACCTTAAGATAAAATATCCTTAATAAATCCAATTTCCTTTTACATATTTATATAATTCTTTAATGAAATTGATTTTAAATTTTAATTGCACTTTAATAAATAAATAAACACACACACACCACACACACACACACACACACATATATATATATATATAAAGTCTTAAAAATATAAATTAAACTTTAAACAGCTTTTGAAAGTTATTTATATCCAATTCAAAATACAACTTCCAGATCACAATAAAGAATCAGAAAACTTATTTTCATAAATTTTAAAATATAGAAATTTGAATTCCAATTTATTTTCAAAATATTTAAATTTTGAACTTCAAATCAAATTTTCAATTTACAATCTACATTTATATACATATATATAAATAACAAACACATATTTTATTTATTTTGGAAAAATTCAATTTAATTCATAATAAATTGATAATTAAATATTAATTATCAATTTAAATTTTGACGCAAAAATCGGGATCGTTCAATAATGTTATCATAGGAATTATATAATTAGAATATAGGATATAATATATATAGTTATTAAAATTAGGATTAGACACTTGTCCTTTGAATCAATAGGCATATGTCGACATACCCGGATGCCCTATGTCGACATGCCCGGATGCCCTATGTCGACATGCCCTCATAATTTGATTTCAAAATTCAAACTTTTGAATTTTCCTCCAACTTTTCATCAACTTCAATGCTCTGGAAAGATGCTTCTTGACCAGAGAACATGACCATAGAATTTCTATTTATCTCACTCTCTTTATCTTCATTTTTCACTTTCATTTCAAATTTCAAACTTATCTACATTATCTTCAACTCCTCTCAAACTTCTTCAATGGCCTCTTCAAGCACTCCTAACACCATTAGGCTTCCAAAATCTGTCAAAAACTTTCTTTTTAATGACCCGGAAACTATCAAAGCATACATCAACTATGTAAACTTTGGTAAAATTCATACGGGAAAATATGCTATTTTTGAAGGTTTTCCTTCTTATGAAATTGAAAATCTTTTTCAACAATGTTCTATTCTTAGTTTAGTCGATAACCAACAAAATGAATATGTATGTTATCCAAATCTTGTTAAGATGTTTTATGCGAATTTGAATCACGACTTTTATGATGGAGAAGAAGGATAAATTTGGAGTAGTGTTAAAGGAACACAAATTGTTTTGGATTGTGAAATTTTGGTAAATATTTTGGAATGCAAGTACACCAGAATGAATCTCTAGGAATTTCAAATCAATGAAAATGATCGAGAGATATTTCATCATATTTTTGAAGGGGATGACAATTTTGAATTCAAAAATCATTATTTTCGTCCAAAAGTAAGAATTTTTAATCTTCTTATCCAACACACTCTTATACTAAGATCGAAGAACTACAACAACCTGATTTTGAAAGTTTGAAAAGCTCTTTTTGAAATTTTTGAAAATTATGATATTAACTGGGCTCAAATTATTTTGGATGAGCTAAGGCCCAAGAACTTTACCATGGGTAAAAACACATTATACCATGGAATTTATCTTACTCGAATTCTCAATTACTTTAGAGTTGATTTTAAAAGGGAAGAATTTACAACTAGAAAAATGTTCAACCATGGAAACATTTCCCTTATGCAAATTCCATTAGTGTTTCAACCATATGAAACACTTAGGGAAAAGGAAGAAAGAATTGCTCGTGAAGAAATGGAAGATATGGAGGAAGAAGAAGAAGAGGAAGAGGAAGGAATGGAAATTGAGGAGGTGGAAGAGGAAGATCAAGGAACCTCCTTAGAAAGTATAGAATATCCTACTAATCCCGTTAGTCCATCCAGTAAGACCATTCTCAATAATCAAAGAATTATAGTGGAAAGTCAAACGACACTTAAGCGATCAATGAGTAAGAAAATGGATAAGATTTCCACTAAAATCGACAAGGTATTTGGGAAATTTAGTAGAAAGCTTGGACTATCATCTTCTTCATCTTCATCTAACTAGTTTTAGTTCATGTTCTCTTAAGAATCTTTGTAGTTTCTTTATTTTAGTTAATATTATATTATCTTATGTAATGTTAACTAGAATTATTAATGAAATCATTCATTTCCTATTATTCTTGTTCACTTGTCTCTTTAATTTCTTATTTTTATATTATACAAATTTTAGTTTAATAGATTTTTTAATATTATTCAAAACAAAGCAAAATATCACTGTAGGCAGAGAATGTCGACATACACCATCCCTCCATGTCGACATCCAACTGGCAGAAACTAGTTACATTTTCAAAATTTTAATTTCATGTAACTAACTTATGTCTATTCATTTCAAATGACTTTCTATCCCTCTTTATAACTGTTTCTTCCAGAATAAATTGTCTAACTTCATCTCTAATCACTCTTTTTCATAGTTCTTTCTATTTCTTGAATTATGGCTTCTCCGATTAAGAATCTAAGTGATAATCTTGAAGAAACTCTCACTTTCTTCAAGAATATTCTTACATTAATACTTCGTAATCAGCGCCACTTAGAATTAAGTCAAATGCAGACGATCACGGAGCAAGAGAGACATTTTGACGCCCTTCTTTGGATGATCTCAGCCTTTAACAAGGACGATCTCGAAGGAATTCCACCAGTCACTCTAGGCAAAGATAAAGAAGAATGGGATTCCATTAAAGCAGACCCTATCTTTGGAGAAGATGGATGGGGAGAAGTACCAAGAAATGTCTAGTTATTCTATATGATATTTGTTTGATTTGATTGGTGTGTTTAAACTTGATTAACTTAACTTATTTGGTATGGTTTGTATATATGTTTAAATAATTACTGTAAATATATGATTATATGATTGGATGATTATTGGTTTACTTCTGTATTACACTCATAATCACATTTCACATTTATTATCACATTTAGCACTTATTACACTTATATGTGGATTACTCTATTTTATTATGGTTGATTATCCTCTAACGAGTTCAGGGAATTTATTAGTTAATTTTTTTTTTGTTGATGACAAAGGGGGAGAAGTTATAAATAGTAGTTGGCTTGGAGTAAGGAGGAGTCTTAGAGTAAGGCGGAGTCTTAGAGTAAGGGGGAGTCATAGAGAAAGGAGGAGTTATGATAGGAGTTATGGTATAGTAAGTATATTTTATAAACACAGGTTGTCATCATAAGGGGGAGATTGTTAGGAACTGAGATGTTGGTTTTGATGATAACAACCTTTTTAACTTATCTTATTATAAAATATATACTAACACTACTGTCTAGAAAGATATGTATATGCAGGATATATAGAAATACAGGTATTGATTGCTGAAGACTAATCAATATAATGACTCAAGACTCAAGATTGAGATTCTAGAGTATCAAGATCAAGATTTCAAGATATGTGTCTAGTTTTTGTTAAAACTTCATTATAGCATGGAAATCTTCATTCCGAATTTCATTTGGGATGGAACCTATTTCTACCTTCTTAGTGGCTTACAAACCCTCGACAAGTAGCTTACAAACCAACGACAAGTGGCTTACAAAACCCACGAACATCGTAGTTTTGTAAAAGTTCTCGAGTCTTGATGTGATGAGATATTCAACAGAAAGAACATTGCAAAACTACTTCAAAATGGTTTTTCAAAACGATTTTCAAAACTGCTTTTCAAAATATTTTAGTCTTAAAATTATCTTTTCAATGATTTTCAAAAAGATATTTTAGCCTTAAAATATTCTTTGTTTTTGTTTTTAAAACATATTAAAATTAGTTTATTTTACTCCAAAATCATTTCATCTTGTTTTCATTTCAATACCATTTTCAAAACAAAATTTACATTATTACAAGGGGATGTCGACATCATGGGATACCCCATGTCGACATGATGGCTGTTGATTTCAAAAGTTTCAATTTTCAAAAGAAGTGTCTATTCATTTAAATCTCTTCACGAATGGTTATGACAGTTGGTACTCTATAAATAGCCTTCTCAAACGAATTTTTGACATACAATTCTCATATTTTCTTCAGTTCTTCTTCTCCACAAATCCATGTTCTATAATTATCGTATTTTTAAGATCGTGCCGAAATTCTGCCAAATTCTCAAGTGAATCAAATTAGAATTTCATTCTTGTTTGATTCTCTGTTCTTTCTTGAAAATCAAAGTGCTATTCAGAGTTATAGGATCAATTTGTAGTCAAAAGTTTATCGAGTCTCTCTACAAGGTGTGGTTGTGCTTGGAAATCAATTGGGTAATCTTGTGGCCCGTAAATCAAGAGATTTTGCCCCAGACTCGTGAGACAGGAGGGTACTCAAGGCCTTTATAAACTGAGGAGTGTAATCTCGACACTGGTTTAATAAAAATCTTTATGAGGTGGTTTGCCTTGGTACAGTACTGGATGTAGGGTAACTCCGAACAAGTATAAAATCCGGTGTGTTCTTTCCTTCACTGCTTTTTATTTACTTTCTGCATCTATGTTTGATTCTGTGATTGTTCTGTGATTAAGTCTGCATTTGTTTGTGTCATAATTTCAATTTAGTTCATATAAGTCTTAGAATTCATTAAACACTATTCAGCCCCCTCCTTTAGTGTTAAATTAGCCTTAAGATCCTTAATTCGTTGTTCCTTTCAGAAGATGAATATGTGACAATTTGGAATTAATATGGATTTTGGTTAAAACAAGTTAAAATACCCAATATGATCATTTATTTAAATTAATTAGAATAAATATGGTGGCAAAAATATGCACATTTTCGTGGACATCAAATACCTCCACACTTATCTTTGTATTCGTCCTCGAATAAAGAAAAAAACAAAGATAAATTCGTTTTCATGGGGAGCACGACTGCATTGAGCGTTTGCAACAAGCGTTAAACCTCTCGATGTCCCCAGTGGGCGAGTGTTGTCTCATGATGGTTTTCAGCGGATACTACCCACAAAATCCAAATGCAGGATGAAAATATTTACAAAATGCAAGATTTATTTACAAAGAGATGAATGCGAGTATTTGAAAATATTTATAAATGAAGGATTTATTTTTAAATTGACACGAATAAGTTAAATATAGGTTTTGGTTATTATCTTGAAATTTTTTAGTCATTTACTCGTCAAAATTTTCAAAAAAACAAAGTTATCATAACAAATAGACTATGGTTTAACTTGTTGTTTTGGTTGATAACACAGTGTAATTATGAAATGGATCCTTAGTTGGTTATCAAAATTTATCAAAGTGGAATTTTCATTTCTTTTCAGTAACAAGTCAAATCAAATAAGTTAAAATGGTGCTTGTATTTCACTTGCTTACTCTCTCTTATTTTCTTGAAATTCTTATTGATATTTACAATATTTACATATGCCTAACTCAGATAAACTGAGGCACAATATATTGCCCATGCACTTCCTTACGGCCTTATGCGATGGGAATGCAGAGCGTAGCAAGTGAACACACGAGTGTGAGCACCTATTGACTATAGGCGTTATTAAAAAGAATTTTTATATGTACACCTAGCTCAGATAAACTGAGGCCAGATATACCGATCGTGCACTGCCTTTCGGGCTTATGTGAGAAAGGTACAGAGCATGGCGAGTATACACACAAGTGTGTACACCTATCGACCGTAGGTGTTTATGAAGAAATATTTACAAATATATAAATGTTTTGTTTTTATTTTATATGTTTTTTTGGAAAGAGAGAATTTTGCAAAATCATTCGAGCACCACTTTACTTAGAAGACAAAAAAATGTTACATCCTTTACTTTAAATCAACCACTTTTTAAAACAAAGATTTTCAATTAGGATATATTTCAAAATTACCACGTATGACCCTTCCTATATACTAGTTAAACTATCATTATTTGTTATCAAACTTCATTTTTATTTTTATTTTTATTAAGAAAAACAAATTTCCAAAAGTTTCAATTTAACAAACCAAAACAATATATTTATCCTATAGTGTTTCTTTATAAATAAATCAAAATGCTTAAGATAAAATTTTCGGTTTTTAATTATTTTTTGATTTTTTTAATTTTGAGATTTTTTTTTAATTTTGGAAAGAAAATAAACCATGAAAAATCAAGAAGAAGATGAGGTTCCCGCCACACTTGATTTTGACTGTGTCCCTACAGTCAACCCAAGTGAAAGGAATGTTTATTATTATTTATATGAAAATGAAATGTATTTACATGGCCTTAGAATGTATATTGTTAAAAAGTAAATGAAACGGTCTTCCAAAGACCGATTCATTTGTCTCGTCAAATATGAGAGACACAGCTTAAGTTCGAAAAACCAAACGGTAGGAATTTCGAAGTTGAACGTTGATTTGGAAAAACAAGTGCCATTTTATTAAAAATCGTTCGAGTTGTTTTATTTTCGATGATTTTTGAGGTTGATAAAACGATTGATTGAAATTCAAGCTTATTTTCACCAAATTGAAAGTTAAGCTAATCATCGACGAATTTCTCAAAATTACTATTTTGAAAATCAAAGTGGTGATTTAAAACTTCCCCGTCGGAATTTAACAACTCGTTTTCAAAAAGTCCAAAGAAATCATGTTCGTTGAATTTGTCTTCCTTTGATGGATTATCAACAACTTCATTGCATATATCATTTTCAAAGTCCAATTTGTTGTATTTAAATTTTCGAAATTAGAAAAAGGAAGATCGGCACTTAAATCGAGTTTCTCACCCTCAAAAGAATTGAAATCCAAGTCAATTACCATATTTTCAATAACTTCGTTAAGATTTACGTTTTCGATTTCAAAAGTTGTTGTTTGAAAATCATCAGATTGGGTAAAAGATGGATTACCATTCGATGCATCACACGTTGGGATTTGGTTTTATTTTTCACGTTGTTTCATATATATTACAAACAACAAATTCGTGTGATCATCATAAATTTCATTCATTTGTTCAACAAAATCCAACTTATAATTATTGACTTGAGGATTTTCGATTTGGATTTATTGAGAACAAAAACTTTCAGTCGCAACATGGTTAAGATTATTCCCATTGCCAAACTCATTTGAAAAGTTGTTTCCATTTTCATTTTGAGTTTGAAATTCATTTTGGAGTTCGAAATTGAATTGGCATGAGTTATAATCGAAATCGATTGAATTTTGAATTGAATTCAAGTTTGGAAATCCTTAACTCGAGTTACTACACAAATATGAATTAGACAAATCATTTATGCTCTGATTTTGTTGTGTAGAGAGTTCAAGTAAAGATGAAATGTTATTTTCAAGAGTTGAGGGTTGGGCATCGTTTTGAAAACTTTGTTGTTAAAAATTCATATTGTTGAAACAATAGTTGTCGTTAAAATATTCATACGAATTTGAAGTGAAATCATACGGATTATATTGATTTTCACAACTATTGTAAAATTCAAGTATGTGGAGAAACTTGGACATTCATTTTTGAATAAGCCATCTATCTTCCTATCAAGGTTAAGGAATAAACTGAGCATCTCAGCGGCGGGATTTTCTAGAATGTTTTTGTTTTGTTTTTTTAATAAAGAAAAAATATTTACATATAGAATTTACTTTTCAAAACGAAAAATTGATTTTTGTTTTGTTTTTTTATTTTTCAAATTTTTTTTGAAAAGATTTTATATTGTTTTAGATTTTATATTTTCTTAGAAAAACTAAGTAATTTTTTTTGGAATTTTGATTTGAAAATTTTCAAAGGAAAAGGAAAAAAAAACTAATTTAAGAAATATTTACAATTTTTTTAGTTTTGGATTTTGAATTTTTTTAAATGTGCATGAACTAATGCAACTAAATGAATGCTGTTGTTAATTACAAATAATTTATCCTAAGTTAACCCAAAATTGTATATTCAAACGTTAGATAAACAAGATAGTTCTCAGCCAGTAATGGACATGATTTATTGGTGCACCACGAATCACCGTAACAACGCAGCCGAAGGTTTAAGTACCTTCAGAGGAACAACCACTATAATATTTAAGAATCACCGTAATAAATATATATGGTTATTAATCTGCCGCAGCTTAGACACCAAGAAATTGAATTGTCCAAAGAAGATAAATTGTCAATATACAATTAAGTGTTATCGATGTCTAACCGTTATTATTAACAAATTCTAAGATGAAATGCAAAGCATAAATTAAACGTGTATTAATAATGTAACTACAAATAAAAATTTTGTTTTTGTTTTTGAATTTTTTTAAGATGCAAACAATCGACAATGCAATGCAAATTAAAATAGATATATACAATGCAAGGCAAATAAAAGTAAAATTATTAATAAGCAAATAGTTGTTTTTTTTGGCAAGCTCAATGAAGCCAGCAATTTATTCTTCTTTATCTGCTTTTTCAACCTGAAAATAAAGACCGGATATACATACAGGTTTTTTATTCAAAAAAAGGAACAAAAATAAAATAAAACAAGTGAAAACAAAACAAATTGCAATTTTTTGTTTCTATTTTTTTTTTATCTAGGACGAAGCTAAAAAAATTAAGCAAAACAAAGTTTTTTTTTAAGGTGTGGGCTTAAAACGATTTAAACAAAACAAAATAAACCTTTTTTTTTGAGAAAGAACAAAAACGACAAATGAACTAAAGAAATGCGAACTAACAAATAAAAGTGAAAAGACAAAATAGCAAACGGGGCTCGGCCCACTTAACTCTATGTAGTTAAACAAATATTAGAAGAAATTAAATTCGCCACAACACATTCCTTGCTAAAAATCCAATCTTCTCATTCATGCGATCAGATTCAACTCAGAAGAAAAAAGAAAAAAAATTCCACTCGTGCTCGAGTTTAGGCCTGTAGCGTATTCGAAGTTTGAATTCGATTCTTGAACTAGGCGACTCGTGCTCGATTATATTGCCGAGGTTGGTTCCAATTGATTTGTCATGATTTGGAGTCATAGAGTGGTTCAGCTGTGGTCTTGGTGGAGATGGTTTTCGATTTAGATTTGATGGCGGTTTTGCTCGGTTAGTGGAATTGATGATGGTTTTTGAAGTAACAGGAGTTGCGTGTGGTTGTGGTGGATTGGATTGTGGATAGAAGTGTGTATGGACAGTAGATATAAGTGAAGCCGTGGTGATGATGCTCTTGTAGTTACAAGGTGATATATGGGATGTCTGTTTGAAGTGGGAAAGTTGACGTATTTGATGGTGTATACGGTTGCAGTAGAAGTGCTGAATGCCGGAGGGAGTTTGTGGTTGTCTCAGGTTGAGGACCGGTGAAGTAATGTGTTTGAGTTGCTTCTGGTATGGGTTTTGTATGGAGACGATTTTTTTTAGATTTTTAGTTCAAGTTGCTGGTGATGGTAATCGGATGTTGCAGTGAGTTTGGAGTGGTGATATGCAGCAGTAAGGTTAGCAGTGTGGTGAATTAAGAGTTCAGACAAATTAAGGAAGTGTGCAAGTGATGGTGTCACGGTGCAATTGCTGTTATAGGTGGTAAGTATATGACAGTGGTTTTGTTAAATTTTGGTGATACAAAATCACAAAATGAGGGAAAGAAATATGTAAAAGAAAGAAAGAGAAGATTTTGTTTCCCCTAATTAATAGGCATATTGAGTATGCTTATTTCTTTCTCTAATTAGCTAATCAAATTATTTTTTGCCCTCTAATGTTAACTTGGGCATTAAGTAATTGATTATATAAATAGAGACTAGAATAGAGGGTAAATGTATGGTGGAAAATCTATTGCTAATTCCCTGTTCTCCATCTTTGTTCTTCTTCTCCAACAATTTTAGCCATATAGATATTTGCTCCCTTTCTCAATTTGGTTATTGATTCAATGGTATTTTGTTTATTTTAGTTTTGTTCTATTAATTGTAAACAAAGTTTTTGGTGAATCAATAAAGTGGGTGGTTGGGTGGAATATCTTGTCTTATTGCTTTTAATTTCAATTCCGTCTTATTTTTAATCCAAGTTATCTCTTTGTGATTTGGGTGACAAAGATCCGTTGATATAAGCTTCCGCAAAGCGCTGCCATTTTTTCACAACAGATTGGTATCAGAGCACAGATCATCGCAAAGCTTAGAGTAATTTTGGATTGAAAAATTATTGATGTCGGATATGATTTCGTTTTCGAAGATGGCTATTTTGGATGGGAAGAATTGGGGTATTTGGAAGCCTAAGATGGAGGATGTTCTGTACCTCAATGATCTTCATGATCCGATTGATGGAGATGGAAAGAAGCCCTCTAATGTAGATGAGGGAAAATGGAAGAAGATGGATAAGAAGGCGATTGCTTTGATTCGCCAATATCTTGATGATTCAGTTTTCCATTATGTGGCTAGTTGTGAATCCGCAAAGGCTTTATGGGATAAGTTGGTATCTTTATATGAGTCAAAGAGTGCTACTAGTAAGGCTTTTCTGGTTCGAAAGTTGGTACAACTGAGATTAGATGAAGAGAAGTCTGTTGCAGAGCATTTGAATGAATTTCAGGATGTAATAAATCAATTGACAAATATGAAGGTCAATTTTGATGATGAGTTACAGGCTCTTTTATTGATGAGTTCGCTTTCAGAAAGTTGGGAAACTTTGGTTGTTTCATTGAGTAATTCCAATGCTAATGGAACTATCTCTTTGGAAACTATTCGAAACAGTCTTTTGAATGAGGAGCTTAGAAGAAAAGGGTCAGGTATGAAATCAATTCAAAGTGAGGCTATGGTGGCAAGGGACTCGAAGAAAGGTACAATTTGGAAGAAGAAGGATGCTAATTGTAAAGGTGTTATCACTTGTCATTATTGTAATAAAAAGGTCACATACACAGCAAGTGTTATGCTTATAAAAGAGATCAGAAAAAGGCTGCGCGCGGTGATACTAGTAGTGATGCTCATGCAGGTTTTGCTGAAGGTACCGATAGTGATGCTTCTTATGATGTCCTCTTTAGTGAAAATAAGCCTTGGAAGATGGATTTGGGAGCCATTTTTCACATTTGTAGAGATGTGAATTGTTTTTCTTCTTATGAGAAGAGTGACGACATGATTAGGACAGCCAATGGAGAAGAGCTACCGATTTGTGGTATTGGATCTGTCCGGTTTCGTATGCATGATGGTGTGGTTAGAGAAGTCTCTGGAGTCAGACATGTACCCACTTGTTCGCATAATCTTATTTCTCTCGGTCAGTTGGATCGCCGTGGTTGCACTTATGAGACTCAAGGTGGAGTTTTGAGAGTGAAGAAAGGTGGTCGTGTAAGGATGAGAGGAGTATTGGAAGAAGGAAACCTTTATAGCTTGGTTGGTTCTGTAGTCGACTATGGAAAGCGAGTGACGGTCGAAGAACCTAGTCCACAACAAAATGGAGAGGTTAATGTGGTCACTACTTATGATTCTAGCATTGAGGATCATATTTTAGACAGGGGTCTTCATGTTGATGATGCTCGGGGGATCGATAGTGATCAGGTAATGAGCTCAGATCGAGTGATAGACGGGTGTCGAGTTGCAAAATCCACAAAGACAAGACGGAGATCTTTGTGGTATTACAAACATTTTTGAGACCGGATTTGCGTGGTGAACCTCATGTGGGAGATGCATCATTTGCAGTCGGTGGTAGAAGTTTGTAATTTGGTATGATTGAGATATATGGAGTTGTGATGGATCTAGATATGGCATGTTTGATATGTTGGAGATATGTGATTTTGCATCAAGGTGGAGTGTTAAATTTTGGTGATACAAAATCACAAAATGAGGGAAAGAAATATGCAAAAGAAAGAAAGAGAAGATTTTGTTTCCCCTAATTAATAGGCATATTGAGTATGCTTATTTCTTTCTCTAATTGACTAATCGAATTATTTTTTGCCATCTAATGTTAACTTGGGCATTAAGTAATTGATTATATAAATAGAGACTAGAATAGAGGGTAAATGTATGGTGGAAAATCTATTGCTAATTCCTTGTTCTCCATCTTTGTTCTTCTTCTCCAACAATTTTAGCCATATAGATATTTGCTTCCTTTCTCAATTTGGTTATTGATTCAATGGTATTTTGTTTATTTTAGTTTTGTTCTATTAATTGTAAACAAAGTTTTTGGTGAATCAATAAAGTGGATGGTTGGATGGAATATCTTTTCTTATTGCTTTTAATTTCAATTCCGTCTTATTTTTAATCCAAGTTATCTCTTTGTGATTTGGGTGACAAAAATCCGTTGATATAAGCTTCCGCAAAGCACTGCCATTTTTTTCACAACAGGTTTGCTTGCAGGTGGTTTGAATGTGGAGTTTGAAGGTAGCAAGGGGATGAAGTGCTGATTGGTTTGGGGACTTGTGGTAGTTGATGTTGACTAAAGACTGTTGGTAGTGGATGTTGAACGAAGGCATTTGGTTGTAACGAAGACTGTTGGTTGAGACAAAGGTAAGGGGGAGTTGAATGGCTAATGTAGAAGAAGTTGATGTTTGAATGAGGAGAATAATTGTGTATTGCAGAGGCAATAGATGGTTATGGTATGCATATTTATTTTGTGCACTCTTGTTTGAAGTTTGTAAGTGGTTAGTGAAGATGTGGCACCGATGAGGGAGTGTTGATTATGAGGAGGGTAGACTAGGGAATGGTGAATGGCAAGTTTTGGGAAGATGTTGTAGGTGTAGCTAGTAAAGGCAGAAATGGGTGAAGTTATGATGAAGATATGGTTGCAGTGGTCTGTGAAGATAAATGGCAGTAGCAAGGAGTTGTTGTTGATAGGAGGTGATGTGATGTAGTGTTAGTTGGGAGGTGGTTTTGTGGAGATAACTACTGCTGTATATACAAGGCAGTATAAGTGAATGAGGGGAGAATGGTTCAGTAAATGATTGAATGGGAGTGGTTGAATTGAACAGTTGGTGCACAGTAGGCAAGTTGATGTTGTTTGGTGGTGAGCTTGTGGAGTGTTGTAGGCAAATGTTTGTGAATGGTATGACAGTGGTGAAAAAATGTTAGTGGTATGTTTGAGTGATCAGTGAAATTGTGCAGTGTGGAGAAGATTCTTGTTATGGTGACAGGGATTCAAGCTTGTGGTTAGGCAGTTATTTTGTTTGGGTATCGGGCACAGCGGTGAGATGATGAGGCAAGATGTATATGGAACTGTGCTTTGGGCAGTTTAGGAGATGATGTAGCAGGATGGGGTTGATGATGGTTCTTTGTGTGGTTGTAGAGGGGAATGTTGGACTGGTTAGAAATGTGGAATGTAGTGTGTTGTTTTAGGAAAGAGGGGGGAATAGAGCAGTATGTGTAGGCAGAAGGGAAGATGAATGGCAAGTAGATTACGTGAAGGAAGTTGTTAAGGGTGGAAATGGCAGAGATGTGAGTTTGGGTAGTGCTTGTAATTGAAACAGTGAATGAATAGTGAAACAGTAGTTGTGAAAACAGAGAAGTGTGCACACTTTTTTTTTGTAAATGTGTAAAAGTAAAAAGAAAAGAGTGAAAGATGTAAACGCAAAAATGAAAATGCAAATGTGAATGAATAAATATTTTTTTTAGAACTTGTGTTGTCTATTTTTTTAAATAAGACAATATGCAAATGCAATGCAAATAAAAAAAACAAGAAACAAGCACACAAATAAATTCACAAAACAAACATACACATAGTTTTTTTTTAAATAAAAACATACAAAACACACGATCAAACAAAAATAATTCGAAGAATAGAAAATCAAAATCAAAATGAATTCCCCGACAGCGGTGCCAAAAACTTGTTTGTGTCGACTAAAGTTCTATTAACTAGAAAATAGCCCAACGAATTTTATAATAAAAATAACCGCAAGCGCATGTCGTACACTTGTAGTACGTGACGAATACGGGTCGAACCATAGGGAATTGATGATTTTAAATTTATATTCAATCAAATTAAAGCAAAGTCAGTGGAAAGTTAAGCTAGAGAATTAGAGAATTAACTAACTAAAAAAAACAAATATAAGAGTTAAGTGACAATTTAGAGAACAAATCCACTCTCTAAATCACATAGTTCAACACATGAAATCATAATCTCTCTTTTATGGTCGTTAGTGCTTTAATTGATGTGCTTATCATAAGTATGACATATGTGTGCTATTGATTAGACAACATAAGCCATCAAACTATAACACACCCCTTAAACCACTTACTAACTTTCATGAAACTTGACAGCGAAAATGAAAATGAAATTTATTCTAAGTATGGTCTATTAACTATTGATTAGAAATATAGACCATCAAATTTGAATTTCAAATCACTTTCTTATGCCATAATCATATTTTGATGAAGAGATATTTGTGTTAGTGATTGTTTAAGCATAGCCTATTTGGTGTCAACAACATAGGCTATCAAATTCAATGCAATAACAACAAATAAAACACTTCATTGATCATCATTAAGCACAAAAAGAGAGCATGAATTAACAAACAGTTGAAGCTACATAATTAGAGAGCTTCATTCCCCCTAAATTGAAGGGGTTTAGCCTCTCATATTCGTCATTTGATTAACAAATATAGTTGCAACATGAAAGCAAAAAGAAAGGAAAATGCAAGCTAATGGAAAAGAAAAGCTAATTAACAAGAATTAAAACTAATCTACTTTGCATGAATGTAAATCTACACTACAAGAAGAAAGGAAATAAATAAGAAAAGAAAACGAACATGTATTAAATTGCATAAAAAAGTTACATGAAAAGAAAAAATAAATGGTTAAGTGGCCATGAAAAGAAAAATGAGAGCTTGATTAATTTTTTAGCCTAAACTAAAACTAAGAGAGACCAAGGAAGAGAGCCTAAAGAATAGACTAAGGAAGAAGAGGGTTACATGAAACATAAGGGGTATTATACATGTATTAAACCCTAATTCATATTTTTGAGAAATGTCCAAAATACCCATGAGAAAGTGTGGATGCCAAGTAATCATTAGCTTCTACTAATCATCATTTAAGTGTACATGAAGTCATTAATTCCATAAGCATGTGCATTAGCCTCTAATTTGTACATTAAGGCGGTAGGTAGTATGGTACTTCATGTTCTTCACTTTGAATTATTTTCATTTTCATTCCTTTGTGTTCTTTTTGTGCATGCATATCTTCTTCATGAAACAAATTGTAATTAAAATCAAATTCCTACAAAATAGTATGGAAATTTTTAATTAATTTTTTTCAAGTTAATTTATGCACAAAAATGACTTTTTTGCCCTTGGATGAAGATGAATATGTGACAATTTAGAATTAATATGAATTTTGGTTAAAACAAGTTAAAATACCTAATATGATCATTTATTTAAATTAATTGGAATAAATATGGTGGTAAAAATATGCACCTTTACATGCATATCACTTATCAGGCGATAATTTTGTGAGTAAATCTGAATTAATTTGAGCATGTTGAATACCGAATCTATTACGCTAATTTCAATAATTGAAATTTGAGATATTATTCTTATCAACATTGCTCATTTAATTCTAACCACATAGCCTTTCCAATAGAGACATAACCTTGACCAATGGATCACAACTCTTTGGTTACGACCACCAAAATCATAATTTGATAGCTACTTTGAATTCTTTCAAATTTGCGCATTATACAATAGAGTCAACAATCTTAATGGTTTAGTTGAACAAGCGAGGGTAATGTATATTTTCGATATTAATAAGAAACTTATGGTTTCTCTTCGATGTACGAGAATACTTATTAGATATCCTAATGTTATGTGTTCATTTAGGTTAGTTAATTTCACTTCATATCATATAATCAGTTCTATCTATGGATTGGATCCAATTCCATTTAACTACCAAAAAATTCTCCAAAAAATTCCTTCATAATGAAGTTGATATATCTTGAAACAACAATTGTTTCTTAGTGCAAATAGAATAGGGATTCATAAACGCTTTATGAACCTTTTTATTTATATGATTGATTTTAGTTCACAAAAACTATGTTCAAAACATAAATATGTCATTTGATGACAAATCTTTTCAAAAACCTTTTGGAGATTTATAAAAGATCCCTCACGAACAATTATTACGTGCAATCTTTTAATTCGCACAACCTGCCAACTCCTTGGTCTAGGATATGTCGGGATTTCTTACAAACCCTTATCTTATATGATTTTGTAAACTGTTGTTTAGATGAAATAGTATCCACGTTGTGTACTAATCATAAGTACATGACCTTATAGAAAGAAAGTAACTCAACTTCACTCATAATTAACCGTAAATTGTCTAACAATGTCTGATTACCCCTTATCGATGCATCATTATGTATCACATGGAGGAGTGACTTTTGAGATCGAATCTATATTCATTTTTTGGTACATTTGGATCTCTTTCCAATATATTCATTTATTCGACCAAATCAAGTCATTTTATCCTATTGCATGTTATTTTATTTACTTTTCTTTTATATTCTATTATTTCATCTTAAACATACTACATGTGTATCAAATACATATGTACATGTTGGTAATAAATCATCGATGAATATAACAAAGTATGTGAAACTATTTTGGTACTGATAGACTTTTGATTGCACATATAATTCAAAGCGTTCATCAACCCTTATGATGCTCCCACTGAATGGGTGCATAGCCATTAATTGTTTGAGATATAATTAACCTGTATCATATGATTCATAATCATATAGTAAAATTATTTCTCAAAATTACGGCTTAGTCTATAATTCCAAAACAACTGTAAATAATATTAGACACATATGTATTTTTGTTGCGTCACTTCTACTATGCAAACAAATTTCATAATATAGTTCTATCCATAATGAATATTCATAATATTCATTTTGAAATATAGTTTTATCTATTTTTCAATCAACACCTAAATAAACATTACTTCAAAAATAATGTTCGGTACATTTTACGAAAACAATTTTCGTAATTTGATGAAATCATTAGATGGTATGGCATGCTCCCACTATTTCCGCTATTACTATAATAGCATACTAAATTTAAAGGTCTATCATTCACTTAATATTGTTAATATTTTTTACTTATTTCATATGCTGCAACTAGTTTACGGTGGAGAGTTCTTTGATCAAATATCTTGAACTCAAAGAAATAAATGTTATAGAAAACAATTTTCTATATGAAAATACATTTCGAAATAAAAATCATATTTCATATTCCATTATTAAGTATCAATTAGTATTACAATTGTTGTTTCCAATGTTTATTTATGAAGCAGAAGTGACTATTCATTCTCTTCATTCTCTTTATTCCAACTTTATCTTAAATTACATCTATTCTTATACATTTATTTTCTTTCAAATGGTCAAACTATTCAAAAGAAAATCGCACTACAATATTATAACAAACCTTTTACAAAGCACATTCGATAATTCGTAACAATTAAGACAACAAATATGTTGCACTTTATGTAAACCGATCAAGATGACATTTCAATGATCGAGTTCTTAGATGTATCTCGTAGTTTATGATCTTTTGTTACATTAACACAATATGAGCCTTTTGAAATCATTCAAGTTGAATACATTATCTTAAAATACCGTTTATTGGCTTAATCCGAATGAACTAACTTCATCAAAATACTGTACCCCATAAACTATCACCGTATAACATTTATATGTGAAAGTACATGGATCAAATATTCATAGTCTTAAATTACATTTAGAGTTCAAAACCTCATAAAATGCAATACACGGTCTAAACCAAATAAACATTTAAGTGACCAATTTACAAATGTATTAAGTAGTTGAAATTAGGCACTTGCATGGGTATAGAAACATTATATAACATGCAATTAGAATTATTACTAAGTATATATTATATTTCTATTTGTCAACTTTCAATTCAGTTTGTTTATATATGTTAATTAACAAACGTTTTATCAATCATATTAAATATGCAAATTTATCAGTGTAGATAATTATAACATTATATAGCATATGTTCTTACAATATTAGAATGGTTAAATGTTACCATCTCATTTTTCTAATGAGGCTCCCACTAGCCTTTTATGTTTCTCCAAACCCTAAGATGAAACATAGAACTCTAACAACTTCACTAGTGGGTGTTAGGACTCGTTTGTTTTGGTATTCTGATATTGAGTTTGCCAACAAATCATAGCCCCACAAACAATGGATAACTCCTTATCGGTTGTATCTTATACAACTTCTAACCCATTTTTCTTTGTTCTAATCTCATTTCGACCTTGAGTTTGCTCAAAAAATCGAAAGATATTATTCACTCATACCTACCATATCATGATGGCGTAAATATATATATGTACATTAAGTTTGCTCAACAAATACATATAGTTATCTTACCTCATCTGTTAATACTACGCATAACATCCCTAGCTTGAGTTTGCTCAACAACTAAGGTGTATGTAAGTAATTTGTTAATATATATAGTAGATGACAACATTATATTGAAGATTTATAATCTTCAAAATATATGTTGAGTGATATCAACTTATAGGATAATATATTTCTTATGAAATACCCTAACGATTCAAGTGTCAAACACATCAGAAATCATGGTATATGTACATTTACAAATGTATTTATTTCTCAAGTCTATTTGGTTTTCTTTAATGTTCCACATTTAGTTTATACATGTATCATATAAGTTTTATTGTTATATAACTTTTATATTTCATATTACTTATATGATAGTCTAACGTACAATATATCATTAATTAAATATTATCTAATTAATTTTAATCAATTAACCCTTTAATTAATTTTAAATTAGTATTCCAATATAACTTTTATATTAGACATATCTACTTTAACATTTATAGCATATACTATAATCTTTATAATGTAACACACAGATATCATATATATGTGTGTGTGTATATATATATATGTATATGTATATGCATATGCATATGTATTTTATTTAATTAATTAACCTTTAATTAATTTATTCAATTAAATAATTTTTATTAAATTTTATTAATTTCAAAATTTATCTTGTATACATACACGTATACTTATGTTATCTTAAACATTTTAAAATAACATAACATATATCAACATATATAATACATGCATATATGCATTAATTAATTAACATATTTTATTAATTTATTAATAAATTTAAAAATTAAAATTATTATATAAATATTTTCAAACATTTTGAAAAATATCATTATCCTTTTAAACGTTTTGAAAACTTATGTAGTATTTTAATTTTTATAAACATGTTTTATTTTAAATTTAACAATTAAATTTAAAGACTTTATGATTAATTTTCAAAATGATTTTGAAAATTAGTCCAAGCCCCAAATTAAGTTGGCCTTTTCTATGGGGGCAACCTTTGGCTCACTTCACTTTTGGGCCAGGTCGGTAACCAGATGGGACAAGGTACTTGGTTACCCAATTCCAAACCTAGACATTACCTTTCTAGATAACGTACTAAGTGGGCAAGCTTAAGTTAGCCCTAGTATGTCCAATTTGGACCGTATAGGCTATTGGGCTCTAATACTTGTTGGAAATGGACCAGCCATGCGGAAGTTTTGAGTGAATCTCAAAATTTTTTTACCCTATTGGATCTTTATTTGGCGTACGAAGTGTAATTGAATTAGAACATTTCTAAATTTCATTTAATAAAATCATTTATTTTATTTAAATTCAAATATATTAATATATGAAATTAATTTTTTTGGTTTAGTTCATACATAAATGTATCAAATACATATATGTGTGAGTGCATGTATAACATAATAATCCGTGAAAGGTATAATATGCCCATATGTAGATGTTGGAATTTACATCGCAAAGGACATATTAGCTCATTTTGTATGTCGTATATGTTGTCCAAATATGTGCGTGTATATGTGTTACAAATATATATATGCACACACACACATATATGCATACACATACACATATGTAAGTATAAATATACTATATATAATATATGAAAATAAAATATGTATATATATATGTATGTATGTATGTATGTATGTATGTATGCACAGAAAGAGAGGGAGATTATTTATAATTCAAAGTTAACTTAGTTTTGTAAACATAATAATTTTAGTATTTTAATTTTTATATATTATTAATAAAATAATGTTTTCATCCATAAATAATTAACATAAAATAATGATGAAAATTCAAATTTTACAATTTTCAAAAACCTAAGATCACAAAAGAGAGCGCATGGATGACCATCACACACGAGCGTGCCGGTCGACCGACTCAACTCGACCTGACCCGGGCCGAGCTCAGTCTTGGTCTTGTTGTGGTGTAGCACTTATATTTGTGGATGAAATTTATTCAGCATTTTCTGACCGTTATTTTATTTGAAACTGTAAAATTTCAGATCTCAATTTTGAGCTAGTGTCACCTCACTATTCAGTAACACGTTCGATTTTGTATTCCTTCTATTTTAATTAGTTTTTGGATATGATCAAAGTAGAACGACATTTTTTTAACCTTTGTAAAAATGTATCTTCTTCTCCGTGAAATTTAAAAAATCATAAGATGATCAATCTTTTTAGAGTGCAACTGAGTCAGTATCGTCTGCGCAAGCGAATCGATATCAAATCAGAAAGAGGAGGCTGTTTGTTCTAGAGGCGGTGGCATTAGTTAGTCTGCTTTGTACCATTGAACAAAATGCTGAAACGTCTTCAAAACAGTGACTAAGTATACGACTCAGCCGAAGATCATTTATTTCCAACAAATTAAATACGTCGCCAACAACAATGACTTCTACTGCAAATTAGATGATGTTGCCCCGACGTCAATGTTCCAGGTCCACATGGTGTCTGTTGCACCCTTCATGTTTGAGGGCCTCCATTTCAAGCACCAGATTCAAGCACCGCTGGCAGAAGATGGAGTTCTTTCTGACGATGAGGAAGGTGGTCGTTGTGTCAACAACAGACAAACCACAACTACCAAACAGACACGGCGAAGCAAACACAGATCAAATGAGAGCTTGGATAGAAAAATCAAAGGAGTTGCAGAACTGGATAGAGCAGGATTACTTATGCAAGAATTCATCCTCAACGAACTCAGCAATGATCTCTATGACTATTACAACTCTGATAAAACAGCAAGGGAGATCTGAAAAGCGTTGCAGAAAAAGTACAACACAGTGGAAGCTGGAGAAAAGAAGTATGCCATCAGCCGCTACCTCAAGTATCAAATAACGGATGACAGGCCAGTAGAGATGCAATCTTATGAGCTTCAGAAAATATCTCATGAGATCATCTCCGAAGGTATGAGTTTGGATGAACAGTTTCAAGTAGCAGTTTTGATTAATAAATTACCTCACAGTTGAAAGGATTTTAAGAATAACCTTAAACATAAAACTAAGGAATTTTTATTAGAAAGTCCGATAACTCATTTTCATATTGAGGAGGAATCTCGTAAACAGGATATGAAGGAAGAAGTGCTTGCTGTTTCATGCAACACTAAGAAAGCTGCATTTCTGAAACCGAATCCCAAAAGCTTTAAGAATCAGAACCGCAACAACAAAAATTTGAACTTGTAAGGAAACAAAAGAGGTCAATGGAAACCACCCTAAAAGAACGACTCTAGACAGTTTTTCTTTGTTACAACCGTGGAAAACCATGTCATATAGACGCAAGTATCAAAACAGGCCAAGCTCTACACCATAGGCTGACTTGACCTAGGGCCCTCTTACTACTATGATTTTTGATGAAATTCATCTTGTTGGGGGATCACTAGGTTGATGGATAGATATTGACACTATACGTCATGTCTGTTGGAACTGTGCCAGCCCGTAGCGGAAATTATGAGTGGATTTCATTTTTTTTTAACCATATTGGCTCTTTATTAGGCCTATGAAGTCTAACTGAATTAGAACATTTCTAAATTTCATTTAAATAAAATCATTTATTTTATTTAAATTCAAATATATTAAGATATGAAATTAATTTTATTTGATTTAGTTTACACATAAATGTATTATATACATATATGTGTGGGTGCATATGTAACATAATAATCTATGGAAGGTATAATATGCTCATATGTAGATGTTGGGATTTACAACGCAACATACATATCAGCTCATTTTGTATATCATGTATGTTGTCCAAATATGTGCATGTATATGTGTTACAAATATATATATATATATGTGTGTGTGTGTGTGTGTGTGTGTGTGTGTGTACACACACACACACATGTAAGTATAAATATATTATATATAATATATGAACATAAAACATGTATATATACATGTAAAAGAGAGAGAAATTATTTATAATTCAAAATTAACTTAGTTTTGCAAACATAATAATTTTAGTATTTTAAATTGTATATATTATGAATAAAATAATGTTTTCATCCATAAATAATTAACATAGAGTAATGATGAAAATTAAAATTTACAAATCGAGGATCATAAAATAAAGCGTAGAAAAATTATGGAAAATTTTCAAAGTTGAAATATTATTAAAAACAAATACATTGATTTTGACAATAATTATTTAGTATAAAATAATATATTATTAAAATTCAAATTTTAAAATTTCAAAAATTCTAAGATCGTGAATGAAAGATTATGAAATTTTATGAAGAATTTTCAATTTAATTTTTATTTTTTATAAATCATAAACAGTTTTTTTGAAATAATACTAATTGTTAAAAATAATAAAAATTATCACAAATTCCTAAATTTTTTCTATATGTTTATAAAATGATATAATATTTTCTAAAAATATAAAATTGAATTTCTAATGTAATGATTATTTTATATTTAATAAACAATTCAAAAATTCAATAAATATTAATTTAAAATTTTGAATATATGTATGATAATTAATTTTCAAATTTGTAAATTCATATTATATATAAATAAGTGTACTAAATTTTTTAAATCATACATATATATATATATATCTTATATATCATACATGCTATTATGAGAGAGAAATATACACTAATATATATATGAATTTATCAATAAATATATATAAAATAATTATTATTGACAAAAATTGATTTTATATAGTAAAAATCATTTATCTATACTTAAATCAAATAGTATAATAAAAAAATTATGCACATAACCAAACTGATTTGTGACAACTACGTCTACTTACAAAATCTCACATAATTAAACATATAGTAGCAATATATTTAAACAGATATGAAATTACTCATTATAGGATCATGGAATATGATTTAATTACTGTAATATGAACTAAAATTACCAATTTAATGATTCTTTTGAATCCATGTTGAAGCACTGACTTTCCTTCCTTTTACTGTTCTTGATTTGTCAGATTGCAAGTCTGGAATCACCAACCTCTAACAATCGAATTGTATTATTTTAATTTGAAATATATTTGAGAATTTTGAGTAGATTGAGAGCTATGTTTTAGCCAGCAACGTAGAAGGTAATGGTGGCCAGAAAAGGTTAGTCATTATTTTACACACACCCACACACACATATAGAATTGTATTAGAGAGCAACGAGGAAATCCTTTTTACCCATTCTCACTTGATCTCAACCCATTATCTTCAAGTCAATTCCCTATGTTTTAGCCACCCCTGAACCTTTCCAAAATCGAAATTTTGCAGCCCCAATGATTGGCCTTAAACCCATCTAAGCCCAAGCCAAAATACTATGCCACTATTTAATTGCTTGTCGATATTGTACATCGGTCGATATATTTATAACTGTTATAAATATATATAACATTATTTATTTCTCAAATCATATTCAAATTTTGTAATTAATATTTCATAAATATTAATTAATTTATAATAATTATAAACTAACTAAATCTTTCGGTCTTAAGGGAATTTATCATTTCGGTTGTGTAACTCTTGGGTGTAAATTTGGTCAGCGATTAACATCGAACTATTCTAATGTTAACGTGCACACGTCCCTTGGTAGGTGGTGTGACATTATGGCCAAATTTATCGCTTATTCATTTTCGGTAAAATCCAATTTTTGTTTAATGAGCGTTACCCGGTTGTGACATTTGTTTACACCAATTCTTTTTATCAAAACTATATCACTTTGTACTTATGAAATTTGGCAATGGTCAAAATTCCAACCACATCTACATTCAAATTTGTAGTCCGAATACAAAGTCTTTGGTTCGATAATAACAATTATTATTAATCGAAATGCTCTGCCCAAAGACTTTGACTTTGAGTTGACTAGAGTTGACTGTGACACTAATCGCATATAACTGAGAAGATGAATCCTCCTATGAATAGTGCTTCATTTCTAATACTTTCGCTCGACGCAACTATAGTCACTCATGAACGCCATGTCATGATTGGTTATAATCAAAGCGGAGCTTTCATATTGAAGATCCACATTATTCTTAAGTTAAGAGAACTGTATAAATCATCACATCGATTTCTGTTTGACCTTAGTTATATTAACCAATAGAAAACTATCGAGTGAGTCGACCATAGTTGTCCAATAACTATTAGTATGTAAACCCTAGGTGCCTCCAGCAGTCATGAGTAATATACTGTCCAACGTTTGGACAACGTTACGTACTTCAATCTTAATGGATACATCGATATCCAGTCTCGATGCATCTTGATTAGGAACATTTAAAATGATATATTTGTTCCATTATGATAAATTACTCACGGTTACAACACTTTGTAACTACTATCACAAAATATACCATTTATGGATTTTTCTATTAAATATACTTTTAATTAAGTTAATTAATTAATATAATCACATTATATCAAGTATATAATAGAAAAAAATATCTTTTATTTCGAACAAGATTGGTCAGCGAGTTAGATATATGTAACAAATTATATAATTTTCCCTAGGGCATACCCCTAACTCTATCAATGTCTGTTATGACCATGCTATGTTCAAAACATACATGGAAACTGAAGACAAGAAAGTGTTGTTGGGAGACTCTCAAACCACTATTGTTGCTGGGATTGGAAGCGCAGAGCTGAAGTTTACCTTTGGAAAGACTGTCATTTTGAAAGACATCATGCATACTCAAAAGATGAGAAAGAATCTTGTTTAGAGTTATCTTTTTAATAAGGCTAGGTTTACATAGACTATTAGGGCTGATATGTACACCATCACTATGAATGGTATGTTTGTAGGTAGGAGTTATGCTTCTGCCGACACGTTTAAACTGAATGCTGAATGTAATAAAATGTCTACTTCTGCTTATATGTTGTGTGATTTTAATATCTGGCACTCTAGACTATGTTATGTAAATAAACGAATAATAAAGAACATGAGTAGTTTAGGTATAATCCCCAATATGTCACTAAATGATTTTGAGAAATGTGCTTTTCTAGTCAAGAAAAAATAATCAATCCCCAACTAAATCTTTAGTTAGAGAACTAGAACCCTTAAACTTGATTCATTCTGACATACGTGAGCTTGATGGCACTCTGACTAGAAATGGAAACTGGTACTTTATCATTTTCATTGATGATTGCTCTGATTTTACTTATGTATACCTTATGAAAAATAAAAGTGATGCATTTCATATGCTTAAATCTTTCATAACTAAAATCGAAAATCAGTCTAATAAGAAAGTTAAAAGATTGCGTAGTGATAGAGGAACTTAATATAATCAAGTTTTTTAATGAATTTTACAACTTATATGGAATAATAATGAAAGAACTACACCATATTCACTTGAAATGAATGTTAAAGATGAAAGAAAAAATAGAACATTAACCACACTTGGGGCATTTCATCAGAAGGACAAACTTTGTAGTCCAATTAGTTTCTAGGAAACACATCCACTGAAATTAATTTCAAGACCAAAGCAGTAGAATAATTACTTTTAAGGACAAACTCAGTAATCGAATTACTTTCAATGACATAATTTTATAGATTTTTACGCCTTACAAACTAATTATTTTGCATCTAGTCCTTAAAAATAATCATTTTAGTTGTGTGTATTAGAAACTGCTCTTGCTAAAGAGGCCCTTGTGGCTAATTTCCACACTATAATTGTTATTTTACTTAATTCTGGTGTATCATCACTTTGGCCGGGGGAATTTTATTGACCATGTGTTATGTTTTGAACAAGATAGCTAAGTAAAAAAGTAAAATTTCACCTTTTGAAATCTTAAGAAATTATAAACTGAACGTGTCTTATTTAAAAACTTGAGGATGTTTAGCATATGTTTTGTATTTCTGACCATAAGAGAATAAAAATTAGCAAGTAGAGCATATGAATGTGTATTTATTAGCTATGCTATTAATAGTGGATGTGCTATTAATACCAAAACATGTAGATTTTATGATCTGAATACACATAATATAGTAGAATCTAATGATGTTGATTTTTATGAATTGAGATTTCCTTTTAATTGATGAATAGTGAGGGCACATCAAGTAACAATATGCCTGTTACAATGGAACGTAATGAATCTTCTAAAACGAACCTAGAAGAAGTAAAATAGAAAGAATTACAAAAGATTATGGTTCAGATTTTTGCACTTTTACTATAGAGGATGATCCTTTAAACCTCCAAGAAGCCTTGTCTTCTTTAGATGCCAATTGTTCGCAAGAGGCTATAAATGATGAGATGGATTCTTTGCAATCCAATAAGAGTTGGCACTTAGTAATATTGTCACCTGGTTGTAAATCTATAGACTATAAATGGGTACTTAAAAAGGAATTAAAACCTAATGGCTTAGTTGATAAATTTAAATCCGTTTAGTAGCTAAAGGATTTAAGCAAAGAGAAAATATAGACTTTTTTGATACTTTTTCACCTGTAACTAGAATTACATCCATTTGAGTACTAATTTCACTAGCATGTATTCATAATTTAATAATACACCAAATGGATGTTAAAACTGCTTTTTAAATGGTGAATTAGAAGAAGAAATTTATATGGACCAATCTGAAGGCTTTGTAATTCATGTTCAAGAACATAAAGTTTGCAAGTTTGATATATCATTATAGTTTAAAACAAGCACCTAAGCAATGACATGAGAAATTTGATAACTTAATAATCTCACATGGTTTTAAAGTAAATGAAAGTGGCAAATGTATTTACTGTAAATTTGAGAATGATATTTGCACTATTATATGTCTGTATGTAGATGATCTACTTATTTTATGGTTAAATAATCATGTCATAAACAATGTCAAGTCTTTGTTAAGTGCGAACTTTGACATGAAAGATCTAGGTGAAGCAAGTGATCCTTGAATTAAGATTACTAGGTCAGAAAAGAGAATTTCTTTGGATCAATCTCATTACATTGAGAAGTTACTAAAGAAATATAATTACTTTGAGTATAAACCTGCATGTATATCATATGATCCTAGTGTAAAACTATTTAAAAACACTGGTAAAGATGTAAGACAATTTGATTATGCGAGCATCATTGGCAGCCTTCGATATGCTACTGATTTACTAGACCCGACATTTCCATATCATGGGATTATTATGCAGGTTTACTGGTAGACCTAATATAGAACACTAACATACTGTGGAAAGAGTCATGAGATACATAAAACAAACTATGAACTTACATTATGAAAAGTTTCCAACTGTCCTTGAATGATACACTAATGCAGATTGGAATACTTTATCTAATGACTCGAAAGAAACCAATAGCTATATCTTTAGCATTGCTGGAAATCTAAGAAACAGACTCTTTTGGCTCAGTCCACTATAGAGTTTGAGATGATGACACTAGACACAGTGAAGAAGCAGATTACTTAAGTAATCTGCTAGTTGAGATTCCTTTATGGGAAAAACCGATACCAGCTGCGTTGATACATTGTGATAGTACCACGAATATCGTAGAGTACAGAACCGTTATTTCAGCGGTAAGAGGTGACAGATACGTCGTAAAGACGACACTATTAGAGAGCTACTCTTTTCAGGAGTTGTTAGAGTAAATCACATACGCAGTGATGAGAATTTGGCCGAGCCTTTAACGAAAGGACTAGCCAATGAGAAAGTCCTTAGAACCTCTAAAAGAATGGGACTATTGCCCTTATATTGTTAAGTCACATACAATGGTATCTCAACCTAATGCCTGGAGATCTCAAGAACTAGGTTCAATAGATAAGAATAAGTTGTGAAGTGATATGAGTTGAAAATGCTATTTTTATGTATTTAGAAGCAAGTATTCCTGAAGTGATTAGAGGATGAGTTAATAGAATGAGATCTATAATCTATTTAGAGAGGAGTACCTACCTTCAGGATTACTCTTGATAGACTCATCTATGTGAATATGGAAATGTGGCCGTTTCTAGGGAATTTTGGGCAAAATTCTTATAACATTCACTAAATTGGGATAGACGTGAATGACCATAAATGCACAGGCTTATTTGACAGCACTCTAGAAAGATTATGTATGGCTTGATGTCAGGAATACATTTCAAGACTATGTGTCACTCTAATAAAAAACCGAACCTTATCCATTATGCAAAGGTCCAGGTCGAAAGACACCTTCGTTTATACACAATCTTATGTTTTTAGAAACAGCTTGAAAAATATCTTTTAAAATTCAAGTGGAGGGTTGTAGTAAATTGTGTTAAAATAAATAGGCTTATGAATTATTTAAAATAAAGAACCTTGAAATAAATGCATTTATTGCTTGAGTCTCACACCATAGGGATCATCGAAAGATACTCATATATGTATGTATATATGTATGTATGTATGTATGTATGAATATCTTAGCTTGAAAATTGGGCCCTTTGAGCACCCAAATGTTACTTTTGTGTTGAGGATGAAGTGCATGAATGACCATCACGCGTGCACGCTGGAACTGACTCGACCCAACCTCGGTCGTCCCGGGCTCGGGCTTGGACTTGTTGTGGTGTAGCAATTATATTTTTGGATGAAATTTGTTCGGCATTTTCAAACTGTTTTTTATTTGAAACGGTAAAATTTCAAATACGAATTTTTGAACCAACGTCATCTCACTATTCAGTAACACGTTCGATTAGATATTTCATCTATTTTAATTAGTTTTAGACGAGATCAAAGTAGAACGACATTTTTTTAACCTCTGAAAAAACTTATCTTCTTCTCCTGGAAATTCAAAAACATAAGATGAGCAATCATTTTTTAGTGCAACTGAATCGGTTTCGTGTGTGCAAACGAGTCGATATCGAATCCGAAAGAAGAGGCTATTTTACCCTAACGACTGCGATGTTAGTTGGACTGCTTTGCACCACTAAGCAGAACGTCGAAACATTCCCAAGACAGTGACCAAGTATAACTCGGCCGAAAATCATTTGTTTCCAACACCGTGTGATCTATAAGGATATACCTGATCCATGCTTTGGTCAATGGTCTTATGACGGAATGGGTTTCGTTAAAGTTTCAATGTGGAAATGTACCTTGAAATCCAGATTTATTAAAGACAAAAACAGTGGTGATTCTTCAACTCTTTTTGATCCTGCAATTAAAGATGGTGGTGATTCTCCAGCTATTCATGATCCTAAAGCTGATCAATCTACATGTATTATTACAGGAAGTTGTTGTTTCTCCACCTTTTGGTCCTTCGGCTGTTTGATCTTGTTGTATTGGGAAATTATCTATGTATTATTTGCATATCTTTGTACCCTGATACTAGATGGATAAACTTATTTTCCAAAAAGAACATGAATATTGATTCAGAAACATGATTTACCATCTGTGTTAAATGATGCTACAGATGCATGTTGTTTTACTGATTAAAGACAACTAAAGAAGGATGATTATATGTCACAGCTACTCTATTTTGATAAGTAAACAAAGCAGAGAAACTTTAGTAAATTTGGATCAGTGGTTTCAAGATATAATGGCTTTAAATAACATTGCATTTTAGCATTTAATTAAAAACAGTGGTGATTCTCTAGCCCTTTTATTTCCAAGTCGATGAGTTACATACAAACGATCGTGTTTAATTCAACTTTTAAGTATAAGATGGGTGTTTGAAGTCGATTTTAAGATTTAACTTTGTTTTTTCTTTGAAATTGGGTATCTAGTGCTGGGCATTAACTTTATTAAATATTTAAGCGGATTTAGTAAGTATTTAAATGGGTCTTAATAGTACCACCCCAAACAAGTATTAGACAGGAGTTATGGACGACCTCAATGATGCTCTAATTCACTTCGTATCATAAATGTTTCAGTAATTAGAACGTTTTACTTTATTACTTTTCTATTTGTGATTGTTAATTAAATAATAATATTATTAATTAACTAATAAAAAAATGAAAACCGTTAACTAAATAAATAAAGCTGCATGATAACAGAACTAAATTAGTACAAATAGTAACCACCGTATCAGTTCAATTCTTAGAGCCAACATTTTTCCTCCAATCCATTTCCAGCCAAATTTTACCCCTTCAATCCAGTAAAATAGCAACCACTGTATCAGTTCAATTCTAGTTTGAATGCCATCATTTATTAATTTACATTACTTTTTAATATGATTGTTTACTATTCTTTAATACCTTATCATGTATTAACGCTCATATATTCATTGAACGGAGATACATTAATTATGTTATTTCATCTACAAACACAGAACGAACTAATGGACTTTTTCGGAATTGTAAATGTATGTTCATTTCCGCTAATTCTTGATTATTCATGAGTAATCGTAACACAGAAATGTTTAAATTTTATGGTATGAAACTAATAAATATCTTCAGGATACGTGTGTATATATCTTTTGAAAAATACCAGGACACATGTATATATCTTTTTAAAAATATCAAAATACATGTATATATCTTTTCAAGGATATCATCAGGGTATTTGTGGGATTTCTAATAATAAATTGAATGAAAATAACATAATCCCACATCGTCAAAAATTGTAAAGCTATTCTAGTATATTAATAGCTTTGCAATGAAGGGGTTGGAACCTTGAGACATCCAAATGTTTGAAAGGATGCGGACGAAATTATAAATAGAAGAGCTTACTTATCACATTCTCATTATTTTTTTAAATGGTATAACGTTTGATTTAGCACTATAGTTATTATTGCCATAACTGTTACTTTGTTATTGTAATTAATTACAACATACTTGATGTTAAAATAACTAATACAGAATTGCAGAGCAGTGGAAATCTGAGTTGTAAACTTGCGAGACAAGTTTATTATTGGTTCGTCTCTGTTTTGATATATTAGACGTATGACATCTTAAGACTTTTCTATTTTCGTTAAAACAGAGATGACAACAGTTGAACTATCAGCAAATGCTACTACTCAAAACAGGCTTGATCCGTTCAAACGAGATGGTGATGACTTCATAACATGACAAAATCAAATGCTATTTTATCTCATCGCACTCGGTCTGCAACGGTATCTCAAGTAGACCTGTCAAAATATGACCCAACTCATTAGCCCAACCCATTTACCCTACTTATAAATGGGTTGGGTCAACCCATTTATGAATATTATTAAATGGGCTATGGGTTGGGTTGACCCATTTTTAAAAGGGTTATAAATGGGTAACCAATTTACCCATTTAAAAAATGCATTAAATTTTAATATAAATTTATAAAATAAGAAATTTTAACATACATTATAGGTTTTCAGGAAGACTGACAATTGTACTTAGAAAATAACAGGCTACTGCATCCCCATGTTTGAATTCCGCCTAGTGCAGAAGCCGTTATTTTTTTGTTCAGACTGTAATAACTCCTTCGTTCTAGCTCAGAATCAGGCGAGACTTCGGCCGGTTAACTTCCACCTAAATTACGGACAGTATGGAATACTCGGATACTTCATCCTGTGAACGCAAACCGTAGTTCTCCAAGGGGACTGACAGTTGTACTTGGAAAATAACAGACTACCACATCTCCGTATTTGAAACTCCGCCTAGTGCAGAAGCCGCTATTTTTTTTCAGACTGCAATTACTCCTTCGTTCTAGCTTAGAATCAGGCGAGACTTCGATCGGTTAACTCCCACCTAAATTACGGACAGTACGGAACACTCGGATACTTCATCGTGTGAACGCACATTTTAGTTCTCCAAGGGGACTGACAGTTGAATTTAGAAAATAACAGGCTAACACATCCACATATATGAACTCCGCCTATTGCAGAAGCCGCTATTTTTTTCCGTTCAAACTGCAGTAACTCTTTCGTTATAACTCGGAATCTGACGGGACTTCGACCGGTTAACCTCCACCTAAGCTACCGATAGTATGGAACACTCGGATACTTCATCGTGTGAACGTACATTGTAGTTCTCCAAGGGCAATGAAAGTTGTATTTCGAAAATAACAGGCTACCACATCTCCATATGAACTCAGCCTAGTGCAGAAGCTGCTTTTTTTTCAGACTGCAAAACTCCTTCGTTCTAGCTAAGAATCAGGCGGGACTTCGACCAGTTAACTTCCACCTAAACTACCGACAGTATGGAACACTCGGATACTTCATCGTGTGAACGCACACTGTAATTCTCCTAGGGGACTGACAGTTGTACTTAGAAAATATCAGGCTACCACATCTCCATTTGAACTCCGCCTAGTGCAGAAGCTGCTATTTTTTTCTTCAGACTGTAATAACTCCTTCGTTCTAGCTCAGAATCAGGCGAGATTTCAACCGGTTAACTCTCACCTAAATTACGGACAGCATGGAACACTCCGATACTTCATCGTGTGAATGCACACTGTAGTTCTCTAAAGGGACTGACAGTTGTACTTAGAAAATAACAAGCTACCACATCCTCATATTTGAACTCCGCCTAGTACAGAAGCCGTTAATTTTTTTGTTCAGACTACAATAACTCCTTCGTTCTAGCTCAGAATTAGGTAAGACTTTGACTGATTAACTTCCACCTAAATTACGGACAGTATGGAACACTCGGATACTTTATTGCGTGAACGCACACCGTAGTTCTCCAATGGAACTAACAGTTGTACTTAGAAAATAATAAGGTACTGCATCCCCATATTTGAAATTTGATGAAAATTAGAATTAAAATTTTAATTTTTTTATCGAAACTCAAAACATAAAAATTAGAATTAGAATTATTTTATATTTATTTATTTTTTATTAGTCAAATTAAATTTAAGTCTTTAAATGGATTAAATGGGCAACCCGCTTATTAAGTGGGTTGGGTCATAAATGGATAAAAAAGAATGGATCACAAATGGGTTGGGTCAAACTCGACCCAATCCATTTTGACCCGTCCCAACCCGACCCGTTTGACAGGCCTAATCTCGAGGAGGAGGAACCGATTCCTGCACCACGCAAGGAATGAGATGTTGATATGTGGAAGCATTCCGCTTTTTATGCAAAAACTATATTTTAAATTGTCTCGACAAGATGCTATACAAAGTACATCAGTCTCTAAAGACAACAAAAGCACTTTGGAATGCACTTGCCACGAAGTACAAGACGCAGGATATCAGTCTTAAGAAATTCATTGTAGACAAATTCATGGACTATAAGATGGTTGACTCTAAACCGGTGACTGCTCAACTGCATGAACTGCAAATCATCATTCATGAACACGAAGCGGAAGGTGGTAAGGTTGGAGAATCGTTTTGGTTGAAGCCACCACAGAAAAACTACCGCCTTCATGGAGAGATTACCGCAACTATCTAAAGCATAAGAAGAAGGAAATCTCTTTAGATGATCTCATAGTCCGACTAAAAATTGAGTCAAGAAACCGTGAAGTTATAAAACCAAGCGAGGAGGCATTTGTGGCTGAAAGGTCAAAGACCAAAAACAAAAAGAAGAATTTCCAAAAGAAAAGGAAAGCTCCAGATAACAAACCAAAAGACAACAAACGAACTAAAAAGTTTAATGGCGAGTGTTGGGTTTGTGGAAAGGTTGGACATGCCGCTAAAGATTGCAGACACAAAAAGAAACACGAAGAGGCAAATATAGTAGACAACATGGAAGTAGACGAGTACAACTTCTCGGCAGTTGTATCTGAATGTAATTTGGTTTAGAATCCTAACCAATGGTGGGTAGACACATGTGCTATTCGTCATGTCTGCTCTGACAAATCCATATTTTCTACATACCAAAAATTCGATCACGAAGAAAAACTCTATATGAGTAATTCTGCAGTATCCATGATCGAAGGCAGTGGCATAGTAATCCTCAAGTTTATTTTTGAAAAAACTGTCAAATTGAATGACGTGCTCCACGTTCCAGACATACGTAAGAATCTGATCTCTGGCTCGGTACTATCAAAGAAAGGATTCAAAATGGCATTCGAGTCAGACAAGATGGTTCTGTCCAAAGCTGGAATGTATATCGGAAGGGGATATTCATATTATGGCCTATTTAAGGCAAATGTAGCCGTTATCGGCAATAAAGCTATGTATTCTGATTGCGCTATTAATAAAATTGAGGTTTCTTACTTGCTTGAGCACGAAATTTTACCATGGCATAATAGATTTGGACACATAAATTTTTAAAAAATGAAAACATTAGCAAACTTGGAATTAATTCCGAAATTCCAAGTAGATAAGAACTACAAATGTGAGACATGTGTAGAAGCAAAAATAGTTAAAAAACTAGAAGCACCGAACCACGAGGTTTGGTTCATACAGATTTATGTCATTTTAAATCATTACCTACCAAAGGTGGAAAAAGTATTTTATCACGTTTATTGACGATTATACGTCATATTGCAATGTATATCTTTTGAATAGTAAAGATGAAGAAATTACATCATTTATAAAGTACAAGGCTGATGTAGAAAATCAGTTAAGTAAAAAGATCAAGATATTGAGATCTGATCGAGGTGGAGAATATGAAGCATCATTTGAACAGTTCTGCGTCGTAAATGATATAATTCATCAAACAACAGCTCCATATTCACCACAACAAAATGGTGTAGCCAAAAGGAAGAACAGAAAGTAAAAAGACATGATTAATGCTATGCTTTTAACCTCTGGTCTACCGACGAATTTGTGGGGGGAAGTCTTAAATATGTCTAGTCACATATTAAAAAAAGTCACTCACAATAAAACAGAAACAATTCCATATGAGATTTGGAAAGGACACAAACCAAGCTTTAAATACGTCAAAATATGGGAGTGCTTGGCAAAAGTTCCAGTTCCGCCTCCCAAGAGAGTCAAACTTGGACCAAAAACAATATATTGTTACTATCTAGGGCCAGCCCAAAATAGTAGTGCCTGTAGATTTTTGGTATTCAAGTCTGATATAGCTGATATTCATGTAAATACAATCATGGAATCTAGAGATGCCTCATTTTTTGAAGACGTGTTCCCGCATAAAAGGAATGAAGTGAATAATGTCCCTAAAAGGACAAGAGAAGAACCATGCAATTCACATGAAGATGAAACTCATCATGAGATTGAGGAAGTTGAACCAAGAAGAAGCGTAAGGGCAAGAACTTCCAAGATATTTGGTTCGGATTTTTTAACTTATATGGTAGAACATGAACCTCAAACGTACAAGGGAGTAATATCATCTTCTGAATCTTCATGTTGAAAAGAAACAATCCAAAATGAGATTGATTCAATTCTAAGTAATAAAACTTGAGAAATAGTTGATATTCCACCTGGAATAAAACCAATTGGCTGTAAATGGATTTTTAGGAAGAAAATGAAACCAGATGGCTCTATTGATAAATATAAAACCAGATTAGTAGCCAAAGGATATCGTCAAAAAGAAGGTGCAGATTTCTTTGATACCTATATACCGGTTACACGAATAACCTCTATAAGAATGTTAATAGTGATTATATCCATATATAATCTAGAGATTCATCAAATGGATGTAAAAACAGCATTTTTAAATGGAGATCTCGATGAGGAGATTTACATGGAGCAACCTAAGGGTTTTATTTCCAAAGGAAATGAAAACAAAGTATGTCGGTTAGTAAAATCACTATACGGACTCAAACAAGCTCCAAAACAATGACATGAAAAATTTGACAGTGTCATGATGAAAAATGGTTTTCGTACAAATGAATGTGATAAATGTGTTTATTACAAACAAGTTGGACAATCATACATTATGATTCGTTTATATGTAGACAATATGCTAATCTTTAGTCCTAACACTAAAGTAATAGAGACCACAAAAAGATGTTAATCAACAATTTCGACATGAAAGATTTAGGAGTTACAGATGTTATTTTGAGAATCAAAATAATAAAAACATCTAATGGAATTGAATTGAAAAATTCCAAGACTATGGAATTAAAGGAGTGAGAACACCTTTTAATTCATCAAAAGTACTGCATAAAAACACTAATGAGAGTGTAATACAACTAAAATACTCTCGTGTAATATGATGCTTAATGTATCTCATGAATTGCACTAGACCATATATCGCTTATGTGGTAAGTCGATTAAGCAGATATACAAGTAATCCATGGAAGGAACACTGGAAAGCACTAATTAGTATGTTGGGATATTTAAAGAATACCACTAATTTTTTCTTACATTATGCA
The DNA here is from genome assembly GCA_030765085.1 of Allium cepa. Lineage (NCBI taxonomy): Eukaryota > Viridiplantae > Streptophyta > Magnoliopsida > Asparagales > Amaryllidaceae > Allium > Allium cepa. Next base: position 20,141,212 of record CM060936.1, on the reverse strand, counting down.
AAATATCCTGCGGTCTTAGAAGGATATAGGGATGCAAACTGGATCGCAGATTCAGAGGAATCAAAATCCACAAATGGTTATGTCTTTACCCTTGCAGGAGCAGTAGTGTCATGGAAATATACTAAACAAACATGCATAGTTCGATCCACTATGAAATCTGAGTTTATCGCATTAGATATAGCAAGCGAAGAAGCGGGATGACTTCGTCAATTCTTAGAAGATATTCCATTTTGGTCCAAACTTGTAACGGCCATATGTATTCACTGCGATAATCAAGCAACGCTAAGTAGAGCGAAAAGCTTTGTGTATAATGGAAAATCACGACACATTCGTCGTCGCCATAACACATTTAGGCAGTTACTTTCTAATGGAACTATTTCCATTGATTATGTGAGAACAAATGATAATCTAGCGGATCCATTGACTAAAGGTTTATCGAGAGAGAGAATTGACTGGGCATCGACGGGAATGAGTTCAAAAGCCTAAACCAACAAAAGTTACCGTATACGGAAACCTATCCTAGCAACTGAAGATCCCACGGACTAGGATCAATAGACAAACCAGTTATGAGTAACTCAAAAGCAATGCATTTGTTTGGACTTAGTCTTACTCCATTCTTATGGTGCAAAATATAATGCATGTCTACAGAAGTAGTTAAAGGTTAAAACTATGTTTTTAAATGATGACCATATCTTGGAAATAAAAGGTGGGGTATATGTAGGATACTCTTAATAGTTGCGATCACTTATGTTAGTGTGAGCTGGGTCGGCTCTACGAGAATATTAAAGTCTTATATTCTCTATAACACTCGCAGATTCAAAATGTGCTCGGCACCAAAATGAACACAACCAAGAGATTGGATGAGAAGAGAATCACGCTTCGTAAAGCTTATTGTCTGGTTATACAATAAAGGCCGATGGTTCAAGATGAAACAATTCACCGATTAGCTAAGTAGATCCGATAAGTTTTAACTATGGAAAGTTCAAAGTGAAATATCTACTTATCTACGATAAAACATTATTCCACATGTACTCTGTGATATTTCTCTTTATGTGGGGGATATGTATATTATCATTCACGTGGGGGATTGTTGGAATTCAAAATACTAAATTGAATGAAAATAACATAGTTCTACATCGTCAAAAATTGCAAAGCTATTTAGTATATTAATAACTATGCAATAAAGGGTTTGGGGCCTTGGGGCACCCAAATGTTTGCTTTGTTGTGAGGAGGAAGATCATGCATCACCGCCACACGCGCGTGCGCCGCCGTCATCCGTCCGACCGGGCCGGGCTTGGGTTTGGGTTTGGTATGATCCTATTTTTACTGCAAAACTGGACCGAGTTTTTTAACAGTTGCAGGCTATATGAACATGTGCGAATCTGTTCGGAAGCAGATGCAGATCGACTGAAGAAGCGTAGGCGAACAGAAGCAGATGCGAGTAGCAGACCGGTGCGACCCGTTAACGAACAGTAGCAGTTGAAAGACAACGGGTGCGACCCGTCAAGGGACGCGACTGTTTGAAGGGATGCGGACGAAATTATTAATATGAGAGAATACTGATCACATTCTCATTCGATTCCAATTTTCTTCCGTTTCTTCTTCTCTACTGCTCTATATAATAAATCACAGAGTTGACATATTCATTACAATCTCGAGCAGATCATGTCTGTTGTATCTTGATAAACTTTGAATAAAACTCTTAAGAAAATTGTTACGACAAGCCTCAGACGTAATTTCCTTATTCAATCGGTTAGATTTCTAGTTGATTTATAGATATATATACATACATACATACATATATACATACATATATACATATATACATACATACATACACATATATATATATATATCATTTTCTTTCCACGTTGTACTATTTCTTTAAATGGTATAACGTTTGATTTAGCACTATAGTTATTATTGTTATAGTTGTTACTTTGTTGTTGTAATTAATTACAACATACTTGATGTTAAAATAACTAATACAGAATTTCAGAGTAGTGGAAATCTGAGTTGTAAACTTGCGAGACAAGTTTATTATTGATTCGTCTCTGTTTTGGTATGCTGGACGTATAACAGGTACATGTATATATCTTTTGAAAAGTATCAGGATACAAGTATATATGTTTTGAAACATACCATCAGGATACATGTATATATCTTTTGAAAAATAACACGATACATGTATATATCTTTTCAAAAATATCAAGATACATGTATATATCTTTTGAAAAATATCATCAGGATACATGTACATATCTTTTCAAAAATATCAGGATACATGTATATATCTTTTCGAAAGTATCAGGATACATGTATATATCTTTTGAAAAATATCATCAGGGTACATGTATATATTTTTTGAATTAATTACCTTACCCTATTTTTTCTATGCCTCTATCTATATAAGATCCCCGTAAGCACAAAGAATTTTTTGTGAAAAAGCCAGAGAAAATGTCGATATTTTCGTTTCAACGCTTGATGGCCACTGCTATCAATGTTTTGCTTATTATGCTTTCTTTTATCCTCTTTTTGCTTGCATGCTTGACCTGGGCCGCTTTTCGGGTAACATCTGATTTTTTATGGCTAAGAGGACTGATCTGGGATGAAACTGATCCATCTTGGAAATGGTCATTGGGAAAATATTTTTCCCTGGAATATAGCTTTCATGAGGAAAACAGTGATGATTCTCAGGCCCTTCTTCATCCTCCAGCTAAAGGTACTGATGATTCTACAACTCTTCTTGATCCTCTAATCCAAGACAGTGGTGATGCTCCAGCTCTTCATAATCCTTCAGTTGTTTAACTATCATGTATTATTGCAGGGAGTTGTTCTCCACCTTTTGATCCTTAGTCTGTTTGATCTTGTTGTACTGGGAAATTATCTATGTATCGTTTGCATATCTTTGTACCGTGATACTAGATAAATAAACTTATTTCCAAAAAAAAAAGGTTGATTCAGAAACATGATTTTTCATCTATGTTTTGCATATTCTTCTACTGATGAAAGACAAAACTAAAGAAGGTTGATCATATTTCACAACCACTCTATTTTGATAAGTAAACAAAACAGAGAAACTTGAGTAAATTTGGGCCAGTAGCTTCAAGATTTAAAGGCTTCAACTAACATTACATTTTAACATTTTAGCATCGAATTAAAGACTGGTGATTCTCCAGCCCTTCTATTTTGATAAGTTTATATTTCATAGCTACTCTATTTTTCATCTAGTTTGACTCTCCAGCTCTTCTTGTCGTCTAATCAAAGACAGTGGTGATTCTCCAGCCCTTCTTGATCCTCAATCTATTTAGTTTCCCTGTATTACTATAGGTTTTGGTTGTCCTACAGCTTTTGGTCATTTGCGTACAATTATACAGGAGGTACTTGTTAAATAAAGCATGCGTTTTATTTGAGATATGGTATTGCTGTCAAAAGAAATAATTTTTCACTTCTCAAGTTGTTAATTTAGGTTTCTATTGATTTGCTGTTGTTATTATGGTTAAGAAATTGTCAAATGAAACTGCTATATATGTAAAAGGTGAAACAAAAACGATGATTTATCTATTTTCAGCGTACATTAGTAAATATTTACTGAGTAATTCTTTCTCTATTTGTCTTCATCCTCACTTTCGTATGTCGTACATTCTTCATCTTGTTAGTCCAACATTTTCAATTTTGATTTCAAACAAACAAAAGGTTTTTGAATGTTGAAGATGATGGATGAAATGCTTCTATACCTCAATCATCATCTACAATTTTAATTTTAAAACTGGATTTTAGCAATTTAAAAGTGGGTTTTTGAAACTTTTGTGTGTGGAAAATAGATGTAGGGAAGCTCGACTCATACGACGCTGTACTGAAATAAGCAGGAAAGAGTGTACCCCGATGAGCGCAGGAACATAGTTAAAATGATGCTGAGTGGGAGAAAGCAAATGGGGTTTAGATGAAAAGTAAGGGTTACAACCTTTGATTTTGGATATATGGGGCCAAATTACACTAGCACTGTATGTTTAATAAAATGATAAATTTCCAAAAGAGGCTGATTTTTCAAACTATTGGCATAAATATGCTAGTTTACAAAATATTTGCAAGTTTAGTCTAGTTTTGACAAGCTCAACAATGAACTGGACATTTAAAAAATAATAAAATGTGGGGCGCATTGTGAAATGCGTCCCTTATAATTTACACTGGTGCATCTGTCAAATGCGCCAGTGTAAATCTCAAGTCAAAACCTGAACAACAAGCTTTACCTAACAATCCAAATCTAAATACAAAAAATCCAAATCCAAATGCACAATATTAAATAATAGCAAACGTTTTCTACATAAAAGCCAACAAATAAAACTACCATTAAATAAATTCAAGCATAACATAATTAGAATTCGATTACATTCGAATTAAAGTAGAAGTTATAGTTCGATTACAAAAGCAAACTTAATAATAAACTAAAAATAAGAATACTCATGGTTGAATTGGATCGTCTTGAGTAGGTGGGGGTTGAGAAGGTCCAGCGAGTTGCGATTGGTGTGTATCCTACCTTCTTTTAGTTCTTCGCTCTCTAATCCGCATAGCTTGATGGGAAGAGCTTGGCCGTATTAACCGATTTTTAAAAAAGAGTCTGTCAATAAGTTTCATTAAATCAAGACACCGTAGTTGGACTTCTCGTTCGGGTGCTCTACTATGTCTGATATCGTCCAACCCTCTTCCTACCGTCTCTAGCACATCGACCTACAAGTTGTAATTATTTATTCAAAATTAGAAACATAATTCAAGTGAACAAACTAAAAATATCAAGATAATGTGAAGATTTACCACATCTCGCTTAAACGGTGCACGAGCGGTGTATGCTCGTTCGTGAGAAGTCCGATCTGCAACAATGAATTTTCGAGTAATCGACCAATGCCAAGTCATGTATCTCGAAATAGGAATGGTAGAAAACTGTTGGTGCACGATATGGTTATGTCTATCGTCCCACTGGACGATAGCAAACCCCAAATCCGGCTTTGGTTCGCATGGATCAGGTATGTGTTGTTGAAGACCAAACTTTCGTATCACTTGATCAAGATTATACATTTCTACGTCCCGCATGCATATGATAGGTGTCTTACAAAACCAACTATGCATTTCACTTAGACATATCTGCGGAAGATCGACTGGCACATCCTGTATGTACGGATTCCATATAACAACTTCATCTGTTAACATGTCGAGATGGTCACGATAGTAAGTGGCCACCTGCTTTGGAGATTCAATCCAACTCCTTGAACCAAACCATCTATATAAATAGTATACGATTAGAGTTTATTGGTACAAAAATACACACATGTAAATGTAGTTGAAAATTAACTACCTTGCACTATAAGGCAATGTTTTGTCGATCTGCATAGATGAAGTCACATTTGGACGACCAATGGAAAGATGTGTCCATGTCCAAAGCTGTAAAATCAATCAAGAATTTGAATACATTAGAATTAAATATAATATATGAGTTTATAACAAATATATCTATGCTTATTGTACCTGTAAAAGCAAGAGACAATCAGCTATCGATTTGGATTTCATGAGTGCAACATTTGTTAACTCATTATATAATGTTGCCAATATAGCACTGCCCCAAGAATATCATGCACACTCATCGAAATTTCGCAAAAGCAATAACCAAAAAAGGTTTAGTCATCCTTTAGAATGATCGGGAAATAGACGATAAGATATCAAATGTAGAATAACAACTCTCGCATGATATTCAATTTCTACATCTGAAGCATCAGGTGATGGCTCATCTGCAAACATATCGCGAAGCCATGCCAACTTAACTATTGCACATGTTATCTCGCTTCGAGGTGGAACTACACCTAAACACTGTTGACAAATATCTTCGTAATTACATAGCTGTCTAATAATAACAAGATTTCCTTCTACTGTAACATTTAGAAGACAACTAACATCTGCTAATGTGATGGTAATTTCACCAGTAGGAAAATGGAAGGTTGAAGTCTTGGATCTCCATCTATCTACCAATGAAGTAATTAGCGCATGATCTATTTTGAAAAAGCCCAATCTAGATATTTCCCTGAATCATACTCTTTGTAATGCAAGTTGAACTCTTGGAGTATTAGACTTGATGAATATTAATTTGCTTAAATGATCATGACACTCAAGTGGCTCATCACTCTACACATTCAGAAACGAACGAAAGGAAAAAAAGTGGAATTAGTAACAAATAAAAACATTCTAATGTAAGCACAGATGTTTTAAAAAAAATATCAGCATCAAGTTCCTATTATTGCTTCATGTTCATTTTGAAGATACAAAACACTTGCATTCATGGGACCGGGCACCAACTCTATAAGAAAAAAATGTTCAAGTGTGAATATCTATAAGAAAAAATTACTTGTAACAAACTAAATTCCAATGAAGATCATACTTGAACGTAATTGCTTGGATGTAATTGAATGTAATTGCTTCGTTGTTCATTTTGAAGATACAAAACTAAATTTGGTCAATGAACAAACTAAATTTGAATAATTTTTGAGACTTTAATTCAATCATAAAGTCTATGTACAAGCTAAATTCCTATATTTGAAAAAATTACTTGTAACAAAGATGTATACTTCTAATTTGAACAAACAAAATTTCAATATACAAACAAAGGTGTATACTTCTAATTTGAAGATTATACCTTTAACTTGAGAAGATGACGACGATCCTTCCATTTTTTTAGCAGATTTGATGAAGAAGTAATTGCAATTGATGTTGGGGTTGAGAATTTAGAAAATTTGGGGTTTTAAAGATTTTGAATGAAAGGATGGAATTGAGTGAAGTGAGGAAGAAAGGATGTCTGCCCATGTATATATACAACATAAGGTACATTTCGGAAGTGCGCCTGTACAAAATTACATGGGCGCACCTGCCAAATGCGCCCTAGTAATTCTGTTAAATAAAAATTTACACTGGCGCATTTGGCAGATACGCCAGTGTAAATTATAAGGGGCGCATTTCATAAATGCGCTCCGTAATTTTTTTTAGAAATGGCCAGCTCGTCGCTGAGCTGGCCAAAACTAGCCAAAATTTGCAAATAGTTTGTAAACTAGCCTATTTATGCCAATAGGTTAAAAAACCAGCCTCTTTTGAAAATTTGTCCTTAATAAAATTGATTTATGTTCCTCTTCTTTCTTTAATTAAAATTTTAAAACTCTGACATAAGAAGTAAACATCCAAACTAACTCTTTCTTCCTCCTTGCTTTTGCAAAAAATGATAATGGAAACAAAAAATTCTAAGGAAAGATTGAATTTAAAATATAATTTAATTTAAATTTTTTATGAAATTCTATAGGTGTATGCCGGACTAAAACAATAAAATCGACAATAGTTTGCCAAAATGAAAAAAGTTAAATGGTAATGGGCTATCGAATTAAATTATTCGTTGCGGCCGTCATCTTTCGAACTTTATTTCAAATATTGGCTATATATTTTTCTGATCGACAAACATGTTAAACCCTAGAAACTTTTATAAAAAAAATTTACCTGATTTTTTTGTTGAACAAAATCTACATTACGAGTGCTTTCGTGAGTAAGAATTAACCTTGTTTCTTTCTTGTTTGGAATTTCATCTTTAGATGAGTTTGATTTCTTCATTGATTATCGATTTGTATTAAACATTAAAGATGTAGATTAGTAAAGACTAAACGAATTAGGGTAAAAAAGGGGAAGGCAAATCGGTCGATTTAAATTGTAATATTATGAGTGGGCTATTTTTATTAATATCCCTCATAGTAAAAAAAAATTAAAAGAAAATGACCTCCTTATATTCAAAAGTGGAGTGTCGTACCAACAACCAAAATTAATATGAAATTGGGTACTATTTGGGTCAAATAACAATAAATGCAAAAGCGGTTGTTAATAGAATTTGCCTATTGTTTCACGCTTTTTTTTTGCTTAGCGCACCATACAGAGTCCTTGTTTTTGCAAAAAACTTTGCAAAAATATTTTTCTTTCAAAACCTTCAAATCATCCTCTCTTCCTCAAAAATCATTTCTTTTTTCTATGTAAAAGTTAATCTTACATTTGATTTTTATTCAAATTCTTCGAAAGTAGTTGTTAGTTCGTCAAAACGTATGTAAATCCGTTAAACCTAAAGATTTAAAATGTTAGAAAACACTAATAGGAAATACAAAAATAAAGTTATGTCGGTTCTACAAAAGGGGGAATTAATTTAAAAGACAAAAATTTGTATGATTTTAGCATCAAGGACGTGACCTCAATATTTTAACCACAAGGACAAAAAAATTTCTAAAAGTTATTCATAAGGACAAACATTCTTCCAAAATTATTTAAAAGACAAAAATTCTTCCAAAACTACTACCGAACCAAAAAACGATACCTAAAACTGCTACCGATAACTACAAACCGATACTTAAAAATTGCTATCGATAACAAAAAACTGATACCTAAAGAAATTTGTCCTTCAGACTAAAATAATGAAGGTCTGTCCTTGAGGCTAAAATGCTGAGAAATTTTGTCCTTCACAATAATTTCCAGTTTATTCACAAAATACATCGACTTAAACAAATTTTAGTTTTATGAAACCAATCCATTCTAGCAACACATTAATTGCATTGTCTAAAATAAACATATCATTTACTGCTTTTATTAATTTTTACCCAAAAGAATTAATTTTTAAAGACTATCTATGTCAAATATCATTAATTTCTATTACATTTTTTCCTTAAAAATTAACTACTACTATAAATTCTTTCTTAAAAATAATGATACTGCAAGAATAATTGTTAATACGTGTAATCTAAATATTAATAAAAATCTCTCAAATCATGAAACATTAGTAATAAAATATATTTTACTCACTTTATTTATCTCGTTTTCATTTACTATAAACAGATGATAGGAGAAAAGGAAGTTATGTATGACAATTAATTAATTATTTGTTAAGATTTGTTCACTTATGCATAACAGAGTAGATATTTTTGCTCAATTTTCCAAAACTATGCAAGATGTTTTGCAGTAGTTTCGATGAATTGATTTTAAAAGTTTTTAAGTGTCGTTACCGATAATTTTGATGTGTGTAGACAGTCTTGAATAAAAATGGGATTTTAAAAGGAGAATTACTGGAGGTGGAAAACCATAAGATTGGGGGGAAAATGAAAAAAATGAAATGGATAAAAAAAAAAAGGTTTATGATAGATTTTCAATTTTACACAATGGGTTTCTCTTGTTTCCTAGAATAAGTCTAGTTTCTTTATTTCAACTCCATGTACATAAATTCTATTCATACACCTGAGCAAGCTTGCCCTTCACCATTGATTTTTGACTTATTTTAAGGATATAAATTATCTTATTTTTCATTGCAATGCTAATACGTGGTTTTTCTTCAGAATAATAAAAACTAAAACTAAAAAACAGGAAAATAACTAAAACTCAAATAAACTTTATCATTAAAATTGATCGTGATCATGCTACACCAGTCATCATCCCTGCACTTCTTTCTTAACTCATTCTCTCTTATTCTCCATTGATTTAGACATTCTAAAATCCAAATATAGTATTGAAATCATATGGAATCCAAATAAATACCTGTATATGTGCTAACTCATAGAAACTAATAAAAATAAAGATGAATGTAACTAACCTCAAAATTTAATGTTTAATAAGTTGGAAAGTCTAATGGAATTAGTTACCGATGCAAATAATAATGACAAATTTATCTTTTTTATGGTGTTTGTCTGATAAAAAGTAGTGTTTTTTTATTTTATATATTTTATGACATAAATTAAGTAGTCTTCCGTACATTTCTTAAAATCGGATCTCTCTTAATAATTTATCTTTTTCCTCCTAATTGAGAAATAAGATACCCAGCTCTAATTGATTAAGCGTATTATGAAGAAGACCCAAGTTCAAGTACCATCGACCTCACTCTTTCGATGTATTGTATAATAACTCAACAACTCTGGAATCTCTCCATTCTTAAGCACCCAAGTTCAAATCCAACCAACCATATTTCGTTCAATGTACTTTTAAATCGCATACATTGTTAAATATTCTACTTTATGCATTTAAATATCTTTTTACTCTACATCTACAGTCAAAATTAAAGTTCAAATCCTACATTCTTATTTTAAGTGATTTTTTATAAGTAAGCATGATAAATTTTTAAATTTTTGTTTCATGTTATGAAATTACAAATTTTACCAACATAAAATAACTTATTTTTGATTATCTGTGATAACCATAATATAAACGGCGTAAATATAAATCTAATGGCTAAATTATAAAATGAATATTAATAAATATTAATACAAAATTATAATAATAAGAAAATCGATGTTACTCATTCTGGGAAATGTGGTTTAATTTTAAACTCTTTGTTAATCAAATATATTTTCAAGAAATATCTAGAGTCAACAATTGATCTCACCTTTTATAATATATAAAATTCAAAGTGGCTTCACTTGGCTCACCCCGACTAAATAGCTGATACAACCTTATTGTTTGTAGATATTTTAAATAAGCAAGCTTGTTCAATTTGATTGGTTCAGTTTTTTTAAATATACTTTAACCGTTGTAAATACTGCTAAAAAATTTAAGAATGAAGGCAAAGCAAAGCTACCCAGTAAATTATAACATAGGAAAAAAAATGCTAAAGATAACAATCAAGAAATTTGTGTGTATATGCATACATTTGGTTTAAGAGCTATTTTGACTATATATTGATTTAACCACCAATCTCATGTTCTTTAATGTATAGGGTATAAATTAAAGCCACTTGGTTTTCTCATTGACCTTTGTAACTCAAAGAAATATCAAGTTGGATAAACTAATTTTTGGAATACATTATTTGATACAAAATCTAGCCTAATTTATCCTTTTCTATAATTTACACAATGACAAACTTCTTCTTCTTCTTGGTTGTCTGTTTAAGCTACGCATAATGTTGGAGTCATAAATTCTATGGATAGATAAAAAAAATTGTCTTTCTTTTCTATTTTTTTTGACTCTTCTTGCTTCGTATTTCCGATCTACATATTTCGCTTCATTCCCAAAAAAAAAAATTAAAAAAAATGCTGAGATAAATTGAATACGCAAATCCAATATAAAATAGATTTATCATCTTCCAATGTAAAATGAGTTGATTCTTTTTAATTAGGTGTAGTAATAACTTATGTCTCTTCTTCCCATTCCTCTATTAGCCTTTGAATGTTGAGTTATCCTTGCATTTTTGACTTGTAGTTGATTTTCTTCTTATTAATTTTTTGTTACAAACATGTGGTTTTCCTAATCTTCTTGGTTAATCTTCCAACAACCACTTTTTATCTTTGTTTTATATTCAATGTTATAATTACATTCGATATCTGTCCTTCGTTCGTATCGTGCTGTCATGGAGAATTATTTAGGTTAAAGATAGATTAATTTCAAACCTAATAGGTTTGATGCAAAACATCACATAGAAAAATTGAACTTTGTAGTGGAACCAACATAGTAATATTTTGGCTATCATCATTTTCAACTGTAAAATTTATGCATGTTCTTGATTATAAATGTTTTCTTATTGAAAATGCACCCGGTTCATCTATTAGTATATATCATATTTGATATAAATTAAAGTTGGATCATATTAATATTCAATCTTTTCTACAAATACAAAACACTTCTTAATTTGCTCCACTCTGAATAAGATCCAATTTCAAATCCCATTAACACAATTATCTAATACATTTTAGTACCTTCCACATACTTTGATCCACTTTATTAAAAAGCATAGAAGTTCATATCAATCAAGCAATTTCATCTAATATATTGTACAATCAACTCATTTTTTTGAAAACCATTACCATGTAAGTAGTGTTGAAGGTACTGTTAAAAAGTACTATAGCCACTAAATTTGTAACTATAGTATAATAAATTGGATGCTAAGACATGTTTTACTTTATAACATGTTGCAAATACTTTGTATTGCTGTAGTCACAATATTTGGTCAAATTTTAGTTAATTACGTAATGTGATGCTTAAAAGATATATTGTATCCATTATTATGCTATTTCCATTTCTTACAAGTTACATATCTCATTCTCAAAATTTGAAATGTGAATAATTTTTCTCGATGTATTAAAAGAATATGATAAGAAAGCATGTCATATGGATACTTTCGTCAAATCTCAAGATATAAATATTTAATGTTCATTTCATGGTAAAAGCATTGTTAATAAATACCAAACTCTTGTATTTAGAGACTATTCAATATTTTTCTAGTTCGCTTTGAAATCAAAACTGCAGCAGTTGCAATTATTATTTAACTATTTTAATTTATTAAACTTTATCATTTGGTTGCATTGGACGGGTTCATACTCGTTGGTTGTGTATAAATAGAATTAATGTTTCGGGAAAATTTAGTATTGCAACAACCCATATTTTTCGTATCGGTGGATCGTAAAATATTATTATTTAATTCATTTGAGCTCTTATGAGTATAACTTTGGTAAATGACTAATAGAGATAATTTTCAACCTTAGAACGTTTAATGGATAATTTTGACCCTAAAAATACTGTAAAGCCTACAACTTGTGATCGGGGATAAATTATGGTCGGAGATCACTTCCACTAGATCGAGATGATGGTTTCTCTTTTCGTAGAGTGGTTGGGTAGGAAATCAGACTTGCCATTTAGGAGATATGACTGTTTTAAGTTTAGACTCCTGCCAATCCGATTAGTAGGTAATTAATGAAGCTCATACTTAAGTCCACTAACCCACTTTGGGATTTATGTCCAATTAGGGATGATGGAATAGAATTACATTATTTTCTCACTACCCAAAATAGACCTAACCACCATTAATCCGTTTTCCATCATAAAAGATCCACTTTTTCATACTTTAATTAGCCTAAACACATAATTAGAAGATAATTAACAAACGGAATCTCTAGACCTATTATTTGGAAGCAATGATCCGTGCGTCTGCTGTTCATCTCGGATTTCCATTAATTATTGGGTAATTTTGGCACTTGGTGAGTCATATTGTTTCTCTCACTTTACTATGCATGTAGTTATGGTCAAATTGTGATTTTTAAAGTAATTTTTGAAATTAAACAGTTTTAAAACTTATATCTAATGTTAATAACAGCTTATAACCATGTTTAAAAGGCAAAAATTGAGTTTGATGCGTTTATACCATTTACCAATAATAATTGCTATTTTCTAGAAAGATAGATCTAGAATGATATATGCATGTAATTTGTGTTTGGATGACTTGAATGTATTGTTTGGATGATATGTAATGATATTTGATTTTTGGATTAATTGTTTTGATGTGTTGTCTAGTCATTTTGTGTAGTTAGAAAAGTTATACGTCGTTTGGTGCAAATGACACCAATATGATCGAAATGCGACAAATTCTGGATATGATGTTCTTGAAGCTCTGGTGAATATGCACTAAATTTAAATTGATTAAAGTTGACGTGATAGCCTAAAATTAGATTGTCAAAAGAGATTGGTAATGGTGTAAAAGTGATCAGTAATGAGCACTTATGGTTGTGTGCTTTGAGTCAAGATGATTGTTGCTTCAAGGTTCGGAGATTGAAAACATTGGATTAGAGCTAAGGAAAAATAGCTCAATGATGGTGAACTTTGTCAATTTTCAGTCGAGACAAAACAGATCGGGGTTGGAAATGCTTCGGGTCTGAGCAAGGGAATCTTCGGGCCTTAGAGTGATTTGCCTTAGGGCAAGCCTAGAAAAGGATGCGCATTTGGACTTACCTAAATTTTTGAAGGGAAAAAATAGATCAAAACCGACTCTTTCCACTTCGAGGAAATGGTCCAGAAACTTTAGGTCTTGGAGGAAATAACTTTGGGCTGGCTTCGAGGAAAGTTTGGCCAATGCAAGTAGTGGAAGAACTTCAACTTCTTGAAGTTTGGATTAGCCAAATATGACCAGGGCCGATCACTTTTGTGAGTGCTACTAACCACTTTTGATGTTGGCTAAATAGGCTAGAAATTGTCAGACGTGCACGTGGTGTTATCATGTTTGTGCACATTTGTTCATTTGGTCGTTTGATGTTTATTTTCGATGGTTGCGACGCAGTGAAGATCGACGCTTCAATGATGAGGTAAAGGAGGGATGTTTCGACGTGATGGCTTTGGAACTTTGATGTGATGATCCTATGACCATGTGGAATGTCTAGGGAAGTTCCAAAGAGGATGGTTTAAACGATGAGAGCCATGATGATCCAGAAGGGGATGTTCAAGGATGAAAGTTCGCGAGGAAAATAAAGGATGAGTTCTACTATGGATAAAATGAAAAAATGTAGAATGATGATGAGTTCAAAGACATGTGCAGAGGGATCGTTAACAATCAAAGATTTCTAAGGGGTACTCAAAAAGAAGGCAGACGTGCGGACCCAGATTATATGGATTTCGGATCCTTATATGGATGGATTACCCTAGACTTTATATGGTTGGTCTTGTCCTTGACTGTATAGAGTGGTAAGATTGTGAGTATTGAGAAATCAAGGCTCCCATTAATCTTATCCTAATTTGGATGCTATTCGAGCCATCTTATATCCAAAGCACATTGGTTAGCAGTGAGGACTGTTTGATGTTTGCCATGGTTGCTTTGTTTATTGTCTGTCGCCCTAGGGATGTGACATGAAGTAGGTATCCAAGAGGTCAATAACTAGACCCCAATTGCATAGTAGTTTGTTTGTATATTTTATGATTTTAGTAGCATATAATCGTCGTTATGTTCTAATTCTTTGGATGCAGAGATGGATCAGGTATGATTCTTTATACCTTTTTTCATTATTATAATGACTTGTATAGTACTTTGAGATAGTTTATCGTGCATACCAGACTTTTTTCTGACTCGAGGTTTATTGCTATAATGACTTGTATAGTACTTTGAGATTGTTTATCATGCACACCAAGCTGTTGTATGACTCGAGTTTTTTTGCTTTGCTTCTGATTATCTGGGGTACTCATAGATGAGTAGACTAAATAAAAGGTTTAGATGATACATGGTTTTGTGTAGACGGACAAGAAGATTGTAATGCTTTTTTGCATTATATGTGGGATTATTACTGCTTATTCTACTATGTGACATTGTGGATCCTAGATAGTGTTAGCTATTTTATTAAAGACGGTTTATCTTTGAGTTTATTTCCGGTTGTACAAGCTATACTACTTTACATACTCTGTGAACCTATGCACTATGATATTGAGGTTCATTTATTTATTACTATCTCACCTATTTTTAGATATGATAATTATTATATTTTATTCAATGCGTTGTGAAATACATGAAATGTTCTACGATGACCTTATTTACTTTACAACCTTGCAACCATCAAGAACGGGCGAGCACCGTAGTAGCATACTATATAGGTATATTAGGTGCTGGAGGCATAGAGCGGTTGTTACATTTAGCATTAGAGCGTAGGTTGCATAGTTAACCTAAGTTAATACTGTGATCCATTGGAGACGGTGTGGGAGTTACACCCTTGAATGGATCAAGAGTATATACGAGAGAGCGTACTTGTTATATATTTTGATTTTCAAAACTATATAGTAGTATATATATAAGTCATATTGCACCTATGTAGTTAATGCCTCGCTATTACTCCGTTATAAACCCGCTATATCTCATAGCGGATTTCTACCGCTACGATTTTTCCATATATCCCCAAATATAGCCTTTCCGCTTTAAGCCCCGCTATTTTCGCTATATCTTTTTTTAAAATGAATTGAAAAATGACATTTATACATTATAAAAATTGTGAAATTAATTTATTGGATTGAATTTCTAATATATTTTTAGAAATGAACATATTTTAATATTCTACTAAGTTCAATTATGTTATATAATAGTTTTATGTTTATTTAAAGTATATTTGCACATGTTTTTATTTAAAATTATTTATGTATTAATTATAATTCAATTGAATGTTATTTTTTCATTGAAATACCATTTATATATTTGATAAAACATTAAGTATGACTTTTATATGTTATTTTAGAGGTATCCGCTATATCCCGCTATATACCCACTGTATCCCCACTATGACTTTTTTGCACCTCCACCGCATTGAATTTGTAGAGCGCTTTAACTGCACAGCATTGCACACACGAGTACCACTGACGTAGTTATATTTGAGAGACCGATCATTCTTTTAACAGATCAAGAATGATGCAGCATATAAGAAACACTGCATGGAACTCCATCTCTAGAGTTGAAGAGGAAGGAGCGGGCTTAGGGTATGCTAACCCTGGATTACAAGTGATGTTCAACACAATGATGGAAAACATGCTACAAAATGCCTAAGCGGCTGCTCCTAACATTGTTGTTGTAGGATCTAGATTAACCCTAGAGGGGGGGTGAATAGGGTTATAGCAAATTTTCTTAATTTAAACACAGAAATAAACTGCAGAAATAAATATGCTGAAAAGTAAATCACACACAAAATTTACCCAGCTTCGGCAACCCCTGCCTACTGCTGCATTCACAGATTTCTATTAGAATTAAACAGTATCACGCTTACAACAACTCTACTAGACTCGCAGACCCTTTTGCTCCCGCTCACAAACACTCTACTAGACTCGCACACCCTGCTTCCGCCTATAGAGTTTCGCTCACTTGCAAACACTGCTCCCGCCTATAGAGCTTTGCAAACTCGCACTCCCTGCTCACTGAACTAATTCTAAATAGACAATCTGACACTACCTAAACTCTTGGGTGGTGATTTACAAATTCTTTGACACGAAAAGAAAAAACAACTTCAAAAATAACCGCAGGAGCAAAAAATTAAAATACGAATGTGAATGCGTAATTTTTGCTCAATTATAAAAAACTAAAAAACCCCTTTTATAAAATTTAAAAGCTAAACCCCCTTTTTAATAATTAGGCCGGCCCACTATTCTTTCAACCCGTTCCCTTCTTTTGCTTGTGAAAAATGTCGGCCTCTCTTTGTTGAATTAGGGCTTTGGCTCTTTCTCGAATTAGGGCTTCGTTCTGATGCTCGATTCTCTGATTTGATGGCTTGCGTCGCTTGTTCTCTGATATTCGATTGTGGTTAACTTTGAAATTGTGAATTGTTGCAGCTGCTTCTTCTGATGACCGAGTTCGTTGAATTTGCGGTATGTAATTCTTCGTTTGCTGGTTCAATTGCTTGCTTTAACTTGATTGCTCTTGATTGAACTCGATAGTCGATGATGTGAATTTGGGATTGGATTTATATGAATTTGAGACACTTGAATTCGTTCGAATTAACTTGATACTTTCCTAAATTCTTAATTGCCTGAAGCGCACGTCGTTCCTGATTTTGTTACACGTGATACTCACGGCTTTCCTGATATGTTTTAACTTGATAATCACGGTTTTGATTTCACGCGTTCGATTGTCACTGCAGAAACTTTCCCCTTTTTCATTTCTGACTTTTTCAAAGACGTATTGATACACTGTTATCAATTCGAATTCACTGGTTCTTCCATGATTTCGACTTCACTGTGAATTGCCACTGCTTCTTTTGTACTACTTCACCATGTCACTTGATACTGCTGTTGCATGCTTCATTCTGATTCACTTGCACCTGTACACGGTCATTGCATTTGCTGTTGCACTTTTGTGCTTTGTGTCAGTGTAGTCATATACATTCATTAATGTTGACCTGAAGTGTATGTTGGCAACTTGTGATGTTCTTGTAATTGAATTTGTGTACTTGATGTCCACTATTTTCACTGGTTCCTCTGGTCTGCACTTGAATTTGAAGTCGTTGTTCACCTGTACTTACACTGTCTCTGGCTTCATCTGTAGTCTTCAAACATTTGTATAATTCTCGACCATTATCACTGCTGACTTCATTTGGTCTTTGTTCTCTTGTAATGTTGTACTGTCTTGGTTACATGCATTTGGTATTGGCACACATGTAAACTTGTGTATCTTTGACCTTTTGGTTGCAGTCTTGTGTTGGTAACCATCTTCAAGCATGTTGCAGTTTGTAGCTTTCATGCATTTTCTTTGACATGATTTACTTCACCTGTACTTGGTCATTTGTGTAGTCTTCGAGCATGTTGCCACTGTGTCGTTGTTTTGCATTGTTCATGTCATGTTGTTCATGTGCATATATGTTTACTGAGTTTGCATTTGTTAGTTTAGTCATGCACTTGGTATATGTACTTGTGATAATATGCATTTATCCTCCTGTACATGTATTCTGGTTCTTCATGTAGCTTGGTACTGGCTGCATCACTGTAGTTTGCTACTGTATCATTGAGTAGCTGTCGTGACTTGTCCATTCTCGAGTGTTCATCCCTGCTAGTGATACATTTTCTCCAGTGGCATGTGGTATTTGCTGTTATGTTGTTTGATGAAGAGAATGGACTTGCATACTTCATGTAGCCTTTTGGTCTGACTGTTGCTTCATGTTGCCTTCAGTAGCTTCACTGCAGTTTCATTATGACTGCTCTATGTGTCTGCACTTGTGAACTTTGTTGCATTCATGTCTTCGACTGTTTGGTCTGAACTTGAATTTCTGGTTGGAGCTGTGCACACGAGTTGGCGAGGCAATGCACACGTGTATGAATGTACACGTGTGTATTGCAGCCACTTATGATTACCTGTCCCTGTAATATCTATGTGCACTACTTTGTGATGAAATCAAGTGTGAATAATGACGAACAACCCAAATAACTGAGGCAAACCATTTTTTCAAAAATCGTATTTCATTTTATATTGCAAAAATATTTCTGTTTCAATTTTACTGCGTTAGTGAATATTTTTGCAGATTGCTCAGATGCTGGATTCAAACTGGAATGCAGTTGAAGACAAAATACGTGTGTGAGTGATATGTAGTGAGGTTATAAATGTAAATTGAAATATTTGTGATGTAATCGTGATGTAATCAAAAATGTATATGTATAGTGAGAGCATGAATTTGTACTATTCAAGATTGTAATAAATATTTGTTTGAATAAAATTTCTGTTTGAATTCAAAATCTGTGTAACTTGTTCTGTTTGAATTCAAATTCAAATTCTGTATAATTTATTTTATTCAACAAATATTTATTTAATCTATGCAAAACAAAATAGTACATAACCAAATACATTTAAATGAATATATATGTTTATTATCATCAAACAAAAACATATAAGCGCATATTCAAAAATCTCCCCCTTTTGATGATAACAAACATATATTTAAGATTTTGACCGTGTTAAATGTATTTGACCAATTATATACTCTAATTGCTCCCCCTATTTAAATGCTTCCTCTCTACATGATGCTCCCCCTACATATATGCATACAAATAGAAATATATTCAAATGAGCCTAGTTGCATATGGAAAAATTATTTGACCTTTGCTTGATTCTATTTTACAAAATCTAAACTTTTCTCTCCCCCTTTTGTTATCAGCAAAAGAATAATAGTGTGAGAGAAAAATAGAGATAAAGTGATCGATATTAATCCAACATTAATCTCAAATTGAATATAAATATTAAACTTCAATAAGAATCAAACAAAAACCATAACTACCCTTGTTAGGCGCATATTCCAATTTTAGAAATGATGGATATGGTGTTCATATAAAATCATACAGTTGAATCAACTTGTGGTATTTATATCAGGAATTTGAATATCTACTAATCATGCATAACCGTTAGGACTTTTAAATGAGATTAGTAGTATTCGAATTTAATTTAAAAAAAAAACGAAATCAAGTATCTTCTAACCACGCATGACCGTGAGGACTTTTAAATGGGATTAGAATCAACTTGTCTATTTAAACAATTTAATTTTGATATGCGTTCCATACATGCATAACCGTAAGGACTTTTAAATGAGCATGGAAGCACATAATAATAAAAAAAATTCAAGTAATTCACCTATGCATAACCGTGAGGACTTTTAAATGAGAGTGAATACTTTGAATATTTATTTATTTATTTAAAAAATATGACATGAAAAAACAAATGATTCCTGATTATAGTACCACATATCGACAAACTATATTGGATATTTGATAAACCATGGTCGATAGAAATAATGATAGATATAGAAATGGTCATGGAATCTTTACCCAACAAAAAGTTTTATAATTCTTGTTTTAATTCCTAAAGAATTTTTCAAATATACTCTCTTGAGTAATGTATGTTAAATATCAACACTCATCACTTTTTCAATCACTATTTATCTCTTTGATAATTAGTAGGGAGTCGGATCAGTCAAAATTTGTCATTTAAAATCAAATAAAATTAACTAATCTGAAAAAAATGGTCAAACAATTATTTTCTCGAAGGGGTTATATGAGAAAAAAAATTCTGCTAAATGAAAAATTATTTCAAGTGAAAAATATGCAGATATTTTCTTTTAAAAAAAACGATGCAGCAAATGAATAAATCACGTTCAACTCGTAAGTTTTCTATCAACTAGATTACTAGTATGAATTGCATCTGAATTTCTTTTTCAATCCAAAATATCACTAACTGGATTTGGTAAACCATACATGAAGTGTGCATCAAAAATTTCAAACCCAATTTTAGCAACAATTTAAATGGCATTCTTTGGATTTTGAATTGAAGCCATGTTCACACTCAAACAAATATCATGGTGTTAATTTCAGAAACCATAGGATAAACAATTATATTCATGAGTAATCAACAGTCAATCAACATCTTAATTATTCCAAAAACAATTTCTTGAAGTTTCAACAATTTCTTAAAATCCTTTTTCACATGAGTTTGAAATCGTGCAAATTTACAAGCAGTGATCAAAATGTCAAAATATGTCTAAGTGTAGCACGAGTAATCAAGGATCAATAAGATACCATCATTTGACTAAACAAATTGAATTCAATGATGAAAGGATGGTTGGTCTTCTTTTAAACAAAAATCAAAGTAAGAACAAGTCAAAAGAAATCATATCAATTAAGAATAAGTCAGAATTAAAGACATCATCTCATTATCACAATTTTGGATGATCTAATTCAGAATATGGTGCATATTATCACAGAATTATACCTTCACCTGTTTTACCTTTACGATAATTTTACGTGATTGCCCATTGTGATTCTGTCACCTTTATACTAGGCTAAGGAACTTTGCTTTGTTGCCCGTTGTGTTTCTGGAACAGCCAAAATCCAGAGAACACCGTTGTCGTTCCTTAGCCTGCCACCACACCTACACGATGAAAGATTTTTGTGACCTATTTCTAGGTCCATGATTGTTAGTGGCAGTAACATTATGAATAAACAAACCCTTTGGAACCCAAACTTGTTTAGACTTTTCATTCTTGTTCCAATAGACATGAAATTTGTTTGTAGAGTTCTTAGGAACCCAAACTTGTATAAATTTTGTGTTCTTGTTCCTATGACTACAATTTTCAGAATGATGTCCAATTATTTCACATATATCAAAGACACTTTTCCCTTTTGCATTATCCTCGGCTTGTGTTTTCCCAAAACCAAGTCCTTTTCTGTTGTTAGCAAAAATTTGATTTCCCAATAGCATGTTGAAAGATTTTTCGCCTCTTGAAAAGTTATTCAAAGATTTCTCAAGATCTTGGACTTTGGTTTTTAGTGTTGTATTTTCAGTGACAAGTGAGGTGCATCGATTTATAAAATCCTTTTTCCTAGTGTCGATGGTTTCCTTAAGATTCAAGTTTTCTTTTTCAAGATTCTCAGAGTTATTCTTAAGTTTTGTCAATTATGAATCTAAAACTTTACATCTTTTACATTCTAGGTTTTGAATATTTTCAAGTTCAGTTTCTAACCTAAAATTTTTACGGGCAAGTTCTCTCCTATCAGTTTTCAGTTTTTCAATTTTAGATTCAAGAGCATCAACTACTTTAGTAAGATCAGAACACATAAAAACAAGATCTCTATAAGAATACTCACCTTCCTCACTAGATTCCTCTGAGCTTGAATCTGAATTTGATTTCGCCATAAGACACAAGTTAGCCTCCTCTACGCTGCTATCCGAAGCTTCTTCTCCTTCTTCATCGTCCCAAGTCGCTGCAAATACCTTCTTCGCCTTTTTCTTTCCTTTGTTGTTTTTGAGAAGTGGACATTTTGGTTTGATGTGGCCAGGCTTGTTGCAGTTATAACATGTCGGTTCATTATCGGAATTGTCAGAATCTTTTGGCCTATTACGATTTGTTTTCTTCTTGTGTGGCTTGAATTTCGACCATTTTCTAAGATTATTGACAGCCATTGCAAGCTCTTCAATTGGATCTTCTTCATCGCTTTCTTCTTTGCTCTTTAAGGCAATCGTCTTTTTCTTTGGTTCGGAGTTGTTGCGCTCTTCCTTTGCTTTTAGCTCAAGCTCATATGTCATCAAGTTTCCAATCAACTCCTCCATGCTTAGCTTACTCAGATCTTTCGATTCTTGGATTGCCGTGACTTTTGCCTCAAAGTTCATTGGTAAGACTCGTAGTATCTTCCGCACAAGCTCTACCTCAGTGAATACCTTCCCAAGTGCTCTAGCGTTGTACACCAAAGTTGAAAAGCGTCCAAACATGTCTTTTATGTTCTCGCCTTTGTCCATCACAAAGTTCTCGTATTCATTGCTGAATAGGGCTAGACGAGACTCCTTGACTTGAGAAGTTCCTTCGTGTGTCACCTCCAAAGTGTGCCAAATTTCCTGTGCTGTTGTACAATGAGAAATTCTATTAAATTCATTTTTATCAAGAGCACATATCAAAGCATTCATGGCTTTAGCATTTGTTGTTTTCAATCTCTTATCGTTAGCATCCCATCTATCCTTAGGTTTAGGAATCTCAGTACCACCAACGATTATAGTGGGAGGTTTATAGCCAGTTTCAATAATATCCCAAACATCATAATCAACGGAACTAAGATAAATACTCATCCTAACTTTCCAATAAGCATAATCATTCCCGTTAAACATGGGTGGCCTAACGATAGATTGCCCCTCAGAAAAAGCATTATTTGACGGATTCATGACTCTAGAGTTAAATAAAATATATACCGGGCTCTGATACCACTTGTAGGATCTAAATTAACCCTAGAGGGGGGGGGTGAATAGGGTTATAGCAAATTTTCTCAATTTAAACACAGAAATAAACTGCAGAAATAAATATGCTGAAAAGTAAATCACACACAAAATTTACCCAGCTTCGGCAACCCCTGCCTACTGCTGCATTCACAGATTTCTATTAGAATTAAACAGTATCACGCTTACAACAACTCTACTAGACTCGCATACCCTTTTGCTCCCGCTCACAAACACTCTACTAGACTCGCACACCCTGCTCCCGCCTATAGAGTTTCGCTCACTTGCAAACACTGCTCCCGCCTATAGAGCTTTGCAAACTCGCACTCCCTGCTCACTGAACTAATTCTAAATAGACAATCTGACACTACCTAAACTCTAGGTGGTGATTTACAAATTCTTTGACACGAAAAGAAAAAACAACTTCAAAAATAACCGCAGGAGCAAAAAATTAAAATACGAATGTGAATGCGTAATTTTTGCTCAATTATAAAAAACTAAAAAACCCCTTTTATAAAATTTAAAATCTAAACCCCCTTTTTAATAATTAGGCCGGCCCACTATTCTTTCAACCCGTTCCCTTCTTTTGCTTGTGAAAAATGTCGGCCTCTCTTTGTTGAATTAGGGCTTTGGCTCTTTCTCGAATTAGGGCTTCGTTCTGATGCTCGATTCTCTGATTTGATGGCTTGCGTCGCTTGTTCTCTGATATTCGATTGTGGTTAACTTTGAAATTGTGAATTGTTGCAGCTGCTTCTTCTGATGACCGAGTTCGTTGAATTTGCGGTATGTAATTCTTCGTTTGCTGGTTCAATTGCTTGCTTTAACTTGATTGCTCTTGATTGAACTCGATAGTCGATGATGTGAATTTGGGATTGGATTTATATGAATTTGAGACACTTGAATTCATTCGAATTAACTTGATACTTTCCTAAATTCTTAATTGCCTGAAGCGCACGTCGTTCCTGATTTTGTTACACGTGATACTCACGGCTTTCCTGATATGTTTTAACTTGATAATCACGGTTTTGATTTCACGCGTTCGATTGTCACTGCAGAAACTTTCCCCTTTTTCATTTCTGACTTTTTCAAAGACGTATTGATACACTGTTATCAATTCGAATTCACTGGTTCTTCCATGATTTCGACTTCACTGTGAATTGCCACTGCTTCTTTTGTACTACTTCACCATGTCACTTGATACTGCTGTTGCATGCTTCATTCTGATTCACTTGCACCTGTACACGGTCATTGCATTTGCTGTTGCACTTTTGTGCTTTGTGTCAGTGTAGTCATATACATTCATTAATGTTGACCTGAAGTGTATGTTGGCAACTTGTGATGTTCTTGTAATTGAATTTGTGTACTTGATGTCCACTATTTTCACTGGTTCCTCTGGTCTGCACTTGAATTTGAAGTCGTTGTTCACCTGTACTTACACTGTCTCTGGCTTCATCTGTAGTCTTCAAACATTTGTATAATTCTCGACCATTATCACTGCTGACTTCATTTGGTCTTTGTTCTCTTGTAATGTTGTACTGTCTTGGTTACATGCATTTGGTATTGGCACACATGTAAACTTGTGTATCTTTGACCTTTTGGTTGCAGTCTTGTGTTGGTAACCATCTTCAAGCATGTTGCAGTTTGTAGCTTTCATGCATTTTCTTTGACATGATTTACTTCACCTGTACTTGGTCATTTGTGTAGTCTTCGAGCATGTTGCCACTGTGTCGTTGTTTTGCATTGTTCATGTCATGTTGTTCATGTGCATATATGTTTACTGAGTTTGCATTTGTTAGTTTAGTCATGCACTTGGTATATGTACTTGTGATAATATGCATTTATCCTCCTGTACATGTATTCTGGTTCTTCATGTAGCTTGGTACTGGCTGCATCACTGTAGTTTGCTACTGTATCATTGAGTAGCTGTCGTGACTTGTCCATTCTCGAGTTTTCATCCCTGCTAGTGATACATTTTCTCCAGTGGCATGTGGTATTTGCTGTTATGTTGTTTGATGAAGAGAATGGACTTGCATACTTCATGTAGCCTTTTGGTCTGACTGTTGCTTCATGTTGCCTTCAGTAGCTTCACTGCAGTTTCATTATGACTGCTCTATGTGTCTGCACTTGTGAACTTTGTTGCATTCATGTCTTCGACTGTTTGGTCTGAACTTGAATTTCTGGTTGGAGCTGTGCACACGAGTTGGCGAGGCAATGCACACGTGTATGAATGTACACGTGTGTATTACAGCCACTTATGATTACCTGTCCCTGTAATATCTATGTGCACTACTTTGTGATGAAATCAAGTGTGAATAATGACGAACAACCCAAATAACTGAGGCAAACCATTTTTTCAAAAATCGTATTTCATTTTATATTGCAAAAATATTTCTGTTTCAATTTTACTGCGTTAGTGAATATTTTTGCAGATTGCTCAGATGCTGGATTCAAACTGGAATGCAGTTGAAGACAAAATACGTGTGTGAGTGATATGTAGTGAGGTTATAAATGTAAATTGAAATATTTGTGATGTAATCGTGATGTAATCAAAAATGTATATGTATAGTGAGAGCATGAATTTGTACTATTCAAGATTGTAATAAATATTTGTTTGAATAAAATTTCTGTTTGAATTCAAAATCTGTGTAACTTGTTCTGTTTGAATTCAAATTCAAATTCTGTATAATTTATTTTATTCAACAAATATTTATTTAATCTATGCAAAACAAAATAGTACATAACCAAATACATTTAAATGAATATATATGTTTATTATCATCAAACAAAAACATATAAGCGCATATTCAACAGTTGTTAGTGGTGGTGCTCAAGTGTAGGCGCCTGGGCCGATTTCATAAAGCTGAATAGGAATTTTTCCAGTCTTTATCGAAAACCGTTCGAAGGAACGGAATCGACTATTGAAGTGCATGACATGTTGGACACCTACGAAAGGATTTATGATGATTTAGAATTAGATGATGCTATAAGGAAAATATTGACTTCTCGACTACACCTAGGGTGAGCTGGAATGCTATTAAGATTGCTATTCCGAAGGACCACATCACTTGGGATCGGTTCAAAACTAAATTTGAGGAGAAGTTCATACTGACTGCTCAGAAGTCGGTGCTATTTAGGAAATTTTTTAAGCTAATGCAGAGGGACATGTCTATCTTGGAGTATGTGGTTGAATTGGATAATTTGTCAAAGTAAGGGATGTCCTTTATCGACTTGAAGAAGAATGAAAAGTTTATTATGTGATTAGATAATTACTTGGGGGAGAAGCTTGTAGGGCACATTGACGAGCCATTTGATAAGCTAGTTGTGGAAGCTCTCCATCTTGAGAGTTCATACCCTAAACCCAAGTCTGCTATTGTTGTTTCCACTAAAGGGCCAAAATCGTAAGCTAGTGGGGGAGGAAAGAAGAAGTGCAATAACATTAAGAAGAAGAAGTTTTAGAAGGGGGATAAAAGAAGGTTAATCGGGATCCTACCAGCTATAATTAATGTGAGAAAGGTCACTTGAACAGGGATTGCAAAGATGAAAAGAAGTGCTATTGTTGCAGTTAACTTGGGGACATTTAGAAGCATTGCCCTAAACCGGTAAAGCTGGGGTAGTGGTGAAGGCATACACTTTAGACGCTATTCCAACTTCGTCAAGTGCTCTCTCGACGAAAGAGAAGGGAGGGTGTCACTATCGAAGGTATGCATTTTATTTATGATGTTCCCATACTTGTTTTGGTTCAAAACGGGATTTCACATTCCTTTATAGCTAGTGACCTAGTAGATAGACTAGGATCAATAATCGAAATTGTGACCGACTTTCAGTAGTGATGACTCCTATTGGAGGTCCCACTAGTCTTTGTATGGCTTGTCATGGTTTGGTCTTATCGAGTCATGGATACTTTTTTGTTTGTGATTGCATTGCTTTGGATTTCGTTAGGTTTGTTATTATGTTAGGGATAGACTAGCTGAAGAAGTATGCGATAGAGGTGGACTGCGAGAAGCTTTTGGTGAAATTGGGGTTGAGGATGAGTGGAAGGTAGAGATTGGCTACCTACCGAATGATGAGGTTATGGTTAGCTTTCTATATTTGCTAGAGTTCGTATATGATGAGTTTTCATTTGTGCGCATCATTAGAGAGTATCCGAACACATTCGAGATGGTGATCCTTTTATCGCTATAGAATAGACTTAGTGAAGGATATCTGAACAATAGTTATGCCTTTGAGGTATACAGAGCCCAGAGAGCAGAAGGAGTTAGAGGTGCAAGTGAATGACCTACTCAAACGAGGGTTCATTCATAGTAGTATATCTGACTAGGGCACACCCATCGTATTCGCCACCAAGATGGATGGGTCTCTGAGGTTTTGTCTTGATTACCCCGAGAAGAATAAGGTGATGAGGAATAACAGGTATCCACTCTCACATATTAATGACTTATTCGATCGGCTCCATGGAACGTAGGTGTTATCTCAATTGAATCTTACGATGAGGTTTCATAGCCTTAAGTACAAAAGGATAGTGTGTCGATTTAGCATTTCGTACAACGTATGGATTCTATCAGTGGCTGGTTATGTCATTCGGGATGACCAACGCACTAGCATACTTTGTTGATCTTATGAAACATGTTTTTAAAGAATAATCAAATATATTTATACTTGTGTCCATTGATGATATTCTTGTCTATTCTGGATGGAGGAGGAACACAAGACACATTTAAAGACTATGCTTGAAGTGTCAAGGAAGCACAAATTGAAAGTGAAATTTTCAAAGTTTTACTTCTGGTGGAAGGAAGTAAGATTCTTGGGTCATGCTGTTTCTAGACAGGGCACTGCGATAGATCCTATGAAGGTGTAAGCGGTTTAATATTGGAATCAACCCAAGCACACTATTAATATGAGAATTTTTCATGGACTGGTAGGATATTATAGATGTTTTATTAATGACTTCTACAAAGTAGCAGCATTATTGACCAATTTGATGAAGAAAAATCAGGCCTTTGTTTGATATGCGAAGTAAGAACATGCGTTCATGAGTCCAAAGTAGGGGTTGAGGAGTGCAACAGTGTTGACCTTTTTGAGAAAAAATAAAGAGATGATAGTATACACAGATGCTTATAGTACCTGATTGGGTGTCGTACTGATGTAAGGAGGTAAAGTTGTTGCCTACTCTAGTCGATAGCTAAAGCCGCATGAGAGGAAGTATCCGACCCACGATTTGGAGTTAGCAGTGATAGTGTTCGCTTTGGAGTTATATAGATACTATCTACTTAGAGAATGGTTCGAGTGGTTCTACGCCACAAATCCATAAAATACCTTTTCTCACAGAAAGACCTAAACTTGTGTCAGCGGTGATGGTTGTAATTTCTAGCATCTTACGACTTTAGGATTTCTTATACACTTGGTAAAGGAAATACAGTCACCGATGCTTTGAGTTGAGGACATGCCAGTTTGAAAGCAATGTTCTTTGAATGGAAGCAACTCGAGTCTATTGTTGACTTTGCCTTCAAACCTCATTATGAGTTAGAGCTAGTGATGTTAGCTAGTTTGACCATCAGACTGACTTTGATCAAGAGGATTGGGACTAACTAGAAACATGACGATAGAGTAGCATATATCATAGCAAAAATAGAAAGAGTAAATCCTGATGACATGAGGCAGTATGGAGTCGACCGATATAGTTGGCTTCGAAAGGATGGTAGATTGTTTATTTTACACACAAATGGATTGTGAAATGAGGTACTACGAGGGTTCCATCATTATAGATTGACTATACATCTCAACTATGTACCATTATATAAAGCGAACATACTATTAGGAGAGGATGAAAAAGGATGTCAGGACATTCATCTCAAAGTTTATGAACTGCCAATTGGTAAAGGCAGAGCAGAAGAAACTAAGTGGATTGATGCAACCACTTGAAGTTCCCAATTAGAAATGGGAACAAGTATCAATAAATTTTATTAATAGATTATTTAGGACCAAAGACAGGGTACGATAGCATTTAGATCATAGTCGATAGAATGACAAAGAATGCTCGATTCGTACCTGTTTAGTCTGATAGAGCGACTTGTATGCAAAATAGGTGGTGTGATTCCATGGTGTGCCGTAGAGCATTCTGAGTGACAAAGACCCTTATTGACCAATAGGTTTTATAAGAGCTTGCAAGAGGTGCTGGGGACGGAGCTGCATCTCATTGTAGCTTATCATATGCAGACAATGGGTAGGCTAAGAGGGTAAATTGTGTATTGGAGGATCTCTTATGGGCTTGCATTCTTAATTTCAGAGGCTTATATGGACGATTATTTGCATTTGGTGGAGTTTGTATACAACAAGAATTATCAGTCTAACATTAGTATAACACTATTTAGGCATTGTATGGACAATCGTGTAAAGCTCCTTCATGTTGGAAAGCGGACGAAAAATTGATACTCATGCTAGACATGATCGGAGAGAAATCATCCGGCAACAAATAAAGGCCGTCCAGGATAGACAGAAGAGGTACATTGATGAAGGATAGGAATTTGGAGTTCTTTGTTAGCTATATGGTGTTTGTGAAGATTTCTTCACTGTAAAATGTTATTTGATTCGATAATAAGGGGAAGTTGGCGTCAATATTCATCTGTCCTTTTTGATAATATTGAGGATTGGGAATCGAGCATATAAGGTCGACTTACATTAGAAGATGGCGGGGATGCACATGTATCCATGTTTCTCATTTATAGAACTTTGTGCATGACTCAGGCATGACGATCGCACCAAATCAACGTAATGATATTGAAATTGAACTAGAAGCTTCTAGACCTCGTAGGCCATTTTATATTATCGGACTTGATAAGTAGCGTCTTAAAAGGAAGACAATGGCGTTAATGAAAGTCCTATAGGGTGAAAGTGAAGGCGGTTGCATATGGAAATCAACGAGAGTATGAGGGTTGCATGTCTCGAGCTCTTTACGTGGTAAACCCTATTGTTTATCGTATTTACTTGCACTTTTGATATCGTATAAGATAGTTAAATATCTTGTATACTAGGATAGGTGTAACGACCTAGAATTTGACCACTTTAAAATATACTATTTAAATTGATTTTAGATATAAAATAGGTAAGGTTATATGATTCATACAATACTAGATAGGAATTGGAAAGAGAAGTATACATAAAAATAGTGACATTTGCCTATATCGACAAAAGTGACAAGATGCTGATTCCAGAAAAGTAAGTTTCAATGGTTAAATTAATTATTTTAATTATTTTATGATTTTTTATATTTTTAAATAACATTATACAAATTTATTTTTAAATTTGGTTTACATAAATAAATAGTTTAACTAAAACGTCAAAATGTGACCGTAAAATGTTTTGTCGGAAATCGACGTTTCATTCAAAATAAGTTGCCGCAACGTTATCGCATCTTTGTTAACATGTTTTAACATATAAATTGCAAATTTTAATAAATAAACAAGTTTACTTTTACTAAATAGGATCAGAAAACTTCTAGAAGTCATTAGTAAAAGTAAGTAAGAATTTATAAAAGTAAGAAAAAGTAAACATCAAATCACATCAAATCAAAACTAACATAATTACGTTATTCTTTACATAATCTTTAAGTAACAAAGAATAAAGTAAGGATGTGAAAGATGATTTTAAGTACTAAAAAAATATAGTTTGCTTCAGGTTGAAGTAAGGTTAGTTTGGTAATTTGGTAAGAGGTTATTTTGGTAAATTTACCACTTCTTTCCTCTTCTATAAATACCCACCCCTACTCACTTTCATTCACATTTCTTCTTCTTCTTTTCTCAAGCTTCATCATCTTCTTCTTCTCTTTAATGGCTTCTAAGCCATAGAAAAAAATTCGAAAGAAATAATTTCAAAATATTTACAAAATATTCAAAAGAAATCAATGTTCATTCTCTTTAAATCAAACTCCTCTTTTCTCCATATTTTACCTCTTCTTCTCTCGGCCATGACTTCTTTAATATAGAATCAAACTACAAAGTTCATTTTTTCAAATTGTATATTTTTCCAGTGGTTATAACTTTCTTTTTATAAACTTTGTCTCAATCTAATGTTAATTATGTCAAAAATAACTTTTTTCAAGTGCATTTTCTGGCCCAGTTTTTAAGCCAGAGAATAGGACATTTTGTTTTGATCATAGCTTGATCATAACCGATCCTAATTAAGAAATTACATTTTTTGAAACGATATGAAATTTCTGTATCTACAACTTTTTGTTGATCACTTTTTCCATTTTTGAGGTTTTCTATACCTGAAACTCAATTCTTTGAACTACATTTTTGGGCTTTATATTTGCGAGAATAACACTTTTTCTTTTGACCATATCTTCTTCAAAACTACTCAAAATCAAGTGATTATTTTTTCAAATTCAATAGAAAAGAATTTGCAACAGTTTTTTAGTTAACAAGTTTTTCAAATTTTTAGAGTAACAGAGTCAAAAATAAAAGAGAAAATGTCCGATTTTCGGGTCTAATTTTGAGAATTCAAGGTCGAAGCTCTACCACTTCTTCTCTATACTTCCGACCAATCTCCATTTCAAGCCTTGGCCAAGCATTAGGAAGGAGAAATTTGGGCTTGATTTCATTTGGTTTCGAAGCATGGTAGGAAGTATGCATTAGATCTTAAGTTTCTTACCTTAAAGTTTGATGGAGTGAATCCAATGTAAGTTATTTCTTATTTTAAGTTCATTAAAATCATTGTTAGGTTGAAGAAAGTTTAAGTGTTAAGTGTTGTTTGAAAACCCTTGTTGAATGCTTGTTTACTTTGTTTTCTAAAACAATGGTTGATTTCCTTGCTCGATATTATGTTTGGATTGTAAATTAATTTAGAAATTAAATTCTTAATGAGTATGCGGAAACGATTAGTACATGTGTTTTGTCTGTGAGATCCAAGAAGACTTGGGAGAGGGACAGAAAATGTCAAAGGGAAAGCTCGGATGATCTAAAATAAATATCGAACCGTTTTAACCCAAGATAAAATAAAGTGTTATAAATATTTGATAGAATGAAGCACTAATTTATCATTTATTGTGGTGTTTATTTTGTTAATTGATTGTTTGGTTATTTGGATTACGCTCGAACAGTTTATGAGCACCGATTATTATTTATTGATTGTTGACTTTGCTTGACCAGTTTATAAGCAATTTATTATCCATATGCATGGGCTAGGTAGAAAATAATTTTTGGCTATCACCTTGTGATTTATTTCACGATTTGACTATAACGTGTTTAGCGATAATATTTGGTTCACTTCAATTTAACGAATTGTTTTAAAGATTGATTTAATTTTGAAATGCTATAAAATGTTTTCCTTTAAAAGAGAAAAAAGAAGAGATATTTGAGAATAAATATTTATTATAATTTTTGAATGGCACAAATAAATATTTGAGAATAAATAAATTATAATAAATATTTGTTTAAATAGTACATTAACAAATACATTTAAATGAATATATATATATATATGTTTATTATCATCAAACAAAAATCATATAATCGCATATTCAACAGGATGTATGCGTTCGATCTTAAGTTCCTTGTCTTAAAGTTTGACGGAGTGGAATCCAAAGTAAGTTATTTCTTATTTTAAGTTTATTAAAATCATTGCTAAGTTGAAGAAACTTTAAGTATTATGTGTTGTTTGAAAACCCTTGCTGAATGCTTGTTTACTTTGTTTTCTAAAACAATGGTTGATTTCCTTGCTTGATATTATGTTTGGATGGTTAATTAAGTAACTTAAAACTTAGAAGTTAAATACTTAATGAGCATGGGGAAACGACTTGTACATGTGTTTCGTCTATGAGATCCAAGAAGACTTAGGCGAGGGACAGAACATGTCGAAAGAAAATCTCGAATGCTCTAAAATAAATATCAAACCGTTTTAACCCATGATAAAATAAAGTGTTATAAATATTTGATAGAATGAAATGCTAATTTATCATTTATTGTTGTGTTTATTTTGTTAACTGATTATTATTTATTGATTGTTGACTTTGCTTGACTAGTTTATAAGAAATTAATTATCCATATGCATGGGCTGGGTAAAAAATAATTGTTGATTAACACCTTGTGATTTATTTTACAATTTGACTATAAAATGTTTAGCAGTAATATTTGGTTCACTTCAATTTAATGAATTGTTTTAAAGATTGATTTAAAGTAGAAATGCATGAAAGCTTTTCCTTTAAAAGAGAAAAAAGAAGAGATATTTGAGAATAAATATTTTGAAGTGATTTATATAATGAATGGTTTTATAAAAGTGTTTTATAAAATGGAAAGAATTTCGAGGACTAAACCCGATGGTTTGAAGATTATTTTTGAATGGGTTTGGGAAATGAAAATTATTATGGATTTGAAAGTACTTGTGAATATTAGTGTAAAATGATTTATCGCTTCAAGATATAAAATGATTTGCTATGTTACCAATGATTCAAGTAACCCGTAACTAAAAAGTGGGCATATGTTTTTAGCATAGTCCGCTCTTGGAATTGAGGGATATACTTATTTATCGATTATTTTAAGGCTGGGACCCAATTTCCTTATTATTAGGAGAAGCATCCCGATCTGGTTGCATATGGTTTAAGATGTTTTTATTACAGTATTTGGGATTTCCAAATAAAGTTTTCAAAAGTGATTTGATTTAAGATCCCAAAGTAAAGTATAATTTGAATATAAAAGATATATATTTTAAAAAAATTTGAAATAAGAATTCGAGAATAAAGTCCAAAGAGATAATTTCCGTAAAGGTAATTATATTTGAAAATCTAAAATTGAAGATTAAGCCTAAGTGGGTAATTTTGGGAATTTCATATTGTTTGTTGCATCGTAGGCTCCATGAGTCCTATTTGCGGTAGGAGAACTACGTTGGCTTGGTCGTGTATCTAATTGGATACCCAATTAGATAGGGATACGTAGGCAGTCATAAGTGGTAGTGATGCCGCCCCTAAAATAATATAACTCTTTAATGTTTGTCTGTTATTGGCTGTTGTTTTTCTTGTATTATTGTTTCTTTCCTGCTTACAATTTCATTCCGCATTTACATTGTTCATTGAGTTCGCAGGTAAGGATAGTGCTATCTCTCTTATTAGAATTGTGCAGTAGTCATTATATTTGGTATATACTAAAGCACACTTTGTAGGACTAATAAATAAATTAATCACTCTAATAAGTTGTATAATTGAAATTGTATCATATACATTTAGTAATGTTGAATATTGATCAAATATGGTGTATTAAATTGGTAGTTTTCATTAGTATGGAGTTTTCGAAAATTTTAACCAGTCTGAAAATCCGGGTCGTCACAATAGATATATCTATGCTGCTAATTGCATGCTACATGTTTAATAAGTTTGGCAATTGTTTATGATTTTCAGGCATGTGGTTAACTACGGTTGACTTTTCCTTGATTTGTTTGAGGATTTCGAGGGTGAAATTCCCAAAGGGAAGAGTGTAACAACCCGTATTTTACATATCAAATGATTGAAAAATATTATTATTTAATTCATTTTAGGTCGTATGACTCTAAAACTTTGGAAACGTCTACCACGGACATTTTTCATCATTAGAATTTTTATCGAAAGGTTATTACCCTAAAAATACTGTAAAGCCTATAACTTTGACAAGGACCCAATAAGGATCTGAAACTACTTTCATTAGATTGGGATGATGATTTCTCTTTCTGTAGATTGGTCATAATAGAAAATCAAATGTACCGCTTAGAAGATATAATCGACTCAAGTTTAGACTGTTGTTGGCTATATTAGTGGGTAATTAATTAAGCCCATACTTAAGCCCACGAACCCACTTCCGTATTTATGCCCAATTACGGATGATATGACATGTCTAAATCATTTTCTCACTGTCCAAAACATATATAAACCAACATTAATCATATTTTCCATCAAAAAAGCTTCACTATTCCGTATTTAGTTTGCCTAAAAACATCTTTGAAAGGTAAGTAGCGAAGGGAATCTCTAGATCTATTATTTGGCTGCCTTGGGATCGTGCTTTTGCTGTTCAGCTCAGATTTCCGTTAATTATTGGATAATTCTGATGCTATGTACTCTCACTTTAATATACATGTAGATTTAGTCAAGTGGTATTTTTGATAGTGATCGAAATTAAACGGTTCTAAAACTTAGTTCTAATCTTAATAACATCTTATAACCATGCTTAAAAAGACAGAATTGAATTTTGATGTGTTTTATGCCATTTACCAAACATAATTGCTATTTTCTAAAAAACTTAATCTAGAAAGATTTGTGAATTTGATTTGTGTTTAAATGGCTTGAATGTATTTTTTGGACGATATAAAATGATATTTGAATTTTGGATGAATTGTTTTAATGTGTTTTCTGGTCGTTTTGTGTAGTTAGAAAAATGATACATCGTTTGGTTCGATTGACACTAATTTGGCTGAAAAGCTACAGAATTTTGTACGATGTTCTTGAATCTCTAAGGAGTCTATATACCAAATTTGATGTGATTTGGAGTCGATGTGATAGCCTAAAATTAGATCGTCAAAGTGATTGGTAGTGTTGAAAAAGTGATCGGTGGTGATCACTTGTGGTTGTGGTGGCATGCTTCGAGTTAAGATGGTGGTTGCTTTTGGTCTAAAAATTGAAAATTCGAGTTGGAGCTAAGGAAAAAAAACTCAGTAGCGGTGAACTTTGTAAATTTTCAGTCGAGACAAAAATAGATTGAGGTTGGTAGTGCTTTGGGTAGGAGCAAGGGAAACTTTAGGTCTTTGAGTGATTTTCTTTGGGGCAGGCCATGGGGGTGATGTGCGGTCGGACATAGCCAAAGTTTTGAAGTATAAAGAGAGATTAGTATAGACCTCATTTTACTTTGAAGAAATAGGCCAGAAACTTTGGGTCCTGGTGGAAATAATTTGGGATTGGCTTTAACACAAGTTTGGTCAATGCAAGAAATGAAAGGACTTCAAATTCTTAAAGTTTGGATGGGCTAAAATTGATTAGGATGATCACTTTGTGGCCCATACCGACCACTTTTGATGGTAGCTAAATGGGATAGAACTTGGAGGATGTGCATGTGATGTTCTAGTGTTTGTGTACATGTGTTTGTTCAATCGTTTGACGTTCATTTGGATGGTTTTGACACAGTAAAGATCGACTGTGAAATGTTGAGACAAAGGTAGGATGCTTCGACGTGATGGTTTCAGAACTTTCATGTGTTGATCCTATGACTTCTGTAGGATATCTAGGGAATTTCCCAAAGAAGATGGTTTATAGGATAAGAGCAATGATGATCCAAAAGGACGAGTTCAAGGATGAGCTCGTGAGTAGAACAAAGGATGAGATGTACGATGGACAAAATGGAAGACGATTGAACAATGATGGGTTCAGAGATGTGCGAAGGGATCAATAACACTCGAAGGTTTATGAGGGGTAGTCGTACCTTAGGGATTACAATTTACTTTATCCAAATTGGACATCCAAGGGCATTTGGCTACTCTATTTGATGATACAAAATTAACGGCCCAAGTTTCACTCAATCGTAACCTACAATCAAGAAGTTATGTTACAAAGAAGATTGATTTGGAATAGAACATCAACAATGGTTCATTAAGAAATGGTCTGGTAAGAAGCTGTACCAAACAGGGAAAACGATTTGGTTATTTGTTGCCGATCCAACTCCTACTGAACCGAACCACTTGTACCAAACTGAACAACTCGTACCGAATTAAGATGACATCTCCTACCAAACCGAACCACTCTTACTGAACTGAACCAACTAGGCACTATATGCTCCTTCACATCTCTACCCCTACAAATAGCTTACCAATGAATAGTAATGATAGGAAAGTTTGGAGTACCAGAGACTACCAAGCTAGCCTAGCCAAATAGAGTTATTAGAGCACTTTTGCAGAGCGAGAAATCATCTATATCTCATCCAATCACCTTCAATCATCCAATACACCTCCAACACCGCTTAGTGGTGGATCAAACCCTAAGATATACGGTACTGAATCTTTGCTAATCTATTTTGATCAAAAATGACACAAACACCCAATTAAGTATCATACAAAAGATAACGAGATTCAAAGAAAGAAATGACACATGATTTTTATAGTGGTTCAGTGAATACTCCATCCTATGTTCACTTTATCATTTTCTATTAATCGTACTTTGTTCCTAAAAAGTATATTTTATAAGTTGGTATCTTACAAATCAAGTATGAGTTTTATAGAGTTTAATTCAGAATTGTATTTCTCAACTCTTCGAAGTTTAGAGTCTTAAATAGAATATTTTCCCTAAAGCGCATCTCCTCTATTTATAGGCAAAGATTAGCAAATTAGGCTTCGAAATTCACTACATACGTTCTCTACATCTAGCACTAGATCATAGTCTGACTCAGTCAATGTTTCTCAAATTGGTAGGGTCCAAGGGCTTCAACTTGGTAAAGATACAAGGGCTTCAACTCTATAGGGATCCAAAGGGTTCAACTCGATAAGTATCCAAGGGGTTCAACTTGTTAGGGATTTAAGGGGTTCAACTCGATGGGGATCCAAGAAGGTTCAACTCGGTAGGGATCCAAGGGCTGCCAGGATTCAGAATGAATTTCCATCGATTCGAATATCATCGAATTTTATAAAATAAAATACCGCAAGGGTAACATCTCATAAACTGAACCAAAAATAAATGGATTAAATGGAACTAAATATGATAAGATAAAATATGAAAGTTTCATTTAAGATGGAATTTAACCATGTAAGTTATTCCTTTGCATTCGTGGTGATATTCTAATTTGTTTCCATATATAATATGGAAAAAAGGGAACCAAAACGAAGAAGATATGGAATTTTTTTAGATTTACATTAAATTAGTTTGAATTCAAATTGAAATAAGGACTTGAATTTAGGATTTGAATTTTGAAAATTAGCTTAGAGGCTAAGTAAACGTTAATTAACATTTAACGTTAAAGTTGAATCAGGGAAAGAAATTAATTAATAAAGTAATGGAATCAATTATTGCCCAAAATAATCAACCGGTCGACACCCTCACCGCGACCGGTCGACCCCTAGCGGTCGACCGGTAGGAGAAGGGCAGTCGAACAGTCGAAGCCAATTTCTGGCGGTGGCGGCTAGGGTTTAAAGGGGTGTGTTATTATTTTAATGCTTCAGATTCATTTGTTTCTCACAAACTACATCATATGGTTCTTGTGTGTTTTAATCCCTATAAATAGAACCCCATCTTCTCAAATATTTATTCATATTATTTCGGGGAATACAACAAAATTCTACCATTGCTATCTCTCTAATAAGATTCAAAAACTCTATAGAGAATTCAGATAAGAATTCAACTTATTTCTCATTTTTTTCTTCCTCCAATCTATTCTTATCCTATTCCTTACCAATCATTCTGAATCTAATAAATATATATACCTCTTTCCTATTATGTATGCATAAATTAAAAGAGAGATTATGGAAGAAATTAGAAGGCTATAAATCCATTTAAGTGAAGCTAAGGCTAATCCATGAGTAGAAACCTTAGTATTTCTTTTTCAATAATTGTGCAGTGTATTTCTTTTTAGATTTGAATATGCCTTATAGATTTTGGGATTTCAAAATTACGATAGACGAAATCCTCCAAAATTCCTTTTATTTCGAAATATCAATTCTATGTTGAGATTCTCAATTATTAAATTAATTTGATGGAAATTGTTTCATTTATGCAATTTTTGATAATTTCATAATTTATTCCACTTCTCCTTCTTCTTTGGTTCAAATTGTGATTCTTCAATGATACAAGGGGTTTGGATTACGAATTATATTCGTAGTTTACACCACTTATTCTTATCTAATTTTTTGTAAAAGAGGAGTTGAATATAATATAGAGTTTAGATTGCAATTCTTATTGTCTAGGATATTCCATTTAATTGGTGTAATAAATTGAGTTTCTATTATATTTTCAAGTCTGTTATTGCAGTTTTAGTTGTGAATATTTATTCCCTATTTTGGATATTATAATCCCTTATTTTGGTAAGTTGAAATCTTGAGAATTTGAAGAAAAATGACATGTAATAATATTCGGTTAATGAATTGACATTTAAAGCTAGTTTAGAGCCTAAAATCTATGCATTTAAAACTTATTAGGTACGAATATTTATTTATCTCCATTTGTGTAATTAACGTATAATTATTGCATATACGATGTAGTTAATTAGGCATGTATTTTCATTATTTTCCTCCATTGTGAAGGTAATTGATTGATAGGTGGAAAAAAGAGGAAACTCGTATGTGGCCTAATTATTATTTTAAGGCGTAATAAGGAATATTCTTTATAAGGCCTTATTTATGAAACAGTGAGATGAGTATGTTTGTGTATGTATATGTGTATATCTATATAGTAATTGATGTATGGCTAAGTCATAGAGATGTGAGTTCAATAGATTTATAATGGAAGTATGCCCTTCATTTTGAGGCTACCATTAGTTGTGTACACTTTGATTGATATGAGATATCCTTACGATAAATATTTGTAATGACATGAGGTTAGTCCCAAATTCTATAGGAGAAATCTGGCCAGCTAATCTGACTACCAGTTTCTAATAATAGTCGGACTAACATGAGACGTCATTATGAGTATAGGCCATAAAATAAAGGGCCTACTTCGGTGTCTTGAGGTATTAAGTGGTTGTTTTAGGGCCCGCCTCTTTTCCCTAGAAGAAGTGTTAAATGGCCAAGGGGTTATGTTAGGTGGTATCTCAATAAAGGGTCCACTTTTGAAAATACGTATTAAAAGATATTAAATGACCAGAGTCTTCCTAGTTTACACAAGAAAGTATCAAGTGGCCTAAGAGACTCTATACAATGTCAGCTAGGTAGTACCATTGAGGAGCACGCCTTGGAAATAGGTATTAAATGATGGGATATCCCTTAGTTATGGCATTAAATGACCAGAGTCTGCATATTTTCCAGTAAAAGGCATTAAGTGGCTTGGGTACCATCTCTTACATTGTTAGGTGTTTATGATGTATGATTGGGATATGAGATTCTAGAAACCTATTTCTGGAATGTAAGGTATTAAGTGGTTGGACTTGCCTTCTTTCCTTATAAAGAAGTATTATATGGTTTAATGGTCTATTTTTGTAGACATGTTCTTATTTTGAGATATACCCCCCAAGTACTGAATAGGTAAGACTCGATGTTTTATTCACTGGACATTGTTGTTCTGACTCCCTCCCTATTACAACATAGGTTGAACATGTTGATAGAAAAGGTGACGCTTAGAGACGGAGTTGGCGGACTTGAGGAAATATTTACCATTTTATTTGCTTTCATATGTACCCATTTTTTCAGAATATTATTATTGTAACGGATTAAGTTACGGTTTGATGGTATCTTGTATTTTAACGTTGTTATGAATTTGAAATAAAGGTACATTTTACTATTATACTTTGTTCCATCCGCTGTGGTTCTAAAAGATTAGTTATGTCTCTATAATGTTAATTTTTTTGCTACCAACAGCTTATCTTAGAATGGATCTAAGTTTCGATAGGCCTTTTCTGGGTCGAAATTTAGATCTGCTCCAAGGTGGGTTGTTGTAGCAAGTGCAAGACGTACAATTGTAGTGCGTTGGCAAGTACATGTCGAATCACAGGGAAAGAAAATTTTTCAAATCCTAAATGTTTAAAATATTTTTAATTAAAAATTGTAGAAATACTAGAGTGAAACTAGAGTAAAAATAATGAGATAAAAGGTAATTTAGAGATAAATCAATTTTCATATTCATCCAAATACACACATAATAAATTTAAAATCTCTCTTTTTAAACTAAGTAGAACCGATTAATGCATTTATTTTAAGTATGCTTTATTTGTGATATAAATTAAAATAACATAAACCATTAAATTTTAATACATCAACCAAACCTACTTATCAAATCTAATAAAAATGATATGAAGTTAGAAGAAAATCTATTTTAAGCATGATCTATTTACCATCTTAGATCAAATACCATAGAACACTAAATTTTAATTCTACTTTTTAACTTCATTACCACAATCAAATGGTTAAGTGAAGATGAAACTTGACTTTTTATTTGATTAAGTATAGCCTATTTATGTTAAAAACACAGGCTAGAAAATTCGTTTATAAACATGAAACTTCCAACTACATCTAAATTCACATTAAGCAAAAAACAAGAGATAATAAATGAAACAATTATGTTTATTTTACATGAATCATAAGAGCTTCATTGTCCTTAAATTGAACGAGTTTAGCCTTGCATCCTTGAATTCATTTCAACAAAAATTGATTTCAACATTAACAAAATGAAAAAAAGATGCTAACTAAAGAGAAAGAAAACTAATTAATTTCATAATAGTAAATCTATGCCTATTTGCATAAAGGAAATCTAATCTAATTGGATGGAACAAAAAAGAAGCATGAAAAAAAATAACACAAAAAAGAAGCATGAAATAAAAGTGCATAAAGTAAAAGGCCAAGACGCCATTAAACTATAGAAGAGAAGAGCTTTTTATTTACATTTTTTTGCTATAACTCTGCATTTCTTTCAAGAATCATAATAGGGTATTTATACAGGTTTAAAATCCTGATGTATTTTAGGGTGCTATCAAAAATACCCTTTACTTTGTGTGGTCTCAAAGTAATTATTAATGATTTAATTAATCCCACTAATATGTATTTTCTTTTAATTGTGGTCCATTTGAAAGTGGTTAGGTGGACTCCCCCATGAAGAGTTAATTCTTTCTTTTGGCTTCCAAAACATTTGCATGCATACATCTATGAAGTTTCTTCCAATTTGCGCTCAATTCCCTACAAAACAAAATTAAAATGTGCAAATAAATTTTCTCAAAATTAATGCATACATACAACTGTTTTGCCAAATTATAGATGAGTGAATGACGATTTGAAAACATTTTTATATATTTGATCAAAACATGTAAAAATATCCTCATATGTCGTTTATTTTAATAGAAGGAGATTAATACGAGAGTAAAAAATATAATTTTTATGTGCATATCAAATACCCCAACACTTATCTTTTTATTCTCCCTCAAGTAAAGTAAAACTAAGATAAATCCATTTCGTATAAAACACGATTGCGTTGAACGTATGCGTTAAGCCGTTAAACCTCTAGGTGTCCTTTATCGAACAAGTGTTAAACCATGAGGGTTTTCACCAGATACTACCCATAAAATCCAAATGCATTATGCAAAGTTCCTAATGCGAAAGATATGAATGCAACTTCTATTGACAAAATGAAGAATTACTTTTTAATTGACATAAGATAGTAATATACAAGTTTCGATCATCATCTTAGCACCACTTATGTATGGCCACTTGACTCTAGATATTATTTATTTATATATATACACCTAACTCAAAATATTGATGCCAGATATGCCATCCATGCACTGCCTAGTGGGCTTACATGAGAAGAGTACAGAGCATGGCGAGTATACACACTTTTATGTGGACATCTGACTCTAGGCATGTTTTTTCAAGAGAGAGTTATGCGAAATCTTCTTAGCACCACTTAACTTCAATGATTAAAAATGTTAATGCATGTACTTTAAATCAGTCACTTTTTAAAAGCAGACTACAATTTAGAATATACTTCAAAACCATCACTCATGAATCACCCTATATATTAGTAGCACCATAACTGCTTGTAATTTAAACTTTTCTTTTTATTATTCGTTGAGAAAGTAATTTCCTAAAAATTTCAGTCTAATTACCAAAATTGTATGCTCTATCATGTTTATTCAAAAGTAAATTAATATGCAAACATTTTTCTAAAAGAAAATGAAAGAAAATGCAAAAAATCAAATCATCTAAAATAAAAATAATAATGAGAAACCCCCACACACTCTTGATTTTTACTATGTTCCCACAGTCAATGCATAAATAATGAGTGTGTAGATGCAGAATATATACATATTTATAAGAGAGTGTTAAAATTCCTCACTAAATGTAGCATGACTCATAAAGAATCATGAGCTCCTTCTTTTAGTCACTTGCCATTTCCAAGTAAAGCTTTAAACGATGACCATTGACCCTAAAAGTTGATCCATTCTTTGGTTTCTCATTTCTTTGGCACTGTGTGGAAAAACAATACATACCACATATGGTCATCCATCTCCATTTTAGGGAATAAATGAGTCGAGAGTCATAAAAAGAAATTTCTGATTTGGCGAAAATGTTTTTCTTAGAATTGACTAGTCATGAAAAACTTTTTCCTTGTAAATTTTTGTATTTTCATACGCATCATTTATAATTTCTTTTAGTTCATTGAGTTGCAATTTTCTATTTTCGTCGGCCTTTTCGATATCAAATTTTATATTCCATAATGCTTTACGTTCAAGCTCAACTGGTAAGTGACACGCTTTACATATATTAATCCAAAAAGGGACATCCTAAGATTAGTTTTAAAAGTGGATTTGTAAGCCCAAAGCGTATTTGTCAATTTTTGAGAACAATCTTTTTGATTTGTTAACAGTTTTTTTCAGAATTGGTTTGATTTGAAACTTCAACTTGACCATAAGTTTGAGGATGATAAGGATTGGATAACTTGTAGGTTATCGAGTATTTCATCATTAAAGCTTTGAATGATTGATTATAAAAATGGGTTCCATTATCACTTATTATTATGTGAGGTGTGCCAAACCTAAAAAAATATTTTCTTTTATGAATTTCACAACAATCTTACGATCACTTATTTTACGTGGAACTGCTTTAACTCACTTGGAAATGTAATTGACGTTAAGAAGAATATAACGATTCTCGAAAGAGTAAGAAACGATCTCATAAAGTCAGTTCCACAAACGTCAAAGAATTCAATTGTTAGGATTTGGGTCAATGGTATCATGTTTATTTTCATGATTTTTCCTAACATTTAGCAGTGATCACATGCTTTACAAAATTCGAATGCATCTTTGAAAAGTATAGGCTAATAAAAGCCACATTGGAGCACCTTTTTTGCAGTTTTCTTAGGATCTAAATGTCCACCTTAAGCCTGGCCTTGACAAAACGTAAGAGCACTCTTGATTTTTCTATCTGAGACACATCATTGAATGATTTGGTTGGAACAATACCTAAACAAGTGTGAATTCCTAGTAGAAATATTTCACATGGGACAGGAACTTGTATTTATCTTGTTTGGAACAAACTAAGGAGTTTCCTTGGCGACTAAACAGTTTACTGTATCGGCAAACTATGGATCGATGGAAATTGCAAAGAGACGTTCATCGAAAAAGTTCTTATTGATGAGCAAAGAAGATGGTGCGTTTGGAAGACGAGACAATTGATCTAATATGACATTGTCGTATCTTATTTGTTTTTGATTGTAAATTAAAATTCTTAAAGTAATAGGATCCAATGAATTAAATAAGACTTAGCATCCTTTTTAGCAAAAATGTACCTAAGAAGGGAATGATAAGTGTAGACCGTGATGTGTGAGCCTATCAAGTAAGGTCTAAAATTTACTAATGCAAAAACTACGGCTAGAAGATCTTTTTTGGTGGCTTTGTAGTTGAGTTGAGCGTCATTCAAAGTCATACTAGCGTAATAAATAACGTGAAGCATTTTTTTGATGCATTGTCCTAGGATAACACTAACCATAAAGTTAAAAGCGTTACACATACTCTCGTAGGGAAGGTCCCAATTAGATGAGCGGATGATTAGAGTATAATAAATTTAATTTTAAGATGGTCAAAAGAAGAGACACAATCAAAATTGAAATCGGAAGGAATGTCTTTTCCTAAGAGTGTGGTCAAAGGCTTAGAAATTTTGCTGAAGTCAATTACAAAGAATTGGTAAAAACCAGCATATCTGATCGAATGTCCTTAACGGATTTAGGAATGGGGAAATTTGAAATAATATCAACGTTTGATTTATCTACCTCAATGCCCTTATTT
This sequence comes from Allium cepa, assembly GCA_030765085.1. Taxonomy (NCBI): domain Eukaryota; kingdom Viridiplantae; phylum Streptophyta; class Magnoliopsida; order Asparagales; family Amaryllidaceae; genus Allium; species Allium cepa. The sequence continues at coordinate 20,096,293 of CM060936.1, read as the reverse complement.
GAAATGACACATCTGAAGACTATACCCTATTTGACGATATAGTGGCATTTTTTTCAATTTAAAATTAAGTGTTTCTCTTTGGATTGATTTAGAACCAACTCGAGATGATGTAAGCATTTGGAAAAAGAATCTTTAAGGATAGAGAAATCGTCCATGAAAATTCTAAAAAGTGTCGGATCGTGCCAGAAACACTACACCAGTAAAGCGATTTTGCCATGGCTCTGAGCCGTGGCAAAACAGTTTAGCCACGGTCCTGAGCCGTGGCAAATTTATATATTGCCACGGCCCAGAGCCGTGGCAAACTGAAACTTTGCCACGGCTAAGAGCCGTGGCAATATATAAATTTGCCACGGTTTTGAGCCGTGGCAAAATTTCAATTTTCCACGGCCCTTAGCCGTGGCAAATTGAACTTTTGCCACTTTTCAGAGCCATGGAAAATTCCCAGCTTATACCATTTTAACCACAGCTCAAATTCATTCCCAAATGCAGTTTCATTATACATGAACATTCTACATGCAGTTTCGAAATATATATAGTACATGGAAATAATAACGTAAATACAAAACCAGTAATAGATGATAAACCCAATTTATAATACAAGTGCTTGATTACAAACTTACAACTTTAAGTTCATAATACAACTTCATAGTGAAACCATCAGTTCATAGAAAAACAAGTAAACAACATCTATTGTTCATGTAAATACTAAACAACAAGAAAGAAATGATTTCTGAATTCGTCAAGCATATACTTCATCATAGTATAACGACTGCAGTTCTTAGTGAAGCAATGACAACTCCTAGCTAACTGTAGAATCTAATATATAAGTGAAGGCAACAAATTGAACTCAATAGTCCATGTGCAGACGCAAATTAAAGATATTTCAGATGCTTCTCTCCCTAAGCAAAATCTCTAGCTGCAAAATAAACAGAAAATATGCAGAAAGTCAACAATGGAAAATAAACATAAATTATGTTAGTGTACGTAAACAAAACCTTAATAATTCTCTAATTCTGCTTTAGCGTATTAAAAATAAATAAAAACAGAATATGTCTAATGAATCAGGGAAGAATAGTCGAAGCAAGAAACACGCTCATGCAAATACAAACACCCGTATCAACTAGTTTTGATGTTAACGATCCTCATTTGTAGCGGTATAGCAAACTTGTATCTCAGAATTAATACCGAGTTGATACAGTAGTTATGAAATAGTACAAATGCTGAGTTGATACACTGAAGCATTAGACATCTGGCCATTTGAAAAGTGATAGTCTGGAGTTATTAATGCTATTGTATCTCTAAAATAATTCTAAGATGATACGGTAGTTATTAATGATTTGTGTCTTACTGGCCTTTGCATAATCGATATTAAAAAACGTGAGTGGAAGGCAGCAATGTAATCAGGGCATATGAAGTTATTAATGCATTACAGTCCAGGCTTATGTAGTTGCTTGCAATAGAGAACTGGGCATGCTATCTTTGCAACAATGAAATATGGGTATTGCATGAGTCTGGAACCTGAGTTTGATGCATGAATACACTGCAGTATGTCAAATGTGCAGGTCAGAGGTAGAGTGTATGAAATAAGTGACTCAAATCATATGATCTAACGCATGATTCAAATCGAATCTCAACTTCTTCCATTCGAAAAGGTGTAGAAATCGAATCGCAGAAGGTAAAGTTGTATGTTTAAATAACGACAGTTTTTTATTTGATTAATTTTTGAAGCTAATTAAACTAGATAAAAGAAAATTAACATATTAACTGATATGAATCCAACAATTCCTTATTTTTATTCCTTGAGATGAATTTCAAATCATTACTCAATAATTTACTAATCATTTATTTATCTTCCTTAAAATATCTTCAAGTTTCATCATTAACTCAAACTACGCAACATATCACACTGCAATAGTTTCATCAACCAGGTTTCAAGACTTTTATAACCAACAGCAAGTACTCAGTAATACAAAGCCAAATATCACTGTTGTACTGAAAAAGTAGCAAGTTTTAGATCAGGGAAATGACCAGATCAGGGAAATGGCTAGATGTCTAATGCTTCAGTATATCAACTCAGCATTTGTACTATTTCATAACTTCATTCACACATAGTGCACCTCTACAAATCATTTCCACCATACCAACCTCTCCCAAACAACAACTTCGGGCCACAACAGCCACACAACATACTATTTCCACATTCCTTACAGCATACCATTAACTAGTGCACTTCAACAATTCATATTGCTGCAATCAACCATCAAACATTCTCCACAATTCAAAACCACCATCATCATTGCAATATCATTTCATCACAACCACCAAGCACTTCAGCCATCAATATCTTCACCTGCCACTGCCTCCTGCTACGCACATCCCTAACTTCACACGAATCACACCTCTGCCGTAAATCACTACAGCAACCACTTCCCTGAACACATCTTGCTACCACTACAAAACTGCAACTACACCAAAACCACCATAAAACAAACCATTACTTCCGATCCACTGCCATACTTCACCTCTGCATCTCCACAATAACTGTCAACTGACTTACTTCAACTTACACCTCTGACTTGCCATTCGCCATACACACACATTGCTATTTCACTGAACCCAGACGAACAACAATCAAACTGTCCTTCCCCCCATCAATATGCAAACAACCCAGCAACCATACCTGCCATCGAACCACCTCCGACCCACAAATCCCTAAACCTATTAACACCACCAAAACCCAAGCAAAACATCAACTTCCTCCACCTGACCCCGCTTCATCACCGCCCTCGATCTCCAGACCAACATCGCGTCTCTATCCACTCAATCCCGCAACCTCGTCTCTGAGCCAAAAACCGCGACCTTCAAATCAACTAACCGAAATCCAATAATCGCCGATTCATCGAATTCGAACCTACCAGCAACCCTAATTCCCTTGTCAAATTGCGCTTTCAACTTTGTATTTAAATAAAACTTTAATTAAGAAGTGCATTGAGATAAAAGTTGTTTTGATTTGTTTACGAAGTCAACCGAAAAGTTTAATTTTCTCCTCTTTTAATCAGGCTGGGCCTAGTTAGGTTTTTAATAAAAAAAACCAAGTTTTATTTTATTTTATAACAAGTAGTTTTGTTTTAGTCTTCCTTTAAGCCAAGACCCCGTTTGACCTGAAACCCAAATTCACAAGCGAGCATCCCAAACCCACAGCATTACAACCTGCCATTCAAACACACCACTGTCATCACTTCACTTCAAACCAAAACATCGTTCTACTACCATACTTCTTTCAACTCCAATTACAACCTGTGCACTCTACATTCATACCTGTGGCATCTCTGTTCATCACAAAATCTACAGACCACACTTCAAAAAACATCCCCTGCAAACAACTGCTCCATACACACACAGCCGCTTCAAGCAACTCTCGCCAAAAAATACTTCTGCACTACGACCATTACTTCTCGAAACTTCCCACTGTCATATACCCAAACCTCCACACTTCAAGCCTTGCCTACCTCCTTCACCATTTCTCACTGCATTAACCACCTACAAACACCACTGCTCTCACCACAGTCCATCTACTCACTGCCATCAATACAGCAGCTACAACTACTGTCGAGACCACTAGCCATCTCTGCACAGTCAACATAACCAGTGCCGCACTTGTCACAATTCCTCACCACCAAAATAGAAAACTGATCACATCAAATACCCTTACACACCTTCACAATCTCCCGATCACAGAAAGAACAGAAATTATCGTGGGTTTACTTTTCTTCTCATAGAAAGAACAGACGGAAAGTTCCAGCAATGTGAACATATTTTAAAGCAAAAGTGAAGAAGGGTAAATCTTTTTAGTTCTCTTTTCTTTAGGGACAACTAAATTGTACTAGTACTTATTAGTAAATACAAAAGACATTACATCAGAGCTCTAATTAGCAAGGGTTTTAGTAAATAAACAAGCAGTATACATACCTAGTTAAAATTGCCAAAGTATAATAATACATACGTACCTGTTTATGAGTCTATAGATATCGAATATTAGTCTTTGGATGACACACATAACCACCGATTCCAACTTCACCAAAGGTCATAGCAAGAGGATGATTTTGTTTGCATGTTTTCTCTTCTGGTAGCAGTATATTGTCCACCACTAACTTTTCATGTGTTGGAGGTATTTTTGATTGGCTAAACCAGATGAATTCAATGAATTTGCCAACTCATTATTCAGCATTCTTCCAACACTTCCACGTGGTGTACCACTTCCTCCTTCATTTGAAGTAATGTCCGGTAAATGATTTCCTTGACTTGCATATTGTCCCTTCAACAAGTCGACCAACGACTTCAATGTACCTTCTATATTATCCATTCTAGCTTTCAAGTCTTCTGTGCCTCCTTGAGCCTTTTTGAGTTGTTTACGTGCAATAGTACAAGCCTTAACTTGGGTTCTTGATATTTTAGCTCCAATACTTCGAGTCCGACCTCTTTTATCCTTGCCAAACACTTGTGATAGGATATCTTCATCCAATGGCAAGTCTTCTTCATCACTACTGATGATTGATTCCTTTGCTTTTGCAATTTTATCCTAAAATATGGTAATACTTAAGATGTTATTTACTACAAAGACTTTATAGAATAGCCGAATTATTATCTGTTTAACTTACGAAGTACGTAGAAGCCGAATCTGATATGGTACCGTCTTTTTTGGTGTGAGTCTTCTCCCATACTTGACGCCGTGTGATTTCTTTTGTCGGATTTGCACCGGCCTACAACAACAAAAGAGCTCTAAAGTTGAGTACCAACCAAAAGCAAATTGTTCTTGTCAAATTAAAAAATATATAGACATGAGCAATAATACATGAACAACATATAAACAATATGTAGCAATATGTATCATAACTTTGCTATACCCTCCTCAAGCCTCCTATCACTGTTTCCAAGAAAAATGACAATAAACCTAACATATTGCATGAACGAGATTAGCCCACGGTTTCCAAGATGTTCAAATAACATTATCAGGACAAGTCAGTTTCAATCAACCTAGGATATCACATAACAATATAGCAATAATGCACAAAACATTAACTTTAAGACATGCACCACTAACATAAGGTTAATAGGGGCTAGCTATGTTAGATCTGAAACGAGGACAGAGGCAAAAGAGTAGAGAACGAAGGAGGCATAAACTCATCTCCATCTCCTCCTACTATTCTTATAGCGCCAAAGCCGCATTTTGCAGCACCTACTCCTCAATCAAAGGAACTCGAGATATCTGAGTGGTAAGATCTAGAATATGTAGTGCATATCTCACTAGGCTCCATCAATGGCTACTAATCCAAACTCTATGAATGATCGGGTATCCTCGGACTACGCAACAAAAGGGCTATAACTTTTAATATTAATCAATATACCATCCTGAGTACAATTCAAACATTTCAACTTAGAAAATGTCAAAGTGATGAGTAATCCATCCACTTGTACATGGAAAGATGTTATTATAGGTAATTAAGTTCCAGTCTCTCTTCCCTAATATAATTCTAGACGGTATATATGTAGAGGTATGGAAACTAGATGGTGATTTTCAAAAAAAATTCAAAAGAAATGGCTTTTGTATTATTAAATTTGAAAAAAGAGGATTGTGATCATGTGCATGAAGGAGGCCCTTATCTCTATGATAGGAAGTTGGTAACAATGAAGAGATGGGTTCCTAACCTGTTTTAAACAAAGAGTTTTTGGAAACTATCCTGGTTTGGGTATTTTTTTCCTGCGCTGAAGCTTGAAATTTTGTCAGTGGAAAAGATAAGTCATATAGCCTCTGTTATAGGTAACTCTATTAAAATGGATAGATTCACACAAGGTATTATTAAAATATCATTTTACTGTGTACTATTTGAAATAAGTAGCCACATTACATTCGTAAATGAAGTTTCCATTCTATGCAAAAATGATGAGTTATATACGCAACCAGTTCTGGATGAGTGAAAACCAATTACATGTCAAAACATCAAAAAATTAGGCATCCTAAGAAATTTTGTGCATTTGAAAATGTATGGGTACCAAAATAAAACATGAATGAAGCAACAAAAACAAGAATATGGACACTAATTCTTAGAACACATAATTAATGCAAATAGTGGCTAAGTTGTGGAACAAATGATTAATGCAAATAAGGAGGTCCATAGTTCATTTGTGTTAGTATGTCAAACAAAACATTCAAATAGTGGTACTATAAGTCACAACAACACTCACTTTAGATATTCAGATAACCATGTTATACTATATATTACCCCTCTAAACAGGAAGCATCAATGGAGATACAAATGGGAAGTACCACTATAGTAACTCAAATAAGTGGCTATATCGAATCTGAAACAACTGAATGCACATAATTGTAAATATTTTGGTATACTAACAGATCTCTAATATTTAAAAAATGAAACAAATATACCATTTCGTGTTCTACTACAGCGTGACTTGTACGTCCAGTATGATGACAGTAGTTGTACAGCGATCTGTTTTTTTGCCTATCTCTCTTCTTTCCCTTGCACCAGGTTTTGCTTCATTTTTCACAAACTCGGTCCAATCTTCTTGGGCGATTGTTAGTGGACAATTTTTCAGCCTATCTTCGTCATTATCATGTTTGTCATAATAGTTTGTCCTCAATTCGCTCTTGTGTTTCCTAAATGACTCGGCCATTTTTTTTTAAAAACAAGTCTTTTGAATCCGACTCTATATCATAAGATGTCTATAAAATTAAGAGTTGTTTACGTAAGAAAAGAAATTATGTGGCAATACAGTATATATATATAACACACACACACACACAGATATACATATAAACTGAAAGTGGTACAAATCAGTTTTTGCTTACCAGCAATTCATTCCAAACGTCAATCTTGTATTTTTCAGGTACTTTATCCCAACTTTGTTTTAAATCTAAATAATCTTTGTCAGCTACCTTCATAAAATATGCATGAGCAATTCAATAACTTAATTAGGCCATGATTAGCCGAATACAAAATATTTATTGAGTAATTAAAGAGACAACATACCATCATTATCATCTTTAGAAGGGCTTGATTCCTATAAATTGGAAAGCTCGATCCCGTGAAGAAGTAAAAATAATTTTCACTATTTCCTTACAGAACTGAACCTATATATTGTGTTTGCTATAGGCGGGCAAAATGACTCAAAATATCAAGTGCGAATGCCATGATATTATAGAGAACCAAGGCTTCAGATGTGTATATCAGTGCATATAATGACCATATGTTTGGATAAAAAGTGTACAAAAGGGTAACATAATGTACAAAATTTAAATAGAAGACATCTAGGATAGAGATACATAAACTCAAAGCTCAACTTAAGACTACGTATTTAAAGCAGATATGGTCTCGTACTAATATGGTCTCGTATCCAACATGCATAGCATTTGTATTCTTTTTAGTAAATTGTAACTGAACTATATTAGATGATGCAACATATGTTGCAGAGGATGCAGCATAAATATCAGAGTAGGTGCATAAAACGAAAATGAAACATAAGCAAACATAAATAGTGAAGAAATTCTAAATTCAATCACACTTGAAATTCAACTCATTTCAAGTAAGAAATACATCTTATATTAACATATGCATTGGTAAGGTTTTCTAAATTTTTATTGTCTTCAAAAGATGATTGATAGAAATAGGAAACTCGGTATCATCCACAGTTGTAGTCAACCGTTTTGGTGTATGCAAAACCACAAACCATCCGCTATTTTTTAAATCTATTGAGTAAAACAATTGATTCGCTTCCGGTGCAAGAATAAATGGCTCATCATTCACTCTATCTTTGGTCGTTAATTTCTCTAAGTTAACAGTAATCAAGTTTGAAACAGGATCTATCTTACAACCATTGATCTTATCTTCGACCTTTGCCCAATCACAATAAAAAACCGTTTGTTTGAAGTCAATATAATCCAACTCAATTATCTGCTGAATAACTCCATAATACATTGTTTCCGCTTCCTTGTAATTTTTATCCTTCCCGCTCGCTCTAAATTTTGTAATTGCTCTCATACAAACGCTACTATCTTGTGTTACCATCCGTTCTTCATAATTTTTTGGAGAAAATATGAATCCATTCACTAGGTACTTCGTATAACTACGCGCCTTGAACTTCGGCCCGTTCACCAACCGCCAAAGAGTTGAATCAGCTTCATTTGTCTTGACCAACTAAAAAAACATAATAAGTAAAAAAACATGATCGTGATGGTGTATGATCCACTTAAATACACATGAATACCTAAGAAGATGTAATACCTCATCACGTAACCATAGAGTGAAACTTTGACAAGTTTCCACGAATGCAACCCTACTTCGAGATTTAGATTTAGTACTTTTCACATAGATATTATACCTCCTGCGATAGACATTTCAATACGTATATGAGTTAATTTATTTTACAATAATGATTCAGGATAAATTGTTGAACTTACTTCTCCCATTCATCCAATCCATCGTACTTATTAAGGACCCATCTACGAACTTGTTCAAACTGCACTTGGGTCAAAGTTATATCTTTACCACTGTCTAGAGGCATCTCACCAGCAAACTCATCATCTTCGTCAAAAAACGCTTCACGGTTATGTTTATGAGTGCCATCACCTCCTCTTGGCATATACTCCATGCAGTAATAACTAGCTTCTTGTACAATATATCCTTCTGCAATACATCCTTCAATATATCTTTTATTGCGCACATATCCTTTATATGTTTTCATCAACCTATGTAGGTAATTAATTGAAATAACTGGTAGCTATTTAAATCAAATGATGAAGAATAAAACAAAAATTAGTAATTTACCGTTCAAAAGGATACGTCCATCTATATCTAACAGGGCCACAAATCAATGCTTCATCAGCTAGATGAACCATAAGGTGGATGCTGATATCAAAAAATGCGGGTGGAAAATGTTTTTCTATCACACACATTGCTTCTACCAAACTAGCCTTTGCTCTTAAAAGATGTTCCCTATTGATTACCTTTGAGCACAAAATGTTAAAGAATAGACTTATACGGTGCATAGCATTACGCAGATCCTTATGTTGTGGATAAGAATGTTGAAGCAATACTGGAAGTAATTGTTGCATTATGACATGATAATCATGTGACTTCATATTTGTTAGCTCGGGAGGATTGATGCTCACATTGTTGTGGAAGTTAGAAGAGAATTTGCTAGGTACTTTAAGGTTTTTCAAAATGATGCAAAATCGAACCTTTTCTTCTTTGCTCAAAGTGAAAGTTGCTTCTGGTATAGTTATTTTATTTGTTTCATGATCTTCCCTCACCCACAATTTTTGTTTTATACCCATGATTTTCAAATCTTTCCATGCATTGATGCCATCTTTTGACTTGTCTTTATGACCCATAATTGTACTGATGAGATGCTCAGTGACATTCTTCTCTGTATGCATAACATCAACATTATGTCGGACCAAATTTGCTTTCCAATATGGCAAATCAAAGAGAATAGACCTCCTATACCATGCAGGAACATTGATAAGGTCTTCATAATCGGTTTTCTTTTTTCGTTTTCGACCGATTTCTTGTTTGTTTTTACCAACTTTCATCTTGATATTAACTACCTTTTCTTCAACTTGATAACCATTCAATGGCCATGGAGGACGACGATATTCTTGTTCATTATTGAAGTTTGCCTTATCGTCTCGAAACTTGTGTTGGGAAGGAAGAAATCTTCGATGTCCCATGTAACACATCTTCTTACTGTTAGGAAGATAATAAGAACAAGTATCTTCCCCACAAATAGGACATGCAAAATAGCCGTGAGTTGTGCACCCCGATAAAGTACCAAGCGCAGGATGATCATGAATTGCCCACAACATCCTAGCTCTCATTGTGAACTCGGAATTATTAAATGAGTCAAATGCATTGACTCCTTCCCATAACTGCTTCAACTCGTCTATCAACGGTTGTAAATAAACATCGATATCCTTCCCTGGTTGTTTTGGCCTGGAAATCAACAATGTCAACATTGAGAACTCTCTTTCCATACACATTGATGGAGGAAGATTATATGGTACTATAATTACTGGCCAACAACTATAACGACTGGCTAGAGACGCATGTGGATTGAAACCATCAGTTGCTATTCCAAGTGTGATATTTCGTGGGTCAGTAGCAAATGTTTTATCAAAAGAATCCGCAGCTCGCCATTGAGAAGTGTCACGTGGATGACGCATCACATTTGAATCGGACTTGGCACGAGCATGCCAAGTCATAGCATCTGCTATCCATGGTATGGTATACAGTCTCCTCAATCTAGAAATCAAAGAGAAATGTCTGAGCATCTTTTGAGGTACTTTGGTAGCTCTTTTCTCTTCGTTGAATGTTGTCTTATATCTTGGTTCGTTGCAAATTGTAAAAGAAACTCTGTTTGCGTCATCTTTCCAATATAACATGCAGTCATTAATGCATGCATCATAAGTCTTGTAATTCATCCCAACTTGTTTAATCTTCTTCTTCATGTCGGGGTACTTTGTCGGTAGTGTGTTACCTTCAGGGAGTAACTCCTTTAAAAATTCGAGGAGTGCAGTCACACCATTGTCGGAAAAGCCGTATTGAGTTTTCAAGCTATTCAGTTTCACAATGGCATACAATGTTGTTATACCTTTAGAACATGAAGGATACAATGGCTCTTTTGCACTATCAAAAAGTGATTTGCAGTTCTTTCTTTGATTGGTCGATCGATCAACATCAACCATAGACGGTTCTCCAATATTATCGGGCAACAGACTGTTAGGTTGAAAATGATGAAATCTATCAGCATCATTGACCAAGTCTTCCATCCTAGGATGTTCAACCTCATTAGTACTTATGGCTTGACTAATAGATTGTTTTTTCTTCTCTGTCGATTCTTCTCTTGGACAATTCCTCATCTGAGTAAATGATAATGAATTTCATCTACTTTAATCTTCATTTTCATATTTTTGCACTGTGTGCAAGGACAAGAATAGATTTCCTTATCACCACCATTTTCCACAACGAATTCAATAAACTTCTGTACTCCTTCTATATATCATGTGGTTCTTCGATCGGATTCTTTCATCCATTGTTTGTCTATACTAGACGACATATTGCCCTGCTATATCATACATGATATACAACATTATGAGTGTAAACAATATCATTTCTTATTTTACACTACGAAATAAAAAAACAAATTAATCAAAACAACTTGCATTTAGAAACTGGTCGAAACATGTATCTATTTTTTAAAGTTAGGCTCCATATTTCACTAGTTGCCTACATAAAATGGTTTATTGCACCTCCAACACTTTCAACACTGTCAACTGCTCTCAATATACAATTACCACTGCATACTACCTTGCCTTATTGCACCGTTCCTACCATCAACTCTTTACTTGCAACCCCTCTGATCAACATAGTCAACATCATCCAACACTGCTAACTCTCCTCCAACCAAGCATGCAGCATCCAATACTACAATAACCACTGCACATATACGTAGTCCACCATATCACATTGCTGTCAACAGCAGTTCACCATCAACTGAGCTATGCAGTTCAACAGCAACCTGCCAGTGCTTCTACCACACTACCCGCAAACTACTTCACCATACTACCATAATTCCAAACTCCTCGTCGTGTCAGCAAAACTGCTAACAACTGCCAACATATCCCCCTCCCCTACATCACCCAGTTCAACATCAGACCATCACAAACTCCATACTTTCCTCCCACTTCACACTCTAACTGAAACCATTCCACTCCTTGAAACCATTCCTCCATCAATCACCAGCCAAAATTGTCCACTTCCTATCTCTGACCATCTCTGTATAAACTTCATACCGTTCACTGCCTCTACTGTCATCAAATTCACACCATCACCACCCTCTTCAACATCATACAAACAGACATATGCCACACACCACATCCATTGTCAACCACAGTTCTCGGCCATTCAAACCACCTTCCTCCTCATCAAAATTTCCACCTGACCATAACAACAACCATACTTCACTGCTTATCAAACCACTCGCTCACCACCACTCATCACAACTCCATTACAACTCCGTTACGTCACCAGTCTTCACAGTTTCATACCTGTCTTCACCATTCTTCTACCAGACCACCACAAAACTATAACATCACTGATACTTGCTCCTGCCACTGCCTTCTACATTCTAACACCTCATATCCACAATCATCAAAACCCCACATCATCCCCCTGCTGTCGACGACCTCTGCCACCTTGCTACCTAATCAGTCTACTACTACATCACTGATACAAAACAATTTCCATCCCTACTTCGACTTACCACACCAGAAGCCTACGAAACATTCATTACCAGTGCCCCTCACAAAAGATGGGAAAATGGAAAACAAAAACAAGAAAACAAACAAACAAACAAAAAATTGTTGAGGTAATTGTGCACATAGCGAGCGCATACAAGCAAGTCCTTGATAAATTCAAGTAGAGACCAAATTTCAGTAATAAGTTATAAAATACGAGACTAAAGTCGTCATGAATTAAGGCTTGTGTCAATTTTCTGCACCAAATTTCAATTGCTGCTAAAGACGTCATGAATTAAGGCTTACGTCAAGGTAAAGGTATGTATTTCAACATGAAAAATATATTAGCAAAATAACAACCAAACGGATTTAGCTACTAAGCCTGGAGACAGAAATGCCACATGTTGACGAACACACAAAATAAACTTGTACTCAACAAATCCTCAAACAAATACAGCCAACATACAAAGAAATACATTCGAAATTTTACAGGTCAGATTCATGAACAATCAAGATGATCTTCGTTAACTTTTCAATCATTCGAAACAAACCAATTCATTCAAAACTATGACTCATGAATCAAAAGGCTAAAATATAAAACTAATATTTAGCTAATTTTAACATATAGCGTTTCAATGTTTTTTATTTTATTTTTTTTGATAGTAAAAGTTCACTAGTTCCCTAGCATCAGGTTTAACAGTATTTAACGCTCCACCTATTAATAAACTTTACACCCCCGCTATTAAATCACAATAAGATTACTTGCTGATTGGACTAGTGATTCCAAAATGATCGTATATTTATAACAATAGCCATCAACATTTATAAGAAGATAAAAGCACCAAGTTCCTTAAATCGTAAGCTACGAAATTAAATACCAATGTTAGCAAGGAAAAAAAATTTCAATAACAAACCACTAAAATTAAATACCAATGTTAGATAAGAATAGATGAAGCCATTATTTAAATCAAATCATTCGAAAATCCAATAACAAACCACTAAAATTATCTCAATTTACTACAATTTCAATAAAATACATACCAAGCGATGACGATATCAATATAAAACACAAATTTGATTTATATAATTTGATTTATATAATTTATAAAATTATCTCCTCAGCCAATTCCACCAGACCTTCTTCCATCATTTGGCTGCTCCACACCCTCCTTGACCATCCCCTACTACCATCATCTCCAAACCAGTAACCCCAACCATTGTCTTTACCTCTTAAACCTGCCTGCAACATGCCATCAACTTCCTACGGTACATCCCCCATGACCCCATACTTTACAACATCAACTGCTGTCACAACACTTCCACTCCACATTGTTGCATATTGCTCATTCACCACTACAACAAACCGATCATACCATCACTTGCTCAACAACAACTATGCACATTTCAACCAAAACACTGCTCAACAAAAACTTCTAACCAACATTCAGTGCAACTCTGAAATATCCACTTCCAACCACTATCAACTGTGCATCTCAACTAACATTCCTTCCTCTAGCCTCTACAACCTCCATCGCATCACCAGCAAACACCAATCAACTACCACTTATACAACACTTCAGTGCAAACTATCACTTCAGTGCAAACCAGCAAATAGTACATCAACATTGTCAACACTGCAACCAAACCATATGTCACTACCATCTACCAGCCTACAGCACAAACTGCCACCAGCCACTTCAATCACCACAGAACAACTGCTCTATCAACAAGGTAATATAAACTTGTGTATTTATATCTCTTATATAGTTATAACTTTAAATTTAGTAAAAATAAAAAATAGAGAAAAATCTTGGAATTAATAATGATGCAACTTCTTTTCATTAATTCTCCAAATCTGAAATACAGTAAAAACAGTGGAAATTAGACAAGGAAAATAAGGTAATATAAGTACAAAAACATTAATCCTGTCGTAATAATACTGTTTCGAATGCAATTACTAACTTGAATATGACCTTAACACAATAATTCAGTCATTAGACAAGGAAAACAAGGTAATATAAATCCAAATTAGCAGGTTGTAGATTCTCCATGTATGTTATCAAAAATTGCAAGAATATCCACAACAAATGCTTGATCGCACCCAAAAACAAAACGAACGCTGATAATAAAAATAAAAGATCATCAAAATCTCGATTAAAAATAAAGATAAAATACCTTGGGAGCTGGATTGAGGTCGGCCGATAGGAAAATCTTGGGAGCGATGACAAGAAAATGTCGATATTGAGGTCGGCCGATTCAGGAGCGACGCTAGGGCATGGGAAGTAAAAGGGAATTATGGAGAAGGATTTGTGAACATTCAGAGGGAAGATGATTACGGCACGCCTGGCCGTTATTTTAAGAAAGAGAGCGTATTTGAGTTGTATTCTGTACGCAAGATGGGGGTGAAAAAAATTGGACCAATTTTACAACGGCTTAAAGCCCTTCCAGAATTGCCATGGTCCATGATGCATATATATTTTGTTTTACCACGGTTTGAAACCGTGGTAAAATTGCCACGGCTCATGACCGTGGCAAAATTTCCGCATGAGGTGTGGCAAAATTAGCAGTCTGGTGTAGTGAAAAGATGCTAACGATGCATATTTGGAAAGAAGTCTAAATGGCATAGGCTGATAACTAAAGGTGCCTAAAGAACACATGAAATTCATTTTTTCTTGATCGTTAGGAGCAATTGGAATTTGGTTATAACCGGAGTAACCATTAACATAATAATAGAGTGCATGGGCGGCTAATCGTTCTAGGATTTGGTCGATGAAAGGAAAAGTGAAATTATCTTCACATATTGTAGCATTTATTTTTTGATAATCAATGTAAACACAATAAACCATTTGAGTATGGGTTGTAATGAGTTCATTAGCGTCAATTGTGATAACAGCAAGTTCATATTTTTTTAGTACGACATGAATTGAACTGACCTAAGAGTTTTTGGATATGGGATATATGATGCCATTATCAAGGAGCTTAGGAATTTCTTCCCAGACCGCATCTTTCATTTTGGGGTTAAGCCTTCATTGCACATCACAAGTAGGCCTGGCTTCATTAATCAAGTGAATGCGATGTTGAACTATTGCAGGCTAATTCTCTTAGTATCCCTAATGGACCACCCAATCTTTTCTTTTTTTTCGAAAGAATTTAAAGAAGTGATGCTTCTTGGTAAAGAGAAAGATCGATAGAAATAATGATTGAAAAAGTTTTATTATCACTTAAGTATGCCTACTTAAAGTGACAAGGAAGAGGTTTGAGCTCTAACCTGGGAGGTTTCTCAATCAAAAAAATCAATGGAGTTTCAAACTCAACTGTGAGAGGCTCGAAATGGAGCATGTCTTCGAACTCCTTTGGCATGTCTTGAAACAACTGTTCATTCTTTGCCTTGTGTTCCTTGTAAGGTCAATTATTTCATTTTCAAAGTTTTCATGAATAGCGTCAACTTCCAAAGTGTGTTCGATTAGTTTGTTAGATTGATTTTCTAAATTGAAGATGTTAAGATCTATGGTCTTTCTACTAATGAAATTTCCATTACCATTTGGATAGTTGATCAAGGCATTTGAGTGGCTAAGAAAGGTCATCCTAAAATACAAGGAATACGAATTACCTACTTTAATCAACACATCCTGAATATCACCTATGCGTTTATTTATAGAATGATCGGCTAATTGTAGCATGACTTTAGTCGGTTTTAGCTCACCTAAGCCTAGTTTATGATGCATAGAGTGTGGAAGAAAATTTGCACTCACCCCTAAGTCTAATAAGCATTTATTAATTTTCTTGTATCCTATTGTACAAGATATTGTAGGGCAAACAAGAACTTTGCATTTCATAGGAATAGATTGAAACAAGAATTCACTTAGACCGACCACCAAGAAGACTTTTTTAGGTAGTTAAGTGTGTCATTTTTGCGTGCATAAGTCCTTTAAAAATTTAGCATAGGTTGGGACTTGTTGGAAGATATCTAAGAGAGGAATGTTCACTTTGACTTATTTGAAAATCTCTAAAATCTTTTTCATTTTATTGGAATGTTTCTTAGGTCGAAGTCAATGTGGAAATGGAACTTGAAACTAAGTAGGTTGGTGTATTTGAGCTAGAAAAGAATTATATTAAGAATTGGTCTCAAATTTTCAGGTTGGTTTCATTCGAAGGTGTTAGAGATTTCGAAGAAATTTTCGATAATTCATTAGGATTCACAACATGGTTATAAATTTGCTTACTAGATTACAAAGTGGTGATAGTGTTTGTTTGATTCATCAGGATATCTTGAATGACATGAGCTTAGTTGAATTTGAGTTTTGATGTCTAGGGCTTGGAATTTCTTGACTCGGAAACATACCTCTTTCCCGTTCACTCATAGTGGTGGCTAATCGACTCATTTGCATTTTGAGTTTAGCAATCGATTGACTCAAATTTTGCATGTGCGAGGTTAGCAGGTTTTACAAATTGTTGTTAGATTGTAGATTTTGAGTTGTTGCTTTAGCCAAAGTTTCCAAACTTTTTTAAGTGACGTCGTTCGTTTGTCGTCTTTAAGAACAAAAGATTGTTGTGCTTGGTTTTGAGAAGGTAGCGCAAAGTTTTGTTAAAATTGATTTGGTTAAAATGAAGGATTTGAAGCATTATTTTTGAAATGCTTCAAAAGATGGCCGAACCAAATTCATGTTCGAATTGTTTTGGTTTCACGCAAAGTTGGGATGATTTCTCCAATTAGTTTTGTATGTTGGAGAGAATGGATTATTCTTAACTTTGTTAAAAGCATTGATTAATTCTAACGAGTGAGGACATTTATTAACGATGTGATTTGGATTACTACATTTATAATATAAGAGTTGAGAAGCTTGGTTCATTTGAGTAGATGAAGAAAATTATCAAATTTGTTTACCATCATATCGATTTTTTGCTTCTAAGGCTGATAATGATCCTGTTGAATGTGTGCCCAATCTTTAATAGATTGATTTCTAGTTAATTCGTTCACATTAAGTTTATTTTCGGCTAAGTTTTTGAGAAATTACCAAACGTTATCATTATGTTGTGCTAAAAAATTTCCTTGACATATTGATTAAAGCATTATTCAAGAACTATTTTCAAGCCCATCGAATAAAATTGGAAAAGAGTATATTTTTCAAAATTGTAATATGGACATTTTATTAAAAGTTCCATGAATCTTACAAAATATTTTTCAAAGGATTCACCCCTAAATTGTTGAAAGTTTACAATTTCATTTTGAATTTTGGTTGTCTTTTTCCAAAGGGAAAAATTTCTATAGGAAACTTTTACATATTCGTCCCAATTTAATCGAATTTAAAGGCAAGCTATACTACCATTTCTCGGCGTAGCTGGTAAGTGCAAATGGGATAATCCTAAGTTCTATTCTATGGTCGCATAATTGTTTAGTTACACAAACTTGTTCAAATTTCATTAAATAGATATACGAAACGTCATTTTCAAAAATGCCAAAGTTTGGAAGTGTGTTAATATGACTTAAATGGATTTCAAAATGATTACCCATTGGGGCGGGTAAGGTGATGCAAGAAGGGATAGAAACTCGATTGGGGGAAATTCTATCCATTAGGGGACGAGTAGGATTTTCATTTTCCATGGTTAATGGGTTGTTTGTTCGCACTAAACGGTTCGACGAAGTGCCACGAGTCCAAATACTTATGCACAAGGGAGAAAATTAAGGGAAGGGATAGAAATGTGAAAACAATGGTAAGAGAATAAGATGGAAATGAGTTTTTTTTAGTAAAAAGGTATTTTTGTTTTGAATTTGTTTGTTTTTTATGTATGCATGAAACTAATGCAACTAAATGATGCATGGACTTAAGCAGAAATTTTTGTCCTCGGTATTTCTTAATCTAAAATTATATCGTGACACTTTGATTTAATTCAACGAAACAATTCTTAGCCAGGGAAGAGACATGATTTATCACCACAAATCACCTTTGAATGCAGCTGAAGGTTTAAGTGCCTTCAGAGAAACAATCAGTATAATATCTTATGAATCATCAATATAATTATAAACAATTGAGACTTTGTTGTTGCCTAACAAGAAAAAGTTTGTTAAAAGAAATCAACTTGTCAAAATACAAATTTTCCCTAGATGAGCCCGTGATGCCCTTAAGTTAAAAGTATTATCTTCATTATCTAATTCAGTTTATACAATGAAATGCAATTTTTGGGCCAAGGAAACCACATCTATGTATCTATGTGAATTTGGGTGGCGTCCTAAAAAAATAAAAACAAGTATGAAATGATACAAAATGAAAATTAAACGTGCATTAACTATGCAACTACAAATGAAATTTTATTTTGTATTTTTATAAATGCAAGCAACCAATAATGCAAGAAAAATAAAAACATGAGATAAGAATGTGATATCAGAGTGTGCATAATTATTTGCAAATTTATTTGAAAGTGGAAAATTTCTTTAGCCCAATTTTTTTCTTTTGCCAAGCAAAGTAGAGGAAGCAATTCATCTCCTTTTTATTCCCTACAATTTGCAACCTTTGCTGAAAATGATTTTTTTATAAGGATAGAAGAAAAAGAAAAACAAATATATTTTAAAACTAGAAAGAATGAAAGTTTAAAAAAAAACTTAAAAAACTGATCTCAACCCGAATTACCCTAGCCAAATGAAAGAAAAAAAAATTAAGTTTCTTTTTTCCGTAAAGAGAAACTAAAAAAAGATTAACACAAAATAAAAAACTTAAAAAAACTATAAAAAAATTAAACAAAATTCTCACACACAACACACCATGCATAAACCATAAAAAAATTAAATAAATAAATAAAAGCCCAAAATACTCACACAAACAATTCAGCAACCTAAACAGAACTAGATTTTCTCAATCCAAAATTCAAAATTCTATCAACAAATACTTCATTTCCTTTATCCGATAAATTCTAAAAATAATGCTCAAGGGTTGCGAGTTTTGAGCTCAGGTTTGAATTTGATATTGTGGATTTAGGGAGTCTGATCATTGACTTCACGGATCTTGGAGGGAAAAGGGTTTGCGGTTGAGGGTGCAGGTTGAGTTTGAAGTGATGGAAGGAAGTTATTGAGATAAGGAGTTAGAGTAGTTTGGTGTTCGAGTTCGGCTTTGGTTTGTTGGAGGGAAGGAATAAAGTAGGAAGGATGGTTGGTTGGTGGTTGTTGGTGATGGAATTATGGCTGAGGGGTAGGGGTAGTTATTGTAATTGTATGGAAGGTTGAGGGTTTTGATGTTTTAGGTTGGGTTCAGATTGGTGTTAGCGACGTTTGGAATAAGGTGAAGTGGTTTTGTGATGTTGTTTGTCGTCGAGTGGTAGGGGGGTTGTGATGAAGTAGGTTGGATGGTGGAGTGTTGTTGAAGTTGGGAATGGTGCGGGAGATGGAGAGGAGATGGTGTATTCTGTTGTGGGTGGTTTTACAGAGGTGTCGATGATGGTGATGTGGTTGATCGTAGAGGGGTTGATGAAGCATGTAGGTGGTAATAGAAACAACAAAAACAACATAAAATACCCAATAACAAAAACAATAGAAACAACTAGAACAACACAAAATAACACAGTAAACAACATGTTATAGGAGCAACAGAGCAAGTTGCAAATTTGTAAGCAGACAACAAAGAAAGACAGAGAAATGCAAAATAAATTGCAATGCAATTTTTTTTAAAACTAGAACGGTGCTAATGTAATAGTAACAAAATGAAATGCACAAAATGTAGTGGACAAAATGTACCAAACACAATTGAAATGCACAGAATGTAACAAATGCACAGTAAACAAAATGTAACAAAGGCAAAGTGACTCTTTTTGTAACAACCCGCATATTTATCGATTTTATGTTTAAATACTTTGTCGTTAATCGGATATTGGTCTGAAAAGCTACTTTTTGCAAACGGTCAAATTAGGACTCGAGACCACTTCCATTGAGTTCGAAATGCCGATTACAACTTTTTAAGTATAAACATTGATAGGTTTGGAGTTAGTGAAATTTCACTAACTTTTCCCGCTTTGGACTTTGGGTTGGTTTAGCCTATTAAACCTAAGTTCCAACCCCTTCTCCTCATCTCTTCATAAATTCCTACCTAACTCTTGTTTTAGCATTAATGGTGAGTGGAAAGAGAAATTAAAATTCCAAGCCCAAGTTCATTAGCAAATTCAATATCCAACTCCAAAATCAAAGTAAAGACATTGGATTCAAGCTTGTAGTTGCTTCTCTATTGACTTCAAGCTTCTTCTTCATTGAATTTGTGCAAAGGTGAGATTTTTATCTCACAATTCTAGTCTAAAACTATATTGGACTGTTGGAAATGATTCCCTATCACTTTTGCATGTGCACTTGCATTTGGTTTGGATTGGGTTGGCGAAAAATTCCAATTTCTAGCGTTTTTGGTGATTTTCTGCACTTAGGTCGTTCTGCCAATGCTAGGTCGTTCGCGTGGAAAAGTCTCGGCCTTCAGATAGCTCGTTTCTGGCCTTAAAGCGTTCTACAACCTTAGGTCGCTCGGCTCTGGCTCGCTAGGTCGTAGGTCGTGGGCCTCTAGGTCGTAGGTCGCGGCAACGCTAGGTCGCTTCAACCACTAGGTCGTTCCTGACCTTAGGTCGCTAGACCTTGTTTTAGACCTTAGGTCGTTAGGCCATATGACCTTAGGCCGTTAGGTCGTATGACATTAGGTCGTTTCCCCGTTAGGTCGTATGACCTTAGGTCGCTCGCCTCTTCTAACCCGCGAGTTCCTTAAGTCGTTCGACTTCCTTAGGTCGCTCACCAGGTTGAGTCGCACCTTACCTTAGCTCGGCCATGTTAGGTCGCGAGTTTCCCTTAGGTCGCGTACCACCTGAAGCCGCTCGACCACTAGGTCACGAACACCTCTAGGTCGCTCGACCCCTTAAACTCGTAGGTCGCTCGGCCCCTTACTTCCTTAGGTCGCTCACCAGGTTGAGTCGCACCTTACCTTAGCTCGGCCATGTTAGGTCGCGTACCACCTTAAGTCGCTCGACCACTAGGTCGCGAACACCCCTAGGTCGCTCGACCCCTTAAACCCATAGGTCGCTCGGCCCCTTACTTCCTTGGGTCGTTCGAATGTTAGGTCGCTCGGTCTTTGTAACATTAACTCGCAAACCCACTTAGTTCGCTAGGTCGCGACACATTAGGTCGTTTGACCCTATGCCTCTATAGGTCGCTCGACCTTGTTTAAGACCTTAGGTCGTGGACCCTTTAGATCACTCGATCCTATCCTCCCTTAGGTCTTCACTAGGTCGAACCCCGTAGCGGGGGCGTTGCCCCCGCACCCCCACCTTGGGGGGTTGCCACCCCCCTGGACCCCCCTGCGTAGGGGATCTTATCTGAAAAACATTCAACAGAACTTGCTTGTTGAGATGCTGAGTTGACCATTTCTTCGAGACAAACTATCTTGGGCTTCTCGGTCGATTTTATGGTATCACGGCCTTGCTAAAAAAAGGCGGGATAACAACTTTAGAAATATGAAGGTTTCAATACTAGTAGTAAATATCAAAACTCTTTCAACAAAATAATTTCAACTCTATTTTCAATAACAAAGCTCTTTTCTTAAACCGTTTTCCAATCTACTAATATATACAAACCTTTACCTCACTCGGATGAGAAATCTAATTAAACGGCTTAGTAAAACAAGTGGTATGAAACGCTTGCGTTCACTTTGTCGGTTAATTCTTGGACTTGTTCGATTGAACCTCTTGTGACAATTTTCTAGTGAAGATTTACAGTTTGTTCGTAAATATTTAAGTTAAGCAAGTGGTTATGGGACGAAAATAAACTTTTATATTTACTAGCTTAGTTTAATTGACACTTCTAGTTGATCATGACGATCATTTTATGATTTAGACTAGCAATTGTGCGATGTCTCTTTGTTTGCAAGGTTAGACTAGACCTCATGGGTGTGATTCCGACTCACACATATCTCTTTGTCCGCAAGGTTAGTCTAGACACCATTTGTGTGATTCCACTCACACATACCTTTTTGTTGCGAGGTTAGGCTAGACACCATTCGTGTGATTCCACTTACACATACCTTTTTGCTTTTTGGTTAGCCAAGACCTCACCTGGGTGATTCCGACTCACCCATATGGGGTAGCTCCCCGTGGTCTTCGGACCGTCATGTGATAGGTCTCTTTCCCTTTTTATGTGATTTCTGGATTTCTTGTGTTGATTTCTTGAATTTATGTCATTGACTTGTTATGAGTACAAGTTTAGGGTATGATGCCCTCTTTGGATCTTTGAGAAGATTCTTGTGATATTGATTTATCTCTTATTGATTGATCTTCTGTTGATCATCATTTGCATACTTATAGTAGTATGTCAGTATGGATATCTTATGTTTATGCCATATCTTTTATTTTACACCATGTCATCTGATATTTATAGCTAGACTGATCCATTTATTATTTTCTTAAATAATACTCGGGTCAGACCGAGATGTTACAGGTGCTTCTGCTTGACTTCTTCCCGGGATTTGCTACTCTGACTTTTGGCTAACCATCTAGATTAGCAGTTTTTGTTGTATACACTTGAGATATAGACTCATAGTTGTATTCTTTTGTATAGCACGTGTTGCTATTCTTTTGTATTATTGTGGATCTTTTTGACCACTACTCTGATGTACACTTTCATGTGTTAGTTAAATATACATATCTTCTTCCGCCTTTGTGATATGGATGTCTATGACTGATTTGTGTTATGCTTATTTCTATGTTTGTTTCCGAAGGTTATTTATAGCGACCGTGTGATAAGCAATCACATGGATGGTCGCTCCTCAATAGCCTTATTCTCCGTGCTAGTTGACAGCACTACACCGTAGTGTTCTTGGCTAGGGTGGGTATAGAGGTGGGGCGTCACACTTTTTTATGAAAAATAACAGAAGATAAAATAAAAAAATGTAAAAATAATTCAAAGAGTGAATTAAATTGCTTTCCCCGGCAACATAGACAAAACTTGATTCCAAACAGATTTCTATCGAATAAAAAACTACCGAATTTTATAAAATAAAACAACGCAAGTGCACAGCGTACAATTGTAGTGCGTCGGAAAGTATAGGCTAAACGCAAAGAAAGCAAAAGTTTAATCAAACCAACCCAAATGTTCTGAATATATTTTTAACCAGAAATTATAGAAAAACTGTTAAATTAGAGTAAAAGTAATGAGACTAAAATGCAGTTTAAAGATTAATCCACTTTCATATTCATACGAATCAATACATAATAAATTCGTAATCTCTTTTTTTAACCTAAGTGGAATTTCTTAATGTATTTATATTAAGAATGGTTTATTTGTGATATTAACTAAGACAGCATAAACCATCAAAATTTTAATGCATCAACCTAACCCACTTAAATCTAATGAAAATGATTATGAAGCTAGAAACAATATCTATTTTGAGCACGATTTATTTACCATCTTAAATCAAGTAACATAGAACATCAAATTTTAATTCTGCTTTCTAACTCCATTATCACAATCAAATAGTTTGATGAAGATGTAAGTTGAGTTTATATTTGATTAAGTATAGCCTATTTGCTTTAACAACATAAGCTATCAAATTCATTTATAACTTGAAACTTCCTTTTACATCTAAATTTACATTAAGCATAAAACAAGAGATAATAAACGAAATCATTATGTTGATTTTACATTAATCATGAGAGCTTCATTACCCTTAAACTGAAGGTTTCTAACTTCTCTTCCTTGAATTCATTTCAAAAAAAGTGGATTTCAACATTAACAAAATGAAAAGAAATGCTAATTAAGGAGAAAGAGAGCTAATAATTTGCATAAAGTAAATCTACACAAATTTACATTAAGTCTACTTGCATTAAATAAAGGAGAAGCATTAAATAAAATAACAAAAAACGAGAAGCATAAATTAAAAGTGCATAAAGTAAAAGGCTAAGAAATCATTAAACCAAAGAAGAGAAGAGATTTTTATTTATAATTTTGTGGCTATAGCTATGCATTTCTTTCATGAATCATAAGAGGGTATTTATACATGTTTAAAGCCCCAATGTACTTTAGGGTGCTACCAGAACTAACATTTACTTTGTGTGGTCTCCATTAATCATTAATGATTTAATTAATCCTCAATAAAATGTTCTTTTCTTTCAGCTATGGTCATTTGCAAATGGGTAATGGAGCCCCTTCATGAAGAGTTAATTCATTCTTTTCTTTTTTCTCGGGATTCCAGAACATGTGTATGCATACCTCCATGAAGCTTCTTCCAATTTGCAGCTGTTTTCCTATAAAGAAAAATTAAAATGTGCAAATAAAGTTTCTCAAAATTAATGCATACACATAAATTATTGTTTTGCCCAAATATAGATGAGTGAATGATAATTTGAAAACACTTTTATATTTTGATCAAAATATGTAAAAATACCCTAATATGTCATTTATTTTAAATGAAGAAGATCAAGTATGAGAGTAAAATATATTTTTTTACGTGCACATAAGGCCGAATTGTGATTTTGGTCCAACTTTGGCTATGTCTTTTGTGATATATTTTAACAACCTATGATGTTTTCCAAGGCTATAGGTCCATTCCTTTATCGTACTTTAGTCTTGTTCGATCGCTTAAGTCTATTCGCGGACTTGGTGAAATTCACTGATAACGTTTTTCCACCCAAAGTATGCCTTGTGGATATAAGATGTTCTTTTCTTAAGAACAAATGTCGAAGTTGGAAAACTATCAGTAGTTGATCTCTTTGGCTATCTACTGTACAATCATGGTGAATTATCCAGTTACTTTGGATGCACCTGTAAATCAAAGATCGTTGCAGACGACCATAGCTAAGGACTCAAGTTCTTGCTTAGGTGTTAGTCATAGATCACTGTTATTCTGTGTACCTCGAGAATTATTATATCATATATCATATATCAAGGCCATCTCGTGTTTGCCCGAGATTAAATTATCATATATCAATGTCAATATTATTCATTGTTCGCCCGGGATTATCATATCATAAATCAATATCAGTATCATCTTGTGTTCTTTTGGGATGTCATCGATTGAAATGTTTTTTATGAGTCATCTGGTATCGTCTTGCATTCCATCATAAGTGTCTAGTCGAATCAAGGTAATGACATAATCTATAATCATTATCATATCATTTCAAAATCAAGAGGCGTTTAAGCCTCAAGTGTAGTTTTCGATCTCTCTAGATCGTATAATCACATAACTTATTTAATTTTTGATCTCTTTGGATCACATAACTTCACATATCTGGCTTAAGTTCCAATCTCTCCGGATCATATAATCATATATTCAGTTTAATTTACGATCTCTTCGGATCATATAATCACATACAGAAATTGAGCCCAATCCACTCGCTCTCCAACGAACGGATCTAATATCTAAGAAAACCCATTTTATCACTCTCCAATGACGGGACTTTCTATCTTACACAAGTCCGTGCACTCTCTCTTCGGCAAAGGAAATCATACTTCATAGTTTATCGCCTCATCTGTCTGGCTAGGGGAATCATGTCTTATTAGTTTATATATCAACTTTATGGAATAACTAATTTCCGCTGGCGTTTCATAGTAATATCAATATCGGTTATCATGTTGGAATGATTTTCGAGTCCAAATATCCATTATTCATTCAATCACAAAGTTCAAATCAACACATCAAGCAAACATTAAAACATTTATCAAAGAATACACCTACACTTCCAATCAAAGCATGCCTTGGGACCGATCAAGATATCGTGCACGTGTAAGCGGCTTGGTACTTATCCTACATTATTCGTTCGAAATAAAATCCAAGTGCAAAAATCAAACCTGAACTCCAATCCATCCCAATTATGGGATAACGATTCTCGACCCTGATTTACGATCAAATTCAGGTACATCTATCACAGCTGGTGGCTATTCCTACGGCACCACTGCAATTTGTGCTTTGGTAATCGATTTCTATCATATTTTTATAGCCGGTTACTTTGAACTTGCTCTTCAATCAGGTCATACACATGTCTACATTCATTCGTTTCTTTCCCATCCAGCTTATGTAGAAAATTTTTGTAGACCTCCTCTCCCAATCCATAGGCTTTCTTTTGGATGGTTTTTTGCAGGGAATATGCCCCTGGCATCCAATTATATTCTCTCCAAGGTCCTCATTAATCCAATGTAAGAGGAAAATTTTAGCCCCTCTTCATCCGCTTTAGCCTTCTAAAGCCATCGTCCTCTTTCCACTTTCCTTTATCCTTTATGTATCCTATTTCGGTTGGTCCTCCATCATCCACAACATTTAATTCAGCACTTTTAACTTCAACATCCTCTCGATTAAAGTATGTTTTAGCTTGGTAATAAAAACCAACAAGATCTATGGGCGGATCCCTTTCCAAAGCAATCTTTAAACCAGTCCTACTTGTGACTTTGGAAATCACCGCCATCACAACTATTGATGGATCCGGCTTATGAACTACAGTTACTGTTGCATTGAATCTAGTTATGTACTTCACAAGGTCTCACTAGCCTTTTGCTTCATACTCGAAAGTGTCATCACATTCTTCGATTATGCTATATGAACTCTAAATTGCTTCATGAATTTTTCCGCTAATTCGGTCTATGTGCTAATGGACCCATTTTTCAGCTAAAGAAATCACACCATCGCTAATTTCGTCAAGTATAATGGAAACACCACCATCAATTCCTATGAAGCACCTAACACTTCCATATATCAGATATATCTCATCAAATGAATAATTGGATCCGTCCTTTCGTTATATCTCTCCATCATTAATAGCTTGAAATTAGTTTGATTCCTTGCATACCGGGCGTTTGGGGTAAATGTATCTTATTAACATCCACCAAGCTCCGATTTGGGGGTTCACTTCTTAGTACTCTTCTTGTCTTCTCAGTAATTCTGCTGTTATCATTAGGAATCTCCAAGGCTCTACGCTTCCCCGAACCATATCTTCATCCCGCCCCTCATTCTACATGGAACTTTTGGTTCATCTTCTTTCTATTGTAAATCTGCATTACGATATCCCTTCGATGGCTTAACATCATTCTAGGGACGTGTTCCATCTTGCTCGATTCTTGGATCCAACATACCCTCAAGGCCTCTTCGATCGATGCTGAGTTATCTCATCTTGTAGGGAGTTGTGGTGCCCTTGGGTCTGTTTTTGCTTGTTATACTTCCTCTCCTGGTGAACCTATTTCGCATTTTGGCCTTTGATTTTGGTCTCCAACTACTCTGCCTTTATCGTTCTATTCTTTTAAAGAACCCATTTATCATCTCTTTCTGTCGAGCCATTGGCCTATATTTCATCTCCATTATCATTCTCTTCATCTCTTCTATAGTCACATAAATTGATGGATTCAAATTCTAGAACAGCTCCTGGATGCCTCCATGTCCCTGCTGAATTCTACCAGCAACAGCTCTAGTATTTGGCCTTTTCATCTTCTCCAAATCACTTTTCATGTCATCAAATCTAAGTTTTCTCGGTGAATGCACCAAAAGATTTAGACCAAAAATGGCACAAACACCTAATCAAGTATCAAATAAAAGGAAACGAGATAAAAGAAAGAAATAAAACATAATTTTTCTAATTGTTCGACGAATATTCCGACTTACGTCCACTTTATCCTTTTCTATTGATCATATTTTGCTCTTACAAAGTATATTTTGCAGGTCAATATCTTACAACTTGGGTATGAGTTGTACATAGTTTAATTCAAAATGGTATTTCTCAAATCCTTGTAATTCAGTGGCCCTAAAAAGCAGATCATGTTTAAAGTGTATCTCCTCCTCTATTTATAGATGAAGATAGGTGAATTAGGCTTCGAGATTCACAACACTCATTTTCCACGTCCAACATGAAGTCTAGGCGAAAGATTATGGTCTTACTTAGTCAATGTTTCTCAATTCGGTAGGGATCCAACGGGGTCGAGTTTGTGATTTTGCTCCAACTTAGGCTATCTCTTTTATGTTTTATTTTACCATTTTATGATGTTTTCTAAGGCTCTAGGTCCATTTCTATATCATTCTTTAGTCTAGTTCAATCGTTTAATTCTATTTAGGGACTATATGAAATTTGCCGATATCACAATCATAGACCTAGAAACCCACGACTTTTATTACTGATCTAGAGAGATCTAGCAGAATCGTAACATTGTAAACCAAAGAATCATTATAAAAGAAATAAGGTGGATGAAGGCTTGAAATTGTCGAACCACAATAAAAATTCTGCATGTTACATTTTCTGCATTTACTTCTTGCTTTTTAGCGTATCTATTTGCGATTTTTGATCTGAATTAGAGGAAGGACTTAAAGTTTTTGAGAACCTAAGATTCGACTCCTGTAAACAAACTTTAGAATCATATTAGGATCCTAGGATCTATCAAATCTTTATTCCTGAGCATTTGGTCATTTTGACATAAACAATTAGGCTTTTGTGTATTCACACTGTAATTCAAATAAAAATCCAACCAATAACCCACTGAATCGGCTGTTAATACCTATTGACATCTTCCTTACTCCTCTCCCAATGTTATTAATCCAAACGTCATTTTCTTACTTGCAAATCTGAAGGGTTAAAAATTCAATATTGTAGGGAAAATATGCCAAAAAGGAAGATGGTGGGTATAGAGATTGAGATTGAGGAGGAGACTGTGACGAGTTTTGCCCATGTTTAATTTTTAGCAAAGATATCCTTAGATTGAAAATGAAATTATTAAATAAAATTTAACATTTTATAAATTAATAGATAGGACGAAATTTTTTGGCGAGATAAATAGAATAATGTGAAAAAGAAGAAGAAATATAATTATAGCAAGACTGAAATAACAACTCTAATTAAATTTTTCCTAAATGATTCTCCCCTAATGCATTTTTATCATTTTCTTCGATATTTCCCTTACCTATGACCCTTTACCTATTTTAATTTTCCATTAAACTATAGTCTATTTTGGTAACTAAAAAAACTATTATGTGACTAATTTTATTTTTTCCACTAATATTTTTACTACACCATTACTTGATCAATGCATGTTTCGTACGCGACTCTGCATCAAAAATAACCTAATTAGAGAAACTTTAATAAGTAAATTCAAGTTTTAATGACACTAACCAATAATTAAGATCCAATGGAAGTTGCTAACTTTATTGTGCAACACAACGATCAAAGATGCCAGCACAAAAGCATTAACTTTATTGAGAAAAATAAAGATGAAAGCTACAGATTCTACGACCAATTACTCCGAACATGCATCTCATGGTATCAAATTATTGATGTAAACAATAAATATTTAAAGGCCAAACACAAAGGGCAACCAATCCCAGCATAAGTCGGTATAAAAAGGCAATAACCATTAACCCTAGCCAAATCCAAAATGGAAAATAATATTTGCAAGAAGTCCAAATAAGTAATTTTTTTAGAAGGAACTATGAACAACAACATTAGTTAATACTTCAAACTAACTTTAGGTTCCGTAGTCCAAGTAAATCTTCGTGGTAACTTCAAATTCGACAACCCAAGTCCACGATTTGCGCTACCTTGATGTTTGACAACCAAAGTCAATGTTTTGTACTAACTTAAGGTTCCACAACCCAACTCAATCCTTCATGGTAACATAAAGTTCAAATTCAAGCTCGCCAAAATACAAAAAAACAGTAATCTTCATCCTAACACCCACCAATTTGTGTGCAAACCCAAAGTAGTCAAATGGCATAGAGTCTCATAAATAAACTAGGTTTAAATCATACAAGTTCAAATTCGATAGGATTTGGACCATTCAACTAGACTTCTAAGGCAACATATCCTCAAAACATGGTGACATTCCAAGGACTTTGATTTTTTAGCTAATGGAATGTAGAAGAATGTCCAAGGGATGAAATTAGCACTTTTTAAGAAAATTGAGAATAAGATAGTTGGCATGGGTAATTAAATTTTGGATTAAGCACAATCGACAGTGGGGTAAAATGGGTGAAGTTAAAAAAATACCATTTTAATTCGCTATGCACTATATCTTTCATAATGTTATGAATGATATTTTAATATTAACTAACCATATTTCATGTTTTATTGGATGAACATGGATTGTTTTTCGTATTTAATCAATTTATATTTAAACTAATTATTTAAAATATTTATTTTTTTCACGTTACATTATTAAATTGCAGGTATGTCTACTTTAATTGTTTGTGTTAAACTTTGATTTGAATTTAATCTTAGTTATATTAACGACATTAATTTGGTATATAATAATGTTATTTATTCAGAATAATACTTCATTAAACAATTTATTTATAATTTATATATATTTATAAATTAACTCTAATGACATCTATTTTAATATAGTATTTAATGAAAGCAATTTTTTGTTAATTGGGGGTGTTATGTATAAATCTTATAAAATAAAAATTGTATTCAAGAACTAATATATTGATATCTTGTTTACAATTTTCAATGTAGATATATATAATTATGATATTAATGTGTCTAGAGTGTTAATACAAGTCCAATTATGCGAGTTGCACATAAATTGGATCTCGTATGCAGAAGTTATAAATGTGACAAATTTTAGTAGTTAAAATGAAATTATTAAAAATATAAGGGGCCATATTACAATATTATCTTTCTATCTTGTTCCCCCATAATTAACCTGCACAACCATACTGGGAAATTACAAGGCTCACTCTTAGTGTTTGGAACCCATGAGATCAATTTGCCACTGCCATCAGTCATGTCTCCCTGAGATGAATTGATGTCCTCTTTGTCAATTTCAATTTCCCCTATTGCTAGCTAGAGTTTTAGGAAAAACCATAATACTCAGATAACCTCGTGATTTGTTTTAGAGATCGATGCCATTGATGAAGCTACAACCCGAGATGAAGTTTCGATGATTGCGGTGGTTATTCCTCCATCGATAGGGAGATGATGACTTAGATGATGATGATTGGCCATGGCAAGTTGTGTGTACATCTTTTATGCACGCATAGTAAAAAATAACCTTTTTAAAACAAATAAATAATAAAAACTTTTTTAATTTGATAATTTTTAAAAAATATATGAAATATGGTTTTTAGTTATACCAATGGATTACACCCTGATCCATTAGCTCTACCTTATAAGATCATTTATCTAACTCAATGATGGAGTTGCAAATTCCACCATTAAGATATAATTTGTGTCCGGAGAGATAGAAATAAAATGCAGTGTTTATTGGATGAGGTATCTAGTATATTTATAACACTAATAGGCTATGTGGAATATCTTACCCTGATCCATCATTCACGGTTGAAAATATATCTCACTTAATTAATTAAACACATTAGTATGTTTTCGCTTGCCTTATTTTGAAATAATTTTAAAAAATTAGGCTATCAAAATAATATGTATCTAATAAATTATTTATATTTAAATTATTATATTAGTCCAAAAATAATTAAATAAATATCTAACATTATATATTAATTAATTTTTGGTCCGCTAATAATAATTAAAAAATTATGAATTAGTTAATATTGTGAGAAATGCGGATTAAGGATCTTAAGGCTAGGATAAACACTAGAGGGGGTGAACAATGTTTTAGAGAATTGTTAAATCTTTTTAGTTTTTGTTAATTTGAACATAAATGTATGCAATATTCAGACACAGATATGACCACAGAATCAAAAACAAATGCAAATATAAAGTAAAAGCAGTAAAGAAAAGAACATACCAGATTTTATATTGGTTCGGAGTTACCCTACATCCAGTCCAGCACACAAGTACGGATTTCCTTTCAAAAAACAATCTTTATAATTACACCCTCGATTTCTAGGCCACGAGGTACACCTCTCCAGATTCACAATCCTCTGGGTAGAGATTCTTGATTTCACGGGCAACAAGTTCACCCAATTGATTTCCAGGGCTACAATCACACCTTTTCTCACTTGATTGATTTCTAAGGCCACAATCACACCTTTTCTCGTTAATCGATTACAAAGAAGTCTATAACTCTGAATAGCACTGAGATCTTGTTTGAGATAGTGATAGAGAATCAAACCAAAAATGATCTAGTTAGATTCAATGTTGATTTTGGCAGAGTAATGGTAAGAATGTGTATAAAGAAATGCGGAAGAAGAAGAGGAATGAAAAACCAAAAAATCCGTGTTAAAATTCCTTGAAAACATCCCCTGTTTATAGAAGAACAACAGCCATGTCCATTCGTGAAGAGATATCACGAATAGACACTTCTTTTCAAATTTAAATTTTGAAACCAACTGACACTATGTCGACATGGGTAGGTTGAGCATGTCGACATCCCAAAGGAATTTTTGGTGATTTGTTTTTCTTTGAAAATAACTTCTATTTTATATTAAAACTATTTTAAACTTTATAAATATACTTGTCTATAGTTAAAATACATAAGTAAATATGTAGAATAATATATGCAAAATTTTACTATAATTTTATATTTAAATCTAAGTATAAATATTTAAAAATTAAATATATTATTATTAAAGAAAGTTAAAACTACGGATAATTTTGATTTTGAAATTAAAGATTATTTTGAGGCTAAAAGTATTTGAAATCAGGATAGATGTTTTTTATGCTTTTAAAAGGAAGGTTTTGAAAACATTTTGAAAGCAAGATATAATTTTTTGAAAATCATTTTGAATAAAAATTAGCGGATACAAGACAATGTTCCATTAGATTTTTCATAGGTTCCATCCTACTTAGGGTTCCATCCCTTTAACAGGATCGAAGTGGATTCCATTCCACGAATAAATTGGATTTTAAGATGCCAGTGCTTTCTAAGAGTTTTAACAAAATTTCTAATTAAATTAAAAGATAAATTACTTGAACTCTTGAACTCTTGATAGTCTTGATATTCTTGATACTCATGAGTCTTCAAACTTGATATCTTGAATCTCTATACTATACAGTCTTCATTCTTGGTACCTGCATGGTTAAATCCTGCATGCACATATATATCTAAACTTATACTGTTAGTATTTATATTTTATAATCTATTCTAAGGTTGTTGTCATCAAAACCATCATCTCAAGGACTAACAATCTCCCCCTTTTTGATGATGACAACCTTTTTATAAAATATTACTTCTATCCTAATAACTCCCCCTTAATATATGCCTAACTACCCTATTTTATACTTCTCCCCCTTTGTCATCAACAAAAAAACCATCTCCAAACTATATAACTCCCCCTTATTCTTGGACTAAAATACCTCCATTAATAAACTATACAATGGAGTATAAAATAGATATATTAAGAGATAATTTAAACTGATAGACTTGATAATCAAACAAGGATCAAATGTATATTTATACATGTTTTGTACAATCATCAATCCACACTAAATATCAATCCATATCAAAACAAATTAAAGTAAATGAAATCAAATCAATCAAAGCAAACAATTCAAACAAAGCAATAAAATTAAACGTTACAAGAAACTTCCTCCCATCCTTCTTCTCCAAAAATAGGGTCTGCTTTAATGGCATCCCAATTTTCATTGTCATTGGTGAGAGAGACTGGAGGATGTGCTTCGTTATCATCCTTATGCAGGGAGGAAATAATCCATCGTATTGCATCGAAATGCCTTACTTGCTCCTTGATCATCTGCATTTGACTCAATTCTAAGTGTCGCTGGTTACGAAGAATGAACGAGAGAATATTCTTGAACGATTTAAGAGTTTCTTCAAGATTCTCAGATAAATTATGAATTGGATTAGCTATATTTGGATTTGTGAGAAGAATGGGAGATAGAGTAGATAAGAAATAATATTCAGTGATGAATTCTGGAAGAAATAGGTATTTATAGGTATATAATTCGTTTGAAATGAATAGACATATGGTAGTTATTCAAATTTCAAATTCAAAATAAATGTCATTTCTGACCAGTACATGTCGACATGGTCATAGGGGGTATGTCGACATGGGACAGTGAATTTTTATGACTTATTTTGATTTTATGAATAATTGTGTGTGTGTGTGTATATTTATATAATATACTGACATTTATTCTGGAGATAAGATAAGCTAGATAACAGAAAAGAAAGTCCATTTCATTCCATACTAAGACGATACAACAATTAATCATAAAGAACTATATGAACTTTCAAATTAAAAGAAACTAAAACAAATACAACGAGATACGAAAAGGTAGAACTAGTTAGAGGATGATGATGATGAAGATAATCTAAGCTTCTTGCTGACTTTGGAAATAAACTTATTCATCTTGGATGAAATTTTGTCCAACTTCTTACTAACGGATCGTTTAAGAATCCGTTGATTCTTGACAAAAGTCTTCTGATTTTTGGAAAGGGTTTTGTTGGTTGGATTAGAAGGATAATCAATGCTTTCCAAAGATGTTTCACCTTCTTCTTCTTCATCTTCTTCCTCTTCCTCCTCTTCCATCTCCTCATGAGCCAAACACTCTTCCTTTTCGGCAAGTGTCTCATAAGGTTGAAAAACAAATGGAATTTTCATAAGAGAAATATTGGAATGATTGAAAACCTTTCTTGAAACAAATTCTTCTCCTTTGAAATCTACTCCAAAATAGTTAAAAATCCGAGTGAGATAGATTCCATGATACAAAGTATTCTCACTCATTTCAAGATTTTTGGGACGAAGTTCATCCAAAATAACTTGCGCCCAATTAATATCATGATTTCCAAAAATAGTAAAAAGTGCTTTGCAAACTTTTGAAGTAGGATTGTTAAAATTCCCCGATCTTGAGGTCAAAGTATGTTGTAAAAGAAGATTAGCAATTCTAGCTTTTGGTTGAAAGTTTCGATTTTTGAATTCAAAATCATTATTTCCTTCAAAAATGTGATAAAACGTCTCACGATCATTTTGATCAACATTAAAACTAGAAAGATCCATTCCCGTCTGCAATTGAGAATGGTACCCAAAAGATCACAATTCCAAACAATTCTAGTGTCTTTGACACCACTCCAAATTTCATCATCATTTTCAATATAAAATCCACGGTTTAAATTTGCGTAGAAAATGTTGACAAGATTTGGATAACAAAGAAAATCATTTTGAGAAGATTAAGAATTTGATTGTTTGCAAAAACAGAATTAATTTCATAGAAGAGAAATCTTGAAATATAGCAAACTTTCCAGGATGGACTTTTTCATAGCTAGCATAATTGATGTATGCTTTTATGGCCTCCGGATCATTGAAGAGTTGCACTTTTATCTTTTTGGAAATTCTCATGGTGGAGGGGTTGTTTGAAGAAGCCAATAGAGTAGAGAGTACAGAGTTTGAAGTTTTTGAAGAGTGAGTTTGAATTTGAAAATGAGAGTGAAAAGATGTGATAAAAGATAGTGAATAAATAGATTCTCATAGGACATGTTCTATGGTCAAAAGATGTCGTTTCAGAGAATTGAATGAAATGAAAAGGTGGAGGAAAATTCAACCATTTGAATTCAAATTTTGAATTTCAAATTCTGTACCCATGTCGACATCATGGTGGAGACCATGTCGACATGTGTCTTTGAATTTCTATGATTATATACTTATTGTTTTTAATGTATATATATATCTGGAATAATTCTGAAATTATAGTATGTTATATAAAATATTATAAAACTATTAAAATTAAAAAATAATAATAAAATAATAGTAAAAAATAAAAAATTTAAAATTCAAACAACACACCACTTCAAAATCAATCAATCAAGCAACCAATTCTAAGCATGCAATTTCAACCAATTGTATTGTAAATGTGTACCTTTTTCCGAGTCCGTTTCTCTGAATTTGTCGGAGTCGTGGACTGTTGTGAAACACATATTTGAATTATCTGTCTTCTGATCATCATTGCTTGAGGAAGAGTCTGAGTCATCTAGAGTAGCAGTAAATGCATGTTTTTGTTTCTTTACGGAATCATTGTTTATAGGAAGATTTTGCCTATCTGGATACGGATAGTCTCTTTTGAAATGGCCTGGTTCGTCACAGTTGAAACATTTATATTGTTTGGCTCTACATTCTGATTTCCAGAGTTCTAATAGTTGTATCTCTTGAGATTGTTCATCTTTCTGTATTTCAGGAATTTTCGAAAATTCTTGGTCATAAAGGCAATCTCTTCATCATTATCGCAGTTTGAGTCTGATCCATCGGTCAATGCATTGAATGCCATTGATTTCTTTTTAGATGCTTTGCTTTCTCTTCTCCCAATCATTTGGACTTCAAACGACATTAAATTTACAATTAATTCTTCTATCTTTAAGGTACTGATGTCATTTGCCTCTTCGATCGCAAGTGTCTTTTGATCACATTCTGGAGTTAGAGAATTCAAGATTTTTCTGACTTGATCTTCTTTCGAAAATTCCTTTCCCAAGGATATTAGAGAATGCACAATCCTGAAATCTACTATACATATCTGAAATAGACTTATTAGAATTCATCTTAAATAATTGAAACTGATTTGTGAGCATGGAAATTTTGGTCTGTGTAACTTATCTTGTTCCCTCGTGAGTAACTTGCAAAGTTTTCCAGATTTCATATGCAGACTTACAAACTGACACTCTATTAAATTCATTCCTATCAAGTGAACAAAACAGAATATTTATTGCTTTAGAATTATTTTGTGCAAGAGTCTTTTGCTCAGCGGTCCACAGTGCAAAATCAGTTGTGGGTTCAGAATATTCAGTCTGTGTGATATTCCAAGTGTCTAATCCTATAGATTGTAAATATATTTTCATCCTACATTCCCAATATGCATAGTTACTACCATTAAAAAGTGGTGGTCTGACAGTAGATTGACCTTCTACAAATGAACTAGTGACAGGGATAAAAGAATTAGAGTTGGTAGTGTTAACAGTACCAGTGTTGGTAGCCATTTTGAAATTTTTTTCAAAATTCTGATTATGAAAACTTTGAAAACCTTGCTCTGATTACCAAATGTGAGAAATGCAATTAAGGATCTTAAGGCTAGGATAAATACTAGAGGGGGGTGAATAGTGTTTTAGAGAATTGTTAAATCTTTTTGAATTTATGTTAATTTGAACATAAATGTATGCAATATACAGACACAGATATGATCACAGAATCAAACACAGATGCAAATATAAAGTAAAAGCAGTAAAGGAAAGAACACACCGGGTTCGGAGTTACCCTACATCCAGTCCCGCACACAAGTACAGATTTCCTTTCAAAAAACAATCTTTACAATTACACCCTCGATTTCAAGGCCATGAGGTACACCTCTCCAGATTCACAATCCTCTGGGTAGAGATCCTTGATTTCACGGACAACAAGTTCACCCAATTGATTTCCAGGGATACAATCACATCTTTTCTCACTTGATTGATTTCTAAGGCCACAATCACACCTTTCCTTACTTAATCGATTACAAAGAAGTCTATAACTCTGAATAGCGCTGAGATCTTGTTGAGATAGTGATAGAGAATCAAACCAAAAATGATCTAGTTAGATTCAATGTTGATTTCGGCAGAGTAATGGTAAGAATGTGTATAAAGAAATGCGGAAGAAGAAGATGAGTGAAAAACCAAAAAATCTGTGTTAAAATTCCTTGAAAACATCCCCTGTTTATAGAAGAACAACAGCCATGTCCATTCGTGAAGAGATATGACGAATAGACACTTCTTTAGAAATTTAAATTTTGAAACCAACTGACACTATGTCGACATGGGTAAGTTGAGCATGTCGACATCCCAAAGGAATTTTTGGTGATTTTTTTTTCTTTGAAAATAACTTCTATTTTATATTAAAACTATTTTAAACTTTATAAATATACTTGTCTATAGTTAAAATACATAAGTATGTATATAGAATAATATATACAAAATTTTACTATAATTTTTATTTAAATCTAAGTATAAATATTTAAAAATTAAATATATAATTATTAAAGATAATTAAAACTATAGATAATTTTGATTTTGAAATTAAAGATTATTTTGAGGCTAAAAGTATTTGAAATCAGGATAGATATTTTTGATGCTTTTAAAAGGAAGGTTTTGAAAACATTTTGAAAACAAGATATAATTTTGTGAAAATCATTTTGAATAAAAATTAGCGGATACAAAACAATGTTCCACTAGATTTTTAGTAGCTTCCATCCTACTTAGGGTTCCATCCCTTTAACAGGCTTGAAGTGGATTCCATTCCATGAATAAATTGGATTTTAAGAAGCGAGTGCTTTTCTAGGAATTTTAACAAAATTTCTAATTAAATTAAAAGATAAATTACTTGAACTCTTGATAGTCTTGATACTCATGAGTCTTCAATCTTGATATCTTGAATCTCTATATTGTACAGTCTTCATTCTTGGTACCTGCTTGGTTAAATCCTGCATATACATATATATCTAAACTTATACTATTAGTATTTATATTTTATAATCTATTCTAAGGCTGTTGTCATCAAAACCATCATCTCAAGGACTAACAAATATAACTGTTATTTTATTTTGTTCATACGAATAATTTACAACTTTTATATATACAATAACTATAAAACTAAGTAATTAGTCTCAAACAAGTTGGGATCAGCTAGAGATGGAGCCCAAAATTAAATGTTAGAGTCAATTTAAAAACAATGATAATAACAATAAAATAATTAAAATAATAATAATAATAAATAAAATAAAATAAAGATAAAAAATAATATATATGTACATAAATTAAAAACCAAGATGATAATAATAATACTACTAGTAGTAGTAGTAGTAATGACACTAATAGTAATAGAGATCGAAGAACAAACACTACGTCTGAGATTCATATTCACTAGTCCTATAATGTGAAACTTATAACGCTACCTCTAAACCAACCCTATGCAAAAAAAACCTCCAAGCTTATGATTTTGGTAAATGGATCGTTAACTTCCATGCTCTCCTGTCTGATCCCAGCTCTTCTGATATATTCTTATAACACAAGTCCCTTTTTACTACTTCCTCCCATGTCAACCTTGGTCAACCTCTACCTCTCTTTGAGCATTCGATGCGGTCTATAACTCCAACGTGCACAGGTGCCTCAGGAGGCCTTCGTTGGAGATATCCAACCCATCTTAAGTGACACGTTTCTCTTCAATTGGTGCTACTCCAAGTTTGCCATGTATATCATCATTTCTAATTCGGTCTCGTCTTGTATGACCACAGCTCCATCACAGCATACACATCTTTTCTACACTTATCTTCTAAGCGGGTTGTCTTTTAAAAGGCTAACATTCTACACCATACAACATCGCAGGCCTGATTGTCCTTCAGTAAAACTTTCCTTTAAGCTTTTGTGGGACTTTCCTATCATAGAGAACAGACACTAGTTGTCATTTCATCCCATTTGAATTCTAAAACTAATATCTTCACCAATCTCACCATCATACTCCAAGGTTGATCCTAAATATCGAAAGGATTCCTTCTTGGGTACTACTTGTCCGGCCAGAGTGACATCTCCATCCTCTAGCCTGACACTGTTAAACTCACACTTCATATACACTGTTTTAGTTCTGCTAAGCCTAAAACCCTTTGATTCTAATGTATGCATCGACAACTCCAGTTGTCTATCAACCCCTATAATATTTTCGTCAATTAGCACATCATCAGCAAAGAGCATACACCAAGGAAGCTTACCTTTTATACCCTTTGTACCCTCATTCATTAATAGGGGAAAAATGTAGGGGTCAAAGCCGACCCTTGGTGTAATCTTATGTTAATGTGAAAGTCATTGGTCTTGCCATCGCATGCTTTGACACTATTCACAATATCATCATACATACCATTGATAAGGGTAATATACTTAGTTGAGAGTTTTTTTTGTTCCAGAGCCCACCACATAACCTAGGAGTTCTGGTTCTGTGACTCCTAAGTGCGATCTTTTCCCTTAGTGATACTTAACAAAATTTAAGTATTAATACATGTACGGACTCTATTGGTGTAAGATAGTCGATATTTAATTACTTACAAATTACCCTGATGAATTTTAATTTCTTATCATTTAATGTGACACCTTTATGCAATAATATATTATGCACATTTTCTCTTTGTCACCAATATATTACTTAGATATTTAGAGTTCATTCGATGGCCAAAACCATAACGATATCTATATTTAACTATAAAGTAAAAAATGAATGTCTATGATCAAAGCGGATAACAATTATTGGTTATCATATTTGCTTTGGCTAAAGACTTTGACTTTACATTGGCTAATAGTTACGATGATACTAACCATTTATTCAAAGGAGAGAAATCCTCTCTTTAATAGTATTTCACTTCAAGTGGTTCAACACATACACGACCATAGCCTTAACATAATCCTTGTTGTCGTGTGATTAACCATAATAAAATTATAGTTTGAATACTTAAAGATTTATAGTATTCTCAAGTCAAAAGACTACTACACGTCATCATGTGAGATCTTCAATTTGAATTTTACCTATAAAAGACTCTCATAAGTTATTTCGTAATTATTCCAAAATACTACATGTATGTAACCACTTGATACCCACAAATGTCATGAGTAATTCACCATCCATCATATTGAAAGAATTACATATATTCTCAATGGATATATCATACCATTCTAGACACATCTTGACAAGGAACGTTTAAGGACGAAGTATACAGTTTAATACTCATGGTTATGAATGTTAGATCAATGCATTGGTAATGAGGCAAAAGTTGGAAATTTAAGGGAAAAGTTCTTTTATTAGTTTACATGAATAAGTTAATTACACTAATTCATATTAAGTGGACCGTAGTAAAAGGAGTATGTTATTTTCAGTTTAATTATGGTTTATTTTATATTTAAAACTTTAGTATATATAATTTATATTAAGATTTAAATCTATTTACATATTCATACATATGTAGTAAAATTTAAATTCAATTCAGTTTTTGTTTATATGATTTTATTTGCTATGAATTCACATTCACAATGTGAATGTCATAGATGTTATAAACTTACCTAAAGGGATTTGTATGGACATAATGTATAGAATATACACACAAACACACACACACACACATATATCTAATTTTTGAATATAGTAAAACTTGTTTTTTTTTTGTTTTAAAATTTTACATACACACATACATATAGATAGTAAAACTATGCTAATTATATATTTATTATAACTACCAAAATATATAAATATTAATAAGTTTATTTTTTTTGATTTTAAATATATTTTGAGATATGTACTTATTTAAGAAAATTAAATTAAGTTTGACTAAGTCAAACATATATCTAACAAAATTTTTTATATTTATAAATTGAAAACAATTTTCACACACACAAGTGTATTTGTAGGCCGTGAGCATAAGTAAAACAAATTATTATTATTTTAGATGAGTATAACTGTTTGTACTAAAATTAGGCACAACACTCTTCGGACGTATTTGAAAAGATTAAAGTGAAGAATATAAATGAAAAAGGATGTTAATCTAACAAACACCCCAAAACAGATGAATATAAATCCAAGAACATAGGAATTTAGAGTGGTTCGACATTATAGCCTATATGCACTATGGAAAGTTTGCTATTTTATTAAAGATTACAATCTGATTAGCACTCAAGTTACAAAAGGTCTTCGGCAGAGTATCAGCGTTGCAGAATCAAAAGTACCATGTCTGGAGGCATTGGGCTAATTTTATAGATGTAGGTTGAAAAATTTTAGCTTAGATTTCAGAATACCTCTTCTCACACGTGGGTGGGCCCACTCGATCGATCCAGAGTCATTTGGGATCGATCTAGGATCGATCCATGTACATTTCGTATCGATCAATACTTGCTCCTTTTGGGCTGAGATGGATCATGGACATTGTTGAGGTGGTACGCAAGCTTCTATGAAAATTTGGTGGCATTTGGACTTATATATTTTGGGTTATGATCGATCCAAGTTGGGATTTTCAATTGGCTTTCGTCTTTATATCAATCTCATTCGTATCGATCAACTTCGGATCGAAAGTAGTTCGTATCGATCAACTGCACTTCGATGACGTGGAGCTATAATCTAGGAGCGGTCCACTTTTCATGCCGAATGATCATTTCCTTCATTTGAACGTGTTTTGTTTGTATGGACTTGGAACACTTCATTTCGTACCGATGATTTGCATTTCACTTCGTATTGATGTTTGAAACCGCTTCGTATCGATGATCAAAGGACTCCTTCGTACTGATGCTTATTGTTACCTTTCGTATTGATCTTTTGTAGCCACTTCATATCGATACGAACTTATGCTTTTTATTGATGATTTAGAGGCAATTTCGTATCAATCATTATATGCGTTCTTCGTATCGATCATTTTAGTGGTGTGTTTCGTATCGATCGTTGGCCAATCGATACGAACTGTGCAGAGGGGGGATCGATACAAAGAACGCGTGAATGGAATCGATACAAAAATGTTAACTGTTGATGAATAAGAATGGGATTGAGAATGATGGATACGAAGAAGAACTGCCTTTGATGGATAAGAACCGAGCTTTCTTCATGATTCTTGATCGATCTATATCTTGAGCATACGAACTCCGATTGACTTGAAATTTGGAATATTGGCTTTCATAGCTTTGCTTGTATTGCCATATCAATTGTATCTCGATCCGGGCTCGAACTAAATATGCCGGTATCCATAGTAAACCTGTGTATAACCGATCTTCGGGATAGACTGTCTTTGGTTTCCAGTCAAGTCCTTGGTGTCACTGCCTTACCAAAAGGCGGGATAACATTTCCCCCCTCCAAGTACATCTTTTGAGAACATGACATGCTTTCAAACGTTGCAACCTTCATTCGGAAAAGTCCTATTCGATTCATTGAATTGTCGTCTTTTCATTAAAAGATGCAACCTTCGATTGATTTCCCGATATATAAATGTTGAGTTATTGACTGCCAATGTTCATGTAGCGTTTTGTTATAATTGAGTATCGAGTGCTATTAACTTGTCATCTACTGTTGTTATTGTCGTTAGGTGAGCATTCAATTCCTTAAAATTCTAAGAATTGAATATAGTCCGCCATACATGCACGTATGTTAACTTAACTTCTGCTTCACGTTTGCACGTTCACGGGTCGTTGTCAAGTTTTTTTATATTTGAATCGAGTTTCATATCGATCCTCTCCTGGAACGATGTGAAATTCAAGTTGTAACAATGTTTGGTGGTTGTTTTAGTGTATCCCTTCGTATTGATCCTCTTCTAGATAGACGTGAGAATTTGGGATAGGCATTTCATATCGATGGCTATCAATACAAAATAGTTGGTTCTTTAAAAATTCTTCATATCGATGGATACGAACTCTTGCAGTCTTCAAAGTGAGTGAGATTTAATCACCTTGATTTTTAATTTTCCAAATATTCAGATTTTAAACAAAATCGAACAACGTTCGATTTAATTTAAAATTCCAGCTGACTTCGAAAAATCCCGAACCAAATTTGTTGCAAAGCACTCATTGATAGTTGGGTTGCCAACCGCCTTAAAAGATAGCAAGATTCAACTCTCACAATTCTTTGAAATGTCCAACAACTCACCTTTCATAAGTGTCTCTGTTATTGCATCCAGAATAATTTCCTCATCCTGTGTGACTCTTTAGGAGAAGATCACAAAAAGACTTACTGAGTGGTCTAATAACCATCTGAACATAGCTGGAAGGCTCACTATTTGAAATTCAGTTGATACAGCCATGTCCACATAATTCTCATCTCGCTTTTCTCTTCCTATTAAGCTTCTTAACACGATTAAATGGGCTTTCATCCACTTCTTGTGACATGGTAACCCTAGCTTGACTAAATTGATTCATATTGCTTACTATAAGATCCATCGTCTTAAAACTCATGGTTGCCTTGGTATCACTGACATAACCAGATGGAACAAAGTTTCTAACTCTAAGATTTTGAATAAGATTATACTTTACAAAGATATTATGCTAATAAAGTGGTTCTAACATCACTATATGCACAACAAAGAAATATGTCAGGTCATGATTCTGCAAAACTGTAGTTGGTTTTGGAGAAACGTCATCAAACGTAGACATGAGTTTCTTCCTTTCATAAGAATCATTCCCTCAAATGCCTTAAAGCCAAGCATCTAGCACTCAATATTTT
The DNA here is from genome assembly GCA_030765085.1 of Allium cepa. NCBI lineage: Eukaryota > Viridiplantae > Streptophyta > Magnoliopsida > Asparagales > Amaryllidaceae > Allium > Allium cepa. The sequence continues at coordinate 20,051,947 of CM060936.1, read as the reverse complement.
ATGGTTATGACACAATACTCAATAACATTCTTTATCCTATCATGAATCAATGACTGGAATCCCTGACAATTCCAATGCAGATTCATATATACACAATGGCCTCTTTATACTACATCACATAAGCTCTCCCATAGTCAGATCCCTCTGCACACCTATAACAGGAAAATCTACCTACTAAACACTACACATATTAACTAGAACCTAACCAACAAAATTCACTTTTTGGGTCCACAAATTCATTAATGAATTTGATCGAACACCTTCCTTCCCTTGGTCCAAGAGAATCTGTTCTACTTTGACTCTGATGGTTAACATCAAGCTATGGAGAGCAATGTAAATCTCCTTACACACCCTAAATAAGTTAAAAGCCATTGGTCTATTAGGCGATGACCCAGTATCCTTTTTGTGGTTGATAAGGAATTTAATACCCACATGTACTTTGAATGAAGCTTTATTTTCATTACATGGAAATGAACCTTACTATCTTTAGCCCTTGTTTTCTATTGTTGAGATGTCTTGCATTATATGGTAATAGACGCACATTGAAAAGAAGAATAGTCTCACATCATGAAAATAATGGAGGTGGTGTGATTGATATATGAGTTTATTCGCATGTAACAACAAGTGATTCCTTTTGTTAAAAGGTGTTGGCTAAATTTATATGTTGCCCCCATGTAGAGATGTATGGACCGGATGTCAACATAGTGAAGGAATGACTCAAGATTTGAGGTTTTTATGGTTCAACCGGTTTTTTTTATTTTTTGAAATTTACACATTCAAGTACAAGTTATACATAAAAATATTGAAAGAAAAATGCTAGGTAACTACAGTTGTACAACTACACCAACATAACTACTGTTGTGCACACCTTATTAACACACAACTGTAGAAGATCTATAGCGGTGAACTTGACGAAGCTTATAATAGCCTTGGAGGTACTTGCAGCATCAAAGAACAAAGTAGTGGATTTTGATGTTTAGATTTTGGGAGAATATTTTTTAAATGTAAATTAAATTTTATTCTTCGAAATGGTAGAGTGAATGAGAATGACATATGATGAAAAAGTGAAAAAAATAAGAAAATCGTGGTTCAACCAGGTAAGATTGACGGTTGAATGGCTGGTTTGAAAGTCCGACCTTCGTTTCATGCGCAGCTTAGGTCTAAATGGGTTCTGGAGTGGTCCATAGTTTGGGGTTTTTCGAGATCGGACCGTGGTTGGATATACTCATGATAACATTATTAATACCCCTTACACGGTGTCATTAAAATGTTATTTTGAATCTTTTATGTGGGTTGTCTCTTGATGGGTCATATATGTATGATCTTTTCTTTTCTTTTTCTTGCTTATTTTTTTGTTGCTTATTTTGTTTTTGTTTTTTCTAAATGTAGTCTCCTTGTTACCAAATAAAATATTGAAATAATAATAATTATACGAGTACGAAAAATTAACGCTTATTTCACTTTAACTATTAACTTCAACGTTTTTATCCAATCTATGTATACAATTTTTTTAGAAAGATTGCAATGACAATGTAAATATGGAAGGGAAAACAACATATAATCACATTTACTATTTATACCGGTATGTAAAAATCAAACTAATTTTATTCTTATTGAACTGTTATATGTCATTCATATTTATATCTTGAGTTTTTTAAACAGAAGCCCTAAGCACCGACTAATCAATATTAAGATTATTATCACTCAAGTACATTTTAATCTTTGGCTAAAGATAGAGACAATAATAACAGCATTACTGGCCTAAATTACTATATTGTTACTCGCATTCTTATTAATTCTAGAATTTTTCTCTTCTCTCCTTAGTTCCCTTAAGATATTTCATTTTCAGATCCCTATATAATTTATTATTATTATAATTATTAGAATGTTATAGTAATTCTTTATTATATCATTTTATATTTAAATATCAACATATAACAATTTGTATAATTATTTACAAAATTATTCCAAGTTTTCAACTATTTTTTACATTCAACTCCATGCGATCTCAAATTTAAATGTTTTAAATACAATTAACTAACATTTTTTATTTGGTCTAATAAGTTCAGAAAATGACAATTTCATCTACTACATACAACATTGACAAAAATAATAAAACCAAAATTTTCATTCAAGTCCATATAATTCAAATTTTTCGCAATTATACATGAAAATTATCTTTAATTCTCTTACATTATTCTAAATTCAAATTTATCCAATTTATTTATTTTCAGAATCAGTATTTTATTATAAAGAAAGATATCTCTAATTTTTTCTTTCTAAAGATGTTATTTTATTATAAACATACACACAATTTTTCCATTTTAAGATTGGTACGATACTAAAAACATAAATAATGTTTTTTCTTTCTAAAATTACACCAAGTGGTTATTTTATCATTGATAAAATTTATATTCGTTAAGAATGAGATTAGAATTAAACGATGAATATTTTTATTTTGTAAATTTGAAAAATGATTAAACTTTTAGTTAATATGTTTTGTGAAAATGTTAAATTTTAATTATTTTCGTAATTTACATTAATCAGTAGATAACAATGTACAATATTTGAATTGAATTTTTTAAATATTTTATTATCTTTTTGAGATAGATGCTAATCACTTTTTGAAATCTTTTATTATAAAATAAATTTATTGAGGTATGAAACATGGATTAAAAGTCAAATTATTATTTTTACATAGTTGAAATAAAACTATGATTTGTTACGTACCACGTCCTATTTTCATTTAACATTTCTTTTCGTTGTTTAATAAATATTTTGTTTACCACTTCAATAATATCATTTTCTTTATCTTACTTTAAGAGCTTTAAATGCATTAAGATATATTGATCAACATTATCACATATTCATTTTTAAATATTTTTGTCATTCTCTCAAGTAATATTTAAAATCAATTTATATATTGTTTATCTTTTAGTAAAATGTACTAATGTTAAATATCAAATTAAAAATCTATGTACGTAAACATTTACATGTGGAATTATAAACATACTAATTTTAAAATTAATTAAGAATACTAACATTCATTTATTTTCTTTATGAATATAAATCGTAAAAACTAATAAATTAGTACATAACTCAGTTTTATTTACAAAAGCAGCAATTTAATTTATAAACTTTTGTTTCTAGCTATCACAAAATTTATTTTATTTGTTATACAATAATTTTTTTAACGATTTGATAATTAATTGTAAATCTTAAATGTATTTAACATAATAAATTCATATAAAATAAGTATTTGGTAAAAGATAAATTTGTTGAATCTTATGTCCATCCAAAGTATTTTGGCCATACGGTCGTAATATAAAAGGAAAATAAACAAATTTAAGGTATCAATCTTGATTTTTCAAATTTATAGTCGTACATCGACATGTTCAGACTTAAACCCTTCATTCGAAGATCAAACGATCTTCAAACATGACGAAATTCAAATCATATATACTATATTATATATTTATCCAATTCGTATGGCTAGATTTTAAAAAAGTACAGAAAAAATTTAGACTTCAAACATGTCATTTTTATAGAAGTTGTTCTAACAGTATATATCATGTGTTATACAACTCCTTGAAAAGTGGTATATTTTGAGCATAATTTTTTCCCTTCCGTTTTATTTCAATTCTAGTCATACGGATTGAATAAATACATTATAATATATATATGATCCGAATTTCGTCTCTTTTCAAGTTTTTTTGGCCTTCACACGGAAGGTTTTCAGTCCAAATGTGACGAACGACTATAAATTTGAGAACTAAGAATGGCACCCAAAATTTATTTACTTTTTATCATATTTTTTTGGGAGCAGGTCAAAAATACTTTTGATCGACATAATATTCGAAAAAAATATTTTTATCTAATATTTTCTTTCATATGACTTTTGTAATGTTAAAATGCATTTAGAAATTCATAATTAGTTACACAATGGTTAAAAGAATATATTCAAATTCATAAAATAGTTACAGTATAATAAATTTCATCAAAATTTTATAATGGATCGACTGAAAGTTGCATAGACTAATCGTTTGAGTTCGATTTTCAATAAAGTTAAATATCGAATTGCACAACAAAAGATTATTGAAAACACTAATTTAATTAACCACAAATCGTCATAAAATTAAAGAATTGAATAATCTTTAATTTTTAGCAATTAAATTAGTAATTTTAAACAAATTTCAAACGTCTATAATTAATAAAATAATGCGATAAATTAAATTAATTAAAATGCACAACCGCCGAAATGGTGGAGCCGTCGATGGCCGTCGGAACGGTCTGCTGCTATTTACCTCCTTTCTAGTAGTGTAATAAAAAGGGGACTTTAATTCTTCAGCATATTGATTGTTTTTTTCGACTACCCCTTTTGATGTCAAAAAAAGAGCTAAATAATGTATATGCAATTATTTTATAAAATATAATGAACTATAAAATGATTTTCGTTTTATATTTACAATATTAACAGCAACTATTACGCTTGCAATTAACTAATGTTGTATATGGCCTTTTGTTGTAGTTATTTGTATTATTTTTTCTCATTTGTAATAATGTTTTTTCATATCATTTGTTAATAGAAGATTTAAAGGAGATGAATGATGCAATTAAAACATATTTAATTGTTTTGAGATTAGTAGCCTATGATTTAAGATATCATTATTAATATTTAAACTATATTGTGCTCTATGTGGAGATTCGAACAACTTGCTTTAAGATATAAAGTTTTGCTTTTAGTTAAGAACTACGTTTGAGATATTAAGTTCTTTATGTGTGTTTAGAGCAAGTACTGAAACGGCTCTCTAATAATAAGGGCCCTCTAACTAATATAATACCAACATTAAGTTTCATATAATAACCTTTTAATGTTGGTTAAATTCCATTACTTATTACCTTTTGGTGACATATATAATTCGTTAAAGAGAGTTACGTTTATACTATTATTACGAATGACACTATATGCATCCATCAGAACTCTCCTCTCACCCACCCACTTAAAAAATCTCACCATGCTCGAATACACAAAACTAAACTAATATGAGAGGAAAAACATGCTTTATTGAGCAACATAATAAAAATGGGACTTTAATTATTCGACAGATCGATTTTTTTCTACTAACCCTTTCAGTGCAAAAAAAAGAGGTAAATAATGTATGTGAAATTATTTTATGAAATATATTGTGCTATAAAGCGATTTCCGTTTTATATTTACAATATTAATAGCAACTAGTATGCTTACAATTAACTGATGTTGTATTTGGCCTTTTGTTGTAGCTATGTGTATTATTTTTTCTCATTTTTAGTAATGTTTTTTTGTATCATTCATTAATAGAAGATGTAAAGGAGATGAATAATGAAATTAAAACATATTTAATTGTTTTGAGATTAGTATCTTATGATTTAAGATATCTTTATTAATATTTAAACTATGCATTTCTCTACATGGAGATTTAAACAACTTACTCGTTGTTTAAGATATTAAGTTTATTTTTTAAATAGGTTTGATATATTAGTTGTTTCAAACCAATTTTATTTTGAGATTTTGGTTTTGAGAAAGAAAAGCTTTTATGAAAAGAGAGAAGTAGAGAATGAAAGAAGACTAAATAACTTAATTTTTATCAAATAGTAAGGAAAAAAATGTGAACGTAAATGAATGAGATAAGTGTTTGACTGAGTGAGAGGAGAGGAAGTGAAAGTTACTGCACGATCTTAAACACTAAAATGCAATTCTTTATTTTTATTTATTTTTAATAACTTGTTTCGTAATAAATAAACTTGCATTATATCAACTGACTTTGTTGAAGAATGAACGATACAGTGTAGAAATAGTTTCTTATCTTTGTGTAATAGTTTGGATAGCGGGTTTGGGCTTATCAGCTTCGACTGATACACTATGTACATATCATTGCATCAGTATTTCATATATCAAAACTGAACATAAAATTCATTCTCTTGCAAAATTTCTACATTCTGAAATCAAGTTTAGAATCATCACTGGTCAATTCATCAAATTCTAACATGGTATCAGAGCCTGTCAATCCTTGCGACAATAATATCTGAATTGAAGATCTCAAATCAAGATTTCAACATGCCTAGCAGCAGCAACATTGAATTCAATGTTTCTCAAAGCAAGATTTATTCAAAAAATTATCATCATTTGAATGCCTCTAACCATGTTAATACTCATTATTTAGGTTAATGATTGAATTTGCTGTTTTTTGAAAAACAGGTGCCATATCAAGAAATCAATTAGATTTTTGATTGCAACAAGCTTCTCAATAATGAATCAATCAAATTAAAAGCAAGAAAGTTCAGAAAATCAAAAAACCAAGTCAAGAAAGTAGTCGAATATAAAAAGAAAGTAATTGCCCCGCCAAGATCCGTCAGAGCAGATTCATCATATGAATCTTGGCCACAGCTGACTTGTTTTTGCCTCAATCATAGCAGTCTTGAACCAAAAATTCATCTGAACCTTCTAGTTTAAGCATCTGTTTCAGAATTTTGTCATCATGCCTGAAGGAGGCAATGCCTCAGCAACTTCTAAAATACTGATAACCCCCAACAATAGTATCTCACTGAAGCAACATAGAGTTTATAAAAACTAACATTAGTTCTCAAAGTCAGCCAATCACCATACATCTTGAGGTAGACAACTATCTCTTATGGAAGTACAAGTTGAAACAGCAATGCAAGGATATGGCCTCGAAGGCGCTATTCTTGGTTCTATTCCAATTCCCCCAAGATTTATCACTGATTCACAAAATAAGATGATTAGCAATGAAGAATACACAAGATTTACAGACAAGATAGACTGATAAGTTCTTGGCTCTTATCATCAATCAATACAAAGCTACTATCACAAGTTATAGGCTGTAAATCAGCAAATGATATATGGATTACTATTGAAAGGATATTCAATTCTCAATCTTCTACAAAGGTTATGCATTCTAAAAGAAAACTGCGGAATATTACAAAAGGCAATCAAATTATAAGGGATTACTTATCACAAGCCAATAATATCTGCAACATTTTGGAAGCTGCAGGACATAAAGTATCTGAAATAGAGCAGGTACTGAGTATCTCAAATGGACTCAGTGAGGAATATGAAGCAGTTGTTGAAGTTGTATCATCTCAACCAACTCTACTACCTGTACAATATGTTCATGCTACTCTTCTTTCTCATGAGGCAAGAATAGATCATAAGAGACCTTAAGATACAGATCTATCTATCAACTATATATCCAACTCAAAGAACAAAGGTCAAAATCAAAACAAACAAGGCCAATTATATCAAAAGGAGGCTATTCAAATATATCTAAAGGCAGAGGGAGATGGAATAATAATAATAACAGACCAAAGTGCCAAATACGTGAGAAAATTGGTCACACTGCTACGAAGAGTTATTTCAGGTTTAATGCCAATCATGTGCCAAACCAGAATGAAAATAATCAAAGAAATGGCAATATCAGTGCTAATATGGCCCAAACTCAGTCAGAATCAAGCATTCATGCTGACAGTGGTGGTGAAATCAACCAATGTACAATCACAAGACTGGAATACAATCATGATGAATGCTAGTACCCAGAGTCAGGGGAAACCAGTCACATTACAAACAATCTTGAAAACTTTAATCTTGGCAACAAAGAGTATAGAAGTAAACAGTCAATATGCATAGGGAATGTTGAGTCAATTAATGTCACTCATATTGGTAATGCTTGTACTACTGGCACAAGACAATTATTTTTAAATAATTTATTGAGTGTGTCACGACCTGGTATTTCGAACCGTTCAAATCGATAATCATCCACTCATGTCAGACTTGAATTGCTCAAAACAACAGATTGTTAATTTATTTTTTGGCAAAACTTAGCATATACAGTAAATAAATCAATCACAAAATCACAGACACGGAGTAATATAACAATAAGCAGCGGAATAGATAAATAGTAGTTCATGAAGCTACTATAAAACATTAGAGTTTGAAACAAAATACAATAAAACCTTAAATACAAATGAACCTTTAATACATAAAAAACTAACCAGTCTGAACATAAATGACTGGAATAAAGTGAAATAACTGAAAGATAGACAGATAGATCTTTAAACAAAGCACCATCTCTAAAGGTGAGTCTCAAATGTTGTGACACTCAGTTTGACCTGAGCATAAAACAAAACACAAAACACTCGAGTCAGGATTAACATTCTTATATCAGTAAATTTAACTCAAGTGAATTTTCAACTGAAATACAAGTAACCTAAAGGATGTTTGGGATACCCATCCTCTAAGGATCTGTGGAACTGTCTACTATGTAGTAATATACGCTATTATAGTATGTCAATCAGTAAAGTATTAAAATAGTGTAAAGGCGTTACCCATATCCCCCTTAAAACATTTTATATAATGCCATAGTCTATACAGACACTGTAAACTCCATCCGCTGGTGGGCTATCAGGGAGCGCTCCATAGGTACGACACAAACCAAACTCGTAGAAGGCACAATAAGGCATGTGACAAGGCACGCGAGGCAATGCCAGGGTAGAAATACCATTTGCACTCTCGGACTGGTGGAAACGCATAGCAGCTACTACCGCCCACCTCGAGACATACTTCCAAATCAAAGGTGCGTCCAAATAAAATCACAAAGTAATAGAATGGTATCGAAGAAATGTGCCCGATTGGAGGTGCAACCTCACTTGACCCGGTATAGCTCCTATTTTAGTAGCATCAAGCTGACTCACCGGAGTCAGGGCTGCGCTAAAACCTCATATAGAATCATTGCCAAACCATCCTACTTCATTTTGGAATCTCCACCACTTACACAGCTGCTAAATTAGTTTTCGGTATTGGCAGAAAGTATGACAATACCCGATCTCGGTCTCTTTAATAACCATGCTTATTTCATACCGTGGTCATTTTATTTCAAATAGTTCGTACTACATATCAAAAATCATATTTGTTTCAAACCATATCAATTCGATATCATTATTCACTTTAAATAATATACATTTCCAAAATTGTAACAATTTCAAAATCATAACACTTTCGAGATCATAACACATTTTAAATCATAGCACTTCGTAATCATAACAGCTCCAACTTAAACAGTCTAGATATTGAAAATAGCATATACATTAAAATAGTTATAAATTAAAATAGTTTATATATTAAAATTGTTTCCCAATTATATTTAAAGAGATTATATATTAAATTGTTTCCCAATTATATATTAAATTAAAATAGTTTATATTTATTTAAAGAGATTATACTGAAATAGTTTCCCAATTAGAATTGTTTCATACAATTCCACAAATTGATTCAAATCAACTTAAATTCCAAAATTCAATCTAAATCAATCCCTTTTCTATACTTTCAATTTAAAAGGTTAAAGATTCAATTCAACTTCTTAATAAACCATTTCAGTTTATATCGATTTCAAATCCAGATTTGAATTTTGACTTCAATTCTAATAAGATTTGAAGTTTAAATATCCAAACATTTACAATATAAGTTACATTGATATTTCAACATTTAACTTTAAATTTATTCAAATTGGAAAATATTCACTTAATCATTTTAATAACAATTAAATAAAAAACCTCAACTTATAAATTTAAATCAATATTAAATATTTAGTCTCAATTGTATTTAAAATTAAGAACATTCATGTAATCACTTTTTATCAAATCAAGTTATAAATCGTGTCTTTCAAAATCTCAAAAATCAACAAGTTCTAATCAATTCTTATTTAAATTCAATTATTAACCAATTTAAATTCCAAGCCAACATTAATTTATCTTCCCAACCTTTATTATTAAAGTTATTAAAAATCTATTTTCAAGATATTAATATAAATTTAAATAAATACTTAAAAATATTGTATACCAATTAAATTAAATTTTCATTAAATTAAATCTTATTATTAATTTATTTATATTAAATCTTATTTTATATATTTTTAAATAATAAAATTATAAGTAAAATCTTAAAATTTATATTTTCCAAAACTAATTTATAAATTAAAATTTCCAAAATATATTATTATTATAGATCTAAATTTATGCATATATAAAATAGCATTTATATATTGTGTTTTAAAAATCAATATTCATTAAAATCCATATATTTCCTTTCAAACTTTGGAAACATCATTTTCAAAATATAGATCAACGGTGCCTTTATATAATTTTCTATCATATTGTCAAGTGATATGGATATTTATCATTTCAATCTGCAATTTAAATATTTACGGGTATACATCATTTCAACCCGCAATCCTAAAATTCAAAATCAATGTAAATCGTTTGGGTTTATCATTTCAACCCATAACAATTTCTCCTTAATCTATAAGATCATTCGGGTATGTATCATTTCAACCCATAGGGAATTTCTAAACTAATAGAGAACTTGCAGAGTGAGAACAAATATGATAAAAATAAAACATATCAACAACAAGCATATATCATCTGTGATAAATTTAAATATAATATATATATACAACAGGTTATGGTGTCATACGTCATAGGTAAACAATTGCGGATAATGGCATATCATATTTAATAATTAAATAACTTAACAATTCGAATTTAACAGCATATTTCAATCGTTTATTTCAAGACGAATTTAATTTACTCAATATAAGAATGTTAATCGTAAGTGATCGCTCACTTTTCGAGGCTAGAGAATAACAAGAACAAGATGCGACAACTCAAGCACAAATTCCAAAGCAGGCACGATGAACACGAATTCGATGAATGAAGCAAAGCTGATAACTAAGAATCGATAAACAAATGAAAACTAGCTTGATATAAATGGAAACAAAACATATGTATATTATGTTATTATTATTTTTTCTTTTTTTCATCCTAAATTCAATATTTGATTTAAAACACAAATTAATAATAAAATCTCCATATTATAATTTAATATCAGTATTTATTAAAACGCATATAAAATAAAAATATCCACGTATTAAAATTTAAAAAATATATATGTACATATTTTAAAATCAAAATATCTATGTTTATATTATTATTTAAAAATCCATACATGTATTATATTGCAAAATCATTATTTAATTTTAAACATATTTATTTAAAATAAGAATATATATACAGACCCAGCCCGTTTGTTATGGTTGCCCCAGACGGAGTAAAAAATTTAGCAGAGCAGGGACGGAAAAAATGCTTAGGGATGGTTAACTGCAGAATTGAACTCAGGTTGCTTGATTGAAAGCAAATGTTTGTTACCACTCTGTAAAATTACCATTTGTTATTGATTTGTAATAGAAGTAAATACTTATCAGATCCGGTAGATTGTTGCCCCTCCCTACCCGTTGCCCTAGGCGGCTGGCTTGCCAGCCTTGCCCTAAGGTCGGGCCTGTATATATATATATATATATATATATTATATTTAAAAATCTACGCTCTTATGTTTTAGAGAGTAATCATATTTCTCTACGAAAAGAAATTTAAACAGAATAAGCTAACAGAGATGATATGTACATATCATCGGAAGAAAACGAAAAATAAATCTATACTAAAAATCAAACCAATCTTGAATAACCAACATCTTATATAACATTATGACTTTCTCGTGATGAATGAAAACCAGATCTACACTCTGCTGTATTAATAAGATAAACATAAAATCTTACTTTAGATGTTCAAATATATATATATATATATTTAGAGAAGCTAAGAGTTCCGCTACAGGAAGCAAGGCCGAGGCACAGAGTTAGTGGGTTCATTGACGTGGACAGGGTAGGAGAGGCAAGGAGGAGCGGCGTTGGGTGTAAGTTGCTTGCGTGCAGCCGTGGTGAAGTATAGGCGGTAAGATAAGAGAGGGTGGATGGTGGAGGCTTTGACAGGGGTCGAGCATAGTGACTGCGTGAAGTGACCGGAGCATGGAGGCATGTGTGGGGAGGTTGACAGTGCTGTAGGGCCGATTTAGGCGGTGATGCTGTGATGTGGTCCGCAGTCGGAGGGGAGGGAGTCAGAGGGGACGGATTGTTGTTGGTTCGTAGTTGATAGGCGGGTGATCTAACGGCCCATAAATTTTGATTAATAAATTTGTTAGTTTAATTTGAATTTTGCAATTAAATGTAGGAAGAAATAAAAATCTTAGAAGTTACAATGAAGCAAATGTTAGAAATTTAAATATAGCAATTGAAATTAAGATTTACAAATTCAAAATGTAAGTGCAATCAATTGAAATTATGAAATTTGTCCTACGTGGTTATAAGGTTAATAAAAGAAAAAAATGGAATATTGAATTTACTAATGAAATGTTATAATCAGAAGTATAATTGAAATGCTACTGATTTAATATAATAAGAAGGTAAGTAATATAAATAAATGATTTTAAACTTTAGTAAATGAATTAATGTGCAAAGGAATTGAATTAAGCATGAATAGCATGAATAAAATGAATATTAATAAATGAGATTATGTAATAATTGATAAATGATGGCATTCATGAATGAAATAAGATGTGTAAGTAATAAAGGAATAATTGAAATAAACATTTACCAATGAAATAGTATATTGATTTATATAGACTTAATAAAAGAGTCGATTGAACCAATCTATTTAGTTGAAACTAATTAATTGGTATGCAAATTATAAATGGGTTTATAGTAAGAAATTATACTACCGTGAATTGGAATTAAGATGAAATTGAAAAATTCAAGTATGTGATGCAAATATGTCATATATAGCAGTGGAATAAAAATTAGTGTTATTATAACCTGGTTGGTAAGTAACAAACTTATAACTGAATTTAAAAGAAAATAGGTGACAATGAATATAGATTGTTCATTTAATTGAAGTGTTAAATAAATTTTGGTATTCAATCGCAATAAATATAAATAAGTAATTGAAACTATTGTAAGGTCAAAATTTATTGCATATAATAAATTGGGGGATAGATTTCATTAAAGGTAATTTATTTATTATGTTAATGTAAATTAAAATAATTAGACGTACGTAAATGATGATTAATACAATGTTTGGAAGTTGTAATTTAGAGGATATTAAGAATTAGGAATTGAATTTTGAATTATTTGCAATACAAATAAAGAAAATGTTACGTTATTGCTAACTGAGGGAATCATTAATTAACTGAATGAAAGTTAAATCAGTGGAAATAATGGAGATTAATTTACGTTAGTTATTTGGGGTAGTGACTAAATTTGGTAATCCATTTGCAATTAATCATAATAGTGTTGATATAAGCTAATAAGTTAAATGTCAATGCAATACCAGTTAATGGATTGAATGTGATTACCAAATTGGAATTAGATAAATGCAGTAACTAATTCAGGGCAAATAAAATTTATAGAACAAATGTTAAGATCTAAACTGATGATAAATGAATTTATGGCAAATAAATGAAATTTAACACTTAATTTTACGTTAATAGAAGGTTAGATGGAATGTAAGAATATTATGGTAATAGTTTGTAAATTCAATGAAAATTTTATCCATTTAAGAATAGTGAATTGAATAATAGAATAATGATGGTTGAATAATAAGAATGGGAATCAACACTTATTTATTTATTGGAATTTAATTTACAGTAATATGATTCATTGAAACTTAAAAGAAAATTTTATATTTAAATATTTGCATAAATGGATATGTAGATGAAATCTAAGCAAATAAATGTAAACAATCGTGAACCAATGTAAATTTCATCCTTTTGATAACGATGAATTAACTAATAGAATGAAAAGTGAACTTAATAAGAATTTTTGGAAATTCTATTTATAATTTTTGAATTTAAGGAAATTGGGGATTTATATTGAAATTTATAAATTAATCTTCGCTAAATTTACATTTAAATTTGTTTAAACCATTGTAAATGTTTGAGAATTATAAAGTGATAAAGATTGCAAATTTTAGAATTTAAACGCGGAATCTGATTTAATTAATTTATTTTAAATTTTTTTAATTAATGGAAAACTAGCCATTTTGGCCACTGACTCGGATTTCGACGAAACTAGTTTCATCGGATCCGTAACGGTGAATTATAATAGTGTTTCAAGTTTCGTAGCGATCGGACTTGTTGTTTGATCGTACGGACTCGAAACGCCTTGAAATTTATGCAATTGAAATCAATTGAAATCAATTTGGAAAATATTGTTTTTAATATAACTTCTTTATACGATGGAATTTGGACCTGAAACCTTTTCCATTGCGTTTAGAATATTTTAAAACACCTATTTTGATATATAGGTTGACCCAATTTCGTTCCGGAGTCAGAACGGGTTTTTTGGGCCAATTATCGTTTAGCACGTTTAAAATTCGGATCCAGTCCATTCTTTTCCAACTTTATCTATAAATACCCCACTAAACCCTAGCCTCCTCCTATTCTCATTTATCTGCGTGTAAATTTTCATCAGCTCTTCTTCTTCTTCAATGGATGCAAACCCTAGTTCCAATTTCAATCCAAAATTAAAGTCAAAAATTCAAAGTCCTCAGAAAAATTCAGAAAAAATATATGTTGAAGTTCTCGAAGTGCGTAATCTTCTAGGGGTATTCGTTTTTCATTTTGGTTCATCGTCTAATCGGTAAAAATCGAAGAAGTTTCGACCGTTCATCGCTCGACGATGAAGTTCGTCGGATCGGGAAACCCTTTCTGGGCTTTGAAGAGGAGACTGAGGGGAGTCGATCTATGTGGTTTGTTTCGAGAATCGACGGTTAGATTGCTTGCAAATTTCGGCTAGGGTTTAATAAGAAAGTGAAGGCTGTGGCTTATTCTCGGGTTTGTCGACCGAGATAGTGGATCGCGTGGAGTCGTGGGCGCGTGGCGTGTGAGAGGGGGCGCTCTGGCCAGACGCGGTGGAGTTCGAGTGAGGGTTGGCGACGTGTAACTCTGTACGTCTTGCAATCGAGATGGTGGAATAGATGCTGGTTCGTGCGTTCTGTAGTCGGCTGTAGGGGAGAAGTGTAAATGACGTATCAAAGGTTAGTTAGGATTTGTGTTCTTCTCGTTTAATTTTTTTTATTTCATTTCAATCACAATTATCACTATAACTCTCGCATACGAACTCCGTTTCATGCGCGGTTTCTTTTATTAGGATCCTATTGAAATTCCGGACTTGATGACGCTGGTTTCGACAAATTTTGAGACGGTTAAATTTGTGGTTTTAAATTGGATTTAAATTCAAAATGTGAGTGTTTTAACCCACTCACAACTTCTAAGATTTCTTATGTTGGTTAAATTGATTTATGATGTGTTTAAAATTTTATTTATAGCTGTTTGGCATACATTTCATCATTTTCTCAGTTAAATTGCATTCATTTAATATACGCGTTTTTCAATTCATTATTGCATTTAAAAAAACTGCCAGTTAATTGTTAATTAATTTATTCATTGCATTTCAAACTGCCAGTTAAAATTTTAGTTAAATTTATTATTGTATATAACCTGCTAGTTAAATTTATTTATTATTGCATATAAACAACAGTTAAACAGTTATTTAATTCATTATTGACAAATTAACTGTCAGTAATTAATTATTATTTATTGATGTGATTGTTTGAATTGGATGATAAATTAATGAATGTTTGATGATTGATATGATGGATGAATGGATGCTGTATTTATATTGTATAAACTGCAAGTTATTATGCATTTTCATTTCATTTGGGATTGCGGTTTGAAATGATATACAACCGCATTTTATTTTTAAATTGCGGATTGAAATGATAAATATCTGTATCACTTGACCATAGGATAGAAAATTATATACAGGCACCGCGATATATATATAAAATTATTTTTGAAATGATTTTTCTATGGTTTTGGAAAGAATACGGTTTAATAAATATTTAATTTTGATATATATATAGTAAAAATTTCTGAATTTAGCTATGTATAAATTTGTTTCGAATTTTAAAATAAACTAAATAATGAAGTTGATTTCGTTTATATAATATGGTTAAGAATATATTTGAAATTCTATTGTATATAGAATTTATAATAACTCAAATAAAAGTAAGGTTGAAGTTAAATGGGAATATGATTTGAATTAATGTCTCCAAGAATTTTCCTCGCAAAAATTTATTTGAAATGTAAATAAATTAAGATTTGAAGGGTATGATCTTATAACTTGATTTTTGATTAGAGAATCTAAATGAATATCAAATTGATTTAAAGAATATTATCAAGTTAATTTAATTAAAAGAATATCCTGTTATTGAAGTTTAAGGGTTTCACTTAAATAATATTTGTTCTTAAGTAAACATTTCAAATTTAAATAATAAGAATTGGATATTGATATATATTAAATTATCAAAGAATTCGTTTTGAAATATGGAATATTTAAGCTTTGAAATATGTAGGAATTAAAACAGTTTATTTGGAGGTTCAAATTGGTATTGGGAATTTATTGGGAAATTTAAAGAAGCTATTTTATTATATAAAGCAATATAGTATTTAAACCATTAAGTATTAAAGTTATGTTTCAAAGCTATGATTTCAAGGTATATAAATTTGAAAATATTATGATTTTGGGAAAAGGGGTTATAAAATAGAAATGATATCATATTGATTTTGGTTAAAAAAATATATAAATGATATCGTATTTATATGGTTTGAAAGAGATATTATATTCTGGTTTTAAAATGTAAATTATTTTGAAATAACCGTGGTGTTATAATAACGTTGGGTTGTTGAGGAGATCGGGATCGGAAGTTGTCATACTCTCTGCCAACTCCAAAAACCACTTTAACAACCATGTACGCGGTGGAGATTCCAGAATGAAGTAGGTTGGTGGCGGCGTTTCCTTTGAGGTAAATACGTGGACCAGACTCCCGTGAGTTGGCATAAGGTGGCTAAAACAGGAGCGATTCTCGGGCCAATGAGGTCATTCCTTTGATCGGACACTCCTCTTCGATACTATACTTTGACTTTGGATTGATTCGGTGGCCACCTTTATTTTTGATTTTAGGGGAATTTGTTCGAGGTAGGCGGTAGCTGCGCGTTTCCACCAGCCCGGATGCGTAATTGGTATATCTACCCGGGCATTGCCTAGTTGTGCCGTGTCACCTACTATACCGAGCCTTTACTACGAGTTTCTATTTGTGTCGTACCTATGGAGCATCCTCTGGTAGCCTCCCGATCAGGAGATATTACGGTACTGTATAGACTATTAGCATTATTTGTGTTAAGGGCTATATGGGTAACCCCTTAACGCTATTAAAAAGTAAGTTTATTTTACAATTAGACACTATTATAATAGCGAAATATACTACGTAGTAAATAGTTTGACGGATCCTTAAGAGATGTAAATCCCGAGCATCTTTTGAGTTACTGCACTCATATTTATTTTAGTTAATTTAACTCACATAAGATCTTTTAGTTCTGACTCGAGTGTTTTGTCTTTTCAATTCGCTCGGGTCAGTCCGAGCGTTTTAGGATTTGAAGATTTTATTTCTGGAGGACGAAGACGGAGATGCTATTATTATTATATACTATATGGTTCCACTACACACTGTATTCCACTGCATTAATATTATTGGTATGTGAACTTTGATATTTATTGTATAAAGAAGAATCAAAAATTAGTAAACAGTTTTATGAACTGTATATTTATTATTATATTTTATCATTCCGCTGTGAGATTCTGTTTTTTTTTATTCTTTCTCATTTTTCTTATTTACCCCATAACAAATCCGCCCTTCCGTATGGTTTGAATTGGCACGTGTGTTGATTTAAAGCATGCGAAAAAGCGAGACGTTACAATTGGTATCAGAGCCTTGGTTTAGCGATAAACCTTAGCTTTGTGGGGTTTGACTCTGTACTAATAGGGTAGAAATACCCTATGGGAGTCGTGAGTGTATATATATGAGGGAGCATATTTGTTAGTGTTATAAAAAGGTTTTAATATTGTGTTAATATGTTCCGTTTTGTATTTATAAATTCTGGTTGGTGCATGGGACGCTATGACATCAATAGGGATTTCTAAACACTTAATAGGACAGACCTACATAATATTTGTTTTTAATATAGGTGAATGAAATAATTTTGCCTATTATATTTTCTATATAAAATAAAAAATTCAAATGATATCTGTATTTGGCTGCAATAGATTGGTTATTAGGTAATAAAGTATATAAATAATAATAGAAATAAGATTGAAAAATAAAATAAATGAAATATGGGAAATTTAGAACTTAAGATCCGGGGTTTTGAAATTTCTTTCGAATAAATTTTGGAATATAATAATATTGTTTATAAGTATTTATTATAATGCGGAAGAATTGTTTTAAAGAAGACTTTGGAGAAAATAAGTTTTGTACTTTCCTCTCTGTCGCTGGAAAATAATTTCGGTGATGGCGGCCGCATCATCGACTTTCATTTCGAGTTTCGAAGGGGGAAGGCCACTGTAGTAGTTCTACTGCAGATTCATTTTGATAAAATATAAATTTTGAATTGTTTTAAATATAATTAGAGATATATAAGTTGTAAGAATATATTTATCTATTATTTTTAAATAATTTGAAATTTAACATGGTATTAAATTCTTAAATTTCCATTAATTAATTGTTTCAATTATTGTAGTGAAATAGAATTTAACTAATAATTGAAACCCTAAATAAAATAAGAGATTTAAATGCTAAGTTATAAATGAAATTAAAGGAAATTTGAAATTTGTAACATATGAAACAAAGAGTAATATTTTTTAACATTAAATTTAATTAAAGGATGAGATAAAACTTGTATAAGTTCATTTGCATTTTCTTTAACATATATAACTTACCAAATATAAAAGTTTGAAATGTTTAATAAGAAATGTGATGGAAATTGTACAAGTAAAAGTAGGTAATGAAGTATCCAATGAATTTGCTATTATAAATGAGAATTTAATGTTATAAACTTAAGTTATAATTGAAATTTTACCAAGTAAATATAATTAAAGGTAAGTATGACAAATGGATGATTATAAACTTAAGTAATCAAAGTGTAAATAGATGAGGTCATGCAATTATAAATGAATGTAATATAATAAAGAGAAATTGTAAGCTTAAGTAAAAGGGTGAAGTTATTTCTAAATAAAATTGGAAGAAATAAATGAAAATTAAAAGATAAACAGTTATATGAATGAAAAGAATCACTGAATGAATGAAAGAAGGGAAATTAAACAACTAATGTATGAAATAAAATTAATAATAAGTTAAGTTGATTGGGGTTAGGAATTGTTGTTGTTTGGTTATGCTTGTTTGGGGTAAGATACTTTAAAATTTGGATTTGGGTGAATGAATAATCTATTTAGTTTTATCTAAGACTGTTGAGTAAATGATTGCGCTAGTAGTTTATTCTTCATTCCGTACAATTTAAAAGTTTTTAACCTGAACGACTATTTGTTTGTTTGATTGAATGGTTGTTTTGTAATTGTTGTGTATGTTGTTTGTTGAAATTGATGGTTGTTGTATTGATTTGTTGTTAGTGATTGAAACCGCTTAAAATTTTCATTTTATATAAATTGTTAACCTTTTGGATTTTACAAGTGAAATGCAGGTTATGGAAGCAATTGCTACTGCTTTTGGTTCAATAAATTTAGCGTAAATTGCCCGACAAATAGGTACGTTTCGAATTACAGTTCATAGCGCTATTTTATATATTTTCCCATGTAGGGATATATTAATTTGAAAAATATATGTTGTATATTGTTATGTTTAATATTTTATTTTCTCCCGAGCCTCTCCGTACGAAGGAGACTCTGCCAAAATTTTCCATAAATTTTGAACTTAAAAATATTTTGAAAATGTTTTCCAAACTTTAGTAATTTAAATATAAAAAGATTTAATGGTTATAAATTGAGATATTTTATCTAAATTAATTAATTTTGTAATTTAATTGTTTATAAAGTTAATATTTTGGATAAGACGTATAGTTTAATTAATTCTTCTTTTCCCTCCTTTTCCTTTTCGGGGACGAAAAGTTTTGAGTGGGGGAGAGTGTAACGACCCGTAAATTTTGATTAATAAATTTGTTAGTTTAATTTAAATTTTGCAAATAAATGTAGGAAGAAATAAAAATCTTAGAAGTTATAATGAAGCAAATGTTAGAAATTTAAATATAGCAATTGAAATTAAGATTTACAAATTCAAAATATAAGTGCAATCAATTGAAATTTGTCCTACTTGGTTATAAGGTTAATAAAAGAAAAAAATGGAATATTGAATTTACTAATGAAATGTTATAATCAGAAGTATAATTGAAATGCTACTGATTTAATATAATAAGAAGGTAAGTAATATAAATAAATGATTTTAAACTTTAGTAAATGAATTAATGTGCAAAGGAATTGAATTAAGCATGAATAGCATGAATAAAATGAATATTAATAAATGAGATTATGTAATAATTGATAAATGATGGCATTCATGAATGAAATAAGATGTGTAAGTAATAAAGGAATAATTGAAATAAACATTTACCAATGAAATAGTATATTGATTTATATAGACTTAATAAAAGAGTTGATTGAAACAATCTATTTAGTTGAAACTAATTAATTGGTATGCAAATTATAAATGGGTTTATAGTAAGAAATTATACTACCGTGAATTGGAATTAAGATGAAATTGAAAAATTCAAGTATGTGATGCAAATATGTCATATATAGCAGCGGAATAAAAATTAGTGTTATTATAACCTGGTTGGTAAGTAACAAACTTATAACTGAATTTAAAAGAAAATAGGTGACAATGAATATAGATTTTTCATTTAATTGATGTGTTAAATAAATTTTGGTATTCAATCGCAATAAATATAAATAATTAATTGAAACCGTTGTAAGGTCAAAATTTGTTGCATATAATGAATTGGGGGATAGATTTCATTAAAGGTAATTTATTTATTATGTTAATGTATATTAAAATAATTAGAGGTACGTAAATGATGATTAATACCATGTTTGGAAGTTGTAATTTAGAGGATATTAAGAATTAGGAATTGAATTTTGAATTATTTGCAATACAAATAAAGAAAATGTTACGTTATTGCTAACTGAGGGAATCATTAATTAATTGAATGAAAGTTAAATCATTGGAAATAATGGAGACTAATTTACGTTAGTTATTTAGGGTAGTGACTAAATTTGGTAATCCATTTGCAATTAATCATAATAGTGTTGATATAAGCTAATAAGTTAAATGTCAATGCAATACCAGTTAATGGATTGAATGTGATTATGAAATTGGAATTAGATAAATGCAGTAACTAATTCAGGGCAAACAAAATTTATGGAACAAATGTTAAGATCTAAACTGATGATAATTGAATTTATAGCAAATAAATGAAATTTAACACTTAATTTTACGTTAATAGAAGGTTAGATGGAATGTAAGAATATTATGGTAATAGTTTGTAAATTCAATGAAAATTTTATCCGTTTAAGAATAGTGAATTGAATAATAGAATAATGATGGTTGAATAATAAGAATGGGAATCAACACTTATTTATTTATTGGAATTTAATTTACAGTAATATGATTCATTGAAACTTAAAAGAAAATTTTATATTTGAATATTTGCATAAATGGACATGTAGATGAAATCTAAGCAAATAAATGTAAACAATCGTGAACCAATGTAAATTTCATCCTTTTGATAACGATGAATTAACTAATAGAATGAAAAGTGAACTTAATAAGAATTTTTGGAAATTCTATTTATAATTTTTGAATTTAAGGAAAATGGGGATTTATATTGAAATTTATAAATTAATCTTCGCTAAATTTACATTTAAATTTGTTTAAACCATTGTAAATGTTTGAGAATTACAAAGTGATAAAGATTGCAAATTTTAGAATTTAAACGCGGAATCTGATTTAATTAATTTATTTTAAATTTGTTTAATTAATGGAAAAATAGCCATTTCGGCCACTGACTCTGATTTCAACGAAACTATTTTCATCGGATCAGTAACGGTGAATTATAATAGTGTTTCAAGTTTCGTAGCGATCGGACTTGTTGTTTGATCGTACGGACTCGAAACGCCTTGAAATTTATGCAATTGAAATCAATTGAAATCAATTTGGAAAATATTGTTTTTAGTATAACTTCTTTATACGATGTAATTTGGACCTGAAACCTTTTCCATTGCGTTTAGAATATTTTAAAACACCTATTTTGATATATGGGTTGACCCAATTTCGTTCCGGAGTCAGAACGGATTTTTTGGGCCAATTATCGTTTAGCACGTTTAAAATTCGTATCCAGTCCATTCTTTTCCAACTTTATCTATAAATACCCCGCTAAACCCAAGCCTCCGCCTATTCTCGTTTATTTGTGCGTAAATTTTCATCAGCTCTTCTTCTTCTTCAATGGATGCAAACCCTATATCCAATTTCAATCCAAAATTAAAGCCAAAAATTCGAAGTCCTTCGAAAAATTCAAAAAAAATATATGTTGAAGTTCTCGAAGTGCGTAATCTTCTTGTGGTATTCGTTTTTCGTTTTGGTTCATCTCTGATAGGTAAAAATCGAAGAAGTTTCGACCGTTCATCGCTCGACAATGAACTTCGTCAGATCGGAAAACCCTTTCTGGGTTTTGAAGAGGGGACTGAGGGGAGTCGATCTATATGGTTTGTTTCGAGAATCGACGGTTAGATTGCTTGCAAATTCCGGCTAGGGTTTAATAAGAAAGTGGCGGCTGTGGCTTATTCTGGAGTTCGTCGACCGAGATATGGATCGCGTGGAGTCGTGGGCGCGTGGCATGTGAGAGGGGGCGCTCTGGCCAGACGCGCGGAGTTCGAGTGAGGGTTGGCGACGTGTAACTCTGTACATCTAGCAATCGAGATGGTAGAATAGATGCTGGTTCGTGCGTTCTGTAGTCGGCTGTAGGGGAGAAGTGTAAATGACGTGTCAAAGGTTAGTTAGGACTTGTGTTCTTTTCGTTTATTTTTTTTATTTCATTTCAATCACAATTATCGCTATAACTCTCGCATACGAACTCCGTTTCACGTGCGATTTCTTTTATTAGGATCGTATTGAAATTCTAGACTTGATGACGCTGGTTTGGACAATTCTGAGACGGTCAAATTTCTGGGTTTAAATTGGATTTAAATTCAATTTAAATTCAAAAGGTGAGTGTTTTAACCCACTCACAACTTCTAAGATTTCTTATGTTGGTTAAATTGATTTATGATGTGTTTAAAATTTTATCTATAGCTGTTTGGCATATATTTCATCATTTTCTCAGTTAAATTGCATTCATTTAATTTACGCGTTATTCAATTCATTATTGCGTTTAAAAAAACTTCCAGTTAATTGTTAATTAATTTATTCATTGCATTTAAAACTGCCAGTTAAAATTTTAGTTAAATTTATTATTGTATATAACTTGCTAGTTAAATTTATTTATTATTGCATATAAACTACAATTAAACAGTTATTTAATTCATTATTGAAAAATTAACCGCCAGTAATTAATTATTATTTATTGATGTGATTGTTTGAATTTGATGATAAATTGATGAATGTTTGATGATTGATATGATGGATGAATGGATGCTGTATTTATATTGTATAAACTGCAAGTTATTATGCATTTTTATTTCATTCGGGATTGCGGTTTGAAATGATATACAACCGCATTTTTATTTTTAAATTGCGGATTTAAATGATAAATATCCGTATCACTTGACCATAGGATAGAAAATTATATACAGGCACCGCGATATATATATATATAATTATTTTTTAAATGATTTTTCTATGGTTTTGGAAAGAATACGGTTTAATAAATATTTAATTTTGATATATATATAGTAAAAATTCCTGAATTTAGCTATGTATAAATTTGTTTCGAATTTTAAAATAAACTAAATAATGAAGTTGATTTCGTTTATATAATATGGTTAAGAATATATTTGAAATTCTATTGTATATAGAGTTTATAATAACTCAAATAAAAGTAAGGTTGAAGATAAATGGGAATATGATTTGAATTAAAGTCTCCAAGAATTTTCCTCGCAAAAATTTATTTGAAATGTAAATAAATTAAGATTTGAAGGGTATGATCTTATAACTTGATTTTTGATTAGAGAATTTAAATGAATATCAAATTGATTTAAAGAATATTATCAAGTTAATTTAATTAAAAGAATATCCTGTTATTGAAGTTTAAGGGTTTTACTTAAATAATATTTGTTGTTAAGTAAACATTTCAAATTTAAATAATAAGAATTGGATATTGATATATATTAAATTATCAAAGAATCCGTTTTGAAATATGGAATATTTAAGCTTTGAAATATATAGGAATTAAAACGGTTTATTTGGAGGTTCAAATTGGTATTGGGAATTTATTGGGAAATTTAAAGAAGCTATTTTATTATATAAAGCAATATAGTATTTAAACCATTAAGTATTAAAGTTATGTTTCAAAGCTATGATTTCAAGGTATATATATTTGAAAATATTATGATTTTGGGAAAAGGGATAGTTATAAAATAGAAATGATATCATATTGATTTTGGTTAAAAAAATATATATAAATGATATCGTATTTATATGGTTTGAAAGAGATATTATATTCTGGTTTTAAAATATAAATTATTTTGAAATAATCGCGGTGTTATAATAACGTTGGGTTGTTGAGGAGACCGGGATCAGAAGTTGTTATACTCTCTGCCAACACCGAAAACCACTTTAACATCCGTGTATGCGGTGGAGATTCCAGAATGAAGTAGGATGGTGGCGGCGTTTCCTTTGAGGTAAATACGTGGACCCGACTCCCGTGAGTTGGCAAAAGGTGGCTAAATCAGGATCGATTCTCGGGCCAATGAGGTCATTCCTCTGATCGGACACTCCTCTTCGATACTATACTTTGACTTTGGATTGATTCAGTGGCCACCTTTATTTTTGATTTTGTGGGAGTTTGTTCGAGGTGGGCGGTAGCTGCGCGCTGCGCGTTTCCACCAGCCCGGATGCGTAATTTGTATATCTACCCTGGCATTGCCTAGTTTTGCCGTGTCACCTACCATACCGAGTCTTTACTACGAGTTTCTATTTGTGTCGTACCTATGGGGTATCCTCCGGTAGCCTTCCGATCAGGAGGTATTACGGTACTGTATAGACTATTGGCATTATTTGTGTTAAGGGCTATATGGGTAACCCCTTAACGCTATTAAAAAGTAAGTTTATTTTACAATTAGACACTATTATAACAGCGAAATATACTACATAGTAAATATTTTGACGGATACTTAAGAGATGTAAATCCCGAGCATCTTTTGAGTTACTGCACTCATATTTATTTCAGTTAATTTAACTTACATAAGATCTTTTAGTTCTGACTCTAGTGTTTTGTCTTTTCAATTCGCTCGGGTCGGTCCGAGCGTTTCAGGATTTGAAGATTTTATTTCTGGAGGACGAAGACGGAGATGCTATTATTATTATATACTATATGGTTCCACTACACACTGTATTCCGCTGCATTAATATTATTCGTATGTGAACTCTGATATTTATTGTACAAAGAAGAATAAAAAATTAGTAAACAGTTTTATGAACTGTATATTTATTATTATATTTTATCCTTCCACTGTGAGATTCTGTTTTGTTTTATTCTTTCTCGTTTTTCTTATTTACCCCATAACAAATCTTTCCTTCTGTATGGTTTGAATTGGCACGTGTGTCGATTTAAAGCGTGCGAAAAGGCGGGGTGAGGCATGAGGAAGAGAGTTAATGGTGGAGGAGCTAACTTGGTTTCGCTTCGTGGAGGGAAACAGCAGACCTAGGAGGTTGATGGTGGAGTGGCATTGGAGCGACTAGGTAAGGGCAGAGACTGGAAGGAGGAGGGGTGTTGAGGCCGATTGGTTTCATGGTAGATCGGGTTTTGTGTGGAGATGTGGCTTACGTACATGGGGTCAGCTACTGCTATGGGAAGGAGGGCGACTATCAGGTGGGTGTGTCGAGTTTAAGTGGATTTGGAGGCGGAGGAAGAGGCCGAAGGTGGTGAACTACTACACAACGAGCAGGCAAAGGGAGTGATGGTGGATTCAACAAAAGTGGGTTGGAAGCAGGTTTCTTTCAATGCAATATAATTTATGTGCTGTCATTTTTTTATGCCAAAGCAAAACAGAATGGTCCAAGAAAAAGTAAGGTAGATGAATGGAGGGATAAAGAAACGAGGAAAAATAAAATAAAGGATAAATTTTGTATTTAGGCCAATTTTGTAAACAAATTACAAGAATAGCCCATTTTGCAAACTAATAACAAAAATAGATCAGTTTTTGTCACGTAGGACGCCACGTGTGCTGGCGGCATCTCAAATGCCGCCAGTACACGTCTATGTTGCATAATAACACTGGCAGCATTTGAGAGCCGCTAGTTTGTGGCATCCCAAATGCCGCTATTTCTGCTGCTCTATGTAAATTGTGCAGCCCTTCCTCAATACCACCCCACTCCCCCTTCTCTCACCTCATCTTCAAAAAAGAACCGAACCCACCCCTCCTAATCACCAAAAATCAAAATTTCAAGCTTCCAACTACCAAAATCTAGTTAGAATTTGAACTATGGCTTCATCATCGTCCCAAGCTCATCCTATAGATATGAAATCTACCGATCTTCTCTCTAATTGTCATTTTTTCAATTTATGGTTTAGGGCTAAAATTGTTCTATGATTGCAAATCTATGATTTTCACAAACAACTGTTCTTCCATCAAATAAATGTTCTTCCATCAAAACTTGTACCGTTCCGGCTGTAATGTTTTGATCGGCTTTTAGAAAAGGTAATATTTTTGCCACTACAAAGTTAGACGTCGCCTGCTTGTGGGTGGAGTTCACTGTTGGATTAACACAATTGTGTTCGCTAGGATATTTCCTTACAATCCACCAATTCTGCTCTGATTTTTTTGAGACAATAGCATGAATTTTCCATGGACAATTTACATCTATATTACAAACGGCGGTGTATTTGGTTTTATTTGATTTTATTGCTTTAAAAGATAAGGCATGCAAAATCGACCATTCGCTCAACTGTTGTAAGAACTTGGCTTTCGTCTCGAAAATCAAAACAACTTTAAATCCATTCTGAACGCTTACGGTTGAAAAAATCTCATTGTTGAACCCAAGATTTGCAACGATTGACCTTGCCATAATTTATGCATTGGACAAATCATCATCCAAAGGAACTTCCATTTCCACCTAATCGCTGTCTTTAGTCTTCAACCGGAAAATCATAGGTCAAAGATTCATTGTTCACTTGCATATTACCTATCCACGACATGTTGTTCTCCACCATGTTCAATAAATCCATACTATTTACGGGCGGTTCATCATTGACATCTTCACCTTTTCCCCGGTCCATCTCTGTATCAACATCTTCATTGTTCACGTTTACGTTTACGTTTACATTCTCTGAATCAGCATTAGATTGCATAACAGTATCGTTCGCGCGGAATCTGCTACTCAAACATAGTATTACTTTAAAACCATTATCGTAATTACTACCTACACAAATTTAATTTGTCATGATACATACCTCTGACTAAGATCACATAATATGGACGGAGTTGGATACAAAAATTGAGACATACGGCATTGTGATGGTCCAGCGGGACTAGGCGGTGTTGGTCGACAAGGAAGATAACTGCATATAAGGCAAAAAAATGTTAAGTAGCGTACAACTATCAAATTAATAGGACCTAAATTTCATAAATAAATGTTTCACCTTCCGAGCAAATGCGTAAAGCTGCCTTGACTTGGATAGGGATACGTATACTGAATGCCATGTGGATAGGTCATACACGGAGGATATCCATATAGACCTTGTTGTTGACCGTACATCGCTATCATAGGCGGATTAATGAAACTCAAGGACGCGTTTCCCCGGCTGATACTTACTGCCTCAACCGTTCTTCGGTGCTCCTCAATAACATTGTTAACTTCTTGTTCTCGTACAGGTTCTTCTACTTGCAAGCGCCTAATTTTCCCAACAAACAGCTCAATTGATTTCGATGTCGCTGAAAACTTTAGCTCGACATCGTCATCATCGGCTATTTTAATGGCTTTCGATCCTGAGTCCGTCGGCCAATTAAACACTACCT